>CM056202.1:59414164-60773664 GCA_029692085.1 Gymnothorax javanicus | reverse complement strand
GTTCAGTCACGTCAGGCTAGATTTCTTAAATTCTGTAGCAATAATAATACGTAAATTAAATTTATTACCCTGCAGTGCACGAACAATGCTGATCCTCTATCTTGTTGTGTGAGAGGGTGACGGAAACAAGATGCGGTTGATCGCATTTGCACTGAGACCTGAAAATTTTAGCTTCTAATTTAAACTTTTCGTTGACCTTCTTCACTCTAAATTCATTAATGTATTCCTCCAATGCATAGTGTAAGCCTATTTGCTGACTTCTTGATGATATTGGACCCTTCTATCGCCAAAAATCATCGATAGCATCCTGAAAAATATCTCTGACTGTGATACCAGCCATTAGCACCTGTTCTAAAATGTTGATTGTTTGTCCGAGTCAGTGGAGGGGGCGGAGCTTAGCCATAGGTCAGTTGATGTAGAGTTTGAAGCATTCAAACCTGCCTAGCAGCAACTGCTGCCTGCCTTTCAGGAAAGGCCCGTTGTGTGCAAAATTGAGTCCTCCGGCTTGGTTTTGGGACAATGAGACTGCTCCTCTTTATTTAGCAAAACTCATGCTCTTCACTCATGCTCTCCTTCTGTTCTAGATTGAAAATACTTGGAATAATTATTCACTGTCATTGTGTGAAAACATGTGCCTCTTTGAGACAAAATTTTGCATGGTTGCCTTTACAATATGATGCCTGAAGGACTAGTCTTGGCACATTGGCTTTGGGCATGTGTGAGTTCATTTATGTCTGGCTGAATTCAAGTTATTGGCTTTCATTGAGTCACTGTCTCTGTACTAATCTGGATTTGCAAAGACATTTCTATTCAGCATCTGTGTCAGAGAAATGTGCTGAACTATTCTGGTGAATTTAATTGGATGGTCATTTTATGCAGGTAGTTATCGCCTAAGTACACAACTTCCCTCCATAGCCCAAGCCTTCACTGTGAACTCCATTTGCTTCCTCCGTTGTATGGCACAGTGCATTACCCCCATATCTATCTCTCTTTCTCTCTCTCTCTCTCTCTTTTTTTCCCCTCTCTTGCTCCCTTCCTTACTGTACTGTGGTGGGGGTGTTGCTTAGATATTAACCTCAACTCTCCCAAAAAAGGCCTTGGTGCAGACCCCCTTGATGCAGACGTGCCTCTGGAAGGGGCAGTGGGCGGAGCTGTCCTGACTGAGGAGGAGAGGGAGGAGCTAAACCTGGAACTCAGCAAGGTACTAAATGTGTGCGCTGTTCTTTGCACCCTTTTGCGCGAGAGAGGAGTCCTGGGTTTTGGGGGTTTCCTCTCTAAGAGGTTTGATTTTTAGTGGGGTGAAAGGGAGGTTTCCGCACAGCTAGGGAGGGTCCTCAAGATGAGGCACTGAGAGCTATATTCTATAAGGGAGTCAGTAATTCCTTCCTTTGGCACACTGTTGAAGAAAATGGTTGCCCTTTGGTCAGTAGGTTAAAGAGTGAGATACAGGGGTTTGGAATCCTCCTCTCTGCACCAGGCTGGAAAATGGCATTTGTGGTTTGAGTTTCCATCTCTACTGAAAGTTTAAGAATGAAGATGAAGCTCTGTGGCATCTGTAACAATGGCTTCTGCCTTCATTTGCAGGTGGAGGAGGAAATACTCACCTTGCGGCAGGTGCTGTTGGCAAAAGAGCGTCATGTGGGTGAGCTGAAGAGGAAGCTGGGCCTCACCCCCCTGAGTGAGCTCCGGCAGAATATCAGCAGGAGCTGGCAGGATGTGCAAAGCTCCAATCTGTGAGTTCCTCTTATGGAATGCATGCATACGCCCACATGCATGTATGTGTATGCCCTCAATTAATTCTGATCACTGCCCATTGTCCCACAATACCAAAAAACTGGGGCATCTACTAATTCATTCATAATTGTGCACTCCCTTTTCATTAGTGTCGAAGTGTATTCATGCAAGCTCATTAAATGTGTCACTTTCAGCTGGTGGGTATAGGGTGGAAGGAGGCCCATGTGCTGAAATCTGAAATGGTCTTGAATTCAGAATTTGCCCAAATTAAAATCATTTGTGCAATATAGTGTGTGAGATGACTGAATATGTAGGCATTCTTTTTGATAACTGAAGCCATGTTTGTTCTTGAATGCAATAGGGAATATACCTCTGAAGTAGAATACCAGTTGAGGCCAACCAGAGCTGGTTAAAATATCAATTGAATTATTGGAGGGATGGATCTATAATATTGAAAGTTCTTATCGGTCTCTTTTCTTGAACCTATTGTGTTCTAGTGTTCTGCTGTTAGGGATATTAAGGAAGGGCTGTCTGACCGTAGTTAATTCCAATGTCAGTGTATTTTCTGTCCCTGGCCATACTGCTGTGAATACTCATTAATAGTAATGCATCATTAGAAACTCCCGTTATGTACTAGGTCCTCCCTCAATAAGGAACTGTGTGTAGTTAGGGCTGTGACGATATGCATAATTTACTTACCGCATTGAAAAAGCAACTTCTCTCAGCGGTTTGGCAGTTCGTCTCTAATTCCTCACTCCACCCCCCAAGAATAATTACAATAAAACAATTCTGCCTTTTTTATTGGATTTTACAGTCTATTTGCGTTTTTTGAAAACAAATACGATTAACATAGGATGAACAGTGAACTGCGCTGTTTATTGCTTTAAGAACTAAACTAAAGGGCAAGAATTCTTGCAGCTTGTAAATGAACATCGAAAACAGAGATGTCATCTGGGTAAACGGCGAATTCACCTTTTAATGCATATTATTCTCCACCTGATCCCAATAGAGAGTTGCAGAATTACTTTACTAAATAATAATACTAATATCTTGCCTATGTCTATGACCTGATAATGACAGCGGTAACAAGGTTATACAGTATGAGATTGTATGGATGGAAATCATCTGAATAATTAATTAGGATAGAAACTGCATTTTCTCTTAGTTCCATATTTTGATGGAGACAACCAAAATCATAACAATCATTTAATACAAAATAAATTTCATACGTTTGCTATAAATGCTTGCAATTAAAATCTAACTCCAGTTATTTACTGCGTAATTCTGTCATTGTCTGTGTATTATGCTGTATATTCAATTGAACGTCATCGGCCCGAGATACCACAAGTACACAAATGTAGAAGTAATAAATAATAATCAAACCCAAAGGAAATCCCCCATATGTTTGACTGTCCCTCCTCCTGGGAAAGCTTAAATGATGAGCAACTGAAAAGTTATATATATATATAAATTTTTTTTTCCCCCTGCAGAAACTTTCATAGAATGGAAGACAGTATATAATGAGTAAAAAACAATTAATGTATTCATCATGTTTGTTATCACCATATGCACTTTTTCAACTTTCAGCAGCAAAAAAAATTTTTAAATTGTGGTGGTGATGGTAATTAGTTGAACTCCACAGTAGGCATCGCATAACTGCGATATTGCGGTCATGCGGTTTATTGTCACAAACCTATGTGTAGTTAGAATTCTGTTGTTTAGCATATCAATAGATTAGCACACTAATCTATTTGGCATTGAAAATCTGCGCAGTTATTAATGGGGGGAATGATGCATTATGCGTGGCTTCCTGTTTCTGCTGTGCTTTGTTGAGGTTGCAGATCATTTAAAAACTTGATGGTGAAGACTTTTTCAAATGGAATCGTCAGATCTGTTAGGGCTGAGATAAAATTCAAAATGACTAATTTATGCCTTGGATTATTACAGGGCCAAAGAATTTTTGTGTAACCCCCTCCACAGGCCAGGTGACCATCTACTTGGTTGGATGTGTGATTTCATGCATGTGTGTGTGCGGTGCAAGAAAAACTTTAGGGCCAAGCGGTGTTCCCACTGCTGGCCTAAAATGGCCCCCCCACCCTTACTCCTAGATGAGAGCTGAAAAATGAAATAAAAAAACAAGAACTGTATATCTGTCTGGACGTGCAGGTTTGATGTGTGGTGGTGTGGATGATGTGGAATTCTGTCTATATTAGCCTGGCCAATGCACAACTATACTAGTGAAGGGCAGCCATGTCCCTCACCATTCAGGAGCCTTGAATTTAACATCTTTTGTGTCTGTAGTTATCTTTCAGCCTCTGCAACTTTGGAGGACATAAGCCGTTCTGACGCGTGAGTTTTTAAACTTGTTTGTACTCTTATTATTGATTTTTTTTTTTTTTTTTTTTTTGGGTGGATGGTCACTTACTGATTTTTGATTTGTGCGTGTGTTTGTATGTGAACAAGTGAGGATGATGAATGCAGAAGGGACTTAATAGCGTTTTATCTGTATTGTAGGCCAGGTAAAGTGGCATTTTGGCTTTGTCAAAGTGAAAGGACAGTGTTGATGGGCAGAATCCTGCAGGGCACTGAGTGAAGAATTATGCAGGAAGCTGTGTGAAGCTTCAAGGTTTTGTTTTGCTCAAGATTCTATTTGCTGCACTGCTGATGAGTTACAAAGGAAACTAGAAATAAAATTGCAGTAACTCCTGCAGTGCTGTATTATTGTGTTGATCAGTATACTTAGCAGGGTTTTTTTTTTTTTTTTTGCATAGACTTGACTGGTAAGGATCAGGCAATGCTGCCTGAATGCAATCCTGGATGGCTTCAGTGCCTGCAGCTGCAGTGATCTATATTCCAATGATATATTGACCAGTGATTTCAGTTACTTGACTGGCTTAAGAGTCAACTAGTGTCTTGTTTCCAAGTCCTTATTTGGAAGCCAATTTAAAGGAAACCTATGGACGCTGTGGCTGTTCAGGTCTGGTGTAAAACCAGCTGACATTGTGCCGCGCTGTCAGTCATTTTGGATGGCCTTGAGATTTCGTTTAAACCAGATAAGAATTCAAAAATGGGATGGGTGAATGTGGCCATTCTTGGCACAGAGGAGAGGCAATAGAGGTCAGCCAAAGGTGGTGCGAGTCTGGGCGAGGACCATGTTCAGGCTCTTCCAGGTTGCCTCTTTTATCTGGGGTTAATGGAAGTTACGGCCAAAGCCAGAAAGATGTGGGCAGGGACAGCTGGGGTACAGACAAGGTTTGTGTCACCATTGGTTGGTCCTTCAGCTGCTTTTGCATCTTTATGTAGGGGTTTGCATGTGTGCAGTTCCTTTGAAGTACTGCTCTATCAGCTGCTGAAGTCCTTCATTGTGCACACTCGAACCTTGAGGTGTGCAATGCTTTTGTACCAAGCTTCACAATGGTAAAATGATATGTCTTGCTATGAGCGCTCAGTTTTAACATGCATATTGCTGAAAGATTGGAATTGTTTGTCATTCGAGTAAATTTTGGCATTTTATTACATACAGTAAATGTTTGTATAAAAAGCCAATAATGAAACCCCAAAATGGATTTTGAGATGTTACTTAGTATTTTAATTATTTTGAGGCAAAAATTCAAATAATAACATCTATTACAGTGGTATTTTATCAATGTATCTGCTGTGAGATTTAATTGCTGCTTTGCAAATTTTAGGCATTGGGGATTGTTATTTTTCTGTTGCATCATTCACAATGCCTTTGAAGGTGGACTGCGATATTTCACATGGGTGTTTCTTTGATGATGGGCACACTTCACAAACTTTAACGTCCAGCTGATTCCACTACTTTCCTCCTTATGGGGTTTAAAGCAAGTAACTGAGCGGGCCACTCCTTAATATTGTACTTTCCTTTCCATAGAGTTCTTGCAGAGTTTGAACTTGTGTTTTGCGTTTTTGACCCAAAATGCAAGTAGTGTGATCCAAAGGTTTTTTTTTTTTTGGTTTTTTTTTCCCTCCATTCAATCTATGTGAAAAACTTTTGCAATGCTGAACTTTTGAGCAAAGTGTATCATGGAAAATGTCACTTCAATGCTCTTGAAATAAGTGTCTGGGGGTTTATGCGGTTTTGCCTGAGAATGTGTCTGCGTGGGGTAGTGACTGGGCTGGTGTGTGAGGGCAAACTGTTTCACTTGGATAGCAGTGCATGAATTCTCAGTCATTAGGAATCCTTATATAGCTAGAAGGCTAAGGCTTCATTATGTTATGCAATGGCTGTGCTTTGATAATCTTGTTAGCACACCTTTAGCTCAGTATTGCTTACGGTCTCAGCCATTGGGTTAAATGAGGCTCTGCAGCTGAGCCATACTAAAGGTTCACTTCTATTTAAAGTATTGTGGTGATTCACATTCAAAATGTGTGTGCAGTGCAAATGGATATGGTTGAGACCTCTGTTAGCATAGTATTGCCATAGTTCTGAAGTGTCTATCATACTGCCCATTTTCCCAACCAGACAGCAGTGTAGTGCTGTCTATTTCCATTTGCACATCAGTTCAACTCACATGGCATACAATGCAATGTATTGCCAAGGAACAAATGGCTGTCAGTGAAAAATATATGCTGAAAATATGTTAAGTGAATAGCAGTTCTTATTGGCATTTATATTTTCATACATCTGAACCGGTTGTGATTTCTGGATTGCTGTGTTGACCCTGAAACTCCTCTCCTCCCCCTTTTGTAATCTGCTATTTTCTCTACCCCTTCTCCCACTGTCCATCTCTTTCACCATCCCCCTCTCATTCCTCCTGCCCCCAATCTTCTCTCACTTTTTCATTTCCCCCATTTGCTCTTTTCCTTCTATCTTTATTCATTCCCTCACCTCTTACCCCTCTGTCCCACCCTCTCTCTGCAGCTATAAGAGAACTCAGGAGACCTTCTCCCAAGCAGGCCAGATGACCTCTGCAGCTCTGTCCAGTGTGGGCACAGCAATCAGCAGGAAGCTGGGAGACATCAGGTACTGGCCCCAACTCCTAGTTCTGATTGGCCTAGTATAGACCTTGTTTGTCTAGTTCATCCATACAAATTTATTTAGGCTTGCTGTTGCAAAGGTGGTAAGAATGGGCTCTTGAATGATTCGCCTCTAATTTTTTCCTTGCAGGAAATTTTCACCAATTACAATTTGGCTGTTAATACAGTACATTTCTTGATATAGTGTGTAGTTATACATTTTTATATTGTGCTGTAGTCGTGTAGCGTTTACATAATCCTATAGCTTGTCCGTAGTCGCACGTCAGTAACCGTGCTGGTATTCATGGTGCCCTGTACCTCTGCTTCAGTACTAAAGGCATTCACTACTCACCCTCATCTCTCTTCCCTCTTCTGCTGCACGCTGGCTCAGAGCTCTGCCTTTGTCACATTCCTTTGGGTAAGATGTGCTTCTGTTTCTATGAGAGACTCATGCCTCTTACTTAAATATGCAAGGCCAAAATGTGTTGGTCTGAGCTGCTAGGTGTCAGCAGGGACTGGATGCAGTGGTACTCCCTTCATTCAGGGAAGGGCTAGTCCTTGTGGTGACTGCTTAGCTTTAAATAACAAATGGGCATGCATGTTCCTGAATTAATAATAGCAGCCTTTGATCCGGCCCACTGATACATTTTGCTATTTTTAATATAGGAAATAAACCCTTTTCTCTTGCAGCTCTCAGTATGCCACTTGCTTTTGCATGTTGACTCACTTGAGTTAAGAAATCTGCTAATCTGATTCTGCGGTTTCATGCTCTGTCCTTTGTGGTGCTGCTCACTGTAACACTTACCTCTCTGTCTCCCCTAATGCTGTCCAAATAGCAACTACTCCATTCGACAGTCAATAAGTATGCCTGCTATGAGGTAAAGTATTATGCAAACCTTAGATAGTGGTTGAGAGAATGAGGCTTTATTGGCTCTTACATTGATTGAGCAATACTCTACTGTCACTACCTGTCTCAAATTGGAATAAAACAGTGCATTTGTATTTGAAACTTGAGTTTTCTCTGTTGCTTTTGCGTCATTTGTTCATCTTTTCATGTTCCTCGCTGATATATAGTTTTAATTGTCATTTTGATGAAGGTTTGCTTTAAATTGCTTTGTTTGCATGACTTGTACGGTGACTTTGAACTGCTTATGCGACTATACAAATGTAGAATGCTTACAGTTTTTTTTTTTTTTAGAATTGTGGTAACAAACCTGATCAAAGGAACCATACAATAATCTTGACAAGCCTGAAACATAAGTTAATATAGAGTGACTTCTTTTGTAGGAACTCCCCATCGTTCAGGTCCTTTGAAGACAAAATGGATAATCTCAAGGCAAGTTAAAGCATTTCCTAACTCTCCTTGTCTGCTTTTATGGGCAACTCATCATCAAACACGCATGCGCATACACACATGCATGCTGACACTAATTCTATCTGGTCTCTAAAGTGTTGAGGAAAGCTTGAGAACAACAGACAATAATTATTGAACACTATCAGTCAATTATTCATTTCTCTAATCTCACTTTGCCTCGTGTTCACCATTTTCTTATGTGATATGTAGCATAAGATGGCTACCAGAGGCCAGGGGAATGGAAGTGGAGCCACCTCTCCCTCACAGGACCACGCCCCCTTCTGAAAACCATGTCTTCACTGGACATCCTTCTCTACTTGGAGTGCACCACAGTCTAGAGCATACCTTCCACCACTCTAACTGAACTCTGTGCATAGCTTATCTCAACCAAGGCTTGAATGCTGCTGGATTTCAAAACTGTATACTGTAAATCAATTTTGTATGATGAACTGTTTTACATTGCTTTGCCTAGTCTTTTACATACTCATTGTTTCAAAGTTAAGGTTGACTATATAAAGATCTATTTATGTACATCTGCAACAAGCCTACAAGCATTATGGGTGGCCATGCCAGTGGCCAAGCAAAAAAAAAAAAAATGCCGCTGAAAGTTTTTCTTCATTTTTGTTGGTCTAATACAAAATGTTGTACTGAACAAATGTTCTTGTTACATTTATCACCGTGTGTAATGTCAATTAGTGGAAAACATCACATTTCATTGTAGCATGGCCTTGCATTTGAAGCTTGCCCTGTAATATTATGGAAGTATAGGATTAGTATTCATAATACTAATTGTCACAATATTATCATTGATAACGCATTCAAATGACACTTAATTGTTTGTTTTTTTTGGCTTTTTTCTTTGAGAGACTGGTTCAGTTTTATTGCTGGTCATCAACGGAATGAAAATGATACGTCCTCTGGTGTCCAAACGACCGTTTCTAGAATGTTAGGTGTAATTTTTTTGAGGATATTCATTGTGTTTGCATTACCTCCCCTCTTTTGGAGCGGGATCCACCCATTTAAAATGCTGACACACTGGACCAGGTTCTTGTGTTGCATTTTGTGTATCTACAGTCAGGTCCATCATTTTTTGGGCAGCGATACAATTTTTATATATTTGGATCTATAGCTACCTCCACAGTGGATTTGAAATGAATTATGTTGTGCTTCAAGTGTGGACGTTCAGCTTTAACCCTGTAATTGCCTGAAGCATTTGGTAGAGCATATTTTGAATCACTATGTCTAATTGAAAGATGTGTTGAACTTCACACTTTGTTGCATAGTGGTTACTTAAGTGACCAAACCCACCCACCACCCTTAATGGGCCAGGAGGAAAAGAGTCACGCAACAAAGGGTTAACCAGATTGGGCCATCTTTAACACTTGAAGTAAATTATGCTGAAAAAAAAATCAATCTGTTAAGTTCAACGCATTTTTCAATTAGATAGTGAGTCAAAATGTCCTCTTCCAAAAGGTTGTGTTGGCTGTTACAGGGTTACGGGTTTTTTTTCCCCAATGTTGTTTGTACAGTTTAGAAATTGCAATCATTTATATTTATAGCCTTCCGATATTTGGGGCTCAAATGTCATTGGGCGAGTGAGCAATCATATATTTTCATTTTTAATACTCAGTTGCAAGTCCTTTGCAGTCAATGGCTGCCTGAAGTCCATAACCCACTGGCATCGCCTGATATTGGGATTCTCCCCTGGTGATGCTCTTTCTGGCCCTCACTGTAAGTGGTCTCAGTTCCTTCTTGTTTTGGGGGTAATATGCTTTCAGTTGGTAATGAACATGCTCAACTGGATTCTGGGTATTGTTTAGCATTCCAGTTCACCATTGCCATTGCAAAGTCCTTGGTTGCATTTGCAGTATGCTTCAGATCATTGGCCCATATGCACTGTGACATGCGGTCTCATAAGCTTGGAAGCATTTGGCTGAATCTGAGCCAATGAAATACTCCTGTAACATTCAGAGTATGTTCTGCTTTTATCGGCAGTCATGTCATACATCAAATATAAGGTAACCAGTTCCATTGGCAGCCATACATGTCCATTCCACAACACTACCTGAACCATTCTTCATTGATGAGGTGGTATGCTTCAAATCATGAGCTTCTTTGAATCTTACCAGTGGTTTTCATCTTGTGGTAAATCCCCCCTGTATTATCACTGGTTTAGTCCTCACTTGATTGTGGACTGGCACTTTCTGGAGAATGTTTTTGACCTGTCCAACTGTTTTGGAAGGGACTTTCTACACCACAGAAATCGTTGTTAGCCATCAGAGTTGTCATCTGTGGTCTTACAAGCTTGGTGTCACTGAGGTCATAGGAGCATTTGGAGTTAATAAAAATGCATGGTATATATGATGTGGTCACCAAATTTTTTGCTTGCTTTCTGATGTTTTATGTGTACTTTTTTTATTATTTTTCTGTATGGCTTGCTTCACTGGAAATGGCAGGTCCTCAGACTCTGCATTGAAAGTTAACAAATGCAAATGCCACCTTTTAAAGTAACTTAAGAAATTTTGTCAGCTTGCTTGGAAATGAAATTGTAATGGAATGAACATGCCTGGCCATGGCCTTTTTTTTTTTTTTTTTTTTTTTTGGGGGACCTCGTAGAAAAATGCTACACCTGATTTGGATGTATTGACCCTCAGATAAAAGATGAGTCTGCTTTTGCAGCTTATACATTTTATTTCAACTCCAATATACTGTGGTAGTAAGCGTCCAAATGCCTGCATGGCACTGCCGGTATATTTATATTCCATTGCTGTCAGTGCCACAAGTAGGCCTACGCCCTAAAATAGCTGCTTATGCCAAAAATTGGGAGCGTCTTTAATTGGGTTGCTCCTGCATTTGGTGCTGCATTACAGTATGCACATTCACCTATATGTTACTAATATGCATTAAAAGACTTTGTGAAACATCTATGTCGGGTATTTTGTCTTCTGGTTTTTATAAGTGACGTATTACATTCTAGACAATGTAGGCTACTGCTCTTTATGCAGTCTCCGTTGCAGATGACTTACGTGGTTCGCTTTGCTCACACACCAATGTCTACGCACTCCAGCAATATTTTGTGTTCCATGGTGTTATGGCATTACGCGAAATAAGTAATTCAGAATGCTTATTAGCGTGCTTACTATTGGTCTTAAGTTTTCTTATTCCCGCTTCACCCGTTTTTGGGGCCCCCTACTGCTTCTAGGGCTTTCGAGATAGAGACTCCGTTCCAACTCTGAGATGTTCAGGCCAATCCGGACATCATGGCTTATTAAAATGGTCACGCTACCCCTTGTTGTTTGTTCGGTATTCCCGTTTTTCCGGCTAAATTCCGTGCCATTGAAATGAATGGGTAGAACTTTGGAGTGATGACGTCATAATGCACTCCTCCACTCTAGACGTTAGAGTGGGAGCAGCAGAGAAAAGCCACTTTAAACTGGGATTTCAAAGCTAAAATACAAATTTTAAACCAGTTAAAACCTTTGAGTTAAGTTGAAAAACATGTAAAAGGGTAGAGATGCGCAGTGAAATCTCCCTTCAAAATGATGTGTAAGAGACTTTGAGCCAGAGAAAGAGTTAGAGCTGTTGACCAAAGCCACCTTGTTTTAAACCATGAAACTGTGTGACAATGTGGGTGGGAATGGTGATTGAGAGAGAGAGAGACACTTACAGTTATAGCTGAGTGTAACTGTCATAAACTCATTCAAATGACGAACAGATCAGCTGGTTCACATTTTAAATATGTAGAAATATTAAGCGTAAATATTGCTGGGGTGCGTTTAAAACTTAGGTGCGAGTTCATTCATTCAAAAGCTTCCATATGCTAACCATGGTTAGTCAGTTATGAAATTACCTGGCGAACTCGGTAAACTCATTCAAACAACGAACAGATGAGCTGGTTCACGTTTTAAATATGTAGACATATTTTTGCTTCAGTGTTGTTTCGAAATATTAAGCGTAAATATTCCAAGGATGTGTTTAACTGTTGCTGGCAACATTTGAGCAAGCACACTTCGCATTTTTTCTGCGGAAATGCAGTCTAGTTATATGATTGTCCTTTCGTGTTTCCCCATTTGTTGTTATGTAAAATAAGAATCGGATCGAAGAAAGAAAATGCGTGAATATGGGAAAGCCAACTCGATGTTCCTTCAATTATAAGTAGCCTAGTGTTCTTTCCGTAAATACTGCTGTCTAGTCCTCAAGCGAACCGTTTGTGTGCCGAACGGAATGCTGCCGTTCATTAGGAAAGTTATCTAGGGTGCGTTCGAGCGCGTCTACAAGTGAGCCAGCTGCGCAAGATTCCCGAAAAATCGCGAGAATCTTGCCGAAGTTGCGCGATAAGCCCTCCAAACCCCGCGATGGCTGCAGCTATCGCCGGGTTTGGAGGGCTTATCGCGCAACTTCCGCAATATTCTCCCGTAATTTTTCGGGAATCTCGCTCAGCCGGCTTACTTGCAGACGCGCTCGAACCATAGACTGTGTAAAAAGATGGACGCAGCACCCTAGTCTGAAAAATGAAGCCCATGCGGAAGTACCGTAAAATGGCATTCTATTTAATGGCCAGCAGATGGCGACGTCGGTGGTTGCAGAAAGAAGTTCAATGCTATAGAAGTCTATGAGAAAATGACCCTACTTCCCCACCTGATTTTTTATTTAAATAATGATTTTTCACATTATTTTATGGTAGCTATAGCAAGTTTCAAGTCTCCTTCGATATATCATGATGTTCATTTTTGTGAATTATGGTCCCATATAGACTAGAATAAAGGATAAAGCCAGAATGTGCTTTAGGGGCGTGGCTATCCTCTGGTCCTCGTCCGATACGGTCAGATCCAGAGCCACGGTCCTCCCCAAATCTTCAATACACGCTCTCGTCCAATAGAAATCACATCCGGTTTCAAAATGACAACATGGCGCAATTCAAATTGCCAAAATGGAGGCTTCCTTTATGGGATGCTGAAACAAATGGGTGACGTCACGGTAGCTTCGTCCATCTTTTTATACAGTCTATTGCTGCGTTCCAGCGGAGGTTTGAGCCTGTGAATCACGACTTCAAAGTTACGAGTCACGACTTCATAGCGTTCCAGGCAAAAGTAACGAGTTACGACTTCATAACGTTTCTTACCGTTTGCCACTTGAAAAAAGCCGATGCCGCCATTTTAGTTGAGCTGCGTGACGTCAAACAAGTCGGAGTACGTTGAGCACAATGGAGTTCCCCGGCGTGAATTCACAGGTTTGACAGTAGCTCCGCCCACTTTAACAGGTAAATCACGGGTTACGAGTTGCCTCGAACGCACCCCAAGAATAAAAGGTGGGGCCTATTGACCCGGACGCCGGTTCTATTATTCGAGCTTTTCCTGTTATTGACCCGGACGTAACTTCTAATTTAGGCCGAGCGCCCCCACTTCGTCCGTCTCAATAACTGAACATTTGAGACAATTGAACTGGACGCCGGCTATATTACTCGGCCTCTACCATATTGACCCGGCGGCGTCCGGGGCAATAGCCACTACGAGAATGGAATGCAAACTGGACGAGACCATAAAGGAAATCAAGCGACTTTACTTACGACCGGCCCCGTGTCAACCGTCTGACCGAAGTGCGCTATTCTGCAGCTAAATAATTTGTGTTTGGGAAAACTTAAACACCGAGAAATTTCCTCTTTTTAATATTTTCCAACATGTTGGTGATGGTTAGCCTCCGTCACAGACGTCTTCTGCGGTTCTTTTCCCACCCACATCTGTATGTGTATATGTAAGAAGCTAGCGCCAGCAATTTCAGTTCCTCTGAGCACAGAACCCGGCTCTAGTGCGCAGACTACGGTGTGTGAACGCAACGACCCACATATGGCGTCTGCAACGATGGTTGTGGTGGTTAAGTGTCGGCGTTCTCTCCGCCACGGTTCGGGTTCGACTCCCAGTTACGGAATGGGTGTTTCGCTGTGAGCCCCAGGCTGTCATGAGAATGTAATGGTGCACACCTTTTTAGGTAGGGTCTTCCCATTTCAACGCAATGTTTGTTAATGTCTTGCAGTCACTCCTGGAAATGGTTCATGAAGTCTGAATACTCGCTAATCATGGCTATTTTGAGTTGTTTTCTTTAACTATTGACAACTCATCTGTAAAAAATGGTCTATGTACTGTTTCCATGCTGTGTCATTTTACGTTCATAGTGTGTTCGCATCGCGGAATTCACATTAATGAGGACTGCTGAAGATTGCAGTGATACATCGTTATGCAAATGAAATGTATTCATAGAACATGTTGAATAGGTTTGAGATTTTTGTCGCAACTAGAGAATTTTACCGTCGCGCTGGATTATGGTATTGGATCTTGGCAATGCTGTTTGGCTCGGTTGACCTGCTCGGAGCTAGAAATTTAGGACAAAGTTCGCTGCACATGTGTTCATGACGTCACTGCAACATATAAGACCTGCTCAGCTCGGTTGACTGAGCAGACAGACAGAGCGAACGGCGGTGATCGTCGAGTCCTAGGTTGTGGAGGGTTTTACCCAAACATACTCAAACAAATGGGCCCCGTTGCCTAGCGTTTACTCCTCTTAATTGAGCCTTGCCCTGAGAGATCTCGTTCTTCGTGCTCCGCCAACATCTAGCACATTTAAAAGGTAAGTTTCTATTACAAAGGGGTGAATGACCAGCAGCTAATGTTCACTAGCTGGAGGGGCTGAAACAAAGATGGATGTCTTGTTTGTTAGCTAAAATGGAGGTGAGGGATAAAGGAAAATGAAAGGCAGGGTCCATATTAAGCTTCAGTGGCTGAGAAAACGATAACCGAATGTGAATAAGTGGCCGGTTTATGAGCAAATTGTGGTGGCTGGGGACACACACGATTAATAACCATCCGAAGTTCGCTGTTGGTTACTGAGTGGTTAACGCTAGTTCTTTTTATCTAACGTGAAATGTCTTTTGAATGATCTAAATTTCTCTAAACCAGTGTTTTGTTTTTTTTTTTTTTTTTTTTTTTAAATTTGGCGCAATTTTTTTTTCTATTGTCTGAATAGTTTTAACTGTCCCGTTTCATTCTCGTTGACCATAAGCTTTGAGGCATAACGGTAATGCACACGTTTGTCTACCGTTGCAAATGACGAGGGGAATCATCTTGCAAGCTAGCTACCTCAATCATGAGTGCAAAAATCCGTTAAAATTATTACATGTCCGCTGGAGTGGACAACAGGACTTCCCTCATAAAAAATGCGGAATATTACATGCATTGAAAATTAATGGAGAACGACCAAAAAACATCCTGCCTTGAAATTTATTGTTTAGGCAGTATATTCCACATCAAAACAATTTGAAATCATCGTTTTGTCTTCTAACAGTAAAATCAATTTTTAAAAAAGCCTAAATTCAACTCAATTGAGACATGTCTTTCATTGAATTTAAGAGATGTGTAATGGTGTGTCATTGATAAGTTAAGAGTGGTACTTCAAGAAGCTGTTCCCCTTCTTTGAGATGCAGGGGAAGACATTGCACTTTGTGCGTTTTAACATAGGTTCTTTCTTTTACATCCTGGCAATCTACGTCTGGATGCATTGGTTTTGTTGAACATCTTTGTCATATGAACAGCTTCATATTTTCTCAAAGCTGCATCTGGAGCCTAACTAGAGTGCGTTACGCGCAGAGGACAAAATAGCCCACAGGGTCCAATGAAGTACATCTTTATTAGTTTTATCTGCCCACATAACATTGACTGGTATTAATGTAGCACCAGTTTGTGCTTTCCAGGTTGTTAAACTTCAGTGGGAATTTTCAAAACTTGCCAGGTCTAATATGTTTTTCACCCAGCCAAGGCTATTCTGTGAACTGGCTTAAATTACTGTTGTCCTTTTTCCCAAAAAAAAAAAAAAATGTCCCTAACTCCCAGGATGCATCATTGTGGTATTATTGTTGCCCCCGGACTAAGTCACTGACACTTCCTTGTGGACGCAGTTCAGGCTGCAATTTTATACCGATTACTTTCATATTTGGTATGGACATGCGTTATACTTATGGCACCTATCAATTTTGGTTGCCATGGCGACAGTATTGGCCAAATATTATGCACAAAAAGGAGAGAAGTGGGCTTTCAGGGGCTACACCCATGCATTCGCGGCTGACCGGACTGTCTAATTAATGATATACATTTTTTTTTTGTGAAGGCATAATTGCCTTTAAATATCAAATCTGTCTTGCTTCATGACGTATTGTGGATGGCTTGTTGGTCAGCGGATATCGTTGTGTGCATGCACACGCATGAGTGTGCATGCACATTGCAGGGCTTGTCAATTGAAATTCAACCTTGAGTTCAGCTGTCCTGCCTGGCCATGCCCCTCCTC
Organism: Gymnothorax javanicus; assembly: GCA_029692085.1. Classification (NCBI taxonomy): domain Eukaryota; kingdom Metazoa; phylum Chordata; class Actinopteri; order Anguilliformes; family Muraenidae; genus Gymnothorax; species Gymnothorax javanicus. The sequence continues at coordinate 60,757,268 of CM056202.1, read as the reverse complement.
CACTGGAGTGTGAAGGTTTTTGAACCCAGTCCTGCTGTGTACCTTTGAACAGGGCCTGAGGCTGGCCGGCTGCTGGGTCAAACAGGCTTGATACTGTGAGCATCAGCGAATGGCACAACCCTTATAAGGCCTGAATGTGAGCACTGATGTGTGTAGTAACAATTGAACAGATGTTTTCTCACCCCCTCTCTCCCTCTTCAGGGTTTTCCATCTGCAGGCTGTTGACTTAAGCTCAGAGTAATGGCAGCTATTCCATCCAGCGGCTCTCTTGTGGCCACCCATGACTACTACCGAAGTATGTCCATGCAGTCGTTTTTCCCTGTCCTGATGCACTGCTATATTCATTGGTTTCAAGGCTGTGCACATGTGGATTGCTACTCTCTACCCAAAAATACTGTCTTGGTTCTGTGTTGTCCTAAGCAGTGTCACGGTTTGGATTTATTTTTGGGGCTGACATTGAATATTGTATCAAGCTACCAAATTGTATTTGGGCTTGGTGCAATCTCATTTCTTTATCTTTTAGGGCGCATTGGGTCCACCTCTAGTAACAGCTCATGCAGCAGTTCGGAGTACATTGGGGAAGTCATTCCACACCACCCTGGTAGGTTGACATTCTGTATTTATTAGTCAAGGTATGAGTCAAGTTGTGATTGTATTTTCATTTTGAATGAACCAGTTTGAAAATGGAAGTCGCACAGTATTGAAACATGCTTCCTACATGTGTAAAGTCAATAAAAGCTTTGAAGCTCAAAGAGTGATGACTCTAAATGTAAAATCAAAAAAGGCATGCACCTTGGGTCAATGGTAAAGTCCTCACCCCGGATATTAAGCTGTGAGGTTGTAGTAGTAGTAGACTTTATTTGTCCCCTTAGGGAAATTTTTGTCAGTGAGTATAGCATTTCAAGGCATGACATTTGTACCCACACCAACAAACACACATCTTTGTCCTAGCAGGACCAAGGGCTGACAAGACAAACTTAACCACACAGCAGTGGCAACCCCTCGCCAAGGCATATATGTGCATCGTGACCAGTAATGCACAAGACCATAAAATTACAATAAATACATGGTTAAAAAAAGAAGCATTTATACATAAGGCTAATAAGTTATCTCTGTGCAGACCAGCTGAAACAAGAGATTAAAATATGACATTGCCTTTCAAGTGTTTGTTGACTAAGCTAATTGCTTGTGGGATGAATGATTGTTTTGACCTATTTTCGTAAGCAGCTGGATAACGAAACCTGCCACCTGACGGCAGCAGTTCAAAGGCAGAAGAATGTGGGTGTCTGGGATCAGCTAAAATGCTCTTTGCTTTACTGAGCATTCTTTCTTTGTAAATGTGTTCCAGACTATTTAAATTGATACCTGGCAGCTTGCTGGCAGTATTAACTATTTTTCTAAGTGCACTCTTCTGTGCTGCTGTTGTATTTCCAAACCAGCAGATTATGCAAAAGGTTAGCACACTCTCAACAAAGGCACTATAGAACATTTTAAGTATTTTGCATTCGACATCAAAAGAGATCAACTTCGTAAAGAAATAAAGCCTTTGTTGCCCTTTCTTCTGAATATATTCAGTACAGTATTGTACTGAATATATTCAGTGTTCTTGTTGGAATCACTGATGGTCTTTTATTTTTGTAGTTATGCTGTCAACCAGCACTATTTATTTAGTTATCTATGCACGACAATTAATTAATAAATAATGAACATCAGAGGCACTTAACTTCCATTTTGCATCTCTGTTGCCGCTAGGTTTCAGCGAGCTGGTCTCTTTGAAACGCTTGATGGTATTTCTTACAATGCGGTGGCAGCATCTGACGTCTTTAGAAATTTTTCTAAGTCACCAATCAGCATCATATTAGGCCACAATGCTGCTGTGAACAACTCTGGAGAGCTTCTTTTGTCGTGCCATCATGTTTAACACTGTGACACTGCTCAAAGTTCATGTCACCTTGTATACTGGAACAATTGCCATCAGAGGCAATTTTGCAAAATAATGTTGCCTCAAACTAGTTTAAACAATTTTTAAGCATGAATAATCATGGAATGAGCCTTCAAACATGTATTTATGCCATGTAAAAGTTAAAAAAAAAAAAATTTGTTACATCTTTTTAATTGTTATAAACTTGATATTTTCAGTGCTTTTGTTTATTACCCATATATTTATCTCAGTATACTGTTGGGAATGATTTATTTTATTCTCATTGTCTACAATAGTATTTTTAAATACATTTTGGTGAAAATGTTAGAAGTAGTGTTGTAAAGTAGGACCCCTTTTTAAATGGACGTGGTGGTGTATAATCATCACTGCATCCTACTGTAGGTGCATGCAAATCATGAAGAAAAAACTTAACTCAGAATTAGGCTAAAAGTTGTCAACATGCAAACAATATGGTGCTAATGAAAAACTAAATATTGCTGAAGGCATCAAGAGATTACTGAAAAGTGAAAATAACAGTCAAGTATGTAAGGTCTAAGGTGGCATGCAAACAATTGCAAACTAGTGCATCCTGTGTCAAAAAATGTAACCTAAAATTGTTCATCAAAGTGGAGCATTGTGCTGTTTTATTTCTATTAATTTTAGCCTTAGAATGCACCAGAACGCACAAAATTGCACCTAAAAATAATGCTTGCAAGTACCGCCATTGTGTAATGTGCTGACAATAATCCGGGCCAGTGAATGCACGCGCACACACACACACACACACACACACACACACACACACACACACACACACACACACACACACACACACACACACACACACACACACACACAGTGGTTAAAGTGGGATTTGACAGGTGGGGGGAACCCTGAAATTCAGTGTCGCGGCGCAGTGGGGGAAAATGATACAAGTGATTTCAAATAACTGTATTCGCTTTATTTTTGGCCCATTGGAACTATGATATTGAATTTTCGTATTCACATAATCAGGAAGTGGGCATAACAAGAGAAAAGCAGTGATGGATTTGGGTGAAAACTTGCAGAATAATGGGAAGTATGACAGTGAAGATATTCTACTTTTAACAGTATTTTTCATTTCCTAAAACGGTAAATCAAAACTATTTCATAATTAACAAAATGAACAAGTAACAAATCTATGAATCTTTTTGTGATTTCAAGACACTGTCCTTACACTGCACAAATAAACCGTAATTTATTTCCAAAATGTTCTGATTTCCAATGCAAAATTATGGCTAGATGTATCAAGATGGATCTCTAATAATTTTATAATCTAATAATTTAAATTTTTTATTTTTTTTTTATTGATTTTTTTTTCCCCCATGCGTCTGTCTGGCCTGCAGTGGTTTCTTTGGTGTCTTAAGGTATTCAAGTTTTTCCAGCTAGGTGTTCTCAACAGGTGGTTTTGGGTTCTGCTCCCAGGTCTGCCGAGGCAAGATTCAGGGCACTGGTGGTCCAGTTTCTTCTTTGCGAAACAGAACCAGCCAGGTGTGGCACCTGGGACTGATCTTCAGCAGAAGTGAGTTCTGTGATCTGCCAAATTTGTAGACCTTCCAGTGAGTGAGCACAGTCTTCCAATGCTGGTATCTGGTCCATGGTTGCTAGGAACGTGTCAGATCACTCGTTACAATGTGTGATAATAGCACCAGTAAAATTCACTGAGTACCATTCATTTTCACAATCTACATAATATTAAATATTTTTTCTCAATCCTTGGTAGTTGGCCACTTTCTAAGTAAATGTCTCATAAAATGCAAAGAAGGGATCTTTGTGAAAATTTCACACGTACATTTTCCATTATGATTGGCTTACCTTTCATATGCATGCTGTACGTGACGTGTCTGCTATATATAATATATACACACACACACACACACACACACACACACACACACACACACACACACACACACACACACACACACACACACACAAAACCCCAGTTCTGAAATATTTGGGACAAAGTGTAAATTGTGAGTAAAATCAAAACGCAGTGACTTTCAAATCACACCAGCCAGTATTTTATTCACAATAGAACAGAGATAACATAGCAAATGTTGAAACTGAGAAATTTTACAATTTTATCCACAAAATGAGCTCATTTCAAATTTGATGGCTGCTACGGGTCTCAAAAAAGTTGGGAGGGGGGCCTGTTTACCATGGTGCTTCCAGCTGCTGGAGAGTTTTGGGTCTCCTTTGACGGACTTTTCGTTTAATTACGCGCCAAATGTTCTCAATCGGTGAAAGATCAGGACTGCAGGCAGGCCAGTTCAGCACATGGACTCTTCTACTACGAAGCCATGCTGTTGTAATAGCTGCAGTATGTGGTTTTGCATTGTCCTGCTGAAATACACAAGGCCATCCCTGGAATAGATTTAGTCTGGAGGGGAGCATATGTTGCTCTAAAACCTTTATATACCTTTCAGCATTCATGGTGCTTTTTAAAACATGCAAGGGTCCCACACATTATGCACTAATGCATCCCCATACCATCAGAGATGCTGGCTTTTGAACTGAATGCTGATAACAGGAGGGGTGGTCTTTCTCCTCTTTAGCCCGGAGGACACGACGCCCATGATTTCCAACAAGAATGTCAAATTTGGACTCGTCTGACCACAGGACACTTTGCCACTTTGCTACAGTCCATTTTAAATGAGCCTTGGCCCACAGAACACGGCAGCGCTTCTGGATCATGCTCAACAATGGCTTCCTTTTTGCATGATAGAGTTTTAGGTGGCATCTGTGGATGGCACGGCGGACTGTGTTTACAGACAGTGGTTTCTTGAAGTATTCCTGGGCCCATTTAGTTAAGTCAATGACAGAATCATGCCGGTGAGTGATGCAGTGGCGTCTGAGGGCCCGAAGATCACGGGCATCCAGTAAAGGTCTTCAGCCTTGTCCGTTACGCAGAGATTTTCCAGTTTCTCTGAATCTTTTGATGATGTTATGCACTGTCGATGATGAGACCTTCAAGGCCTTTGCAGTTTGACGTTGAGGAACATTGTTTTTAAAGTATTCCACCATTTTTTTACGCAAGCCTTCATAGGTTGGAGAGGCTGTGGCCATCTTTACTTCTGAGACACTCAGCCTCTCTAAGACATCCCTTTTATAGCCAATCATGTTACACACCTGATGCCAGTAACCTTTATTACTTGGTAAAGGTTATTTCAGCTGATTCTCTTATATTAATTGCTTTATCAGCCTTTTTTGCCTGTGTCCCAACTTTTTTGAGACCTGTTGCAGCCAGAAAATTTGAAATTGACTCATTTTGTGGATAAAAATGTAAAATGCCTCAGTTTCAACATTTGAAATGTTATCTATGTTCTATTGTAAATAACATATTGGCTCATGTGATCTTAAAGTCATTGCATTTTGATTTTATTCACAATTTACACTTCGTCGCAACTATTTCGAAATTGGGGTTGTGTATATATCTATACCTTACATCAAAGATGGCCATGGGCGACTAATGCTTTTCTGTATTCTGTTGATTTTTTTTTTTTGCCTATATGGTGAAGTGAGCTGACGCAAGCTGTTTTCGGCAATTTTTAGAGGCCAGTTATATTTGTGATGAAGACCAATTCTGTTGATTAGGATAACCTTAGCTAGCAAACTTGCCAGGCCACGCAATATGAACTATCGTCATTAGACTGCATTCTATGCTTGGATTCGGTTACATCCAACTGGAACAATTCAGATAAAACAATGAATTTTTAAAATTTGTCATGCGTTGAGAGGAGAAGCAATGGGTCCTGATGACCTCCGCAAATGAAAAAAAGGTAATAGTTCATTTGGTCTATGTAGAAATTGCCTGTCAAGGGAACCATTTTATGAAAACTTGATTAAGCTCCAGTCATTGTGTAAGCTCTGCAATTCCACTGGGGATACTGAAGTCATGGTCCATCTCTTGGTCGACCTCTTACTCCCTAGCAGCAACTACTGGCTAAAGACTGGGTAAAATGATCTCCTTAAATGCAAACCGGCATACGCTACAGTTTCCAGTGACGCTTGGTTATGGCCTCGTACTCGTGAGCACATACACAAGTGGTGTGAGAACATCATTTCGCGGTTCAAAATTTTGAACATTTAACTTTCAAAGCTCACTGTAGTACTTGATCAGCACGAGGAACTTCTGTTTAGCCCTGGCATGGGGAATCCTTTTCCCTCAGGACTTTATCTCCTACAGATGTGCTCCAACTCATCACCTCGTCTCCCTTTTGTCAGGGTGGTCAACATGAACAGTGGCCAGGTGACTTGCATTGCCCAAGAGTTGAAGAGGCAGATGAGCGAGACCAGTGAAGCGGGAAGCGTCAGCCGTCCATAACTTCACCCCCTGCCCTGTCCCACCCCGTCTGCCCTGTATGATGACGCTAGGAAACGGGGGTGCACCCCATTTCTTATTTTTATACATTTATCGTAGGAATAGGCTGCTTATTTGTGTGTAACTTCCATCACCATTGATGACCAAAAAAATTTAAAAGGAACAAAAAAGTGTGTGCTAACACGTTTTCCATCTGTCTATAATGCTGTAGTAGATGAGCATGTACACATTTCACCAGTGCTTCTTGAAGGTTAATAAAATGTTTTTTGCAGCCTGCTTTGGCGGTCTGTCCTCTCTTGAACAAGTTGCGTAGACCGAGGGAGGGAGGGAAGGAAGGATTTATATAAAGCTTTTTTCATGAGAACTTGAAATGCTTTACAGTGGTATGTGGGAATCTCACCTCAACCACCACTAATGTGTTGCATTTTATGCCAGAACACTTACCTCATATTGGCTGAGGTTGGGCAGTAGAGGACAGTTTTCAGCGCTAATTAAATTGGGATGATTTTGTGGCAGGTTGAAAGAGCTGTGTTGGGAATCTAGCCAGGGCATTAGGGAACCCTGAACTTCTGTCAGTGATTGTTGTGGTCTCTTTAATGACCACTTTGAGTCGGGACTTTGGTTTGATATCTCATCTGAAAGATGTCCTTTGCTACAGCGCAGTGTCCCTTTCACTGCTTTGGGTATTGGGGTTATTTGACCAGAGGGAAGACTCTCATTCTGGCCCACAAACACCACATCCAACAGTAACTTAATTTTATCTGGTGTTCATGAATCCAAGGACTAATCAAGCCCACACCTGCGTAGCTTCTACCATTCTGCCAGAGTGGATCAAATCAATACCTTGATGCCAGAAGGGTGCATGTGACATTTTACAGGAGAGCAAAAAAAACTGCTCAGAGTAAATCTCTACCATATGGATTAATATTTCCATGGCGAATGAGTGGGGCATTAGATGATATTGAAGCCTGAAAAAAAAATGGATTCTTAATCATTAGCCAATGAAGAGATAATCCAGATTATGTCACTTACGCCCTTTTATTATGAGTCAGGATGAGGAGTTCAGTATATGAAACACACATCCTAAAAGGGCGTATTTGCAACACTAAAAGAAATGAAGGTGACCTAGTGAATCTGCTCAATGTTCTAAATTTCTCATTTCTAAATACACATAGTAGTTACTGGGGTATGATATGGCTGGATATGCATTTCGGAATTCTGAAGCATTTTGTTAAACTGCTGGTTTACGTATACTGCATGAAATTGGTGTCAAACTGCAAAGATCTTGAGCAAGTAAAAGTAAATCATCAGACCTAAAGATGCACTATGCACCCCAGTGGCAAAAAATAATGCAAGGTATTTCTGAGCTAAGGCCACTAAGTTACCTTTGTGCTGACACTGATATCTGAAGCCATAAACAACAGATGATACAACAAATGATAAAAGCATGTACATTGACTGTAGGCATATGTACAGTTTTTTTTTTTTTTTTTTAAATCGAACCAACTAGGACTAGCAATATGCAAAAAAGGCACAAGCGGCAGATACGCCTGGACAGAAAATGCATATTCTTTGTCAAAAGGGCGTCCATTCTGCTCATTTAGCACAGGGATTGTTACGTACGCCCTTGTAGCAAATAAGCATTGGTGGGAAAATTTTACTTGCAGATACGCCTTTTTTAAAAGGGTCTTGATCCCTTTAGGATAAAAAATTAAGGCCTGAAATTTTGGCCAAAGATGGGTCCTCCATGGATGTATCTAAAAAGTAAAAAACACAATTTTTACCCAAAATGTCACTTTCGCCCTTTCTGCGTGAGGGTATCGAAATGGTGTTATGGCTGCTGGCAAAAATGTACATGACATTTACTGGTTGGTACAGCCTTCATTTTTCATTTTTATTTATTTTTTTGCTTCAGGCCACAAATTTAAACAAACTGGTCTTGTGGTGGGATGAATGGCTGCATTTGTTGTGATACATTTTCAGTGGTAAAAAGGAGAAGTTTGAAATAAAGGTCAGCATGTCAATCTTCATAAGTCTTCATAAGACATTCTGCACGTAATTATTTTAGAAAACTTGTCTATTTACCTTCAAATGAAATAAAAGTCTTGTTAAACTCCTGGCTTAAACTTGATGAGTCTCATTAAGTGCTGTGCAGCAGCGTTCTATTTCACTATTTTTTTTTTCAATATTTCAATTTTGTAATGTGTAAATCTAGCTTCCAGATCATCTTACATAGTGTGTCTTGCGGCATTTTTAACCATCTCTTTAGTGTTTAACATCATTTCCCAGATGTGACCAGTCCTCAAAATGAGACTGAGTAGGTGGTGTAATATCACTGTCAAAAATAGGCATGAGTGGTTGGGTGGAAGCAGCTTATTTGGATTGAAAAAAGCTAGTGACCATTTTAATGAGGGATGCAAGTGGTTTATATATTTTTGTTTGTTGTACACCTCATATTTCATTCGCGGTTAAAGAATAACTGTACCTGTTCTCATGTACAATGCAATCCATAGGATCTGTGAACGACTCCAAAACCTTGGAATTGAAGGAAGAATTAAAAGTAGATAATGCTCTGCTTTAATTTTCTGGTATTTACTTCCATATCCAGTGAACAATATAAAAATTGAAGCCCTTTTTATATAGCAAGCACACTATCAAAAACTTGCCGACAGCTCTGCATACCTGTAATGGACTGGTTCATACAAAGGTCAAAAGTCCTCCTGAGTTGTTTGTTTATATAATAATGTACAACCCCAATTCCAAAATAGTTGGGACAAAGTGTAAATTGTGAATAAAATCAAAACGCAATGACTTTCAAATCACACCAGCCAGTATTTTATTCACAATAGAACAGAGATAACATAGCAAATGTTGAAACTGAGAAATTTTACAATTTTATCCGCAAAATGAGCTCATTTCAAATTTGATGGCTGCTACAGGTCTCAAAAAAGTTGGGACAGGGGCCTGTTTACCATGGTGTAGCATCCCCTCTTCTTTTTTAACACAGAGTGGAGGCGTCTGGGCATTGAGGAGACAAGTTTCTTGAGTTTAGCCATTGGAATTTGATCCCACTCTTGTTTAATACAGGCTTCCAGCTGCTGGAGAGTTTTGGGTCTCCTTTGACGGACTTTTCATTTAATTATGCGCCAAACGTTCTCAATCGGTGAAAGATCAGGACTGCAGGCAGGCCAGTTCAGCACACGGTCCAGCTGGTTAAAGTGAACAAGACACTTTTTTCTGCCATCTCAACTAACGTTGGTGCACCTCAGGGCTGCGTTAGTTCTGCTTTGCTTTTCACGTTATACACAGATGACTGCCGTTTAATTTCAAATAATCAATATGAATTAAAATATTCAGATGACACTGTTGATTAACAATATTACACGACTCGGAGAGCCCCGATCTGCACCAGCAGGGGGTTAACAAAGTGGTTACATGGAGCAATAATAACGGTCTAGAAATAAACACAAAGAAAACAGAAGAAATTGTATTTAGCCCAAAACCAATAGTTGCAAACCCCTCCATAATCAATAATGAAATAATCAAACAGGTGCAGTCTTATAAATATCTGGGTGTAATGATTGATGCTACCTTATCATGGAAACACCACATTGATTACATCTGTAAAAAAACTAAACAGAGAATATATTTCCTCCGTGGCCTTTCTATCTTTTGGAGCTTCTCGGCAGATACTCTTACTGTTTTATACTGCTGTTATTCTGAGTGTTCTGCAGTACTGTAATGCTGTGTGCTACAGCTGCTTGTCCACATCTGTAAAGTCTGGACTGAAACACTTGATCAAAATCTGTTCAAAGACTGTGGGTCAGCCTCGAGAAGGCTTGTATGAGACTGCTTATCATAACAACACATTGCAGCTGGCTAAAAACATCACCTCTGATACTAATCATGTTTTGAACAGTGAATGTTCTGGACGACGGTACAGTGTCCCAAGGTTTAATGAGGTCAGACTGAAGCATTCTTTTGCTCATCAGTCAATCCTTAAATTAAACAAGGAGCTTAATCCATAATTATCAAAAGTGTTACAATGCGAGTATATTTGTTGTATGGATTGTTTTCTGTATTATGTCTGTGTCTTATGTGTTGTGATGTTAATATGTTGTGTTGCAACGGAGCTACTGTTTTGTGCAAAACAAATTTTAGATCTCTGATCTGACAAAGTATTATCTAATCTAATACTACGAAGCCATGCTGTTGTAATAGCTGCAGTATGTGGTTTTGCATTGTCCTGCTGAAATACACAAGGCCCTCCTTGGAATAGATGTCGTCTGGAGGGGAGCATATGTTGCTCTAAAACCTTTATATACCTTTCAGCATTCATGATGCTTTTTAAAACATGCAAGTATCCCACGCCATATGTAGTAATGCATCCCCATACCATCAGAGATGCTGAACGCTGATAACAGGAGGGGTGGTCTTTCTCCTCTTTAGCCCGGAGGACACAATGCCCATGATTTCTGACAAGAATGTCAAACTTGGACTCATCTGACCACAGGACACTTTGCCACTGTGCTACAGTTCATTTTAAATGAGCCTTGGCCCACAGAACACGGCAGCACTTCTGGATCATGCTCAACAATGGCTTCCTTTTTGCATGATAGAGTTTTAAGTGGCATCTGTGGTTGGCACGGCAGACTGTGTTTACAGACAGTGGTTTCTTGAAGTATTCCTGGGCCCATTTAGTAATGTCAATGACAGAATCATGCCGGTGAGTGATGCAGTAGCGCCTTAGGGCCCGAAGATCACAGGCATCCAGTAAAGGTCTTCGGCCTTGTCCCTTACGCACAGAGATTTTTCCAGTTTCTCTGAATCTTTTGATGATGGTACGCACTGTCAATGATGAGACCTTCAAAGCCTTCGCAATTTTACGTTGAGGAACATTGTTTTTAAAGTATTCCACAATTTTTTTACGCAAGCCTTCATGGGTTGGAGAGCCTCTGGCCATGTTTACTTCTGAGAGACTCAGCCTCTCTAAGACATCTCTTTTATAGCCAATCATGTTACACACCTGATGCCAGTTAATGTAATTACTTGCTAAATGTTCTTTCAGCTGATTCTCTTATATATTAATTGCTTCTTCAGCCCTTTTTTGCCTGTGTCCCAACTTTTTTGAGACCTGTTGCAGCCAGAAAATTTGAAATGAGCTCATTTTGTGGATAAAAATGTAAAATGTTTCAGTTTCAACATTTAAAGTGTTATCTATGTTCTATTGTAAATAACATATTGGCTCGTGATCTGAAAGTCATCGCATTTTTATTTTATTCACAATTTACACTTCGTCCCAACTATTTCGGAATTGGGGTTGTAATTTCACTCATCTGTCTCAGTTGAAATTGTTGTGTTGTGGAACTGTATTGTGACTCATATTTGTTTTGGCCCTGTGCAGCAGCATATTGGATTTGGTATAAAACAATGAAAATGCTTTTATGGGTAGGAAAGGTGGGAGGGGGCACTTAGTGAAAACTACTCCAATGCCTACATCGGCTGCCTTGGACTAATATAAATAGTAATACCCAAAACTTAGGCATGACGGCTGGCACTTCAAGCTCGTGTTAATCCTTTCATTTCAAATTCATTGTGCTGAAGCAGAGCTCAAGCAGCTAAAATGGTGTCAACTTCGAAATACTACTGTGAAAATTTCCTTAATTCAACGAACAGTGGTCTTTGTGATGAGCTATTATGACAAAAAGTGCAGTGATCACTTTGATGGGTCCTCATTACAGCCAAACTTCAAAGATCTCTTCAGTATACCTACGCTTATGCAGGTTTCACAGACAAAGAAACAGATTTTGTCTTAAAAATCAAGGCATTGAATTACACAGACTGAGGGGGCGATCATCTGCTCCTCCTGGACTCATAGAGAGTGAAGGAGAACAGGACAAATGTGGGCTTACATGAAGTTAGATATTACATCATGATCCTTTCAATCTGTTTTAGAAATTTAAGTTGACTCATATAGAGTTCAGTGATTACATGAAAGTTTATATGAGTTCAACACTCCTTTTAAACACAATCCATCACTGCACTGTGACAACTTAATATTAACTGTAAATGCATGGTAGTAAATCATACAAATCAATACAATAAGAAAAAAACATGATTGTGCTCATGTAGATGTGCTTTCTATGAGACCGTCTACTGTGTTTCGATGCAGCATTGCAAAAAGCACTGCCATCCTCTTCATGTTTGTGACCCCATCTGCTAATTCATGAAGTAATCTTGAAAGTATGTGCAATAGGCTCTGTACACTATTGCTTACTGTCTTCAGAAAACCCTCACCAGGATACTGCTGCTGTCCCTAAATTTAGGCCGCTTTCCTTTTTTCAAAAATTGAACACATTCAATTTCATTATAATTATATTATTCAAATTTTGCAGTTTTACTGTTAAGAGTGAGAACACTTTAACTGTTCCGCCCATGTTTCATCCATGTTTACCGGTACTTGTTCAATTAAGGCATTTCTCCACTAGTACCTCTTACATTTCAGTTTTATAACAAAGGACAATATAGGGTCATTCCTTGCCAAGCGATCACATTTTTTGAACAATTCACAGGTGACCATCTCAGATTTTGCTTCAAGTCTGTAAAATTAACCTTAGGGTGTAGAATGAACACCCAAAATTTGAAGGGACATAAAATCCAAACCGGTGGGAGTTGGACTTTGAAATTTTTCGAGTGTTCATTATACACCCTAAGGTTCATTTTGACAGACTTGAAGCAAAATCTGAGATGGTAACCTGGGGGCCATTTGATCACTTGGCATGGAATGACCCTATACTAAGGCGAGGACCTGCTGCCCGAATGTTTCTATTCAGCTTTATTTATGGGGCTGAAATGTATGATATGTCTTTTCTGCCTTGCTACTACTTTTTTTTTTTTTTTGCTTCATTTAGTCAGGTAGAAGGCAGAGAGGATAAACGATGATCAGGACATCATGGTAGGGAACTCGGCTGATCTCGCAACAACCCCTGTGACCATTGTTTTCAAAGATAGTCCTGTCCTCCGACAGGAATAGTCTAAATTCAAAGTAAATTTAAATATAAAGATGTTTATTCTTACCTGAAAAAGGCCAGTGTGGGAGCAGGTTTTTTTTAGCCAAGCACTTGAACATCTGATTCGACTAATTATGTTCTTCAATCAGGACCTAGATAAGTTGAACCAGGTGTAGTCCTGCAGAGGTAAACTATAAACCTGCGAACATACCGACCGTTTTATGATATGATTGTTCAACCCTTGCCTAAATGGTTTGAAGGGCGATGGATCTCAACTGCAGTCTATGGTGCTGCTCATGATATGGGCCCAGGTCCACTGTCATCTGCTGATATCTAATAACTACTGGTCACGGTGTCCCAAGTCAACATGGAGTCTAATTAAAATGATTCATCCTCTATGGGTACTGTTATTAAACTCATAAGTTCTTGCTGACCACAGTATGCACTGGCAAAAAGTCAATCATCACCATTTGCAGGAAGGGAGTCCATGGCAGCAAGAAAGGCATTGCTTACCATGGAATACAACTTGATCAGACTAGAGTCAACCTGAACAGTTATCAGAGCTCCTTGCCTGCATGTCTCTTCAATATTTAAAGCACATCAGTGATCGAAAGAAGCCAAAACATTCAAATGGCTTAAATTTAAAGAACTAAAAACCATGGGGCGAGAACTGCGCATTGGCAGAGTTTGCATGTCAAAAATAGCTGAGGTAGACTGCTGCAGCAGCAAAGTCAAATGGTCCATTTTTTTTTTTCTTAAAAAGGAGTTTGTGTATGTACCAATGATCCTGGAGGATCACAGTGTCTGCAGGTTTCATTGTTACATTGTTAGACTGCGCCACATCTGGAATTAACTAGGATTAACACAGTCTGAAGCAATAGCAAAATCCCTTGTGTGCCAAACTTGATGATATGCATTTCTCTCTGATCAGCTATTCTTCGCTGCCAGTATTATGGGGTTTATCATTGGCTCAAGATGATGAACCATCAACGGTGGTCTTTTTTGGTGGTCAACATATGCCAGCCTTACATCTTATTACTTTTGAAGTGATTTGACTATCGCAGACAAATTTCAAACATCAGAATAAAATTTTTGATTTTTGATTTTAGATGAAAATACACGGTAGAGATACAGATTCTTAGGTGATTGGGGACCGTTGGTATGAAGTAATGTAAGGGATGGTCTAAACCGCAAAATGAGAGAACTCTCGGTCTGGTCTTTGTTTAGCCCTTTAGCTTGCTGTATTGCATCCCTGTTGCCTTGGTCTTTATGAAAATAACTTGCACAAGTGACCCCACATCACTCAGCAGAAACTGGGCCAAAGTCATATAAATCATTGCTTACCAGGCAGAATGACAGTCAAATACATGGCTGAGTCAATTATTTCACGGGCTTGACCTGACTTTCCATTCTGGAAACTTTCCATTGACTTTGATTGGCTCTGGTGCAAGGTGAAAACAGGTTTACCCTCATTCTGCCCCCTTACCCAAATATTACGCATAATATAGACACTTCACAGTTCAAGTCACTCTGGCGGGTGAGTCGTGTGCCACCAATCGGTCTCTAGAAGGGAGCCATTAAAGCTGGTAGTGTGTCACTGGGCAGGACTGCAACAGCTGCTATCTCATGCACTGTCCTCATGAGATAAAAATGGAACTGGAGGATAGGTCAAATAGAGGAGTGAAATTATTTCCATTATTTTACATTTGGGTTGACGTGAATGAGATGAGGCACATTCAACGATTAACAACTATAATGCCATAATTTACATACTGCCATGATCCAATTACCAAAAAGAATAGCCGCCAAAAATGTCAGAACTCAATAGCACAAGTGCTGTACTCGGATCTAAATTCAAAATACAAGCTCTCTGAAGGAAATTGGAATCCTTGACCCAATTCCATCCAGGTTTAGGCTTGGTCCACCTAGTTGACCAGTGCAAATGTCAGATGTGCATTTGTTCTCCAATCCATGTCACCATGTTTATTTTTAGTCATTCACTGAACCATGCATGAACCACCCTCACTCCACAACCAGGCACTTCTTCTGCCAACATGTGTATAACCTGCTTAGAGACATTTATTTTCACCGTGCGACCCAATAATTTCTCAGCAACACAAGTGACTTTTTGCGCAAAAGAGTTGAGACCGCACTACTGAAAGTATGTTTCTGCTTTTCTACCCAGTATGTACACATATGCTTCTGCAGAATCACCATAGCCTAATTGACTATAATTATGTTGCTGTTTGTATTGGACAGTGGCCAACCTTCATTACAGGCATAGGTTAAGAGAATGGGTTGATAGTTTCCATATAGTAGGTCACGCAGGAGATAAATCATGTTAACATGTATGGAGTACCATATTCCAAGACCAACATACAAACTGTTAAGAATAGCTTATGGAACATTATTTGCACGACTATACAGTATTTCACTGGATGGTGCGTGTATTATTCTACATTTGGGAAAATTTAAATGATGGTATTTTACCTGTAAAATTTTTTTTTTTAAGCTTTCCACATTTTTCAATAATTTAAGTACCAAGCATTTCTTAATAATTGGTCTCTACCATTAATTTGATCAGAGAAATAATTCAAACTCTTTTGTCATTCTTTGCAATATATCGCTATTAGTAATGTATCAACAAGGGATTTTACTCATTGTGGCATACTGGCTTGGTAAATTATCCTGCTGAGTATAACAATTAACAGGATTTCAAGAAGAAAAATAAAATGAAAAGAATTTTAATTGTGGTTTCAATGAAAACGGCAATATACTGGGCGTCCCCAGGACCAGAGATTAGCATACAAAAATAAATAACACTAAGGATATGAGCCTGGACTATCTCAGGTTTGTTCTAATGAGCATCCTAAATGCAGCACCTGAGTGGGAATGTTTTTGTCAGTTGTTGAATAGTATTTCACCTAATGTGAAAGTTTGGGGGATGGGCCGAAATATGGGAAACATCCCATATATATTATGCAACAAGACTATACTTACCACATGATGAGGAATGGCTGTCATAATGGACAAAACTGTGGCCCTGCTAACAGAACTGAAACTCAATCACAAGTGACAAAATGGCTCACTTGGCTGTGGCTCGGTGCTAAAATAGTCTCAGCTACAGGTCACGTTATGCCCACTGCACTGCTGGGTTTAGCTGTGCCAATCTATTCAGTTGGCAATTACACAAAAGGGTTAATAACTTTCTAATAATTTACCTATAAACACTGAAATGGACTGGTTACACATGCTTATTACTCCCCACCTCTTTCATTGTTCTCAAAGTGCTAGATATTTCCATTTTAATGTTTTTCGAATAATTGTGCTGTTTATTTTGTCAATGTGGTCAGCAAGCATACTCGAACACGCATGCACACACAGAATCTCACACACACATTATTACCCCACCGCGACAGTCAGCGGGGCGAGGTGCTGCAATCGGTGCAGTTTGTTTGTTTGTTTGTTAGTCTGCTTGTGTGTCCGTGTGTTAACAATTTAGCATCTAAACGGTTGCACTGATTGACTTCAAACTTCAGGTGGGCAATGGTCCGTAGATTACCTGATTGAATTTTGGGGGTGATCAGGTCATGGTCAAAACCAAGGTCATCGGAAATGACCAAATGGTTTTTTTGTGATTACTTGCTTCAAATTCATCACACTGACTTCAAACCAAAACCAATGTGCATCTTTCAATTTTGCTTCCAACCACATGCTGCATGATGGGGTAGCTTTGATAATCTCCATTGCGGTTAGGGGTCAAATGTCAGGGAGGTCAAGGTCATCGGTCAAAATAATATATTTTCCATTATAATTCAAAAATACTTGCAGATGGGGGCGCCCCGATGGCTCATCGGTCTAAGCGCGCGTACCATAAAAGCTGTGCCCTTCCCGCAGCGACCTGGGTTCGATTCCGGCTTGGGTCATTTGCTGCATGTCTTCCCCCATTCTTCTCCCCAACCTTCCTGTCTCTCTACACTGTATAACTGTCAAATAAAGGAAAAATTCCCAAAAAAAAAAAAAAAAATACTTGCAGATGGACAGATGTTTACTATTATGACCATATAGGAACTCCTATATTGGCTTTTATTTCACACCATGACCTTTGACCTTGAGTGACCTTGAAAGGTCAAACTGAAGGCCAGGGATTTTCATAGGACTATACGTTGAAAATGGTTGAGGTCACCCTTGTAAAATTGAGTCAGTATGAAAATCACTTAAATAAGTGCTGGCGGGTGAAGTTTGTTTTGCCTGGCACCACTTGCTCATTCTGTGATTATGTATTACTGTGTCATGTTTACATAAAAACTTATCCTCACCAAGCAAAAGACAGCAGAAAGGTCTGGTTCTTTGTGAGGCCACAGTTCATTCTTTAATAATATACTCAAGACTCAAGTACAGCTGCGAAGATCCAAAGCCTCATAAACGGCAAAGATTTTACCCCAGCAGACGTAAAAAAAAAAAAAAAAATCAAACAAACGAAAAGACAGAGAAAGAAACTATTCTCAGATCACTTGTCAATAATTTTAGTGTCAAAATTAGGGTATGCCCCTTCAGCATCAAACAAATAGTTTTTCTTTCTCCATTTTTTTTATTTGCTTCACATATATATTCATATTTATAAACCATTTTTTTTCTAAAGAATTTAAACATTCAGCCACATGTACCAGAACAAAAAAAAAATCCACTGCCATATCACATAAATAAATGCACATATAAAAACAGAGTTGGCATTTCATAAATTACACGGTATCAATTGAAGAGGGAAGATGGACCATTTTTTGATAAAATGCATGCTCCTTTTAAACATACAAACAAAAATATGAAGAACTCAGAGGTTCCTTGTTTTTCCTGAGGTTTTTGTGTTTTTCCTCTAAAAATGGCCTCTAAAAGCCTTTCCCTTTCCTTCCCATGTGGGACACATGGCTTATAATTCACTGTAACATTAGCTCCTGACCTTGGGCAAGAGAAGCATGTTAGAGACACTTCCATTCTAACAGCGTCATGTAACCCTTCCCCTCTGTCATTGCTTGTCTCTGCACTCTCCCAGGCCCTCTTCACGAAGTGAGTTTAATCTTAGGGGCACGGTCTCATTTTCCCTCAACATGTCACACAAGGGCACAAGATCACACTAAAACTAGTATAAGATTAAAGTTCCGGGTCTGTAGAGATAACTTAAGAGACAGAAACAACAGAACCTGAAAATAAATAGCAAAAAATCTGTACATGTAAACATTACACTTTCACTGAGTCCAAAATCAAGTAGTAAACAGACAGAGTTTCACATCCATGTAAATAAATAAAAGAATTCAGAGGTCACACCAGCAGCTTCTGGTACATAACAGAAATAGGGGAAGAAAACTTCAAATAAAATCAAATAAAACTGCACCAATTACAAAAAAAAAAAGCTTACATAGCAAAACAGGCTATAATTGGAATGACAAATTGACTATCTACTCCAATATAAAAATAAAAAGACCATTTATTTTTTCAACTTTTTTCTTTTGTTTGGACATTAATATTACTAAAGTATATGCTCCAAGGACACGTGGTGTAAAAACAAATAATTTTTAACTTGGTTGTGTTACACGCATCCAACAAAGTTCGGTAACTTAAGCAGCAAGGGACAGTTTGAGATGGAGGCACAATGCAAGCAGATGGTCCCTTTTGGGCTGACTGGCCTCTGCTCATAATGGGTCGGGCCTGTTGTCCAACTGAGCACTTTTGCACACAGTGCGTGAGATGTGATTCAGATTCAAAGCAAAAAACGTGGGTGCAGTATTTAGAATGAACTTTAAAGGACTGAGAGCTTGTCCCAAACTCCATGGGCTCCATCCTTCAGGCCCCGTTGCTTAAAGTTGTTCGATCTTCAGGCCAAAGTCTCACTCCAGAAGCACTGTTCCCAAATCTCACCCCTGAACCACTAATGTTCTCAAATATGCGAAGATATTTTTCTAAATCACCTATTTTCTTCTTTTTTGAGAAACATCATCCTACATCCCAGACATCTGTTCTGTTCACAGGCAAACTTTGATTGTAATAAAAGCAATGGTCTGATTCCAGTTTTTCTTGCAAAATGAACAGAAAGAAATCTCCAGTCTCTGTTTTCACTGAAACTATTTTAGTGCATTAAAACAAATGTCATCTCAGCAGAGACAGTCAACCAGTAGTGTGACTATATGTTTTCAGGTGATCTTCTTATTTTATAAACCACCAATCAAAAACAGGTTTACAGCCATTGTTAGTTGAAAGGTGATGTGTGATTTTTGCGGTGATAAGAGGCTTGGTGTACCGAAAGAATGGCGGAGCTTTCGATCACATGCCATTGATGGCTCATTATGCGCCAGTGATTGACAGCACAGTGATTGGCAACTCCAGCCATAATTAAGGGGCCACACAATGCAGCCAACACCCACCTCTCACCCCAACCAGAGTCACGTGCAACACTGCAGAAGCCAAGGCCGGCCTGTGTGCTATACGCGTGTGCATCTATGTTCGGAATGTATAGGCTCACAGAATGACGTCCTTAGCTTCACTGTTAATATAAAAAAACACCTCTCAAAAAGACTACTTGTACACACATTACAAATATATAATATATACGCATATAAAACAACGGTACAATATTAAGAATAACAACGATTCAAAAATAAAACTCGGATTAAAAATGTGTAAGGAGGTGGCACTAGCAGTGGGAACACTCAGCAGGAGCCCAGCCACGCACATAAGAAGGGTAAACCATAAAAATGATTCACAAACATACACGTTTCCCAAGATTGTCTTTAGCCATTTTCTCTATACAGAGTATTCATTATGCTTTAAAAAATAATGCTCTGACTTGTAATGAAAACAGGTACTCCACAGGTGGAAGGGGCTGAAGAGGAGTTTAACATTTTGAAAACCACAGACTGTACTGCACAACATCCCATTTTGATTGGTCCAGAGCAGGCGGTGTGCAGATCGTACAATGCGGATAGGTCAAGAGCAGACACTAATAATTGGATTGATGCACTTGTATGGCAGAAAAATTGAGTCAGAAGATCCATGAAGTGCATGCTATAAACTGAGACACTTTGCATAACCAGGATGTCAAAAATGAAACGTCCCTACCCACCACTCCACCGCATCAAAAACAATATGCCCACAGTACTGCAGTGCATTATAGGAAAATGAGTCCAACTCATCTCTGAGGCAGCAGTGAAAGTGCGCAAAGACTTGAATGTTGGCAACATTTCACTGCCATCTAACTCTTCCAACTGCTACAAACAACGTATAAATTACTGAGCAGAATCAGTATTAACGTGAATGCTTGGTCTGAGAAGAATAACCCTTCCGAAATTCAATAAAGCAACCTGCACTGTGATTACCCAGTGGGCTGCATTTAGCCAACCCCTATGCTTACTGCAGCCCCTTCATCAGTCCTTTCACACTAATCAAATGTGACCCATCCCACGATGTGATGATACACATAGTGTACCCAAGGCAAGAGAGTGGAGAAGCAAGAAAGGGAATGAGGGAGAGGTAGTGATATGGAGTGATAGAGAAAAAGGAAGAAAAGTGTGTGAGAGAGAGAGAGGGAGAGAGAGAGAGAGAGAGAGCAAGAGATTGTAGATCAAAATTTGTTTCCTCTAGCATAATTTTCTGTATTTGTATCTGCTGTCTGTGGAGAATATATGACTCTGTCTTCAGAATAGCCATCCTGAATGTATTTCAGGATTTCCTAATTGCATTTCCAATTTGTGGTAAAGATGCAGGTCTACTGAGGAGATGTGAATTAATGATCAGTGCGGGTGAAATTGCACAGATTATAGAGAGAGCCTAGCATGTGTCCTCCTATGTGATTCATAACCTTACAGGCAGATTGTTCTTCCATTATCAGCAATGCACCACTCACAAACAAAGCATTTCAAAACTATTGAACTCATGCACAGATACACAAACATAAGCAGAGATGTCCCGGAGCAAATCCTTCAAGTTTAGCAGAACAAAAAATATCTGAATTCACATGCAATTTTTGACTGTGAAGATGAGCAGAGACCTGTCCTATTAAAGGAATCTACAGATGAGCAGGGGCCTGTCCTGTGATATGAATGCACAGATAAGCAGGGCCTATCTAATCATATGTATGTACAGATGAGCAGGGGCCTGTAGTATAATATGAATGTACAGATGAGCAGGGGCTTGTATTATAATTTGAATCTACAGATCAGCAGGTGCCTGTCCTGTGATATGAGTGTACAGATAGGCAGAGGCCTGTCCAATGATACAAATGCACAGAGGAGCTGGGGCCTGTCCTATAATATGAATATACAGGTGAGCAGGAACCTCTCCTGTGATCTGGAAAAACCTAGTACGTGTGTCACTTATGGTAGAAACTGAGTTTAACCTTCATTTGCAGTAATTAAGAGTGGTGAAAATCTTAAAACACTAGCTATTAGTGTCATTTGAACTTTCAAAATCAAGTTTCTATCATATTTTTTCTGTTAGAAAAAGTCCAGAATCAAAAATTTTTGTTCGATTGCGAGATCTTTGCCACTGATAAACTTACTAGGTTTTTTCCAGATCACAGGAGACCTGTCCTGTGATATGAATGCACAGGTGAGCAGGGGCCTGTCCTGTGATGTGAATGTACAGAGGAGTAGGAGCCAGTCCTATGATACGAATGTACAGATGATCAGGGGCCTGGCCTATGGTATGAATCTTCAGATGAGCTGGGGGCTGTCCTGTAATTTGAAGCAATAGATGAGCAGAGGCCCTCCCAGTAACACAACTGTGTGGTCCTGTTGCAGAGTCACTGTGTAATTTCATGCCATTTAGAAGCAGTGTGGAATGTTGCATACCTTATAGAGCAGTCTGTAATGGGGTGTAGCTGAAAGCAATTTAGAATATTTTGTAGTTAAGGGCAGGTGGAATGTTTTGTAGGTCTGAGCACTGTGGGATGTTGTATAGTAACAAGCAGTTTGGATTGTGTGGTTTAGAGTAGAGAGGAATGCTGTTTATTACATGACATAAGGATTCATCCTCTCTTGATGGGTCGAGGTGAGCTTCGCCGGTCACTGTAAACAGTGATATTCACCATGGGAAAGTGTGCGAGAGGTAAATATAACAATTCAATGACTTGGAGCTAAAAATACATTAGGCTTCCCAGCAGGAGCTCCTGGCAGTGATTGTATTTCGTGTTGCTTTGTCCCTGTGAGAAGCTTTCCATTAGAGTTGTCGCCCTTCTCTTATTTTATATTTTCAAGGAGGATCAAATAATAAAACAGTTACTGACTTCAGCTATCAGTCAATCCAATGATTTATCCACTTAGGACAAGTGATATTCACTGAGGTGCATCCAGGGTGAATATCACTTGTCCAAGGTGGATAAATCATTGGATTCACCTCAACTGAAGTCAATAATTGTACAGTAATAACAAGTGGTTAGGAATGTTGTGTGGTTCAGAGCATGTGGAATGTGGTGAAAGGAGCTGTTTGGAATGTTCTGAAGAAAAGAGCAGTGTGGGTATTTGTAAGAACATTTTAGAATGTTGTGTAGTTAATAGCAGAGTGGAATGTCACATTATTAAAAACAATTTAGAATGTTACATAGCTAAGAGCAGTTTGGAATATTGTGTTATTAAAAGCTGCAGTTTAGAACTTTGCATAAAGAGCAGCGTGGGATCCTCTGTAGTTCAGGGCACTGTAGAATGTTGTACAGAGCTGAATGTTGTATAATAATGTTGGAATGTTGGGTAGTTCAGACTACGGGGAATGTTTTATTGTTTGGAACAGCATGGAATACAGTTTAGTTAAGAGTAGTGTGAGATGTTGTGTAATTAAAAACTGTTTAGAATGTTGTGTCATTGAGACCAGAGTGGAATGTTGTGTAGTTAAAAGCAACTAAGAATGTACTGTAGCTAAAAGCAGTGTGGAATGTTTTATCATTAATAGCGGTTTAGGAGGTTGCGTAGTTAAGAACGATGTTGAGCAGAACTCGGAAGGAGAAGTTACGATAATGGAATGGGTGAACACAGGGCGCTAAAGATGGGGGGAAAGGAAAATTAGGGCATAACTATTGGTGTTTTCACTCTGTTACTTGGGAGACTGCCAAAACCAACATAACTTAATTTTAAAAAGTCCCAGGAGTACTGGTAAACAGTACATTTTAGACACCACCTGTGATCATGGTAAGTGCTATGTGACTGAGGTATTTCCATATGGAAGAAATTGCATTCCTCATAATGCATATACTCAGGAGGGCTACTGCCTGCAGGAGGGACAGGGTACTGAGTGAAAAAGTGCCCCAGCAGATAGATAGAGCTAGGACCAACAATGGAGGATCTGGCACAGTTAGGTTATGTCGCCATTACATGGCAGTAAGAACAGAATCTATACTCAGCCAGCCTGGTCAAGCTCTACACCGGGAAAGTGTTCAGATAGAGTGCTTATAAACACATTGATATGGACAGGCTTTTAGAGAAAACTTCCAGCCTTCTTATGTTCAGAAGTGTCAGCAAGGGTTTTTCTGATGAGCTGTTTTGATGAAAAAACAGGCTCATTAAAAGCCTGGGCTGTAGCATTTCTGCAGCATTACTGACAGGAGAGCTTTAATCTCAAACATGCTGTTTCAGATTTGGAGGATGACTAGATCACTGACCCTTCGTGATCTTATTCTTTCAGTTTTCATGAAAGGGTCAGATCCAAAACCTCTGCAAGCATTATGGACAGAATTCAGAGGAATAAGTCCTATCAAAAACAGCATAAACAATAATAACAAAATAACTAATTACTGTAATCAGATTACATTTTTCAGTAACGCAGTAATGTAACACATTACTTTGATAACTTAAGCAACAGCATTACAGTTACTAACAAATAAATGATCTCGGTACTTGCGTTACTTTAAATTCTTCAACTATCGGCAGGACAGGAGGCAAGAAAAATGTTTTCTTCTTCCTCCTTTTGAGTATATTGGCGATTGAGACGGAGGACAGAAAAACAAATCAAATGTCCTTTTTCATGCATGTTTATGCCAGTGCTGTAGCCTTGTACTTGACTTACTTTTCTGTGAAGTGCTGTTTGGGCTGATTTTTACAACTTTGCTGTTGGCTTTGCTGTATTTAAGAGCATGAAAGAGAGATCTTGTGTATGTCCTCTTTACTAGAATAAAGATTTGTGCTGATCAGGGCATATGCCAGGTTTTAACACGAGATGGTTAGTTAATTAAGTAAGTTATGGTGAATTTCAGATGATGGTGCTGAGTAATCCAAAAGTAATGTAACTAGTAGTGTAACTATTTACTTTGAGCAGTGAGTAATTAAAGCTGCTGTAAGTGATGTAAAAAAAAAAAAAAATCAAGTGTTAAATTGCTCCACATTCTAACAGAGATCATTGATTTAGAGTATCTAGTGCATAACACAGGTCTATCAGTCACTGTCCTCTGCAGTAAAGCAGTATATGAAATTCTGGAGTCACCCAATGCCTCTATCCAATCAGGAGAGAGAACGCCATAAAGAGGCAGTTCTCTCTGCTTGTGAACGCGCGCTGTTTCACCGATATCTGTGACCCGTCTGTGACCTCAGGGGGCAATGGTCTACAGTATCTGCATGTGCGCGCTTGACGGCAATCGAGAAGAAGAGCACTTTAAAAAAAGAAAGTGAATGTGACGATTGGATGGTGAGCGAGGGGGGCGTGTCTGTGACAGTCAAAGATGTGTGGCAAGCAAAGATAGGAATTATCCTCCCATGGCAATAATAGCAGATTGCTACTTTGCTGTAGAGAGCCGATCGCTACAAGCCTGCACGGCGGGACAGATGAAGCTTCCTATCCCAGCATTACGAGAGACGGCGCACAAAAGAACCAGTAGAGGAACCGATAGTCAAGGAAGAAAAAACAGGAGATGGCCAACAGACATGTATATATCGGTGCTGCTTTCGGGAGGTTGTAAGAACAAGGAATCTAAGGGTCTTAAAAGCAATGCGCAACTAGACTTGCGGTCACTGAACAGGTAAGCTATGTTTTGCTCGATAGTAGTTATGCAGTTTTATTAGTCTCGGGTAGTCCTGTTGGTAGTTTTTAATCCTGCTAATGTTAGTTTATAAATGTACAGTTGTCATTCGTGGCCAACTACAGCTTGATTAGCTGCGTAGCAGCAAAACTTGGTAGCTACTGGTATTTGTTCTAGGGAGGCTGTTGTATAACTGGGCAATGGCATGTATTTATATGAGAAAATAATAAAGCATGCTTTAAAAGGGCTAGCAAAAAAGTGTTTTTGGAAAGACGACGGTGATTTTTTCTGTAACAACGATCTCCTCACCATATTCATACTGAAGTTTCTGTATGGATGTAATGTGTCGTTGGTCCATGTTTTCCATGCGGCTTTCACACGACAATCACTGAGAGTGTTTGTGTGTTTTGTACTTATATTGTAACTGGGCTGCTGCTCTCCATCTCTGCCTCTGGCAGAAACCGATGTGTTTTCGTGTGTGGCAGGAAACCAGCTAAAATGACCAAATCAGTTACAGCAGCTTTAAGCAAAGTAAGGGATTTCCTTTTTAAAAAGTAACAAGTAATGTGTAATGCATTACTTTTTTAGAATAACTATCCCAACACCGGATATAGACAGAATAAAAAAAAAAAAGATCAATTACTACCAATTACTACCACTATCACCGTACTACAATTACAGTGATTTATTAAGCAGTATGTCTCAACAAAAATAAATAAATTTGTGTGTTTTTTTTTTAGCAAAGCCCAAATTGCAATTCTTTGGGACAAAGCCGTCAAAATCGATAAATATGATCATCTAAGTTTAAGCCTGGAGGTTGACAGGTTTTGGATCTGACCCAGATATAGAGAAGGGGGTAACATCTGTCTGCATTCTGCTTTTGTCACAGATAAGCGTGTGCGTGTTTGTGTGTGCTTAAGACATAGAAAGATGTAAGTGTTCAATTATCTATTGGAGTAGCTGTCAGCGTATGCATATCTGCGTGCATGTGTGTACATATAGCGGTCTTGAATTAAAGCTGAAAATCAGTACAAACACATTTTACACATATAAATTGCAGAGAACAGAGCCAAATCAGAAAAATTCCTGAATAGCTGGGAGCTCACTTCATAAAATACACACACTATGCCTTCAGAAAGTTTTCACCACTAATTGAATACTGTATTTAATTCAGTATTTATTTTCAATAATCTGGAAAGGCCCAGTCAAAGGTCACATTTAAAACCTATGGAACGACAACTCAATAATTATCCACCTCTGCATGCTGGGAAACAGGAGCAAATTCAAATAAAGGAATGTGAAAATGGAAAAATATTAGTGCGAAATCGCAGACAGTAATAAAAATCAGAGCACTAACAGCCCCAACAGTCTATCTACACAATACTGACTCTGGGGGTAAATGTTTATTTAAGCGATTTATTTTTGAAAAAGCTTCAGTATGCTTTTTTCAGTCTTCATTTAACCAGGGAAGTTTTACTGACAACATATTTCTCAGTTTCAAGGATGCCATGGGAGAAATGCCAGATTGAACTGGCAGTGGGAACAGATAAAGAAAAAGAGGGGTAAAGCTCTTGAAGTGGTTTGGGGTTAAGGGCCTTGGTCAAGTGCCCAACAGCAGAGTTCTTCTCTACTTCATCTCTCCAGATGTAAGTCAGAATCCCAAACCCCAACAAGTTCTCAAACAAGCGACTCTGCAGTCGCCAGTCAAGCAACATAACTAGCTGCCCTATATGTTTTGCATGAAAGGTCCCGTGGGTGGAAGGAAGCACTCTGCACTTCCACCCCTCCCCCCTCTGTGTCTGTACCCCACAATCCCCTTCCACTGTTAACTTTTTAATGTCCCCTCAAAAGCACCTGCACGTAATTCATTGGTTTTCCCCTCCATTCACTTTTCCATGTCCAATCAACATAGACTCTGTACTGTCCAGAACGGCCCACCTTGGTCGTGCATAAATTTGTAAGTACTCGTTCATTTGGGGGCCCTCTTTTCTGGTACCAGGGTGGGCACAGACCTCAGCAGTTTTTTTGTTCATAAGTGCAGCTCAACTATTTCCTTACAAATTTGCCAACCAAAATAAATTGGATAAAAGACTATCAGCTTCATCATTTGGTTCCACGACAGTCCTCAATGTATTGTGCCAGAAACGGGTGGAGACATTTCAATTTAAATTAAATTTAAGAGCAGGGGGGAAAGAACAAAACAAAAAAAATGATGAATAATTTCTGAAGGCACTCTAGGTGTACATGTAACTGAGTACAGGAAGGGGATTAATCTTCCTCTGTTTTTCATCGATTCATTTGTTAAAATGGTGCTAAATGCATTCTTGTGCCTTTTTGTGAGCAAAAAAATAATTGTAAATTAATTGAAGAGCTGCGTGCAAGAAGTACCTGAGTCACTAAATACCACTTTTGTAATTTTGGGGGTCAAAGTTTTCAAAACATGTGCAGGTATCTGCAACATGTTTTGAAAACTTTGACTCCCAAAATCACAAAAGTGTGATTTAGTAACTCAGATACTTCTTGCACACAGGTCTTCAATTGGAGGTATTGAGTATTATTCATAATGAATACTCACTTGCTTTTTGAAATCTATATTTCCTAATATATCCCAAATATTACTGATCAGCTTCTGTATACATGTCATAATCTGTGTATTCCCAAAATTAATGTATCAGCTTTACAGTCAGCCCTGAAATATATGTTTATGTGCACATTGTATATTCATGTCTGAATAAATGACTGCATGTAAACACACATGCAGGAGTAAGTACACCTGTGTACAAGAATGTGTGTGAATATGTTTGAGTATGAAAATGTGTGCATTTATATGCATATGCTGAATATAATCGTACAGGTGTGCAAATGGCTGTTTATGTCTGCATGTGCCTCCTCAGTTCTGCATTAGGATCAGGCTTTCAAGTTCATCGGCGGAGCGCAGAAGGAAGGCGGCCGACTCGCGGTATCCTGCGATCAGCTGCCTTACAGCCGTGATCTCAGGGGTGCTGAGCTGGGCCGAGGCCCCTCCCCCACCCCCACCCTGCCCCTGGCTGCTGGAGCTGCCCGAAGACGGGTTTGAAGCCAAAGACTTCATACTGAGGTCCGTTGGGCCTGGGGAACAAGAGAGAAAAACAGCGAAAGATAAACACTGAGTCTATCCATACAGCACGGGCATGTATTCAGTCATGTTTAAGTCATGGAGGTGGGGCTGCGCTTCCCAGTATAATACAAATATAAAACATAATAAGGCCATACAATCTTGCTCATGTGTTCACACTCTGTAGCACAGAAACACAAAGAAAGATCCCATTACCGTTACTCTGAGCAGCACCTGTTGTCAAGGAAGCAGGGTGCTGCAGACTGCTGCCAAGGCCACTGTAACCGCGGAGATTATAATTGAGACCCCCATTGGTGTAAAGCTGGTCTTGTGGGAGGGCTGAGGCTGGGAGGGAAGAAGCAGAGTGCACTAGAGAGGCTACCTCTCTGGGGTGGGTCTGGTCAAGTGTGTTTTCTTCATCCTGAGACAACAAGGGACAAGCACATAACCTTAAATATTTGACTCAATTAGCACTATCTGCTTACTTTGAGTAACAGTGCAGTCAGAATGCTTCATAGCCCTCATATTCATCCTAATTGACACAAACTACAGCTCAAAAGATTAAGTAGTTATTGCCAATGTTGGTCCAATTATAATGAAACTTGGCAGAAGGGTTTAGCAAGGGCCGAGGAGGAACCCATCAACTTTTGGAGCATATTAGAATCATCAGGCGGATACACACATTTTTTCACTTTAATTAAAACTTCAAGATTGGGCATTGGGTTTTTGGCGAAATTAAATGACATACATCTTAAAATCCAGTAGATGGTAATAAAGTGCAATAGTGACAAAACATCGCCAATTTAGAAGAGCGGACTATTGGCCTTGGTGGAGGTATTTGCTCACTGAGAGCCCCTCTGGTTTGACTAAGGTATCCTTCTCAATTGATTTCTACTTGGACTGCAATATCCTTGGCATGGACCGCAATGGCTCCCATAGGTGTGTCTAAGAAGAAAGATACACTTCATGAACCTTTATGATCTCGGTAATCCCACGGCAGTATTACAGGATTGAAATCAGGTGATTGTTCTGGCCATTCCATAATTTTTAAATCCTTTTCAAGTCCATGCAGAGTTTGGATTTACAGTGTTAGAAATAAGGAAAAATTTGGAAACAAATCAGTTTGTCCGTGAGAATTTTTAGCTGTCCCGTGTACTGTCATTGGCATTTAAAAAAATTATATATTATATATGTATATTATGTAAATTCAATCACAACAGTTGAAAAACTAACCTTAACAGTTTATTTAACCATCAATGTGCCTAAAAAATCTAAAAACACACTGACCTATGGGACTACAGCAGGCAATTCAAGAGGAAAAATGAAGTTAAAAAATGTTATATAATGGTTAAATTTGTCATACAGGTGATATTAGAACAATGCAATCAAATATCAAACATTAAATTCTCCCACCAAGCTAAACAGCTATTCACCAACCCCACTCTCCCGCAATTCAATAGCTTGGTTCATTTGTGTGCCGTTTCTTTAATATTTCTGAGCCCCGTCTTCCATCACAATCTCAGGCAAAGAAAGGTCTTTCCTTTGGATGACACTGCATTGCCCTTCCTGATCCAACTCGGCATTAGCTTGCTATATAGCTAGCAAGTGCAGGGCCAACCTATTTGACATGGCTTGGGACGAGTGAGAGATATACAGGCCACAAGTGCTTAAGAACACTGTCACCAAAAACGCAATCTAAAGATTCCCGCTTCTTAGAGGTGTTAGCTTTCCAATTATAAATGAATACTCATGAAATTTTATATCAGGCTGTACAATTTCAGATACCTGACCTCTCGGTGACAAAGAGCAGTAAAGTTTCATGCTAGAAGACCGCAAACCGCTACACTCAGACTGTAGTAATTTTGATTCAGTTCTGAATATGCATACAATGGCTACGTTACTGTTTATAATATGAGCACATAAAATTCTCCACATAGGAAGATGCTCATTGTCACATATTCAAATCTACATACCCTTCAACTGTTTACGGTTATATCCGGCTTGTTCGTGCCACGAGTTTTTGTTTACTAGATCACCCGAGCTTGAATGGACCTTTTCGACTTGTCAATGAAGTGTAGAATAACTACCAATCAGATTGCCTTATCTTACTAAGGTCCTGCCTACCACGACAGCACTGCCATATTGTCCCACAATCAAGGCAGTCAATAGCTGTGTGTAATATGCAAGGTATCTGACTAAATTGAAAATGGTGCTTAAATGCGCTTGGGAAACGTGTAATACAGACAAAAGATACCCTGACCAGCAACAGGGACCTCAAGTAATCCTTGATCAAAGGCCAAAAATGCAGTTGGAAAAGTGTCTGTGATGGATTAAGGCATGTGGAAGACCTCCCACACAACTCAATGTGAATAAGATCAACAAAACACACAACTGTTTGCTCAAAGGTAAGCAAATGAAATTTTTTGCCATTGTGACTTCACTAGTTAGTTACCAACAATCTATGCATATGTTTTGCTGAGAAGAAAGAATTACACCAATGGCATCATTGATGTACAACCCCATTTCCAAAATAGTTGGGACAAAGTGTAAATAGTGAATAAAATCAAAACGCAATGACTTTCAAATCACACCAGCCAGTATTTTATTCACAATAGAACAGAGATAACATAGACTGAGAAATTTTACAATTTTATCCACAAAATGAGCTCATTTCAAATTTTATGGCTGCTACAGGTCTCAAAAAAGGTTGGACAGGGGCCTATTCAGCACACAGACTCTTCTACTACGAAGCCATGCTGTTGTAATAGCTGCAGTATGTGGTTTTGCATTGTCCTGCTGAAATACACAAGGCCTTCCTTGGAATAGATGTCTTCTGGAGGGGAGCATATGTTGCTCTAAAACCTTTATATACCTTTCAGCATTCATGGTACTTTTTAAAACATGCAAGTGTCCCACACCATATGCACTAATGCATCCCCATACCATCAGAGATGCTGGCTTTTGAACTGAACTCTGATAACAGGAGGGGTGGTTTTTCTCCTCTTTAGCCTGGAGGACACAACGCCCATGATTTCCAACAAGAATGTCAAAATTGGACTCGTCTGACCACAGGACACTTTGCCACTTTGCTACAGTCCATTTTAAATGAGCCTTGGCCCACAGAACACGGTGGCGATTCTGGATCATGCTCAACAATGGCTTCCTTTTTACATGATAGAGTTTTAGGTGGCATCTGTGGATGGCATGGAGGACTGTGTGTACAGACAGTGGTTTCTTGAAGTATTCCTGGGCCCATTTAGTAATTTCAATGACAGAATCTTGCTGGTGTGTGATGCAGTTGCGTCTGAGGGCCTGAAGATAACGGGCATCCAGTAAAGTTCTTCGGCCTTGTCCCTTACGCACAGAGATTTTTCCAGTTTCTCTGAATCTTTTGATGATGCTATGCACTGTCAATGATGAGATCTTCAAAGCCTTTGCAATTTGATATTGAGGAAAATTGTTTTCAAAGTATTCCACAATTTTTTTTTACCCCAGCCTTCACGGGTTGGAGAGCTTCTGGCCATCTTTACTTCTGAGAGACTCAGCCTCTCTAAGACATCGCTTTTATAGCCAATCATGTTACACACCTGATGCCAGTTAATGTAATTACTTGCTAAATCTTCTTTCAGCTGATTCTCTTATACATTAGTTGCTTTTCAGCCCTTTTTTTGCCTGTGTCCCAACTTTTTTGAGACCTGTTGCAGCCAGAAAATTTTAAATGAGCTCATTTTGTGAATAAAAATGTAAAATGTCTCAGTTTCAACATTTGAAATGTTATCTATGTTCTATTATATGGCTCATGTGATCTGAAAGTCATTGCATTTTGATTTTATTCACAATTTACACTTCGTCCCAACTATTTCGGAATTGGGGTTGTATACGGTAACAAAGTTTTGTTTTTTCCCCAGTAGACTTCTGCATGCAATACCAGATGTAGCTACAAACCAGTGGCTATTCAGCTGAGAACATGATTCCTTCATGCCACCCGACACAGGCATTCGCAGTACTAGATAATATAGGCATGGGCAACGCTCTGCATAAACTCTAATGGAATGCGTAACAGCTGAACTGGGGCGGTAAACAAGCCTCAGAAAACTTATAAAAAAAATGATGTAAATACCATTTTCATACAAAAAGAACACCATGGTTTGATTAAAAGCAACCTTTTCAATAGGATACCCGCATTTCATACATGAACTCTGAGTATTACGGCCAATAACGCGATTTGAACAGAGCTATTATTCGCCCGTTGGATGAATGCGTGACCTCAATTTGCACCGTGTTTACAAACTTTCAAGTGCACGGCGTGGCAAAAATATCCATTTTGGAGGTAGATTTCAAACAGCCCGCGCTGACGTGATATCCCAGCTACGGCCCTTATTGACTTAAAGCCATCTAATTTGAGAAATTACGAGTCTATTCGTCCAGTCTAGACCTCCAGGGGATGTGAAATAAGTTCGAAAGAAGTTGTTGAAGTTCGTCGCGAGTTCGCCGTGACTTCTTCTCAACAATAGCAAGAAAGGTGAGTGTATTTTTTACTATTACCTACATAGTTAGTTGACAGAATATCATGTGACCCTATTTGTGAAGTTTCAGTAAAATATACCAAGGAATAAACCAGCGCCAGGCGTTCAAAACCTACCAGTGTTCTGACAAATTTTGCTACTATCAAAATATGCCACCTCGCGAAGACCGGTCACAAGATTCATTCACTTATACCCTTCAATTCGAGACTGCGAGGATGGAAATCTGAATAATCAATTAGGAAAAATTCTCGGCTCTCGGTAATTCTGTATATCGTTTAAACATTTTGTTAATCGGATTATGAAAGAAGACTGAAAATAAGCGCCCGCTTTTTGTTTGGGTGTAACAGCGCGTATTTAAAGGAGAATACATTGTATATTGATTAAGCATTGAACTCTGCATTAGTCGAACTGTTTTAATATTTGTTGATGACATTGCTTCGGCTTCCTGGAAGCAAGTACGCGCAAATCTGCTGTCTAGTGAGCATTTCAGGTTCGATGTACTGAGTAATAACGCCATGAAACTTAAACTGGCCCGTCATTCTGCGAATAGTCTTACTAAACTAGTTAATCGTCTGATTGCTATCAAGCAAAGGGGAGGTTTCTGCCTCGCCAAACTAACCTCCGACTATACGTCACTGTGTTTTACTATGAATTATTCGCAGTGGCTCATTGAAACTATCATGGGAGGAGGGTATATGGACATTGTAAAAAAACAGTGCAAAGGTTTTTTTTTTTTTTTAATCACCACGCGTTATTGAAGGGGGAACGTTTGATTCATTTCAGTAGCAGTGGGAGGGCAAACAACTGCCGGCATCAGCGACTTCACTGCATTTTATATAGTAATGGGCGAGTAGCGTTAATGTTTGCCCTCCCACCGATAATTTTGACATTTTGCAGGCCATTGATCAAAAAAAAAAAAAAAAAACTTCACAGGCAACCCATTCATACCATTTTTTTTAATATCAACGCAAAAACCTAATGTTTGTTGAACATAATTGGGTGAAATTCAATGCATTTTCCATTAAAAAGGGCCTAGGGGGTGCTGCTGTACTTCAGAAAAGGGGTTGATGACTTTAGCATCAATTATTTCTGTTAGGGTACCCTAATGGATAATTTGGCCAGGTTTATTTCTGAGTAGACTGTATTTTCAAAAATGCCCTCAGGCTTCACCCCCCAATTTTCACAATGGGTTTTGTTGATAAATGCCGAAATCAGCTATTTTTGGGACCCTGTGGCTCTGAGACCCTTTCCTGTAAAGGCGTTGGACTTGTGGCAAACTCTTTGTCTGTGTCTTCTGTACTTACCTGCAAAAAATCATTAGAAAATAATAAAAACTTTTTTCTCAGCAACTCAAGAAATGTTGTCATTTTATTCATTTGTATTGCCCATGCCTAGATAATATAAAACATTTAGCCAGACAGTGAAGGATTTTGCAATGGCATGATCTAATATGCTTAGAAACTTTAATGTGAGAAAAGCTGGCTTGGTTGCTAGCCAGCAAAGTGGCTACAATCAGATTAAGAATGCCAGTGACTTAGCTGAAATGAGTAAGGTTAGCTTGTCATCAAACTTGGTTTGAGGAAAACGCCGATGTAATGAATGTTAGATTTATAACTCGATTATGTCTAATATAGCTAGTTTAAGAGTTGGCTGCATTGCATAATACTATTTATTACACAAGGCCTATCTTCATTAGAATGAAGTTTCAAATTAGATAGCTTGTTTGCGGTTTTGAAATAAGCCAGATGTTAAATTAGCTGGCTATTTTGGAGTGAAGACGCAAAATATTAGCCCGAAGTTGACGCATGCGCACTTTGCATCATTTCCAGATAGACCACGCGGCTCAATATGGATTTCCCGGTTCAATTTCGGTCCAATGAAGACGCAACACAAATAGCAGGCTAATTCACGAATTATAGCTGGCTATTTCACAAACTAGACCAAGATTTATCGGGAAAATTTCCCGATCAAATTAGTGGGCTATTTGCGTCTTCACTACAAAATAGCCAGCGAATTTGACATCGGGCTAATTTCAAAACTGCATAACAGCTAGCTAATTTGAAACTTTGTTGTAATGAAGACAGGCCTGATGAGGAACTGAGCTGCATTGTATGTTGAGCAGAGCAATAGTAACTAAGGGGAGTGGAGCTGGTTGGAGCAAGTCGGAAAGGCCCATTAAAGTGCGCGCCGTGGTTGATCTCTAGGTCGTTGTTTGCCGCGATTCTTAAAAAAAAAGATTCACGTACTTGCCTGAGCGAGATGCGTGAAAGTTATGCACAGTAGGCCTGGCACATAACCAAAATTGTCGCGTCCATAGCGGTGGGAAGTAAATAAACTTTTGACATATTTAAATGAATAAAACTGATAGGATTTTTGGTTGTCCAAGGGACAACCTTGTTGGTAGTCTAGGTAGTCCGGAACTATTTCAGGTTGTCTAGACAACTGGATAACCGTTCAGTACAAACATTGATTTTTGCTTTATGGCATTGTCTTGCTGTGACATATTTTTTTTTCCATTTAGTAAAGTTGAAAATCATCAGAGATTCTAAACTTTTAAGTGATAGTCAAAGTTCATCTCTTATTCTATTCAATCCTGGCTAATTAAAAGAAACTGGCTTTTTAATATGAAGCAGAACTGGGTCCTGGATTTAAGACAGAGGAAAATGTAAACTGATATCCAGCATGTGTACTCGCGTAGATTTATTGATGAAGAGTTTCATTGCAATAAAATTCATGGCAATAAAAGCCACTTTCGAAATAATTGAACCACCACTGCAAGACCATTATTGGCGGGTCGGTAGGCATTCCTAGTTCAGCCCTTTGCAACATGCTATATATCCCAGTATTTAGCATGCTCGATCATTAGCTTTCATTCCAAACTAAGCGCAATAAACGCCAAGCCAGTTTTTCCACCAACTGCGATGTATCCACAAGGCCAATCAGTGATGGCAAAAGGCTCCAATTGTTCAGTGACTCTTATTTCGGGCAAAACAGAACTGCGTGCCATTTATATACTGCAAGTTTACTCCCCGCTGACTGAGATTTTGGCCGTATTGAGCAGCAGATTCACAAAAAGGACAGTGTTCTACACATGGAGGAGTATTTGGCATTATTGCTGAACCACAAAAATTTTTATGTCTTTGATACTTACTGGCAGGCATTTGAGCACGTATCGCAGTTCTGTGGAAATACTCTTTGGCCAAATAATCACAACAAAGTTAACTTTTTCCACAAAATTCATCATTCTTAGATTTAATTGCATCATAATATTACGTTTTACCTTGTTTAGAAAGACATATTGACAAATAAGAAAGCTCCTCTACGCTTACTTTTCTCATGACAAAAATCTACATTCTTCTCAAAAGCCTTCAAATGGATGTATTGCATTTTGCAATAAAACTCTTCAAATATTGTCATCAAGGCTCATAGGACTCAAAATTAAAGATTTTGAGACAACAGCTGGTCCTCAGGATTTAACACATGGCTCCACCCTCTTCAGCCAATGCATTCTGTAGTTCCCCTCCCATATTGGTAGTTTTACAGCCCAGCTAATTGTGGATTGAGTTGCAGAGCTGGAGATTATGGATTATGAGAAGGGGATTGTGGTTACAGTTGCACAGCAGGGGATTATAGATAGACTAACCAGTGAACTGTAGACAAATGTATAGAAAATTTCATCAGGGTTGCTGTCAGCTGGAGATGCGTTAACAGGAGCAGATACGATTTGCACCAGCATGGCATATATAGGACAACAAACTGACTTAGGTTGCACCGTCTTCTGCTGCAAAATGCTTCAATGCCAAAAGTGGACCATGTCAAACAACTTTTTAGGAAGAAAAACAATTGCTGTTTGCCCCATGATTCACCGTGCATTTGACAAGTTTTTTCATGGATTATGAGGAAAAAATGCAAATAAAAGATGTGTTATGTTTGTTAGCAGTATTCGTATAATGCCAAAATTAAATTCCCAATTGACTTCCATTCATGTTGTCTGTCCAGTAATGGACTGAGCACTCCTTTGCAGCATTATTACCCTAATCCATAACGTAGCCGTTCACAATGAATGTATGATTCGCTTGCTGTTGGTTCCATTAATTTCTACACAGATCCAGGCTTATGCTAGCGCCTGATGTGTCTGAGATTGGACTGCGAGGAGATCGGCAGCGTGGGGACTTGGCTGAAGAGCTGAAGCTGAGGAACATGGGAGGGTCGGTGAAGTGGCACAGCTGGGCACTGCAGACAGAGCCGTGGCTTACATGGTTGGGGTAGATGTCCAAGCGCATGCGTTTGGCAGCATTTCGGGTCTCACTCTCACAAGCAGCAGCCAGGATAGTCTCTGCCATGGCTGAGGTGAGGTGTGGGGGCGTCGGCCGCGTCTGGTACAGGACACAAGGAGGAGATGAGTGTGTGTGCACACGTGCGCGTGCGTGTGTGTGTGTATGTGAGAGAGAGAGAGAGAGAAAAAAAAATTACAGAAGGTGTGACAAATTGTAGCCCCCAAATGAGCTGTACTTGAGTGCTGGCGCATTAAATGAACCAAGCCACTAGGGGGCAACGTTGCACAGAATAAACTGTAAATATTCTTCAGATATATTACATCACAAATATTAACAGCTGTGTTGAAAATTTCTTTGTGCTAAAGTGCACAATTAACATAGCAATAATGCTGATGATGATGAGAAGGAGGAAAAAGAGAAAGAGAAAGATTGTCATCGGGGCTTGTGCACCTCCATGCCGCTCTTCTTCATGCGGCGACAGGACTTGAGGTAGGTGCGGATGCGTTTTCGTGCACGCTCTTGGAACTCCGGGAACTGGCGACTGCAGGACTCAATGATGGCCTGAATCTTCTCCTTGGGCTGCTTTGAGATGGGAACCATCCTCTCCAGATTTTCATCCACAAACAGCCTCACAAACATCTGAACACAGGAAGGGAAAAAGGAGAGAGAAAGAGAGTGAGGGAGGGTAGGGAGGGAGGGGGAGAGGAGGGAGATAGGGAGAGACATTGGGGGGGGTGGAAGGTAAGAGATGGGAGGATAAAGGGGCATGTGAGTGACAGGGGGTCAAATTGAGGTGGACATCCAAAGGACACAACTTTTAAAAATATATTATGTGCATCTTTGAATATTTAAAAATGCCTCCATACATTCTTTACAAGGCAGAAATTTTTGACAAACACAATAATTAGGGAAAGGGGGAAAGATGAACAGAAACAGAGACTGACAGCAAGATACAGATGGAGGTATATCATCTATCGGATAATTAGGTCCCTCATTTTTCTGTTTTTCTCCATACCTCCACCTCCTTCTTAAGGTTAATGAGCGACGTGACTGAGCTGTAATTGCAACAATATGGGTTTTTAAAGCCCTTCAGGTGTTAACCCATGTGAGAGGTGTTACCCAGAACTTGCATTCATTATCTGTCAGCCTATCTCCAGTAATGAGGAGCACTAAATTTGCACATCGCAAACCAACCTTAATTTAGCTTTGGGGGGAGGGACTGAAAATCATTCGTGCTCACAGCATGCATACACTGAAATTAAATTGAAGTTAAAAGATAGGGATGGCTTTCATATTAACTGTAGAGGATACAGAAACCTACAGTGAGGTGAGGCCTAGTTTTACAGTCAAAGCATAACGTTGGCAGTTTTTCTTTATTTACTTAAATGGAGACAATTATAAGATTGGAACAGTGGCAAGATAGGAAGGACTACATGCTAATGTAGGATAGAGAAGACTCAGGTAAAGATGAAGTTCCATGGCCTCCGCCAATACTGACACCCTTGGTATGAACAAAAGTGGTTATGAATTATTCCGTGTAGAGTCTCCTTAAAATTGAATTCAAATAATTCAAAAATAGAAGTGCAAACTGAAATAAAGTTTGAAAGAAAAAGGAGATTGTTATCATGAAAAAAATTCTCAAAAAATGCCACTAGGATCTCATTCATTTCATACTTTGTGCAGCATTCCATTGCTCCGAGTCTTCTCTTCAAGAGCGTGATAAGGCCGAAGAAGAAGTAAAGAGATCTGAGACCAATCCATCATGCAGAATCTCTCCATATCCTTCAAATTACTCAGTACATATTTATAGGTTCTCATCCTCAGCTCGTCACACAGGTTTTCTACTGGCTTAGGTCAGGGAACTAAAAACCTTGATTCTGTGGTTGGTGAAACACTTTTGGGTTGATTTCAATTCAACAGGATCACCCTCCAATTTGAATGTCAAACTTCGGCATGATTAAAACTCTCTGGTAGAGGCAGCCAGGCTTGTATCTACTATCTGATGGCAAATGTTGGCATTCATGATACCATGAATCCAAACATGTTGTCCAGGGCATGTAGAGGATAAACAGCTCACAACATCAAAGATCCACCACCATACCTCACAGTTGGGATGAGGTTCTTCAAGGAATAGCTATCAAATTTTAGCCAAAATCACCTCTGGTGTTTATTGCCAAACAGCTAAGTTTTAGCTACGGTCCCATGGGCATTTCCACATTTATGAAGCTCAACTACTTACTGTCACACTATATGGGTATACTCTTTTGTCTTATCCATGCTATTGGATGACTAAGAGAGATCTCCCAGTGTACCACATCATATTTCTTCCCCAGAGAAACAGAGGCATGGGTGATCATTTATGTTTTCCTAATTATAATGGCGAACTTAAAAAATTAAGCACTTTAGACATTCTAGGGATGCCAGTGATTGTGGCCCGTTTTGGGAAAATATTAATTTTAAGATGAGAAATATCTTTTATGTAATAATTTTCTTTGAATTAAAAGTTAGATTTTTGTCAATATTTTGAATGAAAGACTGGAAAAATTAATAACAGCCACATTTTTTGGATAACCTTTTCTGCTTATATTTACCAAAGTGCCTGATATTAGTGAAGCTCATAAAAAGCAGGAAGACAGAAAGGCTCCTACATTGAAAGCTTTCAACCTCTCAGGGTCCACTCCTTCCACGTCATTGATCTTGTCGCTGTCATCATGCTCGTCATGCTCATCATCATCATCATCCACAACCTGGCCCCGCGCCCCGGTGAGATCATCTGCAGACATGCTCACTTCCGTCTTCAAGGAGTCATAGCTCCCTGAACTGTACTGGGGAGACTGGGCACACATGTACACACATACAAAAGGTTAAGAGTCTTTTTCATTTTTTTTCTGTAGACACGGGTAGCTCCAAGGCTGCATTGATGTGTGTGGTATGAGAGAAATGTCCAAGGCCAGGGAACTGTGAGCACTTTGTTCATTTACAATGCATTACAGTTCTCTCCATCCCTCTCATTCTTTTCCCTTCAGACTCTTTAATAATGCTTGTTTTGAAGGTGCTTTATGGGCAGAGCATCAGTTAATGTCTCCAAACCAAACATGACAAAAAACAAGCAGGGAACAAGTTGGAACAACAATGGTTTGCTGCAACTCATTGACTATTAAAAATCCCAACGATAATATGAAAGACTGACATGCTCTACATCATTCCAGGGTAATCACATATCTCCCTCTCATGCTTTATTTTACTTTTATCACCAGCTGACAAGAGGACTGTTTTGGGCTCTCAAAAATATAGGCATCCAGTAGTGTGGAGTGATGATAATACACCACAACTTCCATCTAAAAGGGTCCTAAAATATTACTTCTCCATAATTGTTTTAAGAAAATGCATTTAAAAATACTATTGTAGGCAACGAGAACAAAAAAAAATTTCCGCAATTATATTGAGGTAAAAATAAGGGTAATAAACAAATACACTGAAAACATCAATTATTTTTAATAACAATTGAAAGTTGTCGCAAATTTTATTTTGTGACTCTTGCATAGCCTGATTGCATGTTTTAAGGTTCGTTCCATGATTATTGATGTTAAAAAATTGTTTAAACTGGTTTGAGGCAACATTATTCTGCAAAATTACCTCTGATGGTCAGTTGTTCCAGTATATCAGGTGACATAAACTTTGGGCAGTGTCACAGTGTTAAACACAATGGCACGACTGAAGGAGCCCTCTGAGATTGTTCATAGCCGCATTGTGGCCTTACATGATGCTGGAGACGGTAAATGCTGCCATGGCACTGAAAGAAACACCACCTAGCATTTCAGAGAGACCGGTTCACTGAAAACTAGTGGCGATAGAGGTGCAGAACCAAAGTTATGTGCACCTGATGTGTTTGTTATCTGTGTATGACAAGAAAAAAAAAAAAAAAAAAAAACAGCAGTTCACAGCAAGTTTGCAGCACTTATGTGCCGCGTAGAGTTGGAAAACATTTCAAAAATGACTGTTTAATTCCTTCAGTAAAACACGGAGGTGGAAATATTATGGTTTGAAGTTCAGTCTGCTCGAAAGCAACCCCATGACCTCATAAAAGCCATCCAAACAACTTTTTTGGTCAGGCTTTGCTTATTTCAGCAAGAGAATACTAAACCACATTGCGCGCATGTTACAACATCATGGACACATCGTAAAAGAGTCCAGATGCTAAACTGGCCTGCCTGCAGTCCATATGAGTCACCCATTGAGAAATTTGGTGGACAAATGTGACAAAATAGTCTACAAAAATGCTGAAAAGCTGAAATCAAGCGATTTAATCAAGCGAGAATGAGAAAATATTTTGCTTACAAAACTACAGTTATTGGTCTTCTCAGTCCGAAAACACATACAGGGTATTGTTAAAAGAAGAGATGATTTAACACAGCAGTAAATATGGCCCCGTCCCAACTTTTTTGAAACGTGTTGCTGTCATCAAATTCAAAATGAGCAGATATTTTTCAAAAACAATAAAATTTCTCAGTTTCATCATTTGATATGCTGTCTTCGCGCTATTTTCAACTTATTATGGAGTTAAACGATTTGCCAGTCATTGCAGTCTGTTTTTATTTACATTTTACACAACTTCCCAACTTTTCTGGAAATGAGGTTGTACTTAACCAGCTGTAAAGAGCCAGCGAGTTACCTCGTGATTGGACCAGTGGGTGCAGAGCAGTTTTTCAAATCATTACGAATGATGACACCATAACAACAAGTATGTGTGTAAGCGAGAGTTTGATGAGCGAGCATGCGTATGAATTTGTCCATACCTTGTTTCCATAATCCCTGGCGTCCTGCTCCATGTGCTGGTCAGTGGGGTGGGCGTGTTTGATTGGCTGCTTCCTGGAGGCGTCGGGCTGGAAGGGGCCCAGGGGCGTGTCAGATACCAGCCGTTCACTCAGGTTAATGGGCTGCTGCTCTTCAGAGGAGGGCGAAGATGACGTGGTGCTGAAGTCCAGCGGGCCGGCCTGCTCTGCTCCGTTTACCTCGCCCACACTATATAAGCCCACGCTCCTGCAGTCCTGAGGAGCCGCCACACCCAGTGAGGAAGGAGTGAGAGAGGGAGCGCCATTTGCACTGCTATTCTCTGAGGAGGAGTCATCTGAGAGAGGAGAGAGAGAGTGGGGCAGAGAGAGGGAAAACAGAGAGGAGAAGGGGAAAGAGAAATGGTAGCAAGGGAGGACGAGAGAAAGATAGATTGGGAACGAGAGAGAGACAATGCACTGTTATACTCTGCAGAAGTGTTATACATTCACTCATACATTTTGGACATGCTTTTGAAATACTCCTCTTGTTGTCTATTAGAATTGCTGAATGGAACTGAGAGACGGGGACAGCTACCAGGGCTGGGGGTCAAATGTGCATCAGGGCAATCAACACAGGAGATAACTGAACATGAAGTTTACTATAAAAATTTCCACAGAACACTATGGGCATTTTCCTATTGTTGAACCTCATTTTCATGAATTTTCTAGACCGATTAATATGGAACTAGACAGTCCGGTCGCCGCAACCGCATGTGTGTGTAGCCCCCAAAAGCCCGCTTCTCCGCTTTTTTG
Source organism: Gymnothorax javanicus (assembly GCA_029692085.1). Lineage (NCBI taxonomy): Eukaryota > Metazoa > Chordata > Actinopteri > Anguilliformes > Muraenidae > Gymnothorax > Gymnothorax javanicus. Next base: position 60,714,503 of record CM056202.1, on the reverse strand, counting down.
TGCATTATTTGGCCAATATTGTCGCCATGGCAACCAAAATCGATGGTGTCATGACTTAAGTATAACACGTCCTTACCAAATATGAAAGTTAATCGGTCAAAAATTACTGCCTGTACAGTATCCACAAGGAAGTGTCTACGGACGCAGATGCGGTGGCGGAGATGACAAGCTTGAATCCATAGTGGCCGTTCGACTTTGTCCAGGGGCTACAATTAACCTCAGTCATTCTCAACCATTTACCTCAGCTATTTAAGACTTACATTCACACGCATTTAACATAGAGATTTATATTACCAACTGAAGGGTAACGATCAGGAATCTAATTGCCATTGATCCATGAGATGCTTCACTTTTTTTGTCCAGATAATTGAAGAGTATATGCCTCAGCGCTCACTCTCCAACCAGCAACCCCTCAGGCTTTGTCTCCATACACAATTCTGTCCATATCCTCCCCACACAAAAATGCCAGCTCACACACTGTATGTATCTCACTTGCCTCCATTATTCCCAGTATTTATGTGCACATACAATGTTTGAGGCAAAAACATGTTTTTCTTGATATGAATTTGCACTCCACTTGTTAAAATGCGGAATCTACTGTAGCATATGCTTAAATGGGCATGTACTTCAACATAAGATTCTCAGCTTTTATTTAAATGTATGCCTACATTTTGGTTTCACCATGGTGAAATGAAGATTTTAGAGTTCAAAGCCCATTCAAGCAAGAATTTGTTTTTGTCTCAATTTGTCTGCTGCATTCTTTCAGACCAAAATGCAGGACCCTACCTCAGAAAAAGTTGGGATGGTATGGAAAATGCAAATGAAAACAGAATGCAGTGATTTCTAAATTTTGCAGCAAAGCCAGGAACTCGCTACTAGTAGTTTTTGTTCTCGCTATTGGAAACCATGTAATCCAGTGCTGCCAGCACATAGTCAGGTCATCGGGGACGAATCCGGCAACCCCCTCTTCCTTTTGTTCTTGGGGAGGGTGACTGACCGCCCCGCAGGGAAAAGCAACACCCATCAAAGTGGCATCCTTTCTTGACTCTTCCATTCCCAGCTTGGCCTGAACAGTCCCCAGCAAGCCCACTGATGGGACCACAGACATGGAGACTGAGAAGAATTTGAGGCAGTCAAATCCTCAACCCTGAGGCTGCTATGAACAAACAAAAGATTTCAATTTACTTTCACTTGTATTTAAATTTAGACAATATGAAGACAAGATATTTAATAATTTGTCCGTCAACTTCATTTTATTGGCAAATATACATCCATTCCAGCCATTCGGGCCTGCAAAGGACTAGTATTGAGGCAAATTTGAATCATGAAGGGATTTGAAACAGCTGATGTTAGCAGGTGAATGTAATCAGTGGTTAAAGAGCGATTTGACAGGTGAGGGAACCCTAAAATTCGAAGTCGAGGCGCAGTGGGGGAAAATGACACAAATGATTGCAAATAACTGTATTTGCTTTATTTTTGGCCCATTGGGACTATGAAATTGAATTTTTGTATTCACATAATCAGGAAGTGGGCATAACAAGAGAAAAGCAGTGATGGATTTGGCTGAAAACTTGCAGAATAATGGGAAGTATGATAGTGAAGATATTTTACTGTTACAGTATTTTTCATTTCCTAAAACAGTAAATCAAAACTATTACATAATTACCAAAATGAACAAGTAACAGAAATCTGAATCTTTTTGTGATTTCAAGACACTGTCCTTACACTGCACACATAAACCATATTCTACTTCCAAAATGTTCTGATTTCCAATACAAAATTATGGCTAGATGTATCCTGGGTCAGACATAGCTTGTGAAACATACAGAACGCGATCGGTCATTTTATGAACAGAAATAGGGTAAATTGCCGCATGAAACGCGCTTTTGTTGAGAGCGCGTACAGTATTGAAAGCACAAAACCGCTATTAACAAAGAAAGGTTACGACCACCGTTGTGGTACCAATTATCTCTGATCGTGAGTTCAGGGTTTGTTGAGCCGGCCCACTGAAATGTAGCCTGTCTGTGTATGTCGCCCATTATAGACTATGGGGCATGGCATCAATATGTTACCGGAAAACCAATCTTGTGACCCCCTCCTGCACACTACCTGAATTTGGTCTTAAAATGTGGGGAATGTATGTCTAATCACACTACCGACATTTCCCATGTTAGACCATGGTGCATTTCCCGGGAATTCCCGCCTAAATGAAATCAAAAAACAAGTAGTTCTTTTAAAAAGACAAGCTGGGTAGTCAATATCATTAATATGTAAACTGTTGGGATTCACTCTGTGGTAAGTATATTGACTTGCAAGTGGCATCAGGTTTTGAATTATTGTCAAGGTCAATGAATATAACGTTCACTTGATGATTTTTTATAAAATAATGTTCACTTGATGCAACATTGTATTTTCCAATGTTTGTACAATAAACATTATATACCAACTGTTTGATTGTGGATTCCTTCTTGCATTTTGTCCATTTTATTCAGGATGATGGTATTTTAAATGAATTTAAGGAGTATTTCAATCTCAGATTAATACAACCCCAATTCCGAAATAGTTGGGACAAAGTGTTAATTGTGAATAAAATCAAAATGCAATGACTTTCAGGTCACATGAGCCGATATTTTATTAACAATAGAACATAGATAACATTTCAAATGTTGAAACTGAGACATTTTACATTTTCATTCGCAAAATGAGCTCATTTCAAATTTTCTGGCTGCAACAGGTCTCAAAAAAGTTGAGACACAGGCAAAAAAGGGCTGAAAAAGCAATTAATATAAAAGAGAATCAGCTGAAAGAACATTTAGCAAGTAATTACGTTAACTGGCATCAGGTGTGTAACATGATCGGCTATAAAAGGGATGTCTTAGAGAGGCTCAGTCTCTCAGAAGTAAAGATGGCCAGAAGCTCTCCAACCTGTGAAGGCTTGCGTAAAAAAATTGTGGATTACTTTAAAAACAATGTTCCTCAACGTCAAATTGCAAAGGCTTTGAAGGTCTCATCATCGACAGTGCATAACATCATCAAAATGTTCAGAGAAACTTGAAAAATCTCTGTGCATAAGGGACAAGGCCGAAGACCTTTACTGGATGCCCGTGATCTTTGGGCCCTCAGACGCAACTGCATCACTCACCGGCATGATTCTGTCATTGACATTACTAAATGGGCCCAGGAATACTTCAAGAAACCACTGTCTGTAAACACAATCCGCCGTGCCATCCACAGATGCCACCTAAAACTCTATCATGTAAAAAGGAAGCCATTGTTGAGCATGATCCAGAAATTCCGCCATGTTCTGTGGGCCAAGGCTCATTTAAAATGGACTGTAGCAAAGTGGCAAAGTAACCTGTGGTCAGACAAGTCCAAATTTGACATTCTTGTTGGAAATCATGGGCGTCGTGTCCTCCGGGCTAAAAAGGAGAAAGATCACCCCTCCTATTATCAGAGTTCAGTTCTAAAGCCAGCATCTCTGATGGTATGGGGATGCATTAGTGCATATGGTGTGGGACACTTGCATGTTTTAAAAAGCACCATGAATGCTGAAAGGTAAAGAAAGGTTTTAGAGCAACATATGCCTTCCTCCAACGACATCTATTCCAGGAAAGCCCTCGCATATTTCAGTAGGACAATGCAACACCACATACTGCAGCTATTACAACAGCATGGCTTCATAGTAGAAGAGTCCGTGTGCTGAACTGGCTTGCCTGCAGTCCTGATCTTTCACCGATTGAGAACATTTGGCGCACAATTAAGGAAAAGTCCGTCAAAGGGGACCCAAAACTCTCCAGCAGCTGGAAGCCTGAATTAAACAAGAGTGGGATCAAATTCCAATGGCTAAACTTGAGAAACTTGTCTCCTCAATGCCCAGACGCCTCCACTCTGTGTTAAAAAGAAGAGGGGATGCTACACCATTGTAAACAGGCCCCTGTCCCAACTCTTCTGAGACCTGTAGCAGCCATCAAATTTGAAATGAGCTTATTTTGTGAATGAAATTGTAAAATTTCTCAGTTTCAACATTTACTATGTTATCTGTGTTCTATTGTGAATAAAATACTGGCTGGTGTGATTTGAAAGTGATTGCGTTTTACTTTGTCCCAACTATTTCGGAACTGGGGTTGTATAAACAAACACTGACATTTTAAAATGGTCTTAATTGTTCCTTTATATTTCACCAGGATCCAAATCGGGAGTTTTGGATTTCGACTGTGGTGGATTATAGGATGGTTAAATTGATACTATTGCGTGCAGTTCAACTGTTGTCTCCTACATGTAAACCATTGTCAGTTTTACCTTTGCACAATAATAAGCAGAACCTACCATTGTCAAAATCTAAAATTCCCTAATAAAACACAAACACACGATATTATAACCACAGCTTCAGCCTCAGAAGTTCTAATCTTTTTATTTTTTTCTTTTATTTACAGCTTTATACATCCAAATTTTAGCATTAAAGGTCCTTTGAAAGATGATCACATTGGCTGGTATTCACAAAGGAGGAATACAGTTATTCCAAGAACAAATCTATTTGTATCGAAACTAAGTCTTGAAATAGTCCAGGAATAAGTTTATTTGATACGACTTAGTCAAGGACTCGGCGGCTTCATTCCATATCGGTGTATGGTGTATTACATTTGAATACACCATATGCTACTATGGAATGAAGCTGATGGACTAAACTTTAGTCCATGATTTATTTTATTCCAGGAATAAACATATTCATTCTTTGTGAATACCAGCCATTGGCTTACATTCTAAACACTTGGTGGAAGGTGTAAGGGTGGACTAAATTCAGTCCTGATAGTATTTGATAGCCTAACCACTATGATCTAGTTTCTGAACGACTGCCAACATTATCATAATAAGTCTCTTCAGGGTCAGACATAGGTCAAAACTAAATTCACTCAATCTTTACAAACAATGCACAAGTTTTCTTAGTAAACAGAAAATGTTCTCATAAATCCAAGTATCTTGGATGCCCGTGATCTGCGCGGTTTTAAGCTAGAAGCAGGGGTGTTCATGTAATTATCAAATCATTATACATGTATAAAGCAAGAGGGTTATTCTTGGCACCAAAAGCTCTTCAAGGATGTGGTAAGTTATCTATAAATTGGTGACATACCTTTTGAAACGTTATTTTTGAGACTCACATTATATTAACTTTTATCAAAACTAGATATTGCTCAAGTAAATTACAACTGAAATAATGGATCTGTAATGAATAGAAGTCTATGATAATATTTGTATGAATATTATACAAATCTGTAAAATAGTAACTTTTATAATAATCATACAAATCTTTCATTTTTACAATAATACAACTTGTATAACATAAATAAATGAAATAATATAATGATTACAAATCAGAGTTTGACTAACGACGAACGTGATTGGTTCATTCGGCGATATCCTTCAATGTAAACATTTTATTCACCAATCGGAACAATTAACTGCAGCAGTGTTAGGATAGCGTTAGTTGGCAACAAAGATCGATGAAACGGAGCATTTTGTTGATTGAAATTTGCTTCGATAAATTTTATCCATGATGAATTCAGTCATTGATTTTGCATTTTGATTGCATTTGCATTGATTTTTGCATTTGCATTTTGCACATAGCCTAAAGCAGCTAACGTTAACCATTTTAAATTTAAATTCTTTTAGTTGGCCGGTTTGAATTGTTTAATATTACAAAACTTCACCATCGACTTGAACTAAATCCACTTACTTTGGCTATAAACGCCGTTTCAAACATTGACAACTCCTCGCAAGCTGGTACGTGACCGATGCAGTCATTCAAATGAAATACAGCATAAGATACAGCTGCGTTTTTAATGAAGGCGGGGCTAGCAGAGATGTTGCGCTCTGATTTGTTGAGCATCTTGGTGCTTTTGAGAGAGTGGCAGGCTGTAGTCTGCGGCGCTACTGTTAAGGCGCTTTCACACCGGACGCGCAACAAATTAAGACGACAGATTACATTCAAAGTCAACGCAAAGACGCGATCGCTTTGCGTGACTTTGAATGTAATCTGTCGTGAGAAAAATTCGTTGCGCGTCCGGTGTGAAAGCAGCTTTAGTCAAATAAATATTTCAATTCAAACTAAGGTGCCGGAACGCAGTTCCGGATGGTTCCGGCCCACTTTAACCCCTGAATGTAATCATGATTTGACACAAAAGCAGAATCTAAAGAGGCCTAGTCCTTCAGGAGCAAAGATGTCCCAGGTATTGCCAATTTTTCCAAAAATCCGCAAGAAAATCATAGAAAGGTTTAAAAACAATGTTCCTCAATGACAGAAGGAAGGGGTTTGGATATACTACCCACTCAAACAAAACAATTAATAGATTCAAGGAATTTGGAGGAATTTCTGGGCCTAAAGGGCAAGGGCGCTAGCCTAAGCTGAATATCTGTGATCTCCAATCACTCTGATGACATTACATCAAGAACCTTCATCCATGCAAAATAATCGCATGGGCTCAGGATTATTTTAGAAAACCTTTATAAAGTACAAAATTATATTGTTATAGCCACAAATGTTAGTAAAAAATTACTTAAAGGAAGCCCAATGTAAACAATGTTCAGAGGTGCCGTCCACTTCTCTGGACTTGGTGGCATCTGCAATGGACCATCACACAGTGGAAATATCTATTGTGGTCAGATTAATCAATATTTCAGGTCTTTTTTTTGGAAGCAATGGGTTCTTTGTGCTCCATATCAAAGCCGGGAAGGACCATCCAGAATGTTACCAGCAAAAGCTCCAAACTCAATTCACCATCATGGTATGGGGTTGTGTCAGTACCCTTGGAAAAGATAATTTAATGCTGAAAGGTATACTGAGATTTTTAAGCAACATATCTTTGCTCTCTCACGAAAACTGTGGCCCCAAACTAAACAGTGCAGAGCAGTGGGCTATAAACATGAGTCACACTTTGTGATACACACTGAAGAAAATAGCACTTTACAGGTTATACATTAAATAGCCCATATTTTATAATAGGAAGAGATTTGTGCTTCACAAATGTGTGTGTGTGCACTTGTGTGAGTGTATGTGTTTGTGTGTGTGCCCTTGTGTGCACCTGTGTGGGTGCATGTGTGTGAGAGTGTGCGCCTATGGGTCTGCGAGTGTGTGTGTGTGTGCGCATTTGTGCGTGTGTGTGTGCGTGTGTGTGTGTGTGTGTGTGTGTGGCGTGCACCTGTGTGGGTGTGTGTTTGCATGTTTGTGTGCTTGATACACTATGCCCCCAGTGTTAAGGTTAGCCTCCGTAGCAGGACGCAGGGAGATTTAGTCAAGACAGGCAAAAGGGATAAGGACAAGGAAAGAAAAGGAGTGAGAAAGACAGTAACGCAGGGCGAACGATCAGGAAGAGAGAGTGCAGAGGAGGAGAAGCAAGGGGCTGAGAGGGGTCTCAGAGAGAAGGAAGGGACCTTAAGGAATAGAATGGGGTATAAACCCAGTGCAGGCAGGCATGTACTTACTAGACTATAAAAGGTATTCATGTGCATAGAGCAAGGCAGAAATGCAAGGCCCAATTCCTGCCAGTTCACCATAAATCCCCTCGAGGTGGACTGCATGTGTCATTTGGGATCAGCGCAGACTGCCACCGCAGTTCTTAAAGGAGCCAAGCCCCATTTACTCTTGCTGAGCAGACGTTTCATTCTGCACTCCATGCTGGCTTTCCTGGACTATCTCTTTCCAATACGTTTTATGGCTATGATTGTAAATATGTAAAAATAAAAAAATTTAAAATAGCATATTAAAGTATTTAAAAAGAAGGAAGAAGTAAGAAGACATATCATTGGTGCTACAATAATAAGATTCCCCTCTGTTGGGATTGTGGCTTCATTAATCCTTTATTCCGTTAGTCACAGACTTATGCAATATTCTCCACAACAAAGCATTCACAGCAAAAAAAAAAAAAAAAAAAAAAAAAAAGTTTATGTCTAACATATGGGTCTCCACATAAATGTAAAATCTTGTTCGCTAAATGGGACAAAAAAACCGCCAAGAAGGTGAGACAAGACTGACTCACATTATGATTTGTCAAAGGAGCAAGAAAATTTCAAGCAAACAGCAACATAAAACAAGCAAATATTTTCTAGATGTTTTTTTTTTTTTTGGTCTTTTCCTGGAGTTCCCCCTCCCCCCTCTTTGGAGGCCAACTTTACAGGCAATAATTCTGGTTAGCATGTAATTGTGAAAATGGACAGCTGAACCGAGGCAAAATGAGCAAATCTCTATAACTGCAGATCTCAATCAAGCAGGAACAAAGAAGAAAAAAAAACAATCAAAAACAAATAACAGCGGTAAATAGCGGATCATAGGATGAGATCAGAACAGGGCAATATAAGGCAAAACAAGACAAGAGGATACGAGACAGGCCAGCAAAGAAGGTGTGTCTGTGTCTCTGTGAGTGCATATATATATATATGTGTGTGTGTGTGTGTGTGTGTGTGTGCGTGTGTGTGTGGTGACTAAACAATGGGATTTTGTAGAGGGAAAATGTTAACCCCTTTGCGCAGAAGCCAAATTTATGTGTCACCTTATTTAAACCCTAGCCTGTTTTTTAGACCTCAACTTTGAAAAGGGCATATCTCTGCAACCATAAGGTCTATTTGAATAATTTTGGTCTCAAAATGAAGGGGACAGATTGTAAATACTCATTTTTATGAATCCATTTCTGTTGTTCATATTCTTTTGCTGATATCTTGCAGATGCTTTGGAATAGAATGAAGAGGGGCATATCACTGGAATCTTTGGAGTCTCTGGTTTCATTTGAGCTATTGGTTGTGTATGTGGCATAAAGCAGCAGAGCGATAGCATTGAAATTGTGGCTATTGGGTTAACTAGGTGGTGTTGTAGGGATTTTGGTGTTTGGCAATTCATTTGAGCCCCTAAGAGCCATACTGGGCCAACCCATGCTGGGGAACTTCTGAGAAAATGGGACTTAAAGTTGCCAGCCTCCTGTGTCATCTAGAGTATCTGGGAACTAGAAACACTGCTTATGTTATAAACCCAAGATATGTAAAATTACGTTATGCACTTTTTATGTCGGTTTTGGATGCCCTTCTGTTTCATTTAAAGTGAAAGGTACCTCCTTCTGAAGCAGAACCATCATCTTCTGATTCATTTGGGACAAACTCTGGGTCTCCATTATCTTCCACTTCACCATCATCATCAATCATAGCAAGCAGTTCCTCATTAGTGAGATACCGAGCCGCCATGTTCACATTGAATAATGGAAAAGTTGTGGGATGGTCCACTATGGCTAAGGCAGTACAGTGCATATGTACAGTGGCAGAGAGGACGTTTGCTTGTTTGAACAATCCATGTGGGTAGATTGGGTTGGCTCATTTAGGAAACGTAGATCTCAGTTTTCTGCACATGCTGACTACCTCAACTCAATTTCACTAAAAGTGCGGGATGGCCTGGTATGGTTCTTAGGGGCTCATTTATTTGGTGTCGGAATTTTGCTTGGAGCATGTAAAAATAGCTTATATATTCTTGTAGCTGCTCTGTTTAATTTGATGTGCAGCATGACTATATTGTTACATGGGTAATGCTTAATTTTTTGCCATTTCTTCTGGTGTGTAGGGTTTAAAGGGTTAAGGCTTTATAATTCAAGGTTGCAGCTTCACAGAGAGGAAGGGTGGGGCTCAACTGAGTCAAAACACTTGTAGCATTTAGAATTACATTGCATTACAGCTTATTTTTAAGATGTGAGTAGAGAAAAATGGCTGCAAACATAAAAAATCTTCATGAAAATTCAGCATTGAAACTGTAAAGAAATAATACTGAGAATTGAAAAATGGCTGGGGGTTAAAGCTATGCATTTCTGGGATCATAAACTCCTTCACCATAAGTATAATTTATCTGAGCATGAAATTCTAAATTATCTACTCTCTAGGAGCCAAATAAGATAGCTCTCCAGGTGGCACCCCAAACTCTCAGTTCCCTCAAGATGGCGCACTGTCAAATAATAAAATAGTCAATTAACACAAGTCAACTTTTGCTGCATGAAATTCAATATGAATTAATGATTTTCTGGTTGAATTTAGCATGATGATTTTGTCAATATAGGTGCAGTTGGACATCAATGGTCACCAGTAAACTCTCCAAACCCAAAATATGCCTTTTCTCTATGATAAAGTTTAGAACTTTGTCCATTTTTCTTCAGAGTCCCACAAGCCAGCACACATACTCATAAAACGAACTGCTTATTTAATGGTCAGAACATTTGCCCTGCAATGAAAAGTTAGCAGTTCCTTCTTCCAAGCTTGCGACCTTTTTATAAACACTTTCCACACCTTATGAGGAACAAGTATAACTCACTAACTCAGTGATATCTGAAATATACCTTATTATAGCATAACAGACATTCCACTATCAGGATAAACCAAAAATGTCACCATAGTATTATTCGCAAAGACTAATGATTACTCTTACCAAGGTGGCAAAAATACTCTGTGATCATTATGGCTATTGTAAACCGAGAATAAAAAACAGCTAGCCAGCTAGCCATAAGTAAAAAAAAAAAAATGTATATAAATATATATATATATATAAATATATCTTAGGGCTGGGACTTTAATGCGTTAATAGCGATTAAAGAGGCACTATGTAAGTTGGTCGGAAATCGCTCGCATCTTCGTTGGTTTGGTGCATTTTTCCCTCTCCACAGCTCCCCCTATAGTTCCAGTGTGCAAATTTCACACAACTGTCATAAAAATCTCACGGCAACCACCTCCTCCACCCCCCGTCCATGTGCATTTGTTTACAACGAAACCGGCAAGAAGGCAGTCCTGAAGCGATGTCTACCGAGGTTTGTAACCATATATATATATCACAAGTTTTACGTTGTATATCTGACATAAACCAAACAATTATGGGAAAAAGTAAAAGGCTAAGGATAACTGCAGCTTTTTTTGTTAATGTTTTCTGAGTTTTTTTTCCTCAGCACCAATATTTATCAGACGTAATGTTTTCGTGACACACTCTTCTAGTTGCTCTTCAAGCGAATCTTGAACTGCACAATGTAAATAGCGAACTGCACAAAACCTAGATTCGGCTGACGAAGTTATGGGGCTCATGTAAAATTTCACTCCTGGGGCAGAAACAGGATGATGCACTAAAATAAATAACAGCTACGTGACAAACAAAAGTGTTTACTGGTAACTATGGTAACATCTCTGCTAGCTAACAAGCATCAAGCACCACTCATACAATAATCGCGCAAAGGCCTTTACAAACAACAGCAAACATGAAGAGTGGGCAAGGACATATGAATACAAGGAATACATACATTTTTTCGCAAAGATACGTACAAGTGCAACAGCTACAACGCCAGGTCGGCATCTGATTTGCATGCTTCTTTCTCCTTGAGCTCTCTCCATTCTGAAAAAGCTCGACCAAGATTGACTCGTGTCTGAATTCTTGCTCGGTCAGACGCTTGCTTTGTCTTCCTTGCCTCCTCTGACAATGACCACCTCTTCTTTTTCGCCGGCTCCGCCATCGTAACACCAGTGAATAGAAGCTGTCTTAGTTCCTTTTATTACTAGCCGGGAAGTATTTTTGTCTGGTACTGTAGCTCCATCCCGAGACGAGATTTGGGACACCGGGGCGGTGGACCTGATCTTGCAAGGTCGGTTTTCAGCCAAGATACGTCAAGGAGCGGGCAGATAAACCCCATTCTCCCCATAACAAGTCGCTTAACCATCACAGTGACTCCGAATCAAAATAATTACGGCCGAAATCCTGCATAGTTCCCCTTTAATTAATTACAGAAAAAATAACGCATTAAAAAAAATAACGCATTTAATCGCACCTTTCTCTGTTCCCTGATTTCTGGCATGCCGGTGACACTGATGCACACGCTTCAGCCCGGCCGGTGGCGTTAATGCACCTAAAGTCATAAAATGTTGAATATAATAGCTATAATTGTACTTTGAGTTTGCACTGTGAATGTAGTAGACAGATGAAAAATGCACGGATAAATATAGATGAAAAATAAACATTCTTGTTGTTTAAGTTCACGTATATGCCTATTCATTGATTCAGTCGTCAACCAAAATTTATTTGAATTGAAAAACTTGGCTTATTGTGTCAAATATTGCCATTTGACAAAAATGCAATTAATCGAGATTAATTAATTACAAAGCCTCTAATTAATTAGATTAATTTTTTTAATCGCGTCCCACCACTAATTTACACACACACACACACACACACACACACACACACATATATATATAGTATATATGTAATTGCACTTACTTATAAAGTGAACCAAAACTTTTCACCATTGAATTCCTCCTGGGACAGATATATTCAGTAGAAGGAACCCAACAGTCCTGTTTCATTTGGAATTTTTCCCATTGACAAAGTCCGTAGCTCATTTAAATCCTGTAAATGTAAGTTAGCACTTCAGGCCGGTTTTGGAAGTCTTTTTTTCTGTGCGATCACGTCATTTTCACTGGCGCAACATTAAGAGAATAAGACCTAACAGCCATTACGCAAAGGTTTAAATACTTTTCTGATGGTCCAATCAATGTTTTTCAGTTAGAGTGTAAATTACTCTCTGGAATTGGATAAGAAACGCGTCAATCGATACATCATTACCAGGGAAGTTTCATGTGGGCGTGAACTATAACTGTACGTTATGCAGATGAGTCTAAGTAAATAATTGACTGATTGGCTATGAACATGAGTACTTAGGAGGACGTAAAAGAGAGTGAATTTGTCGATGGAGGAATCTATGCGTAAATCCACGGTAGGAAAATACGCATTTTGATATGTGATGACTATAATTGATAGTAGAATGACATAGTATCAATACCGTGTTGATTTTTCTTAACTACTAATAGGGATACCATTGGCTCACTATAGCTGAACTCGTTGCAACAGAGGTCAACAATTTTTTTCCATCACAAGAGATCTTTTTTATTAACTGCTGGTGCTGGATAGATACTCTGGGCAAGTATATTAGGAACTTTGCACATCAGGCTTGGCTGAGGAGTTTAATTAATACAATTCCTGGGAAACAGCGATGGGACTAAACTCGTCTATATTCTAACCGTGTTCAAGCTCGGCTTGCGAGCAAATATTCAATAATCCAGGTGTGCCATCTAGTGATAGAATATTGTAACTGTGTGCATAAATACAGCAGCTCCATGTCCGCTGGCGTCTACATCTGCACAGAAGGGTTAATGGCTATAAGTTTGTGGGTGTATAGGGGTATTAGTGGCGGTAGTTCGCAGGTGGGGTTTGACTGATATTGACTGTCATTGACATTGAAAAAACTTCAGAAAGGGTTCCATATTTCATTACAGGCTTATATACAGTGTTGTCTTTCTGAAAATCTGAAAAATTATCTGTTGATATGCATTCTGCAGCGATATTGATCCAGTGGTTGATGCTCATTGATTTTGATTTCCAGCTTCAGAGTATGTTTTCTTGGCAAGATTTAGATAAATGAGTAGACCACGTGTATACAAATTTGTGTAGTGTCACCAAGTAGGCTAAATTGGATTTTTTTTTTTTTTTTTTTTTTTTACAATGGGGAGATTAGTTCAGATTGGGTGATAATAAATAATGTGATAAATGCTACCTGATTCCACTGTTTTTAGGGTTCATAAAGCTCCTCTCTACTCTAGCTTTCCAAATTCAGTCTGTCTCTGTCACACCTCATGACTTCAAAACACAACTTAAGGGTAATAAAGACAGAGAGAAAGAAAAAGAGAGCCAATGATAAAGAAAGACAAAGGACTGAAACAAGAGAACAGAGGAGGCAACATATAGAGAGGGGAGATACAAGGGACAGATAGTCTGTGACTAATGGTTGTGGCGTAATAAAATGAACTGCTCTGACTGTATTTTCCCCATCAGTGGGGTTAACGCAATATGATAGCAGAATGCTAATTCCTTCACTACTAGTCTCCACATGAATTCCCTCCGCATAGAATTACAATGGATTATCCCACTAAGCAGAGGCAAGGGCTGCCCCACAGAATGGCTTCCCTAAAGCAAATCACTATGTCCCCCAAAGTCCAGTTCCCAGCCCCCTTTCCAGACCAACTTATGACAGTCATCCTCCAGTCGCCATGACAGCAGTGCTCAGCAGCGCACAGAAAGGAGGGAGCATAAAGAGTGAAGAAAAAGGAGAAGAAAACTGGAAATAAAGACAGGTAGAGAAGAAGAGAATGAGAGTATAGGACACAATGAAGAATGAGGGAGGAAAGGAATGGGAAAGGGAGAGAACAAAGAAGCAGTAGAAAAATCTTGATGGAGAGTGGGACAAAGGGCATTAAAAACATCATCACCACGAGGAAGTTGAGGGCAAAATACAACCAAATTTATTCGGAATCAATTTGTTATGAAAGTAAATGTGGCCAAATTATAAACGGAGGTAAAATATCAAACAGGACTGCTTGCAAGAGGGTGAAAAACTGCAAAAAGCATGGCTAAATTAGCAAATAAGCAATCTTGCTATCTATGTTCTTCACAGAGGAAAAAATAGAAAATTGCCTCACTGTGTCTTAATACAGATCATCACCTTTTTGTGAATGTTTCAAAAAGCCAAGCGGATATCAATCACACAGTTGGAAGCACAATACAATGTTATCTCCTTTTATGCTTTCCAGAGCAGACAGACACTACTTCTCATCAACTCTCTCAAACTGGAAGGGCATATTAGAGACAGCTAATCCAGCAAGAGCCATCAGCCCAAGAGGAGTCATGTCTTACTGTCTGAATATATATATCATGATGGGAAAATAATCAGAGTTTGAGTATCTACAGTGGAATTATATTATGCTGAGTGGTTTTGCATATTTCAACTTGTCAGACTCAGTTAATCATGATCCAGGGAACCCATTCGGCTCCAAACAGGATACTAGCCACAAAGCGCTGCCATGCTGGATCAGATATTAAAATGTGATGTCGAGGAGAATCATGTTCCTGCCAGTGAGAGACCCCCCTGGGTTGGGGGTTAGGGGAGGGGGCGGGGTTACAGCTATCCTTTCACCCAATTCCCCTGTGCTTCAATGAATATCAGATCAGCTCCAGTGCACACTCATCCAATGCCCCTTTTAATCTGCATCTCCCTGGGACTGCTAAGCCTGGCACCAGATGGGAAATTATGGCACGTATAGGGACCAATAACACAACAGTAAACCACAGTGCTGTGAAAAAGTATTTGCCCCCTTCCCAATTTCTTCAGTTTTTGCTTATTTGCAGTCTTTAAATGTTTCAGATCATCCAACTAATTTTACTATAAGACAAAGCCAATGTACTAACCACAAAATGCAGCTTATCAATGATCATTTCTTTTACCAATGTGAAAAAATAATTGCCCCCTTCAACCTAAAAACTGTCTGTGCCACCCTAGGTGGCAAGAACTGAAATCAAATGTTAGTGATTACTGGCAAATGGTCTTTAACACCCCTGTGGGGTAGCAAAGCAGCCCCAGACCATCACACCACCACCACCATGTTAGACTGTTGGTATGATGTTCTTATTGTGGAATGCGGTTTTAGCTTTATGCCATAATTGGACCCATGTCCTCCAAAGAAAATTCACTTTTGACTCATTGGTCCACAGGATATTATCCCAAAATCTTGGGGGTCATCAAGATGTTTTTTGCCGAGTGTGAGATGAGCCTTTGTGTTGTCTTTGGCCAGTAATGGTTTTTTACTTTGCAGCTGTCCCATTTTGCCCAGTCATTTTCTTTTGTGAACACTGTTCTTAATAGAGGCCACATATGCCAGCAGTGCTTTAGATGTTTGTCTGCGTTCTTTTGTAAGGTCTTGTATGAGTTGTTGATACACTCTTGAAGAAATTTTGGTTGGCCGGCCACTCCTGAGAAGGTACACCACTGTTCCAGGTTTTCTCCATTTGTAGATAATGGCTCTTACTATAGTTCACTTGACTCCCAGAGCCTTAGAAATGGCATTGCATCATGCCCAGAGGTGTCTGATGAAATTGAACCCAGTTATCAATTAAATTAGTTTAATTGGTTGATTTAGTTATCAAAGGGGTGATTTACTTTTTCACAGAAGACCAGGTAAGGTTGGACTGCTTCTTCTCCTTCAATAAATGAAATCACCATTTAAAAATAGTATTCTGTGTTTAATTGAGTTATCTTTGTCTAATAAAATTATTTTGAAAATCTAAAACATTGAAGTGAAACAAATATGCAAAAATAGAATAAATCCAGAAGGGCGCACATTCTTTTTAAGAGCACTGTATAGGGAGGGTGAGGAGGCTGAAGAAAAGGCTGCCAGATCCTTGTCACCCTTGCTAGTGAACACACAATGACACACGCACAAGCATAACACACACATGTATGCATAACAGTGAGTGGCAGACATTGCTTTGACAAAGCACAGACTCTTTATCTCCTTAGCTGATCGAAGTGCCCCATCTCCTTGGCACCATTCACACTTCCATTTCTCTTCTACACCAATCACACAAGGGATGTCAGCTACTGTAAATAGCTCCACTCAAAAGGACTCCTTACACATCTCTTTCAGTTCACTTGGCACTCTCCTTTGCATTCCATCTTAACACACACACACAGAGAGAGAGAGAGAATGATTCAGAAAAAATACAGAAGGGACATCCAGAAAAAAGAGTCAGAAATGGTAACCCTAATGAGCTATATGTGAGTGCTTGTGGAAAGAGAAAGAGTGAGAAAGACTGCATGATGCACAGGGAGATAAAGAGAATGGAACTGCTTTGACATGATATATATATATATTGGCCAGGCTCACGAAATGTGCGCCACCATCCCCCCAAAATGTGTCCACAGGCTAGCAAATCTTATATTTTGCTTAGATCATTCCAGAACCACCATGAATGGATAGAGCTCACCAAGAGCAACTTGGAACACCCCGCTTTTGTCAGTCTGCCATAAATATTTCCCTGTCTTTTTTGCCCTTAAAGTTGGAAAAGTGGCCAAAAAAGGCACTTTTTTGATGTCCATGTAAAAAGTGAAATAGTTCACTTTTTGTTTTTTTATATTTAAGTGTGTTCTATTTTTTTTTTTTTTTTTTCTGTGCATAATAGACGTGTAGGCTATGTCTGACAGTCGGCATACGTCCCTATCGTCGTTTTGTGTATTGCGGTGACCTTTAATAAATTGTCCACAAGGTACTGGTTTCTGAGTTAGATTTTACATTTAGCACTCTAGAAAAATAAAAAAAGGTCCCTACATCCTAATAATCCTTCAGGATGAAGCAAATATGTGGTGTATTAGAGCAAAAAAAAAAATGAAACAAAAAACTCCAACCTACAGGGATTGAGTGGGATTTTTGCGTCCCCAAAAACATGACCTTTTTAAGAAAAGTTTCTGACTTAGATGTATTTTTAAAAAACTGTAAAAGATTTAGTCAAATGCAATTCAGGTATTGTTGTTGGCCTAAATCAAAGTGGAAATCACTGTTTAGATCAATTATTTATTGAATAACGACATAGCTACAGCGCGTGAAGCATTTTGGTCGGTTTCTGACTTAGGGTTTCTGCCTTAGATTTCTAAGTCAGAAACCCGGGCACCTCAGGCAGAAACTGGGCGTATTCGGCCAAATGTGGCCCCAGTCGTTACACAGGTGGTCAGGGACATGATATTCCATGTTGGTTTGACATGTTAACATCATGTTAACATTTTATCCGATTTGATCGAAAATACAACCCCAATTCCAAAATAGTTGGGACAAAGTGTAAATTGTGAATAAAATCAAAACGCAATGACTTTCAAATCACACCAGCCAGTATTTTATTCACAATAGAACAGAGATAACATAGCAAATGTTGAAACTGATAAATTGTACAATTTTATCCACAAAATGAGCTCATTTTGTGTATAAAAATGTAAAATGTCTCAGTTTCAACTTTTGAAGTGTTATCTATGTTCTATTGTAAATAACATATTGGCTCATGTGATCTAAAAGTCATTGCATTTTGATTTTATTCACAATTTACACTTCGTCCCAACTATTTCGGAATTGGGGTTGTATAACGACGGCGTCAGTCAGAGGCCCGACATCGGACCGATCGGCCCACGCTCTCAGTCAGGAACCGGGATCTCAGGCAGAAACTGACGCGGGGCGTGGCGGCTGCTGTGGCAGCAATCAGTGGCCAATCAGTCATAAACTTGTTCAAATAACATGCATAGGTGGTCGGGGACACCAGACAACACCTACAACAAAATAACAATAACTAAAAGACAGAAACATGCAATCATCATAAAAAACTCCCGGGGCTCAGGCTAGGGGAACCTAGGACCCAAAATAAAAAAAAAAAAAAGAACTTTCAAGCAGCCTGTTCACCAGCCTACAAGTGGCATCTTCCATTGGTAAGTGATCAATTACCTACTTGAGACTCTTGTTCTATCTATTAGTTAAGTATTATGGCAATAGCAAGGCAGTTGGATTGAGTTTGGTACACTTTGGCGGGTTTCTGACTTAGTCGCGGTTTCTGACTTAGATTTGGTTTCTGACCGATATTCCGATATTTTGAGCTAATAGACACCTGTTCTGGCTTGGTATTGCCTAGGCTACATACTTTTAAGCCATAAGGAGTGCTTCTAGGAGATTTTTGAGTTTTGATATAGGTTTTTATAACATTTTTCAGGTATTTGCAGACCAGAATTTCTTTTTTTTCAGCAGTGACGGGATCCGGAGGGAAAAAATTCACTGCAGGGTTTCTAATTTCAGGTGATGTACCTCTAGACATCACTTATATACAATTATAACACTGATTGGAGGCTTAAATAACTTTATTATCACTATTTATAGGCCTCTGGATGGATTATAGGCAAACAGTAGGTTTTCGTGTTTCTGACTTAGACGAGCAAGGGTATAGGGAAATGCGTATAACTCACCAAATATTTCACCAATGACCATGATATTTGGCATTCAGAGAGTAGACATATACCTTTATCACACACAATTACCACTGAGAGCATAGGGTTGCCTGAATTAATTTTACACATTGTGTTAGAGAGCAGTTTGCACTCGCGCAGCAATTTTGCAGCCGCACGCAAAACGTACCCTGACTTCAGGGCCATGGCAGGGTTGAAAATTCCACTAGCATATTACCTATATACCATTTTTCCATCAGCTATACTATCCTTCTATACATATCAGGGCATTTTGAGAAGATATAGCTATATCTTTGCATGTATGAGGCTTTAGAAGATATGCATGTCTTGAAACTAAGGCAGAAACCCAGCCCAAAAAATGAGTTGAGGGACCCAAATTTGACCAGGCACCACGAAAAAATGAAAAACGTCGCCGTCGCACGGCTTTGGAATATGATCCCACAACACCTATAGATTAAAAAACCACTCACAGCTAAGCTCTATGGGTACTTTCATTATTTCTCAGTACCCGGGGGGGTGGCGCCCATTTCGTGAGCCTGGCCTAAATATATTTATATATATATATATATATATATATAGAGAGAGAGAGAGAGAGAGAGAGAGAGAGACAGAGAGGGCATGACACTCCCTCCCCTTGACAGGGGGAAGACGAGAAGAATAGAAGGATGATGAAACCAGCTAGAGCAGGAGAGAGAGAGAGAGAGAGAGAGAGAGAGGGGGAGGGAGGGAGATGGGGATAGAAACCATTCCAGTTATTCTGTCTTTCACCATTGGAGAAAAGAGATTAATCCATCTTAGATCACTGCTATAGACCAGAATTGAGGGTAATGAAAAACCTGGGTTTAATGCACATGAGAGCTGCTTATAACCACTGCATTGCACCACACATCCTACAGCCAGAAACTGAATGAAGCCACATGAATTATGCTCATGTCTTCCGAACGTTATGAATTATATGGCCAGATTGAGAGCATACATTTTGTACTTGCACGTTTTTTTTTGTTTTTTTTTTAATTAGCTTAAGTCTAACTTAGTCATTTTCAAAGCTCAATTGAAAGTGACCCAACTTAGAAGCCAGCAACTATGATCTGAGTTTTAACTTTTTCTGCAAAGGAATCAAAATTCTGAATAATCAGTCATTCTGTCTATCTGCTAAAAATTTACTTACAGATAATGGAACACACATCCCCACCTCTAAAATAAGCATAATACCGAGTTCAGTTTGCAAGGCGCAGGCTGGTCATTATATGCAGCCAGCAAACTGTGCTCTGCCATGCTGTAATAAGTGCTCAGTGGACAGTTTGCAAGGGCATGAAAAACTAATTTCTTTCACTAGTTTTTCTTTCACTTGGTGACAAAGTGGACATGCCAGCCCAGATGTGCAGCAGCAGCGGTAGCCTTACCTGAAAGTTGGGAGTGGATCGAGTGAGCCCTCGCTGCAGAGTGCAGGACATCAGTCCCCGCCCCCCTGATGTCCGACCCCACCCCCTGATGTCCCGACACTGCACATTCCCTACCATTTGGTTGCGGTAATACCCCTAAACGCTGTTGTCAAACGGCCCAAGTTTATCCCGAATTTCTGAAGAGCGGGGCTGCGTCCGAATAGTCTTTTTTGCCTAGGAAAGTTCCTAACTCCTAAAAAATGATCCGGAAATAATTAAGTGGCCGTCATGACAAGGGGATTCGAATTCTTGAAATGTTGAGGAAAGGTGTCTCAGTGCTTCCTAATTTATCTCCTTTAGCACAGGGTACACAGAACCATCCTTTTCGAAAAGAAAGGAGATAACGCTATCCCACAATTCCGCGCAGTAGCAATATTTAAAGCGATGATCATTCATCTGGCCAATTGCATGAAGAAATGTATATGATGGGCAGGGGATTAATGATTACGTTGCCTAGTGTAAGTGCATTCGGATTCTCTTCTTAACACGGTTGTCTTCTTAAGGCGTTTTGGAATTCCCCTTTACACCTTTCCTATATCTTATGACGTTTTCCACAAAGGTTAAAGAGAAGTGGTTAGGTTTTAGTGGATAGGATGTAATTTTTTGACTATTCAGACGCAGCCCGAGACTCGTATTTCAGAAAAATGACCAACCGGTCACCCGCAGCCGGACTTAGTCAAATTTCTGAAAGCTGGAGGTATCACCGCATTTCTTTTTAAAATCGGATTCCTTGCTCCAGAACATTACGACCACCCAGCTGTAGAGGGTAACACCGGTCTAACCCATTTCCCTGCCGCCCCCGAGCCTAGCCCGTGGGGGCCTTTTGGGGGGAGTCACCTGAAAAAGAAAGGCAGGCCTCGGGGGGAGGGAAACTGGAGGGGGCTTTTCAGCAAATAACTCCGCGCTGCAGCACGCAATCGAGATGGGGTTTGGAGGGGGCAAAGGCGGGGGGGAGCCAGCTGGACCCGGGGTGCGGCGGTGGTCGGCCACGGCGGGTGCGAACGCGTTCCCGCACCCGGCCTCCCCTGGGGGGGGGGGCCCGAGTCGCCGCCTGCCGGGGTGCCTCCAGGGGGCCAGGCCAGACAGGACGAGGCCCCTCGAGGAGGGCTGCGGCCCCGCAGAGGCCCGGGGGGGGCCCGTGGAAGGCGTCCGCGCCCCGTCGGATTATTACCTGTATCTCCTCCCTGCAGCCAACTATTAGGATGGGGTTTGTGGCGGGGCAAAGCTGGGAAAGAGCCTTTTTGCCAGGTCCCCGGCTCGACCGAGGGCGCAGCCGCGGCAGGGCCCAAACCCGCCACATCTGATTACTTTTGGCCACCACTTTCCCCTTCCACCCCACGCAGCTCCGCGGGACCGGGCCTGCTCCCCGGTCATTCCCAGGGGACCTCCCCGGCGCCCCGGGCTAAGCCCACCCCCGCCCAAGCTCTCAGGACCCTGCGCTGGGCTGGGGTTGAGGCGCTGTCCTTCCGGGGCCATTGCATGTCCTCTTCGCGCTTTCATGCCTTTTTACTGTTTTTCTTTCGTGTCCCGCTCTCTCTTGTGTCTCCTATCAACTCCTGCGCTACTCTGGTATCATAGTTGAGATTGTGAAGCACTTTGTGTTCCGTTCTGTGCGAGTGGGATAATGTACAGCGAGTTGGTCATTCTTGCGGAAAACCCCTGCAGGGCGATTAGATTAAAATATTACATATATATATATGTAAGGGATAAAATATTTATAAAGTAAATTTTTAATTGTATTTTAACATATTTACGCATTGACTTAAATAGCCTACATTTACGATTTCCATGGAGTACAGATGAGTATTTGTACTTCTTGCAGTCGTCCAGCAGATGGTGCTGTTCTTGTCATTGCCATAGACCACGCCTATTGGATGTCCGTCCACGCCTCTTTGTCCGACCCCGCCCCATTCCGCGGCCCACAGTCAGGGATACTTGGATCATTGGAGGGATTGACAGAGCACAGACAGAGTATAAAAACCCCATGTCATCACACAATCTGTTCCTCCTATCTTCTTGCATTTTGAAGAAGCTGAAGCAGGTAAAATTGCTCGCCACTTGTAGCCTCGTAACTTGAGGGTTAGTGCTGTGTTTTCTAGCCCATCAGAGACTGTAGCAAGTTGCTTTTTTTTTTTCGCAAAACTCATTGTATCTCAGACGAGCAACGGTGGTTTCGCCGTTACATTTCGTGCTGAACTTCTGCTAGACAGGTGAGCAGAGCGGGCATCTCGCCTAGCTCATCGCTAACTTAACAAGATAATTGCCATAAAACTGGGGTGTTTTCACCTTTTATATTTCATGAACTGTGGTGTTGTTACCTCTCTACTCTTGAGAGACATATCATCTGCAGTGAACACATTTTTAGGGGAGTAACAGTAATTTAGTCACATTTGTTAAATTAATCGGTAGTGCTTATGAGCATTGCCACTGTAATTTCGTCTTGTTTAGAAGATGGCACGCGCCTATGGAATCTAATTAGGACCAAAAGTTTTGAGCTTGAGAAATAGTTTTGTGCATGTGTAAAAAAGTTTTGAGCTTGTGAAATAGTTTTGTGCGTCTGCAAAAAAGTTTTGAACTTGTAGAAATATTTTGTGCGTGTGTAAAAAACGTTTTGAGCTTGTGAAATAGTTTAGTGCGTTTGTAAAAAAGTTTTGAGCTTGTGAAATAGTTTTGTGCGTGTGTAAAAAAAAAAAAAGAAAAAGAAAAGCTTTGAGCTTGTGAAATAGTTTTGTGTCTGTGCAAAAAAGTTTTGAGCTTGCGAAATAGTTTGGTGCGTGTGTGAAAATTTCCTGCACTCCTATGTGACAGTGAAGTTGCGGATCCGCTCAAATTTCCTACCTTCGCGTGCAACACATTTTCACAAGCACAAACCAGATTTACGAATCTCGAGTTACGAATCATGGGCTGTGTCCGAATAAAGGGACTCACAATGTAGTGACTATATGGTGAGCTCACTGACAGAGGGAAGAAACGCTTTCGGACACTACCTGGCTCGTTTTGTCGCAGCTGTTAATAGCGTCATTGCTGTCGCAAAATTAAATCGTACCTATTCAACTTCACTTGAAAGATTTGGGCGCATTTCTGTAGTAACCGAACAGTGTATATTTCCCACTGTGTTTGTGTTTACCATTATCGTTTAAATAATAAAATTTACCATAAATTTTTAATATCGTCATCTATTTTTTGTCCTCTAACTCATCATTATTCGGTTTAATAGAACCTAAATGTCCGTTTATCTCCTGTGTAAAAAAAAAAAAACGGGTCTCCTGCGCTGCATGGTTTTCAAAAAAAAAAAAAAAACATTTTTGCGCCCTAAGATAATAAATGTCTCGTGCCTGTTTTCAAACTCCGTTGACTAAACGCAGCTCTTTCGGAGCTTTTCGGTTTGTGTGCAGTGCATGATGGGATGTATAGCTGGGTTAGTGACCATCGGATGTTCACTACATTTTGCGGTAGGCTAAATTGTGGGATGTAATGAGTTCACTATATAGGGGATAAAAATTCTTACAAACAATTCGGACAGCCCTACAAAATGGCGAACACACTATGCATTATATGGTGAGTAGTGAGCAGTGGCGGGCGGTGGACAGAGAACAAGGAGGGAGAGAAACATGTCTTTAAACTGCTTACTAGTCTTGATCTGTTTTCAGTCAATTTCCCAACTAAAAGACAATTGAACTCTCCTCTCTCAGGTGTAGCTAATTGTCTTCGTTAAGACGAGAAATCAAACGCACCAGTTGAATGCAAAAAAGAGCGCATTTCAATCTTTTTCAATTGAACAATCATTACCCACAGGTTTGACAACTTGCCTAGGATGTGACAAAATTTAACGAGGAAAATCCACAGCGGTTTTTTCGTGAAGAGTTGACTATTACGGCATGTGAATTAAACATTTTATAGAATGTACAAAACCCAAAACCAGTGAAGTTGGCACGTTGTGTAAATCGTAAATAAAAACAGAATACAATGATTTGCAAATCCTTTTCAACCTATATTCAATTGAATACACTGCAAAGACAAGTTACTTAATGTTCGAACAGGTAAACTTTGTAATTTTTTGCAAATATTAGCTCATTTGGAATTTGATGCCTGCAACATGTTTCAAAAAAGCTGGCACAAGTGGCAAAAAAGACTGAGAGAGTTGAGGAATGCTCATCAAACACTTATTTGGAACATCCCACAGGTGAATGGGCTAATTGGGAACAGGTGGGTGCCATGATTGGGTATAAAAGCAGCTTCCCTGAAATGCTCAGTCATTCACAAACAAGGATGGGGCGAGGGTCACCACTTAGTGAACAAATGCGTGAGCTGATTGTCGAACAGTTTAAAAACAACATTCCTCAACGAGCTATTGCAAGAAATTTAGGATTTCATCATCTACGGTCCGTAATATCGTCAAAAGGTTCAGAGAATCTGGAGAAATCACTGCACGTAGCGACAAGGCCGAAAACCAACATTGAATGCCCGTGACCTTCGATCCCTCAGGCGGTACTGCATCAAAACCGACATCAGTGTGTAAAGGACATCACCACATGGGCTCAGGAACACTTCAGAAAACCACTGTCAGTAACTACAGTTCGTCGCTACATCTGCAAGTGCAAGTTAAAACTCTACAATGCAAAGCGAAAGCCATTTATCAACAGCACCCAGAAACGCCGCCGCCGCTGGGCCCAAGCTCATCTAAGATGGACTGATGCAAAGTGGAAAAGTGTTCTGTGGTCTGACGAGTCCACATTTCAAATTGTTTTTGGAAACTGTGGACGCGTCGTGGTCCTCCGGACCAAAGAGGAAAAGAACCATCCGGACTGTTATAGGCGCAAAGTTCAAAAGCCAGCATCTGTGATGGTATGGGGGTGTATTAGTGCCCAAGGCATGGGCAACTTACACATATGTGAAGGCACCATTAATGCTGAAAGGTACATACAGGTTTTGGAGCAACATATGTTGCCATCCAAGCAACGTCTTTTTCATGGACGCCCTGTTTATTTCAGCAAGACAATGCCAAGCCACATTCTGCACGTGTTACAACAGCATGGCTCCGTAGTAAAAGAGTGTGGGTACTAGACTGGCCTGCCTGTAGTCCAGACCTGTCTCCCATTGAAAAATGTGCGCGATTATGAAGCGTAAAATACGACAACGGAGACCCCGGACTGTTGAACAACTTAAGCTGTACATCAAGCAAGAATGGGAAAGAGTTCCACCTGAAAAGCTTCAAAATTGGTCTCCTCAGTTCCCAAACGTTTACTGAGTGTCGTTAAAAGGAAAGGTGATGTAACACAGTGGTAAAAAGGCCCCTGTGCCAACTTTTTTTGCAATGTGTTGCTGCCTTTAAATTCTAAGTTAATGATTATTTGCAAAAAAAAAAAAAAGTTTCTCAGTTTGAACATTAAACATCTTGTCTTTGCAGTGTATTCAATTGAATATAAGTTGAAAAGGATTTGCAAATCATTGTATTCTGTTTTTATCTACGATTTACATAACGTGCCAACTTCACTGGTTTTGGGTTTTGTATTATTCACTCACCTTAACATTTCATTATAAGGGAAACTAACATGTTGACCAAGAACAATGATTAAAATCGGGTCACTAATCTCATCCGTTTCAAGGGATGTTTTCCGCCCCACCAGTTTTCCGTCCACCGCCCGCCACTGGTAGTGAGTGATTTTGGACACAGCCATGGCCCTATTTTTACTTTTCCGGGTAGACTAGGCAATCAGCACGTTGCCCGCTGAATAGCCAATCAGAATGTTACCCACAGTCACAGTAAGTCAAACTGTCCAATCAGTGGCCAAAAGGTTCTGACGCTATTTCTCCCCCATGTCTATGGCGAAATCCATAGCTCATTGATTTTTGTTTTTATTGTACTGTAATGTCACTGTAATCATATATTCTCGCCAGCAATAGCCAGATGTGAAAACAGTGATACGTCTCAGGCAATTGATGTGTGCGCTTTTCACCAACACGGTTCGATTGACTCGATCCATCCGCAACTTCACTGTCACACAGGAAGGTAGAAAATTTTTTTGCA
The DNA here is from genome assembly GCA_029692085.1 of Gymnothorax javanicus. Lineage (NCBI taxonomy): Eukaryota > Metazoa > Chordata > Actinopteri > Anguilliformes > Muraenidae > Gymnothorax > Gymnothorax javanicus. The sequence continues at coordinate 60,688,158 of CM056202.1, read as the reverse complement.
CATGCATAAAACTATTTCACAAGCTCAAAACTTTTTTGCATACACACAAAACTATTTTACAAGCTCAAAACTTTTTGGCACAAGCACAAAACTATTGCACAAGCTGAAAACTTTTTTACACACACAAAATATTTCTTCAAGTTCAAAACTTTTTCACACATGCACAAAACTTTTGGCCCTAATTTGATTCCATATGCTCCTACGCAAACATGGTTTGCTGAAAGTAAATTTTTTGTAACATTATAATACAGCATGGCTTTTTCGCAATGGCCGATTTGCATTGTCAGTTATATAGTGTTTAAGTTCAATGCACTTAAAAGTAACAACATAATTTTGGCTGTATGTACTATTTGTGTGTTACCCCTCTATCGTTGCCTAGTTGCTAAATTGGCCCATTAGTGACATGTTGAGCTAGCATGTCTGCAACTCCTGTATGGCCCCCCTCCAAGCAGAGGATGGCCATGATAAGTGCCCTGCCTGTTTGGGGATCGACCACCTCAGGGCAGGTGTGTCTGACAATCCTTGCATGAACTGCAGTTTAAAGCCATTGTCAGTGAAAATGGCTGGACTTGCAGAAGAAGATGGTGTTACAATGCTGCCGCCTGCCAGTGTAGCCGCAGACCAAAAGGCATCTAATGCACGCAGACGTAACGCAGCTTCACATTGGCCACTCAATAAGGTGAGGAAAGTGGATACCTTAGTTCTCAAAGTTGACAGCCTTTCATCTGAGTTTGCCCAGATTAAGGAGCTACAGCTCACTCTCTAGCCTGATAATAGGGGGCCAGCTCCCAGTGGTGACTCCGCCACAAGGGACTTACTATGCCCAGAGGCAGATATCAACTACAGCCTCTTGCAGATTGTTCATGGATGAGGGGGATTAAGGGATAGATGTTGATAAAGACACAGCCTCCCAGACTTCTGTGGCCTTCTCTCAAGGGTACAACAGTGGTTGACTACGTGGATCAGAGGCTGGCTATTCCACATTAAAGCCAGCAATTTGGATGGCTTAGGCTCGCCTGGGGCTGGACGAAAGCTCTGTTGCACCCCCTTCAAGTGCTCTCTTCAGACAGGTGCCACAGCCTGCTGACTTTTCAGTTCCTCCCTATAAGCCATATATTGAAGAACTCCAGGGGTGCTGATCAGATCCTAAACTGCTCTCCCATCTCACTGCAGAAGTTTGGCTGCCATGCAGGAGGCAGAAAGCTATGGGTTAGATCGCATGGCCCTAGTCGAATCCACCATTGCCTCTTTGATTGTGTCACCAGATGAGGCTCTCTGACTTCATGCCTGCTGTCCCTTGCCTCAGTGCTGACTGACTGATGATCTCCTGGCTAGGAGCTATAAAATAGCAGCACACATGGGGCATATTGGAAATTCCCTGTCTCACATTATTCCGGCTCTGTCGCACGCCCTGCAGGACTCTGGTGCCAACCCCTCAGCCCAGATCCTCAGTGATCCATCCCTTCAAGCATTCATGTCTAGGGAGATTGGAAGGTTGATCTCAACAATCATGCTGACATGCCGCCAGGTTTGACTGGCACAAGCCCCTCTGTCAGAGGTATGTCGTCGCACCTTATGTTCCCTTCCAGTGGTTCCAGGGCAGATATTTGGACCAGCTGCTCAGCAGACACTAGATCGTAGTGCACAAGCAGATCAAGGCAGGCAGCAGTTTGCTGGCCTGCAGCAGGGCTGGAGTCCAGCCTCAAGACAGAGGGTTCTTTAACTTCCTGGCCCCAGCCTCTCTCATCTGCCTGTTCGCCCAGGTGGACAATCAAGAACCTCTTGCCACCCTGGGCAATATGATCATCATCGGTGCACTCCTTTCCCAGCCTTGTTATAAGGTGCTGAGAGACCCAGCCCCTGTTGGTCGCGCCCTCAAGGGCTCTAGGGGCCGGGGTAGTCAGACCTAAGGCTGGAGGGGTCAGCGTCAGACATTTTTCTCAGCAGCATGTCAGCTACTGGGAACAAGAGACCACAGACCCTTGGGTGATGGCCACCCTGAGCAAGGGATATACACTACAGCTCCGACATGGACCACCCACTTTTCATGGAGTCAGAATGTCTGTGTTCAGAGATCCTGCAAAAGTCCTGGCCCTCAGCCTGGAGCCAGAAGCTCTCGTAGACGAAAACGCCATCAAGCCTGTAGAGCGGCATACATGGCTCCGTGGGTCTCACTCAGTCTATCTTTTAATTCCAAACAAGGAAGGCGGGTTCTGCTCAACCCTAGATCTAAGAGGGTTGAAAAAGTTTTTAAAGGTCCTGCAGTTAGATAGAGAGATAGATAGATAGATAGATAGATACTTTATTCATCCCCAAGGGGAAATTCAGGTATCCAGTAGCACACACACACACACACACACACAAAAAAAAAAAACACATATACATATATATATTTATATGTATATAAATAAATAAATAAAACACGTCAGTCTAAAACAGACATAAGAACAACACGACAAATTGCAAACAATCAGACTATACATAAATAGATTAAAAAAAGAAAAATTAAAAAGTGCAGCGTAGTGTAAAAACAAGGAAACCATTGCACGTAGGCCTAGAGGTCTTAGGGGTAGGGGGGGGGGTGTCAGGAGTCATTAAAAAGTCTGATGGCTGTGGGAACAAAGGACCTCCTGAACCTCTCAGTCCTGCAGTGCAGTGAGATGAGCCGCCCACTACGGCTGCACCTCTGCCCAGCCAGAGCGTTGTGGAGAGGGTGGTTCACATTGTCCATTATGACCTGTAACTTGCTCCATGTGCGCCCCTCCACCACAGTTTTCAGTGGGTTATGTCTCCTGCCCAGCACCGAACTGGCCTTTTTTACCGGCTTATTCAGGCGCCTGCTGTTTCTGTCTGTCATGCTGCCTCCCCAACATACAGCAGCATAAAACAGGGCACTCGCCACCACAGTCTGATAAAAAATGAACAGTAGCTCACTGCAGACATCAAAAGATTTCAGTCTTCTAAGGAAGAAGAGGCAGCTCTGCCCCTTCTTGTACAGAGCATCCACGTTCGCAGACCAGTCCAGCTTATTGTCCAGAACTACACCCAGGTATCTCTAGTTCTGGACAACCTCAATGGTCTCCCCCCGTAGGCAGACAGGCTGACAGGGTGGCTTTGATCTCCTGAAGTCGACTACCATCTCCTTAGTCTTGGTGGTGTTCAGAAGGAGGCCGTTCTTAGCACTCCAGTCACTGAAGGCCTCCACAAGGTCCCTATACTCCGCCTCCTGTCCACTTCGCACACATGCCATCACAGCTGTATCATCTGAATACTTCTGAATGTGGCAGGACTCAGAGTTGTATTTGAAGTCAGATGTGTACAGTGTGAACAGGAACGGAGCCAGAACAGTCCCCTGTGGGGCCCCCGTGCTGCTCTCCAATGTCTCTGAAACACCATTCCCCAGCCTGACAAACTGTGGTCATGATGTTAGATAGTCCATGATCCAGGAAGTTAAGGAGGGAGCCACCCCCATACTTTTGAGCTTCTCTCTCAGTATGGGGGGCCGAATGGTATTAAACGCATTGGAGAAATCAAAGAACATAATCCTCACATAGGAACCAGACTCCTCTAGATAGGTATGGGCCCAGTGCAGCATGTACAGTACAGCGTCCTCCACTCCTGTGTGTTCATGGTATGCAAACTGAAGGGGATCTAGTTCCTGTGCTACCTGTGGTGTTATGTGACGGAGAAGAAGCCTTTCCAGTGATTTCATTATGTGTGATGTCAGTGCTACTGGCCTGTAGTCTTTTATCTCCAGTGGGCGCCCTATTTTTGGCACTGGTACAAGACAAGATGTTTTCCACAGCACTGGGACTTTCTCCATCTGCAGACTCATGTTAATGAGCTTCTGTAGAGTTTCGGCTAGTTGAGCTGCACAGTCCTTCAGCAGTCTTGGACATACACCATCCGGACCCGCTGCTTTCCCTGAACGCAGCCTTTTGAGCTCTGCCCTAACCTCATCTGTTGTAAAAAACAGGGGGGGCTGGCCAGGTGCAGAGGTGATGTCTGAGGAGGTGGACAGAGAAGAAAGAGTAGCAGCAGAGATGATGTCTGGCGTGGTGGGAGGGAGAGTGGGTGACGCTGTCCCAGACGAAGCAGGACTGACCCCAGCTGCCCTGTCAAACCTGTTATAAAACTGGTTGAAGTCATTGGCTTTGTCCACACCCCCTTCCATAGCCTGGCTTTTCTTGTTCTTATAGCCAGTGATGTTCCTCATCCCTCTCCACATCTCTTTTATGTTATTCTGCTGCAGCTGTCTTTCCATCTTGTTTTTATAGATCACCTTCGCCTGCTTTAATCTCCTCCTCAGCTCATGTTGCACAGATCTCAGCTCCTCCTTGTCTCCATCCTTAAACGCTTGCTTTTAAACGCATGTTACGGGTGATGGATTTCTTTCAGTCAGTGGAATCAGAGGCCTGGTTCATGTCAACAGACCTCAAGGATGCCTATTTCCACGTGCCTATTGTACCACACCACAGGCAGTTCCAGAGGTTTGCGTTTCAGGACAGGCTTACTAATTCGAAGTGTTGCCATTCGGTCTTTCTCTTGCCCCACGTGTATTTACAAGGTGCATGGCAACCGCCCTCTCACCCATTCAAGCCAGAGGGTTGAAAATTTTGCGATATCTGGATGATTAGCTAATCATTTCCCCAACCACAGAGCAGGTGGTCAGAGACACTGCTACACGTCTTGGTCATGTCAATCAGCACGACCTTACAGTGAATTATGCAAAGAGCAATCTTACACCTACTCTGAGGCTAGATTACCTGGGCATGACATTAGACTCAAGGTAAATGCGAGCTTTCCTTTCCACAAAGAGAGTGAAGGTTATTTTGTAACTTATAGGTCGGTTTCAGTAGGGCAAGACTTTAAAATACAACCTCTATCTAAGGCTGCTGGGCATACTGATGGCAGCGTTCTTTTCAAATCTGGATCAACAGGCTCCACTTGGCTCCATGGTGTCCAGCCTTTGTTACAAGGCTCTGAAGCCATGGAAGCAGAAGGCTTATTTAATGAAGGGGGTTCCTATAGGAATAATCCCTTCCTGCAGAAAGATTGTGGACACGGACACCTCTTTGTTGGGCTGAGGGGGCGGTCTGGCAGCATGGGACCATCAGGGGTCAATGGAGTGTGTGGCAGAAGTTGGAGCACATAAATGTGATTCAGCTCAGAGCAGTATATCTGGCACTGCAACATTTTCTTCCAGTTTTGAAGGGTCGGCATGTTCTTATCTGGATAGAAAGCACTTCGGCAGTGTATCACATCAATCATCAAGGAGGCACCAGGTCCAGGCTGGGCCTTAGAGTGTCGCAGAAACTCCTCACATGGGCTTTTCCCCACTTTCTGAGCTTCAGAGCCGTACATCACATGCAGAAGAGTGTGGACGATGTGCCTTTTTGCTAAGGGCCACCTTCAGGAGACTGGAGACTCCAGCTGAAAGCAGTCAAAATTATTTTTAGCAAATACGGTAAAGCAGAAGTGGATGTTTTGCCGCAAAAACATCAACACATTGTCCCCTCTGGTACTCTCTGATGGAGCAAACAGTCCTCTCGGTCAGGATACTTTGGCTAACACTTGTTTAGCCTGCCTTATGTCTGCCTTCACTCCGATTCCGCTCATTCAATGCTAGACAGAGTCCAATGGGGAGGTCACAAGCTACTGTTAGTAGCCCCCAACTTGCTCAGAAGACTATGGTTTTCAGCGCTTCTCTAACTCCTCAGTGGGCAGCCACAGTGACTTCCAAAGAGAGCATACCTTCTCTCTCAGCTGAAGGGACGCATAGGGCATCCCAATCCGGATCACCTTCAGCTGTATGTCTGGCCATTGTAAGCCACGACCCTCTCCTGGCATCTTGTGACCAGTTGGCGATCCACATTGTGTTAAGCTCAAGAGCTCCCTCAACTAGGTCACTCTGCCAATCAGTGGAAGATTTTTTTTCCCAGTGGTGCAGAACACACGGGAAGGTCCCGGAGAGCTGCTCGGTGGCCATTATTCTAAGCTTCCTGCAGTCATTGTTGGATGGTGGCAGATGCGCATCGATCTTGAAAGTATATGCAGCTGCTATATCAGTAGGGCACGTGAGAGTGGACAACCAGACAGCGGAGTCACACTATCTGGTTAGTCAGTCTTTGAAAGGTGCACAGAGACTTAGACTATCAAGAGTCACTATAGTGCCATCATAGTAGGGCTGAAACGATTCCTCGAATAAATTTGATTCAATTAAAGGCAAATTATATGCTTCGAGGCTTTGTTTAAATCTGGAACGCAACACTTTTTAAGACGGACGCTTAATTCTGTGGCACAGTACCTTTGTTTCCGCTGTACTGTATTGATGTGCATATAAGCGCAAAGCCTAGTAAGTTAAATAATGCACATTTACGTATCATTGGAAAAAAAAGAGTTGTCTCACACAGAGGCGCATACTCCTATGTTCGAATATAGGCGTGCCTCAGTGTTCACTAAAAGGCCCACGTAAATATTAAAAATAGCTTTGTACATTTTTCACAGCTATGTATTGTTTTCAAAGTCTGAGAGAGACCCGTAGCTGTTGGGCAAATAAAAATTATAAATCTTGAGTGGATGTATCCCAGGTAAGTTCATATAGCTAAAGACCATATGATCCCCATGTGCACAGTATTTTGTATTTTGACGTTTTGTCGGCTGCCAACAGCATCTGTGCTTATGGGGACAGCATCCTCCAATAGAAATGCACTCCCCCTAAGGCGCTGTGGAGCACAGCAACTGATACCTGATTTAAATTGAAGTCCATTTTGTTCAATCGTAATTCAAAATTGTCTGGGAAGTGCCTGTATGTGAAAATGGTTTTGAGTGGGGAAAAACATATTTGGTCTCAATTATAGTCTTGTGCACCTGTACTTAACTATAGGCATACACTTATAGCCGTTTTGCTTATATGCGCATCAATACGGTAGCTGTAACGTGAATGGAATGAGGAATGAAGCGCGAGCGCGAACTGCAAAGATCACGAAGTATGAGAAAAAAGAAAATTGCAAGCCAAAACAACAGACACCCCAGCTAAAAAAGACAGAAAATGTCCAAAGTGTGGGATCTCTACACGTTGAAAAAATATATATGCAGTGCCTCTACTGTAAAACGGAATTAGCTTGCCTCAAAAGCACTTCGTCAATGTTGCAGCACTTGAACCGAAAACATCCAGTCTATGCATTCAGATCATTGAGTGGAACGACACAACAAGGTAACAAATGTTAGCAGTTGCATTTTACATAAGTTAATGTTTTATCTAGTCATGATTAAGGCTATTAAAGACCGCGAGTTAGTTAAGGCAATATTTAACGACTGGCCGAAGACGTCAATCAGTTTGGTGGCTATGTGTCCCTACATAAGCAAAGTTTTGTTCAAGAAATTAATAAGCCACAGAAAATAAAACCCTGTAGTCAGTTTGTTCAGGTATGGGCTTCATTCGTGTCATAATTAGGTTAGTCGTATACATTCTCCTCTCTTTCTGCCCTTTGCTTCTGATGACCTGCAGTGTGTCAGGCGCTGCAGGATATGAGGGAAAAGTGTGATAGTACACTCCTTTTGTTTGAAGTTTGATGTATCATATTAAATATGAACCTTTTCATATTCCTGTTTTTAGGGGTCGATTGACCCATTTTAGATCTTTGATAAAAGAAAAATCATAAATGTTTTCCACCTGAACCACCATGGCTGTAGCTTATTTTAAAAGTGAGATAAGCACCAATAAAAAGCAATAACAATAAGCACATAAAAAAATCTAACCAAGAGAAAAAATAAAGCACAACAGTATAAATAAAAACATACTCAAAAATTAAACAATTGGCTTTCCATTTAAGAGACCTGTCTTATTTTCTCTTTCAAATATTACTATTGCGCTTGAATAAAACAAAGGTGATTTAATAAAATAATTGACCAAGCACACACTATTACTTATTAGATTACTCGATTAATCAAGAGAATATTCGATAGAATACTCGATTACTAAAATAATCGTTTACTGCGGCCGTACATCATAGGACCCGAAATTGGTATTGAGGTCCTTGTGCCTGCCCCCATTTGAACCACTAGGGCAGTCAGAATTGAGGTGATTGTCTGCTAAGACAGCATTCCTGCTTACTATCTCATCAACAAGCAAGTGGGTGAAATCCACGCTCTATCGGAGAGTCAAACATGCATGCGTTGGTACCCAGATGGTTCGGGGGTTCTCATACCACACCCATCCTTCTTGCTAAAAAGGGTGCCACCCACACGTAAACCAAGCCATAGAACTGACAGCGTTTAGCCCACCAGGCTTCTATGAAGAGCCAGAGGGGCCATTAGAGCTACTGTGCTCGGTTAGGACACTCAAGGCATATGTGGAGGCCGCTGCCAATTTACACAAGTCTGACAAGCTATTTGTGTGTTATGGGGGTTGTAATAAGGCCAAGCCTCTATTAAAATAGAGAGTCTCTAATTGGATTGTTGATGTGATTCAGCATGCCTATAGGTCGCAAGGTTTGCCTGCACCTGGTAATGTCAGGTGTTATTCTACTCCGAGTATGTCCACATCGTGGGCAAAGGGTGTCTCTTTGCAAGATATCTGTGCGGCCGCAAGCTGGGAGTCTCTATGTGCCTTTGCTCTCTTTTACCTCTTCAATGTGGCTGCTCCCCATGCGGTGGCAAAGGCTGTTCTGTCCACAGCTTCTGAGCCTTAGCATGGTAATCATTACTTGTGCCCTTGCTGGCATAAGTCATCCAGTGCGAAAGCACCGCCATCCGGCAGTCAGGAAGAATGAAATAGAAGGAGAGTTGATTGATTGATTGATTGATTGATTGATTTTAGTATAAAATTCATGCAACATGCAATCCAAACATTACACAATTACAAATTGCAGCAACAAATTGTAAAATAATATAAAATGGATTACATGCAAAATTACACCAGGGATAGCTCAAAAAAGTCCAAAAGGGGACTTATTTCCATTGAGGTCCCTTCACAGCAAAATGACCAGAGTGTACAAATGAAAAAAAAAAAAAAAATATATATATATATATATATATATATATATACAGCCCCAATTCCGAAATAGTCGGGACGAAGTGTAAATTGTGAATAAAATCAAAATGCAATGACTTTCAGATCACATGAGCCAATATGTGATTTCCAAGAGAACATAGATAACATTTCAAATGTTGAAACTGAGACATTTTACATTTTTATCCACAAAATGAGCTTATTTCAAATTTTCTGGCTGCAACAGGTCTCAAAAAAGTTGGGACACAGGCAAAAAAGGGCTGAAAAAGCAATTAATATATAAGAGAATCAGCTGAAAGAACATTTAGCAGGTAATTAAGTTAACTGGCATCAGGTGTGTAACATTATTGGCTATAAAAGGGATGTCTTAGAGAGGTGAGTCTCTCAGAAGTAAAGATGGTCAGAGGCTCTCCAACCTGTGAAGGCTTGCGTAAAAAAAATTGTGGAATACTTTAAAAACAATGCTCCTCAACGTCAAATTGCAAAGGCTTTGAAGGTGTCATCATCGACAGTGCATAACATCATCAAAAGATTCAGAGAAACTGGAAAAACCTCTGTGCGTAAGGGACAAGGCCGAAGACCTTTATTGGATGCCCGTGATCTTCGGGCCCTTAAACGCCACTGCATCACTCACCGGCATGATTCTGTCATTGACATTACTAAATGGGCCCAGGAATACTTCAAGAAACCACTGTCTGTAAACACAATCTGCCGTGCCAACCACAGATGCCACCTAAAACTCTATCATGTAAAAAGGAAGCCACTGTTGAGCATGATCCAGCAGCGCCACCGTGTTCTGTGGGCCTAGGCTCATTTAAAATGGACTGTAGCAAAGGAGCAAAGTGTCCTGTGGTCAGACGAGTCCAAATTTGACATTCTTGTTTGAAATCATGGGCGTTGTGTCCTCCGGGCTAAAGAGGAGAAAGACCACCCCTCCTGTTAACAGCGTTCAGTTCAAAAGCGAGCATCTCTGATGGTATGGGGATGCATTAGTGCATATGGTGTGGGACACTTGAATGTTTTAAAAAGCACCATGAATGCTGAAAGGTATATAAAGGTTTTAGAGCAACATACGCTCCCCTCCAGACGAAATCTATTCCAGGGAAGGCCTTGCGTATTTCAGAAGGACAATGCAAAACCACATACTGCAGCTATTACAACAGCATGGCTTCGTAGTAGAGGAGTCCGTGTGCTGAACTGGCCTGCCTGCAGTCCTGATCTTTCACCGATTGAGAACATTTGGCGCATATTTAAACAAAAAGTCCGTCAAAGGAGACCCAAAACTCTCCAGCAGCTGGAAGCCTTTATTAAACAGAAGTGGGATCAAATTCCAATGGCTAAACTCAAGAAACTTGTCTCCTCAATGCCCAGACGCCTCCACTCTGTGTTAAAAAGAAGAGGGGATGCTACACCATGGTAAACAGCCACTGTCCCAACTTTTTTGAGACCTGTAGCAGCCATCAAATTTGAAATGAGCTCATTTTGTGGATAAAACTGTAAAATTTCTCAGTTTCAACATTTGCTATGTTATCCCTGTTCTATTGTGAATAAAATACTGGCTGGTGTGATTTGACAGTCATTGCATTTTGATTTTATTCACAATTTACACTTTGTCCCAACTATTTCGGAATTGGGGTTGTATATATATATACATACATACATATATATATATATATATATATAATAAACAATAGATATGAAATAGTAACAGTACTGACATACAGTTGAGGAAAATGGAAAATAAGATGACTAGGAAATACAACAAAGTTAAGAATAAATATAAGGATTGTCATTTTCAGACAAATAAGAATCAAATAAAAACTTTCTGCATGCTGCCTTAAATGAAATTAAATTTTGTATAGTTTGGATCAAAAGAGTTACTTTATTCCACACGAAAGAAGCTGTGTTACTAAAAGAACTTTTACACAAAACAGACCTAAAACGAGGTAAGACCACAGAAGCAGCACTGGAATGTTTATTCTGAGTATGTACCAACCGAGCATGGACTATATTATGATTAAGATATTTTGGGGCTTGACTATGAACAGTCTTGTGCATATGACAATTAGTAAAATAGTGTACTCTGTTCTTGACTGTTAACCAATTAAGATGACTAAAATGGGACACATCAAGGTGTGTTCTAGGACCTAACTTGAGTACCCTCTAATAAGCTTATTCTGACATATTTGCAGTTTCCTCTTAAGAAGCTGTGACAGACCAGGATACCAGGCACAACAACCATAGTCGAAGTGACACTAAACAAGTGCAGAGGCTAGTTGTTTTGCAGTTGGCACATCAAGATAAGAAATTCTGTACAAAAATTTTATTCTTGCATTGATCTTAGTTATAACCCTGTTCGCCATTGTTGGACCACTCATGTCTTGATCAAATTCAACCCCTAGATATTAAACACTATTACTGGATAATATGCTTGTGCCATTGCAAGTGATATTCAATCCTGAGCACTGCTTGAGCATGTAGTTTGTACCAAATAAAATAGACTCCGTTTTTCCCAGGTGCAAAGACAATTTGTTGTCCACCAGCCACTTACTTATGGACTCAAGTTCAGAACTGAGTGTTGTTTCGATATTGTAAACATTTTTATTTGAGAACAGCAACGTTGAGTCATCAGCATATAATAATAATTTTCATTTAACTGCAGACTCCATACCATTCACATACACCAGAAACAATAGCAGACCCAAAATGGAGCCTTGTGGGACCCCACATGTTATGTTACATTCATCAGATATGGTCGGGTAAACATCAACTACTTGTTTCCTTGAAAACAAAATACAAAGAAAACCATTTTGCACATGTCATCTAAATCCATTGCTCGGAGTTTACCTAACAGAATGTAATTATTTACTGTATCAAATGCTTTCTGCAAGTCAAGATGCACCATACCGCAATGGGTACCTTTATCAAGTTCTGAGCGGATGTAGTCTGACAGATGAATAACACAAGTTTCGGTAGAGTAAGACCTCCGGAAACCAGGAAACCAAAAATGCTATGCGCGTTGAGGTGGAGAATGTGTAAACCGCGTTTCTTGAACTCAGCACGGATGGAGTTACCATGGGACTTGTCCTCTGCTTCACAGTCTCAGATTGTCAACATGGTCATCATCGTCAGCAGTAACCCTCTGTGGCAGCTGTTTTGCCAAAACCGAGAGCATGTGAATGGAATAACATCACTACTGTCATACACCTCCCTGCTCACATCACAGCATTTCAAAGGAGTCCACTGGCAACAAAGGTCACATTCTATGGTGCAGCTGTTGGATCTCACACCCTTCTGGCATAGAGTACACGGATATTTTGGTGGTCCAGGATTGGGATTAATATCACCAGACAGAATCAAAGTTACAATCAACAAATATTGAGCACAGTTCACAGTAGACTTCATTTGTTTACACTTCTGCTGGGTCCGTGCCAGTGTTGTTATGGGTGATAATAAAGTGTCTGAGATGGAACTAAGACCAAATTTATCCTTGATGTTGTTAAAACTCACATTCAAACAGCCATTGTACACAGTCGCCATCTTACACTTGGAGGATCGGCCAGACAGGCCGAGTAAAGAATGTAACTGCTAGAATGGTCTTTCACTCTGAATCTGAATGAGAAGATTGTGTAGGAACAGATTATGAGATGACATGGGGTTTTTATACTGGGGCGTGGGCCCAACATCATTGCATGGTCACAAGTGACTTTTTTGGTATAACTACTCGACATGCAAATATGCAAGATAGAGATATCCAGTGTGAAAGCACCGCCATCTGGCGGTCATCCAGAATTCATAAAATCACAGTTACGTTCGCAAATTTCCAGGAAATCTGTCAACATTAACTTGCCATGGGGTCAGTAAATCACTAAAACTATGATCAGATACCATTTACACAACTACAAACTACTACACAACTACTGCTTGGGAGGGTTACCAGAAAAATGCCTCCATTTTCATCAAAAAAAAAAAAAAAAAATCATCTGCCTCCAGTTTGCCAAAGTGTACTGGAGCTCCAACTGAGACCGATTTCTATGGTCAGATAACACAAAAATAGAGATCTTTGGCTATAATTAATAGAGGCAGGTATGACATAAAAATAAAGATAGTCTGCAGAGAACCTCATGCCTTCTGTGAATTATGCTGGTGGATTTTTGATGGAGTGGGGCTGCTTTTTTATTTTATAAAAAGACTCTCGATAGTCTGTTAGGGTTCATAGTATTGCACATTCAATCAAGCACCAGCAGATAATAAGTGAAGCCAGAAAACTTAAAGTGGGCCATGGTTGGTTGGGTCTTCCAACAGGACAATGATCCAAAGTATGAATCGTTTTGAAATCAATAAAATTTTCATTGACAACAGAATCAGAGTTTTGCCATGATCATCACTGCCCCCTGGCCTTAGCCCAATAGAGAACCTGTAGGATAAGCTGAAGAGCAGAGTATAAAAACCTCAAATTATGAATTTGAAGATTCTGGGGAGAGTCTGCATGGAGGAATTGTTTCAGATCCCTTGCAATGTCTTATCAAAGCTCATTACACACTAGAGGAGTAGTTCCAGAGCTGTTATCTTGGCAAAGGGAAGCTGCACAAAGTATTAAACGAAGGGCTGTCATTATTTGTGCCACACGTGCTTTTCATAAACATATTTGTCACATGGTAGTAATTTTTTTTTTCAGTAATTGTATTTAAATTAAAGGTCATACTATTATTAATATTTTAAATTACATATGATAGGGTAAACAATATATTGATTGAAACAACTTTTGTTCACATTTATTATCCCTTTGAACCCTGTATTATATAAATGGATCGTGAGCCCCACCCTGAATTATTTTCATTCTTGAACTCATACTAGTAATTTTTTAAACTAAATCCACTTTTTGAGCAGGACTGGTCCTATATGAGGAAACCCCCAGCAATTGATGCTTTAGGGACTGTAGCATGGAAAGGGTCCAGGCAAACATACAAATTCCTGAGAAATATTCAGATCCGCACATGACAGGGCGGCATAGATCTTGATTCAATAATTTTTACTTTAAATAGTTCAAGCAGTAAAGATACATCTTTTTCGGAAGAACAAAATCCTTCAGAATTTTTAGTCTGTTTCAGTTTGTTGCATTGATATTTCTCGATAATTCTCAAGATACAAGCTTTATTGTACCATAAAGCCATATAATGACCATTTGAAACATATATTTTGGCGAAATCCTTGTCTAAAACATACTCTTTTGGATATTAGGCCAATCAACCCAATCAGTCAGGAAGTGTGAATAGCCCAGACGTAAGCAGCTAACTTTGCATGATCATGGCAAAAATACAGAAAACTATGAAAATAGATCTCCTCCCTGTATAGCTCCCTCTACACAAAGACTGCACAGATTCTGGCCATCCAAAGTGATGGCACATGTGAGATCACTACTTGTCACTGGCTTTGTGCCTAGTTACCATGCCAACTGAGCTCACTTTCACCGGACCAGAGGATAGTCTGCCTGTCCCCAAGAATGTCTACCAACATTATGCACCAACCAGATCATGTATGTGCCTGTACACATGTGTGCGTGCGTGTGTGTGTATTCGTGCATGCACATGTCGTTCAATATTTATTCGGGACGCAGATCTCCAAACTACATCTTACCATCTCCCCCTTGAGGGGCACTGTGGGGGCTGTGCATCCTCTCTGCTTGGCTGGGGGGGCTCAGCTCAGACACCGGGACATGATCAACTGATATCCATGTGGGGGGGTCGCTCATATCAAGATCTCCACTGCTCACTGAACTGTCATCCTGCTATGGAGCAAATCCCATGGAGGGGGGAGGGAGATAGAGAGGAGAGAAAAGAAGAAGAGAGGTGACCAAATTAAGAAACAGAATATTTTAACTGTGCCAAGGTTAACATTTTAGTTTCTTTGTGCATATTTTTTAAAGAAGAAAGCCTGCTCTTGATCTCAAATGTGTGTTCTGAGGTTCTGTAGTCTTCCTCAGGTACACTCAATATTAAAAACAATAAAGTGTCAGTACAACACAGTAGGGTGCACTAGTGCAGTCCTGACATAAGCAAACATGGCAGCAGTGAGCCATTCCAAGAAGAACACACACAGAATACAGCTATGCAAAGCTTTCTAACATTGTTTAATTGCAAATCTGAAAAATAGGGGAGGACAGAGCCAAATGAAGAAATAAAATGAATTTGTTCCAAACATTTTGTGGCCATCCAGAAATGTTACCCATAAATTAAGGCAGACAATCCATTGTTTTCAAACAAAATATATTGGAGTACGCAGCCAAAAGGCAAAATGGAGTCACTGTCCCAAAACTTGTGGAAAGCCCTGTGTGCAACATACAGGAAGAGGGGAGAAGTGACAGGGTGTGACTTGCCTGTCATGGCCAAAAGTCTTGACAGTGATGCAAATTTTGTGTTTGGCAAACTTTGCTGCTTTAGTTTTTTTGAGGTTATTTTTTCACATGTTTATGGTATTGTCACACCCTAACACCCCAAGATGTAAAAGAGGGTGCCAGGGCAAGGAGTGGAGAGGAGGACCCATATGCAAGGATGTTGAGTTTATGAAATAATAAATGAAGGAGAAACTAAATGAATACAAACATCAGGAGACCATAAAGGCAAGTGCACTAAACACAAAAGGGGAAACCAGACGAGAAGGCTACCTCCCCAAGTGAGGGAAAACGAAGGCATAAATACTCTCAGATACTGAGATTAACTAATAAGAGACAGGTGAGGATAATCAGGAAAGTGAACAACAGATAATTGAATAATTGATGAAGGGCAGGTAGCTAGGGTAATGGAATGCCCGAGGAGAGGGGCATTACAGGTATACTGAATAACAATTTGAAGCATTTTAAAAGTTTCAAAGACTTTTCTTAACCCATTTAAACCGGGACAGCATGTGCGCATTTTAAGAAAGTGTCATTGCCCACACAGATATGCGCGTAATTTTGAAAGTACCGTAATTACTTTAAGTTTTGCGCAGTAGAAAAAAAATTCCAACTGTTCCTGAAAGCTGAGAAGCTGTGCTTCAGCCCAAATACAGGTTACTATGGTAAACATGGCAGCATGATTCTCTGCTGGGATTTTTGCATTAGGCCTTAAAGGGTTAATATATGCAGTAAATCAATTTATGCAGAGTAAATATTTACAGAGTTGACTCTTTTTGTTCATGACACCAGCAATTTGCTCTGGAATGCAGGATATTAGCTTCTACGCAAAATCTTTGCAGATACAGATCCAATCTTGCTTTATCAGTGCTCAAAGTTGATCACAATTTTTGGGCTTCTGCTTGTCCACCCACATTTTGAGGATCGACCATAGGTTCTCGATCAGATTTAGATCGGCAGAATTTTCATGTCTCAGATGAAAATTTGAAAGTGATGATCGCTCAGCCATTTTCTAATCACTTTCGGAAGGGAGCTTCATCAGAAAAATAGCTTTGCATCAGTCTTCTGCTGTCCAATCTTCATACTTCCAACAGAATTTTCCTTAACGTGTTCCTTGGCGAAAAATGGCTTCTTTGCTGCCCTTCTTGACACCACAGCACTGTCCTAAAGTCTTTGCCTCTGTCCAAGCACATTCTCAGGCCCACCTGCTGCCGATCTTGAGCAAGCTCAGTACTGGTGGCGACACAGTTCCGTAGTGGACTCCTCAGGAGAGAGACAGTCCTGGTGCTTGCTGGACACTCATGGACATCCTGAAGCACCCTTCACTGCTGTTGAACATCTCTAATTGAAGTTCTAGATGATCCAATAAATTATTCTTTCAGGCGCAATATTTTTAGCATTAATTTTCTTGTATGTGAGGCCATTTTGATGCAAAGTGATAACAAGAACAGGCTCTTGGGTCCGACATTGGGAAAATGAAGACACCTTTTTTAATTTGTGCGGGATACATACAGCTACATGCAGGTAAAATGGACTTATCATCAGTAAATATTTATTTTATTGAAGCTTATATTTTAAACATAAAATCTATGTTCACCCAACTATAATTATCACTGTATTTGTATATGAGCTTGATAGAGGAGGATATGCTGCCACTTGCTTTTCTCTGACTGACAATTCCACTTGGCCTTAGTCCCACAATTCCACTGAGGAAACAGAATCACATAAAAATAGGACCAAGGGTCCTGTAGCTTACCGGCAAGTAGTCTTATAGTGATGATACAAGTTATGAAAATTTCATGTAAAGTTTGACATTTGAATCAATGAAAATCAATGTCAAGGCCACTAAATAAAAGTTCACATACATTTATAGGACCTCCTGTAATACCAACACAATCTTAAGCTCTGAAGCAGTTTTGGTGATACAAGTCATTGAAAATTCAATATGTCAATGTGAAATTAAAGGTCACAGAATGTCAAGTTGTGGTCAGCAAATGGACTTCATATATGACTTTCTAAATGTCTCTATAAAAACCTTGGCTCAATCTGTGACCATTTTGGTGATACAAGTCATTGTAATTTCACTGTCAAGTTTGACCCTCAAAGGTCACTGACAGTCAAGTTGAATGTCACCAAATGAAAGTTCATATGTGACTTCCTAGATGTCAGTAACACAAACCTAGGCTCCATCTGTGACCATTTTAGTGATAAAAGTCATTGAATTTTCACTAGGTCACATTTGACCTTTGAAGGTCAATACAAAGGTTGCCAAATGAAAGTTCATATAAGACTTCCTATATGTCTCTAATACAAACCTAGAATCCATCTGTGACCGTTTTGGCAATACAAGTCATTGTAATTGTATTATGTCAAGTTCAACCTTCAAAGGTCACCAACAGTCAAGTTGAATGTCACCAAATGAAAGTTCATATGTGACTTCCTATATCAGTAACACAAACCTTGGCTCCATCTATGACCTTTTCAGTGACAGAGGTCATTGAATTTTCTCTTGGTCAAGTTTGTGCGACGGTGCGTTCAGGAACCACTCGCGAGAACAGGAATTCCAAAAATTGTAAGCCTTTATTGAAAACAGGGTCAGGACCAGAAGACACAAGAATTGCCAAGCGAAAAACGTAATCCAAAAAGCGAAGTCGACTAGACAGGCAGGGGTCAAAACCAGTAAAGCAGACGTGCGACCAGCGCCGTCGTATAGGGGGGAAAGGTGATGACAATTCTAAGGGCCCACAGTCCATTAGGGCCCACAAAACCCACAGTAGCCGCCATGACAAAATTATTCTGCATAGATTTACCTAATGTTTATACTAATGCATCAGAGTTTAAACAAAGCCATTAAGGCATGCAATATTAATGATATACATTTCAGTAACCCCCTTCTTAAAAAATGGTTCGATCCATGCTTCATGCTTGTATTGGAAAATTGTCTGGTTTTTGCTGGCGAGGTCGTGAACTTAGGCAGCAAACAGGGTGCACTGCCCTTGCGAATATGATGTCCAAAAAAAAAAAAAAACACAAAAATCTGGACGCCAGAAAAGAATAGAGAGAGGACAGCAGGAGCAAAGCACAGGTCCAGAACATTACAAAATTCTTTTCAAAGAAAGGTGAGAGTATTTAACTAGCTTGCTATGTTAGTTGTTCAGGCTGGCTATTCAGCGTAACATTACGTTAATGTAACTTGCAGTCAGCTGAGTAAATAATCGCCTGACGAGAATGACATTACTCAGTTATTAACGGTATCATCCACTGAAAAGATCAGTAAGGTTATCATTCGCCAGCCATTATAATATGCCGTCAAAAAATCCGGTAGCAGTAGCCTAGAACACGTTCCTTAGTTCTTATTATGAGTGGTTACTGCATACTTAGCTCTCTCTAGCTGTAAGTGACTGTACAGGTGAGGTTTGGCTAGTGAACTACATGCAGTCAGTGTGGTAACCTTAGCTGTAACTTCGCTTGACAAGGCTGACATTACTTTTACCTTAAGTGATTAATAAAACTAAACTGCTACTTTTGCCTGTTGTCATAAGTCTTGTTCACGCAGGGAGACATTTTGCAGGACTTGCCTTCCTCTTAACAATAGCAAAATAAAGCGGAGAGCTTAGAGCTATGGTACTGAGCAGCCCATTTAGATTTTGTTTATTCCAAGACTCGGTAGGTTAGTTCTTCATCAGTTGTTCCATGGAACATAACTTAAATATTTACGAAAGTAATATGAAATGGAACAATTAAACCTTTATGCACTGCTACTCCAGAATCAGCTGTGTTCACTTCATTTGAACCAGACCCAGCAATAGACCCTCACCACCAGTAGTCTGAATATGTTTTTGATGGTGAGTGAGTGAATGTGAATAAGACACCTAATAATTCATAATTTACATAATGATACTCTCTTTGTTGAGTGGTTAATCGTAAAAAAGGAAAAATTGGGTGTATTGCATTAGGCACTGCCAAGAACACTGAGAAACAGAAAAATAAAGAATAACATTATGATACATGTCGTAAAAAAATGGCAATGAAAAGTCGGGGGTGGGGGCCCTCACCGATATTCTGTCAGGGGGCCCAGAATTCCTAGCAACTGCCCTGCGGACGGAGCCCGATACCGTAGCTCTGTTATGGTTCTGTGTTTTGATATCATGCCTTGTGTTTATGGTTATGTCTTTTCTTTATTCTTTTTGTTTATTACACATTCCAGTTTTCTGTTCTTGCCATTTTTTGGTTTCATTGCACTTGTGTCCCGTTTTGTCATCAGTTTGGTTCAGTCCGTCTTCCCAGTCTGTGTGCCTACTTGCTTCGTGTGATTTCAATGGTTTCTGGTGTTTCATATTATTACTTCAATTCTCGTTTACTTCCTTCGCCTTGCTTTCCTAAATTACTAATAATATTAACGTTTATATTGTGTATCATAGTCTACTAACTTAACTAATCCATGTATATATTACTAACTTACTAATGAACACTTTGGTTAATTTGTAAAGCTGCACCTCTACTAATTATTACTAATTCTATCTCAGCAATCGCCCTGTTCTAGTCTCTGCCTCTTGCTTTGCTTTCACTGCCTCTCCCTGCGTTTCCGCGAGATCTCTCGCACGTGCTTAATTACTTTCCTGCACTCATTGTCTGTGCACTTAGAACTCCTTGACCGGAGCTGTTTATCTGTCATAGGTTGTCTGAGTTGATCCTGTCCGTGTCTTGGCTTTTGCCAATTGTTGTGGTTTAGGACTTCCCCATGTGTGCTTACCCCTGTAATTAGTTCTCATCCAATTCACCTGTTCCCTGCATAGCATGTGACTTCCCTTGTGTCTATTTAGAGTCTTCACTGCAGTTAATTCCTTGTCAGAACGTTGATCAGTATTCTTTTGTGCAGAGCTCCTCGTATGCCAATTGATTATCATTTCTTCACGACTGTTTTGCCCGACCTTGATATTGCCTAGCCCTTCTGTTCTTGTTTTGTCTTTTTGGATTTTTGGACCCATTTTCTGTACGACCACGATTACTGTTTTGGATGCCCTGTGTATGACCCTCTGTTCTGGATTTCAACTACGATTTTGGCTTGCTGTCTATGTACCGTCGCACATCTGCTTTACTGGTTTTGACCCCTGCCTGTCTAGTCGACTTCGCTTTTTGGATTTCATTTTTGGCTTGGCAATTCTTGTGTCTTCTGGTCCTGACCCTGTTTTCAATAAAGGCTTACGATTTTTGGAATTTGTGTTCTCGCGAGTGGTTCCTGAACACACCATCACAAGCTCCCGCACCCGCTTGGCGGCGGGAGCTAATAAGCAATACAGCCCATATATGCCTGAGTGTCCATCACTTTGTCAAGCAGAGATTTGCATGCCAAAGTGGATCTGTGGTCTACAGGATGATCTGCCAAGCAGTCCCATCCCATTCAATGATTGCTCTGTTGGTAAAAAATAGTACATCCTTAAAGAGCTTAGGACATGCACTGAGCAAGTTTATGAATATAAAGGGGGTACAATTAAAAGAATTCCCATTGTCTGCCTAAAAAAAATGTAGAAAATGATTTTTAACAAAAATTGCAATTTTTTGTTACTTTCCCCGCCCCCCTCATGAATAAACATTCTGAGCAACACAGAAAATCGATTCTGGCACTCCCCTGTGTGGTCACGTCATGAGTAGCACACGGTGGGCGATTGTGCGCCCAACAACGTTGGCATCCGAGTCAGATTCCGATAGTTCCCCAGAATTTTCAGTTGAATCTGTCCATTTTGATGAAGAAGAGTACTTTTTATGGAAGATGAGGAAACTCAACATAAAGCTGCTTTCACTCCGGACGCGAAGCGAATTTTTTCGCACATTACATTACATTCAAAGTCAATACAAAGACGCGAATACGTTTCGCTTGTATTCGCGTCTTTGCGTTGACCTTTAATGTAATCTGTCGTGCGAAAAAATTCGTTTTGCGTCCGGTGTGAAAGCAGCTTAACACAGGATTCAGAACTATAAAACCATAGAGATTCCAGCCTGAGTACTCGCGCAATGAAGACAGCTAGGCCAATTGTCAGTAGCTGTGTTTCCATCCAACTCGTATCACAAATCTTAAGCGAATTTTCGATAATGCGGCAGAAGGAAAAGCGCGTTTGTGCGCGTTTCCATCCACTTCAGTTATGCGCTTTTGTTTCACGGGATAAGCCGTAGGTGTCGATAGGTGGCGCTAATTCTCTATTCAATTGCTATTGTTCTGCAGAAGAAGACGGTGCACGCTATGACTTCAATAAGCGCGACGAACGAAAAGGAAGACAAACGGGAAAGCTGGTGGCGAAAACGAATGAAAGTAATCACTTACGCTAGCGGTTACGAAGTCTTTAATGTTACAGCTAGCGCAGTAGTGTAAGGTTACAGTTCGCTTCTACTGTATTAACCACTAGCTAGCTAGCTAAAGTGATAACAAACTCAAACATTATAGCTAGCGCACCAATGTTGCGAGGTAGCAAACTAGCTAGCTAGCTTGCCGACATAGGCAAGTAAAAATGACGTAGATACTAAACATCATCATTTATTCGCATAACTTGTTCGCTAACCCGTTTCCACTGCACTAAAGTGCATTTATCTTTATCGATTCGGAAATTTTTCCACCCCCTCCTCGCGCAAAAAAAAAATTGATGCGATATTTCGAGTTGATGCGCATTTTGGCCGTTTCCACTCAGGTTTTTTTAAGCGCAAAATCAAAATGCGCATTAAAATAGGTGGATGGAAACACAGCTAGTGTCTCCGCCTGTCCCGAACTGTACAACGCTTACCAGCCAAGTAGCGGAATGATTATTATTCCTGACCTACAATTGTTTCTGTGCACTGCGTGTTGGATAACCAGCCTACTCACTTTTCAACCTTAAGTGAGTTCAATAGACCTGACGTTTGGTTACCTTCCCTAACAAGACCATAATATATTAGGCTAAGTGGTGGTTGAACTCACGCCTGATCTAACCAGTAGTGAAATGATAATGTTCGCGGCTCAACTCATTTCTGTGCACTGTTTCAAGAGCTCTCGAAACAATGCGTGTAAGCCGTACGCACCTCGCAGCTTGCTGTTATTAGCTACCCTTAGCAAAAAGTAGTATACTTGAAGTTCATTTTATTAAGTATGCTTGAGTATAAGTATAGCAAGTATACTACAGACCATGTACTTGTAGTGTACTAGAAAGTATACTAATTTAATTCTTCTTTGGACTAAACTGGAACATTTTTAAGTTTATAAAAGTATACTTTTAAGTACGCTTCAAGTTTAAGCAAAGTAAACTGAAAGTACACATCTAGTTCACATCTAAGTTTTATTTTATACTGCAAGTACACTGCAAGTGAACTTTTTAGCATACTGTGAGTGAACTAGTTGTATACTTCTAGTAAACTTTTCCATTTATGAAAGTATACGTTAAAGTATACTGCAAGTAAACTTACAGATATACTGCTAGTTTATTAGTTGTATACTTCTCGTAAACTTTACAGTTCATGAAAGTATACTGTGATGTATACTGCTAGGAAACTTAAAGAGTGTCATTGGATGTTTAATGACTGCAGTAAGTCAGGACTTCAGGTTCACATCTCATCCAACAGACAACATCATCATCACTGCACTGTAGTATTGTGTATTATTCCACCAGAGAGATAATCTCAATTTATTGGCCCATCAACACCTGCTCCAGCAGCAACTCATTTTTCCAGCTGGTCTCCCATCCAAGCACAAACCAAGCCCACACCTGCTCAGCTTCAACCACACAGCTGGCACAGATCAAGAAGTGGTATGGCTGCTAGTTATAGAACTAGTACACACATTTCATTGTCACTATGTCAGGCCAGCCAGCACTGAAGTTCCAGTCTTTTTAACCTCATGTTTGAAAATACTGTGTACATTTATCTGTGAATCTGCACATAATGGCCAGCTAGATTGAACTGATATCTCAACTTAAACACAGCAGTGTTTGGCACAGGTACAATATGCAGGGCTTTGACGTTAAAAAAGATTAAATCATTTATTAAACAGAATGTACCATCTTTCAAGTATACAGCACTGCTGCATCTTTCTTTGGTCGCTCATATTTTTGACTGCGATACAGAACTCCATTAACCAAAAAACATATTTCATCAGCCTTTGCTTGAGTTCTTCAGCCTACTGGTCAGGCTGAAGGCATTGCTAATTCAAACTTTATGCATATATCAGGTTCCATATGAGAGAAAGAGGGTTTTTTTTTTTTTTGTTTTGAATTGGGATTTCAATAAGAGTTGCCATTGCTGTGTTCTTATATTTTGGCATCCAATACAATATTGTGTTTGAAAATTTAAATTTATAAAGAAATCAATTTTGTTCTCAATCCTGAGTATGTGTTTCATTGTAAATTCTTATAAGTACCTTCATCTGTAAATTAAAGCAGAATGCACTTAAGCATTGTCTACTAGTAGAGTACATGATGTACTGTAACCTCTCATCTACTTACATTAAATAATATCTGAATAGCAACAGTAATATATTTTAGAGTGCAATAATCATAAGCTGTGAGTATGATGTTAAGTTAGCTTAAAGAAGCCTTTGAAGTATTCTTGCAGTTTAAAAACAAAAAAACTTTTAGCTCCCTGAAAGTTTAAAACTACATTTAAAGTTGGCTTGAAGTATATAATAAGTTGTGGTACATCTGAATTTACTTTCAGTATACTTCAAAGTATACTTTTATAAATTAGACATTGTGCTAGAAGTATATAACTAGTGAATTAATAGTTCATCTTTAAGTTTACTAGCAGTATACTTCACAGTATACTTTCATGAACTTAAAAGTTTACTAGAAGTATATAACTAATAAACTAGCAGTATATCTGTAAGTTTACTTGCAGTATACTTAAATGTATACTTTCATAAATTGAAAAGTATGCTAGAGGTATACAATTAGTTAAGTCACAGAATACTTAAAAGTTCACTTGAAGTGTACTTGCAGTACAAAAAAACTCAGATGTAAACTAGATGGGTACTTTAAGTTTACGTTGCTTAAACTTGAAGTATACTTCTTTTTTGTAAGGGTATGTATCAAGTCTGTCAATACTGGAATAATTGTCAAATTTGTTCTCAAATAAAATCAGACAAATGTTTATCTGTTTCTGTGTGGGTTAATAACACTGCATAAAAATCAAGTTCAGCTCCACCCATGTGCTATTTACTCTGCTATGCTGCCCCAAAGCTGACTTGTTACCTCAAACATACATGTGGAATATGTAAGTCCATAAGATAGTAAAAACTGAGTAAAAATATAGTGCAGTATACTTAAAAGAAGCCAATATGTATGGTAAAAAATATTTTAATGTGCTTATTCTTTTGATAGTAGCCTAACTGCAAGCCAAGTATACTTGAACATTAGGCATGAATATTTTAGTACTTTATTATACTTTTCTTGAATATATCTCAATCAAAAGTTTAGGTACAAGTATTAGCCAAAAATATACTTCGACTTCTCTGTGTACTTTTCAGTATAAGCTAAGTATACTTAAGTATTACTTTGCTAAGTATATCTCTGATAAGTACATCAAAAGTAAACTGAAAGTATACTCTCTTATTTTTAGTTTAGAAGAAGCATACTAATAGCACACTTGAATAAACTTCTTTTTCGTAAGGGTAGTTAGTGAGTGAACACGCAGTGCACAGAAATATAGAGCCGTGAATGATATCACAACATGTGTAAACCATATCTTGCAGCTTGCTATTATTAGGTGGTAAGCTAGCAAGCACACATTGCTCAGAAATAAATAGAGCGCCGTGAATAGTATCATTTCACTGCTTAGCTGGCCAGATAACACTGAACAGCGAGTTGGCTGGCTATTGAACAGGAAGTGCAGAGAAACGATTTGGGTTCCGCAAATAATAATAATAACGATATGTAAAAACATGAATACTCGAAATGTTGGCCGCATATCGTAGGTTTCAGTGACCCGGGCTTGCCTGGGCCAGCAAAGTCGGCACTAGTACGTTGCACTTGTTTTTTCCATATTCTCCATATCTCTGCATCTTTCGGCCACAGAAACATTCCATGACCATATGCATGCGTTGCGCTGCATCCCCACTCTACGCATCGCTTTCCGTTCACTCTCTGTGATTTTTGTTGGTCCATTCTTTAAGATACTCTCCGTCCAGACCTGGGGCCTCATTTATCATTGTGGATACACCTTTTTTTACACCCTTTTCCCCCCGTTTTGTGCGTATGCACTTTTCTCCGCCAAATTTGGGATCTATCAAACCCAAACCTGACGGCACAAACTGCGGACATTTACACCCATTTTGACCATGGCGTACCGCGATTTACACCCTTTTTGAAGAACAGGAGGAATTGGCGACGCAGCTGCTGAGTCAGAGAATTGCAGTGTTCGAGGGAGAGAGGAGCGCGGATTATAGCCTGTTTAAAAGAGCAATCAAAGCCACAGCAATGTCCGGTTTTCCTAATGTAATTGGAGCCATTGACTGCACTCACATCATGATTAGGGCACCATCGGTGAATGAATTCGTATATTAATCGCAAAAATGTGCATATGATCAATATCCAAATCATATGTGACGCCGACATGCTCATAACGAATGTAGTGGCACGGTGGCCTGGTTCTACACATGATTCATTCATCCTGACGCACAGCAGTGTGGGGCGAGACTGGGGGCAGGCGCTGCGCGTGACGGCTGGCTTCTTGGTAAGTGCATGTAGGCTACACAGTATACTCATTCATTGAAAGCTGCTGCATATAATCATCAATTCAAGGCTGATACTCATCCCAACGCTGTGACTTACAGGTGATAGTGGCTACTTCCTGAGGGAGTGCCTGCTAGTTCCCATCCCGGACCCACAGGGTGGTCAGGAAACCCAGTATAATGAAGTCCATGCCCGTGCGCGCTGCGTCGTGGAGCGCGCCATCGGGCTTCTAAAAGGCCGTTGGCGCTGCCTGGATGCGTCGGGTGGTAGGCTCCTCTACCACCCGAAAAAGGTCTGCAGGATCATCTGGGCCTGTGCCATACTGCACAATGTGGCAGTGAGGCGTGGGGTTGCGCTGCCGCCGGGCCTCCCTCCACCCCAGCATGTGGACCCGGACCCACAGCCCCCTCCCCGTCATGAGGGTTTTCAATGGGGACTAAGGGCACGAGCTGCAGTGATGCAGCGGTTGTGAAGCCGCCCCCCAACCCCCACCTCTCACCCCTCATGTTGAGCTAAAGAATGTGTGCATATAGCCTACGAGTTTCTTGCAAAGTTGTGTTTAGTTTTCAGTATTCCAAGAACCTCATATTTCATTTCTTGTAAGTTGATTTCCACAAGTTGATTTCCACTTGTCTCGATTTCCACAAGTTGAGACAGAAATAAATTCATGTATATCAAACACGACATTGTAATTCTTGTCCCTCTATGGAACTGAAACAAAACACACACCTCCTGCATTTGACAAAAGATTCGACAAGGTGGTTTTTTTTTTTTTCTTAATTTGCCTCTGTAAGACTTATGACCGCAGCACTCGGCGGTTTTACGCTTGTTGGTGAGGCCGGGGCTGTGGCTGATTAGATGAGATTGTTTTAATTTCCGGAGGAGAAATTGTTTGGTCCAACATTATGTGTTCATTTCTGTTGTGATTTTCTATGTGTTCTTAGTTATATGTTCTTGTTCCTAAATAAACCACAAGACGAAGTGATCATACAGAATTAGTGCAAATACCTGTCGAAGAGGACTTTATTCCTCGCCTGCACCTCACTAACAAGCACGTGTATCTCACTCTCTGAGAAGTTTCGCTTCTTTCCGCGTTTCCCATCCATGCTTCACCGTCTTCCAATGAGGTCACTCCACAAATCCCCAGAGCGCACATGGCTACTTTATATGCGGGTGCTCATTTGCATTGACCATATATGGTTGTGTCTGGGCGTGTAGAGGGCGGGATATGAGGCGTGTTCACGTCCGCACTTTTCTTGGGTCCAGTGTGATTCATCAATGGAAATTGCGGAGAGCTGTGCGTATGCACAGTTTGATAGATCTGAAAAGGGTGTAAATATTTTGGGTGTACGCCATTTTTGGCTTTTCGCCATACGTGAAAATTTAGTAGCACTTTTACACCCTTTTTGATAAATGAGGCCCCAGAGTCATACACTACGGCTAACCACCTAGACACAATCCGTGTACAACTTATGACGTCACGTGGCTTAGCTGGCCCAGCGCAAATGTTCACGATTGAGGCAAAGGGGGCGTTCCCTGAA
Source organism: Gymnothorax javanicus (assembly GCA_029692085.1). NCBI lineage: Eukaryota > Metazoa > Chordata > Actinopteri > Anguilliformes > Muraenidae > Gymnothorax > Gymnothorax javanicus. The sequence continues at coordinate 60,660,528 of CM056202.1, read as the reverse complement.
GTGGATAATTTAACAGATAAAATGCGGTTTTTTAAACAATGCGTAAAGTACGCGATATTAAAACCATCACTAATTGTTCAAGATAGGTACTTTGTAGCATTTTATCACATAAAAAAATAGAGCTGAATTTCATGTCCTAAGCTCTTTAAATGTGCAGGATATTTTTCCTTTCAACTTGCAGGTAATCCTAAATTCACAGTCATTCCCCCTCAGTGGCGGGCGCCGGGCGGTGGACGGAAAACTGGGGGGGGCGGAAAACATCCCATGAGATTAGTGACCCGATTTCAATCATTGTTCTTGGTCAACATGTTAGTTTCCCTTATAATGAAATGTTTAGGCGAGTGAATAATAAATTCTATAAAATGTTTCATTCACATGCCGTAATAGGCAACTCTTCACGAAAAAACCACTGTGGATTTTCCGCGTTAAATTTTGTCACATCCTAAGCAAGTTGTCAAACGTGTGCGTAATGATTGTTCAATTGAAAATGATTGAAATGCGCTCGTTTTTGCGTTCAACTGGTGCGTTTGATTTCTCGTCTTAACGAAGACAATTAGCTACACCTGAGAGGGGAGAGTTCAAGTCTCTTTTACCAGGGAAATTGACTGAAAACTGATAAAGACTAATAAGCAGTTTAAAGACATGTTTATCGCCCTCCTTGTTCTCTGTCCACCGCCTGCCACTGTTCCCCTTCACTCATTTACATCACCTAAGTGATCAATATCTCTCACATCAGAAAGTCACCGCACTGAACACTGGTCTACTTCAGTAAATAACTCGGGGCCGCCACAGGACAGACATCTGTAAGGCACTGCAGCGGAACACTTTCTCTTTAGGACAATGGCTGAATGTCTTTCATCCTCTATGGTGAATGAATGAAGTCTGTGTCCTTGTCCTTCCACTGAACCGTTCAACAAAATAGAGAGAAAAGGGTAGAAGAAGAGGGAGGGGTGAGAGAGACCTTAGAGCCCAGACAGGGTAATCTTTGAAGAGGTGCTGATTGGGAGTTTGAAAAGAGCTGTTCACATAAGAGAACTCTCCGCTCAGATAAAGACATAAGCTTTTGTTTGCATGCAGCTGCTAGTACACTGACAGCGCTCCACTGCAGAAATGATAACCCTGATTATTCCTGCTGTTGTACTGCGTAGTATTTCTATTTGCAACCACGTGGATTGCACCAGTATGAAAAAGTGTATGTGCATTTATCTGTGGATTTACTTACACATAATATGTCACACAAATTTGAATACATACAACCATGAGTACATGAATACACAGACACACATACAAATGCATGCAGTCAGACACTCAAGCACAGATACATAAAGACACACATCCAGAATCCATTGATGTGTCTGGAGTGTGATGATGACAAACTAATCGGGTGAAAAATTTCAGAGTGAGAATTAACACATTGTCACAACCCTCATATGAATCCCCACGGTGTCCTTTCATAATTCAGCAGCATCCGTATTTATTAGGTGTCTGTCTGTTGTGGTTGGTGTACGTCTTCTGTGTGTCTCCCATCTCCGCTAAATCCCATTACTCACTCATTTCCTAATGAGTGAGTGATGGGTATTTTAGCCTTCTACTTCACATTTTAGCCTTCTAGTTGCTATAAAGACACACTTTTCACACTTACTGTACTATAAAGTCACACTTGCACGGAGATTCTAGTTATATGTATGTTAAACTTCTTTGTCTTTGTCTTTATGCAACCTGTACTTTAGTGGTAGCCAAAGTCTCCTTGAGCCTTTATTGTCATTAGTCATTTTGATCAAGCTTCCAATCCTAATCAGGGTCCAGGATTGGGGCCAAGTTTAAGTTATCTTAATTCAATCTTGTTCTTCAACTCCAGTTTTCCAGAACAAGCTTCCAATCCTAATCAGGATCCAGGACGCTTGCAAGCCTACTTTCTAACCCTTTCAAGTTTGTCAGGAACAAGAATCCAACCCTAAGCTGGGGCCAGGACTGGGACCAAATTCCTCTAGTATCAACCCTCCTCTTCGTGTACAGTCCAGTGCTGATAAGCGCTTCAACATCTGGAAGCACGCCGGAAGCCACAGGCCGGCGATAGCAGCCCAAGCATTGCCTATTACACCTGACCTGAACTGTCTCTCCTCCTCTCCGGGGTTCCGTCACCACCAATCCTCTCCGGGCTTCCCTCCCTGTCAATACCATACTGCTGCCAATAAATTACCTGTTGTATTCCAAGTCTTTCCCCACACATGATTCCTGCTCTGGACCATAACACACATAATACAAGCATCCAATCAAATCTCTTCATGCAAAAAAATAGGACCAAGAGTCCTTTAAGTAAGTAAGAAAGAGTTTATTTTGAACAAATAAGAAAAATAATAATAATAAAATAAAAAGAAAAAAATCATACAAGATAATACAATATACAAAATAAGGTTCTGACAAACTAGCCAGTGATGCTCAGCCAAAAGGACAACATTTCTTTCCTCAATGTCTGAAATGGAGTTAGAAGAAGCAGAATGCTTTTCAAGTCTAACCCCTTATTTTTATATCATTTCTCATTTAACTTCCATTTCATATGTAATCAACTTCTTTTACTAGTACCGAGTCAAAATACATAGACCAGTCCAAATATGTCACCCATTACCAATGTAATCTCCACAATTCATTAAACAATCAGCCATTTACTAATCAATCAATCAATGATAGAAACCATCATTTATCAATACTAATATACATTACGTTCCCTTTCTTCTACACTGTAATTCTCAAAAATATTTTGCTTGTACTTTTTTTTTAAATTGTGTTACACTTTTACTGTATTTATTGTCATCAGGCAGACCATTCCACACACAGAAATACACATACTTTTGAGAGTGGTGTGAACGCTAGGTTGTTTTAACTTCATTTTTCCCCTTAAATCGTACCCCCCTCTCTTTCCTTGAACAGTTTTTGTATGTTATTTGGTAGTAGATTATTTTTTGCTTTAAACAGTATTTGTGTAGTTTTGAATTGAACCAGATCTATAAATTTCAATGTCTGTAACTTTTAAAACAATGCATTAGTATGATCATAATAACCTACATTATTTATTATCCTTATTGCTCTTTTCTGAATTGTGCATAATGTCTGCAGTGTACTCTTGTAGGTATTGCCCCATACCTCAACACAGTAAATCAGATAAGGCAGTACAACTGAACAATACAGCATGAATATTACCTTCTGGTTAAGAATGCTCTGAGTTTTCCCTAAAATTCCAACGCTCCAAGCCAGGTTTAAATGCAAATATTTTACATGTGCTTTCCAGCATAGCTTTTGTTCAAGTATTACTCCCAAGAACTTAATTTTGTCTATTCTTTCTATCTTTACATTATCAATCATCACTTGTACTTGTGCATTTATTTTCCAATTACAAAATAACAAACACAGTTTTGTCCAAATTTAATGACAATTTGTTTTTGTCAAACCATATTTTTAGTTTACTCATTTCTTTAGTGACCACATCCAAAAACTGTTGTAAATCTTCTCAACTGCAAAAAATGTTGGTGTCATCTGCAAATAGCACCAATTTCAGAATACTTGATATTTTACAGATGTCATTTATGTACAAAATAAACCATTTAGGACCTAAAACCGACCCTTGTGGGACTCCACATTGAATGTCCAGTCTTTTTGACCAGAAGTCACCCATTTGCACAAACTGTTGTCTGTTTTTAATGTAACTACTTAACCAATTTAACACAACCCCCGATACCATAGTGCTCCATTTTTTTCAGTAATATTTCATGATCTAAATGTGTCAAATGCTTTCTTCAAGTCTATGAACACTCCCACTGCATACTTCTTGTTATCAATACAACTGGTAATCTCTTCAATTAAGTCCATTAGTGCAATAGATGTCGATTGGTCTGTCCTAAACCCATACTGGCTGTCAATTAACAATTCATGTTTATCAATAAAACTGTCCAACCTCATAGTAAAGAGTTTTTCCAAAATCTTGGAGAACTGAGAAAGTATGGATACCGGCCTGTAATTAGTAAATTGATGTTTATCTCTAGTTTTATAAACTGGAATAACTTTTGGCAATTCTCATTTTACATGGAAATGTACCCATTTTAAATGACAAATTGCAAATATAAGTTAGTGGTTCTACAATACTGTCTATTACCTTTTTTACTAGAGTCATATCAATGTCATTCCAGTTTTTAGATGTTTTATTTTTACAGTTACTAACAAGATCCAACACCTACCCTTTATCAACTGCTGTCAAAAACATTGAACTTGGATTCCTGTTTCCATAGTCCTCAACCGGATCTCCCTCTGTATGCCGTTGATAGTCAATATTGTCCGCAAGTTTAGGTCCCGCACTCACAAAAAATCTATTAAACCCATCTACTATGTCATTCATATTGCTAACCGTTATTTCATCTTCCATAAAATAATTAGGATAACTAGTGTTTGTTGGTCCATTTTTAATTATTCTATTTAATATATTCCATGATTCTTTAATATTATTTTCATTAATTTCAAGTAATGTATTATAATAATCCTTCTTACATTTCCTTATAATATTTGTCAGCTTATTTTTAAATATTTTATATCTATTCTCCAGCTCTATAGTTCTGTATTTTATGAATTCTCAATATAGAGCATTCTTTTCTTGCAGGCATTTTGCAGTCCCTTTGTAATCTATGGACTTTCTGTGTGTTTACATTTTCTCTTATATTGTTGAATTGGACAGTTTCCATCATATAATGTTTTAAATATATCTAGAAATGTTTCATATGCTATGTCAACATCATCCATTTCATACACTTTTTTCCAGTCCTGTGTTAACAGTTCACTTCGAAATGCATTCAGGGATTCTTCCATTCTCAATCTCCTGTATCTAATTTTATCTTCCTCATTTTTCTTTTCATAATTACAGTCATACATCTCAAAAACTGGCAAATGGTCACTAATATCATTTATTAGTAACCCGCTCACCATACTATTTCCCATATTGTTTGTAGAAATAATGTCTATTAATGTAGCAGAATGTGTCGTTAGTCTACTTGGTTTGCTTATAACTGGATATAGTAGCTTACCGGCAAGCAGTCTCACAGCGATGATACAAGTTATGGAAATTTCATGTGAAGTTTGACATTTGAATCAATGAAGATCAATGCCAAGGTCACTAAATAAAAGTTCATGTTCATTCATAAGACGCTCTGTAATACAATCCTAAGCTCTGAAGCAGTTTTGGTGATACAAGTCATTAAAATATGTCAATATGTATTCAATATGTCAATTGTGAACTTTAAAGGTCACAGAATGTCAAATTGTGGTCAGCAAATGGACTTCATATATGACTTTCTAAATGTCTCTATACAAACCTTGGCTCAATCTGTGACCATTTTCGTGATATAAGTCATTGTAATTTCACTGTGGAGTTTGACCCTCAAAGGTCACTGAGAGTCAAGTTGAATGTCACCAAGTGAAAGTTCATATGTGACTTCCTAGATGTCAGTAACACAAACTTAGGCTCCATTTGTACCCGTTTTAGTGATACAAGTCATTGAATTTTCACGAGGTCACATTTGACCTTTGAAGGTCAATACGAAGGTCACCAAATGAAAGTTCATATATGACTTCCTATGTCTGTATTACAAACCTAGACTCCATCTGTGACCGGTTTGGCAAGACAAGTCATTGTAATTGTATTATGTCAAGTTTGACCTTCAAATGTCATCAACAGTCAAGCTGAATGTCACCAAATGAAAGTTCATACGTGACTTCCTACACTTCTCCAATACAAACCTACGCTCAATCTGTAACGATTTTGATGATATAAGTCATTTAAATTTCACTGTATAGTTTGGCCGTTCAAGGTCACTGAAGGTCAAGTTCAAGGTCACCCAATGAAACTTCATACATGACTTCCTATATGGCCACAATACAAACCTAAGCTCTATCTGTAATACTTTTGGTGATAGAAGTCATTGAAATTTCACTGTGAAGTTTGACTTTCGAAGGTCACCGAAGGTCAAGTTCAAGGCCACCAAATGAAAGTCCATGTATGACTTCTATACATCTCCAATACAAACCAAAACTATCTGTAACCATTTTGCTGATATAAGTCATTGAAATTTCACTGTGAAGTTTGGGCATTCAGGGTCACTGAAGGTCAAGTTCAATGTCACCAAATAAAACTTCATACATGACTTCCTATATGCCCACAATACAAACCTAAGCTCTATCTGTAATAGTTTTGATGATAGAAGTCATTGAAATTTCACTATGTGAAGTTTGACCTTCGAAGGTCACCGAAGGTCAAGTTCAAGGCCACCAAATGAAAGTTCATACATGACTTCCTATATGTGTTCAATGCACATATGTTCCCAATCTTCAATATTTTCAAGCCTAGAAACCTTTGAAAATTGTAACATTTTGCTTGACCTCAAGTTTGACCTTTCAAGGTCATCTGAGGTCAACTTTAACACAGCCAAAACATAGGTCATATATTACTTCCTATATGTCAGTAATACAAACTTGATCTCTATCTGCAACCATTTAGCTTCCACAGGCGATTTGGCCCATTCTCCATAAGACCCAATGTTAAAGTACAGCGACCCCAATAGACCCACTTCCGTCGATTCAATCAAAATGGCACTCGCTCTGTACATAAAGTGTATCAAGGTGAGCTGATTGCCAGATTTAGAAAAAAAGTTATCAGACAGTTTTTGAGAAAGAAATTTTTTAAATTTCAAGTCATATCTTTTAACATTGTTAATATATTCCCTGACCTCGAGTTTGACCTTTCAAAGTCATCTGTGGTCAACTTTAACATAGCCAATCTATAGGCCATATATGACTTCCTATATGTCAGCGCCCACAATAGACCCACTTCCGTCGATTCAATCAAAATGGCGCTCGCACTATCCATTGATGGTACCAAGGTAAGTTGATTGCCTGATTTAGAAAAAAATTTATCGAGCAGTTTTTTTTTTTTAAATCGAGAAATAATTTTTTAAAAATTTCTCAGTCCTATCTTTAACATTGGAGCCAAAATTTCAAGGGCCCATAAAACGGACAAAAATGATTAAATCAAAAATCCAAGAAAAACATCTGGAGATATGGTCTAGTAGTATGTATGCAAATTTATACAAAAATTCATCAAGCCAAAAAAAAAGATAAAAAATGTTCCGGACGACGGACGATGGACGCTGGACGACCGACGCCACACCACGACAATAGCTTATCAGCACCTACGGCCGGTAAGCTAATAATGACACTGACATATATAAAAGCAAGCAGGGACAGAATATTTCACTGGTAATAGGAGCATTAAAAAGTATTAAAATGCTACATACACAATACATTGAGTCCCCTAATACTTAACAATTTCAGTTACTTTCAGCTCAAAGACTAAATTGAACATGAGCTCCTTCTGGTTCTGAAATTTCCTGAACTTGAACAACAAATAGTTTCAGACCGGCACTTCTACCCATGTAAAAGCAAGAAAATCCTACCATGAGCATTTGCACACAGAAAAGAAAATGCATCACAAATTAAGAGCCCTATTAATCCTTTACCTCCTAAGAGTGCCAGATGGCACGCTCCCATAATGCCTTCATATTCCTAAGAATGTCATGTGGCACTCTCTTAGTTGCTTTGTTTAGACCAACTAAAACATTTGTTTTATGTTTTAATTGGTGCTATCCTGTGTTAACCAATCAGAACAAGCCTTATAGATGACATTTGCATAATTAAATGGCATAGCTACTCTAAAAAAACATATTTTGCCCAAAATGTTATAAAATGGCATGTATGGCCAGTAATGATGGAATTTATCCCGAATGATTCGCCTACCACTCACAGAGTGTCAAGCAATGGCGCGTGAAATTCAAATTTTAAAGCTTGAAAGAACTTTTGCTCTATTGTACATTATTCTTCACATTGACCCTTGTTTTATTTGTTATATAATTGATAATAGACCTGCCTCTTGGTTAGTCTAGTATACAACTCACATTAGCGGAATTAGCATGTAAACATCAGATAAAGTTTTGAGCACTGTTATCAACAAGAGACTTTTTGTATCAGTGTAAATACTCAGAAGTCAGAACAGATAGTTTATGGGCAATTCCATGAGAATGTGGACACAGGACAAGAATATTCAAATAGATTTTACTGCATTTTTGATTTGTTCAAGGCAAAACTAGGATATCAGAGGCTCAGAAACTGATGCTGCGTTCTTGGTTTCATTTGTATGTTCCAAGTACCAAACGTTTTTACATTCATGTTTGGAGGCACAAAATTTGCTGTGATGGGGACCCGCCCGATATCTAAAAATAGCCTGTACGTAATGTGAACGTCATTCTCCAAACCCGGAGTCGGGCAAGGGAACAACAGGAGGCAATGTGCCGAGTTAGAAAAAGTAGGTTTTTTGGCGATTTTATCAACTTTTATTTTAGATCTAACTTGTGTTGACAATGGGGACCTGGGGTGCGTTTCCCAAAAGCATAGTTTTTTAACTACGCTAGCAACTTACGTAGTTCGTCCATTCACTTTCAATGGCTCCAACTATTTAAGTTCGCACCTGTTCTTCCAAGAAACGCATTCCTGGCTCGGCAGAGCAGACCGAGCAATAGCAACAATGGCTCTGAAAAAATTCACTTCACCATTGACAGCTAACGGGGAAACGCAGATAAGGGGCAGACCAGATAACACAAACTGCGACAATAACAACCCTTTTTTTTGTTTGCACTTAGCCAGCTACAGAAATGCAAATGCAACATGTTCAATGCTCGAATCACGGCAGCATAATGGGGGGGACTTCGTATTCCTACTTTAATTTGTGACCCCTGTGACAGGTTTGTAACGGCAAGCTAGCTTGGTAACAGTTCGTTAACCTACTTGATAATAAACTAGTTGCATGATTCTCTGCTAGAACTTGAAGTTATTATACCCCCGAAATATGAGTTTCGGGGATATCATGGTTTCGCCCCACCCGCCGCCGCCGCTGCCACATCCGCCGCTGCCACCGCGTCCGCAGATTTTAGCCGTTAGCACGATATCTCACAAAATACTTTACATTGGCTTCTCATTTTTAGCATATGGGTAGATATGATAGAGAGGATGAACTGATTAGATTTTGGGCAAGTATGCACGCCTAGGTTTGCCACCAGGTGGCGCTATATATTGAAAAAATCAGTTTTTTAACCATATCTCTGGAACAATTACTTACACAGACCTCAAATTTGCCTCATATTGTAGGTCTAGTAAAGGGGAATCTAATAAAGGGGGCTTCGAGGATTGGGGAATTTCGGGGATATACCCCTTGCTGTCGGCCGCCGACAGCGTAGGCCTGGTTCCACCTACGTTGTTAGGATTTCCTTTTGCAGCGGCTGCGATTCATTTGTCCGATATTTTCATTTTGGTCGAAAGTAGGCATTTTTAGATCACAGATGCGATACCGCTTATTTCAAACCACACAGTGTATGTAAAATATGTTGATGTTCAAGAATAATGCTAGGTAAGGGAACAAAGCTTGTGAAGACTATTAAAGGAGTTTTGTGCACCTATCGCTGCTGGTGGGTCTACACACGTATCAGAAGGCAGCTGGTTAACCAGGTTACCTGGGCATAAGTCGCAGCCTGGGACGGGGGAGAAAGGTAGGAGTGTGACTAAATTTACCGCTCGTCATTCACCCATTCATTTAGTGTAATCAGTTATTATTCATCGATATATGCCTTGGGAGGAGTAATTCTATTTTTAAACTACCTTTGAGCACACATTTCCGCTTCATTCCATGGAGAAAAAAACAAATAACAAGCAGTTTAGTGCGTCTCGTTTTCAATGGTTCTCTATGGCAGATGCCAGATGCTTGCCCGACACCCGCATCGTGTTACAATTATTTTTTGTGATGTCATCCAGGAGGGTCCCCATTGGGAGAGAGCCTTGTCCATCATTAATTGACCTATGGCTAAGCCCCGCCCCCTCCACCGACTCGGACAAACAATCAACATTCTAGAACAGGCACTAATGGCTGGTATCACAGTCGGAGATATTTTCCAGGATGCTATCGATTATTTTTGGCGATAGAAGGCTCTAATATCATCAAGAAGTCAGCAAAAAGGGTTACACTATGCATTGGAGGGATACATTAATGAATTTAGAGTGGAGAGGGTCAACAAAAAGTTTAAATTAGAAGCTAAAATGTTCAGGTCTCAGTGCAAACGCGATCAACCGCATCTCGTTTCTGTCACCATCTCACACAAGATAGAGGATCAGCATTGTTCCTGCACTGCAGGGTAATTAATATAATGTACGTATTATTATTGCTACCGAATTTAAGAAATTTAACCTGACTTGACTGAACTCCTTCTAAGTAAACACGGTGACATGGTGAACAACGCAGCCAGGAGCTCACGTTAAGCCAACTTCCATCAGCACTGAAGTTAGCCATAGAGTTTACTAACTTAAGCTAACGTCAGCTAACTTAGCGATGTAAATGATGACGTTACATTAATCTACAGCGAAGTGACAAGATGTCGCCTTAAACACGATGTTGACTTAGCTTGGAACAAATGTAGACATCCTTGTTGACCTTTGTTAGCTACGTTAAGCTGATAGTGGGGTCTTCCACAAAGCTTTATCCAGAGGAGACACTTCTCTCGGTTATGATGAGGCTTTGGGAAGGGTATAAAATACACCCCATCGCCCAGCCTCTTGGGATACCTCGTATCGGAGTTACATTTACCCCAAGCACAGCGTTTGACCATTTTTTAACTTAGAAACATTTTAAAACTGTATAAAAGCAAACGATTCGGAGTTTCCTTGATGCATTTCAATGGAAGTTCAATCTCAGAACGTCCGAGTATATGGGAAGAGAATACACACTGTGATTGGCTCATCGCATTTGAGGGCTGGGCTTAGCCATACACTGCAAAAAATGATCAGATAAAAATACTAGGTAAGATGAATTTACTTATCTTTAAGCTTAAAACACTTATTTCTATCACAATTTTTCTAAGACAAAAAAAATTTTCTTGTTTTGAGGTAATTTCTATTAGCTTGCCAATGGGGTAAGTAAATTTCACTTGTCAAGTCAAATAGTGACTTGTTTTGAGAAAAAAATACTTAAAACACAGTTTTTACACATCATTTTACAATCATTCATCTGGACCCGTATTTGCTGAATTTAAATCAATGTTATTCAAAATTGCATACCTGCGCAAATAGCTTAAGCCGCATGCTTTTTATAGCCTATTTCACTGCCGAGTGCCACTTTTCTTTCACTCAATACCGAGAGTAATTTTGAATAACGTTGATTTAAATTAAGCAAACAGCCTACGCATCCAGATGAATGATTGTTGGCTTACCTAATCGGGGAGAACAAGCAACACCTGTTTAGTGTGGAGTGCTCTCGGAGTGAACCTTCTGTTAATCATGAAAATGACTGAGAGCAGGTCAGGACTAATAATTGTTTAAAACGGATGTTTTGTCCACCCCAATTCTCAGTTCTACTGAATTTACCCCATGATTTAATCGCTGTTAGATCACATATGGTGAGAAACCGTGTCTTCAGTTGCCAATTACAATGATTCAAAAACGCCTCAATAAAGGAAAATGATTTGGAACTAGCAAGGACTATCCTAATTGTCATAAAGGGACATGTCTGTGCCCACCCAATTCCCTGTTCTAGTGCCGGGCCTGCTACGGACACTTTGATCGTGATCACATTTTGACAATGGCAGATCTTCTATTGTTAGAAGAATAAGCTTCTGTCCGACGTGAGAGGAACTGTCGGCACAGAGAAGATCTCCTCCGGGAAAGTGACAAGTGGCTGCTCGTTTTGTGTGGTACCCAATAAAATGTCATGGAGTAATAGCTACTAATAAAAGTACAATGAAGAGTGATCTCTGCAGACTGTATTTTAAAGATTACCCTCATGCAGCTCCGATCGAGGCGGTGGGGACTCATCCGCTCCTCGAACGGTGATAGCTGGAGGTTGGAGTCTGGTTGGCCTCCACCGGTCCGTGCGCTGCTGAGCCTGAGTGCCGCAACCCGTTTTTTGGTGACGATCTTAAAATCGGACCACTTTTTTCAACCACATGTAAAGCATTTGGATTGTCAATTATGTAGGCTAAATAACATGAAATATCATGGATCTATTAATTGAATTTATTAAGGCCGATGTTATTCGCACTTATACGTGTGGCCAATGCTGAATTTTTTTCTTGACCACACTTATAAGTGCGCCAGTTGGTGACCATTCCAGTGCCGCTTATAGAAAGTACAACTTAAAATAAGTTTGGCCAAGAAAAAATTTTTAGCTTTGGACACACTTAAAATAAGTGTGGGCAATGGAGAAATATGCATCTTGGCCACACTTATAAGTGCATCTAACGCAAATTTCGATCCATTTTTGTGCTTGGATGCACTTAAATAAGTGCCAATAGTCGCTTCGATTTATTGATGAATTAAATCAAACGTCTGCTGCACTCCGGTTTTCCAGCCCAACGGGGTTTACCGCAGCAGCAATAGTTTTCCAAACTGCAGCCTTCTGGGCTCCCTTTATGCCACAGTAAGGCTTTCAAATAAAATGATTTTGTTTCTCTCCACCTCAGATGTGATCATTTATATTTCCTCCGCAGTGAAGTTCTTTCTTCTTTGCCGTCTTTCGAGAGTCCATGTCGTAAAGTGGGCGGGACTATGCCTCCCAGAGCATGAATTTATAGGGGCGTGTCATGTAAATTACAATGGTTTCAGCCGCCAGATTTATCAACGCCACGCCAGTTCTACACCGAAATCAGCGACGTACACACTTTTAGTGAATCAGACGTGACACCTGGCGAACGCTGATATTTACACCAGAATCTACACCAGATCCTACGCAAGTTTGATAAATGAGGGCCATTGTGTTTGCTAATGAATTATAGTGCATTTGTAAGACATGTTCTGTTTGTATATTAGGTTTCGGCAGTAATTTAACTCCATAGGACAATTTCAAATCTGGTCAAGACAGGGTGGGTAATGTTTTCATGGATGGGGAAATGGACACGGAAAATAAACTAAATTATCTTCATGCTATCAGAGTTTCCAACATGTTATGTACAAACTATAACCAACAAATCTACTCCCTCTGTTTGGCTGCATAGAGCAATCTTTCCTCATTAAAATATTTTTAATTCTGAAAGTGTTCCTTCGTCCTTTGTTTTTTTTTCGTTAACTGTTGCATGCTTCCAGTTTCCACACATAATAATATAGATCTGGGGCCATTTGCACCAAACGTATCATAAGTGCTTGTTGTAAGACACCAAACTTAGGACAGCGCTGAGACATGTCGTAACTGCCGTTTCACCAAAAACTCTTATGCGCGTCGTAAAATCCGTATCTTAAGATATGTCTTAGGACATGTCCTAAATGACATACACAAACATCCCTGGCCGTGAAGTCCTGACTGGTGTCTCCAACTTTAGGAAGGTCAAATCTGAGTGGCAAATAGACAATTTTGGATGGTGTAATGTATGTATGTATGTATGCATGCATGAGCAGTTTATATGATATATACAATAATATATAAATAAACATTAATAGGGGAGAGCCGCTGCGAAAGTAACGTGGGACGAAAGTAATACGGCGATTTATTCACAGCCACACGCACTTCGATGCGTCAAATTAGGTCAGCACGTGCAGCTCGCGACACTCTCCAAGCCGGGAAAAATCTTGAGGTTTCGTCACTTCCCCGCGAAACGAGACCGGGAAGACTGTTCTCCACAGTGGTGAGTAAATTCAGACAAATGGTAAACTTTTTTGATTTAAAGATTGTCTTTATCGCTCCATGTGTCATATTTATGATAAAATGATAGGTCATTTAGTTTTGAAACAAATTCTGAAGTTTAAAATGTCAGATTTTTTCCACTTTAGAAGCAATCCTGGTTCAAATGTCAGGAGTCACTGTCGGGGCGGAAGTAACAACGGTTACGTTCGTCCCTCTCTAATAATGCGGCCGCATTTTGTGTTTTAAAGCTCATTAAAAAATGTGTGTGTTATATTTTACCGACAGAAAATGCCAAGAGTTAGGGTCAGAACTACCCAGAGAGGAAAGGTTGACCAGCAGGTTTACGGAAGGGCCTTTTTTGATGTCCAAAGAGGCGAGAGTATAAGGAGGGCAGCAGAGGTGCATGGCGTTTGTCATGTCACCCTGTTCAGGTACTGCAAGAGGAGGGCAGAGGCAGGAGGGCAGCAGACCAGAGCCCCAGGGTACAGGGCTCACAACAAAGTCTTCACAGAAGAACAGGAGAAGAGACTGCAGGCATATATAAAGAGAGCAGCTGATATATAGTTTGGCCTGAGTCCTAAAGAGGTTGGAGTAGCACTGCAGACAGAGCTACACCACCACTGCCATTTGCCTACATCAAAGTCATAACAGCCTAGATAGCAAGCACCTCCGCTCCGGCTCTGAGCCGGATCAGCTGGAGTCGGCACAGAGCCGGGGCAGATCCGGAGCGGAGGCGCTTGCTATCTGGGAGCCTGTTCATTTTTAAATTAACTTGACATTATTTATGTCATTGACATTATTTATTTATGTATTAGAAGTGTGAGTTCAATGTATAGCTAAAGTCATACAAAAAGCAATTTTAAATAAATCCACATTAAAAAAATCAGATTAATTGTAGGAACATACTCTCAATTAACCTCTTTTTTTCATGCTGTTTTAGGTGCGAAAGTTTGCATATGAGCTGACCAAAAATATTGGCCTCAAAACTCCATGTTCATGGGAGAAAAACCAGATGGCAGGGAAGGATTCGCTCACCTCCTTCCTCGAGCGCAAAAAAACCCTGTCCATCCGTTGACCTCAAGCCACCAGCATGTCCTGTTCCACCAGCTTCAACAAGACCAACGTGACAGCGTTTTTTAAAAACCTAAAGACTGTCCTCATCCGCTATAATTTTGAAGCGAAGGACATCTGGAACATGGATGAAACAGGTAAAAATTTATATTTAGATAAATTAAAAAGCAACAGTGATTTGCAACAGCAACACCAATAATTCATTTAATTTATTATTTCAGGTACCACAACAGTTCAAGTGCCAGACAAAATCATTGCCACCAAGGGGCAGCGCCAGGTCGGTGCTGTGACCTCTGGGGAAAGAGGGACATTGGTGACTGTTGCCTTTGCTGCCAACGCACAAGGCAACTTTGTTCCCCCTTACTTTATCTTCCCAAGGAAGAAGTTCCAGGACCACTTCATCCAGGATGGCCCCCTTGGCTGCATTGGTTCTGCTAATGGATCGGGGTGGATGCAGGAGACAGATTTCTTGGCATTTTTATAGCATTTTGCAAGACACACCCGCGTGACCCCGAATCAAAGTTGCTGCTACTCTTAGACAATCATCCATCACACCTCTCTGTGGTAGCTATTGACTTTTGCAAGTCACATGGCATTGTACTCCTGTCTTTTCCACCCCACTGCTCCCACCATCTTCAGCCGCTAGACCGAAGCGTTTTTGGTCCTCTGAAGCACTACATTAACAGTGCAGCAGACAACTGGATGTGAATGAACCCTGAAAGAACTTTGACCATCTACAACATCCCAAGTCTTGTGGCTAAAACTCTGCCTCAAGCTGCGACAGCAAGCAGCATTTCATCTGGGTTTGAGTGTACCGGTATCTGGCCCTTTAATCCAGATATTTTCAGTGAGACAGACTTTGCTGCAGCTTTTGTGAGCGACCGTCCTGCACCAACACCAGCTCCATCCCCAGTGCCAGTGCCAGCTCCATCACCAGCGCCCTCTTCATCACCAGCGCCAGCTCCCTCACCAGCTCCATCACCAGCGCCAGCTCCATCACCAGTGCCCTCTTCATCACCAATGTCCGCTCCATCACCAGTGCCCGCTCCCTTAAGACACCACCAACCTAGCCAGAGCCCATTTGAGCTGCATCCCCATGAGTCTGCCATTCCTGTAGATGGTGAGAGTTTGTGTCTGTGTGTGTCTTTAAATGTGCATGTTGAGCCTTGCCAAGCATTTTTTTTTTTTGAAATATTATCTATCCAGGTATGCTTGTGGTTCCAGGAACATCTAGTGGCACGCCAATACAGAGGTTCAGCCCAGAAAAGGTTCGCCCATATCCAAAGGCTGGCTCGAGGAAAGAAAATAAAAGAAGAGGCAGAAAGAGGTGAGCAGAGTGTCCTTTTTAACTTGTCTTGATCTTCTTGCTTGTATAAAAACAAGCTGATTCTGACTATCATCTCATTGAATGTTGCAGGTCAACAGCAATACTGACCGACACCCCAGTAAAAGCTGCTTTGGAGGAGGAGAGTCGGCAGAGGGGCCAGAAAAAACAGTCCTCTTCAAAACGCCCAAAGAAAACGTTGTTTAGTGGACACGCTGCAACCACAGTTTCGCAGGGCAATGATGAGGAATGTCTTGTTTGTGGGGAGACATTTGCCTCATCTCTGTCTGGAGAAGTGTGGGTGCAGTGCATCTTTTCTCTGCTGTGGTCACATGAGGCATGCACTGAGGGAGCAGCTCATTATATCTGTCACAACTGTGATAATGAGTAAAGTAATTTCATAATTTTTATAAATAGACCAATTGCAGGTTAAACATGTTCACGTTTACTTTTGAAATATTTGAAGCAAATAAAAAATGTTTAAAACAAATGTCTGATTGTTTTTGTTTCTGTTTTAATGTCATTTTTATGATTGAAATAAATTCATTCATTTAAAATAAAATAAGTTTTTTTTAGATAAAGAGTATTGTATATTTACAGTTGCATGTTAGCAAAGACATTGTTTGAGTTTTTTAATGAAAAACGACAGTAATTCAAAAGATTCCAGTCAATTTGATCACGTTACTTTCGTCCCGCCCGTGTGTTACTTTCATCCCGACTGGAGAGGTCGAAAGTAGCAATGCGCAACTTCCGTTCGACGTCAAACTATGCCGTAGTCAATATATATTGGATGATTTAGCACCTGATTTTGACAGAGCACACAAGAAAGTAGTTAATCACTCCGAAAATTTTTTTCGGTCTGTAATGTTATCTTTTAAAATGACGTCTATGTGAAAAATGTTACTTTCATAGCAGCTCTCCCCTATCACAGAATGAACAGAACTAAGACAGCTACATATTGCACACACAAAAGCAAAGAGGTGGTTTTTCTCTGAAGTATAGCAAAAAAAAAACAAAAAAAAAACAGCATCCCGGTGCAGTCTTGAATGAACGACCCAGAAAGTGCCAAACATCAGAGGACGTGTGAAATTCTTCTGGAAAAAACTTGCCTGACATCAGTATTTTTCGGCGACGTATTGAATGGAGCTAAGCAAAGGGCTACAAAATCGTCTCTGTTTAACCAATTAGGCTACTCTAAGCCTGTCCCCATTTACTTTGCTCAATCAGTAATCAAACAGTAGATTTGCTTATTTAATAAGTTGAATGAGTAGATACTCCAATTTATCAAGATAGCATGTTTGATTATCGCATTTTGAAAATTAAATGGCCATAGAACGGCACAGTTTTGCAAGAATGTGATTGCACGATTTTTTGTGGGCTTAAAATTTGGCCATTTCGCGCGATTGCACTAATTTATATCTCAATGTCAGGTTTCTTTTGTTATACAGAATGTTTTCCACCTTGTGTATTTTTTATATGCCTAAAATCCACGGTGATCTTAAAATGAATCTCTTTGTTTAATTAATCTGTAATAATCTCCTAAAAATGCTACAATGAGAGATGAAATTCAGAGTTGGGATGTGGCAATGTTAAACCACGATTTTTTAAAAGCGTGACCACTTTTTTTTTTCCCCCAAAACTTTATTGACAGTATATGTTCAAATACAAAAGTGCAATAAGAGTGAAAATATATGCCAGGGCTCAACATAGAAGACAACAAGCACAAATGAGACACAAAGTAAATTAAAAAAAAAAAAAAAAAAACCATACGAGGTAAATTAAATAAAATACAGAGTGCAGTTCAACAGTTAATACAATCAAAAAGATTTAGGGATTTCAAGAGTTTTCACAGCCTTGGGGTTTTTAGAATGTTCAATGGATACAATGTATTGTTGAAATTCATTGAGAAAAAGATTAAATAAAGGTTTTCTGTTGCCAAATTTACTATTATGGATGTGGAATTTTGCTAAAATAATAAGAAGGTTTATAATATAGTATTGTTTAAGTTCTGAATTACTAAATGTATAAAACCCAAACAGGACATCTTTATAGAATAGAGTAAAACTTTTGAGAATTTTACAAAGAACATAATCTACAAATTTTTTCCAAAAAATAACAGAAGAGGGACATTTCCAAAACAGGTGAGATGACGTTTCATTAACAGTTCCACAAAAAGAGCAAGTGATATCAATGTTTTTCCGTATCTTTTGCAAATAATGTTTGGTGGGATAACATCGATAAAGAAGTTTAAAACAGATGTCCCGAGGTTTGTTTGTGATTAAAAATCTTGAGAGTAGGGTCCATACTTTTTCCCATTGAATATCCGTGACAAATTTTCTCCAGTAGTAGATCGCAGATGAGACAGTAGCAATGTCTTTCTGAAAGAGGGATCTCACTTTTTTGTTCCTGGTTGAAGGACTGGATGAGAAGCACATTTTTCCGACAGCAGTGTCATATAATGATAACAAACAGGGAGAGATAAAAGTTTTTGAATAACCTTTGAACAACATTACTACGCCTTTGGGAATGGCATCCATTACAACAGAGAATTCTTTAGGTGTGACAGGGAGCTGATAAGTTGCCAGAAATTCAGAGTAGGTCATTAAAAGTCATTCTGAATTAAATAATTGATTGACAAAAATAATTTTCATTTTCAAACCATTTTGGGAAAAAAATTGATTTGTTCTTGAATACAATATCACAGTTGTTCCAGATTAGATATGTATGTGGGGAGAAGGAGTGTTTATAAATAAGTGACCAAGCTAAGAGCATTTGTTTGTGGAATTTGGCTAATTAAATGGGCAATTTTTCCAATTGTATAGTTGCATCTGAGCAATAGCGATAGACCACCAAGCTTGGAGAAGATGTAATTTGGAATAAAGTTCCAGATTGATTCTGGGTTGCACAAAAATCGTCTTATCCAGTTGATTTTAAAGGTGTAATTTAAACTTGTGAAGTCTAAAAAGTTTAGGCCTCCAGAGTCAATCTTGTTCCTTATGACAGAGTTTTTGATATAATGTGTTTTATTTTTCCAAACAAATTTATAGAGCATTTTGTCAATAGACTTGCAAACAAAGGAATCAACATTCAAGGAAAGAGCAGCATATGTCAGTCTAGAGATACCCTCTGCTTTGGTTAATAAAGTTCTTCCTCTTAAAGTAAGATCTCTCTGGAGCCACATGTTGAATCTTTTTTGAGATTTATCAATGATGGGATCAAAATTCAAACTGCACCGATTGTCTTCATTTTTTGTAATTGTAATACCCAAGTATGTTACTTGGGATTTTACAGGAATATCCTAAAAAATTGTATATTTACATGGAGCTAAGGGCAGCAGCACACATTTATTTATATTTAAACTAAGTCCTGATGCTGCAGAGAATGTTTGAATGAGTTTAATTGCAGAAGGGATTTCGCTAGATTTTTTTCGAAATAGAGTAGTGTCATCTGCTACCTGACTTATTTTAATTTGTCTGCCTGCAAGAGAAGTACCACAAATATTACTTTCATGAATAAATGTGGATAGGATTTGGGCTGCTAGCAAAAATAAATACGGAGAAACTGGGCAACCTTGACAAACCCCCCGAGATAGCTGAAAACAGGGTGAAGTGCCATACTTAAGCTTGATTGAGGAATTGCCGTTGGTGTACAGGGTTTGAATAGCTTTACAAAAATAACTGCCAAAACCAAACTTATGAAGCAATTGGTAAATAAATTTGTGCTCAAGGCAATCAAAGGCCTTATAGAAGTCCACGAATAGAATGAGGCTTTCATCATTAATAAGCTCAGTATAATCCAGTAGATCTAAAACTAGTCTAATATTGTTAGCAATGTGTCTGTTGGACATGAAACCAGACTGTGACTCATCTATAATAGAGCATAGAGTTTTTTTAATCCGTTTTGCAAGAATAAGAGGTAGTATCTTATATTGATTATTCAGTAAACAAATAGGACTCCAATCATCTATTAAAAGCAGGTCTTTTTTGGGCTTTGGAATGAGAGTAATAAGGCCTTGTGTTAGCGTCGGGGGTAAGGTAAAAGCGTGACCACTTGCCGCCGTGGGGTATGTAGACAGTTGCGTGCAATTTCTTGAAATGTACCTACTTGAAGTGGTCTCACAGTAGCAATTTTAGGAGATTACTACATATAAATTAAAAAGAAATAGATTTCTTTTAAGATCGCAGCACACTTAAGTCACCTCCCACCACACGTAGGTTTCTGTCGTAATTCCGTGTCCTAACTTGTGTTGGTGCAATGGCTCTTTTCGCCGTTGATAGCCGTTGCATCAATTTGTCTTACGACAAAGCACTTAGGACAAGGCTTGTCGTAAGTCATCATTGTTGCAACCCATTTTTGTGCGTAACTTTAGGACAGCACTTAGGACGGTTGGTGTAACTGGCCCCAGGTCTGATTAAACCTTGCCTCGAGGTAATATGCTTATTAATTGGATGAGCCTTTGCATGCGAGACAATGAAATACCGCCTGACGAAGACGGCTGCTATAGTGCCTGATAGTCACGTTATCAACATGTAAATGACTGGGCTATGAATTTAAATAAAACTGGTGTCGGGGATATTTTGCTGGGCATATGAAAAATAGCACTGATTGGACATTTCCAATACCTCTCTAAGCATAGAGCAGTTACCATTTTCAAACAACACTCGCATCACTCAGAGGCCCCCGCATGTGAGTACTGCGAAGTTTCACTTTCAGTTTTGTGCTTTCCTCCTACAGAGTGGAACGCCATTGAGCTGTCAAATTTTCAAAAGGTGGCAGCATACTGCAATACTCAAATAACAGATCTCGCTGCCTTATAGTGTGAAACAAGTTTTGGCATTACATTGTTCATCAAAATAAAATAGATGAAAGAAAAAAAAAATTTTCCACTCAAATAATCCAAGTTTATCAAGTTATTCACAGTTGTTTCCCACTCAATCATGAAAAGGATGGACAAATATGACATATACAGGTAGCCCCTATATATTTCATGATATCACATGAGAAGGCAAAAAACCAAACTTAGCTTCATTGAACAAGAGCTAACTGCATTTTAAAGGCTAGAAAATGCCCATTTCCGGCGATCTAGCATCCCAGAGATTCTGGGGCCTCGGTGGAAAACCATGTTGGCTGTCCTTCAGGATGTTATTAACTTCAAGAAATATTTCCAACCTGTCTTTCATGACAGATTCCAATATTTTTCATACAATGCAAGTTATACTGACAGGCTTGCAGTGTCCTGGCTCATCATTTGGTATTTCACCAGTTTCTAAAGACTGCTTAAAAATAACTGACAGTGGTTCAGAGATGATCTCCCCTACTTCCCAGAGAACTCTTGGGTATAAACCATGAGGGCCACCTGCCTTATTTGTCTTCAATTTATTTATTACTCTGGTATTTCTTTATACCCAATCTCAATTTCTGCTAAAAAAAAAAAAAAAAAAAGCATTGGAAATGCCCTCTCGCCAATTGGAAATCTTTGCCTCGGTAAAACTATCAACAAAGTAGGTATTACTATTTAAGGCATCAACAATATCCTTATTCTTGCACGGCAGCGATCCATCTTTATTACTGATACACTTCGCCTCCTCTTAATCTTCCTTTTCCTACAACAATGCCGAAAAAATTCTTAGGATTAGTTTTCACACCTTTTGCAATTTGCCTTTCATCGAGCATTCAAGCTTTTTTTTTTTTTTTTTTTGACCTTAGCATGCATTTTACAATATTCAGCTTAGTATTCTCTTTACGGTCCCTTAGGTATTTCATATTTAAAAAATACTATTTTCCTTCAAACTCTTCCAAATAGCTGTAGTCATCCACTGAGGATTCTACTTTTTAATCGTACTTACTCTGACAAGTACTTTTAGATTTTTGGGATGTTCACTAGCATGCTAGCTAGCTCAAGAGCAAGCACTGTTACAGCTAGCTAGCCAGGTTAGGGCAAAAACCAAATCCAAAATGGCAGTCCTAACCCTGACAAATAGGACCACGACAATCATTAATGTGAAGAAGATGAGGTGGGGGCTTTGTGTCAGGTCCTACAACTAAATGAAAAAGGGAAACACCTTGGGTTCACTGAATACGCGGCAAGTAGAGGAAGAATCATTCCCAACAAGATGTGGAAGTTGCTCATGGCAGTGGACACATTGTCGACAAGTAATACAGACTGTGAGTGGAGATTTAGTGCAAAGAGCAATATAATAACATAACGTAACGTAACATAACATAACATGAGTGGCGAGAACAGGCCATTCAGCCCAACTAGGCTCGCCAGGTATTTTTTTTTTTTCTATTGTGAATATATCACTTCAGACACTCAAAGACTCAATGGTATCTAGCTTTAAGTCAAGCCTGCTCTTGAAAATTCCCATGGTTTCTGCCTCAACAATATGGTCAGGCAAGCTATTCCACATCGAAATTACTCTTTGGGTGAAAAAATATTTCCTAATACGAGTGCTAAATTTACCCTTGGTCAACTTCCATTTGTGACCCCGAGTTCTACTAACAAAACTTGGCCGAAGGAATCCAACATAATTCACTTTGTTAATCCCTTTAACATATTTAAAGACCTCAATCAGATCACCCCTAAGTCTCCTTTTCCTAAGACTAAAAAGATAATTAAATAATTGAGTATAGGAGTGAGGATGACAACAAGAAATGCAGCAAATCTCCTCTCCATCAGCTATGTGGAACCACCATGCATGCAGTGGGATCCACTGCACTGTGTGAAGACTGCAGGGCAAAGGAAGAAGAGCAGTTTGCACAAGTGGCATGGCTCACCATCACTCAGAAGAGGATAACTACCTTGGGCAACTCTTTGGAAATTTTTTTAAGTGTTTTATTTTGATGGGGGAAAAATTCCTGATTTTGCACATTATTGGAGACTTTTAAAGAGATTTCGCTCCCATAACAATTTGTTCTTTAAGTGTCCAACATTCTGAAAATAAAAAAAACAGACTTGCAAACTGTTCAGGTGCTATAGACAAAATTAATTTTAATTATTAAAACAAATAAGTTAGAAATCTGACTCAGATGATTTTAGCATTCATAATCATTTGTTCTCTCATTCATTATTGTGACACTTCTATGTCTGAAAGTCCAAAGACAGACTTGTTCACTGTTCAGGTGTTAAATAAAGCTGTTAAAAATGAAAACAAAACTAGTTGTGGTTATTTTTAAAAGTTTGTAAATTTTCACATAAGCTCGTTAAAAGTTTGCACCGTAGCCATTAAAACAAATCTTTTGGATTTCTTATTTCTTTCTACTTCGTAGATGTATTAAAATATGGAAACATTTTTTAAGGATGCATGAAGCTGATGATAGGTGAACCTTATGAAGCAATGAAGGCTGTGGTAGTACCGGCAAGAATCTTAACGCTACGTTCACCCCTGCGTGACTGTTGCCCTAATAAGTAAACACAAGGTCCCAGATATCAACTCAAAAACGCTAGCGGAAACTATCTAGCCTGCCACAAACAGCAACTACAACCGAGAAAAACCAAAGAAGGGCATAAAGCCCCCTGGTTAACGGTAGCCTTTGATAAATACAACCTAGCCGAATGAACGACTCACTGACCCTGCTATCCAAACACATTATCCCTGAACCTGATTTTAAAACTCTTGTGGTAGCTAGTAAGCTAGCTAGTCAGCCAAGGCAGCTATTGCAACCAAGAGAAACTGGAAAAGCAAAAAAGCCCTCTGGTTGATGTTAGTCTTTAATTAATAGATTATGAAAGACTGAAATACACACGTCTTTTGACAGCTAAACGCGAGATCCCCAAAACCCTACTTTGAAACTCCAGCAGTATATAGCTTGCTAGCTAGCCACAAACAACTACTGCAACCAAGAGAACCCGTTAAGGCAGAAGAGCCCTCTAGAAATGAATACAACCTAAAACAAGCACCCACGTATGAAACCAATCTAAGTTGTAGCCACGCTCTCAAATAACATGGCTAAATTACAGTGACCAGAAGAGAATAAACCTTTGAAAATAGCTATATGTTTACTTGTATTATGTTAATATACAGTTCACTATCTAGCTTACTGTATATTCCTTTAAATTTGCCCTCCAGAGAGCGAAAACCCAAACCAAAAAACCGTGTCGCTTTAAATTGACCAGATTAACAACTTAAAGCTGCTGTAAGTGATTTTTTTACTTTTAAAAAAGTGTTAAAAAGCTCCATATTCCAGAGTTGTGACCAAGTCATCATGTCCAAGTCAAATCAAGTCACTGGTCATTAGCTCAAACTCAAAGCAGACGAGGGAGAGGAATGAAGAGTGAAAGGGGGCAGGGGAACAAATTTGACAATGAGCTAACTAATTAACAAGCAGAGTGGGGAAAGCTGAGAGAGCCATGAGCTGCATTTCATGTTGACATTGACCCCTTTCTGATCCTAAATGTATCTAAGCTTTTAACTCTCTCAGCTTTCCCCACTCTGCTTGTTAATTAGTTAGCTCATTGTCTCATTTGTTCCCCTGCCCCCTTTCACTCCTCATTGCTCTCCCTCGTCTGCTTTGAGTTTGAGCTGACCAGTGACTTGATTTGACTTGGACATGATGACTTGGTCACAACTCTACCATATTCTGACAGAGATCATTTATTTAAAGTATCGGGTTGATGACGCAGGTCTCTCAGTCACTGTCTTCTGCAATAAAGCAGCATATAAAATTCTGGAGTCACCGAATGCCTCTATCCAATCAGGTGAGAGAACACCATAAAAAGGCATTTCTTTCTGCTTGTGAACACGCAGAGCTAAATCGGCGTTGTTAGCGCGCCATCTGCCGGTCAGTAGCAGAAGACGAAGAAAAATCTGTGTTGTTGGCAATAGCAGAACAGACGAAGCTTCCGATCCCAGCGCTACGGGAGACGGCGTACACAATTAAACAACCAAAGCGCCAAAAAATGGTAGAGGAACAAATAGAATTAAGGAGGAAAAACGCGAGATGGCCAAGAGCTGTATTTATATCGGTGCCGCTTTGAATGGGGAAAGCTGAAGGAGTCAAAGGGGTTAAAAAGTGATGCACAGCTAGCCTTGCTGCTACTGGACAGGTAAGCTGTGTTTTGCTCTGTCGTAGTTATGAAGTTTTATCAGTCTCGGATAGTCCTGTTGGTGGTTTTCAATCCTGCTCATGTCAGTTTATAAATGAACCGTCATCATTTGTGGCCGACTACAGCTTACTTAGCTGTGTAAGGATAGCGTGCGTGGCTATAGGACGTTAGCTAGTTCTAGCTAATACTTTCAAAAAGCCATTCATACCGAAGTTTCTGCATGGATGTAATATGTTGTTGGTCCACGTTTTCAGTGTGGCTTTCACACAACAATCACTGCGAGTGTTTGTTTATTGTACTTATATTGTAACTGAGTTACTACCCTCCTCTGCCTCTGTCGAAACCTATTCGCGTTGTTGTGCTTGGCTTGGGGATGGGGGGCGTGGACTGCTTACATAGGCTTCGGACAAGAAGCTACAAAAACGACCAAATCAGTCACAGCAGCTTTAATTAAGCCATTTGTTAGGGGGAAGAAAGGTGAGAAATTTTCTCCCTGTACCAATACAGCAGTAAGTTTTACCTTGGGAGATAATCATCTTACCTTGCCTATTAAAAGTATTAGAGCGTTTAAACATGAGTTAATATCAGCAAAAACCCTTATAAATAAATGTAAATCTTCCTCTCTCCAAGCTACTCTAAACAGCTTTCCTCCTCGTTCCAAATCCACAAACCAATTGAGCCCAGAGCAGCCAGAGCAGAGCTGCAACACCATATTATTTGCTTCCCGAAAATCACCAGAGTTTGCCCATTTCTGCAGGCCTGTCAATCACTAGGGCATGTTCAAGATTGAATGGTCTCACCTCTAGGTCTTGCGAGGGAAGACTCTGAAGTTTTGAATGACCTGTGAGTTCTTGCGTGTTGTCCGACATGGCTGCCAACCAAGATTTGCATCAAATTCCATTGAACAAGCTGTGACAATACTGGACACCATTTTGAAAAGCAAGGTAAGACTGTTCGCAGATGATCTTGCGTGTCTTTGCAAGACCGAACGTAGTCTAATCATTAAAGAGGCAAAAACTTGTGGGCTCTCGTTCGACCCCAAGATCTTGTACATGCCCCTGGTCTCCTGTTTGGGACGCACTCATAGTATACAGGGGAGGAGATGAAAAGTCAGATTCCGGGAGAAAATTCCCCACCACAAAAATGAACTTTTTTTTTTTTTTTTTTTTTTTTTAGTATTTTAACCATAGAATGTTAACCCACTAAGAGCCATCAGAAGCAAAACCATATCATACGATCCTGTTGCCACAAGTAAGCCTGATTTCACCTTTGTTTTCATGAATTGTTTCTTACTCGCGAGTTCTTAATGAAGAACTAGGCTACCCACAACCCTCAGACCGGACACCAGGGGCATGTGCAAGACCAATTGCCTCGGTCACGCAAGAGAAGATTCACGTGCATTGAGTGACTCAAAAGTTCTTACGCGTTTTCTGACATGGCTGCAAACTAGGCTTTGCATCCAATTCTATCAAAAACAAGCTGTACGGAAGTGGACACCATCTTAAAAAGCAAGGTGAGACTGTTTGTGTATGTTCTCGCTCCTCTATGTAAGAACATAGTTTAATCATTCAAGAGGAAAGAACTCGCAGGCTCTCGCTCGACCTTGCGATCTTGAACATGCCCCAGTTCATACAAACAGATGTAACCATTACCATGACAGTGGTAATTATTTTATTAAATGGGATACCTTGGGTGCATCCATATTCTCTAAAGAGAAAGGAACCCTCTTTGAAAACATTAATGTTCGAGAAATAGTTTGTATCACAGTAATGGCAAGGACTGTCCGAATTGTCTAATTCATGCAGGAAAAATAACAATTAGTTCCTTCGTTGCCCACTTTCAGCAAGGAGACATGGGACCAACAAGGAGGGGTCAATCATAGACCAGTCTTTTGCAGCTGTAATGTCTGAATTCTTCATTCCTTGCAGTTTACCTGTCAGAACAGTGATGTCATTATCAATAACTGTTAAGTTCATGACATATTGACAAGTGATGTTTTCTTAAGAGGTCAAAGACAGGTAGAGAGGAAAGGAAAAAGGCTGCCAGATTAAGACACTTCCGGGGCACCCCAAACGTATGTAGTGCAGATTCAACCCATCGCATGCATAATTGCAGATATAGCCTACAAATCACATTTCATCAAGTATAACTGATTTAGGTAATACCCCGATTCACCTCATAGCTGGATGGCTCAGTTTGTGGCTTTAAAAAGAAGTCTCTCATATACATTGTGGAGAGGATTAATAAAATCTCTCTCTCCCTCTCCCTCTCTCCCTCCAATTGTGCTTTACTGGCATGACCAAACATGAGTTAAGCATTGCCAAAGCATGAAACAACTGTAGCAACAGCTATTCAAATAAATTACAATAAATGGCTTGGATGTTAGTCAAATATTGTGACAAATAATTAATGTATAAACATATGCAAAAAGAAAAAATGTATATAGACATATACACAACATGATGTGTTGCTTTTTGAGATCTTTTAGCCTACTTCACTTTGTCAGACAGGTTCTATTTAAGTAATTTATTGATTCAGCAGGTCTGGCAGTAATCTGGGCTGAGTGTGGCTAGTGAAATCGAACTCAAGAAATGTGGTTAATCACAATTAGTTCAAGATTTAACATGGGGGGGGCAATTACTTTTTTCACATGAGGCCAGGTAAGTTCGGATAGCTTCTTCCCTCAATAAATGAAGTCATCATTTAAAAACTGCATTTTGTATTTACTCGGGTTATCTTTGCCTAATATTAAAATTTGTTTAATGATCTGAAATATTTAAGTGTGACACATATGCAATAAAAATAAGAACTCAGGAAGGGGGCAAATGCTTTTTCACAGCACTGTACATATACACATACTTCATAATTTACTAGTCACTGTTCCTCAGGCTATGGCACGCTGCTGCATAATGAGCGGCTAGCTGTGCTGTGGGCCCCTCTCCCAGAAGGACTAATAATTTTTCTGTTTCTGATAGAAATTAGAGAAAAATATTTCCCAAAATTCAAAACAAAGCTCCCAAAATTCAGAGAACTAAGTAGTTTTGACAGTGTGACAGGAAGTACATCTCTGTTTCCACCACACCAGTCTCGCAGTGACAACAGAGTTTTTCAGCAACCACGATTGTTTGGAACGGCCTTTCTCATTTGTCAGGTTGTGGTCACTGAGCCTGTACTTGGTCAGGATCTGTTTCTGCTTTGTATCTTTCATGATGAAGAGATACTTGGCCAATGTGTAATCATGTCTTAGGGCCCAATGGCAAATTCAGAAGTATACTTTGAGTTTTGGTTGTTTGGTCCCAATGATTCTCTCTCTCTCTCTCTCTCTCTCTCTCTCTCTCTCTCTCTCTCTCTCTCTCTCTCTCTCTCTCTCTCTCTCTCTCTCTCTCTCTCTCTCTCTCTCTCTCTCTCTAAATAGTCTGACATTACCCCACATATCAACCATTTGGAGCACAAAAAAGATTAAGAGCATTTTTAAAGTTTTGAGAAAAAGCAATGTAAAACTTGTGAAACAATGTGAAAAATATGTTTGGCACCCAACTTACTAGCTTCTTGGCAGGTAACGGTGTTTAATAATCATCTTTCAGGTCAGTGTAATTTTGCATCAATACTTTGACAAAAAAAAAAAAAAACATTTTTAAAACAAAAAATGCACTTGACACTTTTGTGCTCCAAGCAGTCGATACAGACTTGCCATATTTGGCTCAGGTTGTCGAAAAGGAAAATAAAGTAACCATGGCCACATAAATTAAGAAACAGCTACTTGCAAAGTTATAAGCTGCTAAGAATACTTTACTCGATGCATGACAGCGCGAATTTCACGAATATTCACAAACGCGGTTTGGTAGACAAGGGATGGTAATGTCTCTACTCCCTATTGCTAAACAATGTCACTCTAAAAGAAAGTGAACATAACAGAAAACGAAAACTGCACATTTATTTCCATTGCATAAATTAACGAGAAGAGGTAGCCTCGGCGCATCGTTTTAGCGAATGAAACCTCCTGATAATCAAGACCATCTCACGAGCAACACATTCCTCGCGTCGAATAAGTCATACGAAGCACTAGGAGGAAAGATGGGTGGCCGGTCGCAAGGTTTGACATTTTCATTTAAGGGGGATATTTAATGTACGGAAGGCTGCGCAGTCAACAGCAATGACCGAAACAAACTGCTTACCTACAGATCCGGGTCGTGTAATTATTATTTTTATATTGTTGCTGTTGTCGCAATCAAGTATGTACAAATCCCCATTTCATCTGCCACAGTTTCCTTTCGCTCCTCATTGTGTGTGTGTGGGGGTTTTTTTTTTTTTTTTAAGATAAAGAAATATCCTACCCGGCGTACGGGAACCTCTCACATGCTTGTGCGGCGACCAGCCCCAAAAGGTGGAGGCGGGGCTGTAATAGTGACGTAACGATATAGGCAAAGAGCTGAACAGTGTCAGTGGGCTCTACCAGGGGCGGTGGACAGAGAGCAAGGCGGGTGATAAACATGTCTTTAAAGTGCCTATTAGTCTTGATCTGTTTTCAGTCAGTTTCCCTAGTAAAAGACACTTGAACTCTCCCCTCTCAGGTGTAGCTAATTGTCTTCGTTAAGACGAGAAATCAAACGCACCAGTTGAACGCAAAAGAAGAGCGCATTTCAATCTTTTTCTATTTAACAATCATTACGCATAAGTTTGACGACTTGCTTAGTATGTGACAGAATTTAACGCGGAAAATCCACAGTGTTTTTTTCGTGAAGAGTTGCCTATTAAGGCATGTGAATGAAACATTTTATGGAATTTCGCCTAAACATTTCATTTTAAGGGAAATTAACATGTTGACCCAGAACAATGATTGAAATCGGGTCACTAATCTCATCCGTTTCAAGCGATGTTTTCCGCCCCACCAGTTTTCCGTCCACCGCCCGCCACTGGGCTCCACTATAGTCAAGCGAATTGTTAAATACCTTGCACTCTCTTGCTTTTTTCTCAAATATTCGCGGTCTTTCGTTCAGTTCACATGTACTTCGATATGATGCATGCTATAATTGTGGTCTTAATGCAATGAGGCATGTGCTGGCACCCCACATTATTTTTCTGCCTGCATACAAGGTCAGAATTTATATTGTATAGGTTCAAATGAATTAGTTTCTATACGAGAGAGAGAGAGAATGCGAGCGCCCAACTTTATACATTTTTGTGATTATGTTTTGGGGTTTCGCCCACTCAGGACTCACCCTTACGACATCCCATCTTCAAGCTGCCTTCTTTATGCCTCCCCAGCCAAAGAGCTTGTGTTGTGAACCACTGCCCTCTAGGGCTGCAATAGTGGAACGAATTTTCTCAAATCAGAAAGTAATAGCCTACCATAGGCATTTCAACTCACGGAGAAATACTTTTTGCTGTCGTCGTATTCATATTTTGACACTGATGACACCACTTGCTCGAGGCTGTGGCGCTGTTTCGTTGTGCATTGAGAAGCAGGCTGCCGTCTGCAGTACTTCACCTCATTTTTATAGGGTTTAATGGGTATTGCAGTCCAAATTCAAAATATTGCAGCGTTGCCTCCCCAACCCCTCCTCACGCAGACTCGAAGCTCACGTCGGTTGCCAGGTTAAGCATACTGAACCAACACAAGCAAGTGCATGACGAGTGCAGTATTACACTTTGACAACTGCGAGCAATGAGTTCTACAACGCACGTTGATCAGCTAATGTATACGTTTGTATTGTTTATAGTTTTTGAAAGCTTTAAACCAGCTCAGGTGGATTTTTTGGGTTTTTTTTTTTTCCATCGCTGTCATTGTTAGTTAGATGCATAGAAATGCATGGCAGCCAGCCAAAGCTAAGCCTATTTTCCCAAAAACTGATAGAATTGGAGTAACAGCTTTACAGACCCCAATAACATGTTGCTCAATTTAACAGATAACGTATAAATCATTTCACATTTATTTTGGAGTAGTAAAGTAATGTGACCAAATTTTTCCTGTGTCCTAATTCCATGCACCCATAAGGTTGACCATGACAGGCAATATTGTTACCCATGATGGGCAACGTTTATATTTGATCTTTGACAGGGTGCGCAGAATTATGGCACGGGTGGTCCTAGGTGGAACAAGGGCACTCAACGTTAGCCATATGGTTCTTTCTTGTTGTAGTTGGATGCAGACCTCAGTCATGAAGTAACCTCACTGGTGTCAAGTGAAATTAGTGAGGGCTGGACATGGAGCTTTTTAGAAGGATGCCAAGGTTTTTTAGATCGGGGAGAATTTAATGTTATCTCTGATCCAGTTTGTTTGCTTGTTTCCATGGCTGCAGCACATTGTTTACCAAACTGTTTCACATCTGGCAACTCGGGGCGTCGAAATGGGCAGTGGGTGGGATCACACGTGATAAAACCACTGATCTGCACAGAATTACACAACAGTAGATTAGACGGACCACAGAGATACAAAAAAACTAGAGTGAACGATCCCGTCGTTTCCGCGGCAGCACGCCGCCGCCATCTTGTGTATGTATATCGGGGCAGACGTGCAATGGAAAATGCAGTATAACTGGCCTAAACCGTGCTTGTATAAAATGAAAACTCGCTCATACGGGACAACAGCTGAAGTTCCGATTTTTCTGTGATGTCTTCTGATTAAATAAGCATTGAATATACCGGATTTAAAAAAAAAATATTTTTTAAAATAAGTATTGTTGTTTGATTACAATTCCTTATTTGTGTCCATTTTAAGTATGAAAGGATAAAAAAGAAAACGGAAAACAAGTCTCTAACTTGTCGACACCCATGTTTAGCCTACTGTTTACATGTGCCTCATTGGACATTTATACATACACAAGATGGCGAAGCTATTCTGCCGTTTCCGCTTTGGTCCAGCCCACACGTCGTCCACTCTAGTTTTCTTATATCTCTGTGAGACGGACCATCTTCCAAGACGGCGGATTGAAAACAGCTGTTCGCCGCATCTCACTGGGCTTTCCCCCAGGCAAAGCTACAACTTTAGCAGCTCCAGTCAGCGTTCACTGCTCACCGGCGACTCCTTCCAGCATGTACTTACAGTCCCTTTCGACATCTTCGGTCATTAATAGCAAAATCCAACATGCTATGAATTATTAAAGGACATTTCATTTGCCAAAGTTTTGACAAATTTAACTACTCTAGCTAGTCAGCCATATACAACACGCTCTGGATTTAAATACTTTTCATTTACTGAGGTTTTAACAAAGCAAACTAAGCTAACTACTTTTGTAATGCTACGCCTGAAACAATACCAAACAAGACTCCCGAGTTCGCTACATCCTCGTGAGTCAATGTCATCATTATGATTACCATGCACTTCAGCAATTTCTTAAAGCAATAACGGTTCACAACTACTGATCTGTATGAAATTACTGGATAGCTGACGCAATAGTAAACTGTGTTGGAAGGTTGAAGCAATCGAGCGGCCATTTTGCTATGCCTGGTAGTAATCAACCATTACATTAGATCCTATGGCCGGGCTGACCCTATGTGCATGTTTTTACTGCAGCAAATATCTAAGGGATTTGGCAAGACAATTCACAGGATGTAGTTCGAATGGATATGCTGTAATTATTCTGTTAATGTTAAATGATATATTCCTCATGACTGGCTATTATTGATCAACCTTAACACATTAGCCAGCTATAATCAACATTAGCCAAGTTGGTCATCTCTAGAATAGCCTACTTCAAATTAGTAACCCATTGTGTGGGCCTATTTATGGCACAAGGTTTCACGACTGCAGCTGACAATATCAATGATATCAATGTCACACACCGTAACTTAGTCAATCCAGCAAAATTGGTACGCAGTGCTGTTTTATAATAGAAAAAGCTAACAACGCTATCATTCAGGCGCCTTGCTATTAACTTGCATAACACCCATCATGACACGACGCTACCACTGACCCTGTGCCTCCTTACGCATTTCATATTTATATGAGGTAAATCGATGCTGTTACCCACTGAAATGTCAGTGCAGCAGAAATACACATATTAAACTGTCTAGCTAAAAAAAAAAAACTACTCCATTCTTTCATTTTGCAAGTTTGTTCAACGTCGAAGCAATATTGCTGCTACCTATATAAAGATCCTTGAAATTCTTCTGGACCAATGAAAAGGATGATAAGTCTTCATGTTTTCCAACCTCACCATCATAAAGGTTGTTACTTTTTTAAGTTATTAACAAACAAGAACAATTTTAGTTGCAAAAGCACATTCTACATTGAAGAAAGTTAAAATTTATATTACAATTAAAAAAAACCCCTAGCAATTAAGCAAATATGAGAGTGCAATACCAATACTGAATCTGTTTTGCATCTGATCGTGAATATATTGATGTTTTGAAAGCAAGCCTAGTCCATAGACTGACAGATGCTCGAATGCTCAGCTAACATTGGCACTGACTGGTGAAATCATCAAGGCTAATTTTATTTATTTATTTATTTATTTATTTTATTTATTTATTTTCTGCCCGTGTTGCAGGCATCAAATTCAAAATGACTGAATATTTTCAAATAAGCAATAAAGTTTATCAGTTTGAACATTAAATATCTTGTCTTTGTAGGGCACTCAATTGAATATAGGTTGAAAAGGATTTGCAAATCATTGTATTTTGTTTTTATTCACGTTTTACACTAGGTCCCGACTTCATTGGAATTGGGGTGTGTAGATTTTCGGCCAAAAAATCCTGATACGTTGGCGGAATTCATTATGCCATTAATCCTAACCAGTACCCGAAGAGCTCTTGAATTAAAACAACCCCAAAACATGACTGACCCACCATCATATTTCAACATGGGAATGTGGTGCTTCTCTTTGTATGCATCTCTGTTTCGACTCCAAAAGTGCTGACGCCGTTTCTGACCGAAATGTGCAATTTTGGGCTCATCTGACCAAAGCATTTTGTTCCAGTCATAATTTGAATGAAGTTTGGCAAACTCCAAGCACCTGCTTCTGTGTCTTCTGATCAGAAAAGGCTTTCTTCTGGCAACCCTTCCAAATAGCCTGTGGTTTTGGCGGTTGCACACGATGGTGCTTTTTGAAACCTGGTGAACCCAAGATGCCTCCAAGGCCTGGAATTCTTGCACAGTGATTCTTGGGGATTTTGTTGCTTTTCTCACTGTCCTCCTCAGTATCCTTGAGTAAAAATGCAGTTGCGTCCTCAACCCTTTAGGTTTTCAATAGTTCCATATCTTTGGAATTTTTTCATAATTTCCCCAATTGTGCTCAGTGGCATATTCAATCATTTGTTAATCTTCTTGTTGCCATTTACAGATTTATGAAGGTCAATGACCATCTGCCTCCTTTGAACTGACAGTTATTTTGTTTTCTTCATGGTGTTGGATGACAAAGGGATATTGCATGTGTGTTACCTCATTCTTAAACCCTCATGAAACTGAAAGTGAATATAGTTCCGTAACTTCGATAAAACTTATAAATAAGTGGAAATTAGTGCCTGGTTTAATTTTGGTTGATGTTATTCATAATAATCTTTAAGGGTGCCATTAATTGTGAGACCTTGTCAAGTAATTTTTAATTAAATCAGTAAATGATTTTGGTTGGTTACATTGGAACATTACTATTGTATAGATTTTCTCACATGTTGTGATTTAAAGTATCTCTATAAATATATTTTTCAAATTATTTGAAGTATTGTTTGTGCACTAATGTTGAGCTTAAACATGTCTGATCATTCGCCACAAATTCATCAGTTGGTGCCAGCTAAATGATTTTGGTTTTATTGCATCTTGATCAGCCAACACACCACTGCTCTCAAAAACATAAATACAATTATAAACTAGACTGAAGCTGCAGATCAGCTTCGAGGCTGGGATCCCTGATATATACCCTGTCCAAAGAATTCGTCCAGGTCATATGACTGAAAAGAACAGTTTTTACATTGTAGAATTGATGGATAAGAGGATTGTATTTCTGGATTGTACTTGTGGATTCTGATGCACTTCAGTTGAACAGTGGTGGCAAAATTCTGAATTTTCTTGGTGCTTGTCCAGCTGTTTATGTACACTTTGGCTGTAATGAATATTTATGTCACGAGATAAACTTTGTCAATAAGTATCTTTTGCAATTTTTAATGGAAGTCGATGATTTTCTCAAACTTGGTGGAGCTCACCAGCATCTATAAGTGTGCAACCTTTCAGCTTGATTGGTTCATTGGTTCTGGATAAGAAGATTGTCAAGCACTTAGAAAAAAATCCAATACCGAGGCCAAACCGCTGGTCCACTCAAAATGCGGTTAGCAAACTCAAGAAGCGCCATTTACTTGCCTATCCAATGCTGCAATCGGCATCTTCCTATCTTCTATACAGACTGAGATATGACTAAAAAAAAAGGGAAAAATTCAATATGCCGCCTGGTTATGTGACTTAATTCAGGATACTCTAACTCTGTGTGCAAGTTGCACATCATAAAGGTTATAGTATTCAAATCAACCATTTTCATGGTATTTGCATTTACAGGAAAATCCTGTCACGTGACCGAATCGACTAATTTCTAGCTTGAAAAATTTTGACCTATAGTTGATGATTTTCTCAAAGTTGATTGAACTGGGGTTCTTCTAGACCTGTGTCAAGTTTGAGCTTGATTGGTGCAGTGTTTAAAGAGAAGAAGATTGTCAAAGGTTTTGAATATAATCCATTATGGTGGACAAACCATGGCACAAATCAAAAATCAGAGAGAAATAATCTTGGGGAATAGCCTAGAGATTGTTCATGTGAAAAATGAGAGCTCTGGCTTAAACGGTGTTCAAGAAAGCTTGCTCACAAAATCGTGGAAATAAAAATAAAGAATAACTAGATTGAAGCTACAGAACAGCTTTGAGGCCAGGATCCCAGTTGTATGCAAAAGTTTGGGCACCCCTAATCAAAATTTCTGTTACTGAGAATAGTTTAACAAGTAGAAGATGAACTGATCTCTGAATGGCATTAATTTAAAGATAAAACACTTTTTTCGACATTGTAAGCAGTATTAGTGTATTCATTTTATTTTTTACAATTCTTGAGTGAAAAAAAGGAAAAGAGCACTGTGCAAAAGTTTGGGCACCCCTAAAGATTTGAGCTCTCGGGTAATTTTGACTATGGTCTCAGACCGTATTTAGCTTTTTAAGGGCTATGGCTTGTTCAGTCATTGTTAGGAAAGGTCAGGTGACGCAAATTTCAAAGTTTATAAATACCCAGACTCCTCTATCCTTGGCCCAACAATCAGAAGCCATAGGGTCCTCTAAGCACCTGTCTAGTTCTCTGAAATGAAAATAATTGATGCCCACAAAGCAGGAGAAGGCTATAAGAAGATGGCATAGTATTTTAAAGTAGCAATTTCCTCAGTTCATAATATAATTAAGAAATGGCAATCAACAGAAACGGTGGAGGTCAAGTTGAGGTCTGGAACACCAAGAAAACTTCCCGAGAAAACTGCTCATCGGATTGCTAGAAAGGTAAATCAAAACAATGTTTCACAAAAAAAGACCTTCAGCAAGAATTGGCACAGCACGGAGTCATGGTGCA
Organism: Gymnothorax javanicus; assembly: GCA_029692085.1. Lineage (NCBI taxonomy): Eukaryota > Metazoa > Chordata > Actinopteri > Anguilliformes > Muraenidae > Gymnothorax > Gymnothorax javanicus. The sequence goes on along the minus strand of CM056202.1, from coordinate 60,623,816 downwards.
CTACCCTACGGTCCAGCAACACTTGCTCAAATATGAATGTCATGGAAGAGTCATGTGAAGGAAACCTTTCCTGCATCCTCACCATGAAATCCAGCATCAGAAGGAACATCTGAACAAGACTGATGCATTTAGGAAACAAGTCCTGTGAACTGATGAAGTTAAAATACAACTCCCTGGCTGCAATGAGCAGAGGTATGTTTGGAGAAAAAAGGATGCAGAATTTCATGAAAAGAACACCTCTCCAACTGTCAAGCATGTGGTTGGATTGATCTTGCTTTGAGCTTGTGTTGCAGCCAGTGTGGCATGGGGAACATGTCACTGGTAGAAGGTGTTTGTGGGATTTTTTTTTAAGAGTTCGCTGTATTCCTCCGTACTTTTGTAAGTAGAAAAATAAATGCAGGCACGTCTTAGTTTCAAAGTGGATAGTTTAATAGAGTAGAGGAGCTAGTGGGTCTGTTCCCCAAGTACAGATGAACAAGAACCAACAACTGAGGGAAAATGTGAACACTTATAGCTGAAAGTTCAAAGGATGCAAAGGAACAAATGGTAATTTGCCTAAAGTGATAGTAGGTGGGGGGAGAGACAAACAAGGTGAGGGGAAATTGGGGTGTGGGCTGAGGGGTGATGAGGTTAACACACAAAGGAAATGATCAAGGAATTATATACAAGAAGCATTGGGGCCAGACAAGGTTGTGTATTGGCCCTCCACAATGTGCAAAACTTCAGAGGGCCCATCTGCTATTGGCACCCATGTTTTCCAACAGTGTTATGGCCCCAATTTGTTATGGCGTCAATTTGTTATGACGTCACGGACAGCAAGGGATGACAGACAAAATTCTTAAACTTCAACAGATTTAATTAAACAAACAGGACTGATCTACACTTTGAACTAGTCTACACTCTACCTCTACTGACCAAGATTGAAATCAAATAAAAAATGAGATATTTACAGTTCCTTTGTAATTGAGATGGGCTGCTATGTTGCGATGTCCTGGGACAGGAAAATGCTCCAACACAGGCAAAAATCCACAAAAAGCTTCACAGATCTTGAAAAGAGTGATAGGACTGGTCAAATGTATCTTTCCACAATTTCTCCTTGCAATTTCTCCAACTACTACTCACTCTCTCAATTTTCCTCCTTATATACTCTTGTCCAGCCCCCTCTGAGGCATGCCCAGGACATGCCCAAAACCTAGTTCCAGACTTGGCTTAACAAAAAAAAAAATGTCAATACTTTACAAAAAAAATACTGTCAATCCCATTACAAAGGAAAAATGGATTCAATTAAATTTCAGAAAATTCTGGAAGCAAACAGCTATTCACAGTAACAGAAATTTTGATCTGAGGTGCCCAAACTTTTGCATAAAAAAGGGGGGGGGGCTTTTTATGCCCATGCCAATTTTTATGTCGTATAATTTCTGAATGGCTTGAGCTAGGACCACCAAACTTGGTGACTTTTCCTAAAACTTGTCTGGGAACAATTTAATACTAATAAGTCAATTCCACCATCTTTGCCGTTTCCATGGCAAAAGTTTTCTGACAAGTATGTCTGAAAAAAATTGCCGATTTCGGTTTCATCAATGTAGTTTCCAGATTTTGTTTGTAACATATACTTATTCCATTACATTAACAATATCTTACGTAATTTAATGTCAGCTTTGTTAAGTATAATTAATTCTTTAAATGAAGGAACCTCCTAGAATTAATTCATGCTAATTTGATGACATCATTGAATTTATTTTATTTTCCTATGATGAAAGCTTCTACTACCAACAAATAGACATTTTTTTTTTCCATTATTAACTCCTTCAACCCCACAGCCCTCTACAGAGGGCTGACCAACATATTCCCTTCAACCCCAAATTCCTGTAGGGAAAATTCAAACAATCTGACTAATTGATTGGAACATATCAGGTTACATTTAATGGGATTCCAGAGATAACAGTAAGATACAATGTCCAGATAATGACCAGCCCTCTACAGAGGGCTGTGGGGTTGAAGGGTATAGTGATGCTAGAATATCTGGGGTTGAAAGAGTTAAGGTGGTCTTTAGGCTCTATATTGAAATCAATATATACTAAACACAAAGAGTTACCGGGGGGGGGGTGTAAAAAGCCTCACCCCTCCTACCCCCCCCCGGGCCCAGGAAGCCCCAAAAAGCCCGGTCTAGATAGGGTTAACAAGATTATTCAGCGCAGCGGTAGTTCAGGCAGGCACGGAGTCACGCCTAGCTTGCAAGCCTACCTTCACTAATTATGGTTCAATTGTAAGCCAAGCCCACATCGGCTGATACTCTGCTGATTCCCTCCAGGCACTCAATTGGCAATCTAATACGGCGCCCTATTTAAAGACACAAGCTTGCCCGCTATTTGCTGCTTCCTCTGCTCGATCGCAACCCACCTCCATCCCCAGCTCGTGCTCATGTTTTTCTGACTTATTCAATGACTATGCGGTCATTGATGCTTGTGCTCTGTTCTGTACCCATGGGGGGTTTTCTGCTGCTCTCTCCACCATTGGCTTTCACTCGTATGCATGGAAGGGCAGGGAGATTTTTTGGCTCGCCCTGCCTATTGGCTTTTCATGCATGCGCGTGGTTGGGCGGGGAGGCCCCAGAACAGAGCCGTACCGCCAAATTAAAAATATTGCAAATCAATTCGCTGCAATGATTTAAGTTTTTGACAATGTTGTCCTGACTGAAATGAAGTTTCTTGATGACAGTTGATGGCTAAGCTGAGTAAAAGGTCAACTGAAATTTGATTGGCTGATAGCCATGTTGTTTTAGTTAATACTCTGTTCTTATACATTTTCACAGCAACTCTGACCAACATGAAACATGCAAAATTTCAAGTTGATTGAACAATTGGTTATGACCATTTGTTTGCTATAGCACCATCTACGGATGGATTTACACCAAATCTGGTATGCTTAAGTCAGATAGCCTATAGATCGCAAATTTTCGCAAACTTGATAGATCTCGGGTTCTCTAAGACATGTGGCAAGTTTGAGCTTGATTGGTGCAGTGGTTCTGGAGAGGAGGATTGTCCAAGGTTTTGAACATAATCCAAAGTCAAAGTAAAAAAAGTATTAAAGAAGCACCAAGAGATTGTTTCTGTAAAAAATGAGAGCTCTAGCTTGAACGGTGTCCAAGAAAGATCACTCACAAAATCATAAGAATAAAAATAAATAATAATAAGAAAAAGAAGAAAAATTTGAACGAACACAATAGGCGTCCCCTTTGTTTGACCTGAGGAGATCCCAAATAATAATAATAATGATAACAATTCACGTTCCGCCCACTATGCCGTTAATGTGTCAAAAATACCATGTGTTCTATTCTCATAGAAATGTGAAGCTATTCTCTTTTTTTTTTTTATCAAGGAGCCTCATCTAATGCTTCTTCCTGAAATAAACTTTAATGTAAGCGCAATCCAGCTAATTTGGTCCCAAAAATAATTGATGTATGTAGTAACTGTGAATTCACATCCCTTAACTGATGATCTGTTAAGTGTGAACTAATCACACAAGGTTATAGTGACTTCATCATTTGATAATGGTGAGCAACAGGAATTCTTGATACGTTTTGCATCAATATACATTCAATCCGCATGAGTCATGCATTAGTTCAGCATTACTTCAGCATATTATTTTTATCCTTATTGTGAAGAGTTACCAAAAACTTGGTTTGTTCAAAAAAAAAAAAAATTCAGCAGAGAAGCTTAAAACAATTACATGTAACTAATTGACATAATATTGTTCTGAGGTTTGAGTCATGTATCAGTACCCCCCATCCCACCTCCAAAAATCCATTCAGTGTCTATATCACTTCTTCCTCACTAGGGTTGTGGGGGGAGCTTTAGCCTATCCCAGATGGGTGAAGGGCACGGACCTACCCTGGATGCAAACTTGCGATTCCCAAACCACATAGCTATGGGAGAAGTTTTGACGACTATGATTAGTCACTTTCAATGCAGTCACACCCACACTACCTATTTCAACCTTGATTCACAGCTTCTGTCACTAAAGAGAAAGCAGACAGCTTGGGCTGAGACATATTATTTCATAGATAATTTCAACTGCATTACACCACTATGTATGCGATCGTGTATTATGTTTCTCTTCAGATTATATGGCCATCTTGCTTACTAGCTAATGCTATTTCAGGAAAATCTTTGTAATTAATTGCCATATTTAAGCAATGTCATTCACTTCACCGGCTAGAAAGCTGTAGCAGCAATTGCCCTTGACCTACCTAGCTTGGAAGCCAGCCAATGTCCCAAAGTCTTAAAGTACAGTTCAGACGAATGAAAGTGCCACAAAAAATCAGAAGTTCATGCCAATTTCAGCTAGCCAGGTTAGTAAAGTCGGGGCAAAACCAAATCATATCTCTTAAATATGATGATTATTTTCACAGATTTTCCTTTGTCAACGTTAGCTAGTTAGCTACATGGCTACATCATCTGAAGAGTAAAGTAACTTAATAAGCGATTGCGCACATAGCAGGATAGAGCAGTCCAGCCACAATGACATAATCATTATGTCTCCCTAGAGCGTGCATACCCTTCCCTGATTAGCTGGTATGCTAATGAGGACTGTCATTTCTTAGCCAATCAGAGTCGTCAAAGCCTCTTCCACAGCTATATCGTTTGGGAATTGCAAGTTTGCACCGAAGACAACTCACCCATCCATTGCAGGGTGCACATTGTCCGCACACCATTCAGTCTCACATTCATACCTACAGGCAATTTACTGTCTCCAGGTAGCCTTACATGAATGTCTTTGGACTGCGGGGGGGGTGCAGGTTGTCTGGGTGCCCAGTGGGGGCCTGTGTGGGTGGGGGGGTTGGGGGGATTGCGCAGGCTCTGCGCGGGGGGCCCTGGGGCGGATTCGACCCCACAACATTTTTGCTGTGAGGCAGCAGTGCTAGCCACTGTGCCAACGTTCCGACCCCCCAAAAAAAGAAAACATGAATAAAAATTTTAAAATCCAACAAATCCTCCTCTGTTCACACAGAGAGCAGCAATATACAGGATACAGCCTGATCACTCAGACCAATCAATGTGCGTATAAGCCTTACCTGCTCATTGGCATTCATGCACTGCAACTTCATCTGCTTCAGGTAGGTGGCAGTGAGTGGCATGTTGTAGTCGATGAGATCCGGGACAAGAGAAGTGGGACGGTCATTCTCTGTGTAAAAATAATGATCATGTTAAATGATGAAGCTGCACTCTCCAGAGCAACCAATCATTAACGTTTCACCCTACACAGCAACCAATCCTATGAGCTTTATCCACTAGAGCAACCAATCATGTAACCTTTACCCTCCAGATCTACCGATCTAGTAAGCATTATCCTCGAGAGCAACCAATCAATTGGGCTTTACTCTGTAGGGCAAATCATCTGTCATGAGAGGTGCAAACCGGAGAGCTGTATACTCCTGAGCAATAAATTAGTGTTCTGTAGATGTGCCCAGTATTGTAACTACGCAGTCTTTGTTGTCATCATTTAAAGTTTATTTCATGTCTCCATAGCAGGCTTGGCTAAACAGGTAGCAGACTAATTACTGGTAATTTAGCACAAGATTAATAATAAATTAATGAATCCCAAACCACAACTAAAATAGTAGTTCATGATATTTGTTGATTTGAATAAGCGTGGGAATTAGTACTGATGAAGTACGAAATAGAGTTGAGTAGCTGGAGACCAGTGCAAGATAACAGGAAGCCCTAGGCAACAAGACTCAGGGTGGGAGTCACGCCTCTTTTTGGAGTCATAAAGGCTCGTTCAAGTCCCCAAAAAGGTGGAGAGATTAAAGGCGACCATGTGCTTGATGAATGTCATGGATCTTGTGATGGCGTGAACAAGGTCTAAATTATTTTTACAAGCTGGTGTTGCTACAGTACAGTTGGAATGGTGGCTAGAATGGAAAGTATTAGACTGATGTAATTGCTAAGGTCAGAGGAGAGTTTGAGGCGTAAAGCTGTGCAGAGTTGCGAACAGTATGTCTTTGGCTAGATCAGGGATTCATGGGAAAATGGCCACCTAATGTGCTGAGAGTGAAATTTCAATTGAATTTGATTTCTAATTGTATAACATTAGCCTCATAGCATAATTGCCTAAGTCATTTTTTGGCTTACTGTTGCAATATCAAAAAAAAAATACCAATGTGCTTGCTAAAAATTGTGTTTTTTCTTGTTTTCCGAAAACGTTCAAATATGACTTAAGCAAATACGCTATTAGGCTAACGATAAGCTTTCTGTGGAAGGACTGTTGCATAGACGCTTTACAGATTAGGCAGTGCTGGCCTAATCCCGGGGATAGCAAATGAGGCAAAAAATAAAGAGAAAAAACCTCAAACTAAGAGAGAAAAAACTCCCCAGTGGGAAGAAATCTCAGGAGGAACCCAGCTATAGTGGGGAGCCTATCCTCCTCGGGCAAGCCAATTGATTAACTTCTTAATATGAATTTCTTCGCATTAATGGTGTGAAGAAGGAATTAAGGATGATTTTCTGATAGAAAATTGGAAATGGAATTGAACTGTTTACAATATTGACGTTGCCCAGTTATCTAGGTGAGAGATGAGGGCTTTCAATCCCCAAAAATGTGGTAACTCTAGTATACAGCTCCAGCGGCAGAATGAAGCGGAGTGGCATCTCTGCGGGGCCTAAGTAGGGTTTTTGGGTCAGAATCGGGTGGTGTTGGCCAGCATTCTCTTCAAGGGGTGCAACTAGGCAATGGTGGTGTCAGGCTCATGCGGATTGGAGGTATGGAAGAAACTTTTACGTGATGTGTCTGCAAACTCAGGGAAAGTCTGGGAACATGATGCTGAAACCTGGGTCCATTTAGCTCGTTCCTGGGCTGAAAGATGTGCCCAATTATTTCAGAAATTATTTCAATAGGGTAAATGAAGTTCACAGGTATTCCACTAGGGGGAGTTCAACAGATTTTGTACCACCCAGAGTTATGATGAATTTGGGCAAAGAGCCTTTTCTTTAAGTTGAAACTACCCTTTGGAACAGGTTACCTGGTTCACTCAAATCAGTCGGAAGCATAGGCAGTTTTAAACAGGCTTTGAAAAAATGGCTTTGACGCCAATCTTAGGCATTTTGTATGTGACTATGTAATCTTTTCTTAATTTCTTTTGAATGATTGATGTGTGATCTGCTGCTACTTGCCCTCGTCTCCTGTCCCATAGGGACCACAATGGAAATAAGCCTTTGGGCTTTATTGTGTCATCCCTGACTATTTATGTATTTTAATCTATGACACAGATCGCTGTTTCATATTTTATATCAAGAATGGTCAAATAAAATCAATCAATCAATCAATCAATCAAGAGGTCCCAGATTTCCATCATAATTCCTTCCCATGGGGAAAAAAAGCCTACGTGTTTAGCGCTCAGATGATGCATAGGATGCCTGGGAATGGGATGATGGAGACTTTACATTCACAGTATTTACTGGACATTTGTATCCGGTATGTTGACATGTTAAAGAAAGTGCTATATGTGCATTTATGAGGGGGAGAGAGTACAAGGGGACAACATAACAAAGGCTTAAAGGGAAGTGACATTATCATCGCGTTTCCTTGATTTTATAGAACAAAAGCTGTGATAAAACAATATGTGTGGAAACAGGAGACAAGGGAATGAAGGACAATTTGTGTAGGGGATAAGGAATGAGGGATCAAGGAGACAAGGGGGTGTGATATTACATTATTTGAATTTGTTGCAAATCTCTTAGAAAAAAATGCATCAAAATCATGATGGGATGAGGGGATGAAAGGGAACAAGTGATGGGGGACAAAGGGGAACCAGGGAAGGAGAATGAGGGTTTGCAATGTCATTATTAGAATTCCTCACATTTTCAGGTGTAGCATCTGTAAAAGGAAATGCATCAGCAATATGTACACAGCAAAAATAAATTGCGATTATAGCAAGACGGAGGGGTGGGGTGGGGGTGGGATGGGGGTAAAGGATAGAGTAGCCAGAAAGAGAATTGCCAGATTTTTTTTTCCATGATTTGAAGTGCCTGTAATGAAGACATTAGAGACTGAAGGAGCCAAGGTAACCGTATTTTCAACACAGCGAAGGAGGAGGAGAGGAACGGACGAGAGGACAACATTAGTATTAGTATTAACATTAGTATTACTGCAGCCTGCAGAGACCGGGATGAAAGGGGGGGATGTAAGAGGCCAAAAAGATTGAAAACAGAGGGTGCAGGCATGGGTAATATGACCTAGCCCACTGACTGTGGGCAGCTGTTGCAGAATCAAAAAATACATTGGGATTTTAGCTTGAGGGAGAGGTGGGGTGAGGGTAGGGAGGGGGTAAAGGATAGAGTAGTCAGAGAGAGAATTGCCAGATTTGTTTCTTCATGATTTGAATGGACTGAAATGAATATGTTGAAGGCTAGAGAAGCCAAAGTAGCAGCATTTGATTATTTAATACAGGGAAAGAAGAGGAGGGGAAGGGACGAGGGGACGACAGGACGCACATGCTCAGGGATGTTAGTGCAGCCTGCAGAGACAGGGACGAAACGGGGGGCACGAGGCCGAAAAACATCAAAAACAGAGGGTGCAGGCACTGGGATTACAACCTGGCCCACTAATTGTGGGCAGCTGTTGCAGAATCAGTACTGTAGGTTGTTAGATGTGATGACATTGCAGTTGGTGCAGGCAATATCATGATGAGGATCCGAAGCCGCTGTATTGCTGTTGGAATGGTTCTGGATGATGAACAGTTGCCTCGCTTGTGACTGACGTGGGACAGGATTGGAACCATTTTGCATTGTTAATATAGTGGTTGAAATTAAGGTCTGTTCTTTTTTTTGCATGTTGAAGATGGATGACAGTCCATCAATAAGAACCATGAAGGTATGCTGGTTTGAGTCACTGGATAGTTGAGGACGTAGGCTGGAAGTAGCATTAGAAGTAGAGCTCTACACTTGAGAGTGGAGGCGATGGCCAGGGCAGAGATGGGTATCGAGGGCCGTATCTATTCCTGGCTTTCGCGCAAATTTCTAGCCTCTAATTACTAAATACCCTTAATTAGCTCAGCCATTTGTGAAATGCTACATTTTAGGTACTACTTCTTCTTCTTTTTCTTTTTCTTCTTCTTCTTCTCCTTCTTCTTCTTCTCCTCCTCCAAAAAGCTCATGGATGACTAACAACAGTACAAAAAATGATAAGATAAAAATACAAGGTAAGATGAATTTACTCATTTTCAGACCTAAAACACTTATTTCTATCACCATTTTTCTTAGTAAGACAAAAAAAATTCTTGTTTTGAGGTAGTTTTTACTAGCTTGCCAATGGGGTAAGTAAATTTCACTTGTCAAGTCAAATAGTAACTTGTTTTAAGTTTTTTTTTTTTTTTTTTAAAACAAGTTACTATTTGACTTGACAAGTGAAATTTACTTACCCCATTGGCAAGCTAGTAAAAAATTACCTCAAAACAAGAAATTTTTTTTTGTCTTACTAAGATAAATGGCAATAGAAATAAATGTTTTAAGTCTTAAAATAAGTAAATTCATCTTACCTAGTATTTTTATCTTATCATTTTTTTTGCAGTGAAAGACCTTTCTTGTGTCTCTAAATGAAACATTTTACTATGACCTACATTGAGTCAGTGGCGTAGCCAGCGAGTGTACTAAGACACGTCCCTTTACGACAGCGATTAGTCCTGGCTAGTTCTCAATCATTTACCTTTATAGACGCGTTTTCCAATTACCGTAATTGGCAACTGAAGACACGGTTTCTCTCCATATGCGATCTAACAATGATGAAATCATGGGCTAAATTCAGTACAGTAAAATAATTTGCTTATTAATAGGCCAATGCTTCGCGTTGATTGAACTGGTCCGTGTTCCAATGAAACGCGGACTTTCACTCTCCGTATTGTGTGCGCTGATAAAAAAAAAAAAAAAAGTGGCACTCGGCAGTTCAATAGGCTATAAAAGTGTGCGGCTCCAGCTATTTGCGTGAGAGTCGACAGGTATGCAATTTTGAATAACTTTGATTTAAATACAGCAAATACGCGTCCAGATAAAATTATTGCCGTCTTACCTAATCGGGGAGAACAGGCAACACCTGTTAAGTGTGGGGTGCTCTCGGAGTGAATCTTCTGTTATGAAAATGACTGAGAACAGATCAGGACTAATAATTGTTTTAAACGGATGTTTTGTGCACCCAATTCTCTGTTCTTGTTCCGCAACTGTACTGAATTTTGCCCATGATTTAATCGCTGTTAGATCGCATATGGAGAGAAACCATGTCTTCAGTTGCAAATTACGATAATTGGAAAATGCGTCAGTAAAGGAAAATGATTGAGAACTAGCCAGGACTAATTGCTGTCATAAAGGGACGTGTCTTGGCACATCCACTGGCTACACCACTGCTTTAAGTAAACTAATGTTTGCTTGTAGTGCCCATTGGCAAATTTTTGCAGGATAATTAGTGAATGAAAACTGGCATAGAAGCAGATCTTCCGGGACGGGAATTGCTCATCCCAGTTGTGTACATGCGCCTCGCGGAGGAATTGATTAGTTCAAGAGCAACTGTGTTTTTTTCCATGCAGCTAAAGTGCTGTAAATTTTTTAAATATAGCGTACAATTGAAATGGAGTATTATTTTCAGGTAGGACCTCTTTTAGGCCGCGAAAATACGCTGTTTCTGTGTTTCCATTCACAACAGTGTATCGCTTGAATTTCCACCCAGCGCTATGCCCTGGTGCGGCTACCTGGAGGAGATCAGAGAGCTTTTTACAGCATCTAATGTAAGTAGTGGCAATTTGTAGCTCATACAACCCCACTTCAAAAAAAGTGAACTATCCCTTTAAAGTCTTCACTGCAGTTCATTCTCTGACAGAACGTTGATCAATGCTCATTTGTGCAGAGCTCCTCGTATGCCTTTTGTTTATTGCTTCTTCACGACTGTTTTGTCCGACCTTGAGATTGCCTTGCCCTTACAATTCTTGTTTTGCCTATTTGGATTTTGACCTATTTTTGTACGACCACGATTTCTGTTTTGGATGCCCTGTGTATGACATACCTTTCTGGATTTTGACTACAATTTTTGGCTTACTGTCTATGTACCGTTGCACATCTGCCTTACTGGTTTTGACCCCTGCCTGTTATTTCGACTTCGCTTTTTGGATACTGTTTTTGGCTTGGCAATTCTTGTGTCTTCTGGTCCCGACCCTTTTTGCAATAAAGGCTTATGATTTTTGGAATTCCTGTTCTCGCGAGTGGTTCCTGAACGCATCGTCACATCTGTATAAAATCTATACAGATCAGTGATCTAATATGGAATGAGCACAGCATCTGAAGTGGAGCCGTTGGAGAATTTGTTGAAATACTTTCGGTTTGGTTGAACCATTTAATTAGAGACAAATTTTTCGTTTGATGGTTGAGCTGGGGCTCCGATTCCGGAATCTGTGTGGCTAGGTAAGTTGAAACTTCATTTAGGAAACAAGAAAAACCGTTAACTTAGGGAGAAGCTGGTCGCGGAGAATGGGGGTCCGGTAGAGTGCTGTTCTGTGAGAATGTGGGTCCGGTAGAATGCTGATTATGTCCAACAAGACGGACGAGGATTGTAGAACGAAGGCGATATTGGCCGACTTCGAGCGCCGACCAGGGTTAATGTGATTGAACTGAACGTCTCCCGAATTCACTCTGGTTTGACTACAGTGACATCGCAGCCAAACCAGTGTCTGACTAACAAGGAGTCGAGGGTTTCTCTTGTTTCAAAATGGGTTCCGTGTGAACGCTAGGGGGCTTTGTAGAATGAAAAAATTGATATTTCTGATCAGTAATACATATATGATGTAAATAAACGTATCAGTATTTTTTCTTCAATATTAGCAGTCTGAAATTTTAGCAAAATGTATTTGTTATTGTTGTTATATATTTTATTTTATTATTTGCAAGTAAACTCCAAGGGAACACGGAGCTCGTCATGCAAGGATGAGTTACTCCCCCTCAGAGGACTTTTCAGCATGTGGAGAGGTGAAAGGTATCGCGAAACTAGCATAAATAGGAAGCCGTTTCGGTGATACCAACTTCTTGACATGCACAGTGACGCAAACTAGACTAAACTAAGGTGGGCGACCAAAGTTGACCATTAATAGACTGATTGGTTCGAACGTGAGTGAATGGAGTGACATTTTTAGGTGTGGTCTGGGTCACTAACCTACGTTTAGAACTCCATATACAGTTGCAATCAAAATTATTCAACCCCCGTTGCAAATTAGGTTTACTGGCAAACTTCACAAACTTTCAGCTATTTGCAATGAACAAATCAAACAAGAACAATTTAAATAGCTCAACACAACAAATATTAAAAGTTGATTCTCCAAATTCAACACAAAATACTACTTTTAATGACTTCTGCAGGCACAAAATTATTCAACCCCTTCATGACAAGCATCTTTAAGAATTAGTAGAGCACCCTTTTGCCGCTATGACCTGCTGGAAGTGTGATGCATAGGCAGACGCCAGCTTTTGGCAGCATTCCCAAGGAATCTTAGCCCAGTCCTCATGGACAATGGCCTCCAGTTCACTAATATTCTTGGGTTTGCATGCTGCAACTGTCCTCTTCAAATCTTATCAGAGATTTTTTATGGGGTTCAAGGGAGGCGACTGTGATGTGCACTCAAGAATCTTCCCAGACTTCTTCTGAAACCAAGCCTTGGTGGATGTTGAGGTATGCTTAGGATCATTGTCCTGTTGGAAGGTCCAACGATGCCCAAGCGTCAGCTTCCCGACAGACGGAATGACATTTTCTCCTTGGATATCCTGGTACTTGACTGAAACTATCTTGCCCTCCACACTTTGCAGATTTCCAGTGCCAGAGGAAGCAAGGCAGCCACAGAGCATCAAAAAGCCCCCACAATTCTTCAATGTAGGCAGGGTGTACTTTTCAGCATATGTGTCTTCATTCCTCCTGCAGACGTACCACTGATTCATAAGCCCAATATATTCCAGTTTTGTTTCATCACTCCACATAACAGTATCCCAAAACTTCTGTGGCCAATTTATATGGTTTTGAGCATACTGGAGCTTGTGCTTTTGGATCAGTTGTGGTGTATGTCTTGGAGACCTTCAACGTTTAGTATGCACCCTTCTGTGCAAACTGAAACCTCAGTGCCTCCTGCCTCCAAGTATTGCTGCGGGTCTCCTGCAGTCACTCGAGGGTTTTTGACCACCCGTCTCCTCATGAATCTGGTGACAGCCATTGATTGCTTCCTCTTTCTGCCACATCCTGGTACTGTAGCCACTCTTTCTTTAACTCTGAACTTACGAACTATGCTTCCAACTGTATCTCTATGAACATTCAGTGCCTGTGCTACCTTTTTGTATCCTTTTCCTTGTTTGTGCCAGGCAATGATCTCCTCTATTAGCTTTTTTGGACAATTCTCTTGACGGCCATGTGTCTAATATGCAATCAAATGTCACTGTCAACAAACCCCTAGTGAGTGTAAGTATTTGATGTGTTCTATCTCAAACAAACCTGATGCAACTAATTAGGCTCTTGATTAGCTGCATTCGGTGTGCTTGAGACAACGCCTGATTTGCAAATATGCTCTAATGACGGATTCTATTCGGGGGGTTGAATAATTTTGAGACTGCAGTAGTCATTAAAAGTGGCATTTAGTGCTAAAATTGGAGAAACCACTTGTTATATTAGTTGTGTTGAGCTATTTAAAATGTTCTTGTTTAATCTGTTTATCACAAACAGCTGAAAGTTTTAAAATTTTGCCAGTAAACCCAATTTGCAATGGGAGTTGAATCATTTTGATTGGTACTGTAGGCCAGTGGCTAAGGTTTGAAACAGGCCTTATTTTAGGATTCACCCCTACCGGAGTGTAACAATTTGATCATGGTGTCATTTGAATCGTTGGAATGTCTACTTTTCAGAAATGGATGGTGTGGTGGCACAACTTGCGCACACTATGGTGATTAAACCCTTTGCTTGCCACAACACATGGAAAAATTGTGACTTCTGAAATGTTCATTTTTCATGGAATAAGCACAATGAACATGAATTTCTATCCATGAAATCCACTTGTTTTGATGGAGTAGTTACGTATCTCCACTCTTAGCATCATTTTGGGGCTCTCAATGGGTTAGGGGGTCATGGTGGGCCATATTTTTGGCATATTTTTATCTTTTTTTCTTCAGAGCAACCAATTTTTTCTTGTCAAATGGACAATAATTGGTGTAAAAGGACAAAACTGGTCTCGTATGAATCGGCTGGATGTCTCCATTCCAAAAATAAATGGCGTGGTGGGCTTTAAAGGAACACCATGGCAAGTTAACCCCTTGTTTGCTGCAAACCCCTAAATTCATGATTTTCGAATAAATCAATGTTCATGCAGTTTGCGCAATGATCATCAATTTTTGAATGATTTAGTGAAAAGATTTTGTTATATTTGTCACATAGCTCCACTTTTCAGTGTTTTCTGGTGCATGAAGGGATTTTAACCCAATGGTTCACAAAATTTTGGGAACTTTTTGTGGAATTTTAACGCAACCCTTCTTTCCAGGTAAATATACATGCTGGGCACTAAGTTCAAGCAGCCTTATTGGTCACATTTGAAGTATCTATATGCCAGTAGTTGAAAAAATAGAACCATGTTAATGCCTTAGAAAATTAACCCTTTGTTGGCAATATGTGAAAAAGTGAATATTACCTATTCAGTCACAACACTGGCAAAGCGATATTTCTTTGTTTTATGTTACAACCCCAATTCCAAAATAGTTGGGACGAAGTGTAAACTGTGAATAAAATCAAAATGCAATGACTTTCAGATCACGAGCCAATATGTTATTTGCAATAGAACATCGATAACATTTCAAATGTTGAAACTGAGACATTTTACATTGTTATCCACAAAATTAGCTTATTTCAAATTTTCTGGCTGCAACAGGTCACAAAAAAGTTGGGACACAGGCAAAAAAAAGGGCTGAAAAAGCAATTAATTTTTAAGAGAATCAGCTGAAAGAACATTTAGCAAGTAATTAAATTAACTGGCATCAGGCGTGTAACATGATTGGCTATAAAAGGGATGTCTTAGAGAGGCCGAGTCTCAGAAGTAAAGATGGCCAGAGGCTCTCCAACCTGTGGTGGCTTGCATAAAAAAATTGTGGAATACTTTAAAAACAATGTTCCTCAACATCAAATTGCAAAGGCTTTGGAGGTTTCATCATCAACAGTAACATAACATCATCAAAAGATTCAGAGAAACTGGAAAAATCTCTGTGCGTAAGAGCCAAGGCCGAAGACCATTACTGGATGCGCATGATCTTCGAGCCCTCAGACACCACTGCATCACTCACCGGCATGATTCTGTCATTGACATTACTAAATGGCCTCAGGAATACTTCAAGAAACCACTGTCTGTAATCACAGTCTGCCGTGCCATCCACAGATGCCACCTAAAACTCTATCATGCAAAAAGGAAGCCATTGTTGAGCATGATCCAGAAGCGCCGCCATGTTCTGTGGGCCAAGGCTCATTTAAAATGGACTGTAGCAAAGTGTCCTGTGGTCAGACGAGTCCAAATTTGACATTCTTGTTGGAAATCATGGGCGTTGTGTCCTCCTGGCTAAAGAGGAGAAAGACCACCCCTCCTGTTATTAGCGTTCAGTTCAAAAGCCAGCATCTCTGATGGTATAGGGATGCATTAGTGCATATGGTGTGGGACACTTGCATGTTTTAAAAAGCACCATGAATGCTGAAAGGTATATAAAGGTTTTAGAGCAACATATGCTCCCCTCCAGACAACGTCTATTCCAGGGAAGGCCTTGTGTATTTCAGCAGGACAATGCAAAACCACATACTGCAGCTATTACAACAGCATGGCTTCTTAGTAGAACAGTCCGTGTGCTGAACTGGCCTGCCTGCAGTCCTGATCTTTCACCGATTGAGAACATTTGGCGCATAATTAAACGAAAAGTCTGTCAAAGGAGACTCAAGACTCTCCAGCAGCTGGAAGCCTGTATTAAACAAGAGTGGGATCAAATTCCAATGGCTAAACTCAAGAAACTTGTTTCCTCAATGCCCAGATGCCTCCATTCTGTGTTAAAAAGAAGAGGGGATGCTACACCATGGTAAACAGGCCCCTGTCCCAACTTTTTTGAGACCTGTAGCAGCCATCAAATTTGAAATGAGCTCATTTTGTGGATAAAATTGTAAAATTTCTCAGTTTCAACATTTGCTATGTTATCTCTGTTCTATTGTGAATAAAATACTGGCTGGTGTGATTTGAAAGTCATTGCGTTTTAATTTTATTCACAATTTACACTTTGTCCCAACTATTTCGAAATTGGGGTTGTATTTCAGTTTTATAAAATCACTGCTGCATTGTCATGTTGTATTAGGCCAAAACATTCAATGTAAATTTCATTCAACAGGTCACTGAAACAAACCATAACCAAAAATGGCCTCCCATTCAACTTCTGCTTTGACAGAGGTTGACAGATACTTTATGGTGGCTGCGTGGCTTCAGCAGGCCAAGCATCCTACAAAGCAAAATAAAAGACCAATTAAAGCCCAATAAGACACAGATGACATGGCTTCAATGAATTAGATTTCATTTAGGCCACGAAAAGGTAGGGTTCCATTACATCACCTTATCCCACTTACAACTCTCGAACTGATAAGATGCATCACTGTGCTAAACAGATAATGTGCAATGAATTAGATTTCATTTATGCCGGGAAAAGGTAGGGATCTATTACATCACTTCATCCCACTTAAAACTCTCAAACATGCATCACTGTGCAACTTTAAAACAAGTGGATTCAGTGCATTCACTGATTATATGGGAAGACAACTGTGAATAAATCCATATGATTGAATCCTCATCAGAAGAACCACCATTGTATGGTAGTTTTGATTTGTACTATGATAATGTTATTCAGCAAAGAGCGCAACAGAAGCAGCACATGTCAGGGGCAAAGCCACATGGTCAGTAAGTGTCACATGCTTACAAGAGATGTCATAATAAGGATACTCTACTGAAACACCTCGCCATTATGCTTGAATGTGGTCCATAACACAAGTTACTGTCTTGTCAAGATGGATGTCAATGATGAGCCGCAAACCAAGAAGAGAGGAAAAACTTGTGAAGAAGACCTTTCGATCCAAAATCGAAGGACAAATCCAATTATGAAACAACCATTGGAATGAAAGTTATTCTTGATGCAGCTGAGAAATATCATGATTCTCTGTACCTGAAGCGCCACCTTTTCGTTTGTTGCTTGGTTAGTTGCTTCAACGCCAAGAGAAGAATGGCTCCGGCAGCTGCCTTGTTATAGTGCACTCTGATACAGCTCCCATCAACAGTTGGGTTGTGACTAGCCTGCTGCTACATCACAGACAAACTGCAGCTCCCTCGCACAATTGGCATCCCATGGCATTCAGCCGTCTCATTGCTGTTGTCTGGTTGTTCTCTTGGCTTGTGACAATATCGTGACACAAAGAGTGAAGGACATCACTGGTGCCCATGGTCAGGTTCCCAAATGTCTCTGCTCTGCCCGCAAGACGATCCAACCTTTCATTGAGCTCAATGCCTGCGTGACCGGGGATGTGCAAGATCTCTGCACGACCCCTGATGGTGTGTAAGATTGGGAGCCATGCCTTCTTGATGCATCCTGTGCTCAGCTTGCTTACTAGACTTATCAAGTCAGTTAGGATGATTACAAAATCATCCTCGCTGATATTCCTTTGCAGCCAAACAAAAGCATCCTAAATCACCTCTGACTCAGCTCTGTATGAACTCGCCTTGCCCTCACGTCCCATCGACCATTTGAATATGACTCAGTTGTCCTTCCATACAGCACCTCCCCAAGAGGTGATGTTTCCTCTGATGGAACCATCTGTGGCTATGACTAGGGTCGGGGATTTCTCTTCCAAGAGCTCACGGACCAGGATACGGCTGATGTCTCCAGGCATGTCCCCCCATGCTCTTGAAGCGATAACCCCAGTTGGTAATGAGTCTGATATGTACGTCATCCTCTAAACTGATTGGATGTTCTTCAGGGGGCAGATGGCATCGACTGTTTCCCATTCACTGAATACCCAAGACTTTACAGTTGATAGTCTTTGAGTGATCAAATCATCCTCCCTGGATACAACCTCTCCGTGTAGTAGGTGATCTGTTGTGGCTGAGTTTCTTTGCGTCACAGAGTCTTTGCCTGTCCTTAATACTGTGAATCCCTAGCCAGCGTTGAAGTGCCAAGCAGGAAGTGTTTGCTGACCGCCCAACAGACTAGGTTCAAGGCTTGATTCTCCACTTGTTGGAGTGCTTCCATGTCCTTTGCAGCTGCATTCCGTGTCACATATCTTCCATAGCCTGACCTACAGGAGACTGCTGCCCTCATTAGCCTCATGAGCTCTGCCTGCATCACATTCTGAGCCGCTTCGTATCTGGGACAGACACATCCTTCTGTCCTTCAGTGCCTTTAGTGCTCTATATGAGCGTTCATGGTAATCCTGTGATCAATGACCACCCCTAAGCCCGTGACCTGTGTCTGCTCCTCTACTGGTTCTTCATTGTAGGTGATGGCAAGGTGTTCTTTGAACATCTCTTACTGCCATGACCCGAATCTCATGCTGCATGATCTTGATCTCTACATGGTGAGGTTCCATCATGCAAGTTGGTGTGAGATCCTCAATCCCATCATCTTCTCAGTAAGTCTGTCTTCTTACACTCGATTATGCATCCTCTGGGTCAAAAATGACTATATGCTCCTGCATGGACTGCTGTGCATAGTGGACTGTTGGCTCCAAGTTTGAGGTTGTTGATCACTTCGACCGGTCACCGCCTAGCTCTGGAGCAAGGCACCCACGCAGTTCAAGGTCCTCCGCGATTCGCCTGGCAGCTATTGCACCTTTTACAAATGACATCATGATGAATCACAAGCACATGGCAAGGTATCACTGAAAGAGTTGGCTTCCAATATAAGCAGTGAATAAACAAAATCCACATTGTTTGAAAGTAGCACAGTGATGCATCTCATCAGTTCGAGAGTTGTAAGTGGGATAAAGTGATGTAATGGAACCCTACCTTTTCTTGGCCTAAATAAAATCTCATTCAGTGCAGCCATGTCATCTGTGTCTTATTGGGCTTTTATTGGTCTTTCATTTTGCTTTGTCGGATGCTTGGCCTGCTGAAGGCACACAGCCGCCATAAAGTATCCCTGCTGCGATCTATCAACCTCTGTCAAAGCAAAAGTTGAATGGATGGCCATGTCAGCTAATTATTTGGTTACATGTATGGTTTGTTTCAGTGACCCGTTGAATGAAATTTAAATCAAATGTTTTGGTCCAATACAACATGACAATGCAGCAGTGATTTTATGCAGCTGAAATAACATAGAACAAAGAAATATAGCTATTGTCAATCTTGTGATGTAATAGGCAATATTCACTTTTTGCCCATATTACCAACAAAGGGTTAATTTTCTAAGGCATTAACATGGTTCTATTTTTACAACTGATGCCATATAGATACTTTGAATGTGACCAATAAGGCTGCTTGAACTTAATACCCAGCCGGTATATTTACCCGGAAAGAAGGGTTACGTTAAAGTTCCACAAAAAGCTCCGAAAGTGTTGTGAACCATTGGGTTAAAATCCATTCATGCACCAGAAAACACTGAAAAGTGGAGCTATGTGTCAAATACAACAAAATAAATTCACAAAATCATTCAAAAATCAATGATCATCAACTGCATGAACATTGATTTATTCAAAATCATGAATTTCATTGTTGCGGCAAACAAGGGGTTAATTTGCCATGGTGTTCCTTTAAAGCCCACTACACCATATATTTTTGGAATGCAGACGTCCAGGGGATTCATATGAGACCAGTTTCGTCCTTTTACACCAATTATTGTCCATTTGACAAGAAAAAATTGGTTACTCTGAAGAAGACATGTTATGCCAAATATATGGCCCGCCGTGACCTGCTAACTCATTGAGAGCGCCAAATTGATGCTATGAATGGAGATAAGTGACTGTTCTATCAAAACAAGTGGATTTCATGGATAGAAATTTGTGTTCATTGTGTTTATTCCGTGAAAAATGAACATTTCAGGAGTCACAATTTTTCCATGTGCTGTAGCAAACAAGGGGTTAATTCACCATCATGTGCACAAGTTGTTCCACCACACCATCCATTTCTGAAAAGTAGACATTCCAATGATTTAAGTGACACCAAGATCAAATTGTTATACCTCCGGTAGGGGTTCCCGAAAGTTTCAGGCCCAGAACCGCTAGCCTAATAAGGGACAGCAAAAATGAGCTTTTTGCAGTCTAAAAATGATCACTGTAACAGAATGAATGGAAGAATGGAAAATGCTTGCAAAAATGTTTTTGAAACATTTTTTTTTTTTCCAGAAACTATGATGTATTGCATACAGAGCAATATGTCTGCTTTCCAAAAGCTCTTACTTTTCCAATAAACTGCAAGTATATACTGAATATGCACATTGCTGCACGCAATACAAATCGCTGTCCTATCTGGTCAAGGTTGGTGCTACTTGATGTTTGAGAGAAATGTATTCAAGTGTATGCATGGTCTTTTGACAGTTTTGATATTCACTCTCCTTTCCTTTGTCTAAGATAATATTAACAATTACCACTGGATAACTCATATTCAGTGTCAAGTAAAAACTATTGTATAACTGCCACATTATGGGGATACTTGATTTTATCATTAAGTCAGTCACTAAGATGATTCAGGTACCATGATGGGATGATGTATAACAATTGCTCATTAAAGCAATAAGGCAAAGAAGTCTTATTGCCACATTGTTGCTGATAAACAGAACCCTAATCTCATCTTGGCTTCCCAACGATCAAGAAAGACCAAAAGATTAAGAGCAGTTTTCATGCAGCAAAGAGATAATGATTACAACCCCATTCCCCAAAAAGTTAGGACTCTGTGTAATATGTAATAATGTAATTAAAAACTGAATTCAATGAATTATCAATCATTTAAACCCTCTATTTAATTGAAAATTGTAGTAAGACAACATATCAAATGTTGAAACTAAGAGATTTTATTGTTTTTTTGAAAAATATTTGCTCATTTTTAATTTAATACCAGCAACATGTTTCAGAAAAGTTGAGGCAGGTGCAACAAAAGATTGGAAAAGTAGCATGATGCTAAAAAAATCCATCTGGTGGAACATCTCGCAGGTAATAAGGTTCATTTGCAACAGGTCAGTAACATGATTGGGTTTAAAAAGACCATCCCAGAGAGGCTGTCTTTCAGAGGTGAAGCAGGCAAAGGCTTCACCGCTCCTTGAAAGGCTGCATGGGCAAATAGTTCAACAATTTAAGAATAAAGTTTCTCAATTAAAAACTGCAGAGAATTTGGGGATTTCACATATACAGAACATAATGTAATGAAAAGATTCAAAGAAAATGGATAAATCTCTGTATGCAAGGGACAAAAGGAAAAACAATAACGACTGGCCATGGTCGCCAGGCCCTTAGGCGGCACTGCATTACATCCTGTAGACAGGATTTTGTGGTGGAAATCACCGCATGTGATGTGAAATGTGAAATTCTTTTTTGGAAAACATGGTTGCTGCATTCTTTGGCTAAAAAGAACAGGGACCATCCAGCTTGTTATCAGTCCACAGTTCAAAAGCCAGCATCCATGATAATTTGGGGGTGCATTAGTGCACATTGGTTAGGTAACTTGCACATCTATGAAGACACCATTAATGCTGAACAATAAATACAGGTTTTGAGGCAAGATATGCTGCCCTCTAGACATCTTTTTCAGGGAAGACCAGGCTTATTTCAGCGAGACAATACCAAACAACAGTATGCACGTATTAAAACAACATGGCTGTGGTTTAATAGAGTCCTGGTGCTAAACTGGCCATTCTGCAGTTCAAACTTGTCAACCAGTCAAAACATTTGGTGCATTATGAAACTGAATTATAACAAAGAAGGCCGCGACATGTTGAGCAGCTGAAATCCTACTTTAAGCAAGAATGGAAAAATATTTTGCTTTCAAAACTACAGCAGTTGGTCTCCTCAGTTCCCAAACACTTACAGAGTGTTGTTAAAAGCAGAGGAGATGCTACACAGCATTCCCCTGTCCCAACTTGTTTGAAAACTTTTGCTAACATCAAATTCAAAATGAGCATATATTTTTAAAAACAATAAACTTTTCAGTTTCAACATCTCATATTTTCTCTATGCACTATTTTCAATGAAATATAGACTTAAAATGATGTGCAAATCATTGCATTCTGATTCTATTTACATTTTACACAGTGCCCCAACTTTTTTTTTTTGGAAACGGGGTCGTATTTCACGTGGTAATTTTGCAGATGGCCATAGCAATGTCTTTGCTGTGTGCTAGATTCAACATCTGTCCACAAGAGGGACCCTCTGATGTTAAAATAAAAAAAGAAATTCAGCATCAACAGCATTGCCATACATTGTTACCCTCACTCTTCAAAGGGTCTCCATGTACACACTCGTACACTGATCGCTTAGCAGTTTGGCCATGATCCTGAGCCTGTCAGCATCCATTCCAGGGCTGTACAGTAAATTCTGATAGTAAAGATTCTGATAACTCGGACAAATCAATATATCCTGATCTGTTTTTTCAGCAATGAGATTATTATGTGCAAAACCTGTCACAGTCACAGGTGCAGAGACCTATGGATTTTATTTTCAGCACAAAGACAAGGCTAATTGTAACTGAAATGGTTTTAGTTGAAGAAAACTTTTGAGGACTCAACTCACACCAGGACTGGACTACAATGGTGTATGAAATAACTAAAACACAAGAAAATTAATTACTGAATGTGCAGAATTGGGACGATGGTATACTGCATGCACATATGTGCAACAAGGACATAAACGTACGCCTACTCTTTCTTTTTCTTTCTCTCCTTTTTTAAATCTTACTGTAGACTCAGACCATCGGACATCTTTCTCTCTCTCACACCAGAAACGATTCTGACCAATTAAATGAATCACCTCAATTAAATTACCTATGAACCATTAGGCATGTTTGGCCACACACTGCCAATCAGTCATCTTCCCTTTAATACAAACCTTTTTTCTTTACAGTGTCGTAAAAAAAAAAAAAAAAAAAAAATGCACCCATGTTTATACATTTGTTCATAAGTAAGCAAATCAAGCTAATATAATTTAATCAGTGTGCGATAGTATATATTATATTAATTCCTGCTCACATCAATTAATTCAAACCTCTTTACTCCCCAATTAATTTTGTTAAATAATTTAGGCCAGAAATTTATTATGGGTATCTTCATGGATGGAGGAAGGCAGCCTGTTAGCCACTCATTTAGTGCAAAACTCAACATTTTTCTGTGCTTGCGAAACACTATGGCATTGTTTTAATCTGATCAGGCCATTGTGATGTTCTGACATTGTTTTCCATCATTTTATCAAAAATCACCTCCTTGTTTCCTGGAGGGGGTTTCCTACTCTGCAGTGTTCCATTCTGGGTATTCCACTCCAGCAGGACCGTACATAATCAGACACAGGCAGTTGTGCAGCATAGCAGCACACAGAGGAAATGACCCAACACAAAGCACCTAGGAAATGATGCAACACCTCTGGGAGCTGCTTCCATACTGGGATGCCAGAGTTGTTATTTTGTTGTTTGCTGGTGTACTGTTACGATCAGATAATATCCAGATCTACAACCCCATTTCCAAAAAAGATGGGACATTTTGTAAAATGCAAATAAAAGCAGAATGCAATAACTGTATTTTATTGAAAATTAACCCTTTAAGGCCTAATGCAGAAATCCCAGCAGAGAATCATGCTGCCATGTTTACCATAGTAACCTGTATTTGGGCTGAAGCACAGCTTCTCAGCTTTCAGGAACAGTTGGAATTTTTTTCTATTGCGCAAAACTTACAGTAATTACGGTACTTTCAAAATTACGCGCATATCTGTGTCGGCAACGACACGTTCTTAAAATGCGCGCATGCTGTCCCGGTTTAAATGGGTTAAAGACAACGTATCGAACGTTGAAATTGAGAAACTTTATTGTTTTTTTGGTTTTGAAAAATATGTGCTCATTTTGAAATTAAAGCCAGCAACTCTTTTCAAAAAAGTTGGGACAGGGGCATGTTCACCGCTATGTTGCATCTCCTTTTCTTTTAACAACACCATTTGAGCATTTGGGGACTGAGACCAGTTTTGTTGTAGTTTTGAAAGCAAAATGTATTACTCCTTTTATGTGAGGTGGGATTTCTGCTGATTAACACTTTGTGGCTTACTTTGTCAAATTTATCGTTTCATAATACACCAAATGCTTTTACTAGGTGACAGGACTGGACTGCAGGCAGGCCAGTTTAGTACCTGGACTCTTTTACTACCGAGCCATGTTATTGTAATATGTGCAGACTATGGGTGCAGAAATTCAACATTTTCTCTAACCAAATACTCGTTCTATTGGGTGAAAGAGTACTCAAATAACCGCTTTGTTTTTTGGTTTTTTTTTTATGTGAACCAGTCTACATAAGTTGCACATAGGAATCAATGCGGGCAGTATTACACTATTACACAGCATTATTTATTATTTGTCTACTCTGAAATTAGAGCTGTACCAAATAGATAGAAGCTTCATTCATCAGAGTTCGAGTGGAGTCCTCCGAGAGTCTGAGTTCTAGTTCCTTACACTTTCTGATGTCGAGTCTGAGATGGAGCCCTCAATAGCGAGAACAAGTCTGAGTCCTCCATATCTGAGACTAAGCACAAGTCCTTATGCAATGAATTCAAGCCCCAGCCCTTTTACCGATACTAGTATAGCAATGTATACAGCATCATATCGGTCTTATATTATTTTCTAATCAATACCATTCTGCTATTCCCACCTGGTGATGTGTTTGTCTTTTAGGCTGCATATCTTGGAATCAGAGTACATGTATGACACAGTTATTAGGATTGTGTTTTTTCATATTGAAAAGATACAATATGACAAATTATACAACCTCAGTCATGTCACCACTTAACATCAGCTGGTAAGGAGTTTAGTAAGCTTCTGTTTGTTCTGGCTGTGTACAGTATTAATAATTTATAATGCAATTGCATGTATGCAATTAATTAAGCATAAACTGAATCAGAACAATCCATTTCAAATCTCTGAAGCACAAGGATCAAGAAAGGGATCAAAGGAATATTACTTAATATTGACATATGAGATGTCATTTGTCAAAATGAAGTGAAGCCGTCATATAAACAGAAGCCAAGGGAAGAGTTGTAACTGACAAGAAATTAAAAATGATTCACAAAACAAGTCGGGTAGGGTTGTCGAAAAGAATAAGAGTAAAATTCTTAGTAGTTATAGTTGGTGTTTTGATTGCCGCCAGAACCAGTCAAGCGCCTGAGGTGCGAGTTGGGGAGAGAATGAGAGGAGGGAACCCTCTCGCTTTGGAGATCTGGGGTACCTCCCCCTGAAAATTTAGCAATTTTAAGGTGCTTAGCATGCTCTTTAATGCCTTTTTACAGTAAAATTTGAGCTCAGTCCTGTGTATATAATATAATCTGTTCATTGTTCAAATGATAAAAAATAATCAAAATCCTGCTGAAAAATAGTATGATATTGAACTGAAATGAGTTGTCGAAAATAATACTAAATGCATGAGCAAATTTTGTTTAAGGGAGCAAGCTGAACAATCTCTGATGTGATATATGCTATTATTAAGAAGACTTCATAGGTTAAGTAATTTGCTTGAGGGTAAGTTAAGTCCAAACGTTTTGGTGGGAAGAATTTCATTTATAGAGCATTTCATATGTAGCAGGGGTGTTCTACTCCTGAGGAAATGGCTTAAGGAACTAAGTCAAAGCATAGACCTAAATGGCTGTTTAAAGGGGACCTATTATGCTGATCCTTCTTTGAATACATATACAGCGCCCTCCATAATTATTGGCACCCCTGATTAAGATGTGTTCTTTAGCTTCTAATAAATTCTAATAAATTTTTCTAAATAATATAGGACCACAATGAAAAAAAGAGGAAAATCCAACCTTTAATTCAAGTGCATTTATTCAGTGGGAAAAAAATCCCACATTAAGAAATAATTCTTTTACATCAAATCATGTGTGCTACAATTATTAGCACCCCTGATGTTTATACTTTGTACAACCCCCTTTTGCCAACAAAACAGCACCTAATCTTCTCCTATAATGTTTCACAAGATGGGAGAATACAGAAAGAGGGATCTTCGACCATTCCTCTTTGCACAATCTCTCTAAATCATCCAGCGACCTGGGTCCTCTCCTCTGCACTCTCCTCTTCAGCTCACTCCACAGGTTTTCAATGGGGTTGAGGTCTGGGGACTGAGATGGCCATGGGAGGAGCTTGATTCTGTGTCTGGTGAACCATTTCTGTGTGGATTTGGCCACATGTTTAGGGTCATTATCTTGCTGAAAGACCCAGTGACGACCCATCTTCAGCTTTCGGGCAAAGGCCACCAGATTTTGATTTAAAATGTCCTGGTATTTCAAAGCGTTCATGATGCCATGTACCCTAACAAGGTTCTCAGGGCCTCTGGAAGAGAAACAGGCCCACAGCATCACCGATCCTCCCCCATACTTTACAGTGGGCATGAGGTGCTTTTCTGCATACTCATCTTTTGTGTTCCGCCAGACCCACTTAGAGTGTTTGTTGCCACAAAGCTCTATCTTGGTCTCATCTGACCAAAGTACACGGTCCCAGTTGAAGTCCCAGTACCGCTTAGCGAACTTCAGACATTTGCGTTTATGATTGTGAGTGAGAAAAGGTTTTTTCCGTGCATCCCTCCCAAACAGCTTGTTGGCATGTAGATAGCGCCTGATGGTTGTTTTGGAGACTTTGTGACCCCAAGATGCAACCATTTGTTGCAATTCTTTAACAGTGAGCTTTGGAGAACTTTTTATTTCTCTTACCATCCTCCTCACTGTGCGTGGTGGCAAAATAACCTTGCGTCCTCGTCCAGGCTTGTTTACCACTGTTGCAGTTGTTTTAAACTTCTTAATGACCCCTCTGACAGTAGATATGGGCAGGTGCAGGCGAGTGGCTATTTTCTTGTAGCCATTGCCTGACTTGTGAAGGTCGACACACATCTGCCTTACTTGAATGGTGTGTTCCTTTGTCTTTCCCATGTTGAAGAGTGGATAAGAGAAATGGCCTCTGTGTCACGTCATATTTATACCCCAGGGAAACAGGAAGTGATGAATTACTAATTAAATGTTCCTAGATACTCTGATCAACTTTGTAAACTACTGTAGAAATGACAGAAATACTTCAATTACATTTATTTCCTAGGAATTGTTAGGGGTGCCAATAATTGTGTAACAGGTGATTTTATGAAAAATAATTATTTCTTAGTCAGGGATTTTTTTTTCCCTTAAAATTCACTTGAGTTGAAGGTTACATTTTTCTACAATTTTCAGTGTGAGAGTATGCTTCTGCAATAAAAATTTAATTTATTTTAAGGCTTTTAACACATCTTAACCAGGGGTGCCAATAGTTATAGAGGGCGCTGTAAGTAATTTTGTAATGTTGGTTGTCCATACTCAACCTCTGAAAAGTTTCTAAACATAAGATACAGGGGTTTTGCCGTAATCCAAGACCGTGATTTCGTGAACGTGATTTCCTCTCTGAACAGCTCGGCCCGAGATCTTCACGAGATCTGGGCAAAACCTGACGTCAGGTTGTGCTGTCCAATTAGTACAGACCTAGCCAGATCCAATCACGGCCCTGGACCTGCCCATACCAGAAACTATTCTAGCAGGCACAAACAACCACGGATCATATTATGCCTTAGTAGTTTCTACACTTTTGGAAATGCAAAAGAAGAACCGTAGATAATTTGAGGTGCAGTTTTGTAAGTATCTCTCCCAAAGCTGCTTGTCCGTTTATTTTTGGACGCAAAGAAAAGCACCTATTTCTCTTCCAAAAGACGATGCCACCAGAAATCAGTGGGTAGCTTTTTTGTTTGTTGTCAACAAACAGCCACGGCCAAAGGGAATGTAAGCTGTTTGTGCTCAGTATTTCACTTAAGACAGCTTTGTCAATAAAGGATAATTCGACACAGGATAATCTCAAACCTGAAGCAGTTGCATCGATCAAGCGCTCGGAGCCGCAAGCTGTAAGTAACAATATAACAGCAAATAATGGAAGTGAAGCTAACGTGTTACGGGTGGCTAGCAGGACCGCTAACGATAGTTAGCACTAACAACTGGCCTCAAATGCAGGCTTTGTAAAATATCTGAAGATAAAGCCTGTATTGGTCGCAACTGTCCGTGACTCACAGACGCAGAAGCTGTAAGTTGCTTTTAGGCCTTAGGCCTACCTAATGTGATGGCCTGTTGATTGTGGCTGTAGCACTGCTGCTAACCTGGCCAAGTTACTGTTGCTAATGTTTGTGTCCTAAATATGCAAGAGTAATGCCAGGGGAAATTCAACAAAAGGTGTGTGAACATAAACCTCATTTGAAGCTAACTTTTTATACTTGTTTATAATTTGGATGCTTGGTACAACTGTTCAACGGAACAACGGAACTTGCTGTCTGTAAGACCTGTATTGCAGGGTAATGTTTGTGGTTGTTATGACCGCTTGGTTACCAGCTACTGCATGTTAGTTTGTGTGCTGTGCTACTTAAAAATGCTCTTAGTTAACTTATATGCAGTAATTCTGATCGTTATGCTTGTGCTACTGCGGTAAGCATCAAAGTGGCAGTTTCATCATAACGTTGCCTGATTGTAGCCACTACAGTTGAAGCTAACCGGAGAGGTGTTGTGTGTCTGCAAAGTTGGGCTGGAAAGGCTGCAGTTAGACCAGACGTAGGTTTTGCAGAGCTTGGGATACGTGTTTGGGTTTGTTTACGGCTGCTTGTGATCGCTTCAGTTATCCATGACCGAGGTCAGCTAGATACTTCACCAATATCTGGGCTAGCTCTCTGATGCTACCGCGGTGAAAGCAATGCGAAACGCACAAGCTATAACGTGTCTGGTATAACAAACGATTTCTCTGCACTGCCGTGGCATAATTTCATCCCCCTTTAGAAATTGCTCTGGCCAATAAAAAGCCGAAAAAGGCGGAGATTGAATAGGAAATTCTTTCCCGTAGAAGTTATTGATTCCCTAGCTCCACATAAACAACTGTCCACACTAACGGAACTTACGGTCTGTAAAACCTGTATTATGTTCATAGCATAACCGGAGCTCTCTCTAGCTGTCGCGTACTATCCATAAACCTGCTTTCACACCGGACGCGAAACGAATTTTTCGCGCGACAGATTACATTCAAAGTCAATGCAAAGACGCGAATACACGCGTTATGGGCGCGTTAAGCTGCTTTCACACCAGACGCGAAATGAATTTTTTGCGCGACAGATCACATGCAAAGTCAATGCAAACACGCGAATACACGTGTTATGAGCGCGTTAAGCCACTTTCACTGGGGCACGAAACAAATTTTTCGTGCGACAGATTACATTCAGAGTCAATGCAAAGACAATGCATTGACTTTGAAAGTAATCTCTCGCGCGAAAAATTCATTTCGCGTCTGGAGTGAAAGCGGCTTAATTCGCCCATTTTCCGCGAGCAAACGCTGGTCATTCCGATGCAATAAGTAAACCATTACCACGGGCAATTTCCGAAAAGGCCGTTTAGCCTGGAGCTTTCGCCCCTCCGTCATATACCAGCGCAGAAGCTGTTCATTACTCCACGCTAACGACACACCACAGTTATGCACACGAACCAGCAGGTCCTTATAATACACACCTATGCAGTCCAAGCAGTCCAGTTGTTGGTCCACTTTTTGCTGCTCCTCACTGTCCATGTTTCCCTCTAAACTCAGACCCACCGGATTTCTATGGTCTCCGGTCTACACCTGGGTATCTCGACCCGTTCTACAAATGTGTCTATATGGGGTGGATTTTAGCTTTCCCTCAATCCTAGCTATAGAGTGGAAACACCGGTGTACTCACCATAGAAGCCGTAGGTAGATAGCAAATTCGAGCTTGAGCTGCCAGACTTTCGCATTGCGTCCTCCTCTTTCGCCACTGCATTTATTAGAACAAGATCATAAATACACATCTACAGCTTTTTTCTTTTTTAAGGCGTAGTACCACCGCCTGCTGCCATGGGGCGAACATCTGAACTTTCCCTTTTCCTTTATTGAACCCGACGCAGGTTGAACGAAAGTGCCAAACATCAGAGGGCATGAGAAATGAAGAAGAAGAGAAGAAGAAGAGAAGACGCGGTAGCGCAGTGGTCAAGTCGGCTTGACTTGATATCGTAAGGTCCCGAGTTCAAGCCCCGGCCACGGCCTTCGCGGTGTGTTCTTGGGCAAAACACTTCACTCCCACACTCCACGCCTCACTCCACCCAGGTGTATAAATGGGTACCAGCAAATAGGCAGGGAAACTTGTTTAAAAGCTGGGGGGAGTACCTGCGATGGACTGGCATCCCGTCCAGGGGGAGTAGAAATACTCCCAGTCGCTTCATGCCACAGAAACCGGGGTTAAGCACCGGGCCGATGGGCCACTAGGCTCAAACAGGCTTACTTCTTCTTCTTCTTATTGAACCCGACGCAGGTTGAACGAAAGTGCCAAACATCAGAGGGCATGAGAAATGCTTTCGGAAAAAAACTTGACTGACATCAGTATTTTTCGGCGACATGCTGCATGGAGCCAAGTAAAGGACTACAGAATCGTCTCCTATTAACCAATTAGGCTACTCTAAGAAAAGTAAGCTGTTCCAGTTTACTTGCTTGATTAGCAATCAAATGGTGGATGCGTTTACTCTCGAAGTTGAATGAGTAGAGCTGTTTATTAAGACAGCATGTTTGATTGCTGCATTTTGAAATTTAAATGGCCATAGAACAGCACAACATGAACACGATTGCCATTGCCACGGCATTTCATGCGACTGTGATAATTTATATCTCACATTCACGTTTCATCCGCTTTACAGAATGTTTTCTACCTTATGTATTTTTTAGACGCTGGAAATCCAGGGCGATCTGAAAACAAATCTCTTTATTTTTATTTTATTATAGATCTCCTTACTACAATGAGAGATGAAATGCAGAGTTGGGATATGGTGATGTTGAACGAGGATTTTTTTCAAAAGTGTGATAAGACCACTTGCCGTCATGGGGTCGTGTGTGATTTCTTGAAACATACACACCTGAAGCGGCTTAAACGATTTAAAATGCCGTCGGGAAGAAGCCTGAGTTTAGATTTCGTTAATTGCAGGTACTCCGCCCTTCCCTAAATCTGCTCCCGTGTACTTGTCCTAAATAACAATCAAGCAATTTCTGAAGCCTATAACGATTAAGATGTGATGGTGAAAAGCAAACAAACCTAACTGGACTATGGTGTTAGAGTGAAAGAATGCCAATAATCTGAATAATTAAAAAAAATCTTCCTCTGAATTGCATCTCTCATTGTAGCATTTTAGGACATTATTAAATATTAATTTAAAACAGATTTTCAAACGGCGGTGATTACAGTGATTACAGTGATTTTATAACGGCGGAGGGGCGTTCTAAGGCACGACGCGCAGCGGAGTGCCTTAGTGCCCCTCCGCCGTTATAAAATCACTGTAACCCACTGCTTCAAGGGGCTTATTGCTTTTATAAAATGGTTACCCTACATATAGCCCATTAAATAAACACACAAGAAAAAAATCAACAATTTATTGGTAATAATGCAACAATAAAATTGAGAACTATTTGTTCTTCCACCAAGCAAGATCGAGTGACAGAATGGTTGGCAAGCAACACAGACACTAAGATTGCTTTTTCATCTAGCGCCATTATCATGTCACATCAGGCTATTTGGGCTCATTAATGTAGATATACAATGAAAGCAGGCTATTTGGAATGTCTCCTTCGGTCTCCCGAAGGTCCCGTTAAATAATTTTCAGTTCGTTTCGGTTTCGGTTTTAGAGTTTCCTTGTT
Organism: Gymnothorax javanicus; assembly: GCA_029692085.1. NCBI lineage: Eukaryota > Metazoa > Chordata > Actinopteri > Anguilliformes > Muraenidae > Gymnothorax > Gymnothorax javanicus. The sequence continues at coordinate 60,591,847 of CM056202.1, read as the reverse complement.
CTCAACTCGCGCCTGATCGGCCATATCATTGCAACCAGCAGCGAGAGTAGGGAACAAGATTGACTTTTGTCCTCCACACTTGCCGGTGTCCAGGAAATTATGTTATATTGTGCATTAGTTTGCTAGCCAGCTTGTCAACTAGCTAGCATACAATGGATGTGGTTGCCCTACACATAGCCCATAAAATAAACATGCAAGAAAAAAAAAATCAATTTATCGCTAATACTGAAATAGCAAGCTAGTTAGCAACGTAGCTAGCAAGCTGAAGTGATGTCTAACTCTATAATGCTATAGCTAGCTAGGTAGATAGCCAACTGGTTAGCGGGTTAAAAGGCTAAACTTCGCTAACACTGAAATAGCGAGCTAAAAGTCTTGAAACAAACGTAACCTAACGAATCAGTTGAGCGCAGAGTAGTTGGTTGCTAGACCAGGCGCGCAGGGATATTTTGTGCTGCGGTCTGCCTCAAAATACAGTGGGTTACACTGATTTTATACCGGCATGGAACGCGGCTCAGCCAATCACATTTAAGGATGGGAAGCACCCGTTTTATAAATATGTATAAACTCCAAAGTAGTCATCGAAGCAATAAAGAACAAAATCTTTGACCTCTACAAAGAAGTATCTTCGCCTCCGTTTAGCATTTTACTGCGTTTTACAAACCCACTGAAGAGCACTTATTTCATCTTACCTCTCCAATGTGGAGCTGAATACTGAGGAGAATACCGCAAATTTGCAGAAAGTTAAGTCACCAAAATATCAAAGATCAAACAGCATTAATATAAAATTCTACTGAACTAAAGAAAACTCCCCAAAACAATACATGCATAAATAAGAGGAAAAGAATAATAATGTGCAAACAGAAATTGTTTTTTGGTGAAATGAAATACTGCATGTTCACACGGGTTACACTTAAGATACCAAGAACAAAACCTGAATGATAAAGACATTGATTTTTTTTTTTTTTCTCTCTTTTTTTTTTTTTTTTTTTACCGAGGTCCGAGATTGCTAGTTACGGCTATGATGATGGGTCGGATTATGCCGAACTGAATATGAGATGCTTCCTCACAGTTGGCACTGGTTGCCTTGATCTGAGAGAATGTTGCGATTGCTAGTTTTGATTATAACATTGTCGTCATGGTCATTACCGGGGTAGGTCAAATAGGCTAATGCTTGGATTAACCCTCTGTTAACCAAGTACCTTTCCAACTGTGTAAAAATCATTTCCCTAGGCAAATATGTTGATTATGGGCCAATATTTGGAAAAATGGGAAAAAAAAAAAATTTGACCCTTTGGCCCACCTTTCCAAAATGTAGCAGATCTGCTACATTGGGTAATAATGCGAATGGAAAAATTAAAGTGACGGACCATTCAAGTTATTCTCAAATGTTTATCTGGCAATAAGAAACAAAACCAGCAGGGTGTCCAGGCTGTTAACCCTTTCACTTTATATAGCAGATATGCTACGGTGGTTAACTCCTTCAACCCCACAGCCCTCTACAGAGGGCTGACCAACATATTCCCTTCAACCCCAAATTCCTGTAGGGAAAATTCAAACAATCTGACTAATTGATTGGAACATATCAGGTTACATTTAATGGGATTCCAGAGATAACAGTAAGATACAATGTCCAGATAATGACCAGCCCTCTACAGAGGGCTGTGGGGTTGAAGGGTATAGTGATGCTAGAATATCTGGGGTTGAAAGAGTTAATAGAGGGTTAAATAGTGGCGCTCCCGTGAAGTGACTGACGGGCGTGTTAAATCGCGCCCGTAAGGATGACTTGGCGGGCGTTTACGGGCGCCGGCACGATCGCGCCCGTCTCGTGGCATGCACTGATGCTAATGCTTTTCGCCGTTAAATTGTTAAATTCAAGGGTTTACGATAAAAGTTACATGTGTAACTCATTACTGGCCAAAAGGGTTAACATGCTAGCTAATGAATTATTCATCCCATTGAATTCAATAGACCGTCAACTAGATGCAAACGCCAGCGATGGTGAATGTTTCCAGAAGAATTGGCCCTGTGCAAATATTAGTTGACGTTTGCCAATGAACGGAATCTGAACAATTGTGACACGAGAAAGCTGTATTACAAGTGTGTGATACCAAACCTGTATCTAATGGGTTGTATCACACCAATTTTTGATCATTAATGGGATAAACGTCATTATGCCGCTCAGCCGCCTCTGGGGCCTTGTAAGTAGTTTTTTTTTTTTTTTTAATAAGTCATTTTCTTTACTTAAGCACCATACACGCATGGCACACTGCCTTCCCAATCTGTGAACGTGTCTCATTTTCACAGAAAGCATTTTCATAGCCACATTAATTGTGAAATAACATGTCAGTGTCTTTCAAAGCTTCTGAATGCTTGTAGCTCACAAAACTGTGTGTGTGTGTGTGTGTGTGTGTGTGTGTGTGTGTGTGTGTGTGTATGTGTATATATATATATATATATATATATATATATATATATATGTGTGTATATATATATATATATATATATATATATATATATATATATTTTGGGTACTGAAAAATAATGAAAGTACCATAGAGCTTAGCTGTGAGTGGTTTTTTTAATCTATAGGTGTTGTGGGATCATATTCAAAAGCCGTGCGACGACGACGTTTTCATTTTTTTCGAGGTACCTGGTCAAAGTTGGGTCCCTCAACTCATTTTTGGGCTGGGTTTCTGCCTTAGTTTCAAGACATGCATATCTTCTAAAGCCTCATACATGCATAGATATAGCTATATCTTCTCAAAATGCCCTGATATGTTTAGAAGGATAGTATAGCTGATGTAAAAATGGTATATAGGTAATATGCTGTCGGATTGTTAACCCTGCCATGGCCCTGAAGTCAGGGTATGTTTTGCGTGCGGCTGCAAAATTGCCGCGCGAGTGCAAACTGCTCTCTAACACAATGTTTAAAATTAATTCAGGCAACCCTATGCTCTAAGTGGTAATTGTATGTGATAAAGGTATATGTCTACTCTCTGAATACCAAATATCATGGTCATTGGTGGAATATTTGGTGAGTTATACGCATTTCCCTATACCCTTGCTCGGCTAAGTCAGAAACACGAAAACCTACTGTTTATATGTTATTTACAATAGAACATAGATAACATTTCAAAAGTTGAAACTGAGACATTTTACATTTTTATGCACAAAATGAGCTCATTTTGTGGATAAAATTGTAAAATTTATCAGTTTCAACATTTGCTATGTTATCTCTGTTCTATTGTGAATAAAATACTAGCTGATGTGATTTGAAAGTCATTGCTTTTTTTTAAAAGTACATTTAAGTCAGAAACTTTTCTTAAAAAGGTCTTTTTTTGGGGGACACAAAAATCCCACTCAATCCCTGTAGGTTGGAGTTTTTTTTTTTTTTTTTTTTTGCCCTAATGCACCATATATTTGCTTCATCCTGAAGGATTATTAGGATGTAGGGACCTTTTTGTTATTTTTCTAGAGTGCTAAATGTAAAATCTAAGTCAGAAACCAGTGCCTTGTGGACAATTTATTAAATGTCACCGCAATACACAAAATGACAATAGGGACGTATGCCGACTGTCAGACATAGCCTACACATGTCTATTATGCACAGAAAAAAAAAAAAAAGAACACACTTAAATATAAAAAAACAAAAAGTGAACTATTTCACTTTTTACATGGACATCAAAAAAGGACCATTTTTGGCCACTTTTCCAACTTTAAGGGCAAAAAAGACGGAAATATTTATGGCAGACCGACAAAAGTGGGGTGTTCCAAGTTGCTCTTGGTCAGCTTTATCCATTCATGGTGGTTCTGGAATGATCTAAGCAAAATATAAGATTTGCTAGCCTGTGGACACATTTGGGGGGGTGGCGCACATTTTGTGAGCCTGGCCCATATATGTTTCTTAAAGTTAGGGGTTTAGTGGATAGATTGAGGCCCTTTGCTGGATGTTAAACGGAAATTTAATATTTGCTCATCATGTCCCTCTTTTCATGGAATTGCCCAATAGATAGTAATGCTTCTTATTGATCTTTGCAACTGAATGAATTAACGCTTAGTTGCTACTTAGGAAGTGCAAATAGGAAAGAGTTTTGAGAAATAATGCGCTTTAAGGCGAGGTGAGAGCCGGGCAAAAGTCCCTCTGATGGCAAGTCCCGAGTGGAAGAAGTTAAATATAATTGACTGTAGCTCCTCTTCAGTATATTCAGGCCAAAAATTGATAGGTTTTGGTTTGAAAAGCACCCTCCATTATGCATTTTTTTTGTGGATATATTGCATGTTTTTTGTCTCAATCAATGGGTAGAGGTTTTTGTTTAAAATTGTCAGCTTTGTCATGGATGGCGTGTACGTTACATCTGGAAAATGCGACTCCAGCACCTGTTGTGAAGGTGGCAAGTGGTAAGTTTCATTAGTAAATATTCCAAATTAGAGTGGGTGTGCAGATAAACAGATGTGCATGATGACTGTTATATCATTGCTGGCTCTAAACATGCAATAAAATTACAGGATATACTTTTCCTTAAAATAGTTCTGTTCTCTAAAAAGCGGTGAGTGTAAAGTGTTGGCTATTCAATCAGAGTTTATAGAGGCTTTACATGAAAGTGAATTACAAAATTAATTTTATAATTATTTTATTAGACAGTTGAGGGCACTGTTTCAGAAAAATTGCATTAATCGATGAAAAGCAATACGCCACTGATGAAAAGAACATAGTAATGGATTCTGATTCCATGAAAATTTGTATATTTTTTCATCTATTTTTTTTTTTGTTACTTTGTGCATGATCTGCATAAATGGACGAGCTGCCCCTGGGATGTACATATTACTTTGCTCAGCTGTCAACAATAGATATAATTTGTCTTGAAAATGTTGACTTTTACATTTCTTTATGAAAAAAGTAGACGTCACCTGGCCCAAAATAGGCGTCACAGGCAACGGTCAACTGCTGATTTTAACAATTGTGTGACAATTTGGCATCTTATGATCTTAACATTTCTCGCCTCATCTACACCATCTCAGGTCCACACAAAAATGCTAATTGCAATAAACCTAGGCAAATCATCCTCTGAGACTACTCTTTATTTGTTCTGTTAATTTCTGGTATAAAAGATCAAAGCTATGAGGAGAGGCTGAAGATCCTTAATCACTTCAGTCTTAGGAAAAGGAGACTTAGGGGTGATCTGATTTAGGTCTCTGAAAAAGTTAAAGGGATTAACAAAGTTAACGATGCAGGATTACTTAGGCCAAGTTCTGTTAGCAGAACTTGGGGTCACAAATGGAAGTTTGCCAAGGGAAAATTTAACAATGATATTAGGAAATAATTTTTTAAGGCAGAGAGTAATCTTAGAGTGGAATAGCTTGCCTGGCCATATTGTTGAGGCAGAAACCTTGGGAGTTTTCAAACCAGGCTTGATTTAGATACTATTTAGTCATCGAGTATCTGAAGTGTTAGACTCACTTTAGTGATCGGAAAATGGTGAGCCTAGTTGGGATGAATGGCCTGTTCTCGGCACTCATGTCATGTTAAGTTATGTTGTTTGCACCCCTAGTGAAGACTGTGGTTTGGCAATGTCTAACTGAAATAAGCAAGGCCTTCTCTGGAAAAGACGTTGTCCAGAGGCCAGTATATGCTGCTTCAAAACTGGTATCATTCAGCATTAATGTAGTCTTCACAGATGTACAAGTTACCCATGCCATGTGCGCTAAAACACCCCCATACCATCACAGGTGCTAGCTTTAGGACTGTGTACTGAAAACAAGCTAGATAGTCCCTCTCTTCTTAAGACTGCAGGACGTGGAATCCATGATTTCAAGAATGGGTAAGACTGCAGGACACTTTTCTACTTCGCGTCAGTACTTCTTAACCTTTCACTCAGGTCTTGCCATCAGTGGGATTTTGGTACTGCTCTCACCTCACCTTAAAGGGCATTACATCTCCAAACCCATACCCATTTAGGGCTTCTAATTAGCAACTAAGTGTTAATTTGTTCAGTTGCGAGGATCAACCTGTATCTATTTCCCCTCACCTTGCATTATTGTTCATTGCAATAATTATCAAGCATTTCACTATCCACATTAATGGTAACATAAAACATCAATGTCTTACGAAGCTTCTTAATTCCTGCAGCTCAGAAAATGGTGTATTTTTTTTCTGAGTCCACATCCGATCAACTTGACATGTAGTTTTTCCAACCCAGCTCAGCATGTTAAGTTTGCTTAAATAAAATAAAACTGTCTGCAACCAGTGACATTACCATAATGCAGGTTAACACTCAACCTGTTTCCAATAAGAATCAGATTTTTTATTGGATTAATTTACTGAGCATATAGGCTTCCAATAAACTGCGTGCCGTTAATGATTTAGACATACAGCTTTGCTGGGGTTCATACGGTGCCTTTAAACTCAGCAGTGCTGAGGTTAATATAGTGCCTTTAAACTCAGCAGTTTTGGGGTTGATATAGTAACTTTAAACTCAGCAATGTTAGGGTTCATTTAGTACCTTTAAACTCAAAGGTGCTGGGGTTGATATGGTCCCTTTCAACTCAGCAGTGCTGGGGTTGATACAGTACCTTTAAAACTCAGCAGTGCTGGGGTTAATACCGTGCCTTTAAACTCAGCAGTGCTGGGGTTCATGCAATACCTTTAAGCTCAGCAGTGCTGTGGTTAATACAGTACCTTTAAACTCAGCAGTGCTGAGGTTGATACATTAAATTTAAACTCAGCAATACTGGGGTTGATACATTAAATTTACAACCCCAATTCCGAAATAGTTGGGACAAAGTGCAAATTGTGAATAAAATCAAAACGCAATGACTTTCAAATCACACCAGCCAGTATTTTATTCACAATAGAACAGAGATAACATAGCAAATGTTGGAACTGATAAATTTTACAATTTCATCCACAAAATGAGCTCATTTCAAATTTGATGGCTGCTACAGGTCTCAAAAAAGTTGGGACAGGGGCCTGTTTACCATGGTGTAGCATCCCCTCTTCTTTTTAACACAGAGTGGAGGCGTCTGGGCATTGAGGAGACAAGTTTCTTGAGTTTAGCCATTGGAATTTGATCCCACTCTGGTTTAATACAGGCTTCCAGCTGCTGGAGAGTTTTGGGTCTCCTTTGACGGACTTTTCGTTTAATTATGCGCCAAATGTTCACAATCGGTGAAAGATCAGGACTGCAGCCAGGCCAGTTCAGCACACAAACTCTTCTCCTACGAAGCCATGCTGTTGTAATAGCTGCAGTATGTGGTTTTGCATTGTCCTGCTGAAATACACAAGGCCTTCCCTGGAATAGATGTTGTCTGGAGGGGAGCATATGTTGCTCTAAAACGTTTATATACCTTTCAGCATTCATGGTGCTTTTTAAAACATGCAAGTGTCCCACACCGTATGTACTAATGCATCCCCGTACCATCAGAGGTGCTGGCTTTTGGACTGAATGCTAATAACAGGAGGGGTGGTCTTTCTCCTCTTTAGCCCGGAGGACACAACGCCCATGATTTCCAACAAGAATGTCAAATTTGGACTCGTCTGACCACAGGACACTTTGCCACTTTGCTACAGTCCATTTTAAATGAGCCTTGGCCCACAGAACACGGCGGCGCTTCTGGATCATGCTCAACAATGGCTTCCCTTTTGCATGATAGAGTTTTAGTTGGCATCTGTGGATGGCACGGCGGACTGTGTTTACAGACAGTGGTTTCTTGAAGTATTCCTGGGGCCATTTAGTAATGTCAATGACAGAATCAAGCCGGTGAGTGATGCAATGGCGTCTGAGGGCCCGAAGATCACGGGCATCCAGTAAAGGTCTTCGGCCTTGTCCCTTACGCACAGAGATTTTTCCAGTTTCTCTGAATCTTTTGATGATGTTATGCACTGTCGATGATGAGACCTTCAATGCCTTTGCAATTTGACGTTGAGGAACATTGTTTTTAAAGTATTCCACAATTTTTTTACGCAAGCCTTCACAGGTTGGAGAGCCTCTGGCCATCTTTACTTCTGAGATACTCAGCCTCTCTAAGACATCCCTTTTATTGCCAATCATGTTACACACCTCATAGCAGTTAACTTAATTACTTGCTAAATGTTCTTTCAGCTGATTCTCTTATATATTAATTGCTTTTTCAGCCCTTTTTTTGACTGTGTCCCAACTTTTTTGAGACCTGTTGCAGCCAGAAAATTTGAAATAAGCTCATTTTGTGGATAAAAATGTAAAATGTCTCAGTTTCATCATTTGAAATGTTATCGATTGTTCTATTGTAAATAACATATTGGTTCATGTGATCTGAAAGTCATTGCATTTTGATTTTATTCACAATTTACACTTCGTCCCAACTATTTCGGAATTGGGGTTGTAAACTCAGCAGTGCTGGTGTTGATACAGTACCTTTAAACTCAGCAGTGCTGCGGTTGATACAGTACCTTTAAACTCAACAGTGCTGGGTGTTGATAGAGTACCTTTGAACTCAGCAATGCTGGGGTTGATACAGTACCTTTAAATCAGCAGTGCTGGGATTAACACGGCACCTTTAAACTGAGCAGTGTTGAGATTGATACAGAACCTTTAAACTCAGCAGTGCTGTTCACTCAGTACCTTTAAACTGTGCAGTGCTGGGGTTGATACAGTACCTTTAAACTCAGCAGTGCTGGGGTTGATGTGCATCCTCTTTTGACATTCTCCACAGCTCATGAGGAAACGGGTCACTGCCTCTCTGGGCAGGAATGCATATGTTTCTGCAATCTGCATGGGAAAAGCAACACTGTACTCAGTATGGTCTGCCATCTTCTCGCTATCAGCTCACATACATGAACAGGGCACCCTGTAATTCTCTGAAGAGGCGTATCCCCCCTATATACACCTCTCACACCCGCTGTTCCAGGCCCACTGGCCTGAGGCAAAGCCCCCTATCCGACCAAAGCGAAACTCAGAGCCTCCCCAAGGTGTCCCACCTCAAGGCTAGTGACCTTCACGGCACCCTGCCATGAGATTGCTCCCTTCAGGCCCTCCAGGCTGCAGTGGCCTTTCAGAGGAGGGAGGGTGAGATCATCAGTGGGAGGTGTTCTCAGCCTGCAGTCATGACCTCCAGCCTGTTAACCCCCACCACCACCACGCACACCCAGTTTATATTGGGTGCTGAGCGAATTTCAACATTTTTATCTGAAAAGATATACTTTATTGATTCCCCTGAGTTAATTTGTCCCTTGCATTTGACCATCCAACAGTTAAAAGCAGTGGGCAACCACAGAGCTGTGCCCAGGGACCAACTAGTTCTAAAGCCAGTGCCTTGGTCAGGGGTACTAATAGAAGTTTTCCTATAATGCATATTTTTCTGGGTGGGGGGGACTGGAGTACTTGGAGGAAACCCACACGAACACGGGGAGAACAGTCAAACTCCATGCAGGGAGGCCTTGGCCAGCTGGGGCTCGTGCTGCTGGTGTTAGGAGCAGCGCTAACCACTGTGCCATCATGCCACCGTACCCGTCTGAGTCCGCTACTTGCATAAGTATAAGCACTACAGAAAGACTAAGAAATCCTGAGGTTGTACACAGAAATGATACCTATAATTATGTGGTAAAGTTGACTGCACTCTGTCATATGACCTGTGAAATGCACTTCCTTCAGGAAAGAGGTGGCAGCGTTGCATAGATTGCTTGACTGGTAACTGATGAGTTGCAAGTTCTAGCCTCCATAGGGGCTTGGGATTCTGACTTGACTCTAGAGCAATTGAGGTGAACTCTGTTGTTGGGCTCTTAAGCAAGGTCCTTAACCCCAGAATTGCTCCTGGGGCTTTACCCATGTCTCTTTCTGTCCCTCCTCACACACAATTGTTCGATCTGGCCTTTAACCCCGGGTGTCCTTATAAAAGGAACTTTCCCAGGTTAAATAAAAGTTAAAGATGCAGCAAAAAAAAAAAAAAGAGAGAGAGATTAGAGTACAGGTTTATCAGGTGCTGCAGGAGAGTAAGCCCTCCTGGCTCTCTCTTCCTCTCCTCTCTCTCCTATCCCCTTGCCACTATTACTTCTCTCCTTTCTCTTTCCTATCCCTTTCTCTTATTCTCTCCCCTGTTTCCTCTCTTTTTTCTCATATTTTACAGTTGAACCCTCTACTAGTCTTACCACAGGCCACTGGCTCTGCTAAAACCCTAAGTTTCTTTGTTCTGGCCACCTCATCTTCAGCTACAGCCGCACTTTCGCTGATACTAACAGCAAATATAAAACAGCCGTAAATGAATAATATAGTGGTTCATTGGGCTTAAATCATTGGCAACTGAATATCAATATCAATCAATGAAAAGAACAATTATATTGCAGCAGCCATATTTTGCCCACATAGGCCAAAGCCACTCCAATCACACATTAGCCTCAGTGTGTGTGTGTCTGTTGGCAATGCTGTTTCATGTACTGCATAAATTACTCTGCTATTGTGAAATGGTTTTGATGGCAATGAAAATTAAGTGAATGGTGAGAGATGCTATATGTGAGAGATATGTGATGGGGATACAAAATGTGCTGTCGTCACAAATACAATAATTATCACTGTTATTGTATTATTTTATCTTCAGCAATTTCACTGTGTGATTTAAATTATAGTGAACACACAACTCTAACTATTCATCTTTCTCCATATTTTAACGGATATCTGGGCTTTGGCAATATATCTGTCTTAAAAGGCAAACTGAATTTGAATCGTATAAGTCAACAGAGAAAAAGAGTAAGGATAAAAATGAGAGATTAACTAACTGGCAGTAGAACAAATAAAAAAGAGAAGACAGATATGAGGAGAATGGCTGGGAATTGACACAAAGAAATAAATAGGGATATGAGGGAGGGATAACCAGAGAGAGACTTATTGAGAAGATATGGGATGATCTCACCGCTCTGTAGGTTTTCTTCTGGCCAGCATGCTTTGGTGCACGGCCTGGGTCTCCACCCATTTCCACATGCATGGCGTAAATGATGTCAAAGAAGTCCTCTACCACCGCCACACGCTTGAGGGAGGAGCTATCCTGGGCCACACCCCCTTCGGCCATCAGGGCATCGCCACAGCTTTCACCTGCTGCCACATCTGCTGGTTTCACTGCCCTCTAAGAAGAGATAGATGATATTTCACATTATTCGCAATTTAATATATATTTTTTAATTTAACCAGTTGTTGTATAGAGAGGTAACCTGAAAAAAAGTTCAACAATTGTAATCAAAATTTACGTTCATGCTTCTAGAAGATGCAGTTTACTCATCCAAAGCTACTGCAAACATATGTGCGATCAAAAAGGCTTACAGAGCTAAGAGCTGAGGTCAACTCATTGAGATCACTACAAATTGTGTCCTTCAGTCCATGACTTACTCAGAAGACTTAAATACATACAACAACCCAATGTTGAGTGCCATGATATACTCAGGAGGGAGACTGAGAATGGAGTGCTTCAACAGAGGAAATGGGTCTTGGAATGTAGCTGTAGACGTGACCCCCAAACTCTGCATACGCAGTTATGCACTTGTAATCCGAGTGTGGTTTGACATTGTCTTGCTAGAAAGGGATGTCCCTGAAACAGAAGGCATCTAGATGTCTGTCGTGACCCTCGTGTGAATTCCTTTTGTGTCTTGTTCCATTCAGCAAGTTGCGCGTCTATTAAGTGTATGTCTCGTGTCATTGGTTTACATTGTGTGCGTCTACCCTCCCCCAGCTGCATCTCATTAACTGGTTTGCCAGTTAAAGCTAGAGTATGCAATCTTGGAACAGCTTGCAAGATTTGAATAAAGCCTCACCTCTAAACCCACCCCCTCCCCTCAAGTCTCTGACCAAAGCCACACTCCCTCAGGAAAGCAATACCGATACTGACCCTTGTTTTATCTCATGGTCTGTCCAATTCTCTTTTTAACCTAACTTTAACTTTTTTTTGTTCTCAGTCTACTTTGTTTTCCTCTCTTGCCGGTATAAGCTTTTGCTGGCAACGGAGGGATCGGTAATTTTTCTTTGCCGGAGGTGGATTTTTCACCATTGCTTCAGTAAAACTCCAGAGGCCGGACGAAGACACAGATTAAAAGCGCAAGGGAGGGGGCGGCCCACTGCGTGTGCACGAGAAATGATTGACATCGTCAGTCACTCCTCCTGGCTCTGATTGGTTGTTTTGTCCCGGTCGCGGTGAAATCTTGCAGAAGGAATTAGAAGCACTAGATGGAGCCAGATGACTCTGATTTCCTCAAAGATCATCTGACTCACATCCCACTGTCAGGTCACAGTAACCGTTTTAACAAATATGACAAAAAGTGATTTTTTTAAAAATTGCAAACCAGCTTTAACGGGTATTTAAGCTGTCTTCTCAATGTGGCAAATTGCTGGATTGTAATGTGTTTTTGTATGCTTAGAACCAGAAGACTATTTGTCATTGTAAAATGCAACTTGTACTTTAGTTTCAGCAGTTCCTAAATTCTATTCTCGTAAATTAGTAATTCAAACAAGCTGCCAAGCCTGAGCAGGATCCAGGATTGGAACTGCATTCTTGTTCACCGTTCCAAGTGTGTTCATCTATCCGGTTTGTTTGGAACAAGCTCCCAATCCTTCTATGCTAATCAGGATTGGAACCGAGTTCCCCTTAAGCTACTCCATCCTCCTTTGGAATAATTCAATGCTGGCAAAGTCTGCACAACAACTGGCTATCATACTGGTAGCCACTGATCGGCGACTGGCAGCTCAAGCTTTGTCTATAGCATCTGTACAGGACTGCGCCATCATTATTCAGTTTTGTCCCCGCCTCTTCCTCAGGAGCTCTGTCCCCTTCATGACTGTATCAGCTGTCAATAAAATACCTGATAGATTGCACACTGCCTCCACACTTGATTCAGATCAGGCGGACTGCTCGTATATACAAGACATGTCTGTTTCTCATATACCAGAAGGTGGCAACATAAAACGGTCATTTCTTCGTCTCTTAGAATTGTATAGTTTTGTGATACGTGAACCGATAATACTCACGATCCTAGAATATAGTTCTGATATGCACGAGTTGATAGTACTCATGAAGAATACCAGTGGCGTGCCGTCGGAGGTGAATTCTGTGAGGCAGAATCCTCACCGTTAAACAAACAGTAACTCTATTTCTTTGCTTGATTAGCAATCAGAAGATTGATGAACTAATTTACTAAGACTAATCGGCAGAATGACAGGCCAATTTCAGTTTCCATGGCATTATTGCTCAGTGCATCGAACTTGAAATGCTCACGAGACAGCAAATTTGCTCATATTTGCTTACAGGAAGCTAATGCAATGCCATTAAAAATATTAAAACCTTTCTTATGCCGCATTCAATGATTAGTCAATATGTTTATGATAATGTTTTCTTACTTAAATAAGTACTTTTTAATGCCATTCAAGAAAAAAAATAGGGAGTTTGTTTTCAGTCTTCTTTCATAATCCAATAAACATAAGGTTAAAATGATGCACGGAATTACTGAGAGAGTTGAGATTTTCTTCTAATTAATTATTAAGAGCCATTCTGTGAGAAAATGGCACTTTTTGAAGAAGTTGAGGAGTTGACCCCTCTGGAATTGAATGAAACTTGGCAGATAGGTAGATATGGTATCTCATCTGAGCTAGGTATGGTGGGGAGTGGTGTCCCACAGGGATCGGTGTTGGGACCCCTGCTGTTCCTCATCTACATTAATGACCTTGATAGGAATATTGAGAGCAGATTAGTTAAATTTGCAGATGATACTAAATTGGGGGGTTTGGCAAATAGTTTAGAGTCCACTAAAGTGATTCAGGATGATTTGGATAGAATCCAGAATTGGGCAGAAATGTGGCAAATGAAATTTAATGTAGCGAAATGTAAAGTTGTACATGTAGGTAATAAAAAACATTAGACGGATTACTTCTTGGGAGGTTTAAAACTGGAATCTGCTCCACATGAGAAAGATCTGGGAGTGATTGTTGACCAAACCCTCACAGGCTCTAGCCATTGTGCCGTAGCAGTTAAAAAAGCCAATCAGATGCTGGGATACATTGCCAAAAGTATTGAGTACAAATCTAAGGAGGTGATGCTTCTTTTTTTGTACAACACATTTGTCAGACCACATCTGGAGTATTGTGTGCAGTTCTGGGGACCATACTTTAAGAAAGATATAGAGGCTCTAGAGAAAGTTCAGAGAAGAGCCACTAAGCTAATTCCAGGTATAAAACATGAAAGCTATGAGAAGAGGCTGAAGATCCTTAATCTCTTTAGTCTTAGGAAAAGGAGACGAAGGGGTGATTTGATTGAGGTCTTTAAATATGTTAAAGGGATTAACAAAGTGAATTATGTAGGATTCCTTCGACCAAGTGTTGTTAGTAGAACTCGGGGTCACAAATGGAAGTTGACCAAAGGTAAATTAAGCACCGATATTCAGAAATATTTCTTCACCCAAAGAGTAATTTCGATGGGGAATAGCTTGCCTGACCATATTGTTGAGGCAGAGACCTTGGGGGTTTTCAAGAGTAGGCTTGACTTAAAGCTAGATACCATTGAGTCATTAAGTATCTGAAGGGATATATTCACAATTGTATAAAAAACTGGCGAGCGTAGTTGGGCTGAACGGCCTGTTCTCGCCATTCATGTTATGTTATGTTATATGGTAGACTCACAAAAAAAGCCAAATTTTTACGGCCGAATCTCAAGAAGTCTGCCAGTGGCGCCACCTGGAAGCCACTAAAGTGGCCCAGTTTTGCTTTTGACGCCATATTTTACTTCAACTATCATGACTTAAGGGTACACAGTACCAGATGTGGTATACTTTTATCATGACCTGTCACACTTCAAGTCTGGATAGACATTAGCACCACATCAGCGCCACGCTGGGTAACTATGTTATTGAGCCAGAAATATTTGAGTAATCACAGTAAAAATTGAAAATGGGAATGGGAATAAAATAATATCCCAGACATTTACCAATCAAGAATGCTTTATTATATGTTTACACACAACAAAACTATCATTTTCAGTTAATATTCCCTTGGTATTTTGCTGGGGTAGTGCAATGGATGGCTGGAAAGATGGTCAAAATTGATTTTGGTGCATGTTTGCTGTACATTTTCTCAGTAACCCAGATATGTTCCATGGTGATAAATACCGTTTGTTGTGCTTTTGGAACTCAAATATCAGGAATATCAAGCATTTCTTTGGTAGTATCTACACTTTCAAGCTAGACGGAGCAAAAGTTGGAGGAAACTCAAAACGGACCATTTCGTAGCTGATTGTACCTATGTTTAGGCAGCATTATTTAGTTTACCCATCAAGATAGAGCAGTGTTCGACCTTAACGCCGGTCCGTCGGCCAATGGCCGACTATTTTCATTTCGGGCCGACAATTTTCTGGGTGAGTCGGTCCGGTAGGCAGATAGAATTTTTTACCCACGAAATCGGCTCCACTGAACTGGAACAACAATCTCCGAGTCGAGCTCACTCTGTCTGTCCGTCATTATGGCCAATGACGCCACATCGAGTAAAGCCAGGCAGCGTATTTTGTATTTAAACCACAGTGAAGGGTTCGCTCGGGATTGTAACCTACTGAGCATGCGCAAAGGGTTAGCTTGCGATTATGTCTTTAACATGGCAGGCATAGAAAGCAATGGATAGCAATCAATAGATCTAACTTCGCCATGTAATCGGCTTGCTAGCATTAAATGCACCAAATAAGTCGGCAAAAAGGCTTTCTAGCAAACGTTAGTTCGCTTGCGTAGCTAGAAAGTTCGCTAGCTTAGCTAGCCAAGAGTTCTATTTGATGCATGAAAGTTGATAGGAAAAAAGTGAATAGCCATTATTTTGCGAACTAACTTAGCAAGAGTTGAATCGCAAGCATTTAGCTTGCTAGCCGGCATTAAAATGCACCAAATAAAAAAATTTTGCCGACGGACGCTGACTTAAAAACCTAGATTAAAGGTTAGAAATTATACCTTGCCGTAACTTACTTGATAGTTTAGCCAGGTGAGACTATGCTAATTTGTTATCTACTGCAAGGTCTAACATACTTAGTCCGGCTTACCTTCCTAGATATCAAGTTTTGCGACAAGTACCAATTTACATGATTAGCCGAGTATCTTTGGCAAACATTAGTTTGCGTAAAAACTGCAGCCAGCGAACGAGCTGATCAGTCTCCTCAATGTGTAACAGACCTAGCAACACAGCCAATTCATGACTACTTACTAATCTGACACGAGGCTGAAATTGGCTCCTTATTCGCAATTCTCGTCGTTAATCAGACTAATTAAGTAGCGGAATAATTGCAATTCACTGTTTTTATTTATTTATATGCATCGAAAATAGCTAGCTGAGCAGGCGAACTAGCTTGCTAGCCTTGCAAGCAAGTTTGTTGGTTTATTAAGTAAATGTTGGAAAGCTAGAAAGCTTTTTGCCGACATTGCTTTGGTGCATGTGAATGCTGGCTAGCGAACTAAACGGCAAAATAATTATTCACCGTTATCCATTGATTTCTTTGCATCACATACGTATATGGCCATAATCGCTAGAGAACCCTTCGCGGAGGTTCATAAGATTGCAATTCTGTGTGAACCCTTCGCTGTGCTGTAAATCCAAAATATGTTGCCAGCCATCTATTCACACGATTTAAAGGGGACCTATTTTGCTATATTTCCAAGGTTATATTTTGATCTTGGACTCCTCTCGAGTACCCCTGATCGTTCAAAGTCCAAAACAGGGTCCTTATTTAGCTCATACTGCCATCCTCAAAAAACCCCATTTGTAGTCCATTGTAGTCTATGCCTGAAACGCCTCATTGGGGTGGCTCTTCCGCTATGGCCCCCACTCCCCGTGTGCCCACTTTCTTCTGACTGGCCAGCTCTGTGGAGGGCGGAGTTGGGCGGGACGAGGCTGCAGAACACAGTTTTCCGAGTCCGCCTCCCCAGAGTGAAACGTGAGACACGTCTGCCATCTGATAAGAATAAGGCGGGGAAATTCCGAAATCTAGCGGCGAAAGTGGAGGACTCAGTGCGAAAGTCTGGCAGCTCAAGCTCGAATTTGCTACCGGCTACAGTTTGCTACAGCAACAGTGGTGAGTACAGCGGTTTTTCTACTCTATAGCTAGGATGCAGGGAAAGCTAGAATCCACCACATATAGACACATTTGTAGAACGGGTTGACATGCCCAAGTATAGACCGGAGACCGTAGAAATCCGGTGGGTCTGAGTTTAGAGGGAAACATGGACAGTGAGGAGCAGCTAAAAGTGGATCAACAGCTTATGGACTGATTCGGTGTGTATTAGAACCTGCTGTTTCGTGTGCATAACTGTGGTGTGTCGTTAGCGAACAGCTTCTGTGCTGGTATATGACGGAGCGGTGAAAGCTCCAGGCTAAACGGCCTTTTTCGGAAATTGCCTGTGGTGATGGTTTACTTATTGCGTCGGAATGACAAGCGCTTCCTCGCGGAAAATGGGCGCGTTATGGATAGTGCGCAAGAGCTATATAGAGCTCCGGTTATGTTATGAGCATAATACAGGTTTTACAGACCGTAAGTTCTGTTTGTGTGAACCGTTGCTTATGTGGAGCTAGCAAATCGATAACTTTTACAGGAAAGAATTTAATATTCAATCGCCGATTTAATATTCAATCGACGGCAATGCAGAGAAATCGTTTGTTATACCGGATACGTTATAGCCTGTGCGCTTCCCTATTGCTTTCACCGGTAGCATCAGAGTGCTTGCCCAGGTATTGGAGAAGTATCAGGCTGGCCCTGGTCATGGATAAGTAAAGCGATTGTTTCACAAGCACCCAAAAACGCGCCCCAAGCTCTGCAAAACCTACGTCTGGTCTAACTGCAGCCTTTGCAGCCACATACAGCACCTCTCCGGTTAGCTTCAACTGTAGTGGCTACAATCAGGCAACGTTATGATGGAACTGCCACATTGATGCTTACCGAAGTAACACAAGCATACCGATCAGAATTACTGCCTATAAGTTACCAGGAGCATTTTAATTTGCACAGCACGCGAACTAACATGCAGTAGCTGATAACCGAGCGGTCATAACAACTACAGAGACAAACGTTACCCTGCAATACAGGTTTTACAGACAGTAAATTCCGTTACCGGGGGGGCAGTTGTAACAAGCATCCAAATTACAAACAAGTATAAAAAGTTAGCTTCAAATGAGGTTTATGTTCATACACCTTCTGTTGAATTTCCCCTGATATTACTCTTGCATATTTAGGACACAAACGTCAGCAACAGTAACTTGGCTACGTTAGCCGCAGTGCTACAGCCACATTCAACAGGCCATCAGTTGGGTAGGCTTATGCTGTGAAGCAACTGCTTCCGCATCTGTTGCCATGTTTCCATCCACACGTTCTTACACGAATTAAGTAATATCGAATTAAAAATGCCTCACGGAGACGGTGAAATTAGACTTGATTTCAAGACTATCGACTCATTGCTTGTACGGTCCATCTCATCGGATTTTCTCTTGATCGGTAAAAGCCTTATGCGATAAATGCTGATGGAAATGTTATTCACCGAATAAATCTGCTACTGCATCTTGACGGTGTTTTGATGCCGTCGTTTCCTTCTGATAATGGTCTGCTATGCTGCTAATAGCTGGCACCTAAGCACTACTACAACTCGTGCAATTATCGTCATTTGTTGGTAAACGCGATCCATTTTGGCAAACCAGCTAAATTAGTTGGCTAACAAACTAATTTTGTTCACTTGAAGGTTCTGTGATTCAGAGCGAAAATGAATGGAAACAGCTTAAAATGTCAGAAATGTACTCGATACACCAATTTGATCACATAACAGCATGTGGCTTCATTACGCACTACTTTTTATTCGCTTTCATGCCGTTAGATTGAAACGTATTTTCACCAGCTTTATTTGCATGAATATTTTTGGCGAACTTCAGATAATTCGATTGACAAGTGGATGGAAAGATTGCTTGTGAGTCGCGGATAGTCACGACCGATACAGGCTTTATCTTCAGATGTTTTACAAAGCCTGCATTTAAGGCCAGTTGTTAGTGCTAACTATCGTTAGCGGTCTTGCTAGCCTCCCGTAACTCGTTAGCTTCACTTACATTATTTGCTGTTACTTACAGCTTGTGGCTCCGAGCGCTTGATCAATGCAACTGCTTCAGGTTTGAGAAGCAGCTGAAACACTTATCCTGTGTTGAATTATCCTTTATTGACAAAGCTGTCTTTGGTGAAATGCTGAGCACAAACAGCTAACGTTCCCTTTGGCTGTGGCTTTTCGCCGCCAGCAAACAAAAAAGCTACCCACTGATTTCTGGAGGCACCGTCTTTTGGGGGAGAAATAGGTGCTTTTCTTCGCGTACAAAAGTCAATGGACAAGCAGCTTTGGGAGAGATACTGACAAAATTGCACCTCAAATGATCTGCTGTTCTTTTTTTGTATTTCTGGAAGTGTAGATGCTACTAAGGCATAGTATGATCCGTGGTTGTTCATGTCTGCAAGAATAGTTTCCGGTGTGGGCAGGTCCAGCGCCGTGATTGGCTTTGGCTAGGTCTGTACTAACTGGACGGCACAACCTGACGTCAGATTTTGCCCAGATCTCGTGAAGATCTCAGGAGGAGCTGTTCAGAGAGGAAATCACTTTCACGAAATCACGTTTTTGGATTACGGCAAAACCCCTGTGTCTTATTTTTGAAACTTTTCAGAGGTTGAGTATGGACATCCAACATTGTAACATTACCTATATGTATTAAAAGAAGGATCAGCATAATAGGTCCCCTTTAACGAGTATTCAAACTTCGCATCAATGTATGCGACTGAATGGGATTCAATACATTTGCTTAAATATATTGGCCAGTGAAAATACACTTTACTTTGTTGACTGAAGGTTCGAGTTCGTCTTTTCATGTATGAAAGTTAATACGGAGATATTTTTGCAACGTTACCTAGCTCCGTCTTAGTCTTAACCAAGAACAGTTGAGTTTAGCATGGCGAAGCGAGTGGGAGGCTTAATGTCGAGGCTGGGCAAAGAAAAACCGGCAAAAAAAAAAGTTGGTCAAGGATCTCTGATATATGAAAAGGAGAAGAGAAAAAAGCTCCCCGAGGGGGGACCGAGGGTATCGTAATCGGGTCCGTCCGTCTGTCTGTCGGTCTGTCTGTCTGGACGCATATCTTAAAAACTATTGGCACAATTTACATAAAACTTTCACAGCAGAAAGGTCCTACCCGTGGCTCGGCCCTCCTCTCACGTCAGACTGCTAGGTCAAAAATCAAAGTCACAAACAAATGTCAAAGGGGCGAGGGTTTGCAATCTCTGATTGTCTTGTTGTCTGTTCAGAAGACAGCCTGCTAGCTGCCACAGCGCTTGACTTTTAAAAATACTGTCTTATGTAAATGATACACAACATCTTGTTGTTGCTATTTTCTGAGAAATAAATGTTTTGTTCATAAAAAGGTGCCCTTTTTTCGGTTTTGCATTCTAAAAAATCAGGGCTGACAAAAACTCTGCCAGACTGACAGATTTTGGGGTCTGTCAGCCCGACTGGCTGACAGCTGAAAAAGTAAAGGTCGAACCCTGTAGAGATCTGAAATTCTCTGGATACATAGTCCCTTTGAGGTACATTATAGACTTAGTAAAATTTTAACGGTAGTATTTTCAGTGTAGATGATTTTAAACATCAAAAGTTGGAAAAATTCGCCTCCAGGGGATGCAAGTACCGGCCATCCCCAGCAATGTACCAAAGAAATTTTTTAAATTGTGATTCACACAGCTAGTTTCCTCAGAAAGTGAAGAGCTTGGTTTGGTACTATGCTGGGTAGATAGCTTTCTGACTAAAGGTGGCGCTCTAAAAGAGCTAATGTTCTACCGACCTAATATTCCATATTCCCAGACATATACCAAAGTTCTGTCTTTTGAAATATATGAAGCACATACACAGTTATACATAAAATTTGTAATCTCTTTGGTATAAAGCTTGTTTGGTTGTAAACTGGTGGTGACTGTGAGCATTACAAACCCATAATACATGGGCTATTACCAAGTACAGGTACAGCGCAGTCAAAAATGTACAGCACGTTATAAAACGTGACCAGTCCAAAATGTTTTAATGCCTAAAAAGAACTAATGTAAAAGGCGTACCACCATAAGTATGTATGCAGACATGTATCAACAGTATACATACACTCACATAAAATAACAGTCCATAATTTGAACTCTTCGTCACACAATCGTGTACATGAAGACTGAATGTGTAGTACAAAAGTTAAAACTGTTTTATACTTTTCATGTTATCCAAACCGAAATGATGTCAACACAGCATGTGACTAGCTCTATTCTAGTCTGTTTTTGGAATTCAAGTATGGGGTGGCGGCATCTGGTGGTACGCAGCCGAGGTGCTCCTCCGCCTTGGCCCTGAGCAGCCATCCATGGCCTTCTTTGTTGGATCCAGGTCGATGTTACCCACAGAGCCAGTCGAGCCCGAGGCAAGCCCTACTACACTGCAACCTGGGTCTCTACAGGGCTGCTTACAGGCCGTTGATAGTGAGCTTCTCTGTCTCTGAATTAAACAGTGGGCTGCAGACTATATGGCTCAATAGTTGCGTCAACACCCATGGCTTGGTACGCATGGATGGGAAGTCTGTAAAAGAAACTCCACCCTCCCAACCAGCGGGCATCCCATAGGCTAGACTTCATGGGCAGGTGTTAAGAATGAAGGCATGTAAGTTATCACTACAAATGAACTGCCCTTTTCTTGGCAGGGTGCTGCTTGCTTGCAAGGATTTCTGTGCCCTTTATCAGGACAACCACTCGCAAGACGCGACTGCTGTGCCCTTTTTCATATCCAAGCACCATACCTTAGGGAAATCCTGGAATTAACACTGAAGCCAGCTATCCGATTCTAATAGTAAAGCAAAAATGCAGAGAATTCATTTTTTTCTGAAACTCACCAACACTACAAAACTGTACACTATACTGACTACTGGTAAAAGTCTTCCATGTTGACACAATGCAACTATCACTGCCAACATTCTTTTCCAGTTTACAACCAACCCAGCTTTATACCAAAGAGATTACAAATTTTATGTATAACTGTGCATATACTTTATATTTGTGAAAAGACATAACTTTGGTTTATGTCTGGTAATAAGGAATATTAGGTCGGTAGAACATTGGCTCTTTAGAGCACCAACTTTGGTCAGATAGCTATCTACCCAGCATAGTACCAAGCTAAACTCTTCATTTTCAGAGAAAAATAGCTGTGGGCATCACAATTCAAAAACAATTTCTTTGGTACATTGCTGGGGATGGCCAGTACTTGCATACAGCATACAGTGCCCCCTGGAGGCGAATTTTTCCAACTTTTGATGTTTAAAATCATCACTGAAAATACTACCATTGAAATTTTACTAATGCTGTAATGTACCCCAAAGGCACTATGTAACCAGAAAATTTCAGATCTCGATCTTGCTGGGTAAACAAAATAATGCCACCTAAACATAGGCACAATCTGCTATGAAATGGCCCATTTTGTGTTTTCCTCCAACTTAGGCTCCGTCTAGCTTGACAGCATAGATACTACCAAAGAAACGCTTGGTATTCCCAAAAATGGAGTTCCAAAAGCACAACAAACAGCATTTACCCTCACAGTACAAATCTGGGTTACAGAGAAAATTTACTGCAAACATGCACCAAAAATGAATTTCGACCATCTTTCTGGCCGTCCATTGCACAAACACAGCATGATACCAAGGTACTATTCACTGAAAATGATAGTCTTGTTGGGTGTAAACACATAATAAAGCATTCTAGTTTGGTATATGTCTGGGGTATTATTTTATTCACATTCCCATTCTCAATTTTTATCGTTATTTCTCAAATAATTCTGGCTTGATAACGTAGTTACCCAGCTTGGCGCTGATGTGGTGCTGAACTCTAACCAGACTTGAAGTGTCACAGATCATGATAAAAGTATAACATATTTGGTACTGTGTACCCTTAAGTCATGATAGTTGATGTAAAATGTGGTGTCAACAGCAAAACTGAGCCACTTAAGTGGCTTCCAGGTGGCACTATCGGCAGGCAAAATGAAATACGGACCTAAAAATGCAGCTTTTTCTGTGAGACACCCATATCTACCTATGTGCCAAGTTTCATTCAATTCCAGGGGGGTCAACTGCGCACCGAATGTCAATCTCTCGTGAAATGGCTCTTAAGATTTCCATGCTTGCAGTCTCGAATCAAAGCGTGTACATAAATGAATCTTTACATCATTATCACCTCTTAATCATTATAGGCAGTGGCGGCTGGTGAACTGGCGACGGGAAGCTCAAACCACCTCTTAAAAATAATGATTGGTCATGAACTGTTTTCAATCATTCATTTAAATTACCATTTCAGAAACCGAAAACTCTCAGTATTATCAGGTGTGGCCAGTTTTCATTATTTACGCATACCTGTCAACTCTTATGCATTCCGCGTGAGTTTATATTTACGTTCCCCTGCTGTAATCAACATATTATTCAATCAACGCGTATGTAAGAGATTCTCACACGGAACTGAAGTCCTCGTGCATGGAGGTTTATCAGTTTCACCTGCGTTTCAGGGTTGGAAGCAATGCATGTGTTTCATGATCATTTAAATTGTTTAATGGAAATAAGATCATTTGAAATATCTTTATGCAATTCCATTGCTGCCTACCCCTGAGTTAAAAAAAAAAAGTGTGAGAAGTCCAGAGTCATAATTGGTTTTCATTTTAGCCTACTAGAGTTGAAATCCACCAAATTCATCTCAGCATTAAATTCTGAATTACCTACTCTCTAGGAGCCAAAGAATACAGCTATCCAGGGGGCTCCCAGAACTCTAAGATACCCTCAAAATGGTGCACTGTCAAATCATAAAGTAATCACATATTTAACACAAATCAACTTGTGATGCATGAAATTCAATATGAATTAATGATTTTCTGGTTGAATTAAACATGAGTTTATCAATATAGGTGCAGGCAGAGGCACCGTAAGGGGGGCGGGTAACCATGGACAATTCTAGGGGCCCAACATTCACAGGGGCCCAGCAGAGGATACTGTTATTATCATAAACATTTGTAAATAAAACATATGGACACTTTAATTTTATATTTTAATTTTTGCACTAACTTGATCAATTTAAAATGAATTTGTTGTTTGTTTCTCAATTTTCAACTTTTTAAGAATAATCTCAGCACATCCCCCCCCCCCCCTTACTATTCATTGTTTTGTACGGCCTAAGTTATGCTACTGCCTGAACTGAACTGCCTGAAATTTTTTTCTGCAGGTCGGTTGGTACCATTACGTACATCAGCCAATCACAGCTCGGCTGTACTCATGCATCGATGAGAATAGCAACGCATTCGACCTTGTCACTGTCAGCTGAGTTGGGCACGCGGCAAGTTTGTAAATGCTCGTCTGATAATAACAATGTAAGTGCTCCACAATACACGAAATTACAAGTACACTACCTGGTCTGCTGCAGAGGTCCAATAGTCTACTTCTTAGGCCGTGGCTTCGGTGACTAATACTGCAGATCAGAGAGCTAATTTCGTGATATCAGACTGTGTTCTCATTACCAGTTTTTTATTTCACTATTTAGATTTGGCGCATTTCTAAGGGTAATGGAAACACACCTAGAGAGTGAGGACGAGGTCCGACGTTGTTAGCCCAAAAAACACAGTCTGCTTCGTGACCGTAGACTGTTCGTGACACAGACTCCTATTTTCAATCTTGTTGATACCAGTTACGGATGCATGCGTCCAGTGGCAAATGGTTTTATTTAGCTAGCTCGTTTCAACATCAATCGCTAATCTTCTATCCTGATGGATTAGATTGGATGCGCACTTCCACTCTGATCTGAAGTTCTGCGTGTACATGATTAATCACGCAGTAGCCTATGTATGAAATCGGTGACTGGTTGGTTCGAGTGCAAGATGATTTATTTTCATTGGAGTACGATAAAGATGAGAAAATCTGCGGTTCTTATAGATTTATAGTCTGTTTTCTTTGGGGTTCCGATAATTGGCCATGTTTAAAAAAGACCGGAAATCGACAAAAACGTATTTTTCCGAAATGCACCTTTAATATTAAATGCCGTTATGCGCAGATGCAGCAGCCCCAGGAAATCTTCCTCAACCCCCCCATACACAAGATACAGTCAAATGGGAGGAAGGTGAGCACTATAGGCCACAAGATGATACATAGTGTACAATAGTCCCCGAATAAAAGGCTTTGAGGTTAAGATTTCTGTAAACTGAATATTTTTGCAAACTTGCTAGGCTACCTTAGTGTACAATTATTGAAATGAACTGAAAAACTGGCACACTAAGACAGGTTTGTGAGTTGGTTTTATTTAAAATGTAAAGTTCATGTTTCCTTGCAGGTTATCCATGCCCAGCTCATTCCAATCAAATAGTTAGCCTATATCACAGCTATGTGTTTTTTTTTCTTTCTTTAAATCGCGTCATTTTCAGCTGGGCAACTGTACCCAATGTTAAGAGAACACAACCTACCTTGCTCTTACGCAAAGGCTTATATACTCTTCTGATTATGAAATCAGTGTCTTTCAGTTACTGTGGAAGGTTTATACACTCTGGCATTGGATAAGAAATGAGTCAATCACAAGACATTTCTCTTTTTAAATGTATTCTTTTTTACAAGATAGAGAAGAGAAAGAACATGCACCAGAGTTGGAGAATTGCTGATCATGGTAAAATTACAAATGTGAAAGAGCTGTTGCGCACTCTTGTGATTATAATCGATTTATGAACTTATTCAGTTCTCAACGCGTCGACATGAAAATTGTTGGTAATTTAATGAATTATTATCGGATAGCAACAATGAGTGTGCCACTGCGCTTCACTGCATATGTAGCCTATTCTTTTGAACACTGAAAATGTTTGATTTAGTGCAATCTTAAAAGTAATTATGCTACTCTGTTGAAAGAAAATGCTAAAACGGGAGATGGAATTCAGAGAAAGTTTTGGATCAATTAATTATTTGTATTGCTGCCATTCTTACAATATTGCAATATTACAATATTAAGTATACATTGTCCATGTAGCCCATCAGCGATATCTGTCATTTCTTAATAATTTCTTGATAATTATAGGCTTATATACTGGTCTTGATTATTCAGTACATAAATCCGATTATAATTAGTAAATGTGATTAAAATCAGGTGATCTTTAAAAGGAATAAGTTGAAAGCAATTACGCGTTTAAGTGTCGAAGGCTGGCGGCACACAAGTGAAAATCCTATAGTGCTGGTGCTACCACTGGGGTGAGGTTGAGTTAATATCCTGCCATGACACAGGATATTTCAGGGGATATTTCAATTGAGCTTGGCCGTCGGGGTAAGAGGGGGCAAGTTTCCTAAGCAACTACTTGACTAAGATAAATGAAAATTTGTGTGTGTATGTTACATGTCATGACCTTGCTTGGGTTCAAAAACAGAATTCCATGGTGGCAGATGATACTGATGACATCTTTTTAGCCTTGAATGGTTCCTGTGTACACTAGCAGTCATCCCGGAAAGCCACTGGCCATAGGTTGGCGATGCCTACCCTGCTTCGCCTATACCATCTGAAATGAACTGTGCCATTTTCCTCTGGGCTGTGTCCCACTTTCTACAGTATTACTATCAATAAACACAAATATTGGATTATACTCTACCTCTGCACTTGATTCCTCGTCTGGATCATAACACTTTTTGACTTAAAAAAGCTGAATGTCAAAGGAATGTGCTTAAGTATGAATTAAAGTACGTAAGTGATCTCAAGGCTCTGAAAAAGCGTCAAAATGAATATAAACTAAAATGAAATGAAAAACAAACCAGCATGCAAGTGCTGTATAATAGTAAATGATTTATGCTGTATTGTCAATGCAAGTTAAATTGATTTCCATTGGCTCTTTCTTGACTGTCACAAATAACCAGGTTTTGGATCTGGTAATAATAGAGTTTTGGATCATGCATGAGTTGCCTTGAATCACTGCTTCAAATTGGAGCCCCACCTACACAGGGCCATGATTTGTCACAAGCAATAATGGACAACTGTGTTCTGTTTATTAACAAAAGACATCCCCAGAGGTAGGGGAGACGATGGCCCCACAAATGACTCCCAGTCACAGGTTATGGTGCAGCTCAGTCTTATAACTGTAAACACACTCTCTCTCACACACACAAGCATAAAAACAACACAAGACATTAATTTGCAAGGGGTAAGGCATTGTACAGCTGAACTGAACAAATTTATTTTTAGAAACTGCATAATATGTCTTTAAATGTTTGTCTATTACAGTGTGTTCAGAAGACCCAATAGAAAAAATCCCATTGAGAATTAATGAAAAAACAGAATGAAACACATCTCTTCTCTCTGATTACTTCTTCATCAGATGTGAGCAAAATCAAAAAGTAACTGCATGTGTTATTCATGGAATTTCACAGATAAATAGCTATAAATACAGATATGGGATGACATCACTGAACAACAAGTCAGGAAGGCCCTGTACTAGTGGCTGAGCTGCAGAAATAAACTCTTTCACCTCTAAAGGACAGAGGAACAGTCATCCTCAGCAAAAAGTTCAATCTCAAAACCAAACGGACAGTTGTAAGTATGATGAGGAGGCTCACATCTGCCATGCCACAACAGAGTGGCGGAGTGCAACGTTAAAAATAATCCCACAGTTCCAAGTGTTACACACCTCCTCCCAGTCCCCTGGCTTTCTGTAAGGCTAACCTCGTTGCTATGGAAACTGCCAGTGATCTCTCGGGCAGGTACGCAGGGCAGAGGGGTCATGTGATATGCAGGATTGCCATCTCTGCTCTGCAAGGGCTGACCGATTGCCATTGTCAGTCTGAACCATGGTATATCATGGTATGTACACCCTTTCAACCATGTACCTTTTTATTCAAATCTACGCATACGGAAATGTGCAGGTACGTACGCAAGTGTTATTGTGACTTTTTTATATCTGCATATGTGTGTGTGTGTGTGTGTGTGTGTGTGCATGTCTGTGCATGTGGGTTTTGGGGTAAGTAGCTCACAATGGAGCACTCACCACATATAAAGAAGAAACTCATTGTCCCTCTCTCTTTTCTCTTTCTCTGCCTTCCTCTCTCTCTCTGTCCCACTCCCTCCTTCCTCTCCCCAGAAGCAGGTAATGAGCGTTGCCATGGCAGCACACACAGTGTACGGAGTAGGCAAGCTTTAATTCGGCCCTCCCCAGCCGCCCCTCGCACCAGGGCTTTGTCCAAATGAAATAATACATTATCAATAAAAGCAATAATCACCGTCATTACCGTGCTCGCGATCAGCAGCATCACAATCAGCACGATCACAACAGTAATACTTCAGTGGAGACCGACATTGTGTGAGTTCAGAGAGCTGTGGTTTCGTAGCTTCGTCTGTGGGACTCATGCTGTATACCCCCCCCCCAAATCCCACCCCCCTCATTGTTGGGGGCACATCAGAATGCTGGGAATGAAGTTGCCCTGACAGAGATAAGTGGGGCATGGAAAGGTGAGGGGGTGGGGGGTAATCTGGGCAGTAGTATGTGCTGGACTGGGTCACAGTCGTGCCCCCCCAGCTATGAGAGGGATGCACTAAGTCTCCCAGGCAGGGATGCATGTATCCGCACTGCTCTGAGCGGTGGGGCTGCCCCCTATATTACACAGTGCAGGGGAACAGCTTGTATCACCCTCATACACCAGTCCAACACCGGTCTCCTTCCTCCTCCAACTGTTCTCCCTCTCTCTCCAAAACCCTGGAGGCCTCAGGTCTCCTCAGACGAGCCGAATTATTGCTTCTCGGCCTCTCTCCCTCCCTTCCTCCTTCTCTTTCTCTTCCTCTCTTTTTCTCTTTCTTTCTCTCCCACTCTCATTCTCCAGCTCCCTGTCCCGCTCTAAACAGCTCTGTTGCTAGGAGACCGTGGGGGTTGATCCGGTAAGCGGCTGGCCGCCCCTTTGGCAGTGTGTCGGGAGGGAGTGGGGGGTGGGCCGCACCACACAGACTGGCCCGGTGAGGGGGTGTGTGACAGGCAGCTGGGTCACATAGGCAAGCAGGCGCATCTCGCACAGAAAAAGGCACACGATGCCCATCTTCTGAGACAAAAGCCATCATCCGTGCATGGAGAGCCTGCCTGCGCCCTGTTTCGAAAGCTCCCCTACAGCAGTACTTGCATTCAACCAGCACTACAAATTAGTTATGGAGTCCTCCTCCAGCCTACACTTGCATTACAGTGGGATACAGTGTACTCACCAACACACAGTCTGTGTACGTAATATGTTGTACACTCATAATCCATTACCACGCCTAACATATACACAATCTCACACGTCATTATCACAGCATTAATCACGCGCACAAAGACAACCACACCAATACTACGGTTTACAGAACAAGCATACAAGATATCTCTCGCTACAGTGCTACAATATTTAAGTCATTAGGCTTCATAAAGCAAGCAAAGCCTCTGCTTTTAGCTGGCGGTTGCTGACTTCATGGCATGGCCTCTGTGTGTGTGTGTGTGTGTGTGTGTGTGCTGCTGGTCTTCTTCCTTTGTTTGCTCCCCGTAGGTTACCTGCGATGGGGCTCTCTACAGGTTCACACCTGGGTGTTGTTTGGAAGGGGGGGGGGCGTATGGGTGATAGGAGAAGGCATAAGGAGTCTGTAAACAAGCTGGCAGGGGGGACGGCGCATGGTCCCTCTCATATGGGTGGGGGGGGGGGGGTGCGAGAGGGCACACTGAGTGCGCTCAGCCGTTATCACTCTGACATCTCCTCAGTGCAGGACTGCAGGCTGTCCCAGGAACCACCCACACAATGTGTGCCACACTTACACATTTATACAGTACACATATTCACACTCATATACCCACATACACATATACACTCACGGACAAACGTTCACATAGGCACGCACAGATAAAAAAATACACGTAAACACATGGATATACAGTGGGCTCCAAAATTACTGGCACCCCTGACTAGCGATGCTCAAACGATACAAAAAATACCATATAAACAATATAATTATGGAGAAACGGAACATACAAAAATGTGTAAAATACTTTACCCTTGTTTTGATGGAAACAAACAACATCTTAACAATCATTGAATACAAAAGAAAAAAAAATTAAATTATGGTTTCATAATTATTGGCAGCCTTCATTTAGTACTTAGTCCAACCACCCCTGGCAAAAATAAAAGCATGGAGTCTTACTGTAATTTCTGACAAGGTTAAGGCACACATTTGGAGGGATTTTGGACCATTCCTCTATACGGATCCTTTCAAGATCCTTCACATTCTTGGGTTTGCCCTCTTCAACTCAGCCCACAGGTTTTCAAACTGGATTGAGGTCTGGCGACTGAGATGGAAATCGCAGAACGTTGATTTTGTTGTCACGTAACCATTTGTGTGTGGATCTTGAGGTTTGCTTTGGGTCATTATCTTGTTGGAAAGTCCATGTATGGCCAAGTCCCAGCCTTCTGGCAGAGGCAAATAGATTGTCAGCCAAAATATCCCAATACTTGGTGGAATTCATTATGCCATTAATCTTAACCAGTGCCCCTAGACCTCTTGAATTAAAACACCCCCTGACCATGACTGACCCACCATCATATTTCACCGTGGGTATGAGGTGCCTCTCCTTGTATGCATCTCTGTTTCGACGCCAAACATGCCGATGCTGTATCTGACCAAAATTAGCAATTTTGCCTTGTTCCAGTCATAATATAAATGATGTTTGGCAAACTCCAAGTGCTTGCTTCAGTGTTTTCTGGTCAAAAGGCTTTCTTCTGCCAACACTTCCAAAAAACCTGTGGCTGTGGAGGTGGCGCCTGATGGTGCTTTTTGAAACTTTGTGGCCCTAAAACTTTGTGACCTATGTGATGCCACAAAAGCCCACAATTCCTTCACAGTGATTCTTGGGGATTTTGTTGCTTCTCTCACCATCCTCCTCAGTATCCTGGGGGGCAAAATATAGTTGCATCCTCTACCCTTGAGGATTTCAACAATTCCATATCTTATTTTTAATAATTGCCCTGACAGTGCTCAGTGGCATACTCAATTGTTTGTGAATCTTCTTGTAGCCATGACCAGATTTATGACAGTCTGTGACCACCTGCCTCTTTTGAACTGACTGAGTTGTTTTTTTTTTTTTTATGGTATTGGATGACAAAGGGACACTGCATGTGTGTTATATTACCTCATTTTTATAGGCTAGCTAAGCAGGAAGTGATGTAATGGGTTAATGTAGTTCCTTAACACTTAGATAAAACTTATATAAGTGGAATTTAATACCTGGTTTAATTATGGTATATGTTATTTGTATCTTTGAGGGTGCTGTTAATTGTTAAATTTTGATTTGGAGGAAATTGATTTTTAATTAAATCAGTAAATGATTTTGGTTAATTCCATTGGAATATTAACATCGCACAGTATTTTTCACATGTTGTTATTTAGAGTTTCTCTCTAAATACATTTTCTTGAATTTTTGAAAGTATTTTTTGTGCATTGCCAGTCAGGGGTGCCAGTAATTTTGGAGCCCACTGTACACACACATTCAATCACACGTGCACAAACACACGCACATATACATGCACAAACACAAACAGACAAACACATGCACACTTATCCACATATACACACATACATTCACACACACGCACATACAAATGCAAACATACACACATGCACATATAAAAACACATACAAGCACATGCATACACACAGACAAATATATACACACATTCATGAACAAGCACAGTTACCCACAAACATACACGCACACACACATCCAAACGCAGACACTTACACGTACGTACACACACACTGCACTGAGGTGCCCCACAAAGAGCTGGGGGACAGGAGAGATGGAGAGACGGAGGAGGAGAAGAGGGGAGGGGTGGCTGTGTTGACAGCTGAAATTAGCGCACTGCAAATGTGACGAAGGGTCGCAGTTCAGCAGGCAACTCCTCTGGGCTGCACCTCTGCTCAAGAAGCAGATGCACCTATTGGGACAGCCGATGTACCAGGGCACATCAGAGAGGTGTGTAATTAAGAAGTGCCCCCCTCCCCCTTCCCATTTCAATCCCCCCTCCCCCTTTATTAGCCCTCTTCATTAGTCCAACTCGCTTATCCTGTCCTCAGCAAGCTTAAGACCACAGCACACTCGCCTATCCCCAGCCCAAACCAGGGGTTTAAACACTCTATACAGTCATAAGAAACAGAAAGTACACCCTCTTTCAATCCTATGATTTTACGTATCAGGACATAACAAAAAATCAGCTAGTCCTTATCAGGTCCTAAAATTATACAAATCCAATCTCAGGTGTAAAACAACGCACAAGGGATTCCACTATGCCATTATTTATTTGACAAAAATTCAGGCAAAATGCAGAAGCTATGTGTGAAGAACTTAATGCACCCTTACTGCTTCCATAGGAATTAAGAAAGTAATTAGCATAATTTTTTTTATTTTTTTTATTTAGCCTTTATTTAACCAGGTCGATCCCATTGAGACACAAGGATCTCTTTTCCAAGGGAAGCCTGGCCAAGAAAGCAGCTTAAAACATCAAGTTACAGCAGGACAACACAGAATCAAACAATAAAATAGACAAAATACAATCTTGTCACGTCATAGAGTTAGTATGGGGCTTTCATGAGCAGGAACAAGAACGATATGAGGCAGATACTAAGTCACTCATAAGGTTCTTAAATGTTCCAAGAGGAATTAGTTCCCTCAAGTTGAAAGTGCTCTGTAGTGTGTTCCAGGCAGCAGGTGCGAAGTACATGAAGGAGTGCTTGCCTAACTCAGTGCGAACTTTGGGAACATTGAGCAAATAACAATCACTGGACGCATAAAGGAGTAAGTGCTCTGGGTTCTCGAAATGTAGCCACATAGATATTGGGGGAGTAGACCTAAGATCGCTCTGTAAATAAAAATGTGCCAGTGTGAGAGACGACGTGCAGCCAACGAGGGCCACTCGACTCTGCCATATAAAGTGCAATGGTGAGTGAAGGCTTTGCAACATGTGACAAACCTCAGGGCACCGTGGTACACGGAGTCCAGAGATTGGAGACAATTTGCAGGGGCATGCATATAAAGGAGGTCGCCGTAATCCAATAAGGGAAGAAAGGTGGCAGCTACTAACTTCTTCCTGGCGGCAAAAGTAAAACATGTCCTGTTGCGATAAAAAAACCTCAGTTTTAGCTTTAGTTTTTTGATCAGGTTCTCTATATGAGACTTAAAAGAAAGCCTATCATCAATTAGAACACCCAGATACTTGTAGCAAGGCACTAGCTCAATCGTGTTTCCTTGCGAGGAGAACACACTGGGAGGGGGCTCAGGTATCTTCCTGCCATTTGAAAAAATCATAAATTTAGTTTTACAAATGTTAAGTACAAGTTTCAGGTCTACAAGCTGATGTTCCACAAGTTTAAAAGCAGTCTGTAGATGGCTAACGGCCTCAGCAAGGGTGGAGCCACAACAATAAATGACAGTATCGTCAGCATAAAAATGGAATTTAGCATCAGGGATGTTTCTGCCAAGTACATCCACAAAAATGCTAAACAAAATTGGACCCAAAACAGAGCCCTGGGGCACACCAGAGGAGACATTTAACATTGTAGAAGAACTACCACCGAAGTGTGTATATTGCATTCTGTCTGACAGGTAGTTCGCGAACCAACCAACTGCTTGTTTTGACAGACCAATATTCAACAATCGTTGTTTCAAGATGGAATGATCCACAGTGTCAAAGGCCTTGGAGAGGTCAACAAAGAGGGCTGTGCAAAATTGTTTCATGTCCAGTGATTCTAATATGTCGTTTGTGACTTTTAAGGAGGCTGTGATGGTACTGTGTTGCTTCCTGAAACCAGATTGATATGGAGAGAGAATATGGTTTGTTTGGAGAAAGTCCTTCAACTGATCATTTATCAACCTCTCAAGGACCTTTGACAAGATGCACAACTTAGAGATCGGTCGATAGTTATTCAAACAGGTAGGGTCCCCCCCTTTTAAAAGAGGAAGAACATGAGCAACCTTCCAAATTGCAGGGATACAATTGTTGGTGATTGTAAGATTAAAAATACATTGGATAGGTTTAGCAATTAAATCAGCGGCTAACTTTAAAAACCGAGGTTCTAAACCATCTGGGCCTGCAGATTTTGTAATATCCAGAGAAAGGAGAGCTCTATGGACTTCTTCCACTGTGAACAATGTGAAACAAAAAGGCTGACCAGCAGGTAAATGACCGTCATCTGGAGCAGGGGGCACTGGACCTGAGGCTGATGAGACAGTTGGGGGAGAAGATTTAGAGAACAGGGAACCGGAGGCGATAAAATGCTTATTAAAGCAGTCAAGCATGGAAGCCATATCAGATACAATGGTGTCATTGTAAACAATACTGGGTGGGAGGTCACTGTGGTTCTCATCGACTGAGATGGATTTAATCACCTTCCAAAATTTTTTGGGGTCATTTAAGTTTTCCGTTGTTGTCGAGAGATAAAATTCAGATTTGGCTTTTTTGATCAGAAAAGTAGAACGATTTCTGAGTTGCCTGAACGTAAGCCAATCAACCTCAGACCCAGTGTTTCTGGCAGTAGCCCAAGCCACATTTTTTTTTTCATAAAAAGTTCAGATAGCTCAGGCGTGAACCATGGGTTATCTCTCCTTTGACTTTATACCTCCTAAGAGGAGGGCGTGTTTGTCAACAAGAGCGGAGAAACCTTCATGGAAGAACTCCCATGCAGTCTGTACATCGTTACATAGTTCTATTCGATCCCAGTCAAAATCATATAAGTCGTGAAGAAATCCCTGTTCAACAAATGCCTTCATGTTGCATTTGATCACAAAGCGGGGTTTATTTTTTGGAACCTTTGCATTCCTGACTGCAGCTATCACACAGTGGTCACTTATATCATTGGCGAAGATGCCTATCATGGAATACTTGTGTGGAGCATTGGTCAAGAACAAGTCGATTAATGAAGATTTGTCAGGAGATTTAAGATTGGGATGTGTGGGGCTCTCTATGAGCTGTGTAAGGTTGGTTGAGACACAGACATCTTTGAAAGCATCAGATGAAGATTTTAGCCAATCCCAATTTAAGTCATGGCCAAAATTAATTCACTATAGCTCAGGTCAGCCAACATTTTGGTCAGAGAGGTGAGCGTCTCAGCAACAGCTGAGGGTGGTCTATAGCAACCCACCACAGTAAGGGAAAACCCAGTTGATACCTGAAGACTAACGGCCAAGAACTCAAACTGTTTACTGACTGATTTGGACTGCAAGACATTCACGTTGAACTTAGATTTGCAATAAATCGCAACCCGCCCCCCTTTCTTGGGGACGGTCAATCCTGAAAACATTATAACCCTTAATAGAAATGGCTTTGTCAGAACATGATTTACTAAGCCACGTTTCAGACAAGACAATGAGCGTCTGCATCAGTCGATTTGGCCCAAATCGCAGCATATCAATCTTTGGGGAGCAAGCTACGAATATTCAGATGGATTACACCTAGCCCAGATCTATCCTTAAACTCAACAGGGTGTTACATGTAGAAATATCAGGGCCAGGGTTTGGCTGTAAACCAGAAATCAATAGTAGAAGTAACAGCAAGTATCGTTTCCTAAACACGTCATGGTTGCTGGGTGATACCTTTTTGGAATGTAACATAGTTGCAAATAAGACAAGAGACTTTCCTGAAACAACAAAGTTGGTCTCTAAGACAAAGATGCAAACAAGACACAACCATTTGGCATAGTTAAAAGAATCCATGTAAAATAGTGACGGTGCTTGCACAGTTGGATTGCTGAGTAAAGCAGCCGTTTGAGGGTTTGGAACTATCAGAGGGGAGTACACATTCCCTGATTTGCACACCCCATGAGAGCCGGTGAAGTCCCAGAGAGTCACAGCAACAACAAGCAAGGCCAGGGTTAAACGCATTATCTCTGTATGGACTTCACTGCAGAGGGAGAGTAGTTCATGAAGTCAATGTGTACAGTAAGGAAATGGCTGCAGCTGCAGAGCTGATAGAGGCTAGCTGCTGCAGGGCTGATCGACACCTACTATAGCAGGGCTAATGGGTGCTGGTAGCCTGTAAGAAGCCAGCTAGCCTGATGGAAGCCGGTTGCTCCAGAGCTAGAGGCTGGTAGCCTGATGGAGGCCGGCTACTGCAGAGCTGAAGGCTATTAGCCTGGTGGAGGTTAGCTATAGCAGAGCTGGAGGCTGGTAGCCTG
Source organism: Gymnothorax javanicus (assembly GCA_029692085.1). Lineage (NCBI taxonomy): Eukaryota > Metazoa > Chordata > Actinopteri > Anguilliformes > Muraenidae > Gymnothorax > Gymnothorax javanicus. The sequence continues at coordinate 60,555,630 of CM056202.1, read as the reverse complement.
GTGGGAGCCGGCTACTGCAGAGCTGGAGGCTAGTAGCCTGATGGAGGTTAGCTGTAGCAGAGCTAGAGGCTAGTAGCCTGGTGGAGGTTAGCTGAAGCAGGGCTGGAGGCTGGTAGCCTGGAGGAGGCCGGCTACTGCAGAGCTGGAGGCTAGTAGCCTGGTGGAGGTTAACTATAGCAGAGCTGGAGGCTGGTAGCCTTATGGGAGCCAGCTACTGCAGAGCTGGAGGCTATTAGCCTGGTGGAGGTTAGCTAAAGCAGAGCTGGAGGCTAGTAGCCTGGTGGAGGCCAGTTAATGCAGAACTGGAGGCTAGTAACCTGGTGGAGGTTAGCTGTAGCAGAGCTGGAGGCTAGTAGCTGGATGTAGGTTGGCTGTAGCAGGGCTGGAGGCTAGTAGCCTGGTGGAGATTAGCTGTAGCAGAGCTGGAGGCTAGTAGCCTGGTGGAGGTTAGCTGTAGCAGAGCAGGAGGCTAGTAGCCTGGTGGAGATTAGCTGTAGCAGAGCTGGAGGCTAGTAGCCTGGTGGAGGTTGGCTGTAGCAGGGCTGGAGGCTGGAAGCCTGGGGGAGGCCGGCTACTGCAGAGCTGGAGGCTAGTAGCCTGGTGGAGATTAGCTTAGCAGAGCTATCTGAGGAAAGCTGCTACAGGGCTAGTAGATCCCAAAAAAATGCCCAGGCCTCAGACAATTCAGTGGCAAAGTAGGCCTCAAACAGAGCTGAGACAAACTAATTCAAAAGTATCTTAAAAATAAGTCCCAAATATCTTGCTGTCAAGATATCAAAAAGAGCTTACAAAGTGTCCCATATTCCACCCTATGTATGACAAATGTTGACTTAAAATCAGACTTAAAACAATAAAATCCACAGACCTCACCTGGGGGCTTGTAGCCTGGTGGAGGTTAGCTGCAGCAGGGCTGGAGGCTGGTAGCCTGGAGGAGACCGGCTACTACAGAGCTGGAGGCTAGTAGCCTGTTGGAGGTTAGCTGTAGTAGAGCTGGAGGCTAGTAGCCTGGTGGAGGTTGGCTGTAGCAGAGCTGGAGGCTAGTAGCCTGGTGGAGGTTGGCTGTAGCAGAGCTGGAGGCTGGAAGCCTGGGGGAGGCCGGCTACTGCAGAGCTGGAGGCTAGTAGCCTGGTGGAGATTAGCTAAGCAAAGCTATCTGAGGAAAGCTGCTACAGGGCTAGTAGATCCCAAGAAATGCCCAGGCCTCAGACAATTCAGTGGCAAAGTAGGCCTCAAACAGAGCTGAGACAATAATAATTGATCATCAGTAAGTGTGACCGCCTCTATAAAAGCAGAAGTTTTGGTATTTTGCAGGTCTGGAGCATTTAGGTGTGTGTTTATACAATGCCAAGAGGGAAAGACATCAACAATCACCTTAGAGAAGCAATGGTTGCAGCTCATCAATCTGGGAAGGGTTATAAGGCCATTTCCAAACTATTTGAAGTCCATCATTCTACAGTGAGGAAGATTATTTCCTAGTGGAAAACATTTACGACGGTTGCCAATCCTCCCAGGAGTGGCCATCCAAGCAAAGTCACCCCAAGGTCAGACCGTGCAAATGCGCAGAGAAACTGCACAAAACCCAAGACCAACATCTAGGACTCAATAGGCCTCAATTAGCATGTTAAATGTTAAAGTTCACAAAAGTACAATTCGAAAAAGACAGAACAAGTATGTTTGGAAGGGTTGCCAGGAGAAAGCCTCTTCTCTCCAAAAAGAACATGGCTGCACTGCTTAGGTTTGCAAAGTTGCATCTGAAACCACAGAACTTCAAGAACAAGGCACTTTGGACAGACGAGACCAAAAGTGGAGTTGAGTGGCCATAATGCACAGTGCCATGTCTGGCACAAACCAAACACAGCGTATCAAAACAAACACCTCATATCAACTGTCAAGCATGGTGGTGGGGGGTTAATGATTTGGGCTTGTTTTGCAGCTGCAGGACCTGGGCACTAGCAGTCAATGGGCCTCGTGCAAAAAGCAATATAAGAATACATTTTCTCTTGTTTTTGTTCGTATCCCCGATTTTTTCTTATTTTGTTCTGACCCATTGATTTGTGGGATGCACCAATGTTTTCTTATTTTTGCTCTTCTCTGAGATAAGAGAAAATTTTACAAGTGGTCGAGAGCACTCTACCGAGGTAAGAGAAAACAGAACACTTATCTCTGTCCACAAATTGCTTGTCCAATGCACAATAACACAAGTTTTAAAACCTAAACATTAAAAATGCATCGTATAATAAAATTTTGATTGTTTTATGTTTTTGAGAAATTATAATGATTTTATTATTTTAATTCTTGGGCTAAAGAGTTTGGCCAGTTGATCCTAATTAGGACTAAGTGATAAAAACCCTTAAATACTTACGTGCGTCCTGCTTCTGAATGGCTTACTTATTGCTGTTGGACGCCTTGCGCAGAGAGCGCGTTTTTAGAGATCGCGCGGATCTGTTTGCTGAGACAGATGAATGGCTGCTCGTACCAAATGTGAAAGCAACCGTACTTGAGCACGGAAGATTATTGTTATGTGTTACAACCCTCTTGTTCTAACAAATGCAGCGGCGAAAAGATATCTCCATTCAAACGAAGAAATTCAATGCTTTCTCGAAATGTTGGACGAAAACATACAATCACAACTGGATACTAAAAATTTGGAGATTTATGGAATAATTTGTGAGTAGTTACATTCGCGTGGTTATCACAGAACAATAGAGCAGTGCTGTGACAAACTAAAGAAAATGTGGCTGCGATATTTCAAAGTGTGGGACGCAGTGCCAAAGTCTGGCAGCTCAAGTTATGAGATAGATACATTTTCTTGATATGAGGTAGTGGACAGCATAATCGGCCAAAAACGCAAGAGTGAAAGAATTCCGCATGCAACATCCACCTATATCGAATGTAATCAGTACATTTTTGGCATACCTTGATGTTTGGGTACCCAGAGAAAGATTCGGATGTGTAAAAACATCAAGCATTCAGTCAAGAAAATTTCAAGTTTAATTTTTTGTGCTGCTATACGTGGTAATCCATGTTACAGATGACACACCGGGTTGCTAGGGCACGCGCAGCATATGCATTTGCGATATTAATATTCAATATTAATATTCTAAACCCACTTCTCAATAGTAGGAAACCCCCCCGAAATATAGTGGCGCCTCCTTTTAAAATCGTTCCCCATTTAAAACCACCTACGTAGGTGCATACTGCAATGCGCTGTATCGTAATTTTGACATGTACGCAAGTGTACTCGGGTATGTTACCATATTACTATTGTGAAAGCTGACCAGCGGAGGGAGAGGGGAGGGGGGACAATCGTACTGTGGCACGGTACGGAACAATCGTACCTAGTGTGAAAGCGCCCTAGATTGCCACGACCAGTCGGCTCTTTGCACGCGGCATGTCGCCTGCCCTGATATGGTGTTTAATGAATTCTGGACCACTCCCAAAGTAGAGGAGAGTATTGAGTGGGATTGCGGATAGGAGATCGGGCGGATAGGAGATCAGGGCGGGTGTGGTGTTGGACTTGGTCTGTGATTGTTTGGATGTTGGGCGCCCCCCGGGTGGCGAGACTCAGGGTGGGGCTCGCATCTCTTGTCGGAGTCCGTGTGGCTCCCAAGCCCCAAAAAGTGTTAATGTATCAACGAGAGATGGGCTCTACGCACGTCGTCAACATTACTGCAAATATGCACCAACAACCAAAGCGCTAGCGAAGCACTAATGGGCTGTGCCACTGCGAGTGGCCTTGAGGAGGATACGCGTAGTATCCGTGAATGTTTGCCGGCAAGGCTAAGTGCACCAACAACCAAAGCGCTTAGTGAAGCGCTAGTGGGCTGTGCAACTGCGAGTGGCCGTGAGGAGGATACGCGCAGTGTCCGTGAATGTTTGCCAGCAAGGCAAAGTGCACCAATTACCAAAGCGCTAACGAAGTGCTAGTGGGCTGCGCCACCGCCAGTGGCCGTGACGAGGACACGCGTAGTATCCGTTAATGTTTGCCTGCGATGCAAAGTGCATCAAGAACCGAAGCGCTAGTGGGCTGCGCCACTGCTAGTGGCTGTAAGGTGGATACTCGTGCAGTATTTGTGAATGTTTGCCGGCGAGGCAAAGAACATTAGCATTTGTAATGATTTTACAATTTTGGAATAAAAATGGCAATCATTCATCGGCACCATAAATGTGTGGCATTTAATTTGCGAAGAACACAACGTTCGTATATAGCAAGAGTTGCTCAGGCTAAATGGTAAAACCGAAACACAAACTAAAAGTCTAATTTATTTATTTATTTATTTATTATTATTATTTTTATTTATATATATATAATGATTATTTATTTTTTGAAAGCCTTTTTATACAACCCCAATTCCGAAATAGTTGGGACAAAGTGTAAATTGTGAATAAAATCAAAACGCAATGACTTTCAAATCACACCAGCCAGTATTTTATTCACCATAGAAAAGAGATAACATAGCAAATGTTGAAACAGAATTTTACAATTTTAGCCACAAAATGAGCTCATTTTAAATTTGATGGCTGCTACAGGTCTCAAAAAAGTTGGGACAGGGGCCTGTCTACCATGGTGTAGCATCCCCTCTTCTTTTTTTTTTTTTCCTTTTTTATAAATTTGGCATCTCCAATCCCACCCGAATCTGGAATGCCCAATTGGTGAGCTATGTACAAGGCTTGCTCGTATGCGACCCCTTGCTGCCAATTCAGGAGAGTGTACACAGTTCACGGCTCTCCTCTGAAGCACGCGCCTGTCAGCCACCGCTTCTTATACACTCATTAGTTGAATCTTCGCAAGTTCAGAGCGAGGGCGGAGGATACCCGGACATGAACAGACTTAGAATCTTCCTGACGAGCGCCCGTCTGGCCAACAGGAGTCGCTTGAGCAACGAACAAGGCAACTATTATTTTCCCTTCCAGACAGTCCCTTCCCAATTTGCAACCCTGTAGCGCAATAGCCAATTGTGCGCTACTCTGAAAAAGCTGCCGACCACTGCCGGCTGGTATGAAGCGGGGATCCCCTCTTCTTTTTAACACAGAGCGGAGGCATCTCGGCATTGAGGAGACAAGTTTCTTGAGTTTAGCCATTTGAATTTGATCCCATTCTTGTTTAATACAGGCTTCCAGCTGCTGGAGAGTTTTGGGTCTCCTTTGACAAACTTTTCGTTTAATTATGCGCCAAATGTTCTCAATCGGTGAAAGATCAAGACTGCAGGCAGGCCAGTTCAGCACACGGACTCTTCCACTACGAAGCCATGCTGTTGTTATAGGTGCAGTATGTGGTTTTGCATTGTCCTGCTGAAATAGACAAGGCCTTCCTTGGAATAGATTTCTTCTGGAGGGGAGCATATGTTGCTCTAAAACCTTTATATACCTTTTATATACCATGGTGATTTTTAAAACATGCAAGTGTCCCTCACCGTTTGTTCTAATGCATCCCCGTACCATCAGAGATGCTGGCTTTGGACTGAACGCTGATGACAGGAGGGGTGATCTTTCTCCTCTTTAGCCCGGAGGAAACGACGCCCATGATTTCCAACAAGAATGTCAAATTTGGACTCGTCTGACCACAGGACACTTTGCCACTTTGCTACAGTCCATTTTAAATGAGCCTTGGTCCACCGAACACGGCGGTGCTTCTGGATCATGCTCAACAATGGCTTCCTTTTTGCATGATAGAGTTTTAGGTGGCATCTGTGGATGGCACGGATTGTGTTTACAGACAGTGGTTTCTTGAAGTATTCCTGGGCCCATTTAGTAATGTCAATGACAGAATCACGCCGGTGAGTGATGCAGTGGCGTCTGAGGGCCTGAAGATCACGGGCATCCAGTAAAGGTCCTCGGCCTTGTCCCTTACGCACAGATATTTTTCCAGTTTCTCTGAATCTTTTGATGATGTTATGCACTGCCAATGATGAGACCTCCAAAGCCTTTGCAATTTCATGTTGAGGAACATTGTTTTTAAAGATTTCCTCAACTTTTTTTACGCAAGTCTTCACGGGTTGGAGAGCCTCTGGCCATCTTTACTTCTGAGAGACTCAGCTTCTCTACGACATTGCTTTTACAGCAAATCATGTTACACACCTGATGCTAGTTAATGTAATTACTTGTTAAATGTTCTTTCAGCTGATTCTGACTTGCTTTTTCAGCCCTTTTTTGCCTGTGTCCCAACTTTTTTGAGACCTGTTGCAGCCAGAAAATTTGAAATGAGCTCATTTTGTGGATAAAAATGTAAAATGTCTCAGTTTCAACATTTGAAATGTTATCTTTGTTCTGTTTGTAAATAACATATTTGCTCATGTGATCTGAAAGTCATTGCATTTTGATTTTATTCACAATTTACACTTCGTCCCAACTATATACTACTCAAAATTTGATAGGGATCATAGGAATTTTTTTGTGAAATGACATGCAAATTTGGTAACTGCCACTGATGAACAATATATTGGATAAATGACATGCAGTCAGACACAAAACACATTTGCACGTGCATTTCATTACATTAAATGAGCGTGCAGCCTCACATTTTGGCTTTGACTAACACTTCACCATTTCAACTCAGACGTGTGTGTTGCTTGTTGGTGAAAATTTGGAAGTTCCCAAATTTTTTGCATTACATTTAGCAATAACAATGTCTCCTCAACGTCTTAGGCGTCGATTGACTTCAGAGCAATTGGGAAGATGCATCGGAATGCTTGACTCTGGCTTCTCACTGGCGTCACGTTGCTAATGCACTTAACGTCAGCCAAAGCGTTGTGAACAGAGCGTGGAACTGGCATCAAACGTTTGGTACAGCAGCACACCGTCATGGGGGTGGTCGTCAGAGATCGACTACACAACGACAAGACCACTTTCTCACACTTCAGAAACGACGTCATCCTTTCTGGACAGCCACCACCCCTCTGAAATGACCTTCATAACGCCTCGGGGTCAGGGTATCCACTCAGGCGACACGGAATCGTTTTAATACTGCCGGCCTCAACTCAAGAAGGCCATGTGTTCGAATCCCACTGACCGTGCGTCACAGGCGTGACCGTTTGGATTGGGCTCACGATCATGTCACATGGACACACAACGATTGGGCTCCAGTTCTCTTTACTGATGAGTCCTGATATTGCTTGGACTTTACTGACAGGAGGCAATGGGTGTGGCGAAGACCACGTGAGCGATTTAATGATGCCTACATCAACGAACACGACCGTTATGGTGGCGGATCAATTATGGTCTGGGGAGGAATAAGCAGGAACGGCAGAACGGACCTGCATGTCATGGGGGAGGGAGGGGCGGCAGGGGTGCGGTACAGGGATGAGATCCTCAATGTATACGTAAGACCATACGCTGGTGCTGTTGGCCCTGATTTCATCTTGATGGATGATAACGCCCCGTCCCCATCGTGCTAGGGTGGTGAATCAATTCCTAGAGCAGGAGACAATTGTCCGCATGGACTGGCCCGCGCGTTTGCGGACCTAAACCCTATCGAGCATGTGTGGAACATGCTGCAGGTCGCCATTTCGGTCGTAGGGCACAACCCACAACTCTAGAAGAGCTCGGAAATGCCCTTGTTGAAGAATGGAACAACATTCCAATTGCAAGCATCCGGGTTCTGATTGACAGTATGACCCGGCGTTGTCAAGCCGTCATTCAAGCTAGGGAGGCCATACCCGTTATTGACATTAACTGTGGTAATGAAACATCAAATGAACACTGTCTGTTTTCACTTTACATGTCAGAGGTGAAACCATGAAGTGTTCGTGAAAGCCAAAGTGTGAGGCTGCACGCTCATTTAATGTCATGAAATGCACTTGCAAATGTGTTTTGTGTCTGACTGCATGTCATTTATCCAATATATTGTTCATCAGTGGCAGTTACCAAATTTGCATGTCATTTCACAAAAAAATTCCTATGATCCCTATCAAATCTTGAGTAGTATATTTCGGAATTGGCGTTGTACATTGCGCTACGAAATTATGGCATTTTCTTCCGCACATCGATGACTACGAAAAATATCAATAAGTCTTTGAAATTTCTGTGCTCATGTAGTTCATGAAAACAACACAGATTCGCGTAAATAAGTTTGCGAGGCTCATAGAACAACAAGCCATGAGAATCCGTTCTACAGTCTGAATGAAGTGGCAGCTAAATGGCGTTTTTAGGTACGATGCACAGCTGAGTGATGGCGAATACAATTGCTGCAAAATCAGCGAGAGTTTCGGATTTGCAGATTGTCATACTTGCAGAGTAACATCAATTATATCAACGGAGCCAACAGGCAATCGCTTACCATACAGCCGAAGCATAAAGCGAGATTGAGAACGAGTGTAAAGTAATCGTCCAGTTCTTGCCTCCGATGAGGGAAGGACTGGGGGATTGTGTCTCGATAGAGTGGGACGGCGAATGGCAAACTCAGTTCGCGTGGGCTCCCCGGAATGAGTGGGGTTCGGGTGCCTGAGCTGTGCAGGGTCGATGACGACTAGGATTTTTATATATATATATATATATATATAGTACAAAAATATGAATGCGGAAACAGTAGCAAAATGTACGTGGTATGGTAAATTATAGCAGTGCCGAAGCGAACAGCGAGACCGAAAACTAGTGTAAGGTAATCGTCCAGTTCCTGCCTCCGATGAAGCAGGGACTGGTGGATTTTGTCGGTTGAGTGGAATGGGGAGTGGCGAACTCGGTCTGCGAATGCTTTCCGCAACGAGCGGGGGTCGGATGTTTGAGCTGTGCTAAGTCAATGACAGTCTGGATTTTTTTTTTTTTTTTTTTTTTTTTCTCAGGACTAAAATATGAATGCAGAAATAGGATGGTTGAATGGGCTGGTCCAGGTCGACGTGCATACCCAATAAAACTTGTTGTCTAAGTGTGGGGGATAATGGCTAAGGGTTTGGAATAGGCTACGAGGGGCGTATGGGAGGTAAGGCAGTGGCTAGTGTGTTCTGAAACTGAGATGAGGGGAAAACTGCGAGGAGCTGAAGTAGTTGATGGAAGGGGCGGACCTGTAGGAGGAAGCACAGAATTAGTGACTTGGGAAACGGGGAAGGTGAGGGGGGCGGGGAAAGATTGTGCGGTAGGGAAGAGACAAGCAGATGAGTCAACAGCGGATGCTTCTTCGGGTATAGGTGGGTGAACTGCTGGAGGCTTCGTCCTGTGGAAGTGGTGGGGGGGAGGGTGGGGAACAGAACGCGAGTGCACGGGGCAAAAGTGCAGCCTGCGAACACAGGGACGAAAAAGGGGGCGAAAAGAGACCGAAGAGATCGTAAACAGAGGGAGCAGGCAGGGGGGGGGTTCTGGCTGGTCTGCGGAAGGAGTGACTTCCGCCGAATCTGGAGCGGGCGGCTGTCGCCAAGCGTGATGACGTGGCGCTGGGGACGTTGATGGCGGAACCCGGTAGTGCTGTGTGGTTAGCATACGTCTGGTCTGCACGTGGGGAGGATCAGCTGCGTTGCCAAGGGAGTGGGTGAATAATTTTAGTAGTCTGATCTTGTTATCAGAGCGGTGGAAGGGGATTTTCTTCTGCTTGAACGCCCGATGGAGTTTGGCGAGGGTCAAACGTGGAGCCTGGGATGAGCTTGAAGTGCAAGCCGTGGTAAGCCTTGCTGGGGTGACGCGAGCTCTCGCTTCTGAGCGCCACTGTTGACGAGAGGCGTAGCTACTGCAAGACGGCGGTCTGGAATTGCTACGGCGCGGAGCCCTTAGTCGTCATCGTGGGGGGAGCATGGTTCGGAATGTGAGCACCCCAGTTGGGGCAAGCGGGTGACGCTTCGTGGTGGAGGTACGAGGATGGCAGAGCGCAGGCGGGTGCGTGGAGGAGAAGCGGGAGTTGCGGGATGGATTGAGAAGATTCCTCTGGAGCCTTGGAATTATTCTGCGTAGGAGGAACTCTGCGGGATTTTGCCTTTCGTGCTTCAGGTAAGCAAACTCTTGCTGAGCGCTGGCTGTCTGGTTTGCGAGTAAACGACGTAGAAATGAGACGAGCGGGGATTGTGGGAATGTAGGAGGTATATATAGGCGTAAGGACCAATAGGAAGGCACATTGGCAGTGGCCCTGTTCATTGACCTACGTTTTCGGGAGCTCCCTTTAATGGGTGTCATATATGCTAATTTAAAACAACCGGCCATGTGCTTCCAATTTATGATCAAGTGGGATTCAACATTCAGCACACATGGGTAAGAGCAGATTTGGACGGTAAGAGCATTTGGTGCATGCAGAGTTTATTTCTCTTATTTTTTCTCTTAGCAAAAAAATAAGGGAAAATATAAGAGAAATTTCAGAGAATTTTGCTGAATGAGGCGTATTGAGTCGACCATGAACTCCTATGTACCATAGTATTTTTGTGTTATATATACGACAGCTAAATCTTGGCCGCCGTTGTATCATGCAACAGGACAATGGTCCCAAGCACACCAGCAAATATACAACAGAATGGCTGGAAAAGCAAAAAATCAAGGTGTTGCAATGGCCAAGTCAAAGTTCAGACCTCAGCCCAATTGAAATGCTGTGGCGGGACCTTAAGATGGCTGTACATAAACAAATGCCCTCAAACATCAATTAACTGAAGCAACGTAGTAAAGAAGAGTGGGCCGAAATTCCTCCACCACAGTGTGAGAGACTGATAAAATCATAGAAATCAGTTAGTTCAAGTTATTGCAGCTAAAGGTGGTTCTACAAGCTATTGAATTATGCGGTGTACTTAGTTTTTCACAGATACTTCTGCATTTTGGCTGAATTTTGGTTTAATAAATAATGGTATGGTGGAATCTGTTGTATTTTGTTTTACACCTGAGGTTGGATTTACCTAATTTCAGGACCTGATAATGATTTTTTTTTAATGTCCTGAAACATTAAACCAGTGGTTCCCGACCCAGTCCTCAAGGACCCCCTGTCCTGCAGGTTTTTGTTGCAGCTTTACTTTTGCACACCTTATCCATTTAAGGCCCAGTGCACCTTCATGCACATCCTGTTCAGGTAGATCTTTTTCAACCAATCAGCATGACGCCCTTAAATGGATCAGGTGTGAAAGAGTAGAGCTGAAGCAAAAACCTGCAGGGCAGGGGGTCCTTGAGGACTGGGTTGGGAACCACTGCGTTAAACTATAGAACTGAAAGAGGGTGTGCTTTCTTTTTCTCATGACTGTAACATTGGTTCATAAACTTGGCCCTGGGCAACCCAGGCATACGTTGGTTTTTGTTCCAACCACAAACGCAATCCAAGAGTTTTTATAGGCAGCTCTTCAAAACGTTTTTCATATTTTGAGGAATGACTTACCCTTTTAACATAAGCCATACTTCATCATGTGTGCCATGAAAAATAAATATTGTATATTCACTATAGTGCCATACTGCATATAATCACATCAAGAGGTAAAAATAAAATTGCCAAACTAATTTAAGACTTGAGGGACATCAAGAGGCTCTCAATAGGTGAAAAGGCTGACACATGGCAACCTAAATCACCTATTTGGAAGAAAAAGACAAATCAGTCATAAAAAGCCAAACTGGTATTATGTTAACGGCTTTGAAGATAAATTATGGAAGTACATATGTATGTTCAATGGCCTTGATTGACAGAGACACACTAGAAACAGTTGGTCTCTAGGACTAATTCTGAAAACCACCTGCAATATCACATTATACTACTAAAACTAACACTGCTACTAGTACAACAACAACAACTAATAATAATAATAATAATAATAATAATAATAATAATAATTAATAATAATAAAAAGTGTACACTGAGCACGTTGTGTATGTGACTACACAGTCCATGGGGTGTTCGTGAACAGATGCACAAGCCTCACATTTGAGCACACTTATGCTTGGGGAGTGTATTGTGAGAGTGTCTGTTTGTTCGTACTTAGCATGTGAGCATTCTGTGTGCGCGTGCGCGCGCGTGTGTATGTGTGTGAGTATATGAACCGATAAAGTGAACCTGGAGGCAGTTTAAAATGGTGTTAATTTCTCATCCTTTGGGAGGCACAGAACTCACTCTCCATGGCAACTGCAAGGGTGGCAATGGGAGGGCAAAAAAACAATGTAACAAGCAACCCCCATTCACCCAACCCATTACTCGATGCCCACCCACCCCCATCCCCCTCCCCCCTACGCACACCCCTCCTCTTCTCCAGATCATCCTCTGCCGGCCCGAAGACTCCCTGATATGTCAGCAGAACAACAGGGGGCCAAAACAAATACAATACTTTTTGGGACACTGCATTTCTGCAATGCTGGCATCCAGCAAGATCAACAAAGCAGAGAGAGCAAAGAAAAGACTGAAAGCCCTTTTCCTGGCTGAAAAGGGGACACTGTGTGTCGGTCAGTGTGTGTGCAGGAGTGTATTCATGTGTGCATGTGTGCGTGTGTCAGTCTGTGTGCGAGCATGTACAGTGCAGTGAAAAAGTATTTGCCCCCTTCCTAATTTCTTATGTTTTTACATATTTGTCACATTTAAATGTTTCAGATCATGAAACAAATTTTAACATTAGACAAAGAAAACCCAAGAAAATAGAAAATGCAGTTTTCAAATGATGATTTCATTTATTGAGGAATAAAAGCTATCCAAACCTACCTGGACCTATGTGAAAAAGTAATTGCCCCCCCCCCCTTTTTTAAAATCATGAATTAACTGTGATTAACCACATTTGTTGAGTTCAACTTCACTAGCCACACCCAGGCCTGATTACTACCAGACCTGTTGAATCAAGAAATCACTTAAATAGAGCCTGTCTGACAAAGTGAAGTAGACTAAAAGCTCTCAAAGCGCAACACATCATGCCGCGATCTAAAGAAATTAAAGAACATATGAAAACAAAATCATTGACATTGATCAGTCTGGAAAGGGTTACAAAGCCATATCTAAGGCTTTGGGACTCCAGCCAACCATGGTAGGAGCCATTATCCACAAATGGAGAAAACTTGGAACAGTGGTGAACCTTCCCAGGTGTGGCCAGCCTACCAAAATCACTCCAAGAGCGCATTGACGACTGATCCAGGAGGTCACAAAAGAACTCAGAACAACATCTAAAGAACTGCAGGCCTCACTTGCCACAGTTAAAGTCAGTGTTCATGATTCAACAATAAGAAAAAGACTGGGCAAAAATGGCATCCATGGGAGAGTTCAAAGGCGAAAACCACTGCTGACCGAAAAGAACACAAAGGCTCGTGTCACATTTGCCAAAAAACATCTTGTTGATCCTCAAGACTTTTGGGAATTTTTTTCTGTGGACTGACGAGACAAAAGTTGAACTTTTTGGAAGGTGTGCATCCCGTCACATCTGGCGTGAAACTAACACAGCATTTCATAAAAAGAACATCATACCAACAGTCAAACACGGTGGCGGTATTGTGATGGTCTGGGGCTGCTTTGTTGCTTCTGGACCTGGATGTCCTGCTGTAATTGATGGAACCATGAATTCTGCTCTCTACCAGAAAATCTTGAAGGATAATGAATGACCATCAGTTTGTGACCTCAAGCTCAAGCACACTTGGATTATGCAGCAGGACAATCATCCGAAACACACCAGCAGGTCCACCTCTGAATGGCTTAAAAAAAAAAACAAAATGATGGTTTTGGAGTGGCCTAGTCAAAGTCCGGACTTAAATCCATCTGAAATGCTGTAGCATGACCTTAAACAGGCCATTCATGCTAGAAAACCCTTCAATGTGGCTGAATTAAAACAATTCTGCAAGGAAGAGTGGGCCAAAATTCCTCCACACCAATGTGAAAGACTCATTGCCAGTTATCGCAAACGTTGTTGCTGCAGAGAGTGGCACAGCCAGTTATTAGGTTTAGGGGGCAATTACATTTTCACATAGGGCCAGGTAGGTTTGGATAGCTTTTTCCCTCAATAAATGAAATCATCATTTAAAAACTGCATTTTCTATTTACTCGAGTTATCTTTGTCTAATATTAAAATTTGTTTGATGATCTGAAACATTTACGTGTGACAAATATGCAAAAACATAAGAAATCAGGAAAGGGGCAAATACTTTTTCACGGCACTGTATGTGTGTCAGTGTGATTGTGTGTGTGAGCGTGTGAGTGAGTGTGTAAGATGGCTGGTAAGAATTCATTGCATTTTTCATTTTACTAAAGGTTATTCCACCCCTAAACCAGTAAAATTCATCTATGCCTTTGAATTATGTTCTGAACAACACCTCTGTAAGATCTGGGAAGAGGGTTGGAGTTCGGCAAACGCTGATGCGTGGGGGAGCCCAGAGGCTGTAAGTGACAAACGGCTGATAGGCTTGGTCCAGAGCCATGCCAGATAGCAATAAACTTTTGTAAACTTCCCCCATTATGAGTGAACCCAGGATGCTTGCTCAGCCTGCATGTGGAAGGTGTCGATGGTCTTTCTGTTACTCTGTACGGGGAGATAGTTGCAAAGCCCTGGCTGACACAATGCCACTGTGGGAATCGTATCACTGTCCTCAGTCTTTCAATATAACTGGACCTTATCTGTTTAAAATAATCTAAACCTCTGAGAACTTCACAATATGCTTATATGCTCAATATCCTGCTAAGAAATCACTTATATACTTAGAACCCAATTTACCTTTATAATAATTCATCTTAAGACTTTTTCATGACAACTACATCATATTAGTACATATTCATATCATGTTTGGTCTTGTTATTCTCAGGGGAATCCAAGGAGTTGAATGGAGTATGTTTCATTCCCATTGAAATTATGGTTCATTCCCTTTTGGAAACTCCTGAAAATTGGTCAGAATCCTCTCGGGTAGATCACCCTATTCTTCTCTCTCTGCTAAATTGCTTTATTACATCCTCCAAATGGTGGAAACCCAAAAACCAGATTCGACCCCCCTTCCAGGTCGTTTATGGCCAGGCCGCCTGGATCAAAGATGTGATTTGGCTTAAAGCAAGGACGGGCAATCGATTCAGGGAAGATTGTATCCGATCTCTCCCCACGCACGTCAGTGCGTGAGTAGCCCCTGTAATTATGGAAGATCGCAGACGACTTCCCACACGTGGGTCCGTGCGTTATTTCCAGCTGAGTGAAGCTTCGTAATTCGAACTTCCCTCACGCTTGCTCCGTGTGTAGCCTTTTTCTCCAGGTATGACTTTACTCTCATTTTATAAATTATGTGTAACTTGTAATTGGTTTAACGTTGATTTGTTTGATTTAAGCTTTTGCCTACCTGGTGAATAAATTATTGTTATTCCTTTAAGCTTGCGTGGTCTCTGTGACTCCAAATCCGTTTATTCTTTCTAGCCACGTTGCGACCGGTACTCAGGGGGCGATTCCTTACCATTCCAGACTAGCTAGCTGATGTTTATAGCTAGTGATGGGTTTTAAGTTGGATTGCAAATTACGGTCTACTTATATTACTTATATAAAGGGTGTATGTAGTACCGGTTCTGGGGATTTGGCCTTAAAGGGCACCCTTGGGCTTATAAGCTGGTGCCTGGCCGATCCCCTTAAGGGGCCCTGGGGTGTACATAAATCCGGGTTCATGATATGTTTATGCCAAGATGCTACTATTATGGTGATTTCTTCCATCCTCTAGAACTATCACCGAACTAAGATCCGGCAATTGCGCTATGACCCGGGGGCGTAAATTGAGTACAGTGGTTTTCACAGAAGAGTCTGGTGGCGTAGCTGCCCTGAGATTCACGCATGTTTCAGTCCTTTATCTATTTTAAATTGGAGTCAGATTTTAAACGAGAGTAATATTGTAATCGTTATGCTTAGTTTGCCCTAATCACTGATATATCTGATGTTTTGTTCAGTTTCTGCGAGTGTTCCAACGTGCACCTTGGATTATTCGCAGCACGGCATTAGGTTAGATGGTTCCGTGATTTCGGCATGGCCCCGTTTTCGAATGGAGAATTACAGAGAATACTTCAGTTAAGTCTCAGGCCAGGTCCAAGGGGGGACGCAGGCATGAAAGATTTAATTGACATGTTCCACTGCCTCATAACAGCTGGAATCCATACGCATAAGCCTTCGCTCCCGGCTCCTCCGTCGTTGGTCGAGCTGCGTGGGTTCTACAAGTGTGTGCATTTGAGTGTGAGTGAGTGTGCGAGTGCGTATTTGCATGTGAGTTCAAGTATGTAAGTGCGCGTTTGCATGTGAGTGCGAGTGA
Organism: Gymnothorax javanicus; assembly: GCA_029692085.1. Classification (NCBI taxonomy): domain Eukaryota; kingdom Metazoa; phylum Chordata; class Actinopteri; order Anguilliformes; family Muraenidae; genus Gymnothorax; species Gymnothorax javanicus. Next base: position 60,539,520 of record CM056202.1, on the reverse strand, counting down.
GTGTGTGCGCATGTGAGTAAGTGTGAGTATGTGAGTGTGCGTTTGCATACGAGTGAGTGAAAGTGTGTGTGCATGTGGGTGAGTGTGCAGTGTTTGTGTGCATGTGAGAGTGTGCGTACACGTGACTCACACTGTCTGGGTGTATGAATGTGAGTGTCAGTGTGGGCATTTGAGGGCAGTGAGTGCATGAGTGTGAGCGTGAGTTTTGTGCATGTGAGTTGGTGTGAGTTTGTGTGACTGAGTGAGACTGTGTGTATCGGCTTGTGTGAGTGTGAGCAAGTATTGACTTACACAAGTATTTGTGTGTGTGTGTGTGTGTGTGTGTGTGAGTGTAAATGTGTGTGAGTGCAAGTGCGTGTGAGTATTAGTGAGTGTGAAAGTGTTTTTTGTGAGAGTGTGAGTCTGTTGCATAAATTAATGTGTGAGTCAGTGTAAGCATGAGTTTGTATGTGCAAGTGACATGTGAGTGAGTGTGCCTGACTGAATGTGTGAGTGTGTGTGTGAGAGAGTGTGTGTGTGTGTGCATGTGTGCGCGCGTGCGTGTGTGTGTGTGTGAGAGAGAGAGAGAGAGAGAGAGAGTGTGTGAGAGAGAGAGAGAGAGAGTGTGTGTGAGAGAGAGAGAGAGAGTGTGCATAGGCATGTGGGGGGGACAGAATTCAGTCCTCAAAGCCTCCTTCTCACTAGGGCAGAGTAATTGTCAGCATCTTCATTCAAGCCCAAAATGTGTGTGACACTGTGCTTGTAATGAGTGACCTGAGCTGCACTGGGTCGGCAGCTCATTCTGATCTAGCATCAGTCCTGGGTTTATGTTAGAGTGGATAACAGTTCACTAGGTATGCACAGTGCCAGATTGGTGCCCGTGTCTGTAAAGTTCTGATCTGATCTGGCATCAGTCCTGGGTTTATGTCTGAGTGGATCACAGTTCACGGTGTACAGAGCCAGATCCGTGCCTGTGTCCGTAAAGTTTGAATTTTCGGCTGGAGAACAACTAAGCCTGTGCAGTGTTCGTAATAAGCAGTAATCTGTTTGTCTTGACAACCTGAAATGGACTTGGATAATTTAGACTACCAACGAGGTCCGTTTAAACAACCAAAAATCCCAGCAGTTTTATGAGTTTAAATATTAAGTCAAGAGTTTATTTACTTCCCTCTGTTATGGACGCAACCACTTTCATCATATTTAAGGCCTACTGCACGGAAGTTTCACACATCTCATACGGGCAACACCGTGGGTCTTTATCATGTACCGCGGTAAACAATAGCCTGGAAATAGACTGCACACTTCAATTCAGGCTTAGGTGATCTAGTAAACAAAAACTCGCGGCAAGAACAAGCCAGCATAACCGTAAAGGGGATTTAGATTCAAAATGTGACAATAAGCATCTTTCTTTATGGCGAACGTTATGCGCTCATATTATTAACTTTGACATTATAATTGTATTGTAAGCCTATTTACAGTTTAATTGAAATTACTGCAGTAAATTGGGAAAAAAAAAAAAAAACCGTCACTGAACTGTGTACAAGTGTTCGCACCACTCTGGTGCGAAGTCACGTAAGACTTATTGTGTAGCGTTTCGAGTATAACTTCGTAAATCTTGATATTTAGCTGACTATTGTCAGTCCAGCTGTTTATTTGTACTTATTTTTGGGAATTGCTATTTTCCTATATTATCCTATGATTGTTTGCTTTTGAAGCTTTGCTTCTAATTTTTCTAATTTTTAACGCAATTAATCCATCTGCAGCGCAGAATGACTGAAAATCCCTGAAACGTCGCATTTCGGGCAGTTTATCTAAGTAGTGTTACCGCTGCCCATGCGGAAATGGGCATTTGATACGGCAGAACCCAAGGCAGAACCAAACAACTCGGTATGGAAGACGCTAAAGACGCTCGCGGACATGGAACTGCAAATTTAAGCATGCAGTTACAGTACTCGATCACTAGATGGCACCCCCAGATCAGTTATTGAATATTCACAAGCAAGCCGAGTTGGAACACGATCTGTTGAATCTAGGGAGGCATATCGAGGGCTGACTGCAATAAACAGTTATGTCCAGATGTTTTACATTGGACATAACTGTTTATTGCAGTCAGCCCTCGATATATTGTTTGATTTTTCCTGAAAGTGGAATATCTGTTCTGTTAAAATAAGGTATATTTCAGAATTCAGATACTACTGAGTGAGTTTTACTTGTTCCTTGTAAGGTGTAGAAAGGTTGTGAGCTCAGAAATGGGAACTGTTAGCTTTTCATTGCAGGGTAAATGTTTTGACTGTTTAATCATTTAATCAATTTTCCTGTCTGTGATGCTGCAGTCTTGAATTATAAAGCCGTAAATAAGGTAACACCTAAATAGCCAGATTTGGCTTCTGTGCAAAGGGGTTAAGTGCATATATATTCCCTTCTTACTTGAGTCTCTTCGCTCATGCCAAATGAAACACGATTAATATAGATTAAAAATGAATGATATTTAATCGTGATTAATCGAAATTAATCCACGGCAACCCTGTGATTAATCTGATTAAAAATTTTAATCGTTTGAAAGCACTAAAATATATAATGGCTACCACAGCATTTTGCAGTGCCATGCAGTACCCTCTGGTATGCACCTAGTTGGTCAGGGGTTCAGCAAGACAGTGACCCAAAATAAAGTCCAAGCTCTGCCAGAACTACCTTAGGAAAAAAGAACAAGATGGTAAGCTTGAAAACATGGAGTGGCCAGCACAGTCTCCAGACTTAAATCCCATCGAGATGGTTTGGGAAGAACTGGACAGAAGAGTGAAAGCAAAGCACCCTACAAGCGCCACACATTCATGGGAACTTCTGCAACAGAGTTTGATTTCCATTGTAGAAAGAATGCCACGAGTGTGTTCAGCTGTTATATCTGCCAATGGTGGCTATTTTGAGGCAAAAGTTTAGAATACATTTTGGTTTATAAATGGATTCCATGGTTTCTTTTTTAACTTCAATTGTTTATTTGTTCTATCATGTCTATGCTTTTCAATAAAAAACTGGAAAAATTGGAGTGTTCTGAAACTTTTGACCGGTAGTGTATATATATATATATATATATATATATACACACACACACACATACATACATACATACATACATACATACATACACATGTGTATATGGGCCAGGCTCACGAAATGTGCGCCACCCCCCCCCCAAATGTGTCCACAGGCTAGCAAATCTTATATTTTGCTTAGATCATTCCAGAACCACCATGAATGGAAAGAGCTCACCAAGGGCAACTTGGAAAACCCCACTTTTGTCAGTCTGTGATAAATATTTCCGTCGTTTTTGCACTTAAAGTTGGAAAAGTGGCCAAAAATGGCACTTTTTTGATGTCCATGTAAAAAGTGAAATAGTTCACTTTTTGTTTTTTTATATTTAAGTGTGTTCTATTTTTTTTTTTTTTTGTCTGTGCATAATAGACATGTGTAAGCTATGCCTGACAGTCGGCATACGTCCCTATCGTCGTTTTGTGTATTGCGGTGACATTTAATAAATTGTCCACAAGGTACTGGTTTCTGACTTAGATTTTACATTTAGCACTCTAGAAAAATAAAAAAAGGTCCCTACACCCTAATAATCCTTCAGGATGAAGCAAATATATGGTGCATTAGGGCAAAAATTAAAAAAAAAAAAAAAAAAACAAAAAAAACTCCAACCTACAGGGATTGAGTGGGATTTTTGTGTCCCCAAAAAAATGACCTTTTTAAGAAAAGTTTCTGACTTAGATGTATTTTTAAAAAACTGTAAAAGATATAGCCAAATGCAATTCAGGTATTGTTGTTGGCCTAAATCAAATAGAAATCACTGCTTAGATCAATTATTAATTGAATAACGACATAGCTACAGCGTGTGAAGCATTTTGGTCGGTTTCTGACTTAGGGTTTCTGCCTTAGATTTCTAAGTCAGAAACCCGGGCGTCTCAGGCAGAAACCAGGCGTATTCGGCCAAATGTGGCCCCAGTCCTTACACAGGTGGTCAGGGACATGATATTCCATGTTGGTTTGACATGTTGACATGTATTTTAGCCGATTTGATCGAAAATACAACCCCAATTCCGAAATAGTTGGGACGAAGTGTAAATTGTGAATAAAATCAAAACGCAATGAATTTCAAATCACACCAGCCAGTATTTTATTCACAATAGAACAGAGATAACATAGCAAATGTTGAAACTGAGAAATTTTACAATTTTATCCACAAAATGAGCTCATTTTGTGCATAAAAATGTAAAACGTCTCCGTTTCAACTTTTGAAATGTTATCTATGTTCTATTGTAAATAACATATTGGCTCATGTGATCTAAAAGTCATTGCATTTTGATTTTTTTCACAATTTACACTTCGTCCCAACTATTTCGGAATTGGGGTTGTATAACGATGGCATCGGTCGGAGGCCCGACATCGGACCGATCGGCCCACGCTCTCGGTCAGATACCAGGATCTCAGGCAGAAACTGACGCGGGGCGTGGGCGGCCAATGTGGCCGCAATCGGTGGCCAATCAGTCATAAACTTGGTCAAATAACATGCATGGGTGGTCGGGGACATGATATATTGTGTTTTCTAAACGTGTCGACTTGTATTTTTGAAGATTTACTCGAAAAATATCGGTGGCGTCAGCCCACGCTCTCAGTCAGAAACCGGGATCTCAGGCAGAAACTGACACGGGGCGTGACGGCCGCTGTGGCCGCAATCGGTGGCCAATCAGTCATAAACTTGTTCAAATAACGTGCATAGGTGGTCGGGACACCAGACAACACCTACAACAAAATAACAATAACTAAAAGGCAGAAAAATGCATTCATCATAAAAAACTCCCGGGGCTCAGGCTAGGGGAACCTAGGACCCAAAAAAAAAAAAAAAAAGAACTGTCAAGCAGCCTGTTCACCAGTCTACAAGTGGCATCTTCTATTGGTAAGTGATCAATTACCTACTTGAGACTCTTATTCTATCTATTAGTTAAGTATTATGGCAATAGCAAGTCAGTCGGGTTCAGTTTGGTACACTTTGACGGGTTTCTGACTTAGTCGCTGTTTCTGACTTAGATTTGGTTTCTGACCGATATACCGATATTTTGAGCTAATAGACACCTGTTCTGGCTTGGTATTGCCTAGGCTACATACTTTTAAGCCATAAGGAGTGTGTCTAGGAGATTTTTGAGTTTTGATATAGGTTTTTATAACATTTTTCAGGTATTTGCAGACCAGAATTTCTTTTTTCAGCAGTGACGGGATCCCGAGGGGAAAAAAATCACTTTAGGGTTTCTAATTTCAGGTGATATGCCTCTGGACATCACTAATATACAATTATAACACTAATTGGAGGCTTAAATAATTTTATTATCACTAGTTATAGGCCTCCGGATGGATTATAGGCAAACAGTAGGTTTCGTGTTTCTGACTTAGACGAGCAAGGGTATAGGGAAATGCGTATAACTCACCAAATATTCCACCAATGACCATGATATTTGGTATTTAGAGAGTAGACATATACCTTTATCACATACAATTACCACTGAGAGCATGGGGTTGCCTGAATTAATTTTACACATTGTGTTAGAGAGCAGTTTGCTTTCGCGCAGCAATTTTGCACCCAAGACATAAAACATACCCTGACTTCAGGGCCATGGCAGGGTTGACAATCCCAACAGCATATTACCTATATACCATTTTTCCATCAGCTATACTATCCTTCTATACATATCAGGGCATTTTGAAAAGATATAGCTATATCTATGCATGTATGAGGCTTTAGAAGATATGCATGTCTTGAAACGAAGGCAGAAACCCAGCCCAAAAAATGAGTTGAGGGACCCAACTTTGACCAGGTACCACAAAAAAATGAAAAACATCGCCGTCGCACGGCTTTGGAATATGATCCCACAACACCTATAGATTAAAAAACCACTCGCAGCTAAGCTCTATGAGTACTTTCATTATTTTTCAGTACCGGGGGGGTATATATATACACACACAGTTTTGTGAGCTACAAGTATTCAGAAGCTTTGAAAGACACTGACATGTTATTTCACAATTAATGTGGCTATGAAAATGCTTGACAACTATTTCAATGAACAATAATGCAAGCTAATGGGAAAAAGACACTAATTCTACTGACTGATTCATGCAACTGAACGAATTAACACTTCATTGCTCATCAGGAAACATAAATCGATGCGGGTTTGGAGAAGTAATGCACTTCAGGGCACTGTGAAAGCAGGGCTCTAATCCCTCAAATGGCAAGTCCAGGGTGGAAGAGGTTAACTTCTGTATATAATCGGAATAGCAAAAAGTTAACAAAGAATAATTTACATCACACAGAATGTCAAAATTTAAGAAAGTACAAAATAACAAGATTAACAAATTATTTCCATTTTCAAAAAAGTTAATTAAAATCAAATATATATATATAACATTGCCAATGGATTATTCTAGGCACTGAACTTATTCTCCAGTTATTCCCCGTCTGTCTATTCCTCCTGGTATGCCTTAATCAAGGAAAAGGTTAAGACAAATCATTAGTTCAAAGGGATGTTTTGTCTCTCCTCTAACTTAAGCCGAGCAACCTCCACTGACCCACACTAGACAAGCCCACATGATAAACACCATCCCCAACACCACCAACACCCCACAAAGTCAAAACTTCCTTCTGTCTTTCTTTTGTCATGACTTTTGAATGGCTGGTTGTTACTTGTCAATCATTTTGAACTCGAGTCGGTGGATGACAGTAATAACATCACTTATGATCTATTAAGGCATTTTGCATATCTCTGGGCACACAGTAACAAAAGTATACTGCAATTTTCTGTAAGTTTGCTAACTTATAAGCCCACAGCATCTATATCTAGCCACGAATACAGGCAAAATCACATAATGCAATTCATATTGAGGTGAGATGGGGATTACGGGACTGGCAGTGTATCTCAGTGCAAAGTCAAACTCAGCAAAGTCTCCCCATACTGTGAAGCTCTGTGATCGCTATTCTGTATGAAGGAGGTCTGTGGGAGAGCTGGTGTGGCAGAAAATGTTTGTGCGTGTGTCTGTGTATGAGATATAGCATATTTGGGAGAGAAAAACAGAGGCAGAAAGAAGGTGCCAGAGAAATAAACTAGGAAGGGAGTGAGGTAGAAGAAAAGGTAAAGAAGGTGAAAAGCGAGGGAGACAGACTAGATGAAGACACAAGATCAGGACACTAACCCCCCCTCCTCTGACTCCCCCTCACTTTGCAAGAACTGTCACCAGCTGCTTCACAGCACTCCAGCCCTGGCCCTTATGACCACCTTCAGCCTCCCCATGCAAAATAAGAAAGGAGAGGGGCCGGGGTCGGACCGCTCCTGAGTTCCAACAATCCATGGGGTGTATTTTGTGAGGCAGGAGCGGTTGTAGATAATTACACCCTGCATCCTAGCCACATGCTCAGACACCTACTATCACACCATATTCCAAATTTCTCAGCCCCCCCACTACCCCTGATTTAAGTTGATTCAGGAAAACTCGATGCTCCCACCAGAGCTGTGGCAGTGGGCTGTTGCACTGCTGGCTGTGCAACAGTGGAGGGCAGTACTGAGATAGAGGATGTAACTGTTGATGATCATGCACAGCATGATCACATTGCTATACACAATCCCTCTAACTCTCCTTTTATACCAATATTTTCATCAAAAGTCACACTCTCTTTGACTCTCTCACCCTCGCTGCCCTCACTCCATTAAGTTACCAACCTATTATTTCACTCACTTTTTTCTGCCGCGATGCATCTTGGACACCAAATTTTAGTGCCCTTGTTTTTCACTGAGCTTTTTGTCTCAAAGTCCTTCTTCTGCTCACTCTCTCAGTTTGCTCCTCTCCTCCACTTATTCCCTGTCCCTTCCTCTTGTTATGCCTTTGCGCACCTCACATATAATCATTTAGGATATTCAGACATTCAAAGGGAAACACAGTCCATTTAATTTTAGGACATTTTAATTGAAGTTCACTGGTTCTACAGGGACAACAGCATTTTTTGAGTTGGAAGAACTGCATGATATAGCTTTTATGCACTCAATATCTTTAGTTCAAGGTACAATCAATTTTTACAGAGTTGGAAGGCTTTTGTTTGTGTAATGGTGAAAGCATGAGCCGAAAATAAATTTCCCTTATTTAGACTACTATATATATGATTAACAATGCTGTTTTAAGATGTAGACATTCTCACTGAGGTAAAACACTGAAACACTTTCTGAACTGAAGTGCAACTGCTTAACCTTGAGGTGACACAACTTTAAAACATTCTCATCAAAAATGAAAGTTGACCTATTTTATCAAAGTTTGGGTGATTTTATCACCCAAATGTGATTTTACAAACACAAATTTTTATTTTAAGGCACCCGCTCTTCCCTGATGAGTTCCCTTTTAAGTTTAACATGCTTATTTCTCATTGCTGTGTGCACTGTATGAGCAAGAACAATGAGTCAAATAATGTTGATTACCTCAGAACAACACTGCATGTCAAGGTTTGCAGATATACCTTAGACAGTGAGACAACAATAGTTCTCATAGTCAATGTGTTGGATGAGGGACCTGGGACCTGAGTGATTTTGACAATGGCCAAATCATTGGGGCCAGAAGAGTGAGTCAGAGCATCTCCAATGCGTTATGGCTTATGGGCTGCTATCAGACAACTGTGGTCATTACCTACCGACAGTGGTCCAAGGAGGAATAAATCATCAACTGGCAACAGAGTGTTGGACAACCAAGGCTCATCTGTGCATAAAGGCAACAATGTGCGTGTGTGTGTGTGTGTATAGTTGTGCTCAAAAGTTTGCATACCCTGGCTGAATTTGTAAAATAGGTAACATTTTTTAAAGAAAACAAGAATGGCCAGGCAAAACACATTTTTTTTATTTCTTATTGGACACAAATCCAACTGTAGGTCATGTGGAATTGAACAATCATCAAATAAAACATGGCAATAAGGGAAAACAAATTAAATGAACCTTGTTCAAAAGAGTGCATACCCTCAGCTCTTAATACTGTGTATTTAGCATCAATAACAGCATGCAGTCTTTCGTGATAGTTGTCAATGAGGCCCTTTATTCTCTCAGATGGTATAGCTGCCCATTCTTCCTTGCAAAATGCCTCCAACTCCTGCAAACTCCTAGGTCATCTTGCATGAACTGCACGTTTGAGATCTCCTCAAAGCGGCCTGATGATATTGAGGTCAGGAGACGGTGATAGCCACTCCAGAACCTTCACCTTTCTCTTTTGTAACCACTGGAGGGTCAACTTGGCCTTGTGCTTTGGATCATTGTCATAGTGGAAAGTCCAAGTGTGTCCCATGCGCAGCTTTCATGCTGAAGAATGCAAATGCTGCAATTGTCTGCCAGTATTTTCTGATGGCATGCTGCATCCATCTTACCATCAATTTTCATGAGATTCCCCATGCCTTTAGAGCTCAAACACCCCCAAAATATCAGAGAGCCACCACCATGCTTTACAGTGGGAATGGTGTTGACTGCTCTCCAAACATAGCGCTTATGGTAATGACCATAAAGTTCTAGTTTTAGTCACGTCACTCAAAATGACAGTATTCCAGAAGTTGTGAGGTGTGTTGAGGTGTTGTCTGGCATATTTTAGGAGGGTTTTTTGGGGGGATTGGCACAATAATGGCTTCCTTCTAGCAACTCAACCATGCAGCTCATTGTTGTTTAAGTAGCTCCTTATTGTGCTCCTTGAAACGACCACACCATCCTTTTCCAGAGCATCCTGGATTTCTCTTGAGGTAGCTTGAGGATTTTTCTTTTTTGTCCCAAACAATTCTCCAAGCAGTTTGGGCTGAAATCTGTCTTGGCCTACCTGACCTTGGCTTGGAGTCAACATATCCCCTAATTTTCCACCTCTTAATCACAGACTGAACAGGACTGACTGGCATTTTCAAGTCTTTGGATATCTTTTTATATTCTTTCCCATCTTTAAAAAGTTGAACTGCCTTGTTATGAAGGTCCTTAGACAGTTATTTTCTACTCCCCATGGCTCAGTATCTAGCCAGATCAGTGCAACCACTCAGGAGCTGACAAACTCAATGACTGTATACAGATAACATAACATAACATAACATGAATGGCGAGAACAGGCCGTTCAGCCCAACTAGGCTCGCCAGTTTCTTTATACTATTGTGAATATATCACTTCAGATACTCAATGACTCAGTGGTATCTAGCTTTAAGTCAAGCCTGCTCTTGAAAACTCCCAAGGTCTCTGCCTCAACAATATGGTCAGGCAAGCTATTCCGCATCGAAATTACTCTTTGGGTGAAGAAGTATTTCCAAATATTTCCGAAATTTACCTTTGGTCAGCTTCTATTTGTGACCCCGAGTTCTACTAACAACACTTGGTCAAAGGAATCCTACATAATTCACTTTGTTAATCCCTTTAACATATTTAAAGACCTAAATCAGATCACCCCTTAGTCTCCTTTTCCTAAGACTAAAGAGATTAAGGATCTTCAGCCTCTTCTCATAGCTTTCATCTAGCTTTCATGGGCTTTGTTCTCGCCATTCATGTTATGTTATGGAATTAGCTTAGTGGCTCTTCTCTGAACTTTCTCTAGAGCCTCTATATCTTTCTTAAAGTATGGTCCCCAGAACTGTACAAAATACTCCAGGTGTGGTCTGACGAATGTGTTGTACAAAAGAAGCATCACCTCCTTGGATTTGTACTCAATACTTTTGGCAATGTATCCCAGCATCCGATTGGCTTTTTTAACTGCTACGGCATAATGACTAGAACCTGTGAGGGCTTGGTCAACAATCACTCCCAGATCTTTTTCGTTTGGAGCACAGTCCAGTTTTAAACATCCCTTGAAGTAATCCCGTCTAATGTTTTTATTACCTACATGTACAACTTTACATTTCGCTACATTAAATTTCACTTGCCACATTTCTGCCCAATTCTGGATTCTATCCAAATCATCCTGAATCACTTTAGTGGACTCTATTTGCCAAACCTCCCAATTTAGTATCATCTGCAAATTTAACTAATCTGCTCTCAATATTCCTATCAAGGTCATTAATGGAGATGAGGAACAGCAGGGGTCCCAACACTGATCCCTGGGGGACGCCACTCCCCACCATACCTAGCTCAGATGAGATACCACTGACCACCACTCTTTGTGTTCTGTCCTGTAACCAGTTTTGAATCCACTTCAGAGTACCTCCTGTAACTCCAATGGAGCTCATTTTAAAACTTAGTCTCTTATGCGGTACTGTATTAAATGCTTCTGAAAATCCAAGTATATGATGTCATAAGCCCTGCTCTGGTCATAAGTCTTGGTGGCCTCTTCAAAAAATTCCAGAAGGTTTGTCAGGCATGACCTTCCCTTACGGAAACCATGTTGGCTATCTCTCAAGATATTGTTACGTTCAAGAAATAAGTCCAGCTCATCTTTTATGATAGATTCCAATATTTTGCACGCAATGCAAGTTAAACTGACTGGCCTGTAATTTCCTGGCTCAGTACAGTCCCCTTTCTTATATATTGGTATTATATTGCCCTGTTTCCAATCATTTGGTATTTCTCCAGTTTCTTAAAACCGTCTGAAGATGGCGGATAGCGGCTTAAAGATGATCTCACTAACTTCCCTGAGCACTCTAGGATATAAGCCATCAGGACCCGCCGCCTTATCTGCCTTTAGTTTATGCAACTTGTCTAATACTTCGTTATCCCTAACCTCAATTTCCGCTAAATAATCTTGAGCATTGGACATGCCCTCTGGCCGAATAAAGACTCGCTCTGGGGTAAAATTCTCAACAAAGTAACTGTTTAAGGTATCCGCAATATCCTTGTTATCATATAGCAGCGATCCATTTTTATTCTTTATGCACTTAACCTGCTCTTTGACGTTCCTTTTTCTGCTACAGTACTGAAAGAAGCGCTTAGGGTTAGTTTTTGCCCCCTCTGCAATTTGTCTTTCATACAGTCTTCTAGCATTCCTCAGCTCTTTTTTGACCACAGCCCACATTTTACAGTATTCAGCCTTAGTGTTCTCATTGTTATCCTTTATGTACATCTTATAAAGATTCCTCTTTTCCCTCAAACTCCTACGAATAGCTGTGGTCATCCACTGAGGATTCTGCTTTTTCAGCTTACTTTTGGACACCTTTGGAATGAATTTGCATTGTGAATCAAGTAAAACCCCCTTAAATCTTTCCCACATCCCATTTACAGACTCACAGTCCAGGAGTGTCTTCCATTTTATTTCACTTAGATATGAGCGCATCCTGTCAAAGTTTGCTCACCTAAAATTGAAAATTTTTGAAGACACCTTTTTAACTTCCCATGAAACATCAAAATTAACAGTAGAGTGATCACTTGTCCCAAGTGGCTCCAGTACCTCAACATTGCTAATTCTATCTGGATCATTACAGAGCACTAAGTCTAAAATTGCCTTCTCTCTTGTAGGTTTATTAACATACTTCACCAAAAAATTATCATTTATAACATCTAGAAATTCTTCCTCCCCCCTACCCTGTCCTTTCACCATTTCCCAATCGATACCAGTATAATTTAAGTCTCCCATAATAATAGTCCCTCCTCCTCTACAAGCTTGCGTAATCCTCTTAAAGAGCATTTCATTGACTGTACTGTACAAAGCTGGTGGTCAATAGCATACACCTATGTTTAAACCTGTCTTGTGTTTGCCAATGAGCCTGACCCAGATATCTTCACAGGGCAAGGAATGTTCAATTTTAGGAATTTCCTGCACATTTATGTTTTCGTTCACATAGAGTGCTACACCCCCTCCTCGCCTATTGCATCTATCCTTCCTAAAGAGTTTATAACCTTCTATATTATATTCATCTCCATCCTCTTCACTAAGCCATGTCTCTGTAATCCCAACTATGTCATAGCCCTCACTAATCATAACGGCCTCAAGTTCTGGAAATTTATTTTTTATGCTTCTTGCATTTAGATAAAAACATTTCAGGTTATCACGAACGCTCTTCCCCTTCGATTTCCCATGTGCCTGCTGCTCCAAGCCCCTCACTACGCTTGGTTGCTTTAAAAATATATCATCAATAGTACATGTTACGCTGTCAGCTTCCATTAGGGCAGTCTGCATTTCCCTCTGTATAACACTCTCTAACCTCCCTGCCCCCCAAGTCCCTAGTTTAAATAACTCTGTGCTACCCTCAACATACGCTGACCCAGTGCATAGGTACCCCTCCGGTTCAGGTGTTGCCCATCTGGCTTGAACAGGTCACCCCTGTCCCAGAAGTAGTTCTAGTGCCCCATAAACCTGTACCCCTCTTTCCTACACCAGGTTCGTAGCCACGTTTTTAACCTCCAGATAAAATTCTGCTTCCCTCTGCTTGCACGTGGTACCGGTAGAATCCCGGAGAACACTACCGTGGAGGATCTGCTCCTAAGCTTTTCAGCTAATTCCACAAATTTGCCTTGCAGAACCTCAAACCTACCCTTACCTATGTCATTTGTCCCAACATGGACCATGACAACTGGATCCCCCCCCCGCTCTGGCCAAGAGCTTGTTCAAGACGCCCAGGAGGTCTCCTACCTGGGCACCAGGCAGGCAACACACCGCACGAGACTCCTTGTCGCGCGAACAGACTAAACTGTCTATTCCTCTAAGTATTGAGTCCCCCACTATCACTAACTCTCTTTTCTGAGGGGTAGAGGCCATCAGGGTGCCCTGATGCTCATCGGTCCCCTCACTCTCAGGGTCAGGGGCCAATTCGAGTTCCTGCAAGGGCCGGAATCGGTTGGACATCTCAACCACTGGAGGAGCTGTCACTGTACGGTGTGCATGCCCTTTCCTGCGCTGACGTCCTACCGTCACCCAACTTTCTCTCCCTGCCTGCTCTGGGGTCCCCGCACCAACCTGCTTTGGCGTACACACCATTTCTGTAAATGACATACTACTTAGTTCCTCTAGGAACTCTACTGATTGCGAACTATGTCGCGCCGCCAACTGGTCCTGAAGATCAAGGATCTTGCTCTCCAGATGCTCAATTAGCTAGCACCGGTGGCAGACAAACCCACCCTGGAAATCTCTTTCCAAAAGTGCGATCATCCTGCAACCGTCACATAGTTTTGGCCACAGTTTGAACCCCCTACCTAATGACCTCGCTCACCCTAGATAAAAGAAAATTACTAATGCCGAGACAGAAGCTCAGGAACCACAATTTATTAATTTATTAACCTGAGAAGCCCTAAGCAGCAGTCACAGTAAAAACCGTGGGGAAACTATGTAAATGGATAATAAGCCTCTTTTAACAGGGGCTTAGTTTCTGTTAACAGAAATGAAATACCAAATTGAGACAAACTCTATATGTAATAAGCACTCCTAATAAGCCGACTTGAGTTTATCTAGTCCCGGTACTATTAATATACTAACCTAAAAATATCACAGGGCTTAGCTGAGAATCCAGTTAAAACAGACTAGCTACAAAGCCCAGGAGAAACTGGAGGAGGGAGGAGGCGGAGCACTCTGGTAAACCTTACCGTTTAAATTCCAACCTAACCGAATGGACGACTCAAGTTGACTGCTGCCCTACTAACTAAATACTAAATCTCAGATCCCCAGCTAAAAATGCAAACAGTTACTATCTAGCTAGCTACCCACAAATACAACCAAGGGTATCCGAGAAAAGAGTAAAGCCCCGGTTCCCTTTAATTAAAACGGACCGAATAAACAAGTCGTTTACTATGTGAGCGAACTAAACACGGTATCTCCCCCAACAAGCTGTCGCTAAGCACTCGAACAAGCGGTTAAACTTTAATCAGCTGATCAAGGCACCGCAACCGGAGGAAAATACAAAGAGAACGTAATTTGCAATGTGTTTAATCAGAAGAGCCCTTTGGTAATAACAAAATGCGAAAAAGACAAAAAACCCGGTTCGCGTTAATATTCAAGCTTGGCAATGCGTTAATGCGGTAATATGGTCAGGATAGATAAGGAAGGGGACTAAAAAAACCCCGGTGAACGTCAATATTTATTGGCTAGAAGACTGTATGAAAGGCACGCCACCAAGTATGAAACCAAGCCAGGTTATAGTTAGATATCCAGGTAATTCGATAATATTCTTGGCGTTGAGAGCTTGCTGAGGTTCGTTAGCTAAATCAGCTACAGAAAAACCAGGCGACAGTACCTCAGTCCTTGAAAACAACTCTGTTTTACTTTGTATATCACACAATTAACTTAGTCAGACAATTATTTAGCGTTTAAATTTATTCTTTAACTTTAGCGTTTAAATTTATTTTACTTTACCTTACTTTGCTCCCGGGAGACTGAAACCCCCCCCCAAAGAAAACCCCCAAAAAACCCCCGTCGCCTTTGTTTGACCAGTTTAGCGACTTAATTTGGCTGTTTGCTCACCAAGTTGTTACAGGGGGGAAAAGGGGAAAAAGAAAGAAAGGGGGAAGATTCTCCCTGCCCCTAATGCGACAAAGGTTATACCTCGAGAGCAAATCGTCTAATCTCTATTAATGTTAGAGCTTTAACACACGAATTATTTTCAGAAAACCCCGTTTGCACAAGAGTAAATCTTCAGCTTCAATCCCTCCACAGGTCTTTCTCTGTCTCAACCCAAGCAGAATGATCACCAACGAACAGCGCTGCAGCACAGCCAAGAGGTCATCAACCAAAATTCAATATTGATACTAGTTTCAATTTAAAAAGCCAGCCATTTAACAGCCATTTAAACCTGTGCGTGTCTGTATAACAAGGTCAAGCATTTAAGGGTATGAACACTTATGATCAGGGCCGTTTGGGTGATTTAAGTTATCATTATGATTACATCCCAAAAAAACCACTTGGTATAGGGTGCTGGATCCAAAAGAGAAATACAAAAAGACAAAAAAGATCCGCACACCAAAAAGCGCTCCCATGGAAAAGTTTAAATAGCGGTAACGTTTCGAGCCCGTAGGCTCTTCTCAGACTCACCCTGAAGAAGTCTGAAGAAGAGCCTACGGGCTCAAAACGTTACCGCTATTAAAACTTTTCTATGGGAGCGTTTTTTGGTGTGCGGATATTCAGAGATTCAGCCTTATATGTTTGAGCCCGCTTACGCATTCTGAGTGAGTCTCTCGCATTGACGTTCCTGTGCCGTAGTCAGCAAGTATTCAATCAAAGCGCACTGAAGAAATTCATTTGCGGAATTTAAGTCCTTGTGCAATAAGTTAATCCGTTTCACGTCCATTATGGTGGATTTCCCCACTAGTGACACGGAAATCGATTATGACTCTGGAATTCTCACGCTTGTCTTTACTGAGGGATTGGAAGCAATGGAATTGCATAAAGATGTGTATGCAAATTATTTTGAAGGGGAGGAAACGGGATGAGAGTGGGGGAGCAGTGAGATACATGTTACATCATATGTATCTGTTGTTCAGATTGGCCCGTTTTCTGGCGGTTATTTTTAAAAGAGGAATTTCTATGGAACGGAGATGCTCTTGAATGCGGGTAGACTACCGTTATTCAACAGAGACAAGGTAAAAACGGTTTTTGATTCTATGTCACCTTTAAATAAAAGACAAGTTTTTTGCATGATGAGTCATATTTTCAAAATAAATGGCAACATTTCACAAGTTCAGCAAGGGTATGTATTTTTTTGAGCATAACTGTTTCATTGCTGACCCTACACCTAGCCAACTGAAGCAACTCCAGATCATAACACTGCCCCCACAGGCTTGTACAGTAGGAACTAAGCATGATGAGTGCATCACTTCATCAACCCCTCTTCTTACCCTGATGCGCTCATCACTCTGGAGCAGGGTAAATCTGGGCTCATCAGACTTAATGACCTTTTTCGATTGCTCCAGAGTCACATCTCCTTCTCCCTAGCAAATTGAAGCCTTTTTTCACTTCACCTCTCTGATTAGTGCCTTTCTTAAGGCCACAAAGCTGTCTAGTTCCAATTCCTTGAGTTTGCGCATTGTGCATGTAGACATGCTCTTACTTTCACGATTAAACATAGCGGCGAGTTCGACTGTTGATTTTTAAAAATTTGATTTCACCAAATGTTCAAGTGATCTCCGATCACGATCACTGAGAATTTTTTTTTTTTTTTCGGCAACATTTCCTCCTGGGAGATTACGTTAGTTTGTCCACACACTTTTGAGTCCCCAAAACTTGCACCGTCACATTTCAGTCAGCCAGAATAAACAAAGTCAAATGTCATTAATGTAGCCTTGATAATCAAAGCAAGCTCCGGCTAGCAACACCAAAGACACGGCCGTGGTCATATGAGAACTGCACACTGGAGACGGATGGTGAGATTTTAATCCGTGAAGCGCTCAACATCCATTGAAAATAATTATTGGTCTTAAACTGTTTTCAATCATTAATTTAACATTACATAAACTCCAAAAACAGTCAACATTATCAGATTCGACATAATCTGTAATTTAACACAAAGAAAACGTCATTTCAACATGAAATTACATTTCAATTATTCATTTGGGGATTTTTGTTGCTAATTTTCGCTTTCTTAGTTGCAATCAAACAATCATGAAGCAAAGATTTGATAGAGCAGGATGAGCTTAAAGCAAAAACAAAAGTTAACATTGCAGTTTATCTGTTTTGTAAAGTGAATGAAACATTTTCTCTTTAATTGTTGCATCATTGCATTTGGGAGGAAGCTGTGCATTTAACTCTGAACTGCCAAAGGCTTATTTTTATCATTGAAAAATGTGTTCATCAAGGAAAATTATTGAAAACAGGCTGAGGATTATTAGTGCTCATCTTATCTTAACCCTTACATACTGTTCAGGTCAAATTTGACCCGTTTTGACGTTTGACAGCAGTAAACATACCCTAAATGTCAGTCTTTTGGCCTGAAATTTTATGACTTTTCCTAAAGTGACCCCAAATAAATAAAAACGAGAACATTTTAAAATTTTATATTTTCGTACCGGTGCTACAAATTTTCATCCACTGAGGCTGTTTTGGGTCAAATTTGACCTGTATCTATTTCAATGGATTTTATATCCACAAGTGTGGGTCAAGTCAAGGACAATGGAGGTTTTAGGGAATCTTGAAATTGTCAAACTGTACATTCAATGTCTGTATTTATTATTGGACAGTGGTGGCAGAGCTCAAGGGGGGACCTTGACACTGTCACGAGAACTGTTTGTGGTCCCACCTCATTTGCCCTAGTTCCCGCAGAGACAGGCACCTGCTGGCCTTTGAAGTGTCGTGGGGGAATCTCAAAATAGTGAAACACCATAGGAGTGATCATATATGATACACATAAGGAACATAAGTCATACAGACAGTGGCGTTCCTGGAAGTGATAATTGGTGGGGCCCGGACCATGCCTTTGCATCAATGATTGTTCCTGGCTTGTACTCAGTTATTTTCCATTATTAACACGTTTTCCAATTATGACAATAATCCTCTGGCAATCAAAGTTACGGTTTCTCTCTCCATGCGATCTATTGACGACTAAATAATGGGATAAATTCAGATCAGAAAAATTACCTGGGCCACTCAAAAATTGTTCAACGCTTTGTGAAAAACAAACTGCTCTCAAACGTCTGCGCTACCTTTTCCACACATCAAGTGATTTAACTGGCGCTTCATGATCGTTTTGTTCAAATAAAACAAAAGACCATTTGAAACGTCTGTGTGCAATTCTGAACAACGCTGATTTAAATGCACGAAATTACGCGTCCAGATTAATGATTGTCGCCGTACCGAAATGTACCGTACCGTACCGGCGTGTTCTCGGAGTAATCTATTGCTCAGTCCCTCAAGGAATTTGCATGTCGCGATTGCAACTATTAACCCTCTATTAACCACCGTTAGCATATCTGCTACATAAAGTGAAAGGGTTAACAGCCTGGACACCTGGCTGGTTTTGTTTCTTATTGCCAAATAAACATTTGAGAATAACTTGAATGGTCCGTCACTTTAATTTTTCCATTCGCATTATTACCCAATGTAGCAGATCTGCTACATTTTGGAAAGGTGGGCCAAAGGGTCGAATTTTTTTTTTTTTAACTATTTTTCCAAATATTGGCCCATAATCAACATATTTGCCTAGGGAAATGATTTTTACACAGTTGGAAAGGTACTTGGTTAACAGAGGGTTAAAGCAAATTCAACCAATCCATGCAAATTTCTTGCGGACAAAAAGATAAATCGCCAAGACATTGCAACTTTCATTGCCACTTTTTGAAAAAGTTACCGCAAAAAATCTATAAAACAATAAAAAAGCTGGGAAAATCCTGGAAGGATTGCGTGCAAGTCAGGGTTAGTAATTGTTTTAAAGGGGAGCTCTGGGCCCCACCAATCGTCAGTCCTAGAGACGCCCCTGCATACAGAGGTCAGAGGGTGCCTTGACACAGCCATGAGAATTGCACCTGCAAGCCCTTGCAATGAAACAAAATAATGTAAAAATAAACACATTTGTAACAATTTGGGATGGGAGGGTGGGAGGCCTTGATCAACAATTCACAGGAGAAGCCAACACAAGGGGATAGAAGAGAAGGAGATGCAATTTCTGATCTTGAAAAAAAGGTCTGCAAAACAGGGACAACCTGCTGCAAATGTGAGAAATCCATCTGCTAGTCCCTCATATCCAAGGTCTCCTACCACTGCTTTCAGTGCACAGACTAGTTTACGAGAAGTATTTTTTAAGGTTTTATGTTCTGAATGTCAATTAATGTTGAATCAATATTGATAATTGTGATTCTGTGATGCTTAAAATTGAATTGTATGATATAGCAGTGAGGACAGTGTTTAATGGTTCGTCTGTCGCGAATGGTTATGTGGATGTAAATTTTAAATCCGAACAGTTCCAGAATGTTCTTGCCATTTTCACTTATTAAAAAAAATCTATTTCAGTCATTATGGCTGTTATCTTTTCATGCTTTAGGTAAAACAGTATATGATATTGTGTGGTATTTCATGTTTTTCTCTAAAAACGAGTGTTGTACAGCCTAAAAAATAGACTCTCCTTGCTCTCTGAAACATCAATTAGGGATTAATCATCCATTTACTAATGTCAGGTAGAATATTTTTTACATTCAAAATAGATCTCTAGTTCAAAATTTAGTATAGACACTTATTATGAGGATATTCTTGGTTCAGGTCAAAATTGACCTGGACCATACTCTGAGGGCATCAAATATGTACAGTGTGTAAGGGTTAACGAGCAGAACTGGCTACACCTGATAGTCCCAACTGTTTTCGGTGTTCGTGCAAAGTCAATTTAATTAAACAGTTGAAAACAAGTCAAGACCAATCATTCTTTTCAAGGAATGGGAAGCGCTTCACAAATTTTCAGTTCACCAGGCACCATTGTTAAATAAGCCCCCACTTTTGCCAACTGGATAGCACCAAAAATGACGTTATTATAATTTATTTAGCATCATATTGACAATGCATTGAGTTTCTAAAACCTGCTTCCACCTCGGGCTAAAAACGAAATGACCAACCTATTCCAGCTACAGTTGTGCTCAAAAGTTTGCATAACCTAGCTGAATTTGTGAAATGTTGCCATTTATTTTGAAAATATGACTCATCATGCAAAAAAGTTGTGTTTTATTACCCCGCCCCACCCAAAGGGTGAGGGCAAGGGGTATTGTTTTTGGTTCGGTTTGTTTCTGTATTTGTTTGTGTGTTTGTTTCTGTGTTTGTTAGTTTTGCCGCTAGAGTGTTAACAAACAAACGGGCAGATTCAACCCAAATTCCGTATAGGGATTGCCACTGACCTAGAATAGATCCCTATTGAATTTCGTACAAGTAGGTGAAAGTATGTGCGAGGGGCGGGGTTTGTTGTGCCTGGCACCACTTGTTTAAGGATAGTGATCTTGTGAAGTCATTTATCATCACTTAGGTGTTTGGTTCCTTTTTAAATCATAATGATAGCTGAAATCACCCAAATGGCCCTGATCATAAGCTTACATACCCTTGAATGTTTGACCTTGGTATACAGACACAAGGTGACGCACTCAGGTTTAAATGGCTATTAAGGGTTCTACACCTGTGGCTTTTTAAATTGTAACTAGTGTCTGTGTATACTTATTGAGTTTGTTAGCTCCTGGGTGGGTGCACTGATCTGGCTAGACACTGAGCCATGGAAAGAAGAGAAGAACTGTCGAAGGACCTTCATAACAAGGTAGTTCAACTTCTTAAGATGGGAAAGGATATAAAAAGATATCCAAAGATTTGAAATGCCTGTCAGTACTGTTCAGTCCATGATAAAGAGGTGGAAAATTAGGGGATATGTTGATACCAAGCCAAGGTCAGGTAGGCCAAGAAAGATTTTGGCTCAAACTGCCTGGAGAAATGTTGGGGACACAAAGCAAAATGAACAAGCTACCTCAAGAGAAATGCAGGATGCTTATGGATGCTCATACAATAAGCTGCATGGAAGAGTTGCAAGAAGGAAGTCATTACTGCACCAATCCCACAAAAAAGCCCACCTAAAATATGCCATGCGACACCTGGACACACCTTACAACTTGAATACTGTCATTTGGAGCGACGAGACCAAAATAGAACTTTATGGTCACAACCATCAGCGTTATGTTTGGAGAGCAGTCAACAAGACCCATGTTGAAAAAATATACCATTCCCACTGTAAAGCTCATGGTGGATCTCTGATGGTTTGGGGATGTGTGAGCTCTAAAAGCACATGGAATTTTGTGAAAATTGATGGCAAGATGAATGCAGCACACTATCAGAAAATACTGCCAGACAATTTACATTCTTCAGCAGAAAAGCTGCGCATGGGATGCACTTGGACTTTCCAGCATGGCAATGATCCAAAGCACAAGGCAAAGTGGCCCCTACAATGGTTACAGAGGAGACTGGTGAAGGTTCTGGAGTGGCCATCATAGTCTCCTGACTTCAATATCATTGAGCCGCTTTGGGGAGATCTCAAACGTACAGTTCATGCAAGATGACCACAGAATTTGCAGGAGCTGGAGGCATTTTGCAAGGAAGAATGGGCAGCTATACTACCTGAGAGAATTAGGGGCCTCATTGACAACTATCACAAAGGACTGCATGCTGCTATTGATGTTAAAGGGGGGCAGTACACAGTAGTAAGAACTAAGAGTATGCACACTTTTGAACAGGGTTCACTTCATTTTATTCCGTTATTGTCATCTTTTATTTGATGATTGTGCCATTCTACAACCCCAATTCCGAAATAGCTGGGACGAAGTCTAAATTGTGAATAAAATCAAAGTGCAATGACTTTCAGATCACATGAGCCAATATGTTATTTACAATAGAACATAGATAACATTTCAAATGTTGAAACTGAGACATTTTACATTTTTATCCACAAAATGAGCTCATTTCAAATTTTCTGGCTGCGACAGTTCTCAAAAAAGTTGGGACACAGGCAAAAAAGGGTTGAAAAAGCAATTAATATATAAGAGAATCAGCTAAAAGAACATTTAGCAAGTAATTACATTAACTGGCATCAGGTGTGTAACATGATTGGCTATAAAAGGGATGTCTTAGCGAGGCTGAGTCTCTCAGAAGTAAAGATGACCAGAGGCTCTCCAACCCATGAAGGTTTGCGTAAAAAATATTGAGGAATACTTTAAAAACAATGTTCCTCAATGTCAAATTGCAAAGGCTTTGAAGGTCTCATCATCGACAGTGCATAATATCCTAAAAAGATTCAGAGAAACTGGAAAAATCTCTGTGCGTAAGGGACAAGGCCGAAGACCGTGATCTTTGGGCCCTCAGACGCCACTGCATCACTCACCGGCATGATTCTGTCATTGAAATTACTAAATGGGCCCAGGAATACTTACCAGGAATACTTCAAGAAACCATTGTCTGTAAACACAATCCGCCGTGCCATCCACAGATGCCACCTAAAACTCTATCATGCAAAAAGGAAGCCATTGTTGAGCATGATCCAGAAGCGCCGCTGTGTTCTGTGGGCCAAGGCTCATTTAAAATGGACTGTTGCAAAGTGGCAAAGTGTCCCGTGGTCAGACGAGTCCAAATTTGACATTCTTGTTGGAAATCATGGGTGTTGTGTCCTCCGGGCTATTGAGGAGAAAGACCACCCCTCCTGTTATCAGTGTTCAGTTCAAAAGCCAGCATCTCTGATGGTATGGGGATGCATTAGTGCATATGGTGTGGGACACTTGCATGTTTTAAAAAGCACCATGAATGCTGAAAGGTATATGAAGGTTTTAGAGCAACATATGCTCCCCTCCAGACTACATCTATTCCAAGGAAAGCCTTGTGTATTTCAGCAGGACAATGCAAAACCACATACTGCAGCTATTACAACAGCATGGCTTTGTAGTTGATGAGTCCGTGTGCTGAACTGGCCTGCCTGCAGTCCTGATCTTTCACCAATTGAGAACATTTGGCGCATAATTTAACGAAAAGTCTGTCAAAGGAGACCCAAAACTCTCCAGCAGCTGGAAGCCTGTATTAAACAAGAGTGGGATCAAATTCCAATGGCTAAACTCAAGAAACTTATCTCCTTAATGCCTAGACGCCTCCACTCTGTGTTAAAAAGAAGAGGGGATGCTACACCATGGTAAACAGGCCCCTGTCCCAACTTTTCTGAGACCTGTAGCAGCCATCAATTTTGAAATGAGCTCATTTTGTGGATAAAATTGTAAAATTTCTGTCTCAACATTTGCTATGTTATCTCTGTTCTATTGTGAATAAAATACTAGCTGGTGTGATTTGAAAGTCATTGCGTTTTGATTTTATTCACTATTTTCACTTTGTCCCAACTATGTCGGAATTGGGGTTGTACATTTATGACCGACAAGATAGACAAGCAGCTCAAGGTAAACTGTTGAGAGAGCCTACAAGATATTAAGCACTTGTTATGATCTGTATTCTGCCTGCTTAAGTTTTTGTTATTTTTCATTAAGGTTCTGATACTGTCATTGTTCTGGTTTTCATTTTTTCCATTGTTATTAGTTTGCAGTTCCCATAGCACCAGTGTCTTCCCTGTTATGCATGATGTCATTTGTGTTCCCCCAGCCATTGCACTACCTTGTCTGCGTCATTTCGGGTGATTTCGGAAGTATACGGTGTTTCACGAACTTCCTTCAATTCTCGTTTACTTCCTTCTAAACTAATCACTAATTAAGTGCTAATCCTACTAACACACTATGTTTTGTCTAGTTTATCTACTAACCCTTACTAATATACTAATCCTGTAAATAAATAACATACTAACTTGCACTATTTGGGTAAAATTATTACGGCGCAAACTACTAACATTACTAATTCTTGCTTTCCACAGCAATCTGTAACTCTGCCCTCTCCTTGCTATCCTGGTCCTTGCCTGTGTTTCTGCAGCCACCTTGCATCTATCTCTTACACTAATCTGCCTCTCATCTTTCACACTTAGGCACTCCTTAAATGGAGGCGTTCATGTTTAGTAGGTTTTGTGATTCCAGTCCTTGTCATTGTTTTTTCCCCCAACTGTTTTGTTTATTACCTCTTGTGTTTTCCCCTCTCATTTTCTGTTTAGACTATCCCTCACCCCTGTTGCTCCGCCCAGCTCATTACCTTCCTTTTCCATATTTAGGCCCACTCTGCTGCTTGTTCCCTGTCCGAACGTTGATAAATTCACCTATGCTGAGAGACCTGTATGCCAGCTGTTTTGTTTAATGGAAGACAATTTGTTAGACCTTGATTTTTGTCTGTGCCCTTTTGAATCTGTTTGCCTGTGCTTTTCTGGTTTTTGACTTCCCTTTGTTTTTGATCACGATTTTGTCTTTGCTGCCCTGGTTTTCAACTTCTGGATTATGGACATTCGACCCTGTATTTGCCTACTGTTTATGTACCTCTGTCCATCTGACTACCCGGTTTATGAACTCCGCCTGTTTTTTGACTCTGTTTTTCGATTTCGTTTTTTGGCTGTCTCTCTCTGGTGATTTTTGGCCTGACCTCGGATTCAATAAAGGATTACGATTTCTGGAAGAGACTTGCTTGCGAGTGGTTCCTACCCAGGAGCCTCACAGCACTTGCTTTCCATCATGGTTTTACTTAAATTTTCAATAATATCATCTATAGTTTATTTATTTTGTCACCATTTCTTTCAATGTATCCTCATGACAAAATGACCTGTACAGGGCTGCAAAAAACCTACGGTTAGCAAGACATTGTACATTCAGTTAAAGTTACTACTTCTTACAGGTTAAGTTAAGATTAGTGTTGGTGTTAGGTTAAGGTTAGGGCTCAGGGTTCAGGATTAGGGTAAGGTCATCTTGGTTTTTAACAGACAGTTGTGGCTTTTTAACAGTTTATAGGTTGCAGTTTCACAGATTATAATAGCTGAAGCAATAATTGAGCCCTGCTCTTCTACATAATACGTGATCTTGCACGCCCTACCATCATCCGCAACTGCCAAACCTTGAAATTTCTTCTCATTTAAAGACATCAGCACACTTCAAACATTCATATAGATTGTTTTTGGCCATCTACATTGTCGATCCAATTTCTTCTCCACTGTTTTTCAGTAACCCCACATCATGAAGTCAGTAGAGCCACTTTTTATTGCTCATCCAAGAATTTTCTTGAAAGGCCACCATGCTTTTCCAAAACACAATTTTCTGGGACCCCTGTAGAGCCCAATAATGTAATAACTACTGTTAATGTAATAATTGCCAATAATGTAATATTTTTTTTTCTATTTTTAATGTAATAAAAGTCGATAATGTAATAACTTACCAATAATGTAATACATTTTCTGAAACAAAAATGTAATAACTTTTTGCCCATAATGTAATAGCCAGTCAATAATGTAATAAGTTATTTCATTATCAGCTGGGTAAAAAAATAGAAGATTAGAAAGGAAAAACGATCAGAGTCCAAATTCTGCATTTTTGTATATTTTACATTATTATAGTATTTTACAATAATATATAATAATATTATGTATAATTATAATATTTTATATTTTTTGCATATTTTTTCCGCGCTTTGTTTCTAAGATCATTTAGAATTTTTAATTCATCATTTCTCCACAACGTGAAAATGTGACTGATAATTTTTCCATTGTGGCCTTCAAATATTACAAATGTAATAATTGGAGCCAATAAAGTAAAAATATATTGTTTTGATTAAGCTTCAATTTTCCTCTACAGACTTTAATTATACTGACCCTTATTGCTGCTTCTGTCAAATGCTAAAAAACCTGACTAGTCTTGCCAGTGTCAGTAGTCAGTTGGCCAAGTAGGTATATTCAACATATGCTAGTTCATACTAATTCCAAATCTTCTGTTTTCCGTCAAGGATCACATTTAGCCAAGTTACAGGTGTAGTATGTAGGATTTAGTGGCATCTAGAGGAATGGATTTGCAGAAATGGAATATAATGGTCATAAGAATTTTTCAATTAGTCCATGAAACCTTGAAAATAAGAATCATTGTCTTTTCCTTACCGTAGAATGATCTCTTTATATCTACATCATGAACAGGATTGCTTCCACGGCAGCAGCCATGTTTAATATCTCTTGATATTCAGTTAGTTGCAAAGTACAACCTCACCACTAGATTAAATCCCATACACTGCATCTTAAAATGGCATGTTTCTCCCCTTCAGAAACAGTAACATTCTTGTATGGCAGTGGTTCAAAAACTCAGTCCTGGGGACCCACTGTGCATGCTGGTTTTTGTTCCAACCACAAGTACAATCCTAGAATTAACAAGCTGTTAATTTTTTCTTCACTAAATACTTTTCAGGCGAGCAAGACATTACACACTCTTAAATTACATTGACAAAAATGGCTATGCATTCAATGCTGTATAATAACCGAATGTACTAACTGTTTATTTTTGTGTTTTTCCAGGTAATGCTATGGTATCATTGGTCTAACACTGAGCAAATTCAAGACTGTGGTGAAACAATGAAGTGATAAATAGGCTTATGAATGCAGGCTTTCAAAGCTCTACACTAATGAATTTCCAATGCCAATCACAAAAATAACACCAAACAGGTTTCACTCAACATAATTGGCTTTGTCGTTGAATTCTTATTTACCTAATAAATGGCTATTTTTAGTGACCAAGTGTCCTCAATTTTGACAATTAGAAGCCAATTCATTATTTGGTTTCAAGAGTCACATTTTCCCCTCTTTTTATGCTGTAAAAAGAAATTTTCAATTGAGTGCAATTTTAATATAGAGTTACGCAGGGCATGCATATTAATTTCTGACATAATGTAGCTTTAAAAAGTAAATAATCCCTATAATTGTGTGTAGAGTAATTTAGAAGCATTATCAACTCATTAAATTTCCGGGATTTTAATTGTGGTTGGAACAAAAACCTGCATACTCAGGGGGTCCCTAGGACCGAGTTTCGGAACCACTGCTGTATGGATTGGAAGACAACCAAAGCATGCTATAACAAACATCAGAGACGAGTTTGACTGAACCAACTCAAAGGGTCTCATACAGGGTCTCATATGTATGGAACATACACAGCCCTCCATAATTATTGGCATCCCTGGTTAAGATGTGTTCTTTAGCTTCTAATAAATTCAGTTTTTTTCCAAATAATATAGGACCACAATGAAAAAAAGAGGAAAATCCAACCTTTAATTCAAGTGCATTTATTCAGTGGGAAAAAAATCCCACATTAAGGAATAATTCTTTTACATTAAATCATGTGTGCCACAATTATTAGCACCCCTGATGTTAATACTTTGTACAACCCCCTTTTGCCAACAAAACAGCACCTAATCTTCTCCTATAATGTCTCACAAGATGGGAGAATACAGAAAGAGGGATCTTCGACCATTCCTCTTTGCACAATCTCTCTAAATCATCCAGCGACCTGGGTCCTCTCCTCTGCACTCTCCTCTTCAGCTCACTCCACAGGTTTTCAATGGGTTTGAGGTCTGGGGACTGAGATGGCCATGGGAGGAGCTTGATTCTGTGTCTGGTGAACCATTTCTGTGTAGATTTGGCCACATGTTTAGGGTCATTATCTTGCTGAAAGACCCAGTGATGACCCATCTTCAGCTTTCGGGCAGAGGCCACCAGATTTTGATTTAAAATGTCCTGGTATTTCAAAGTGTTCATGATGCCATGCACCCTAACAAGGTTCCCAGGGCCTCTGGAAGAGAAACAGGCCCACAGCATCACCGATCCTCCCCATACTTCACAGTGGGCATGAGGTGCTTTTCTGCATACTCATCTTTTGTGTTCCGCCAGACCCACTTAGAGTGTTTGTTGCCAAAAAGCACTATCTTGGTCTCATCTGACCAAAGCACACGGTCCCAGTTGAAGTCCCAGTACCGCTTAGCGAACTCCAGACGTTTGCGTTTATGATTGTGAGTGAGAAAAGGTTTTTTTCGTGCATGCCTCCCAAACAGCTTGTTGGCATGTAGATAGCGCCTGATGGTTGTTTTGGAGACCTTGTGACCCCAAGATGCTACCATTTGTTGCAATTCTTTAACAGTGAGCTTTGGAGAACTTTTTATTTCTCTTACCATCCTCCTCACTGTACGTGGTGGCAAAATAACCTTGCGTCCTCATCCAGGCTTGTTTACCACTGTTCCAGTTGTTTTAAACTTCTTAATGATTCCTCTGACAGTAGATATGGGCAGGTGCAGGCGAGTGGCTATTTTCTTGTAGCCATTGCCTGACTTGTGAAGGTCGACACACATCTGCCTCATCTACTTGAATGGTGTGTTCCTTTGTCTTTCCCATGTTGAAGAGTGGATAAGAGAAATGGCCTCTGTGTCACGTCATAGTTATACCCCAGGGAAACAGGAAGTGATGAATTACTAATTAAATGTTCCAAGATACTCTGATCAACTTTGTAAACTACTGTAGAAATGACAAAAATGCTTCAATTACATTTATTTCCTAGGAATTGTTAGGGGCGCCAATAATTGTGGAACAAGTGATTTATGAAAAATAATTATTTCTTAGTCAGGGATTTTTTTTTTTTCCCTTAAAATTCACTTGATTTGAAGGTTACATTTTTCTACAATTTTCAGTGTGAGAGTATGCTTCTGCAATAAAAATTGAATTTATTTTAAGGCTTTTAACACATCTTAACCAGGGGTTCCAATAGTTATGGAGGCCGCTGTAAGAATAATTATGTTTATCATATTTAAATGTTTAAAATCTAAATAAGAAAAATATATACTCAAATATAAATTTATTCCCTGCAATAGCGTGCTAAAATGGACATAATGGAAGTGAGTGAGTGAGGATCGTCTCAATATCTCAAAAAATGTACTTGCTATAACCTTCTAACTTTGCACATTAACAAACATCATGTAGCAGATAAGCTGATTAAAACTTGGTTGAATCTGCGAAGTTGCATCATACTAAATTAATTTGCAAAAACGCACAGCATCACATGGTCCTGTACAATCAGTAGGACTGCACATTGCTTCTATCAGTTAGCTTGCTGAACAAGCTAGCTAGCGCATTAATAAAATTATAAGCAATTCAATCAAAGGTAAACAGACCATTTCACCAATAGTCATGCTAATGACTCAGATTTCAGTCTGAGTGCGATTTTGCAATCCAGCAACTTGCATATAAAGTAGAGAGCTTAAATACTCATCTCATGGTCATTGGAGACAATCGTGATACGAGATTCAGCCAGGCGGGGAATGACATGCAGGACACAAACCAATCACAACACACGTACACCTAATGGACACGCAAGCTGCTGAATTGCGAAGAGAAACACGAGGGATTCACACAAGGATTGAGACAGATTTAAAGCAAGTCATCCATATCTTAGCCACTTTGGATGCAATGTCTAATTTATCAAATATAATTACCATTAATACCTAAGTAATCACAGTAAGAAATTAATAATGAGTTTGAATTTAAGAAATAACAATACTTTAAATGTTAAACAAGCAAATCAAGACCTTTCTAAGGCCACCCATAAATGTCCCTTAATATATCTATGACATTGCGCATATGAACATAATGAGAACAGTAGCTCTAACCAGTTTAACGCTTCAGGAAAGCAAAGAGCACAAAAGTTGTTATGTCGGATGACCCCTGCCAATATGGCACCACAGTTTCTGAAAATATGCACTGTGCCTGTGCATTCTCAGGCATGCATTGTGAGTGATGGACCTTCCATGGAACAAGAGCTTGCCTTGAGGCCATATTTAGATTTTTTTGTATTTTTTTTATTGACTCCATCATAAAAACACTCTAAACACACACACGCACACACAGGTGTAAATTAGTTGATCTGAATCATGGACCCAAAAGATCAGGTTTTAATGGTAAGGATTAAACATTTTAGGGTCAAAGTGATCAGCGCCCCCCCCCCTTATTTCTGCAGACTGACTTTTCGAAGACAGCCTTTTTCGCACATTACACACAGGGCTTAAAGCTCGAAAAATTGCCAAAAATGAAATTACCGGGGGAATGTCTGTCCAAAAAAAAGATTTGCGTCCTAACGCACTTTATGGGAGGTGTATGGTAACGAAGTACATGTACTTCGTTACAGTAGCCTACTTAAGTAGTTTTTTTTTTTTTTTTTTGAGGATTTCTTTGCTTGTGTTTTGACTTTTATTTTTACTCTACTACATTTAAAAGATAAAAAGTATACTTTCACTTCGTTACGTTGACACCGGCCACTTCGTTACTCGTTACAAATTTAAATATGAATGTAATTCATCATAAGGATTATCTGGATTTGGCGCGTTCGAGAACAACGGTGCTCGGCAGAGTATCTTTGTACAGATGTTGATGCCCGCGGACATGAAGCTGCAAATTTATGCACGCAGTTACAATATTCTATCACTAGATGGCACACCAGGATCAGTTATTGTATATTCACAAGCAAGCCCAGCTGAAACACGGTTTAATGGATGAGTTCGCTCCTAATTTAAATGCTGGATTTCTACTTTTATTAAAGCATTTACATTGTGATATTGACACTTTTAGTCAAGTTGATTCTGAGTATTTATTGCACTACATTTTAAATGCTATATTTTAACACAGGACAACTAAGCCTCTTCAATACTAATGATTTCTATAGCTGAATGTGTAAAATAGCAAGTGACTATTCAACTCTGACAACTGTACACTATCTGTTGTTTGCAGTCCTATATGGATTAACTATGAGACGAGCTATAACGTTTGTTTAAGTAGTGATAACAGCACTTTAAATGTTTAATCCATGATGTATCCTGATGGATGCTTTGATCATTTTCACAGTTTGTCCGTTTCTATCGGAATAGGACCCAAGTCTCTTTGTTTTGATTGTCTTTGCAGAGTCAAGTTATACCTTAACGCCTTTCTGCAGATGTAGACACCTGTGGACATAGAGCAGCTCTTTTTATGGACGCAGTTGCACTACTATATCACTAGATGGTACCCCCGGATCAGTTATTGAATATTAAGGGGAGGAGAAACCTTTTGGAAAAAAACTGTCATTTTTGGATAGAAATCATTCATACTTGGTGTATTGTCAATATATGACCTGAAATACACAAAATATGAACTTGACCTAATTTGCAAATTAGGTCGTGTGATTCAAGATGGCCGCCACCCCGATTTCACCATTATTTCTTTGCCTTATATCTCAGGACTAAAGCAAGATATTTGAATCAGGTTTTTTTTATTAGATTTAGTTATGTTTACACCTTCTTCTGAACTAGAATAAAGCATTTACACATAATACAAGAGATTTAGTGGGGTAAAAGAGGATTTTGCCATTTTTCGCCCCCTCGGTATGAAATATAAATCACCATAACTCACAGACCCAAAGTGATAAACCAAAACTTTTAGTTCAGTAGACTTCCTGATATGTACACAGACTTCTCTCAAAATTTCATGAGAAAAGCTCCACAAATAAGTGAGATATAGTGCCTTAAATGATAGCAATCGGGGCAAAAATCAGGTTTTGAGAAAATCCAGGTTAAAGTCAAAGTACACCTACAAATCATTGTAACAGTCAACTTAGAACATTAAAATGCCCCTGAAGCAAACACTTCTCTCTCCTGCTCCCTCTGATTGTCCTGTTCTTGAGCAGATTGAAGTGATTTGCTCTTTCTTTTGGCTTTTTCAGAGTCTAGGTTGGCCTTCTCTGCCCCCCTAACGCGCGACACATCCACCTGCTCTTAATTATGAATGATTAAACTTTTAATTAAGACCAGAATTAAAATTTTGATAAAAATTGTGATAAACCTTTTTTTTTGGATTTCTTCTCCCCTTAACAAGCAAGCAGAGCTGGAACACAGTCTAGAATATTGACGAGTACGCTCCTATCCCTGTTTTTCAGGAGTTGGATTAATCAAACTCCTCAGCTAAGCCTGATCTGCAAACTGCTCAATATCCTTGCCCATAGTATCTATCCAGCAGTTTAAAAAAATGATCTCTTACGACAGAAAAAATCGTTGTCCTCTGTAGCACCCACTTCAGTTACAGTGACTCAATGGTATTCCAAGTAGTTATAAAAAAAAAAAAATCAGTTTCCTGAGGCAAAAATTCGCCATGATGTTGACACTATGCCATTCTACTATCAATTTCAGTCATCAATTATTAAAAACGTGCAATTTCCTATCTTGGAATAACACGTAGATATGTCGGTTGAAGAATTTAGCTGTCTTTTAGAGCCTCATACAAGCTATCACGGAAATCCAATCACTTTAATGGTGATTCAATGGTGTCTGCGGGAAAGCCCAGCTGTAGTTCACGCCCACGTGAAATTCTCCTGGTAATTATCAGTGGGTTAACACGATTTTTATCCAACTGTAGACAGTATACGCTTTTCTCAGTAAGTGAAAGACAATGATTGGACCCTAAAAAACATATTAAAATATGTGCGTGTAGGGTTGCGTTATATTTTCTAAACTTTACGTAGCTCAGACTGACATGGTTGCATGGGAACAATAAACTTCCAGAAATGAGCCTGGAGAGCTGAGCTTATTTGCGGGATGGAAAAGTTAGATGGAAAATGACCATTATTCTGAATGGAACAGACAGGAGGGCTGACAGCATTGATACTTTTGAGGAGCAGCTCAATAATTCTCTTGATAAGTGAGTAAAGCTGTCTTTGTATGGTGTAGCTCTATCTTACTTTTAGCCTGCTAGCTAACTAGCCAGCTATTTCTTATTTTTGGTTTACCACCTTGATCACAGAGCTAGTTTGTCACACTGGGTAACAAAAGAGTAGTCGATACTGCAGTGTGCTGGCATTTTTCTTAACTTGGCAATCAGTTTTGGAATTTATTCCACATTCAATGAAACGGAATGCCTTTCATTTTCGCTTGGTTAAAAAATGCGAACAACTATTACTGTGACCTGAGTTATACGTGTTCCATAGAGGGTGTGAAAAGCGAACATTACAAGCTTGCGTTTCGCTTGAATGATCGGAATGGTAAACAGCAAGCTTTCCGTCTGAGTGAACGATCTGACCGTAAAATAAGCAGTTCCTCTAATGAGTAACTGTGCTTTGCTGACGCGACTTTGTAGATAAATGGACGAGATTCTAAACTTCATCGTGGAGAAAAGGCATGTTTTTGGTTTGGAGAGGTCACTGGTGACCATTGATGTCCAGCTGCGCCTATATTGATAAACTCATGCTAAATTCAACCAGAAAGTCATCCATTCATATTGAACTTCATGAGTACAAAGTTGATTTGCGTTAAAAATATGATTATTTTATGAATTGAAAGTGCGCCATTTTCAAGGCTCTGGGAGTTTGGGGAGCCACCTGGATAGCGATCTTATTTGGCTTTTAAAAAGTGGATAATTTAATATTTCATGCTCAGATGAGAAGTACTTGTGGTCTAGGAGTTTGTTATCCCAGAAATGTATTGTTTTAACCCCCAGCCATTTTTCAATCCTCAGAATTATTATTTTTTTTTACAGTTTCAATGGAGAATTCTCATGAAGATTTTTTATGTTTGCAGCCCATTTTCTCTACCAAAATCATATAAATAAACTGAAATACGATGTAATTCTAAATGCTGTAAGTGTCTTTTCTGAGTTGAGCCACTTTCGTCTTCTTTATGAAGCTTAAATCTTGAATTATAAAGCATCAAATTGGGTAACCCATAAATAGCCAAATTTGGCTTCTGCGCAAAGGGGTTAAATAGAGATAATTGTTAATGAAAAAAATGCTTTTCTCAGCTAACTATAAGACCTTGAATTTTGTTCCCAGATGCCAGGAAAACGCATATTTGGCACTTTAATTTTCAAATTTTTCTGGGGGAGGGCCCCGAGACCCCCCCTCAAGGCTTCGCGCCTTCGGCGCTTGTATGGGGGCTGCGCCCCCCCTTTCCAAAATTCCTGGATCCACCCCTGGTGATTGTGCCATCTCTTCTACTCTACCACACTCCTGGCCAGTAGACACAAGGTTTAAGGAACTTGCATAGCCAGCCTGTAATAATGTTATTAATTGTACAACTGAAGAGTCATCACTTTGCATTGCTGTGAATGTGAGCGAGAAGGAGTGTGAATGTGTGACAATGTGTGCGATGCAATGAATAATGCAGTAAAAAAAAAAAAATTTCCCATCCTCCTCCTGCTTAATTCGTAATTTTTAGTTCAACTGGATGGTAGGTCCGGTGTGCGTATGTCATGGCCTGGTTGTCCGTCATTCGTCGTTCGTCATCCGTCGTTCGTCGCCTGTAAACATCTTCTCCTCTGAAACCACTGCAGCTATGACAGTGAGACTTGACATGCATGCTCCTACCAATGAGGACACCAAACTTTAACCCCTTAAATGTCAATGGGCCCTAATTAGGGCCGGGCCAAATGTGTGAAAATGCAGGTGACAGTTAAGGGTTAAGTAAAACTTTCCAATTCGATTTCAAATGGCGGCCATATTGAAAATGCCATATGGGTCTGCTGGATGGTCATTTTTGCAGCAATTGAGCTGCAATTGGGTACAATGGTAGCTAGTAGCAAGCCCAAAAGCATATCTAATGGGTTTTGTGAAATTTACAAATTTGACCTTGGGGTCATTCATATGAAATCAACCAAATTCCAGGAACTTCCCAGTGTCATGATCATGGATTTCTTTTAAATTTTAATAGAATGTTGTTTATGGGGCCAAATGAAGAAATACCAAGTTTTAGCTCAATACCCCCAGCGGTTTTCATGCATATTCATGTACAAAATCAGCACATTTCAGAAGACGTTGCAATCTCTACTGAAAATTTTAGGTATTTACTGTGTCACTCATTAGATGGCACCATGACCTGATGCTCTAATTTGGGGGCAGCACCCACTAATTAAAGCACTTGGCCTCAAGAGACATTATGGCTTCAACTTTCAATCCTCCGCTTGATCCACTCCCCTGTGCTGTTGGAAAAGTCAGCAGGTCTACAGAAGACTGTTATCGAAAGACATACAATGCAAGGTAAGTTTCTTGCAAATGAGGTACTTGGTGAAAGTGAAAGTACATGTATAGCCACATTTAGGCCTTATACAGTTCACATACTACATTGATACCTACCACTATGGACTGCAGACCTGAACAACTGAGCTGATGATCAGAAAGTGGTCTTTCCTCAACTGCTTTTATTTTGATTTTCAGAAAACTTCGACTGAAAATGCTTTCTGCCTTTGATCCTGGGCAAAAAGAACTCCTAATTACAAGAGTCATTGGAGTCACTTTATCAAGGTTCAGAGACACTGGTATTAATGAGCATCTTCTGCAAAGTGAACTCGTGACAGAGACTGCATCGGTTTGCCACCATCACGAGCAGGTTTTCTTGCACAAATATTCCTTGGCTTTCAATAAAATGAGTTGTCTTGATCCATGGAAAGTGCATAAACAAGCATTTAAGACCAGGGTACCTCATTTGTAAGAAACTTACCTTGCATTTTATGTCTTTCAATGACAGTCTTCTGTAGACCTGCTGACTTTTCCAACAGTTCAGGGGAGTGGATCAAGTGGAGGATTGGAAGTTGAAGCCATGTCTCTTGAGGCCATGTGCTTTAATTAGTGGGTGCTGCCCCCAAATTAGAGCATCAGGTCGTGGTGCCATCTAATGAGTGACACAGTAAATACCTAAAATTTCAAGAAGAGATTGCAATGTCTTCTGAAATGTGCTGATTTTGAACATGAATATGTATGAAAAAGGTATAAACACACTGTGCACGAAAACCATCAAAAGTGCAACTTTTGGATACAATTTTAATAATGAAGCAATTGAGAGACCATATAAAACTTGTTTGAGGTGAAAGTACAGACAAAGAGCTTTCTAATGATAGGGGTCCTATAAAAATCGAAGGATTCTCCCATTGAGAAAAAACAGCCCGAAAATGGGTTACCCCCAAGACAGGGGGTCATAATTGCCTCCACCACAGACCAACTGCAAAATATATACAAGATATCATATGTTCCAATGGAGACCTGAGTATGTGCACTTACACTAAGAGACATAACATTTTGAGATTTCTCATTCTGTTCGGGTAAAAGAGCCACCTGAAATGTGCCAAATTTTGGGTTCTGCCTGTTTTTGAACGATAGCAGCATAGACATGAATGGGTTAATTTTGCTCCTTTTTCTTGTAAATTGTTTACTTATGGAAGGTTAATAATTGCTGAAAAAATGAAGTCCATATCTGTATTAGTCTTTGAGTTATGGCCCCATGAAAATGGCTATAATTCATTTTGCCACTTTTTTGACCCCCCCCCCCCAGAAAATGAAAACCGCTTGGGGTATTGAGCTAAAACTTGGTATTTCTTCATTTGGCCCCAAGTACAACATTCTACCGAAATTTAAGGGAAATACAACACCATGACACTGGGAGCCCCAGTTAATTTCATATGTAATGACCCCTTGGTCTGACCTTTGATCTCTGGTCAGACCCTGTTTTTTCTGTTATAACTTTAAAAATCTTCTCCTCAGAATCCACTGCAGCTATGAAGGTGAAACTTGGCATGCTTGTTCCTACCAATGAGGACACCAAACTTTATCTAAAACTTTCCGATCCGATTTATGGGCCCATTGGACGGTCATTTTTGCCGCTATAGAGCTGTAATTTGGTACAATGGTAGCTAGAAAAAAGCCCAGAAACATATCTGATGGGTTTTGTGAAATTTACAAAATTGACTTTGGTTTGACCTTTGATCCCTGGCCGTAATATAAACTTTCTGATCCGATTTCAAATATGGCCGTCATGGCCACACTCCCTTATTTTCTGTTATAACTTTACACATCATCTCCTCTGAAACCGCTGCAGCTATGAAGGCGAAGTTTGGCATGCATGTTCCTACCAATGAGGACGCCAAACTACAACCCCAATTCCGAAATAGTTGGGACAAAGTGTAAATTGTGAATAAAATCAAAACGCAATGAATTTCAAATCGCACCAGCCAGTATTTTACTCACAATAGAACAGAGATAACATAACAAATGTTGAAACTGAGAAATTTTACAATTTTATCCACAAAATGAGCTCATTTCATTTTTGATGGCTGCTATAGGTCTCAAAAAAGCTGGGACAGGGGCCTGTTTACCATGGAGTAGCATCCCCTCTTCTTTTTAACACAGAGTGGAGGTGTCTGGGCATTGAGGAGACAAGTTTCTTGAGTTTAGCCAATCCCACTCTTGTTTAATACAGGCTTCCAGCTGCTGGAGAGTTTTGGGTCTCCTTTGACGGACTTTTTGTTTAATTATGCGCCAAATGTTCTCAATCGGTGAAAGATCAGGACTGCAGGCAGGCCAGTTCAGCACACGGACTCTTCTACTACGAAGCCATACTGTTGTAATAGCTGCAGTATGTGGTTTTGCATTGTCCTGCTGAAATACACAAGGCCTTCCCTGGAATAGATTTCGTCTGCAGGGGAGCATATGTTGCTCTAAAACCTTTATATACCTTTCAGAATTCATGGTGCTTTTTAAAACATGCACGTATCCCACACCATATGCACTAATGCATCCCCATACCATCAGAGATGCTGGCTTTTGAACTGAACGCTGATAGCAGGAGGGGTGATCTTTCTCCTCTTTAGCCCGGAGGACACGACGCCCATGATTTCCAACAAGAATGTCAAATTTGGACTCGTCTGACCACAGGACACTTTGCCACTTTTCTTCAGTCCATTTTAAATGGGCCTTGGCCCACAGAACACGGCGGCGCTTCTGGATCATGCTCAACAGTGGCTTCCTTTTTGTATGATAGAGTTTTAGGTGGCATCTGTGGATGGCACGGCGGACTGTGTTTACAGACAGTGGTTTCTTGAAGTATTCCTGGGCCCATTTAGTAATGTCAATGACAGAATCATGCCAGTGAGTGATGCAGTGGCGTCTGAGGGCCCGAAGATCACGGGCATCCAGTAAAGGTCGTCAGCCTTGTCCCTTACGCACAGAGATTTTTTCAGTTTCTCTGAATCTTTTGATGATGTTATGCACTGTCAATGATGAGACCTTCAAAGCCTTTGCAATTTGACGTTGAGGAACATTGCTTTTAAAGTATTCCACAATTTTTTTTTTACGCTAGCCTTCACAGGTTGGAGAGCCTCTGACCATCTTTACTTCTGAGAGACTCAGCCTCTCTAAGACATCCCTTTTGTAGCCAATCATGTTACACACCTGATGCCAGTTAACTTAATTACTTGCTAAATGTTCTTTCAGCTGATTCTCTTATATATTTATTGCTTTTCCAGCCTTTTTTTGCCTGTGTCCCAACTTTTCTGAGACCTGTTGCAGCCAGAAAATTTGAAATAAGCTCATTTTGTGGATAAAAATGTAAAATGTCTCAGTTTCAACATTTGAAATGTTATCTATGTTTTATTGTAAATAACATATGGCTCATGTGATCTGAAAGTGTTGTGATTCTGCCCTGTTTGCCATGTTTATTTAGAATTCTGCCTTGTCTGACCATGCTCTGTATTTTGTATTGTGATTTAGATGCCTTGCCATGTTTTCTTTGCTTTGTCTGTGTATGTCTTCCATATTTCATCATTACAGTTTTATCCCGGCCTATGTTTTGTTTTTCACTATGCATTGCACTTTGTCTCCCCCTGTCTGGTCTCATGTCTTGTGATTGCTCACAGCCCCAGTATTGCGTGCCACTTTTTCGGGTGATTTAATGGTTTCTGGGATTTCAATCATTCCTTCCAATCTCGTTTACTTCCTTCACCTTGCTTTTCTATATTACTAACAATACTAACAGTTTATTATTTTAGTTAAAGATACTAACCCAAACTAACACTGTTTATAGTACTAACTTACTAACGAGCACTAGGGATTGTATAGCTGCACTTTACTAATTGATTAACGACCTCTCAGCATTCGCTCTATTCTAGTCTCCGCCTCTTGTCTTTACTCAATCTACTTTGCTGCAGTTTCAGCGGAACCTCCATGCTTGTTAAAGTCTGTTCTCTCTCCATTTCTGTGCACGATAGAACTTCCTAACCGGAGCCGTATGTCTGTCTGTAGGCTGTCTTCGTGATCCCTGTCCACGTTTTGGCTTTTGCCAATTTTATGTAGTTAGGAACTTCCTCATGTTCAGCCCTTTGTTAATTAGTCTGATCCAGCTCACCTGTTCCCTATCATAGCAAGTGACTTCCCGTTTGTATATTTAAGGAGTCATTTCACCGTCAGCTCTTTGTCAGAATGTTTCTCCTGTGCTGCGACTGTTTATGCCTTGTACTCTCTGTGATTCACTTCTGACTGGACCATCCCTCATTACGATTTTGGCTTTGTCTTGGATTTGTTTGCATTTGTGTATCGAACCTTTTTTGCCCGACCATGAGTTTTGTGTTTGCTGCCCTAATTACGACTTGGATTACGTCCCTGGGAGTCTGATTTTTGGATTGTGGACTTTGTACTGTTGCCTCCTGCTCTGCGGGGGTTCGCCCCCTTTCCTAATAAATCACAAGCTTTTTGGATTACTTGGTTCTCGCGTCTGGTTCCTGAGCGTAACCTCACAGAAAGTCATTGCATTTTGATTTTATTCACAATTTACACTTTGTCCCAACTATTTCGGAATCGGGGTTGTATATCCAGTTCATTAGTGAAGTAAGGGCTAAATGCTGGCCTATACGACTGAGGCTAGACTATATCAGTGAGTAACCGTTGGGAGCGACCAGCACTTGATATTGATGGATTCCAGGCGAAGAACTAATCAGTGACATCACCTGGGGTTGTGATTGGTTGGAATTAAAACCTGCATACTCTCAGCGCTCCATTGCACAATTTGGCACCACTGATTTAGATCTTTATACAAAACGTACACTACTAGCCCAAAAAAAGTCACACACTCTAATCTTTTGCTGGACCGCCTTTATCTCTGATCATAGCACGCACTCATCATGGCATTGTTTCAGTAATATTATTCAGTGTTCCAACATTCATAATCCAATGCCAGTGATTTCAGTGATGTGCTCCTCTTTGCTTGATGCAGACTAATGATTTTCCCCTTTTGAAACACAAACATTTTTTCCAAGACCATAAGATACATCTTAGTACATGGTTGTTTAAAAAATGAGAAGCTGCACTCTACATCAGTCAGGGTTAAAAGACTTGTTGCCAGCTGAAACATGTTAATTAGTGCAATAATGATTCAGTCATAGGTTCTCAAGTATTAGCTTATTTAAATTTAAATATTGACTTTTTTTGGCCTTACAGTGAAAGCATGAGGAAACACAAAATGCATTTTTAGGTTGCCGGCCATAGGCCAGTAACCTATTGTCATCACTTTGCGTCCGGCGGCATCATCGGCGTCGGCGTCATCTGTTTAAAGCCGTATCTCAAAAACGGTCTGATGAATTTTTTTTTTAATCTGGGGATGTGATCAAATCGGACATCAAGTTAATGCCCGAGCAAATATTTTTTTGATTGAATCGTTCGTTTAGACTTGGCTGCCATTTTTATGTCGAAAATGGCCATTTTTGGCACTTAGGTGCAATTTTCTTAAAAACTGTCTGATGAATTTTTTTTAATCGCAGCAATGGAATCAGTATCATGACCTGCTTCAATGGTGTAAACAGCATTTTGATTGAATCGCTCCTTCATAGCGCCACCTAGGCAACATGTCTGGACTTCATCATTTTTCTGGGTTTTTTGTGCTATAACTCTCTTAATATAGCATTTAGAGCTTAGGTATGTATGAGGCACCTATAGGTAATGAGGTATGCCGAACATTGTGAGTCAGTCACATTTGACCTTGGGCCTCAAGGTCAAGGTCAAATGGCAAAAATGTGCTATAACTCTCCTAATATAGCATTTAGAGCTTAGGTATGTTTGAGGCAGCTCTAGGGAATCAGGTATGCCGAACATTGTGAGTCAGTCACATTTGACCTTGGGCCTCAAGGTCAAATGGCAAAAATGTGCTGTAACTCTCTTAATATAGCATTTGGAGCTTAGATATGTATGATGCACATATAGGGAATCAGGTATGCCGAACATTGTGAGTCAGTCACATTTGACCTTGGGCCTCAAGGTCAAGGTCAAATGGCAAAAATGTGCTCTAACTTTCATAATATAGCATGAGCTTAGGTATGTATGAGGCGTCTATAGGGAATCAGGTATGCCGAACATTGTGAGTCAGTCACATTTGACTTTGGGCCTCCAGGTCAAGGTCAAATGGCAAAAATGTGCTCTAACTCTCTTAATATGACATTTAGAGCTTAGATATGTATGAGGCACCTAAAGGGAATCATGCATGCCAGACATTCTCAGTTGTTCGAATTTCACCTTGAGCCTCAAAGTGAAGGTCAAATGGCAAAAATGTGTTATAACAGCTTAATGTGGCATTTAGAGCTTAGATATGTATGAGGCACCTATAGGGAATCATGTAAGCCAAACATTCTCGGCAAGTTGAATATGACATTGGGCGTCAAGATCAAATGGCAAAAATTGCTTTAACTTGCTGAATATGGCAATTAGAGCTCAGGTATGTTTGGGACATCTATAGGAAACCATGTATGCTGAACACTCTTAGGCAGTCAATCAAATTTGA
Organism: Gymnothorax javanicus; assembly: GCA_029692085.1. Classification (NCBI taxonomy): domain Eukaryota; kingdom Metazoa; phylum Chordata; class Actinopteri; order Anguilliformes; family Muraenidae; genus Gymnothorax; species Gymnothorax javanicus. The sequence goes on along the minus strand of CM056202.1, from coordinate 60,497,637 downwards.
TGTTGGGCCTCAAGGTCAAGGTTATATGACAAAAATGGCCCATATTTGTTTAATATAGGCATGGGCAACGCTCTGCATAAACTCTAATGGAATGCGTAACAGCTGAACTGGGGCGGTAAACAAACCTCAGAAAACTTATAAAAAAATGATGTAAATACCATTTTCATACAAAAAGAACACCATGGTTTGATTAAAAGCAACCTTTCCAATAGGATACCCGCATTTCATACATGAACTCTGCGTATTACGGCCAATAACGCGATTTGAACAGAGCTATTATTCGCCCGTTGGATGAATGCGTGACCTCAATTTGCGCCGTGTTTACAAACTTTTCAAGGCACGGCGTGGCAAAAATATCCATTTTGGAGGTAGATTTCAAATAGCCCGCGCTGACGTGATATCCCAGCTACGGCCCTGATTGAATTACAGCCATCTAATTTGAGAAATTACGAGTCTGTTCGTCCACTCTAGACCTCCAGGGGATGTGAAATAAGTTCGACAGAAGTTGTTGAAGTTCGTCGCGAGTTCGCCGTGACTTCCTCTCAACAATAGCAAGAAAGGTGAGTGTATTTTTACTGTCAACCTACATAGTTAGTTGACAGAATATCCTGTGACCCTATTTGTGAAGTTTCAGTAAAATATACCAAGGAATAAACCAGCGCTAGGCGTTCGAAGCCTACCAGTGTTCTGACAAATTTTGCTACCTATGCCACCTCGCGAACCGGTCACAAGATTCATTCACTTATACCCTTCAATTCGAGACTGCGAGGATGGAAATCTGAATAATCAATTAGGAAAAATTCTCGGCTCTCGGTAATTCTGTATATCGTTTAAACATTTTGTTAATCGGATTATGAAAGAAGACAGAATATAAACGCCCGCTTTTTGTTTGGGTGTAAAAGCGCGTATTTAAAGGAGAATACATTGTATATTGATTAAGCATTGAACTCTGCATAAGTCGAACTGTTTTAATATTTGTTGACGACATTGCTTCGGCTTCCTGGAAGCAAGTACGCGCAAATCTGCTGTCTAGTGAGCATTTCAGGTTCGATGTACTGAGTAATAACGCCATGAAACTTAAACTGGCCCGTCATTCTGCCGAATAGTCTTACTAAACTAGTTAATCGTCGGATTGCTAATCAAGCAAAGGGGAGGTTTCTGCCTCACCAAACCAACCTCCGACTGCACGTCACTGTGTTTTACTATGAATTATTCACAGTAGCTCATTGAAACTGTCATGGGAGGAGGGTATATGGACATAGCAAAAACAGTGCAAAGTTTGTTTTTTTTTTTTTTTTTAAATCACCACGGGTTATTGAAGGGGGAACGTTTCGTAGCAGTGGGAGGGCAAATAACTGCCGGCATCAGCGACTTCACTGCATTTTAAATAGTAATGGGCGAGTAGCGTTAATGTTTGCCCTCCCACCGATAATTTTGACATTTTTGCAGGCCATTGATCCAAAAAAAAACTTCACAGGCAACCCATTCGTACCATTTTTTAATATCAATGCAAAACCTAATGTTGAATATAATTGGGTGAAATTCAATGCATTTTCCATTAAAAAGGGCCTGGGGGGCGCTGCTGTACTTCAGAAAAGGGGTAGATGACTTTATCATCAATTATTTCTGTTAGGATACCCTAATGGATAATTTGGCCTGGTTTATTTCTGAATAGACTGTACTTTAGAAAATGCCCTCAGGCTTCACCCCCCAATTTTCACAATGGATTTTGTTGAAAAATGCCGAAATCAGCCATTTTTGGGACCCTGTGGCTCAGAGACCCTTTCCTGTAAAGGCGTTGGACTTGTGGCAAACTCTTCGTCTGTGTCTTCTGTACTTACCAGCAAAAAATCACTAGAAAATAATAAAAACTTTGTTCTCAGCAACTCAAGAAATGTTGTCATTTTATTCATTTGTATTGCCCATGCCTATTTAATATTGTTTGTAGAGCTTCGGTATGTATTGGGCACTAATAGCAAATCATGTATGCTGGTTGTTTTCGACATATTGGATTTGACCTTGGGCAACAAGGTCCAGGTAATGACAAAACGGCCTAGAAGTCCTTTAATGTAGGCTTTAGATCTTCGGTATGTATTGGATACTAATGACAAATCATGTGTGCTGATAAACGCACCATATTGGATTTGACTTTGGTCTTCAAGGCCAAGGTCATGTGACAAAATCAATCTATTTATTTCCTTGTTTAATAATGTCTTTAGACATTAGTATGTATTAGGCACTAACCTATATATAATTAAAATTTTTACGGGCATTGTAACCGCATGGTCGACCTTTTTTCATGATCAATTGCGGCAATAAAAACTGGTCAAAACCCATTTTTGGATGTTTGTTCCTATTAGCATCATGGAATAGAAAGAATAATACTAATTAGACCCACTCGGTGGCAGTGTTGTGTTGAAAAAAATCATTGTCTGAAAGCAGAGCAAGAACCAGAAGTGAATTGAGAAGATGGTGCCCTTCACAAATTGACAGCAGACGACAGTGAAAGTTCAGATTAGAAAAAAATCTAATCGGATTTCATAATGTAGACTTCTTAAAGATTATATTTTTGCTAAATGGCAGAAATGTTGCTGTCTGTCACTCATGAAAAAGTGTGACTGCTCAGTGGAGTTGCCCGATAATGGCAACTAAAACCCCTTTCTCACTGAGCTGTGTTGGCCCGCGGAAGTGTGCGGATGAAACATTTCTTTTCTTTTGCAGAGAAGAATTGATTCGAAGAACCGTGAATTGATTGGCAGTGGTATGGGACCATTCGCCATCACCGCCGAAATTCGCAAAAAAATTAAACAGGTTTAATTTTTTTGCGGATGTCCAAGCTGGAGCTTTTTAATGCCAATATTGTGTAGACAACGTATTGCTTTCGCAAGAATTTGTGTTGGCCTGCTGTTGAATCCGCGGACTAATGCTAGTTACTTTTCTCCTGTTGGAGCTGTAACTGCCAGCAACCTTCAGGGCCCTCGGCACTCTGGTTTGAACAATGCTTCATTTTGCTTTAATTCAGCCATAATAATGAGTTTTTAATTATGAACTGTGTCACAGCATCTCAATAAGGTTTGAGTCAGAACTTCATCTTGGCATCCAAAATTCTAATTTTGCTCCTCTGAGAGGTGGCCTTGCTTTAGTACTGACATCATGCATTATCCAATTGCACTTAAGTATCAAGATGATGGACTGATTATTAGACATTTTCTGATGTAGAGCAGAACTCTGAGTGTTATCAAGTATCACAACCTGCCCACTGAGGCCACAAAATATCCCCACACCATTACACTACCACCTCCATGTATGACAGTTGGGATGATGTTCTTTTTTGGAATGCTCTGTTAGCTTTACACCAGAGGTGATGGGACCCATGTCCTCCAAAATGTTCCACTTTAGACTTAGCAGCATTTTTTTGGCTACCCATAATCCTTAAAGACCAGCCCCAACTCCGCCTCTGATTGGCTCAAACCCTGACATTTCTTTAGAAGCATAACCTTCACTGCTGACTTTAGAGGTGAGCAAGCCCTGCACTTCCTTATATGTCCTTCCGGGTTCTTTTTTCAAAATGAGTGGTCAATGCGCTCTTGGAGGAATTTTGGAAGGTCAGCCTAGGAAGATACAGCACTGTTCCAAGTTTTCTCCATTTGGATATAATAGCTCAATCTGGGTTTGCTGGAGTCCCAGAGCCTTATAATGGCTTTGTAACGCTTTCCAAATTACAACCAACATTATGTAGACCTGCCTAATAAGATGTTGGCCCTCCATGTGCCTCCAAAACAGCTCCATCAAATTGACATCCACATGATTGCTAAGACACAGCCTTTCCCAGCGGAAACTTTCCCTGACCATCACTTTCCCTCACATGGTGTCCTCTTTTCACAGGGAATCCTTTTGCAGTCACTTCCCCAGATAAATGGTCACACGTACCAGGTCCATGTATGTAATGTAAAACAAAACAGGACTCGTCTGACCAGGCAAACTTCTTCCTTTGCTACAAAGTCTAGATGTAATACTGTCTGCTATAGGTGCTAATGACAGTGAACAGGGGTTAGAATTATCACTTTAACCAGTCTGCAGTGACAAAACCCCATATGCAGCAGGGCGCACCGCACGGTGTGTTTTTACACATTCCTCGTATAACTATCATTAAAATATTCTGCAACTTGGGCCATCGTCGCCAGGATAGCCTTCATTACCCTCGCATGTCAGTGAGCTTTGGGCACCCAATACACAGCTGTCAATTTATGGTTTTTCATTCCTCTAACCGTCAGCAGTAGACACTCATCACTGCTGACATAGAGCATCCCATAAAAAGTCAAAGTCTTGCCACTTTGGAAATGCTCTGACCCACTCATCTGACCCACTAACAATTCAGGTACTGGTTCACTTACATCCAATATTTCCACTATAAGAACCACTGGTTTGCTTACCACCTAAGGTCTGTGAACAGACCTTGATATGGGCCATTGTTACAAGATAATCAACATTATTTGTATTGTCTGAGAGTACTCATAATGTTTTGGCTCATCGGTGTATAAATATCAATAGCTTTCTTTTGGATTCTTCTGGAATGACTTCCTATTCCAGCATCATACGTTGCTTCAGGAGACCTTTACACTGGGCAAACCTAGCTGTAAATGTTCCATTTCAGCAAAATTCAGAGTTAACAGAGCTGACAGAAATCAAGTCTGCATTGGTGCACTTCATCCAATTTAACCCAGCCAGTGATGAAAGAAACATCAATTAATGCTGATTGAGTAACTAAAGGGGCAATGTATTTTTCAGATCTAGACAATTCGTAACGTTATTGGATAACTATTTTCTTCAATCAATGAAATGATCATTGAAAAATCAAATTGTCTTTGTCTTATGATATTTAATTTGTGTTCGATGATCGAAAACAACTAAGTGTGACGAAAATGCAAAAACAGAGGAAATAAAGAAGAGGGTAAATACTTTTTAAAAGCACTATGCGTCTTGCATGAATCCTAATTAACAGAGTATACACCAACAACAAGAGCAACCCGAGATTGCAAACCAGCAAAGCAGGACGATCCCCCATTTGTCAACACCCCTGCAAAAGATTTGCTGTACTTTTTGTTCTTTTTTTTTGTAGCAGGAATCTTCACCATTTCAGCAATAATTTAGTGATGCTAGAAAGTCTCTACCTGTATTATTCACTTACAGTGACGTATGTGGGCATACTCTGAAAGTTGAGTACCTGGAATCAGAAAGCAATCGGGATCCAGATCAGTTTGCAATATTTTTCCCGAATGTAAAAAGATGAAGAATCCTTCAAAAAAAATCATGAATCCAGACATAGATCTGGACCGCTCCCGTAATAGTCAGACCAAAATCCACCTCGTAAAAATCTCGTGCAAATCCATCCATTCGTGTTTGTGTTATCCCGCAAACTAACCAACTAAAAAACCAACAAACACGACAGATCACATAACCTCCTTGGCAGAGGCAAGCGTTAGTTTTTTGTTTTTGTTTTTTTTTTTTGCAAAAGCATTGACTAAATATTATTTCTTCTTTTGTAGCATATTCTATTTGTACGCTAAATAGCAGCCAGTACTGTCCCGCTGGTAACATCAGCCTTTTGTGAAATTTTACATTAAGTAAATTCACAGTTATCTTTCCCAAAAACCCACTTTTACAAATAAACATTTCTTTGTCTTCTTCTTCTTCTATTAATATTATTATCATTACTGCGAAGAAGAAGAGGAGGAAAATACAATCCATTTGTCAAATGGTAATAGTGATTCTAACCAGGGTGTAAAATGCTGCAGTGCATCCTACGGGGTAGCCCATTCGAACTTATTTCACGCAACGGCAACAAAATGTAAGCTAAACTTTCATTTAACGTTAAACCACATGGTGTTTTTCAAAATTAGATCGCAGAGGATGCCGGAAAGATCATCTACAAAGCACCCGCCCCCCAAACATTCCTCCCAGTCCCGTCCCGTCCCGTTACCCCTTCACCACACAATTTGGAGACGCGTGTGCTCTTTCTTTCACACACGCCGCTCTCCTCCGTAGTCCGACAGAGATTTAAAGTGATGTAGTATTGCACTGTAATCGACAGCAATGAAAGAAAGTGACATACAACATGCGGACACCGTATGGTAAATTGCGACGCGTAAACCCCCCCCAATTCTCCTTTTTGAACGGCTAAGGATATGCACATGCCATTCAGCTAACGGGACAACACTATGCCAGTTTTCCAGGCAGGGTGTATTTAAATGACATTAATACTGTACTATCTGCACTGGTTCGAGGCAGTGGCGTTGCTATGGCAGCTGGGTATGATAGTGGCACGGTACAGCTCTGAATCTTTTGCAGGACGAACCAGCTTTTTATGGAAACCGAGGACAGGGGTGCGAAATCATTTAAAAGTTGTGATTAAAGAGAAGGGACATAAAGGGTTGATGGTTTTTAGTGGGTGTATGTTGTGATTGACAAAACAGGACACAAAATAATAATTTGCAAAGACAAACACAGAATGCTTTGAACGCGGCAGCGCGCACACACATTGCCACCGAAGGAAGGTGGAGAACACACTTTGACTAACCGTTGATTTGACAGGGACGTAAAGAACGGGTTTTCCAGGCACTCCTTTCGTATTATGGTCGCTAAGAATGTTACTCCCAACCTGAAAGCCTTTAGATTTAACCCAGAATTTGAATTTGGCGTTGATGTGGCTGCCTTCGACGTAGACACCGTCCGACTCTTCGCTTTGTAGGAGGGTCTGCATGATCTTGTTGTATTTTCGCCGGGTGACCGTCTTTGTTTTACCCGAGTCGCCGTAAGTCCGGAGGCACCAGTCCTGAAATTCGCTGAACATCTCTGCCTCCAGCACGACGGGACTCCGGTTCCTTTTCGTTAAATCCGCGCATGCTTTTTTAGTTGCCATGGTTTTTTCTCCCTGGATAGAGCCCTTGTCCCTTCTTTTTGAAACAGCGAAATATGTCGGGTACTTGCTCCAGTGGACGTAAACAGAAATGAAAAATTAACGCCGTCCCGCGACGAGAACGAGCGCTTCTCGATAGGGGCGACTGTTCCCGAACAGGCAGGAATACACAGCGTAACGTATGTGCTAGATTGGCGCTGATTCACACCTGTTTGCAGAAACGCTTCGCCTCCTGTCCCAAACCGCAACAGCAAATGTCAGTCGCGCACATCATCCGCCGGGGAGCTGAAAGCGAGGGGGGCTGTCCTACCAAACGGGTGTTTCCCACCTGTACACAATGTCTTCTGACGAAGATGCTATGTACGGGACTATCGAAATTACAAATGAAAAAGAATCGAACGAGGAAAACTACGGTAATTTCATTTGTCACTTTCAGTGGAAATATAGCCTAATGCAAATAAATGACCGGATGATGAGCCAGTTGTATAAAGGCCAAAATAGATTGACACCGATTTTTACAGATAAAACACATTACTCTTGAGAAAGTAGGCTGCTACTCCTCTCTCTCTCTCTCTCTCTCTCTCTCTCTCTCTCACTCACACACACACACACACACACACACACACACACACACACACACACACACACACACACACCACCTGAAATAGCCTTTTTTATTTCCACCTGTTTGAATAGGACAAGCGCGCGCACCATTCATTTCACAACAGTTATCTTGGATTATTTTAACGAGGGATAATACCTAGTCGATGAATTAAAAAAGATTGCATTGATCAATCTTTATTTTACGTCGCGTCTGCGCAAAAATTTTCTAATACGGGGCAAACAAATGGGCTACCCGCCAGCGAACACGAAAGGCAGACAAAGCCGATCGACTCGCGGCAGCCAAGCTATGCCAGTGACGAGAGCGGGACGACCTCTATGTTGGAATTTCAGTGGTTCAATTATTACTTAAGCTTGCGCAGTATGCGTGTGATTTTATTTTTTCAAAGACCATAAATTGACTGCAGGATATGCTTTTGCCATATACGCCAATACAGTGTCGTGAAGCGGTTCTTCTGCTCCTTCAGTCGTTGAAGGAATTACCCAGTGTTAACCAAACCTTCTCCTAGAGTACCCATGTCCGGCACACTTTCGGTGCCCTCCTGATAAACACATCCAGTTCAGCTCATAAAGAACTCCACTCATGAGCTGATCAGCTGAATCAGGTGTGTTAAATCAGAGAGACATCTAAAATGAGCATCATTGGACTACTACCGGTGCATATTTTGAAAACACCGCAATAGCGAAACTGTTATAGGCAGTCAGCATGAAGTCTGATGGACTTATCGATTTTACTCAAGACTGAATTTGCCAGTAAAACTGTTGATCCATCCTTTATGTAACCTGATTTGGCTCTCTGGGACCAGGCAGGCCTTGAGAAAACTAGTCGTGTCACCTCTTAAAGCCTGGTTGTTCACAAACCACCGCAACAAAACAGAAAAGTACAAAATATAATTAGTGAAATATCAAGCTCAGGATCCTCTAATATTAGTTCTCCACATTCAGATTTTCACATGTAACGAATAAAGATACAACAGTCTGAGAGGTATTCTGGCACACACCTGCATCCATACCCATATGCACACACATGCAGAGACTCAAGTATTCACACGCACCCTATAATGTGCATATACACACACTTTGGCTCTCTTTTACGCAGGTGCATCAAACATTATCTCAAAAGGGCCTGTGTGGGTGCAGGCTTTCTTTCCAACCTAGCAGTTACACATCTGATTCTAGTTATCTTTGCAAAAGACCATGATTTCTGGAATCAGATGTGTAACTACTTGGTTGGAATGAAAGCCAGCACCCTCACTGTCTCTTTCAGGATCTGTTTGAATATCCCACCATTAGCCAGACTCACATCATCCAGATTGTGTGTGGCAGTGGTTTATCTCCCTTCCTATCACTCTGGGTATCAAAACTAACGTCTGATTGAATAGAAAATATTTTCTGCCAAATTGCTTTCGTCACTTATCAACTGATCAGCGATGGAACGAAGAAAACTAAAAAGTAGTAAGATGAGGTCTGTGCCACATATTTGAGTGTTCAGAATATCTAAACAGACAAAATTCTGCATATATGGTATTTGCCCTCCCCAATTTACTCTATTTTTGGATATTTGACACATTTAAATGTTTCAGATCATCCGACCAATTTGTATATAAGAACAATGTGAGTGAACACAAAATGTAGATTTTAAATAATCATCTCATTTATCAAAGATAAAAGTTTTGAATGCCTATATCCCCCATAAACCTAAGAACTGGTTTTACTACCCTTGGCAGCAACAGCTGCAATCAAATATTTGTGATATGAGGCAACAAGTCTTTTACACCACGGTGGCAAAATTTAGGGGAAGAATCACCACTGTTCCAGGCTTTCATCATTCGATGACAATGGCTCTCACTGTGGTTCGCTGGTGCACCAGAGCCTTAGAATTGGCTTTACAACCCTTTCCGGACTGATAGATGCCAATGACTTAGTTTCTCACCTGTTCTTGAATGTATTTAAATTGCAGCATCGTGTGCTGCCTTTTGCCTACTTCACATGGCTAAAAATGTCCTATTTAATGATGTTTAGATTCAACAAAGCCGGCAGTAATCATGCCTGGGTGTGTCTAATGAAGTTGAACCCAATTATAAATTAAATTTGTTTAATTGGTTGACTTAGTAACTAAGTGGGCAGTCACTTTTTCCACATAGGGCCAGATAGGGTTGGATTGCTTTTTTTTTCTTCAAGAAATGAATTTATCATATAAACTGCATTTTACATTTACTCATATGTTTGTATTTGCCTTTAGTTATTTAAGTACAAGCAGGTGACAATATGAAGAAAAAACCAACAAAGTTTTTTTTTTTAATAAAATGCTGGACTACTGCAAGACTCAATAACAGCTTCCTTGCACATTATCATAGATTCTTTAAGCATGGGCATCACTCATTCAATCTGTGCTTTCTACTCCTTTTCCAAATTTCAAACCATTTACTGATGTCCTTCCCACAGATCTAAATACAGATGTCACTTTTGACACTGTTCCGTTTGAAACACTGGCCAGGTAAGTGGCTGTTGTGACAATGACAGCCACCCATTCACTAATAATGATCTCTCAGTGACACTTTGATCTTTTCCTCTTACCATCTTCAGTCAAAAAAGGTCAACTGTGCCAGCTCAGTATTCTCATAGAGTATATGCCACAAAGAGTATTGCATATTATTTTCTTAACTGTATCATGCAGTGCACATACCTAAATGGAAGCATCTGAATTCATTATGTTTCTCTACTCCTTTATTAAGGTTTGTATTTCATTTGTTGCCCATCCATATGTTAATGACCACCATACAACCTCTTGCAAGGAAAGGTAATGGTGCATTTGAATATTCTTGTGGTTTGAAACAGCTTCTTTGCATTTGGCAGTGGCATATGTTGGCCTGCCCCATCAACATCACTGTATTGTCCTCCACAGATTCAGTAGAATGCGCTGCTTATATTACTCTAGGCTACAGTAGTGCAGCAGTGTTTTTGTTGGCCTCAATAAGTAGCCCCTCATTAAAAACAACTGCATGTCCCATGACCACTACAACTAATACCGTTGTGCTCAAACATTTGCATACCCTGGCTGAATTTGTAAAGTAGGTAACATTTTTTAAAGAAAACATGAATGGCCAGGCAAAACACATTTCTTTTATTTCTTGTGGATAGCATGCTGTATTCATCTTGCCATCAATTTTCACGAGATTCCCTGTACCTTTGAAGCTCACATATCCTCAAAACATCAGGGAGTCACCACCATGCTTTACAGTGGGAATGGTATGGACCTCTCCAAAGTTAGTGCTTATGGTTGTGACCATAAAGTTCTATTTTGGTCTTGTCATTCCTCATGACAGTATTCCAGAAGTTGTGAGGTGTGTCAAGGTGCTGTCTGGCTTGTTTAAGTCGGGCTTTTCTGTAGAATTGGCGCAATAATGGCTTCCAATAAGCAACTCAACCATGCAGCTCACTGTATGAGCATTCATAAGCATCCTGTATTTCTCTTGAGGTAGATTGTGGATTTTTCTATGTGTACCGAGCAATTCTCCTGGCAGTTTGGGCTGAAATCTTTCTTGGCCTACCTGACCTTGGCTTCGTATCAACATATCCCTAATTTTCCACCTCTTAATCGCAGACTAAACAGTACACACTGGCATTTTCAATTCTTTGGCTATCTTTTTATATCTTTTCCCATCTTTAAAAAGTTGAGCTACCTTGTTACGAAGGTCCTTCGACAGTTCATTTCCCCTTCCCCTTGGCTCAGTGTCTAGCCAGATCAGTGGACCCACCCAGGAGCTAACAAAGTCAATAACTATACACTGACAATAGTTACAATATGAAAAGCCACAGGTGTGGAACCCTTAATAGCCATTTAAAGCTGAGTGTGTCACCTTGTGTCTGTATAACAAGGTCAAACATTCAAGGGTATGTAAACTTATGATCAGGGCCATTTGGATGATTTTAGTTATCATTATGATTTTAAAAGGAGTCAAACACCTTTCTGATGATAGTGACTTCTCATGATCATTATCCTTAAATGAAACAGAAGGTTTTTGTATGATGAGTCATATTTTCAAAATAAAGGGCAACATTTCACAAATTCAGCTAGGGTATACAAACTTTCGAGCACAACTGTATACTTTATAAAAACATAATATATCACAATAAAAACTGGCCATTCAGTCCATCCTAAGCATGTCATAGCATATGGCTGACACGCTGTGAGAACAAAAAAGTCACGTCTCCCCTGCTGGAAATGACACAGCCAATGGTATATAATGTACTTCTTACATTAATATAAGCTGGCTTATTTACTGCTTGGTGTCCAGTGAAATGCATCTGTGCTGTCGATCATTCAGTCAGTGGCGCTGGTGACCAGCAATATTCCTGTAGATCACTGGTTGTCAAAACATTGGGGCCTGGCTCGGGCTTCCCTCTGTATTCTGGTTTTTGTTTCAACCACAACTGCAGCTGCTGAATTTTATCAAGTTGTTAAATTGTCTTAACTTGGCACGTTACTTGTTTCAAGCACTTAAATTTCACTGTTTGACAGAATTATCTGTGTATGGCATGAAAAATAAAATACCTGATTGCATATTGAAAATATTTTTAGAAGTGACAATATTTCTAATCAGATCAGATTAGACGGAGTGGAAATCATTTAGCTCTTATCTAGGATTCCGAACATGAGTAATATTAGTTCTACTGATATACTTTGCTTGAACTTAACACTACAAGCACAACATAACAAATGTTAGAATCTTAATCATTCGCTACTTCCAATGGTTCGCTATCTAATAATTGGCTAGTTTTTGTGGCCATATGTGCATAATTTCACCAAAAAGGAGTCTGATCAATTATATTTTCTCCCTCTGTCTATGCAATTGTTTCCAGTTTATCACAATTTGATTTTGAAACTTTGATTCCCTTACTTTGAGTGTGCAAGTTGCTGGATGGTTACTTGCTATAAGCCCTTAAAACAATCAGTCAGTACCTTCCTAGTCTAGGGTTTATCATCTTCAGAAATGATTTGCAACCTTTAATGATAGTTAAATACAGAAGTATTCTTCCTGGTCTCATTAATAGGAACAAGCTCTCAAGCCTTTCTCTCGGCCTCCAGGATTGGAACTGCGTTCCTGTAATTCACTCTTTAGTCTGTTCCTCTGCCCAGTCCATTAAGAACACCTCCAAAGCCTTCTGCCATCATCAGGGACTGCATTCCTGCTAAACTCTCCAGTCCAGCCATCTGACAGTTCTGCCAAGGCAAGAATGTTTTCCATCTAGCCACTGGCCCAGGACACCACTGGTGGGGCACGGAAATATAATACACTCAAGCCTATTACCATCTGAACTGACCTGTGCCATTCTGCTCTGGGCTCTGTCCCTCACAGTCATTACCATACTACTATCAATAAACCCTACTATTGGATTGTACTCAGTCTCTGCATCTGGTCCCTTGTCTGGATCATAAGCACATTGGCATAGAATCTTTCAATCTTTAAAACTTGACTTAACAGATAGAACACCATAATTACAGAAGATAGTTCCTGATGAGGTTCTTCAATGATAGTAGTTTTACCTATAAAAACACATGGGCTGCATTTGAATAGTCTTTTTATTATTATGCCCCCGGAATCGAAGATTCGGGGGCATATTGTCCAGCTGTTTTGCACCTGTCCGGTTGTCTGTCTGTCGGTCTGTTTGTCTAGAGCAGCAGCTAAAAAACTTTAACCTTGGCCATAACTTTTGATTGGTCAGAGATAGGCCTTTGATACTTGACATGTGTATCCCTTGTCACGAGACCTTTCGGACGAGGTCATCATTTTTCACCTTGTGACATTGACCTTGGCGTAGGATGCTTTTTCCAAAAACTTTAACCTTGGCCATAACTTTTGATTGGTCAGAGATAGGCCTTTGATACTTGACATGTGTATCCCTTGTCACGAGACCTTTCGGAGGAGGTCATCATTTTTCACCTTGTGACCTTGACCTTGGTGTGGGACGCATTTTCCAAAATCTTTAACCTTGGCCGTAACTTTTGATTGGTCAGAGATAGGCCTTTGATACTTGACAAGTGTATCCCTTGTCACAAGAGCTTTCGGATGAGGTCATCATTTTTCACCTTGTGACCTTGACCTTGGCGTAGGACGCATTTTCCAAAAACATTAACCTTGGCCGTAACTTTTGATTGGTCAGAGATAGGCCTTTGATACTTGACACGTGTATCCCTTGTCATGAGACCTTTCGGATGAGGTCATCATTTTTCACCTTGTGACCTTGACCTTGGCGTGGGACGCATTTTCCAAAAACTTTAACCTTGGCCGTAACTTATTATTGGTCAGAGATAGGCCTTTGATACTTGACATGTGTATCCCTTGTCACGAGACCTTTCGGATGAGGGTCATCATTTTTCACCTTGTGACCTTGACCTTGGCGTAGGACGCATTTTCCAAAAACTTTAACCTTGGCCGTAACTTATTATTGGTCAGAGATAAGCCTTTGATACTTGACATGTGTATCCCTTGTCACGAGACCTTTCGGATGAGGTCATCATTTTTCACCTTGTGACCTTGACCTTGGTGTGGGACACATTTTCCGAAAACGTTAACCTTGGCCATGACTTATTATTGGTCAGAGATAGGCCTTTGATACTTGACATGTGTATCCCTTGTCACGAGACCTTTCGGATGAGGTCATCATTTTTCACCTTGACCTTCGTGTAGGACGCATTTTCCGAAAACGTTAACCTTGGCCATAACTTATCATTGGTCAGTGATAGACCTTTGATACTTGACATGTGTATGCCTTGACACGAGACCTTTCGGATGAGGTCATCATTTTTCACCTTGTGACCTTCACCTTGGTGTAGGACGCATTTTCTGAAAACGTTAACCTTGGCCATAACTTATCATTTGTCAGTGATAGGCCTTTGATACTTGACATGTGTATCCCTTGACACGAGACCTTTCGGATGAGGTCATCATTTTTCACCTTGTGACCTTCACCTTGGCGTCATTTTGATTTCACAATATTTTCCTGGAAAAGTTTTACAAATATTATTCATTTATTCAACCCTTTGCAAGTCCAAGCGATTCCATCTGGTCCTTTTCTATATTATAAATCCAAACTATGCTTATATCCGGGGGCATCAGTGTTTCACAAACACATCTTGTTCTTTCAGCAAAATTCCTAGCTTCATGAAAATTACTAGGAAGTATTTAGTAGGCTGCCATAATAAGTGTGTTCAAATTTTATAAATGTTAAGGAAAGGTGGTCCAATGCTTCCTATCTCTTTTAGCATTTTTAGCATAGGGTACACTGAACCATCCTTAATGAAAAGAAAGGAAATAATGCCATCTTACAATTCCTTGCAACGGCAATAATTAAAGCGACTCAACATCTCTCCGGCCATTCACAAAAACAAATGAACATGACAGGAGGGGATGCATGATTATGTCGCCTCGTTTAAGTGCAGTCGGATTGTCTCAGAATCATGATTGTCTTTCCCTAAGTCCTAGTAAATTATTTCAAATTTGTTGTTGCAAGGATAAACCCCTTGAGATGCACTATCTCGTTTTCAAGGGGGTCCTCAGGCACAAATCATAGAAGTTCACAAACACTGAGGCACATAAATGATAGATTAAACAATTCGACAATAAGAGACAATCAAAAAAATATCATCAAAACAATCGACAAAATATCCTCAACAAGGACACGCATAAAGGCTCCCTCCCATCCCAAACCACAACTATCACATCAATCCACAAGTGTACACTTTTGTCAAAGAACAAAGTTAATACTATCAAAAACAAGAACAAGTAGGTCTGAGATAAACAAACAAAGAAGTCTTAAAATCAAGGAGCAAAGTAACTGATCTAAGTGAGATTGGCAAATTATTCCAGTCTGATGCCCTTTAAACTTAAAAGCAAGTCTCCCAACTTTTTTAGAAATTCTAGGCACAATACAAAAAGGTTGTTGAATGTGTCTCAGTGGATATGATGATCTGTATTGAACAAAAAAAGTCTTAAGTATAAAGGATAATTTAAAAAAATACATTTAAAAATAAAGACCAACCAATGAAAATATCTCCTACAATGAAGTGGTAGTCAGTTAAGTAAATCATACATGAAACAATGATGCCTACGATATGGACACCTTAGGACAAATCTACAAATACTATTGAATAGCACATTTAAAGAATGAAGATGTGTTTCAGTGGTGTTTTGGTATATGACATCAGCACAGTCAATAATTCTCCTTTTCATCTTTCCTTAATCTAATGACATTTTCCATTCAGGGTAAGGAAAAGTAGTTAGGAATTAGGTGATTGGACATTTTTTTTTTTTTTTTGCCAGTGCGAACGCAGCCATAGTTTTCTAAGACTCCAATTCACACTCTTTATACAAAATTCACCTACTCCATTGATTACAGCTGCCACTGTGGCATGTCTGACACTGTTTTCCAGTCAAATTGGGACTTAGGGTTACTGTCAACTGCAGGGCCCTAACCTCCCGTCCTGGCCTTTTGTGCACCCCTGCCCAAGTACTCCACCAGGGCTCTGTGCACCCCCCCAATCCACACACCCCCACACCATCCCCCCCACCCCCATGAGGGCTCCTGGGCTCAGAGCTCGCTGGGACTACCAGCTTTTTCTGCTGTTGCTATGACGACAGTTAGCTCTGGGGAAAGGAGGATCTGAGAGAATGGAGCTGCCCTGTCCTGCAAACATGAACACACACACACACTGTATACCACACACCACACATAATACATGCAACCTGCACAAACACATACATACACACAAGCACGCATATACACTCTAAAGCACAGACATACACACACACGCATAAACACACTGAATAAATGGCACACTACATACACTAAAAGGACACACTCTCCTACACTGGAAACCACATATGCACACCAAAGGAGCAACGATGAACAGACACTGGCTGAGGACAAAATTGAATTCTTGAGTTTCTAAAGGGCCCAACTCCAATGCATTAGAGGTCTGCATATCTGATAATAAAAAAGGGAACTTTCGTGTAATTTCAGCCAAAAGTATCCCTATGAAACACTCTTGTAAAGAAATAAACTAAAAATATATGGGTCAGACTCATAACATACAGGCAAAAAATTAAATCAATTGAAGAGCCTAGCGCTAAAAGTACTCAAGTCACATTTTCACACCCCTTGAGTTAAGGACAGAAAAAATGTTTTTAATATTTACCAAAGTCAACTTTCTCAATTTTTTCAAAATGGCTGTTTCGTGACTTCAGTACTTTTAGTACTTGGGTCTTCAAATTGACTTTGGTAGCTATTAAAAACATTTTCTCTGTCCTTAATTCAAGGGATGTGAAAATGTGACTTAAGTACTTTTAGCACGAGGCTCTTCAATTTTTCCTTTTCTTGAAAATGAGTGTTCCTTGGAGTTGGGCCCTTTGGAAACTCAAGGACTCAATTACATCTGTTCACACTACACACACACACACACACGGATACAAGCACACAACAGATTCACAAATTAAATGACTCAAATTAATACTTTGCAATAAATTCCTTCATTACACAAACACTACACACTCACACACTACACAATCAACATGCCGCATAGAGGATGAGTATTTCCCCCTTCTTGAGTTCCTCAATTATAGTTTTTGCCCACTATCTCTATTGACTTTGAACATGGACTTTGACTAGTCCACTCCAAAACCATTTTAAAGCCTCTAGGTTTCCACGGAACCAGTAATAGCCAGTATCTCAAGATAAGATAAGATACACTTTATTGAAAACCCATGGGTACTTTGTTCTCTGCATTTAACCCATCTTATAGTTAGGAGCAGTGGGCAGATACAAAGCAGTCCTCGAGGACCAACTCCAGTGCTAACGCCAGTTCCTTGGTCTGGGGCGCGGGCAGGAGTGTTCCTATGATGCATGTGTTTGTGGGTGGGGGAGACTGGAGCACTCAGAGGAAACCCATGCGAACACGGGGACAACATGCAAACTCCTCACAGAAAGGCCCCAGGCCGGATTCGAACCCACAACCTTCTTGCTATGAGGCGACAGTGCCATTAAAAAATTCACAAAAGAACTCAGAAAATCATTGAAAGAACTGCGGGCATCCAGCCTCAGCGAAGGTCAGTGAAAATCGCTAAAAGATTGCATAATCCATCTAACATAATCTCCAGAAGGTCAATGCCCTGAGCAGAGTCGGGGTTTGGAGATTTTGCATGCGGTACCTCACATTCGCCTCGAGCTATTAACAAACGTTTGCATTTTTCACCTCAGAATTTGATACAAATCATGTGCGAAACTTCCAACGACAGTACTGAGGATGAGAGAGAAAATGCTGTGTTTATGTAGTCTGCTGAAATATCAGATTTGTCAGATGATTGTGAAATTCAAGCTGGAACTGAGGCAGCTGAAATAGGTTGGCCGTATCATTATGAGCCCGATTTGGAAGCAGGTTTTACAAAACTCAATGCAATGTCAATATGATATGAAATAAATAATTATAAAGTAATTTTTGGTGTTATCCAGTTGGCATAAGTGGGGGCTTATATAACATGGTGTCTGGTGAACTGAAAATTGGTGAAGCAAGGACCATTCCTTGAAAATAATGGCTGGTCTTGACCTGTTTTCAGTCATTTAATTAAATTGACATTACATGAACTCCGAAAACAGTCAGGACCATAAGGTGTAGCCAGTTCTGCTCGGTAAGATAAGACGACAACTTAAGAGCCTTTGTTCACATTAGCAAACTGAAACCTTCTTTGAACAAATAGGTGCAGGCATTCCATTTAAAATAGTTCCCCAGAGGAATATCATAAATACTCAATTTTATGATGATCTATCGATCAAAAACATTTTTCTTTTTTTCCTTTATAATCTTAACATTTGTGCATCATTTTATTTTATTGAAAGCCTCGATCTATGCTCAATCATTTTCCTTGACGAACATGTTTTCCAATGATAAAAATAAGCCGGAGACAGCACCTCGGCAAAGTATATTTCAGCGGAAAGTAGAATACTTGAAGTGTCTAAAACGCATAATTTTATAAAGTTTAATTTGATAATGATCCTGTGCGACGCATTTTTAAACCAGCGAGTCTTCAAATAGGCTTCAATACCAAGGGGCATACATGTTTACTTGGAGAATCTTCTGATTTTGAATATGATCTTCGGAAACCTCACCTTTTAAAAATGCTTAGTAACCTTAACCTCTCGCAGTTTTCATCTCCCGATTAGCCACAGTTGCTCAGACTAATTGGTAAAAACCGACGACAGTCTAATTTACTTTTGATAGCATTGTTATGCATTGCACCACAAAATTATGAGACGTCTTCTGCGCATAAATGACGACGTAAAATATCAATATGCCTTCATAATTTCAGCGCTCATTAAGTGGCACAGATTTGCGGAAATTGCGTGGCTGCGGGCATCCGTTCTCTATTTTAAATGTTGTCACTAAAGGGCGCTGTAAGGTAGCACAGCTGTGTGACAATCCCAAGGACGGCGAAAATGAATCCTGCGAAGTCGGCGAAAGTTTTGGATTTACAATGTCATATCAATTATGTAAATGAAGGCAATGGGAATTCACATTTCATTTCCATTTCTAATTATAAGTTATGTATTGGTCTTGGACGCTCAGTCGATAAATTGTTTGATTGTTAATCAGGCCAGCTTAATTAAAAACAGCTTGCGGGCAGCCAAGCCGTGAAGGGAGAGCTTACTGAAAGCTAGTGATGTGACGTTCTGTGCCGATGCGTCGCGGCGTGTGCCGAATAATAGAACTGTCTATGGTAATAGAGGAATTATTTAGTGAAGCGCGTATCGAGGCGTGTATTGATGACGTATGCGATCACGTCGGAAGCCTCGTCAGCCGGCCGTACCTCGTGACCGATGGCTGCAGGGTGAAGTTGCCTTCAGCCGTCGACTTCCAGGCTGCTCAGCCTGTCAGGCTGCGTAAACGCCGCCCCCAAGGACAGCCAATCAGATCGCGAGCTAGAGTACAACCAATCCGCTCACGAGGCACCCAATTCAATTCAATTTCCTCTCCTCAAAGCGGAGCGGGCTTAAGAACATCAATATTGTTAAAAACGAATGCATTTAATCGTCTTTTCTCATAAAGAAACTGATTCGGGAGGTAACGTTAGATATTTCAGCTATTTTGGTTATGTTAACCAATGCAAAGAAGTGCTTTTTTGTCTTACAGTTAACTTATAGACCTAAACTAAGCTAAACAGGTCATACTTGTTGACCTAAACACTTCTACAATATAACTTCAAGTATAACTCTGTTTGAAACATAAAATTGGCCTACTTGTGTGATATTTTGTTCAATAAGCTGTTTAGTTGAGCTTCTTAAAAACTTCAACTGCAAGTTGCTGTAACGTTAGCTGCCTTCAAGGCTGATTGTAGAGACTAGTGCCTTGCAGGCTGGTTAGAAGGCTAATGTTGATTTCATCTTGTATGATCTTTAATAGTATTCAGTCAGATGCCTTCAAGGCTGATTGTAGAGCACTAGTGCCTTCAAGGCTGATTGTAGAGACTAGTGCCTCGCAGGCTGGTTAGAAGGCTAATTTTGATTTCATCTTGTATAATCTTTAATAGTATTCAGTCAGATGCCCTCAAGGCTGCTTGTAGAGCACTAGTGCCTTCATGGCTGACAGAAGAGACTCGTGCCTTGCAGGCTGGTTAGAAGGCCAATGTTGATTTGATATCGTATAATCTTCAATGGTATTGCCTCAGATGCCTTCAAGGCTGATTGTAGGGACTAGTGCCTTCCAGGCTGATTGTAGTGACTAGTGCCTTGCAGGCTGGTTAGAAGGCTAATGTTGATTTCATCTTGTATGATCTTTAATAGTATTCACTCAGATGCCTTCAAGGCTGATTGTAGAGCACTAGTGCCTTCAAGGCTGATTGTAGAGACTAGTGCCTTGCAGGCTGGTTAGAAGGCTAATGTTGATTTCATCTTGTATAATCTTTAATAGTATTCAGTCAGATGCCCTCAAGGCTGCTTGTAGAGCACTAGTGCCTTCATGGCTGACAGAAGAGACTCGTGCCTTGCAGGCTGGTTAGAAGGCCAATGTTGATTTGATATTGTATAATCTTCAATGGTGTTGCCTCAGATGCCTTCAAGGCTGATTGTAGGGACTAGTGCCTTCCAGGCTGGTTAGAAGGCTAATGTTGATTTCATACTGTATGATCTTTCATAGTATTCAGTCAGATGCCTTCAAGGCATCAGGGCCTGGGGTGGGTGCTGGGGCAGGACCTGCTGCAGGAGCATCAGGGCCCGGGGTGGGTGCAGGGGCTGTTTTTTTTTTTTTTATTTTTTTAGCGGGGCGGGTAGATAGGGCTCCACGATGGCGCCGAGACATCGTTTCAACTCCTCAAAAGAGTGTAAAAAGTAAAGACAACATCGATATGCAACAACACCTCGGTCAGTTTTCTGAGGTAACGTGGTTGGTTTCGAACGGTAATAAATCTATGGGCTGAAAAATAGAAGATTTTAAATTAGCCTTGGAAGGCTCCAACTCAGTAGAGACTCCCAGTAAAGACCCCCTCAGTAATGCTGAGGGAGTCTCTACTGTCAGCCTTGAAGGCATCAGAATTGTAAACACGCACACACATATATATATATGAAATCATCAGCCTACCAACCAGCCTGCTAGGCACTAGTCTCTACTGTCAGGCTGGAAGGCACTAGTCTGTACAATCAGATTTGAAGGCATCTGACTGAATATTATCAAAGATTATACAATATGAAATCAACATTAGACTTCTAACCAGCCTGCAAGGCACTAGTCTCTACAATCAGCCTTGAAGGCACTAGTGCTCTACAATCAGCCTTGAAGGCATCTAAGGCAATACTATTGAAGATTATTAGCCTTCTAACCAGCCTGCAAGGCACTAGTCTCTACAATCAGCCTTGAAGGCAGTTAACGTTACAGCAACTTGCAGTTGAAGTTTTTAAGAAGCTCAACTAGACAGCTTATTGAAAAAAAACTCACAAGTAGGCCAATTTTATGTTTCAAACAGAGTTATACTTAAAGTTATATTGTAGAAGTGTTTAAGTTAACAAGTATGACCTGTTTAGCTAAGATTAGGTCTATAAGTTCACTTTAAGACAAAAAAAATAGCACTTGTTTGCATTGGTTAATATAATCAAAATAGCCGAAATATCTGACGTTACCTCCCAAATCAGTTTCTTTAATGAGAAAACTCACGATTAAATGCATTCGTTTTTAACAATATTAATGTTCTTCAGCCCAGTTTCCGAGTAAAGGCTTCCGAATTGAATTGGCTGCCTCGTGAGCGGATTGGTTGTACTCTAGCTCACGATCTGATTGGTTGTACTTGGGGGCGGTGTTTACGCAGCCTGACAGGCTGAGCAGCCTGGAAGTCGATGTCTGAAGGCAACTTCACCCTGCAGCGGTTCATGAAGTGGTTCGCGGCGGGCATCGTCACGTGGGTGGTCTATGGAATTTTGGACATTACCCAGAAACACTTGCTGTCTCAATGACGATATCAACAGCTGAATAAACTTATCATTGTTTATTTTATGAAGCATTTTCCAAAAAGAAATCTAAATTATTTCATGTTATAACAACTTATGTTCAATTAAAATGATGAATAGTATACCATGAAGACATCAATTTGCCAGTACCATGATTGAGAAATGAATACAGTTGCAGTGGTATATATATATCTGCTAGCCTCGGGAATATTATGAGGTGTCTCAGGGCTTAGGCGGGAGGAAGATTGCTCATGTCGTGGATACTGTTTCCACGTTGCTTTTGCTGCGTTTTCTATTGATACGTTACTGTGATAATAGGATTTGTGATAATTTTGCCTGTTCTACACTTTTTGTCCAGTAGATGGCGTAGTGAGCAGATGAAGCCTCAAGAAGCGTCACCCATTAGTGAACCACTTTGGGAGAAAGCTTCAGTGCTCCATGAGGCTTCATCTCGCCATCACAACTGAAAGCCCTTTGAACTACTCTTTGGCCCGGATGAAAGGAAAGAGAACAACTGACGTCACGTAAGAGAATAACTGACGCACAAGCACCGTGGCACTGGCGTTTGATTGGATAATGCGTTCGAAATGCACAATCACCCACTATATAGGGCACTTTGTCGTGAATGTTCTACACTGAAAACAATATAGAGCAGGGGTCACCAACTCTGTTCCTGGAGAGCTACCATCCTGTAGGTTTCTGCTCTATCTCCAATTCAGCAAATTAGCCACTAATTAGCCCAGCTCGTGATCTTTTTAGTAGCTAATTAGTTGAATCAGGTGTGCTGAACAGGAGGTAGAGCAGAAACCTACAGGATGGTAGCCCTCCAGGAACGGAGTTGGTGACCCCTGATATAGACAGTGAGTGAGCGAGTGGACAAGTGTGCATTCCGAACGCAGCCTTAGATTCGCCAAGTAAAAATTTCTGCCCCCTGGTATTGATGCCGATTTGAAGACTTTTCGGTTTAAAAATGCGTTGCACTGGATCATTACCAAATAAAAATTTATAAAACTATGCGTTTTAGACACTTCAAGAATTCTACTTTCCGCTGAAACATACTTTGCCAGGGTGCTGTCTCCTCCTCCTTTAAATGAGTTAAATGCACAGCTTCCTTCCTGATGCAAAGTTGCAACAATTAAAGAGAAAATACTTCATTCACTTTGCAAAAAAAGAAACACTTCTCAAAGAGAGATAAACTACGATGTTAACTTTCATGTTCGCATTAAGCATGTCTTGCTCTATCAAATCTGAGCTTCATTAATTGTTATTTACAAAAAAAAAACCGAAAATTAGCATCAAAAATCTGCAAATGAAAAATATTGCTTGAAATGGAATTTCATGGTGAATTGAAGTGTTTTCTTTGTGTTAAATTACTGAGGAAACTCATCAAATCTGATAATGTTGAATGTTTTTGGAGTTGTAAGGTCACACCTCCAGTCTCTCAGTCTCGCATTCTTCAGCTCTGCAATCATCGCATTCACCTGTTATTCATTTCCACTGTGTGGTAGTATTGTGCTATTTAAGACCGAGCCTCGCACTTAGTCTTTGCGAAGTCTCGTAAGCCACATGTCTCTGTAGTAGCTCTAGTCTTGTATAGACTTACACTCCGTTTACACGTGGCCGGCTATTTTCATAAACGAACATTTCACCGTCTCCGTTTTCAAAAATAATATCATGCACACGTATCAGTTTTCAGAAAAGGTTTCGTTTACACGTACCCGTGTATATGCTGTCAAGAGCATATCAAACCTGTAGGTTGCAGTGTAACGATAAGCTGAAGCCCACGTTAGCCAATCAGAATCCCGAAAATAGCAACAACAGAAACGAATCACGATCATCCATGATTACATCCTGACGTCGGCTGCCTAAAACTCCGTTTTTCTCAGTTTACATGCAAACTTGCAACCGAAGTTTTCCAAAATCTCCACTCTGGGCGGAGTTTTTAGAAAGAATCGTTTTCAGAGACAAATTCTCCGTTTGCGTGTAAACGAAGGGCACAAACGCAGGGAAATGTCTCCGTTTGTCAAACTAACGTGTACGTGTAAACGGGGCCTTACTCTCAGTGTATCGCATGTATATATTCTAACTCTTGATCTTAGTGCTGTTTATAGTTTAATCAGCACTCTATAATTTAGGAACCTCATTTCCTTTTTCCTTTCTATTTGTAATACATTGTTGCTGTAGTTAAATCCCAGTGCCTGTATTACTAATTGTGTCTTTAAAGGAACCTCGTTTCCTCATTTATTTTGTATTGTTGCATATGGGCCTTTGTGCTCTGCCTGAGGCATATTAAATACAACCAACTCCATGCTTGCACCTGAGTCCAGTCCTCAACTTCCTGTCCTCCGTGCACATCATCAGTGTGTAAAGCACATCCCTTACAGGTGTTTACGTAACGTTAAAATAAATTAATGACTGAAAACAGTTTAAGACCAATAGTATTTTCAAGGAATGTTCAGCACTTCAACAGTTTTTATTTCACCATCCGTTACTGGTATACAGTGCTTGTAAGACCACAGCCGTGTCTGTGGCGTAGATAGCTGCAGCTTGCTTAGATTTACAAGGTAACATTACTGACATTTGACATTGTTGTACCCCCGCTACGAAGTAAGCGGGGGTAT
Organism: Gymnothorax javanicus; assembly: GCA_029692085.1. Lineage (NCBI taxonomy): Eukaryota > Metazoa > Chordata > Actinopteri > Anguilliformes > Muraenidae > Gymnothorax > Gymnothorax javanicus. Next base: position 60,472,992 of record CM056202.1, on the reverse strand, counting down.
ATAGCGGCCCGCCCGTCCGTCCTTCCGTCCGGGGTCATATCTCAAAAACCGTTGGAAATATTTTGACCAAACTTTGTACAATCGTGAACCATGTCACAAACTACGCATCCAGTCATTTTCAGCTTTCTGGGATGTCAATTTTCTGACGTTTCCATGGAAACGTCACATTTTTCTTCTTTATTCTATAGTGGACAATGGGGACAAGTTTTCTCGGAAACTACTACACCTAGATGAATGAAATTTTGTTTGTAGGTACTCCTGACGATACTCTTGAACGAGTTCGAAACCCAGTTCCGAAACTTTATTTTTTACGGAGTTATTGCCCTTGAATCTTTGATTCGACTTAGTGCAAAAATCCGCCGGGATGCATCAATGGGGACAAATTTTCTTGGAAACTATTACACCTAGATGAATTAAATTTTTTTTTGTAGGATACTCTTGAACGAGTTGAACTCCTGACGAGTTACTCTTGAACGAGACTTTCAAAAACCCAGTTCCAAATTTTTTATTTTTACGGAGTTATTGCCTTTATTTTTTACGGAGTTATTGCCCTTGAATCTTTGATTCGACTTAGTACGAAAATCGACAGGGAGGCATCAATGGAGACAAGTTTGTACACTAAATGGACCTTTTTGGTACTTGATTTGAATATGACTGCATATTACATTTCCATAGAAGCGTTATTTGCTATTGACATTCATTGAGCGACAAATGGGGAGCGGGGGTACGTGAGCTTTGCTCGCTTTTTTCTTGTTTATATTTGCTGACTGGCATGCGATGGCATATATTTTGACTTGCAAAGTTGCATCAACCTTAGCTATTACATATAGACCACTACGCAAGCCAGCTGCCTCTCACTGCCTAGTAAATTAAAACAAAGGTGTAAGTACAGCATGCAGCAATACGATATTAGTTTCAGGCCATAATCTGTGCAGCAAGTAAGCATTAAATTGCCATCTTTCATGTTCTACAAAAAAGAAAGAAATGTATATCTAGTTGCACTTTTTTGATACGCTGATTTTGCACCAGTAAACTTCCCTTCCTGAGATGATGTATACATTCACAAAACTCACATTTGTGGTAAGTGAACTTTTTTAAGGGGAGGGGCTCAAGGAGTTCCAAAATACACAGAAATTTCTGTAGTGATTTCACAGATGGAACATGCAAAAAATATCAGTGTACGTATTTACATGTAAAAATTAGCAAAATTATTGTGATTACATGGGACCTTTACTGAATCTTGAGAACCTAACTGATTTTACTTCCTAATATTTGCTTCACTGGTAATATTACATTACGCTATGTAAAAGTAGGCCGTCCTTACTTTTCCCATTTCAAATTTTGCCTCTTGTGCTCAGTGGATAGCACTGCCGCCTCCCTGCATGAAGGTTGTGGGTTCAAATCTAACTTGGGACCTTTCCGTGTGTTAGTTAGCATGTTATCCCCATATTTGCGTGGGTTTCCCCCCACCCAAAAAACATGCATTCTACCAGTGCTCCTGATCAAGGACGCGGCTTTAGAACTGGAGCTGGTCCCCAGGTGCTGCTCTGTGGCTGCCCACTCTTCCAAACAATGGGTTACCCCACCAGTTTCAATAAAGTATATCTTATCTCACATCACTTAAGTAAATGGGTTATGATTTCTGGAAATAGACATTCCTGTAGAGTGTTTCTTTTATTAATTTATTCTTTTGGCGCCTTGAGCGCCACAAGCTGTGAGCTATTTCGTTCCATAATATCCAAGAGAAGGCAAACATCTTTACTGCCGATATCTCCAAAACTCAGCAATTCAAGTCAAACAATCTATTAAGCATATATTCTGAAATATTTGGGACGAAGTGTAAATTGTGAATAAAATATAAAATCGAAATGCAATGACTTTCAGATCACATGAGCCAATGTTATTTACAGTAGAACATAGATAACATTTCAAACGTTGAAACTGAGACATTGTACAGTTTTATCCACAAAATGAGCTTATTTCAAATTTTCTGGCTGCAACAGGTCTCAAAAAAGTTGGGACACAGGCAAAAAAGGGCTGAAAAGCAATTAATATACAGTATTAAAAAATCAGCTGAAAGAACATTGAGCACGTAATTAACTGGCATCAGGTGTGTAACATGATTGGCTATAAAAGGGATGTCTTAGAGAGGCTGAGTCTCTCAGAAGTAAAGATGGCTAGAGGCTCTCCAACCTGTGAAGGCTTGCGTAAAAAAATTGTGGAATACTTTAAAAACAATGTTCCTCAACATCAAATTGCAAAGGCTTTGAAGGTGTCATCATCGACAGTGCATAACATCATCAAAAGATTCAGAAAAACTGGAAAAATCTCTGTTTTGGACAAGGCCGAAGACCTTTACAGGATGCCTGTGATCTTCGGGCCCTCAGACGCTACTGCATCAGTCACTGGCATGATTCTGTCATTGACATTACTAAATGGGCCCAGGAATACTTCAAGAAACCACTGTCTGTAAACACAGTCCGCCGTGCCATCCACAGATGCCACCTAAAACTCTATCATGCAAAAAGGAAGCCATAGTTGAGCATGATCCAGAAGCGCCGCCGTGTTCTGTGGGCCAAGGCTCATTTAAAATGGACTGTTGCAAAGTGGCAAAGTGTCCTGTGGTCAGATGAGTCCAAATTTTACATTCTTGTTGGAAATCATGGGCGTTGTGTCCTCCGGGCTAAAGACGAGAAAGACACCCCTCCTGTTATCAGCGTTCAGTTCAAAAACCAGCATGGTGTGGGGATGCATTAGTGCATATGGTGTGGGACACTTGTATGTTTCAAAAAGTACCATGAATGCTGAAAGGTATATAAAGGTTTAAGAGCAACATATGCTCCCCTCCAGATGACATCTATTCCAGGGAAGACCTTGTGTATTTCAGCAGGACAATGCAAAACCACATACTGCTGCTATTACAACAGCATGGCTTCGTAGTAGAAGAGTCCGTGTGCTGAACTGGCCTGCCTGCAGTCCTGATCTTTCACCGAATGAGAACATTTGGCGCATAATTAAACTAAAAGTCCATCAAAGGAGACCCAAAACTCTCCAGCAGCTGGAAGCCTGTATTAAACGAGAGTGGGATCAAATTCTAATGGCTAAACTCAAGAAACTTGTCTCCTCAATGCCCAGACGCCTCCACTCTGTGTTAAAAAGAAGAGGGGATGCTACACCATGGTAAACAGGCCCCTGTCCCAACTTTTTTGAGACCTGTAGCAGCTGTCAAATTTGAAATGAGCTCATTTTGTGGATAAAATTGTAAAATTTCACATTTGTTATGTTATGTTATCTCTGTTCTATTGTGAATAAAATACTGGCTGGTGTGATTTGAAAGTCATTGCATTTTGATTTTATTCACAATTAGTTAGGAAAAGTTCTGCCAAAGTAAAACTTCACTGTATTCAGATGATTTTATACGTGAAGGTCTACTCAAGTGGATGGCACTGAGTGTTGTCAACTTGTTACACTTGAGCGAGCACAGGCTACTGAAGTAAAACGCATAAAAATTTGCTTCCGCAGGTCTCTTATTTCAACTGCAGCATGATTGCATTTCATTTAACAATTGTAAGCACAAATGAAGTTGCTCAGGGACTTGTAGGATGAAGTGGGAATTTAAACAAGGAAGCACATTCATTGATAAACATGTTATATCACCTCTTTAACTGAACTTGTTCATGAGTGGGATGTCTATCTGTTATTGCATTGCATCCTTTCCACATGCTCCGCACAACAAGGGACATTGGCACCACCAGTGATGTTGTCAGTACCCATAGTGCCATCTGATTGAATTGACCCTTACCTATCAATATATACTATTCAAAAAAAGTAGGGGATATTGGATTTACAAGTACCATGAAATGCAGATCATGAGGTCAGGAAGGAAACAAATGACATAAAAACATTAAGGAAACATTTGTCAATTTATTCGAAACCCTGTGTACAGTCAGTAAAGGACAGATTCTCCAGAACAAGGGTCGACACAAACACAGGGTCACACAGCAAATTTACCACCATTGTGAAACAGAGTCAGTAGCGGGTAAAACCCCCTCGGTTGGCTAGACAAGCTCGAATTCGGCGTGGCATACTCCTAACGAGACGTCCCAGGTCATTTTGGGGAACGTTATTCCATTCCTGTTGCAATGCTGCAGCAAGTTCTTGGACATTGGCAGGAGGTTGTTGACGTTGGCGTAGCCGCTGTCCAAGCATGTCCCAGACATGCTCGATGGGGGAAAGGTCCGGACTGAGTGCTGGCCGTGGTAATGTGGTGATATTCTGCTGCTGGAGGTAATCTGTAACGATCCTGGCCCTATGACATCTGGCATTGTCATCTTGGAAAATGAAACGGCGGCCATAACGACGTGCAAACGGCACAACATGGGGTGCCAAGATGTTGTCCCGGTAGTACTGCCCTGTGACACGTCCAGCAACAACATGCAAGTCTGTTCTGCCGGCAGCAGTGATGCCTCCCCCACACCATTACAGATCCACCCCCATACGGATCATGTCTAATGACGTTAACGTCATGGAAACGTTCGTTACGTCGGCGCCAAACCCTCCTGCGTCTGTCAAGGAAGTCCACAGTGAACCTCGACTCATCTGAGAACATTACGTTGTTCCATCGGCGATCATCCCAGCGTTGATGACGACACCATTGGAGTCTGGCCCTAATGTGACGATCCCTCAAACAGGGAATGACACAAGGACGTCGGGCGTGTAAGTGAAATCTGTGCAGACGATTCCTGATGGTCTGGCCACTCACTACCAAGCCAGTATCCCTTTGAAGTTGAGACCTTATCTGATTTGCTGTTACCATACGATTTCTCAAGACAATAGTGCGGTGAATCTGTCCTGAGCCTGAGTTGTTGCCCTTGGTCGACCGGATCGTGGTCTATCCTGAACAGACCCTGTAGCACGATGTCTGGACCATAATCTGCTGATGACAGACTGGGAAACATTCATTGCCCTTGCCACAACGACCTGTCTTGTGCCAACCTGTAGCATGCCAAGGGCACGTAACCTCTCCTCCAGTGTTAGACGGCGCATGGTCTCTGTTTAATTAGCGACTTCAACCACTGATAATCTGATGCTTTCTCTTCAAAATCTTCCTTTACAGTGGCTCTAACCTTCCAATTCAGAGTCATGCAAATTTGTGGCACAACCCCCTTGATCATCAATAGCATCCCGTGCAGATCGTGAGAGTGTCATTGATGTGTTTGGGTGATGAATTTCTTTGGAAATGCTTCCTCAGTAAGGAACTATACAACATGGTTTCGTATCCCTTTGTATATGTGAAAATTTTGATCTCAAAATAAAATATTCCCTACTTTTTTTGAATAGTATATAAGAGAACATCATCTGAATATTGTGAAATTTTTTCTCTGAACTGTTTGCTTTTTATATGCTCTATGGATGGATCAATAGCACTACTTGGTAGACAAAAAATATTGCATGTATTTTTGATTATGGGGTGAACTGTGCCTGTAACAAATATGTCCACAGGGAGATAACAAACCAATAGAAAATAGAGATTGAGAGTACTCTCTTCTGTAAAATAAATGATGGACCACACATTAAATAACAAGTTACCATTGACTTGGATTGTGAATAAGGTCTCAATAACCTATCCTTGTACCAGTCACACTTCTGCAAATTAGCTGTCTCTCAAAAAGAAAAAAAATAAATAAATGAATAAATAAAAAAGCCTTGATAGCAAAGCTCCATGCAGGATGCATGGTGAAGACAAGATGGCTTAAATGAAATTTCACCTCTGCCCTGAAAATACTTACCTCTCTTATGTACCTAGCAGCACACAAAAGCAGGTCAGAGGTGTTAGTTGAGTGAGAAAGCGTAAGGGCAAGTGGACTGAGAGGCATGTGGAAGGCATCCTTAAACAATGCCATTTGTGAGCTCCCACTTAATTGTACGCCCACCCCCCAATGGCTTACCCTCATGGAGCCAATTAGACATAAAGTAATTGGACTCAATAGTCCGTTATTTAGGACAGCAGTCCTTGCAACCTGCTAAGAACGATTTCCTTGACAAAGATCAAGATTCCTGCCAGGATTTCCGTGTCTTTTGCTTCTGCACTGAGAGGCATTAAAGACACATACTAAAATATACTGTTTTACAGTAGCGGTAAACAGTTTCTCTAGTAGTTGCAAAACAGTCTCAGCAAACTGCGCTTTTGGTAGTAAGACTTGCACTCACTGCTGTGGTTACAGTTCAGCAGTTCTTATGCATTATCTGACATGGCAGAAGACGTTTTATGGAATGTGTTTTTGTGACATCACAGATGACGCACTTTGTCGGGAACAATAGCTGACACATCTGGTTATTCTGTGTCATCCCTGCAGTCTGGGGACAATCATTTAATGGACATTAATGCATCAGGAAAATTCTCTTCGAGACTGACCATCATTCAACATGTTTGATTCTTCTGAGATTAATTCGTTCATGGCATTTGAAATGAAAATGATGCAACTTTTCTAATGTGTGTTTTTATTGGCTGTACCTTGAACTTTTCACGAGCAAAACGATTTCTCACAATATGTGACTTTCTATCATGATTTAGGGAGTTACCATAATGAGGTATTAAACAAAAAAAGGATTGGAACCCAGACACCTGAAATTTTTCAATGCTTACCGTACCTGATAGTCATCATATGAATCAGCAAAAGGAAAAAACCATTAGTTGTCAATTTAGTCCATAAAAAACAATATACATTTTTAATGCCTCTCAGAATATTTCTGGAAAACCAATGTTTGTCAACTGCTGACAACTACTGTTGAAATGTTGGTAGTGCATCTTGCTCAGTTGAAACTTGAGGAATATAGTGGTCTCAAAAATTGGCACCCAATCAATCAATCAATCACCTTTATTGCTGGGAAGTCCCACTGAGACCGAGGTCTCTTTTGCAGGGGAGCCCTGATAAAAATAAAACAATTACAATGGTAGGTTAAAGACAAACAGCACAGATAAAAATACACAAAATTCACAAACAACAATTCCAGATTAAAGGAATAACACATTTTAAAATAGAATAAAAATAATAAATGACTGGCAATGCACAAAAAATACTTTAACACACACATATATATAGTACCAGTCAAAAGTTTGGACAGACCAACATTTTTCTTACACTACATTTTAAATAAAGAAATAAGCACCCTTTACTTTGAAAAAAAAAAAAAAATTAATTCTAAAATTCATCAAACTAGCTGGGATTTGTTGTCATATTTGCTGAGCATACTTTTTTTTTTTTTCCCCCCCCCAAGGGTAGTCATATGGCTATAATGAGTTTGGAGTTGTGTGGCTTTCTAACTTCCCAATGATGTGCTGCACTTGTGGTTTGCTTTTCATCAACCTCTCTGCCCAATAAGTCCCAAAACAGCTTGACTTTAATTCAGCCGTTGGAAAATAGAAGGAGCTTGTTTGTCCGTTTACTTTGCAAAATATGGCTTCTTTGAGAATTCCAAAATTTTGGACACTATTCAGACAAGTAAATTATTCTCTTTTAACTTCTGACTGTTTACCTGTTACAAGATTCCATTTGAGATTATATAGAGAAATTAAGCCATTTAAATTTCTCTAAAAACAGACTGTTGTGACATTAGCAAAGTATGTCCATTTTTCGACTGGTACTGTACTGACAGAGAAACTTGAAATAATAACGTGAAAAATACAGGGGTGCTTGTAATTTTGGAGCCCACTGCATAGCCCATTCATTTGGGTTTATTTTGCCTCTATTTAAGTGACTTGCAGCTGCACTCCCTCTGATTTAAATGTTCTTTGTAGCACCAATGTGAGACAAACTTAACTTTCTCCTTTAAATGTGTAAAAATGTTAAAATGGCTATAGCTGCTGGCTACAATTGAATGATTGATATGGGGTTAAGTTTGTTTAGTTAGATTTCTCAGAATTTTGACAGGGGAAATTTATGTCTGCAGTGTAGATCTTAGAGCTAGCACTGGTGCATTTGCTAAAATTTACATAGGTCTTGCACAAAATTTTTGACCCTATCTTCACCCACCATCCCCACAAGATGGGTTACATCATCTGATGTTGAGTCTATGCCATTGCTTATTGGGGCTTGCATCTCACTAGAGTGGCAAATTCTAAGCACAGTAGCCACGGGTGGTGAACAAAAGGACTTTTATCAGGGGACTTCAAACAAAGGAGAAACTGAGAAGTAGAATACAGAAATTGGATGTATAGGCGCTGGCAGTCTATTCTGCATCACTGAATATACAAGCTTACTGCACTGCAAAGAAGCAGAAGTCATGGCTAAAGGACTCAGCATGCTTTTGTCTCTTGATCTTCTTCCAGGAATATAAATATTACTATTGGTCAAAGCCAGTTCTACAGTTCCACAACTTATTATCCCTGCCACAAAGTGGAAGGGGATATAGGAATTTTGTTGTCCTTATCTGTGTCCAACTGTTCATCCGCATGTCTGTCTGCATGTCCATCTGTCAAGCTTCTTTTCTGGGCCAGAACTCCTAAGCCATTGAGTATTTCTCAACTAAATTAAATATATGGATACACGCAATTGCATGGATGTGCCTTTTCATACTTCTGTCTGTCCTTTGGTTTGTCTGTCCACCCCCCCCATTGCGCTTTGTTTCTAGGCCAGATATCAGCCCTCCCGTTGTTTTCCATGCAAAACTTCTAAACCGTTCAATATTTCTCAATGAAATTTTATGTGGATACATCTAATAGCGTGGATGTGCCTTTTGATACTTCTGTCCTTCTTTTGTCTGTCTCTCCATCCCTCCATCATATTTCATTTCTAGGCCAGATATTAGCCACGCCATGGCAGGCACTCTGAGTATTCATGCGTGTTCATTATTATTATTATTGGTTGTAGTAGTAGTAGTAGTCGTAGTGTACTAGTATTACTAGTATTAGTAGTAGGAGAGTAGTAGTAGTAATAGATTTAAAAATGATAATCATCATCATAAAAATGATCATTTTTACATCTCTTTTTTATGTAGTAGAATCAATGATCTGTTAGTTACACATATACTGTGTGTATGAGACCAGACTGAAAATCTTACAGTAGTACGTTTCGGCAGTATGTGTTCCTGTTTGTTCTTGACTGAGGTATGAAGTAGTTCAATCTGTGGCTGAGGCAGTCCTTTAAAACCAGGGAGGCCACCGGCAGGCGTTTAATTACCAGGTTGGGACAGGGAGGAAGGGGAGGCAGCGACAGCGCACTGACACCAACCAGCCCCCACCCCGGAGACATTGCTACATACCATAGCGGGGGGTTGACGTCGGTAGCGAGTAACCAAAACACAGCTGGAGACATCAGGATGGGTAAAGTTACCAAGGCAACAAGATGGAGCTTGGGCAATACCCGTGGCAACTGCTAACATAAATAACAAGGAGATGAACAATGCAATATTGAATCAGACCCCATCCCTCTTCAGCAGGTTTTTGCTTGTTGCTCAGTGAATGAACAAAGGAGGGCGCTATTTAACCATCTCCATATTCCGTAGGGCAGAGCTATTTCACGAACAGTTCTTGATTCTTAAAAGCACTTTCTCCCCTTGCAGGATTGTTTCAATACTGCCAGTTTCTTGAAGGTCGAGCTTGTCCATGATGCCTGTGTTGGCGGGATAAGACCAGAGGTGCGGGGAAGGCGATGTCAAAGTGAAATATGCGGCGGGGGAGAGGCGTTTCCCCTCAGCCTGGGGTTCCCAAACTCGGTCCTGGAGGCCCCTTGCGGATGCTGATTTTTTTTTTCCAACCACAATGGTGATTTAAAAAAAATCTCAACTAGGTGCTTTTCATGCTGGATTACGAACACTCGAAATGACGCAATGCTTGGAATAGCTATGTTACATGTGGTTACAGAATAAACTTTATGCATACGTAGGTGTGGTGCTGATTGAGCTATATTGAAAACATGAAGTTTCGCAAAAAGAAGCAAGTTATCTCTAATTAATCAAATTAAAGGATGAGCTGAATCAATGGACTCCAAATTAGAGAAAGTATCGACACCTGGCCACCGATCCAAACCAGCTTGTAGATAATGAAGAATCAACTCTATGTGTTAACTCTATGCTATGTGTTGATATGTATTTTTAAAAATTAAGAATGAAATCACAGTCGACAACCATGTGAGGAGCCCATTAAATATGTTATTAAATATGCCATCTCTTTCCTGTACAACCCCAATTCCGAAATAGTTGGGACGAAGTGTAAATTGTGAATAAAATCAAAATGCAGTGACTTTTAGATCATGAGCCAATATGTAATTTACAATAGAACATAGTTTCAACATTTGAAATGTTATCTGAGACATTTTACATTTTTATCCACAAAATGAGCTTATTTCAAATTTTCTGGCTGCAACATGTCTCAAAAAAGTAGGGACACAGGCAAAAAAGGGCTGAAAAAGAAATTAATATGTAAGAGAATCAGCTGAAAGAACATTGAGCAAGTAATTAAGTTAACTGGCATCAGGTGTGTAACATGAGTGGCTATAAAAGGGATGTCTTTGAGAGGCTGAGTCTCTCAGAAGTAAAGATAGCCAGAGGCTCTCCAACCTGTGAAGGCTTGTGTAAACAAAAATGTGGAATACTTTAAAAACAATGTTCCTCAACGTCAAATTGCAAAGGCTTTGAAGGTCTCATCATCGACAGTGCCTACCATTATCAAAAGATTCAGAGAAACTCTGAAACTCTGTGCATGAGGGACAAGGCTGAAGATCTTTACTGGATGTCCGTGATTTTCGGGCCCTCAGACGCCACTGCCTAAAACTCTATCATGCAAAAAGGAAGCCATTGTTGAGCATAATCCAGAAGCCATGCTATGTTCTGTGGGCCAAGGCTCATTTAAAATGGACTGTAGCAAAGTGGCAAAATGTCCTGTGGTCAGACGAGTCCAAATTTGACATTCTTGTTGGAAATCATGGGCGTTGTGTCCTCCGGGCTAAAGAGGAGAAAGACCACCCCTCCTGTTATCAGCATTCAGTCTAAAAGCCAGCATCTCTGATGGTATCAGGATGCATTAGTGCATATGGTGTGGGACACTTGCATGTTTTAAAAAGCACCATGAATGCTGAAAGGTATATAAAGGTTTTAGAGCAACATATGCTCCCCTCCAGACGACAACTATTCCAGGGAAGGCCTTGTGCATTTCAGCAGGACAATGCAAAACCACATACTACAGCTATTACAACAGCATTGCTTCGTAGTAGAAGAGTCTGTGTGCTGAACTGGCCTGCCTGCAGTCTTGATCTTTCACCTATTGAGAATATTTGGAGCATAATTTAATGAAAAGTCTGTCAAAGGAGACACAAAACTCTCCAGCAGCTGGAAGCCTGTATTGAACAAGAGTGGGATCAAATTCCAATGGCTAAACTCAAGAAACTTGTCTCCTCAATGCCCAGATGCCTCCACTTTGTGTTAAAAAGAAGAGGGGATGCTACACCATGGTAAAAAGGCCCCTGTCCCAACTTTTGAGACCTGCAGCAGCCATCAAATTTGAAATGAGCTTAATTTGTGGATAAAATTGTAAAATTTCTCAGTTTCAACATTTGCTATATTATCTCTGTTCTATTGTGAATGAAATACTGGCTGGTGTGATTTGAAAGTCATCGCGTTTTGATTTTATCCACAATTTACACTTTGTCCCAACTATTTCGGAATTGGGGTTGTACTACTTCAATTCAGGAAAAGTTGAGGCAGTATGGAAAATACACATGAAAACAGAAATTACAAATCATCGCAGACAATATGAAGAGAAGACAGTTAATGTTTTGTCTGGTCAAATGTATTTTTCTTCATAATACGCATCCATTCCTGCCAACGCAATACAAAAAAAAAGTTGGGACAGGGGCAATTCAAGACTAGTCATGTAGTAAAAAAAAAAAAAAATGGAAGCAATGATTTGATTTGAAAAGGCTGGTGTCCACAGGTGACTGTAATCATGATTTTGTACAAAAGTAGCATCCAGGAAAGGCCTAATCCTTAAGGAGCAAAGACAGGCAGAGATTTGCCAATTCGCGCACAAATGCTGGAGAAAATCATTGAAAGGTTTACAAACCCATTTTCAGAAAAGTTGCAACGGCGTGTGAAATGTAAATAAAAACAGAAAGCAATGATTTGTACATCATTTAAACCCTATATTTACTCAAAAATGGTTCAAAGACAATGCGTCAAATGTTGAAGCTGAGAAATGTATTTTTAGAAAAATATTTGCTTATTTTGAATTTGATGCCAGTACCATGTTTCAAAAAAGTTTGTTTTATGATGCTAAAACAATGCACCTGGTGGAACATTTCACAGCTAATTAGATTAATTGGCAACGTGTCAGTGACATCATGTATGGGTATGCAAAGAGTATCTCAGAGAGGCTGAGTCTTTCAGAAGATGGTGAGGGCCTTGATACAACCCAAAACAATAACGCAAATCCATATGCCACGCACGCAATGGCAACCAGGAGTGTCATCAGTAATATGGCTGTCGTCGTTATTTGCTATTAAAACTTATGGCAGCAGTAATCAACTCAGACACTCATTTCACGTGTTTCAACCACATTTCTCGGAAGTTAATATGCTAATTGAAGCATTACATACACTATACTTACACCCGGCTTTAATCAAAAGTTTCTTTTATTGTGTGGTAGAAAAAAATAGAAAAGTTGGTTTTGCTGCTGACTTCATGGCTGAAATCAACACAAAGTTATTTCACAATTTCTCTGACCAAATATAATGAGATTTCAAATGTTACATTTTGCGTTTGTTGTCACAATGCAAAATGTAACAAATTTTTGATTGTTACAACGCAAAATGTAACAATGACGCAAAATGTATCAGGGCCTCACCATTCTGTGACAGACTGCATGGGAAAATTGTTCAATGATGTAAGAATGAAATTGCAAGGAAACTGGGGATTTAATCATCTATGGTATGCAATATCATAAAATTATTCAGTGAATATGAAGAAATCTCTGTATGCAAGGGAAAAGGCCAAAAACCAGTATTGAGTGGCCATGATCTTCAGGCCCTTAGGTCTCCTGTAATCTGGAAAAACCTAGTTTTTGTGTCACGTTTGGTAGAAACTGAGTTTAACCTTCATTTACAGTAATTAAAAGTGGTAAAAATCTTAAAAACTAGCTATAAATGTCATTTGAACTTTCAAAATCAAGTTTCTATCATTTTTTTTTTCTGTTAGGAAAAGTCCAGAACCTAAAAGTTTTCATTCAATTGCGAGATCTTTGCCACTGATAAACTTACTAGGTTTTTCCAGATCACAGGAGCGGTGGCACTGCATTAAAAACAAGCAGGATTCTGTAGTGAAAATCAATTTATGAGCTCAGGAACACTTCTGAAAACATTCTCAGTGAGCATAATTTGTTACTTCATCCACAAATGCAAATAAAAACCTTACTATGTAAAGAAAAAAAACATAAACAAGATCCAGAAACTCTGCCACCTTCTCTGGACCTAAGCTCATTTATGATAGCCTGAGACAAAGTGGAAAACCATTCTGTGGACTGACCAATCAAAATCTGAAATTCTTTTTGGCAATCAAGGATGCCACATCTGCTAGGCTAAGAAGGAGAGGGAACATCCAACTTCAAATCAGCGCACAGTTCAAAAGCCAGCATCCATAGTAGTATGCGAGTGCATGTGGCATGGGTAAGTTGCACATCTGTGAAGACAGCATTAATTCTGAACAATATTTACAGGTTTTGGAGCAACATATACAGCCATCCAGACATCTTTTTTCTGGAAGGGCTTAGCTTATTTCAGCGAGAGAAAGCCCAAACCACATTGTGTGTGTGTTACAACATCATAAGGAAAAAAAAGTGTTAAAAGTAAAAGAGTGTTAAACTGGCCTGCCTGCAGTCCAGACAGATCACCCATTGAAAAATATGGTGCATTAACAACCAACAAATGTGACAAGAGTCTGCAAAAGTGTTGAAGCTGAAATCTAAACTCAAGCAAGAATGAGGAAACATTTTGCTTTCAAAACTACAGTAATTGGTCTCCTCAGTTCCAAAAGATTGTTGTTAAAAGAAGAGATGATTTAACACAGTGGGAGACATGGCCCAGTCCCAACTTTTTTGAAACATGTTGCTGGCATCAAATTCAAAATGACCAGATATTTTTCAAAAACAATAAAATTTATCAGTTTTAACATTTTTTATGTTGTCTTTGTGCTATTTTCAATTTTTTATAGAGTTTAAATGATTTGCCAATCATTACAGTCTGTTTTTACTTACATTTTACACAACGTCCCAACTTCTCTGGAGACGAGCTTGTGAAAACAGTGTTCCTGATGTAAAAATAGGAAGGGATTTGTATATTTCACCCTCTACAGCACATAACATAATTAAAAGATTTAAGGAGTCTGGAGGAATTTCTGTGTGTAAAGGGCAAGTGCACAAGCCTAAGGTCTCCAGTATCCTTGATCTCTGATCACTCTGATGGCACTGTAACAAGCAGTGTGATATACCAATATGAGATATAACCACATGGGCTCAGGGCTATTTTGACAAACCTTTGTGATGTAATATATTTACTTGCATCCACAAAAGCCAGTTAAAACTTAACTGTGCAAAAATGAAACCTTATGTTAACAGTATTAAGAAGCGCCATTGAATTCTCTGGGCTCAGAGGCATCTGCAGTGGACAGTGGAAAGATGTATAAGGATCAGGCAAATCAAAATATCAGCTGTTTTTGGGAAGAAAAATGGAGGCCATATGCTCAGGACCAAAGAAGAAAAAGTCTATCTAGAGCAGTGGTTCTCAACGTCAGTCCTGGGGACCCCACGTGTGTGCTGGCTTTTGTTCCAACCACAGTTGCAATTGTAGGATTTTAACAAGCTGCTAATTTGTCTTAATTATGTGCATTTAATGTTTAGAGCAGTTATTTGCCCTTTTAACCCACAACTTAACAGAAATATCTATTTGCCATCAAGAATTTCAAAAATACCATTCGCACATTGCAGTATATCGGAAATAGCAGCATAAAATGAGAGAAAACAATGTAACCAATCAAATCAAAGATGTAGTTGGCTCCTAATTAGTGAAAACTACTTGGCTCATCATGACAAATGTAGTCCACAAACAAACCAGTTTTGTGTTATGTTGATCTGATTAAGTTCACCTTAAGCTTTTTTGAAAGAACTTGAAACAGTTGTGTCCAGCAGCCTAATCTGGGGTTTATTGATTTCCTCAGTGTATAATTTGATCTGTTTGACATGTTATGTTACTTGACATTACTTGCAGTATTGCAATAAACACACTATCTTCAAGAGTGTTTTATTCTTCATTGCATGTATGGATGTTCCTATGTAATATTTGACTAAAGAGATATATTAACAACTCTGAACATGAAAAGCACCTAATTAAGACAGTCACAGCTTGTTAAAGTTCTACAATTGCAATTGTGGTAGGAACAAAAGCCAGCACACACATGGGGTCCCCAGGACCGACGTTGAGAACCACTGATCTAGAGTGTCACCAGCAAAAAATCTAACAGCCATGTATGGTCATGGTATAGGTTTGTGCCAGTGAGAAAGCATCATTAATGCCAAAAAGTACACTGAGATTTCGGAGCAACATATGCTACCTTCAAGACAGCAACTTTTTCAAGGACACCAATGCATATTTCAACAAGATAATGCAAAACCTCATTCTGAACACATTACAAAGGTATGGCTGTGTAAGAAAAGAGTGCAGGTGCTCGACTGGCCTGCTTGCAACATCGACTTGTCCCCAACAGAGATCTAGTGGCGCATTTTGAAATGTGGTTGGAAGCAAAACCAGCATTAACCGAGTCCCTCAGGACCCCCAGGAGAGAGAGAGAGAGAGCCTGTAAACCAGGGCTATTCAACCGTGTCCAGAAAGGGCCGGTGTGGGTGCAGACTTTCATTCCAACCAAGCAGTTACACACCTGATACTACTAATCAACCCCAAGAGTCTTTGCTAATGAGCTTGATTAGTAGTATCAGGTGTGTAAGTGCTTAGTTGGAATGAAAGCCTGCACCCACACTGGCCCTTGCAGGATAATGTTGAATAGCACTGCTGTAAACTGTAGCTTGAATGTGCATGGCCAAGTATATGAGATAGTCTGTATGAGTGTTTGCATGAATTTGAATCAGTGAAAGGGTTATATGATTTGGAGTTCAAATCCATTATTTACAGTATGTTATGGAATGATGTGGAAATAATGTGTTTCTGGTAATTCATCCCATACAGGAGGTAACGTAGCCTATCTACTAAATGTTTTATTTATGCCTACCTAATGGGCCTAATGATGCATGATCCATTTACTACCAGAAGTTGACCTTCCAGTGACCAAGTGGAATCATTTATGACCTCAGCCATACAATTTTAAGTGCCGCTTTAACACTTTTAATCATAACAAGGTTGCGTTTTTGGTGCGTTTTCTAGAATTCGTGATCAGCTAATAGGGAACCATCTTGATTGTTTGTCGCTGCTCCCTGGTAAATATATATTTGTTATTTGTTGAGAACAAGTCAACGCAAGAAACTGCATGCTTCTGAATATCACACGCAAACAAGACTCAAAATCATTAGCTTAATAGCAAACGTGCCTGCATGTTCTAACATGGAGTCGAGAGGACACAAGCTGACAAATCTGTTTGGGGTTTTTTTTTGAGAAACAACATAAATAAATGGATTTAATACAAATTATTGTACAGTGGGATGCAGCATCTTATGCTTAATCATGTGCAAAACAATTCAGGTGTTTGCATAGTTTAGATATGCCTGATTCATAAAATCAATCGGTTGTGTTAAAAAACATACCTTCTCATACAGCCTTTCATTGACGGATGCATTTCTTCTTTTATTGCCCAGCGATAGAGTGTCGCCCGACTGAAATCGCAGAATGTTCATGAACAGTCTAATGTTGCCAGACCAGAGGTCTGAACGGCCAAAAAATAACTATCCACAACCGCCATTTGCTATCCATATCCACACACTATTGTCAAAATGCACCCACAACCACACTGCAGCTGCAGGACTTAAATCCTCTGCATCAGGGGTGGCCAACCCTGGTCCTGGAGAGCCGCCGTGTCTGCTGATTTTTGGTGTTACTCAGCACTTAATTGATGGATTAAAGTAGTTGATTACTCACTTAACTGATCTCACCTGGTATCTCAGGTTTAATTTGGTAATAATGAGCCAGTCAAGCAATTAGCAGGAACAACCAACAAGACTCCTAGAGTCAATTAAGCAGACTTGCAGCTTGTGACAGCAATATACGTGTTAACCAAGATTTGTCAATGTAGTTGGATATTTAGCGTAGTTGTAATGCAGACAAAGTAGAAGTACAGAGTACAGATAAAAGTTTATAGAGCAGGGGTGGATAACGCTGGTCCTGTAGAGCCAGAGGGTGTGCTGAGTTTGGTTTTCTCCACCAGATTTAAACCCAAGACACCAGGTGAGATAAGTGAAGTGTGTAATCAACTGCTTTAATTCATCAATCAGGTGCTGAGTAACACTAAAAACCAGCAGACACTGCGGCTCTCCAGGACCAGGGTTGGCCACCCCTGCTTTACATCCACATGTATTGTAAGGAATGAGATCTGCAGCTGCACTGCAGCTACAAATTCTTAATACACAGCCACGTCATGCGCATTACATCTATCTCTGATATTAAATTGTTTAGATGTACAACGTATAACTCTGTGAATGTACATGTGCATTTGTTTTCTAATGTGTAATATCTAGAGTGTGCTTTGTATGCATACAGTAAATCAGTGGTTTCCAAACTCAGTCCTGGAGGCCCCGCTGCATGTGCTAATTTTTTTTTCAACCTCAATTGCAATTAAATTATATCAACAAACTTTTAATTTTTCAACCTTGTTGCTTTTCATGCAAGATTACTTTATAATATTACATCACATGGAGAGTTGTATGGTACAATCATGAGAAAAAGTACACTATCTTTCAGCTCTATAGTTTTACATATCAGGGGCCTCATTAATAAACGGTGCGTAGGCACAAAAAAGATGCGTTGCATTCTTCGCAGATTTAGTGAAAAACTACAACCCCAATTCCAAAAATGTTGGGATGCTGTGTAAAATGTAAATAAAAACAGAATGCAATGATTTGCAAATCTCATAAACTGACATTTTATTCACAATAGAACATAGACATCAGATGTTGAAAGTGAGACATTTTACCATTTCATGAAAAATATTAGCTCATTTTGAATTTGATGGCAGCAACACATCTCAAAAAAGTTGGGATAGGGCTATGTTTACAATTGTTTCATATCCCCTCTTCTTTTAACAAGAAGTGGTGCCAGGCACAACAAACCCCAGCCCTCGCACATACTTTGACCTACTTTTCCTAAATTCAGTAGGCATCTGTTCTGGGTCAGTGGCAATCCCTAAACCGAATTTGGGGTGAATCTGGCCATTTGTTTTGCTGCTAAGGTGTTAACAAACAAACAAAGAAACACACAAACAAACCTAACCAAAAACAATACCCCTTGCCCTCCCCCTTCGGGCGGGGCGGGGTAATAAGTCACATTCCATGAATTTTGAGAAAAACATCGAAAATTGTTTGGTTCCTCTGATACTGCAGAGAATGCAGAGAAATTAATTTTCTGGCAAAATGTATACTTTTTGTGGAAAAATTGAGAAAAATAGGAATGATTCCTTTGCACATTGCTGCTCAGCAGGCGAAATAAACTTTGGACTTAAGCTGTTTTATCACTCAATCCTGGTACATGCGTTGTTTTGGTTGTCAACTGATATGCCTGGAACAAACTTTGTTTCACCCTATTCAGAAAAAGTCAATCTAGAGAAAAAAAAAACTGAAAACAAATAAATACAGTCAGGTCCTTGTTTTCTGGCTGGCACGAGATTCCCACGCCAGTTTATGTGTTCTTCTCCTTTCACTTTTTTTTTTTTAAATTTGGCATCTCCAATCCCACCCGAATCTGGAATGCCCAATTGGTGAACTATGTACAAGGCTTGCTCGTATGCGACCCCTTGCGGCCAATTCAGGAGAGTGTAGACAGTTCGCGGCTCTCCTCCGAAGCACGCGCCCGCAGCCAACGCTTCTTATACACTCATTGGTTGAATCTTCACAAGTTCAGAGCGAGGGCAGAGGATACCTGGACATGAACAGGCTTGGAATCTTCCTGACGAGCACCCATCTGGCCAACACGAGGCGCTAGAGCAACGAACAAGGCAACTATTATTTTCCCTCCCCGGCAGTCCTTTCCCAATTTGCAATTCTTTTGCATTGGTGTTTTGAAGAACCTTATTATATTTTTCCACCCAAACTCCCTCCAAGACAGAGCCGATGTACTTTCCCATTGTTGTTTGTTAAATTTTTCCCATATTTCCGATTGCAAAGATATATTCCCTTCTTTTTCCCATTTTTCCTTTATGTAGAATGTATTTTCACCTGTAAGATCATTTATTCCATTGTACAACCTTGAAATGTTTTTATTACTTGGAACTGAGTTATATCCCATCAAAAAAACTTTCAAAATACCCAACTTTGTTTTCCCAAGATCTTCTTTTTTTATAAATGTTCCAATGTTGTGGCAAAGTTGAAGAAATCTAAAGGAATCTTGATTCATTAGACCATATTTGTCTTTTAATTGTTGAAAATTAAGTAGTACTCTATCGCTATATAGGTCTATGTACTTTGCCAACCCATTTTCCCCCCACTTTTTGAATCTAACATCAGTCTCGTTGGGTGTGAAGGCTGAATCATATGCAATCCATCTTATCAGCTGATAGGGTTCTTTTGTATGATGTTTTCTGGTTAACTGAAACCAGATTTTAAGTGCATTCTTTATCCAAGGATTAACCTCCTTCACAAACTTAATCAGTGAGCTGTCCCCAATTATTGCTTGTAATGGTATATCACTTGATATCTGGCATTCTATATCCTTCCAATGGGCCTTGTAAGAGGGATTGCAAATGTAAACAAGAGTTCTTAAATGTGATGCTCGAAAATAATTCCTGATATTTGGCAAGGAAATACCCCCCTTTTCCTTGGGTAGCTGTAAAGTCTTGTATCTTATCCTAGGCTTCTTTCCTTGCTAAATAAATCTTGAGATATTTTTATCCATTTCTTGAAAAAATTCGTTCGGAAGTTCAGCTGGTATGGTTTGAAATAAGTATAGCATTCTTGGTAGTACATTCATTTTTATAACTTCAACTCTTTGAGCTAAGCCTAGAAAAGGGATTAAGTTCCATCTGGAGAGATCAGATTTAATTTGATTAACTAAAGGATCTATGTTTACTGTTATGATTTCTTCCAGGTTTTTGGGAATATTTACGCCTAAATACTTTATGATCTCAGAATCCCATTTTATTTTAAATTTGTCTTTAATTATCTGAATGGGGGTGCAGTTAAACGTCAAAACTTGAGATTTTTGTGTAATTAATTTATAACCTGACAATAGCCCATAGTCTGTTCGTGTTGTCATCAATTCAGGGAAGGAGGTGTTGGGGTTTCCTAAGTATGTTAAAATGTCATCTGCAAATAAAGCTATTTTTGTTGCCTTTGGGCTAATTGAACTCCTTCTATTTTTTCGTTTTCTCTTATCCATTGGCTCAATGGCTCTATAAAGACTGCAAATAAGAGGGGTGACATAGGGCAACCTTGTCTGCAGCCCCTTTCTAGCTCAAAGGAGTTTGACAATCCTCCGTTAATCTTTATCTTTGCCACCGGTTTCTTGTATAGGGCTTTTATTGTTTTGATAAAATTCTCGAGAAACTTGAATCCAGCTTAGACTCTATATAGAAAGGACCAATCTACAGAATCGAAAGCCTTCTCGGCGTTTAATCCAAGTATAGCTGCTTCTGTGTTTTTCTGTTTTATGTGGTTAATGACGTGTAATGTCCGTCTGATATTGTCTTGGGTTTGTCTCTGTCTGATGAAACCTGTCTGGTCCAAGTGAATAATATCTGGGAGAATTTTCTCTAGTCTTTTAGTTAATATGGTAGTAAACAGTTTGTAATCTTGATTTAATAAACTTACTGGCCTATAGTTAGAACAGATCGTCTTCTCTTTCCCCTCCTTTGGTAATACTGTAATTATTGTCTCTCTCCAAGATGGAGGGATCTCGCCATTCTGAAGAACCCAGTTAAAGGTTCTTGAGAGGGTAGGGGATATCTCCTCCTTAAGACTCTTGTACCATTCGGCGGTAAAACCGTCCGTTCCTGGGGATTTATTCGTTTTAAGTCGTTTTATTGCACTATCCAACTCTTCCGCTATTATGTTATTCATTAAACTTGCATTTTGTTCATCCAATATTTTAGGAAGGTTCAGGGAGTTTAGGAGAGAATCCGTTAATGTTTCTCCTCTTTGGGTTTTTCTAGAGTAAAGGTTTTTGTAATGTTTTTCAAAGATTTCTTGAATTTCCTGGGTTTTATGATTTGTTTCTTTTGTCACTGGGTCTTTGATTTTAAATATACTTCTCTCTGCTTGATGTTTCTTTAGTTTATAGGCCAAAAGTTTAGTTGATTTATTTCCCATTTCATAGTATTTCTGTTTTAGAAATACCAATTTCTTTTGGATATCTAGGGAATGTTAGTCATTTATTTGATTCTTGATTCCTTTTATTTTCTTAGTAGTATCTAGGTCTATACTATTTTTATTTTTCCTTTCAAGACTTTTTAATCCTTCCTCGAGTTTATTTAATTTTTCTTGTCTGAGTTTTTTCTGGAGTGCTGATTTGGCTAAGATTTTGCCCCGTAATACTGCTTTACAGGCGTCCCATAAAATGAGGGGCGTTACCTCCCCATTATCATTCTCTCTCAGATATGTCTGGATTTCTTTCTGAGTTCTTGCTTCAGTGGTCCCTTAAGCATATTTGAATTCAATCTCCACGAAAATGTTCTCATCTTGTTTTTAATATCCAGCTCCAAATAAACGGGGCTATGATCAGACAGATCTCTTATTCCTATCTTACTTGATTTTATCATGCTTAAGTCTTTGCTATACATAAAAAAGTAATCAATTCTAGAATAGGTTGAGAGAGGTACTGAAAAGAAAGTGTAGTCTCTGGTATGTGGATTGAGCTCTCTCCATACATCACACATCCCCATTTCCTTAAGCATTTTTCTCATTTTTTTACTTCGAGCATTATTTTGTTTTGGATTTCTTCTGGAAGTATCACAGTTTGGGTTTAATCTTAAATTAAAGTCACCTCCACTTATAAGAATTCCCTGTGCTTTAGTTATCATTAAATCAAAAATATGTCTATAAAAATCCCATTTGGAACCAGGTGGGGCATATGTATTTAGCAAAGTTACTTCCATTCCCTCTAGTTTTCCTATGATCATAATGTACCGACCTTCTTTATCTTTGAATTCTGAGATTTTTTCAAATAAAACCTTGTCAGATATAAGTATTGCTACTCCTCTTCTCCGCCCTAATTTATATGATGAATGAAAGACTTTTCCAAAACCTTGTCTTCCCAGTTTTTCATGTTCGAGTGCAGTCAGGTGTGTTTCTTGTAAGTATACTATCCCTGCATTGTCTTTTTTCATTTTCCCTAGAATTTTACTCCTCTTAATTGGATTGAGGACACCTTTTACATTGTAAGAAACTAGTTTGATTGCTGCTGTCTGTCTTTCCATGCCTTTTTGAAAACAAACCTTTTCATCCACAATTTCCCCTTTTTGCTACTCAGATTAAGAAAGAACTTAAAATGGGCTATAAAAAACACAATGGACACAGTAACATTTTTAACTAACATTAGTAAGATGAAAACACCTTGTAGTAGGATCTTTTCTGTGACCCTATGTGAGCCGAGATGATATGACGGCTCGGAGGGATAATCCCTAAATCGTTTTGAAGATGGGGAGCCCTCTTTTGCGGCTTTAGCTTTTACAGTTCAAATAAATCCCGATCCCATCTAACAAACATCTTGTATTGCCTTACGTTACTTTCCATCACTTGGGAAACATCCTGACATTTTTATTTTACCGTTTTATCTCCCTACCTCTCATAAGTGTCTATTTCTATGTAAAAGTCCAAGTTGTTACCTTATTGTGAGGAAAAGTCCGGCAATAAATCAGACTGTCCGCTTGTTACTTTCTTCTAAAAGCCTCCAGTCGCTTTTTGTAATCCACTCGCGATGTTTCTCCGGATTCTCTTCCACTTGCGCTCCTCGCCGTTTGCCACATCAGGGATTTAAATCTTTCCATCCGGCTGGCTGGGGCTTTGCATACGGTCACCTGGAAACCTCTTTTCACCATATCCTTGGTTGCTTCTTCAGCTGAGTTGTACAGGCACGTCTCTCCGTCGTAGAACACCCTCATTTTGGCCGGGAATGGTGTTTGGAAACGAATTTTGTTTTCCCTCAGAACTTTCTTTGCTTCCATATACTCCCGGCATTTCTTGATGACATCAGGGGCGTAATCATGGTCGAGGATCACTTTTCTCTCCCGTACCTGAAAACCTTTTTTCTGCCAGGCCAGTCTCAAAACTTCGTCTTTTGTTTTGAAACTTGCGAACTTAATCACAATAGATCTAGGGGGAGCACAAGTTAGGACACGGAATTACGACAGAAACCTACATGTGGTGGGAGGTGACTTAAGTGTGCTGCGATCTTAAAATAAATCTCTTTCTTTTTAATTTATATGTAATAATCTCCTAAAATTGCTACAGTGAGACCACTTCAAGTATTTACATTTCAAGAATTGCACGCAACTGTCTACATACCCCACGGCGGCAAGTGGTCACGCTTTTAAAAAATCGTGGTTTAACATTGCCACATCCCAACCCTGAATTTCATCTCTCATTGCAGCATTTTTAGGAGATTATTACGGATTAGTTAAACAAAGAGATTCATTTTAAGATCGCCGTGGATTTTAGGCATATAGGTGGAAAACATTCTGTATAACAAAAGAAACCTGACATTGAGATATAAATTATTGCAATCGTGCAAAATGGCCAAATATAAGCCCACAAAAAATCGTGCAATCACATTCTTGCAAAACTGTGCCGTTCTATGGCCATTTAATTTTCAAAATCCGATAATCAAACATGATATCTTGATAAATTGGAGTACCTACTCATTCAACTTATTAAATAAGCAAATCTACTGTTTGATTACTGATTGAGCAAAGTAAATGGGGACCGGCTTAGAGTCGCCTAATTGGTTAAACAGACGATTTTGTAGCCCCTTGCTTAGCTCCGTTCAGTACGGAAAAATACTGATGTCAGTCAAGTTTTTCCAGAAGAATTTCACACGCCCTTTGATGTTTGGCACTTTCTGGGTCGTTCATTCAAGACTGCACCGGCATGCTGTTTTTTTTTTTCTTTTCGCTATACTTCAGAGAAAAAACACCTCTTTGCTTTTGTATGTGTTAAATGTAGCTGTCTTAGTTCCGTTTATTCTATGATACTAATGTTTATTTATATATTATTGTATATATATATATATCATATAAACTGCTCATGCATGCATACATACATACATTACACCATCCAAAATTGACTATTGGCCACTCAGATTTGACCTTCCTAAAGTTGGAGACACCAGTCAGGACTTCACGGCCAGGGATGTTTGTGTATGTCATTTAGGACATGTCCTAAGACATATCTTAAGATACGGATTTTACGACACGCATAAGAGATTTTGGTGAAACGGCAGTTACGACATGTCTCAGCGCTGTCCAAAGTTTGGTGTCTTACGACAAGCACTTACGATACATTTGGTGCAACCGGCCCCTGGCCTGTAACTCTTTTATTATCTAGCTGATTGTTTTCAAACTTAGCAGGTAAACAGATCAGGACCTAAACGTGTGTCACGAACCAAAAATAGGCCACTAGGTCAAATGTCTGTTTGTCTGTCGGCACTTGTCTATAGCCGTGGCACTATGCAATGTATTCCTGTCTGGGCTGTAATTTTCTTATTATTTGGCTGATTGTTTTCAAACTTGGCAGGTGAAAACGTCATGACCTAACTGTGTATCATGCACCAAAATAATCATAATGTGCAGTTGCAGGGGATATGGATGACTATGTCAGCTTGGTCTAACTCAGACAGCTAACTTGTCCCAGCAATGCTGCCCCATGCTGGACAGAAATTCACTTGCTCAGGTTCGGCCTATAAAGCTGCGGCAATGATCATCGCACTGGCTAATACTACTTCTACTACTACAATAATAATAAAAATAATAATAATAATAATAATAATAATAGCCTGTATAACCTATGTTCACACACATAAGTCTCTCAACAAAAAAATTGTCATGGCCTATTGCAGCCAAGTGTATACAGGCTATAAATTTAATATTTTAATAAACCTTCTCTCAGCTACGACAGGGTAAAGCACTTGCACAATACCCTATACAATTGAAAGGAGGAGGAAACCAAAAGGAGACCAGGAATAGTAATCTTTCGTCACATTAATGCATACAGCAGAGAAGTCTTGGACTCAGAGAAATAGGACACAGTCTGGGACAGAAATGCCCCTTCAGCGCCATATACATGGGCCAGACACAAATGTAGGGGCACACGCCAATTTAAACCACCCCACTCAAAAGCCACACCCCTTTCAGGTACTGCAACTCAGTACTCAACCAAAACCGAAGTTGCATCACCTCGGGCCACAATACATGATATTGCGCCGCAACCCAACTCCCGATTTCTGGCAGAACTTACACACACGATCAGGGCTCACATGCAACGGCACTTTTAGGAACTGTTTAATTGCCCTAGCTATTTCCCGACTCCAGTACGCTGACTCCACCTGCGCTTCTAAAACTTACATTAACTTTCATACGACACAGACAAAGACCACAAAATAATCAAATAGTTTAAAACCCCTTAACTTTCCCGGAGCACAAGACCTTCTTCCAGGGTCTGAGTTTTAGCGCTAGTCCAGCTTCACTCAGGATTGGCTGTGGGAGAAGCTGCCGTTCCAGTGCAGTGAGGCATTTACACAGACGACAGGAAAACCTCTACAACACTAAGGAGAGCGGAAAACGGTACTCCTATTTCCCCGTTACCTTACCTAGTCCTGCCTCACATTGGAACCTTGGCCTGACACCCACTACCTATTCTCACTGCCAGCAGCCCTAACTGGCATGCAAACGGCATTATAGTAACTTTGTCGCCAAAAAATGTAGTAACTTCGTCGGACTTACTAACCTTTAACTGATGAAAGACGAGACGAGACTCCGGACTTTCTGTTCAACGTTCTCTTTAGTTAAAGGGGACCTATTTTGCTATTTTTCCAAGGTTATATTTTGATCTTGGACTCCCCTAGAGTACTCCTGATCGTTCAAAGTCCAAAACAGGGTCCTTATTTAGCTCATACTGCCATCCTCAAAAAACTCCGTTTGTAGTCCATTGTAGTCTCTGCCTGAAACACCTCATTGGGTTGGCTCTTCCGCTATGGCCCCCACTCCCCGTGTGCCCACTTTCTTCTGACTGGCCAGCTCTGTGGAGGGTGGAGTTGGGCGGGATGAGGCTGCAGAATGGAGTTTTCCAGGTCCGCCTCCCCAGAGTGAAATGTGAGACATGTCTGCCATCTGATAAGGATAAGGCGGGCAAATTCCGAAATCTAACGCTATACTTGAATATAGATCTAATGAAATGAACTTGTTCCAATAAATGCAGCGGTGAAAGTGGAGGACGCAGTGCGAAAGTCTGGCAGCTCAAGCTCGAATTTGCTATCGGCTACAGTTTGCTACGGCAACAGTGGTGAGTACAGCGGTTTTTCTACTCTATAGCTAGGATGCAGGGAAAGCTAGAATCCACCACATATAGACACATTTGTAGAATGGGTCGACATGCCCAAGTGTAGACCGGAGACCATAGAAATCTGGTGGGTCTGAGTTTAGAGGGAAACATGGACAGTGAGGAACAGCTAAAAGTGGACCAACAGCTTATGGACTGCTTCGGTGTGTATTAGGACCTGCTGGTTCGTGTGCATAACTGTGGTGTGTCGTTAGCGTGGAGTAACGAACAGCTTCTGCGCTGGTATATGACGGAGCGGCGAAAGCTCCAGGCTAAACGGCCTTTTGGAAATTGCCCTTGGTAATGGTTTACTTATTGCGTCGGAATGACAAGCGTTTGCTCGCGGAAAATGGGCGCGTTATGGATAGTGCGCGAGAGCTAGATAGAGCTCCGGTTATGTTATGAGCATAATACAGGTTTTACAGACCGTAAGTTCCGTTTGCGTGAATCGTTGCTTATGTGGAGCTAGCGAATTGATAACTTTTACAGGAAAGAATTTAATATTCAATCGACGGCAATGCAGAGAAATCGTTTGTTATACCAGACACATTATAGCCTGTGCGCTTCCCCATTGCTTTCACCGGTAGCATCAGAGAGCTTGCCCAGGTATTGGAGAAGTATCAGGCTGACCCCGGTCATGGATAAGTAAAGCGATCGTTTCACAAGCACCCAAAAACGCGCCCCAAGCTCTGCAAAACCTACGTCTGGTCTAACTGCAGCCTTCGCAGCCACATACAGCACCTCTCCGGTTAGCTTTAACTGTAGTGGCTACAATCAGGCAACGTTATGATGGAACTGCCACATTGATGCTTACCAAAGTAACACAAGCATACCGATCAGAATTACTGCCTATGAGTTACCAGGAGCATTTTAATTTGCACAGCACGCGAACTAACATGCAGTAGCTGATAACCGAGCAGTCATAACAACTACAGAGACAAACATTACCCTGCAATACAGGTTTTTCAGACAGTAAATTCCGTTACCGGGGGGGCAGTTGTACCAAGCATCCAAATTACAAACAAGTATAAAAAGTTCGCTTCAAATGAGGTTTATGTTCATACACCTTCTTTTGAATTTCCCCTGATATTACTCTTGCATATTTAGGACACAAACGTTAGCAACAGTAACTTGGCTACGTTAGCTGCAGTGCTACAGCCACATTCAACAGGCCATCAGTTGGGTAGGCTTATGCTGTGAAGCAACTGCTTCCGCATCTGTAGCCATGTTTCCATCCACACGTTCTCATACGAATTAAGTAATATCGAATTAAACATGCCTCACGGAGACGGTGAAATTAGACTTGATTTCAAGACTATCGACTCATAGTTTGTACGGTCCATCCCATCGGATTTTCTCTTGTTCGGTAAAAGGCTTATGCGATATATGCTGATGGAAACGTTATTCGCCAAATAAATCTGCTACTGCATCTTGACGGTGTTTTGATGCCGTCTTTTCCTTCTGATAATGGTCTGCTATGCTGCTAATAGCTGGCACCTAAGCACTACTACAACTTGTGCAATTATCGTCATTTGTTAGTAAACGCGATCCATTTTGGCTAACTAGCTAAATTATTTGGCTAACAAACTACTTTTGTTCACTTGAACGTTCTGCGATTCAGCGCAAAAATGAATGGAAATGTCAGAAATGTACTCGATACACCAATTTGATCGCACAACAGCATGTGGCGTCATTACGCACTACTTTTTATTTGCTTTAATGCCGTTAGATGGAAACGTATTTTCACCAGCTTTATTTGCGTGAATATTTTTGGCGAACTTCAGATAATTCGATTGACAAGTGGATGGAAAGATAGCTTGTGAGTCGCGGACAGTCGCAACCGATACAGGCTTTATCTGCAGATATTTTACAAAGCCTGCGTTTGAGGCCAGTTGTTAGTGCTAACTATCGTTAGCGGTCCTGCTAGCCTCCCGTAACTCGTTAGCTTCCCTTACATTATTTGCTGTTACTTACAGCTTGTGGCTCCGAGCGCTTGATCGATGCAATTGCTTCAGGTTTGAGAAGCAGCTGAAATGCTTATCCTATGTCGAATTACCCTTTATTGACAAAGCTGTCTTTGGTGAAATGCTGAGCACAAACAGCAAACATTCCCTTTGGCCATGGCTGTTCGCCGCAAGCAAACAAAAAAGCTACCCACTGATTTCTGGAGGCATCGTCTCTTGGGGGAGAAATGGGTGCTTTTCTTCGCATCCAAAAGTAAAAGGACGAGCAGCTTTGGGAGAGATACTGACAAAATTGCACCTCAAATGATCTGCGGTTCTTCTTTTGTATTTCTGGAAGTGTAGATGCTACTAAGGCATAGTATGATCCGCGGTTGCTCATGTCTGCTAGATTAGTTTCCGGTGTGGGCAGGCCCAGCGCCGTGATTGGCTTTGGCTAGGTCTGTACTAATTGGACGGCACAACCTGACGTCAGGTTTTGCCCAGATCTCGTGAAGATCTCGGGAGGAGCTGTTCAGAGAGGAAATCACATTCATGAAATCACGTTCTTGGATTACGGCAAAACCCCTGTATCTTATGTTTAGAAACTTTTCAGAGGTTGAGTATGGACATCCAACATTATAACATTACCTATATGTATTAAAAGAAGGATCAGCATAATAGGTCCCCTTTAAATTTATGAAGGGTTACAACACAGCTTGTGCAAGTAGCTTACAACAGAGCTTGCTTGCTAACTGTTAATGCAGCTAAAAACAAGGAAGATACATAAGAAAAGGTCACTTCCACCTTCCCCCCCATAAGCCCTATGGGAAATGCAGGCATTAAGCAGAAACAAACATGAACAAAGCCTCTGGTCCTTTTAAACTGTCTTATTTCCTTATTACTCAACAATAAAATATTCAAATCGAATCAAATAAAATACATAGTGTTTAACTAACTGTTTTAACAAACTGTTCGCTTACATGAATTATTAACTTATGACCTTTTAGTATATAAACTCAAGCTATCTCAAATTAAGTTATAACATCCTCCCCACGATGAACGGCAGTTTCATCTAAATTTCTAAGGGGTAAAGCAACTGAATTGGTCTCCGCAACACAGTCCCTGAAGAAGTTCGAACTGCACACGATCGCACAAGGCCATCGCGGCCTGGAAACAGTTCCTCAATCCTCCCAAACCTCCAGGACTGCCTTGGAGTGTTCTCTCCAATGAGTAAAACATCCCCCACTTTCAGCAGAGAGGGCTGGGGTGTCTCACAGTGATGGGCTGACTTCAAGTCTAACAGGTATTGTCTCCGCCAGCTGTTCCAGAAGTGGGTCATGAGTTGCTGTCTGTATCTCCAGCTTTGTGTCATTTCTTCCTTGTTTGCTGTTGGAGGGCGAGCAGCCGCAGGCACTGTTTTAGGGGGCATGCAAATGAGTCTCTGGCCCATCAAGAAGTGAGCTGGAGTGAGCGGCTGTGGTTCATTTACTTCATTGTGCACATTGCTGAGAGGCCTCGAGTTTATTATGGCTTCTGCCTCTGCCAGGAGGGTGCACATTTCCTCAAAGGTGAGTTTGGCTCTTCCGAGCACCTTTCTCAGGATGGTTTTGACTGACCTCACAAGTCTTTCCCAGAATCCGCCCCGCCAGGCGGCTCTTTCAGCAATGAACCACCAGGTGATGCCCTTTCCTGAGAAGAATTCTCGCAACTGTGGATCCTTTACACTGCAAAAAATGATAAGATAAAAATACTAGGTAAGATGAATTTACTTATCTTTAGACTTAAAACACTTATTTCTATCACAATTTTTCTTAGTAAGACAAAAAAAAAAATTCTTGTTTTGAGGTAATTTTTACTAGCTTGCCAATGGGGTAAGTAAATTTCACTTGTCAAGTCAAATAGTAACTTGTTTTAAGAAAAAAATACTTAAACTTCCAGACTATGAACTGGCCTTGACGCCTATTTAAAACAGTATTGACCAACCTTTTGATCCTTAAAAACATCTATATCTGCATGCAGATAATTTAGCAAAGATGAAATAAATTCTAGCAATTTGCAATGGATGCTTTGATGTGCTTAACTTGTCAAACTGGGCATAGGATATACTAGTTTTCACTATTGTTTGCAATTTACATTTTCTGTACCTGTGTTCAACTTGTGTTATGAGGAAAGAAATGTGGACTGGAAATACATGTAGTATTATGATATGTGCATCATATATGCAGAATTTTTTTTGTCTGCTTTTTTAAATGCTAATTTAGTTAGATTTCCGAAATTTCAGGATAAGCATCTCATAAAATGTTTTGAAATTTGACTAAGTGTTGCGCAAGGAATGTAATATTTTGTGGGAAAAAGGTGACTGAGTAAAATGCAATACAATACGTGTGTGACATTTACATGCTCAGCGAGGAAAATAAGTATTGAATGCGTCAACATTTTTCTTGGTAAATATATTTCTAATGGGGCTATTGACATGAATTTTTCACCAGCTGTCGGTAACAACCCAACTAATCCACACATATAAAGAAATGAAAACAAATAAGTCCATAAATTAAGTTATGTGTAATAAAGTGGAATGACACAAGGAATAGGTTTTGAACACACGAAGAAAAGGAGGTGCAAAAAGGCATGGAAAGCCAAGAAACCAGCTGAAATCTGTCAGTATTCAGAAACAATCCTACCCCCTATCAGTGCAAATTAATATCAGCTGGTTTAGTCCTAATTGATGGCCTATAAAAACGTTTCTCATTATACAGCTGTCACACAGAAGCATATCATGATGGGTAAAAGCAAAGAGCTCTCTCAAGACCTTTGCAAGGTTATTGTTGCCGAACGTACTGATGGTATTGGTTACAGACGTATTTCTAAACTTCTGAATGTTCCAGTGAGCACCGTTGGAGCCATTATCTGTAAGTGGAAAGAACATCATTTCACCACAAACTGGCCACGACCAGGTGCTCCTTGCAAGATTTCTGACAGAGGAGTCCTTAGCAGAGTTCAAATTACGGGGGAGCTAAGGGGAGCTCGGCTCCCCCGAAGAGGACACAAGCTCCCTTGAAAGCCTTCCTTGAGGCGTTTAGGAGGAGCTTTGAAAATTATTCACGTTTGTGTGAGGGGGAATATATTTTTTCTGCACATAACTTCCTGAGTGTTTGCGTAAATTGACACAGCTCAACCGATACAGTTACAATGAAGTCGGAGGGCTCCCCGCGATTTTACGACATAATAAATGGGTAATTCTCTAGTTAAGGGACAAATTCATGTCTGGTGACTTTAGGAGCAGGCCGATTCAAAGTATCCCTGTTAATTTATGAATCACCTGTTTTAACTGGCTTACCAGGTCCCAAAGGGAAAAAAAAAAATCAATGGACCAAAAAGTGACTTACTTCTCATGCCCTCTTTTATATTCCCATTCAAACTTCTGAGGGTAGTGAAATTTCCCTGTCCGAATTAAAGGGATATTTCAACATTTTGGCAAATTGGCCTATTGCCATAATCCCTATAGTTATGTGAGTAGGTACATTACCTTTGGTTATCCGTGCCCATTGTTTTGAGATTCGGGGGGGGAACGCGAGCTGCTCAGCGAACATAACGAAAGTGAACGGTACAGGTCCCTCTCTCCTTCAAACCTCCCCTCAAATACGCAATCCAGCAGCTCCAAAACGCTCTCGTGGACAACTTGTGACCTGCACATTCACCACGCTATAAAATAATGATGTATAATTACGAGACAGAGTTATTTTCAAGGCAAATGCATAACCGGAACTATATTCCAGACATACCGGCTGGGCGGAGTGATTTCAAAAGCGTATGTTTACTGCAACCCAACTACTCGCAACGTCTGAGGTGCGCACTGTGTTAATCCGCCCAGCGGGTTACTCAAGAAAGTAGTTCCGAGTATTTGCTTCATGTATCGTAATGGTTCATAATTATACATTATTATTTCATAGCGTGGTGAATGTGCAGGTCACAACTTGTCCATGAGAGCGTTTTGGAGCTGCTGGATTGCTGGGAGTTTTGAAGGAGGGAGGGACCTGTTCCGTTCATTTTCGTTTTGTTCGCTGAGCAGTTTGCGTCTCCCCCCCCACCCCCGAATCTCAAAGCAACGGGCACGGATAACTTAAGGTAATGTACCTACTCATATAACTATAGGGATTATGGCAATAGGCCAATTTGCCAAAATGTTGAAATATCCCTTTAAAGGTGTCCCTTAAACATTTGGTATTTCTGATGTAAAACTGCTAAGTTGTTTGCTCGTTTTTATGGTTTATGTCAAGATGACTATTTTCTCAGATATTCTGCACAGGTGGTCACCTGGCATCCATAGTCCTGAATTTTCATCAACTCCGTTACGGCTAGATTGTGCTGCCATCTGTATGTATTTCCTGAAGTAGGGGAAGCCGGGGCACAGTGAATCAGAAAAGTTCTTTTGTTGATTTTTTTTCTGCCCTGGGAGTGATAATAATTCCATATCATCCTACGTCTGAAAGAGGGCGGTGTTGTGCATTAATACAAGGCAGCAGATCTTTGCTAACCCTCGCTTAACTCTGATGAGAGGGTTTTGAAAAACAGATTTTGAGTGATTTACTGTGCCCCAGTACTGGGGTAGAGTGAATCGGCTTTCAGGGCATAGTGAATCACTCCATTAATGTGAAGGGAACGCCACGAAATTTGCTTTAATCAACTTTTATTAACCTTTAAAGTAAACAAATGCCATTTAGGCTGAATGACAGATCCTTTCCAATCATTCAATGATTCTCAACAGGACACTGAGTCCAAAACCCTTAAATTCAAAAGTCAAATGCCAATACTCAAATTCACAAGTCATGTTTGTACTGCTGATTGTTCAATGCTTGAAGATGGGTGTCTGACCAACAACATCTAATTTTTCCAGTGGACTTCATGAACGCGCACTTAGGCTGAAAGATACTTTTTAATCACTCAATCATCAATTTAGACATTTATGAACGATTTACAACAGGACAGAGTCCAAAACACTTAATTTTAAAAGTTAATGCCAGTGTTATGTATGAATAATTTGTGTTCAGCACTGTATATCATTTGTAAATGGAGATTTGTTAGACACTATTTAAATGCCCATTATGACTGGTCAGCGATTTGTTTATTTTGGTTATCATTTAGCACCCTCTGGTGGTATGTCTGTAGAAAAACATGATCTGATGCAATACCACTTCTTTGTGATGAAATAGACTAGTGCTTTTGAGAAGCTTCTGGCATCTTCTTGCCTGGAGGGGGCCGGATCACCCAGGAATCTAGTAGATCTTTCCAGAATGTTGCTAGTCTATATAAATGCTGTGATTTTGGTCAGTAGAGGCAGAGTTTTTGTTTTGGCAACAGAGTTACATAGTGGCATTAGAATGTTATTATAAGATTAAACAGTGGATTATTTGCAGAAGTTTTTTTTTTTTATCAATGAAGAATAAATTTGTTTAAGTTGTCATTGCTGGTTTTCTTTGATTTTCAAGTCATAACACCAGTACTTAAGAGCCAGAGTCTGTAACTATGAACCAGGGGGTGATATATCATGTTCCAGTAGGCCACTGAAGATTTTTGTGGGGGTAGATATCTTGTCCAAACTGACAAAAATTATGTTTTTTATCAGAAGATCCCTTCAGGCTGGAAATTACAGCCCTTTTTAGGGTAGGGGTCAAAAGGGCCAAAATAGTGACATGGTCAAAATCTGGACTTTGTCCTTCTAATATCTTTGTGTGCCCTCTGTAAACCTCCTTGATCTTATGGTATATGAATGTATGGGTAGAGTTCTTCCATTTAGCGTAATAATTTTCAAGGTTTACTGAGGGCGCCGCCTATAGGTGGCCCTTCAAATCATGACTTTCTGCATTTTGGACTACATCTGAGACCCTCCCAGGGCCTGCGCCCTCATTAAACCTTGCTAATTTATGTGTATTTGGATACATTGGGCCTATTTCTTTCCAAATTTGCATAAATGGTGGTGGCTTAGTTAGGGCGCTTTTGCATAGGTGGCGCTTCTTTTGGCAAGAACACGATTTTAGGCGATTTTCATTTGGCCATATCTCAGCGCGCCCCCGATGGATTTCAGTGAAACTTGTTTTATTATGTTTGTCTATATCTCTGCTATTAATTATAAAAATTTCAAGAAGGCTTTAACTCATTAACCCTTTACATGCCAAAGTTTGATGTATGTCACAATCAAGCACCACCACCGAAAAATGCCCATTTTTGTTTTAGTCCCCACCAACCAGTGGCGAGAATTATTTGAGCGTTTTCAGAGCATTGAGGCAAGAGAACTTATTCAAAAAAGCAACAATTTTTAAAATGTTAAAACTGAAATAAAATAAAAGGAGAGACATGAAGTATTAGTAAACTCTGTATGCACCAAAGCAGAGGCAAACCTAGCTTTTTGGTCCTTGGGGGTCCTTATAGTGTTCATATTCATCAAATGAGTCATGCAGCAAAGTATTCTGCATTACTTCAAACCATAAGCGGTAACCATAGTACTTTTCAGAGGGGTTGAGGACCCTGTCTTTACATTCTGCATTGCTGCATGCATTATGCATATACACAGGCCACACCCATTCAACAATGTAATCAGAAATATATGATCTAATATCTTGGGAGCAAAACTAATCGTTAGCACAATATCCCACAAGGTAAAGATGGAGCGATGTACTGCTCGCAGGTCTTAAAATCAGAAGATGTTCGTGATAAAGCAGGATTTCCCGGCTCTATTCACTCTCTGAACATGCCATCAAAACATGTGGTCGCAGCAGTGCTGCCACCTGCCATATGAGCCGCCTATTGGAGCATTGGAGAACTAACCTTTTGTCTTTCTTGATTAAAGTGGAGTGTGATCTGGTGTGAAAGTTTTAGCACAAAGAGGCAAAAAGCCTTCTTCATATTTTCATCATGAATAGCAGAGATATAGAAACACAACAAAACAAGTTTCACTGAAACCCATAGGGGGCGCACTGAGATATGGCCAAATGAAAATCGCCTAAAATCGCGTTCTTGCCATAAAAAGCGCCACCTATGCAAAAGCGCCCCAACTAAGCCACAGCTATTTATGCAAATTTGGAAAGAAACAGGCCCAATGTATCCAAATACACATAAATAAGCAAGGTTTAATGAGGTCGCAGGCCCTGGGAGGGTCTCAAATGTAGCCCAAAATGCAAAATGTCATGATTTGAAGCGCCACCTATAGGCGGCGCCCTCAGTAAACCTTGAAAATTATAATGCTAAATGAAAAAACTCTACCTATTCATTCATATACCATAAGATCAAGGAGGGTCACTGAGGGCGCACCAAAATATTCGAAGGTCAAATTCCAGATTTTGACTATGTCACTATTTTGGCCCTTTTCACCCCTACCCTAAAAAGGGCTGTAATATCCACCCCGAAGGGATCTTCTGATAAAAAAAGTAATTTTCTTCAGTTTGGAAAAAATATCTACCCCCACAAAAAACTTCAGTGGCCTACTGGAACGTGATTTATCACCCCCTTCTATGAGCTGGTCCAAAGTTACAGACTCTGGCTCTTAATTTGCAAGTCATGTTTGTACTGCCGATTATTCAATCCTTTAAGGGGGAGTCAGGCCAACAACACCTACGATTTCCAGTGGACCTCATGATTTCCTTGGCCACATTCTGCATAGTCCCAGAACTGACTACAGTTGTACTGAACATCAAAATATCTGCCAATTCCCATGTTATTCTTTATTCAAACAGAATCTGGGCCCATGTGTTAAAGAATGCTACTAGGATACAGTGAATCACCTTTCCAATGATTCACTGTGTCCCGATTCACTGTGCCCCGTGTGCTTTCATTACCTAAAACTGTCTCCCAAGGTCACATGTTGCTTAGGTTTCAAGAAAACAACCATTCAGTATTGTGACAAATATGTGCTCTGAATGCCGCATCATAATGGATTTATTACTTTCAGATGATCTATAAGATACGTCACACAATCAGAAGCCATGGAAATTTTTTTTACATGCATAAAAACATACTTTACCTTATCCAAACCTAATCCAAACAAATTAACTAAACTTTCATGGATGCGTATTCTCCAAACACAAAAAATGATGATGTCATACCGGTGATTCCTTTTTGTCAATTTTCCAAAAATAGCCCTGATTCACTGTGCCCCTTGATTCACTGTGCCCCGGCTTCCCCTACTAATTTTATTTGGCCAATCACAGCCCTCGTTACATCTGGTGAACTTCAAAATGGAGGCATAGCCTTCCTTGCCAAATTTTACATTTACAAAAAAAAATTGAAAAAAATACGTTAGTACCTTAATTCCCCCATCACCTCTGTTACACCCACTGATAGATTAGGGCAGTGGCTAGACCTTGCTTGGAGCTGGTCTAGAATGGAGAAGTAAGACGACTCCTTCCCTCCACTTGTGAGAGGAATTTAGTCAGAAATTGCTTATTTAGTTATAAATTGCTTATCCTTGATTGACCTAGGTTGTGGCCTGGGTCTGCGTAATTGTTAATCATTGCAATCTGACCTGTATGTAATGTAATGTGCTTTCTGTAACTGTATGAGATGAGGGGCCCTATCTTACGCCAGAGTCCCTAAACCCGTTATTTGGGGATTTAGCATTGCGTAAGAGGCGTTCCCCCGCAAAAGTTGTTATCTTGCACACCTGCCTATATCCCTAAAACACCTGCGCTACCCGTTATATTATGCATAGGCGTGGTTTGGGCGTTACGCCAGTTAAACCAATCAGTGTGCCAGATGCCATTGCCTTTAGGAGCAGGCTGCGCTATCCCAAATCCTCAAACCGAAACCCGTGATGGAGAGAGGAAGGTCGCCACGTTTCTCCGAAGACGAAGTTAAATTGCTCGTGCACGAGGTCAAATCCAGACAGGGGAGGATCTGTTTTTGTTAAGTTAATCATGAATTGTATTATTTTATTATAATAATTATTATTATTCGACATTGACATATTGTTTAATGTTTGGTATGTAATAATAAAAAAAAATATCAAGCCTACCCCTTTTGTGATGGAAACTTCAAAAAAAAAAAAGAAAAAAGAAAAAAAAATGCATTTCGCCATGCACTTCCAACTCCCTCTCCTGTCTGAAATGAAGCATAGAACAAAATCCCATTTTAGAAAAATAAAATTAGGTCTATGCACTGGCACTCAGCGACGAAACTTTTTTCCTGCGAGAGCGGCATTTCAGAACTCTTCAGCGAATGAAGGTAATTCTGGTGACAAGTACGTGGTTTCGTCCGTTTACATTTTCCTATCGGACAGCTGTCTATTTTTTACTGCAAGTTGCGTGACCGTGCTGCAAAAACAGGTGTGCGTACTTGTCGCCGAAATTACCTTCATTTGCAAGAGAGTTCTGAAATGCTGCTCTCGCTGGAAAAAAATTTACCGTTGCTGAGTGCCAGTGCATAGACTTATTTATAATTTAATTATTTTTCTGTACTGAATGTAGCCCATTATTTTGTCGCTGTTAGATCGCATGGGGGAGAGAAGCCGTGCCTTTAATTGACAATTGATTATTCTTGAATTGGAAAACGTGTTAATAAAGGGAAACCATCTAGAATTAGCCAGGACTAATTGTAGTCAATAAAGGGATGGATATTTTCCCCCAAATTTTCAGGTCTAGCGCTGGCCCTGATATTATATATAATATATCATTAATATATATTATATTTAATAATTATATAGTATTTTAAAAGCAGAAAAAATGATTGATACAAAATACAAACAATATAGACTTACTTGAAAGGCCCAGGTAGCTGGTGCGCTGGCGGTACACGCGTTCTGGGCGTCTTCTATTATTTAACTGGCGATCAAGGCGATTTAGTATTATCTCTGCCATTTTCTCAGGGGTTCAACTGAGGCTAAAGCAAGGTGGCTTTTTATAGGCGAGTTAATTTGGGAAATGGTGCCGCATGTGCACGTCCACATGTGTCCAAGTGGACGCGCATTGAAGCCGCCTGGGGGCGCTCTTGTAAATGCCCAAATGGGTAGCGGGTGGTTTGAGGACCTGCTATACGCTTTCCTTAACGTGTGTGGTCAAGATAGCAATTGTAGGGAAAGCGCATAAACACGCCCACAGGCACACCTCCAGGCGCAAATAAGGGAGTCGGCATAATGCATAGCAGGTAGTGTGGCCGCAAGATACCGTTTAGGGATAGTGGAAGCTGCTAAATGCGTAATTCATGGGTAGCGGGTAGTGGCAACGGGTAGGGCAGTGTGAAAGATAGAGCCCGAGATGTGTGAATTCCCTCTGAAGCCTAGGGAACCTGCAAGGCCAGACCGTTTATCTCTGTACAGTTGGTTCCTGTGTAGCTTGCTGGACCTAGATAAGACCTAAGGAAACGTAAATCACTGCGGGGGGAGAAACTCCTTCTCCCTGGGCCGAAGAGATTCATGGAGCTAGAATCTACATGGGATGCGCGCACACAGCTGTAATGAACCAGTCCCAAGGGGAGGGGATTATGACATTCTGCTCATACAAATATTCAAGCAAACGAGGAATTTGGTGTCTTTGTTCTTTGTAACGGGGACCCTACATGCACGTAGTAAAGACTGAATCATATTTTACCATCTCTCTGAGTGTTTTCTGACAGGAATACAATATCAAAAATTCCTACAGCACCACTAGTCTGAGGGTTCACCTTGAGCAAGTGATAATACCCTCTTGCCTCCCTGCCTAGGGTCACAGGCAAACGGCAGTTCTGTTTGTCAACTCAGCAGCAGTTCTGGCTCCTCGCAACAAGAGACTCCAGGGCTCAAATTTCACAACGGCATTGACGGCAATTGCCGTCAACGCCTTACCTGTTTGCCGTGCTGCCCACCTATAAAAGCCCCAGTTCATGGCAGTAGAATGCCGTGTCCTTTACCCGCATTACCGAAAGTGCCCCTCGGCCAAAACACCTACCCAAAATAAATAAATCACACAGCATTTCCCCTTTTTACCAGTGGCGGTTCATCGGTTGTAACAAAGGGAAGCCAAAACCTCGCCCTTCAAAGCTTAATGACTTAAACCTTTTGCAGTTTACTTTTCTTGATCAGCAGTTGCTCATATGAATTGGTAGAAGGACAGTCAAATTTATTTTCGATAGCAAATGACGACGCAAATTATCAATACGTCTTTATAAATTAGTTTGCGAGGCTTCTTTCGCAAGAAGCTACGACATTCCGTTTTCTACAATCTTAATATAGAAGTAAAGAATGCGATGTTGCACAGCTTATTGCTTAATGAGCCTCACTAATTTATAAAGATGTAGGCCTATGGTAATTTACGTCGTAATTTATGTGTGAAAGAAAACCCCTCATAATTTCGTGGTGCAATGTATAACAATGCTATCGAAAATTAATTTGACTGTCCTTGTACCAATTCATATGAGCAACTGCTGATCAAGAAAAGTAAACTGCGAAAGGTTTAAGTCATTAAGCTTTGAAGGGCGAGGTTTTGGCTTCCCTTTGTTACAGCCGATGAACCGCCACTGGTTTTTACAACTGTCTTTTTCACCCTTTTCTTGCGATCGTGGGCGCAGAATTATTCTTGAATTTATGGATCTCCTATTTTTATCTCCGATCACGATGCCGACAGGTAAAAGGAACAAAAAAAGAAAAAATGCCGAATTACAGTCGGCAGCTGCAAAGTG
Source organism: Gymnothorax javanicus (assembly GCA_029692085.1). Taxonomy (NCBI): domain Eukaryota; kingdom Metazoa; phylum Chordata; class Actinopteri; order Anguilliformes; family Muraenidae; genus Gymnothorax; species Gymnothorax javanicus. The sequence goes on along the minus strand of CM056202.1, from coordinate 60,432,687 downwards.
TGGCAAATTGACGAAGTTATGGAGGTACTGAAATTTAGGATGTGTGTTGATAAAGCTTGGGAAGTGGCCTTTATAGCCAGTATCTAGCGCTGTTGTCAGTGTGAGCGTTGGAATGACAGGAGAAAGTCCGAATTTCGCGGGTGGCAAAAGATGGACAAAATGGCTAAATATGATTATTTTTTCAGTGACCTGGCGTTTGATTGGCATGTCCTTTGATTGTACTTGCGTTATAGTAATGCCCAAACGATGTCCCAGGGCAATACTGAGCCAATTTCCAAGACAGAAAGCGAGGAAAAATACAAGAAACGTTTTCTGTCAAGAATGGTTTTGATTTGCATAGCGCACGCTGATTGGTCACTTTATGTGAGGAACATCTGAGATTACGGACCTGTACTTTTTATTAGCTAAAGTGATGACCTAAAGCTCCATGGTGGATTTGCTGCTGTGCTCCCAAGATAGCGGCAGACTTTGCTGTGGTACCCCTTATATGGAGGCACATTTGCCGTAGTGCCCTTATATTTTCAGCATGGACCACAGCAACTTTTGCCGTGCCCCTTATCACCTGTAGTTCGAGGCCTGAGACTCCCTGCGGCTGTCTCAGCTTAGCTGTGCCATCAATTACCAGGATCTCTTGCCAAGGGGTTCTACTGCGCACCGTGTAGGACCGTCATCATAGTTGCAGCCACACATATGGAAATGTTGACTCAAGGTTTTGAGGACCAGGCTACCGCATCCGGGGTAACCGATGCGTCACGCAGTGCGGCAGTGGCGAGAAATATGCGCGGACCGTACAATTTCACATCGACAATTTTGACTGATAATTTAAATCCTAGAAGAAATAAGATACAGGCGAAATCACTTACCCTTGGTTCATGGAATGTAAGAACAACAAATGATAGTACCGATTCGGTTAGACCAGAGAGAGCAACAGCAATTGTTTGCAGAGAGCTAGAAAAGGCACAAATTGATTTTTGTGCACTCAGTGAAGTAAGGCACCCAGGGATTGGAAATATAGCCGAAAGAAGCCGCACAATTTTTTGGAGTGGAGGTGAAAAGAAAGAAGCAGGAGTTGGTTTTGCAGTATTAAACAGATTAACACAGTATGGCGTAAACCCAGTAGCCATCAATGATAGAATAATTAAAGTAAGAATAAAGTTAAAGAGTGGTGATCATCTCACCCTGAACAGTGTTTATGCCCCTACCATGTAAAGGCCACCTGAAGAAAAAGAGCAATTTTATGAACATCTTGGTGAAAACGTAGACATGGCTAAAGATGACAGCTTTATAATATTAGGTGATCTGAATGCCGGAGTCGGCAAAGACTGGAAATCCTGGCCAGCAGTCATCAGAAAACATGGTGCTGGAAAGATGAACTCAAACGGTTTAATGCTTTTAGAGTTCTGCACTAGATATCAGCTAGCTGTTATGGGATCAACGTTCCAGCTGAAGAATACCCTGAAGAATACCTGGCAACACCCTAGATCCAAGCATTGGCATCAGCTTGTACTTGCATGTACTTGCAAACCCACCTGCTAGACAGCATATAAGTTACCAAGGTCGATCCAAAAGCAGATTGCTTTACCGAATACCGATCACAAGCTGCTTTTGTGTAAGTGTAATTTTTACATCAAACCACAGAAGAAAGGTACCAAACCACTAAGGAAGCTCGACACCCGGCTGAACAATGACAGAAAAGAGAAACTCGAAAAATTCCTAAATGAAAATTTACCTGCTTGCAATGAAGATTGGGATGGTCATAAAGAACTTCTCCAAAATGCAGCCAATCATATTTTTGGAAGGAAAAAGCGAATAGCAAACGACTGGTTTGACGATCAAGATGCTGAAAACAAAAGTTACTTAAAGACAAGAGGTTGAATAGTGCTGCTTTAAGAGAAAGAATTAGATCTCTGAAGAATACCTGGTTTCAAAACCAAGCAGATCAAGCTGAACAGTTTGCTCAAGAGAAAAATTACCGAGAATTTTTACACAAGGTTAAATGCTGTCTATGGTCCAAGGACAAAAAACTCGCATCCAGTTAAATCTAAGGATTGAGTATTGTTAACGACACCTCAAGACATTCAAGAAAGATGGGTTGAACATTTCAGTGAACTACTAAATCAACCAACAGAAGTCGATATGAACATCCTTGAAGAGGTAGAACAACAACCTGTCATAGAATCTCTGGATGATCCAATCACGGAGGAAGAGCTTGATACAGCTCTCAAAAATACCAAGCTAGGAAAGAGTCCAGGACCCGATGGGGTCCTTCCAGAAGTTCTCGTTAATGGAGGAACCTGTCTGAGATCCTTTCTGCTCTCCCTCTTTACAATCTTTTGGATAACAGAAACTATACCACCGCATCTAATAAATCCAAACATCGTCATACTCATCAAAAATAGGACCAAGGGTCCTGTAGCTTACCGGCAAGCAGTCTTACAGCGATGGTACAAGTTTTGAAAATTTCATGTGAAGTTTCACATTTGAATTAATGAAAATCAATGTCAAGGTCACTAAATAAAAGTTCACATACATTTATAAGACCTTCTGTAATACAATCCTAAGCTCTGAAGCTGTTTTGGTGATACAAGTCATTATAATATGTCAATATGTATTCAATATGTCAATTGTGAACTTTGAAGGTCACAGAATGTCAAGTTGTGGTCAGCAGATGGACTTCATATATAACTTTCTAAATGTCTCTATACAAACCTTGGGTCAATCTGTGACCATTTTGGTGATACAAGTCATTGTACTTTCACTGTCGAGTTTGACCCTCAAAGGTCACTGACAGTCAAGTTGAATGTCACCAAATGAAAGTTCATATGTGACTTCCTAGATGTCGGTAAACAAACCTAGGCTCCATCTGTGACTGTTTTAGTGATAAAAGTAATTGAATTTTCACTAGGTCACATTTGACCTTTGAAGGTCAATACGAAGGTCACCAAATGAAAGTTCGTATATGACTTCCTATATGTCTGTAATAGAAACCTAGACTCCATCTGTGACCGTTTTGGCAAGACAAGTCATTGTAATTGTGTTATGTCAAGTTTGACCTTCAAATGTCATCAAACAGTCAAGCTGAATGTCACCAAAAGAAAGTTCATATGTGACTTCCTATGTCAGTAACACAAACCTAGGCTCCATCTGTGACCTTTTCAGTGATAGAAGTCATTGAATTTTCTCTAGGTCAAGTTAGACCTTCAAAGGTCAATATGAAGGTCACCAAATGAAAGTTCATACATGACTTCCTATACGTCTCCAATACAAACCTACACTCAATCTGTAACGATTTTGCTGATATAAATTATTGAAATTTCACTGTATAGTTTGGCCGTTCAAGGTCACTGAAGGTCAAGTTCAAGGTCGCCCAATGAAACTTCATACATGACTTCCTATATGGCCACAATACAAATCTAAGCTCTATCTGTAATAGTTTTGGTGATAGAAGTCATTGAAATTTCACTATGTGACGTTTGACCTTCGAAGGTCACCAAAGGTCAAGTTCAAGACCACCAAATGAAAGTTCATAGGCTACATGACTTTCTGTAAGTGTTCAATGCACATATTTTCCCAATCTTCAATATTTTCAAGCCTAGAAACCTTTGAAAATTGTAACATTTTGCTTGACCTCAAGTTTGACCTTTCAACCTCATCTGAGGTCAACTTTAACACAGCCAAAATATAGGTCATATAGTACTTCCTATGTGTCAGTAATACAAACTTAATCTCTATCTGCAACCATTTAGCTTCCACAGGTGATTTGGCCCATTCTCCATAAGACCCAATGCTAAAGTACAGCGCCTGCACTAGACCCACTTCTGTCGATTCAATCAAAATGGCACTCGCACTGTACAAAAAGTGTATCAAGGTGAGTTGATTGCAAGATTTAGAAAAGTTATCACACAGTTTTTGAGAAATATTTTTTTGAAATTTCAAATCATTTCAACATTGTTTTTTTTTCCCTTTTTTTATTTGATAGTTATACAGTGTACAGAGACAGGAAAGTTGGGGAGAAGAATGGGGGAAGACATGCAGCAAATGACCCAAGCCGGTTTCGAACCCAGGTCGCTGCGGGAAGGACACAGCCTTTATGGTACGCACACTTAGACCGATGAGCCTACCGAATACCGAATAGGGGGCGCTGTACTTTATGAATATGCAAGATGGCCTGTGGAGGCCAAATGGTTGCAGGTAGAGATTGAGTTTGTATTATCAACATATAGGAAGTCATATATGACCTATATTTTGGCAATAATAAATTTGACCATAGATGACTTTGAAAGGTCAGGGGAAAATATTAACCATGTTAAAAGATAGGACTTGAAATTTAAAAAAAATATTTCTCAAAAACTTTCCGATAAATTTTTTTCTAAATCTGGCAATCAACTCACCTTGATACACTTTATGTGCAGTGCAAGTGTCATTTTGATTGAATCGACAAAAGTGGGTCTAGTCGGGGCGCTGTACTTTAACATTGGGTCTTATGGAGAATGGGCAAAATTGCCTGTAGGAGCTGAATGGTTGCAGATAGTTAAGTTTGTATTATCAACATATAGGAAGTCATATATGACATATTTTGGATGTGTTAAAGTTGACCTCAGATGACTGAAAGGTCAAACTTGTGGTCAAGCAAAATGTTACAATTTTCAAAGGCTTCTAGGCTTGAGAATATTGAAAATTGGCAACATATGTGTATTGAACACTTATAGGAAGTCATATATTAACTTTCATTTGGTGGCCTTGAACTTGACCCTCGGTGACCTTCAAAGGTCAAACTTCACATGGTCAAACTTCAATGACCTCTATCACCAAAACTATTACAGATAGAGCATAGGTTGTATTGCGGGCATATACAGTGCCTGACAAAAGTCTTGTCGCATAAGGACATAGTAACTAAAAATAGCATATAACTTTATTTCTAACCAATCAATTGTTACAATAAATGGTCCATTTTAATGTCAAGGGCTTTCACATTAATAATTTGGTGCAAAATGAAACCGTCAAAAAGTGTTCTGATGTTCACAGCTTGGCTAAGCCCATAACATCTATTTTTACTAGGGCAAAAGTCTTGTCGTCTCTTCAGATGATGCAACAAATCGCAGATTAGAGTTTAACCTATGACAAATACTGTAATTAACACATTCCCAGATGTGTATAGAAATAACCCCAGCACACCAGACTTTCATATGAGGTGCGACTAGACCTCTGACAACATACCAAAGATTCAACCACAGACCAAACTGCTGATCATCAAGAGCCTGAAGACTGAGTCTGCTGTTGAGGTGGCAGACATCTTTAATGCATCCAAATGTCAAGTGGAGGGGATGAGAAAAAGATTTGAAGAAACTGGTGACGTTCATGGCAAGCGCAGGTCAGACAGACCCCGGTATGACAACTGTTTGAAAGGACCGTTTGTTGCTTCAACTGTACAAGGCTAGCCCTTCTTCAACTACAGCCAAGCTACATGAGGAAATGTCACCAAAAATCAAGGTATCTACAAGAAGAGTTTGTCAAATTCTCTCTCAAAGTGGTTTTCATAGCCAAATTAGTACACAGAAGTCTGCATTAAACAGAAAACAAAAAATCTGCGTTGCATTTGCCAAGGCCCACAGCTCGCAGAAAGGATTGATACTGGAAAAGTGGCTGAAAGTTTATTTTTCTGGTGAATCATCCATTGAACTGCATGCCAGTCGCCGTACAAGACCTGTTGGAACCCTCATGGACCCAAGATTCTCCCAGAAAACAATCATGTTTGGTGGAGGAAAAATCATGGTTTGTTGTTACATCCAGCATGGGGGTGTGAGAAAGATCTGCAGAGTGGATGGCAACATCAACAGCCTGAAATATCAAGAAGTTCTTGCTGCCCTACTTATACTGCTGCTCCTTCTCATTCTTCTGCCTCCATGTCACAGTTCCTGAAAGCGAAGAAGGTGAAGGTACTCCAGGATTGGCCAACCCAGTCACCTGACATGAACATTATTGAGCATTTCAGGAGTAAGATGAAGGAGGAGGCTTGGAAGAAGAAACCATAGAATCTTGATGAACTCTGGGAGTCCTGCAAGACTGCTTTCTATGCCATTCCAGATGATTTCATCATCAAGTTATCTCAGTCATTGCCAAGACGTATAGATGCAGTCCTCCAAGCTCATGGGAGTCATACGCAATATTAATTCTTTTTTCCAAGGCACCATGGCTTTATGTTCTGATATTATAGTGGCATATTTGTGTATTCAAAATAAAGTGTATGTATAATTTCCGCATTTTTTTTCAATGCGACAAGACTTTTGTCCAAGCAAAATCTGACCTTTCTGTACAAATTAAATTATAAAACTCAATCAATGACACAAAACTCTATTTTGGTATATTTCGCATAATCTAGAGGGCTTTGCCTTTCATATAAGCCATTTTTGATTCCAATTGATCAACTACAAGTCAGGTTATTATTCCTTGTGTCTACAACTTGGATAAGTGACAAGACTTTTGTCAGGTACTGTAGGAAACCATGTGTGAAGTTTCGTTTGGTGACATTGAACTTGACCTTCAGTGGCCAAACTATACAGTGAAATTTCAATTACTCATATCAGCAAAATCATTACAGATGGAGTGTAGGTTTGTATTGGAGATGCATAGGAAGTCATATATGAACTTTCATTTGGTGACCTTCATATTGACCTTCGAAGGTCAAACTTGACCTAGTGAAAACTAAATGACTTCTATCGTTAAAAAGGTCACAGATGAAGCCTAGTTTTGTGTTACTGACATCTAGGAAGTCACATATGAACTTTCATTTGGTGACATTCTGTAGGGGTGCGTTCCAGAACCACACGCGAGTACCAGGAAGTGCAGCAAAATTGGTTTTATTGAACTTAAGGGTGGAAACCCCGGCAGGGCTGAAGGCAACGGTACTAAGTCCAGAATCCAAACCACAATCCAGAGGGCAAGAAACGGTTTGTTACCAGGGCAGCAATCACAATTCTCAAGGTCAGGCAAAGCAGGTTCGGTACACAGGCAAGGTATTATCACAGGCAGAGGCAGAATCAAAATCCGGGACGTTCCAGTCAGAAGTATAACGCTATGAATACAGGGCATGAACAGAGTAGCACGAGCAGACAAGAGAAAACGTTCTGACAAAGGCTGGCTGTGATCAGACTGCTTAAATACACGTACGGGAAGTCACATGCTATAATAGGGAACAGATGAGCTGGATCAGACTAATTAACAAGGGAATAAACAAGAGGAAGTTCCTAACCACATGAAATTGGCAAAAGCCAAAACGCGGACAGGGATTACACAGACAGCCTATGGCAAACAAACGGCTCCGGTTAGGGAGTTCTAAAGTGCACAGAGAGTGAGAGGCAGAACAGTGTTTAACAAGGTGTGGAGAATCCGCTGAATTGCGGCAAAGTAAAGTGAGTGAAGGCAAGGGGCGGAGATAAGAGCAGAGCGAGTGCTGAGAGCTCGTTAGTCAATAGTAATGTGCAGCTATACAATCCCTTAGTGCTCGTTAGTAAGTTAGTATTATAAACAATGTTTGTTATTGTTAGTAGTTTATTCAAAATAATAAACTGTTAGCATTTATTAGTAAAGATAGAACAGCAAGGCGAAGGAAGCAAACGAGATTGGAAGGAATAATTGGAGACCCAGAAACCATGAAATCACCTGAAAACGTGGCACGCAAAACTGGGGAAAAAAACAGTCTCAGAACACATGACAAGACTGGGGAGACAATGTGCAATGCATGGCATGGAGAAATACATAAACCAGAATGATAATCAAAACAGTGACTATGAGTTAAGGCAGGAAAAGGACATGGCATGGCAAGACAGGAAATATACAAAACATGACATGGAATGAATCAAAACATGACCTGGTAAGAGCAGAATCATAACACATTCAACTTGACTGTTGGTGACCTTTTGAAGGTTAAACTTGACACAATACAATTACAATGACTTGTGTTGCCAAAACAGTCACAGATGGAGCTTAGGTTAGTATTAGAGACATATGGGAAGTCATATATGAACTTTCATTTGGTGACCTTCGTATTGACCTTCAAAGGTCAAATGTGACCAGGTGAAAATTCAATGACTTGTATCACTAAAATGGTCACAGATGGAGCCTAAGTTTGTGTTTCTGACATCTAGGAAGTCACATATGAACTTTCATTTGGTGACATTCAACTTGACTGTCATTGACCAGAGGGTCAAACTCGACAGTGAAAGTACAATGACTTGTATCACCAAATTGGTAACAGATTGAGCCAGGGTTTGTATAGAGACATTTAGAAAGTCATATATGAAGTCCATTTGCTCACCTCAACTTGACCTTGTGTGACCTTTAAAGTTCACAATTGACATATTGAATTTTCAATGACTTGTACCACCAAAACTGCTTCAGAGTTTAGGATTGTGTTTGCATTACAGGAGGTCTTATAAATGTATGTGAATTTTTATTTTATGACCTTGACATTGATTTTCATTGATTCAAATGTCAAACTTCACGTGTAATTTTCAAAACTTGTATCATCACTATAAGACTGCTTGCTGGTAAGCTACAGGACCCTTGGTCCTATTTTTAACATCATAGGGAAGCTTGGCTGCCCTGCAAAGTTCATTAGAATCATCAAAAAGCTATACAGCAATGTAAATTCTAGGCTTATAGTAGACAGAGAACTCACGAGAGCCTTTGATTACAACAGTGGAGTTAAACAAGGAGGCAAACTGGCACCTACCCTTTATGGAATTTATGCTGCGGTCCTTCTATGGCTAGTGTATAAGTAAAATTAAACACGAGCATAGTATAAAGATCAGGTTCAGTTATGATGGAGATCCGTTTGATCTCAAGCGTAAGACCAAGGTTCTGGTAGAATATATAAGAGAAGCTCAATATGCTGATGATATAGCCATCTTATAACGCTGTTATAACAGCTTATAATGAACTTGCTAAAAACATGGGACTGCGAGTCAACACCACCAAAACAGAGATTATGTGTATCGGACCTGATACTGATTTCTACATAAATGGTGTCATACTTTCTAATGTAAATCCTTTCAAGTACCTCGGTAGTTATGTCTCCAATGACTACAGAATGAAACAGGAAGTAACAGCTCGCATACAGGAAGTATCTTGTGCTTTTGGGAGATTGCGGCAGCGTATCTTTGACTCGCATGATCTGACATCAACAAAAATTTAAGTTTATAACCAGTGCCTCATGCCGATACTTATGTATGGTAGTGAAACATGGACTCTCTATCAACATCAAATTTGTAAATTAAGAACAGTGCAACAATGGCATTTGAGGATTATCTTGAAGATCAGGTGGGATCATTTTGTAAGTAATGAAGAAGTCCTAATAGAGCTGGAGTAAAAGATAAAGAACTTCTGCTGGTTGGCAGTCGCCTTCGTTGGCTAGGACATGTAGCAAGAATGGATAACAACAGGCCTACAAAAGCTCTTTTGTATGGTGGGCTGGCAAAAGGTACTCGTAAAATTAGAAGGCCAAAATTACGATACAAAGACACTTGTAAAAATGCCCTTAAATGTGGAGGTGTCATTAATGAATGGAAAGGAAAGGCTGCCATCAGGACTGAGTGGAGAAAATTGGTGCATAACACCTGCACTAAAGTAGATGAGAAAAGGAAGGAGGAGTATGAAAGGAGAAGGGAAAAAAGAAGACGTGATCAGTCAAAAGTGGACGATTTATAAATATGCCTATCAATCTGTTATTCCAATGTGTTATACTCGAGTCGAGTAATGGCGGCATAGAAATCAAAAATCTTCAATATAATTCTGGAGAGAGTATGAAACTCACGAGAATGCTATCTCGGGTTCTGGCACTGAAGTACTGTAGAGATGCATTCAGGCAAAATAAGTCAAAATCATCAACTCCATTACAGTCAACTCCGTTACGATTTTTCCATAATGGAGTTGACGATTTGCAGAAAAAAATGATAAAAATAATGCAGCCATGGAAGCAACATGAACCATTATTTGCAGCGAGATCCTGAGGAGTGATCTCTGATTGCTGAATGTCATTTGGACATCTTTCCCCCTACGATAACTGAACTGAATCAAACTTAATATTCTAAATTTTATCTTCACAGGAAAAACTGAAGATGCCGAAATCAGCCAAGGAACGCATGCGAAAATACAAACAACGGATTTGGCAAGATCCAGAAAGACTTGCTGATATCCAAGCAAAAGATCTAAATTTCTATTTAATTTGTTAAACTGAGAAAAAAAAACGTTTGTAACGGAGTTCACACGGTGACTTGGTGTCCTTTGTTTATCATTAAAACATTTTTTTGTTGAAGAAAAATTGCACTGCTTTTAGTGGTCTGGGAATCCTCTAATATCCCCTTCTTTGAAAACAAAATTAATTTAACATTCAAAAAAGTTCCATATCTGACTAAATGGCGAATCTAATTTGAGAGAATTATCTAAGAAGGATACGAATTACGTCATCGCGTGGTCGATCACTAGCTTGTATTTTCTTTCTTTCCCACAGGCACCATAATGATGATAAATTCTGTATATAAACCCTTATGAACCTAAAGTCATCTCCATCGGGTTTTTTTTTTTTTTCTAACAATTATTCACAACATTTGACAACAAAGTTACATGCTTAATCAACACATGTTATAAAGACTATTAATGAAATAAATAATTTTCTTATTCTATTTGATATTTTTCTTTCATACTTACATGCAAATATGTCAAGGTATTTGCTGGATAATGGGTTGTCCAATATCAAGTCTGTAGCCTATTTGATTTGATCATGTGACCAGTTTAACGTCTGATAGATCGAGCACAAAATCTTAATATCACACTGACGAGCAAATTTGCAAATTAGGTGCAGTCATACTAGTCATAAAAGAAACTAAAAGAAATAAAATGAGGAGAGGGTATCAAAGCTACCAAAACTAAGTTCATTTGGCTTTCTTACAAGCAGTTGCCGGACCACGGACGACGCTCCCGCAAGCAGCAATGCAGCAAGCAGGTAACAGATCAAGCTATGCTAGCGAATAATGATAACATTTACGGTTATTGTGTAGATTTCAAGACAAGTTGAGGCTTTTGCTCAGAGCAAAGCTTGCCGAATGCCATTCAAGTAGGTGAGTAAGCCTACAAGTGACTTTTCTTTTAGTCCAGAGTCGATTTTTATGCATAGGATATGGGGCAGAAATAAGGCTGTTTGTGCGCAATAAATTGATAAGGGGTTTATGCATACGGTGTTTAGCAGGGCAGTTTAGGGGGCATGTTGGCATTGTTTTAAATATATGTAAATATCATCAAATATTGCAGCTATCGTCCGTCTCGTTGTGTTCTTTTTCAGGTCACAATCATGTCCTGCCTTTATGTCAGATAATACACTGGTGAGGTAGTTGCACAAAAATGCAAGTTTTCGGACGTTTTAAGTGACCCAATTATCGCGGTGGAGGAGAGTGGGCAATTAATGAGGATAGTTAGTGCGTTGTGTGCAAATTGTGATTTCATTAATATATATATATATATATATATATATATATGTATATATATGCGTCTTCAGGTATATTTAGGCCATATGTATAAAGCTAATGGAAAGAATTCCATATCCAACTTCCACTTTTTCGGCTTTTTGCCAGAACGATTTTAAAAAGCGGAGCCAATATATTTTATAGGGCTTTTATTGGTGAGAAAGGGGTTTAGAATGTAATATTAATATTTAATATTGCGAATGCATGTGCTGCACTTGCCCTAGCAACCCGATATGTCATCAGTAACGTGGCTGCCGCCTTTACATGCTATTACCGCGTACAGCAGCACAAGAAATTAAACTCTAAATTTTCTTAACTGGATGTATGCTTGACCTTTTCATACACCGATATGTTTCTCTGGGTACTCAAACATCGAGGTAAGCCGAAAAAGTACCGATTTCATTCGATATTCCAAGCATATTACCAATTTAGTTCTCATTATCTTCCCAGAAATTTGACTTTCGCTTGAGCCTCTGAAATATTACTGGCGGCGTTAACTGCTAACATAGCGGTATTGGTACAATATATTTCACAGTAACCCTGTTATTGACCGCGCTGCTACACACTTGTAGTGTAGTGAACTGTTTGTGTGTGTGTGTGTGTGTGTGTGTGTGTGTGTGTTGGCGTGAGTGTGGTGACGTAATGATGTGGCTGTGCGTGTGCGTGCATGCATGCGTGTGTGTGTGTGTGTGTGGGGGGGTTTCTGTGTAGGGGGTGATTGAACCTGGACAGTAATGAGACAATGGCAGATGGAGTAGTGGTAAAAAGGAGTCCACAAGACATGATGAGTGGCTCTGGGGAGCGGCGTTCGGCTGCTGTTGTCTATGCCGAGTTAAACACTCAACTTTTGGGGGGGTGGATGCCGTTTGCATTCTGGTCAGGGCTGCTGGCGGCAAAGGTAGCTAGTGGGGATATGCCTGCAGTTAAGGGGAGACTCATAGGAGAGTACAGTCGCTTCCCAGCAAGGGGTTCTCTGCACTCGCTATAATTGTGGAGGCCTCACTAGTGCTGGACCAGCGTCTATTGTTCCGGGCCGACCAGCGCCAAAGCTTAGACCCTGGGGGAGGGTCTCGAACCTCGGGAAAGTTACGTTTTAATCTTTTTGTTTTGGTGTGTGTGTGTTTGTGTGTGTGTGCGTGAATGAGTGTGGACGGTTGTGAATTTATTCGTAGTGTAGCTGATTCATGTTCCGGGGTGGGAGGGTATGGAGTATGGCTTTTTCAACTTTTACTGGACTGCGTCTTTGCTGTGTGTTTTCGTGTTGCAGTGCTATTGTGTATAGTGTCCTACAAGGATGTGGTGTTAATTTATTAGCCTACTTTGTGTGATGACGTTCTTACAGACATAAGTGGTGGCTCGCTAAGGCATGTGAAAAGCTGAACAGGACTATACTTTTTTAACCCGATCTGATTTGCAGCCATGTGAATTGTATTAAATAAAGATTGTATTTTTTTTCTTCTAAGCTCTGAGCTGTCTGGATATTTTGCTCACTCCCCTAGTTATATAACCTAAACGTGAGTCTAGGTTTACTACAGTATTTATGCACGTGCATGTGACATGTTTTAGTAGTGGTGCGCACCGTAAAATGGGGCTCCCCCGAAAACCAATGAGTAATTTGAACCCTGGTCAAAAGAATAATCGGAAGAGATGTCCAAGAGCCAAGGACCACTCACAGAGCGCTTAAGAAAGACCTGGAATTAGCAGGTACAGTTGTTTCAAAGAAAACAATAAGTAATGCACTCAATGGCCGTGTCCTCTATGCACGCTCACCATGCAAGACTCCACTACTAAAGAAAAAGCATGTTGAAGCTTGTTTAAAGTTTGCTGCGCAACATTTGGACAAGCCTATATGAAATACTGGGAGAATATAGTCTCGTCAGATGAGACCAAAACTGAACTCTTTGGATGTCATAGTACACACCATGTTTGGAGGACAAACGGCACTGCAGATCACCCCCAAAACACCATACCAACTGTGAAGTTTGTAGGTGGGAACATCATGGTATGGAGCTGTTTTTCAGCACATGGTACTGGCAGACTTCATATAATTGAAGGAAGGATGAATGGAGAAATGTACTGAGACATTCTTGATAAGAATCTGCTGCCATCTAACAGGATACTGAAGATGAAACGAGGGTGGTCATTTCAGCAAGGCAGTGATCCCAAACACACAGCCAAGGAAACACTCAATTGGTTTCAAAGAAAGAAAATAAAGCTGCTAGAATGACCCAGTCGATCACCTCATTTGAGTCCAATTGAAAATCTATGGAAAGAACTGAAGATCAGAGTTCATAGAAGAGGCCCCTGGAACCTTCAAGATTTGAAGACTGATTGTGTGGAAGAATGGGCTAAAATCACACCTGAGCAATGTATGCGACTAGTTTCTCCATACAGGAGGGGTCTTAAAGCTGTCATTACCAACAAAGGCTTTTCTGCTAAGTTTTAAATAAATTTCAATAAGCGTGTTCAATACTTTTTCCCTGTGTCATTCCACTTTATTGCACATAACTTAATTTATGGACTTGTTTGTTTTGATTTCTTTGTACGTGTGGATTACTTGGGTTGTTACCGACATCTGATGAACATTTCATGTCAATAGCCTCATTAGAAAGATATTTACTAAGAAAAATGTTGATGCGTTCAATATTTATTTTCCCCGCTGTGTCATTTAAAATGTCAAATAAAGATAAGTTATGATTTGATCTGTAATGACTTCTAACAAAAACAAGTTACACTTATAAATTACATGGGACGTCAAGGGAAAAACATGAGGAATTCAAGATCTATCCATCTATCAATCAATCAATGGATCTCTTTATCTTTTTTCATTTTGTCTATTATTCATTATTTCACGAACCAAAGAGAAGTAGGTAAATTAGATATTTAATTCTGATTTTGAGCCTATATTTATTATCTCCGCGCTTCCGAAAAAAAGCGAGGAGATCTCGTAATACAGTTTGGCATCTGTCTGTCTGCGTGTCCGTCTGTCCGTCCGAAACAGTAACTCCTCCTAGGCCGTTAGACCAATCTACCTGAAACTTTGGTGTGTGTAAGGTAGTGACCCAGAGGGATGCACAACGCATTTAGAATTTAAATTCATTTCCTCTTCTGGCCACCAGGGGCCTTTTAGTCAAAAGTGAAAAATGGCCATAAGTTCCTTAGGCATTAAGCTAGGACGCTCAAATTTTTATGGGAGGTGCATGGGATGACCCTTCATCACATATCAGACGGGTTTTTGATTTCACCTCATTTTGACTGTTTTCTAGGTCAAATAGCGTCAGGTGTGCCAAAAGTTGGAAAGGATGGCACCATTTGTTATTACTCAACATAGAAGGCTGCAAATTGGTATGTGTATGTATCTTGGCGATAGCAACCTGCATGCCAAAAATTGCTGTCCTGTGATTCATATTTTGGCCACTAGGGGGCTTTTTGTGAAAAAAAAAAGAAAAATGGTCATATCTACCTTATGCATTGAGCTAGGACGCTCAAATTTTATGGGACGTGCATGGGATGACCCTTCATCACATATCAGATGGGTTTTTGATTTCACCTCATTTTGACCGTTTTCTAGGTCAAATGGCATCAGGTGTGCCAATCATTGAAAAGGATGGCACGTTTTGTTATTACTCAACGTAGAAGGCTGCAAACTGGTATGGATATGTATCTTGGTGATAGCAACCTGCATGCCAAAAATTGCCATCCTCTGATTCATATTTTGGACACTAGGGGGCTTTTTGTGCAAAAAGAAAAATTGCCATATATACCTTATGCATTGAGCTAGGATGCTCAAATTTTTATGGGAGGTGCACGAGATGACTCTTCATCACATATCAGACGGGTTTTTGATTTCACCTCATTTTGACCGTTTTCTAGGTCAAATGGCGTCAGGTGTGCCAATCCTTGAAAATGATGGTACGTTTTGTTATTACTCAACGTAGAAGGCTGCAAATTGGTATGGATATGTATCTTGGTGATAGCAACCTGCAGGCCAAAAATCGCCGTCCTGTGATTCATATTTTGGCCACTAGGGGGCTTTTTGTGAAAAAAGAAAAAATTGCCATATCTACCTTATGTATTGAGCTAGGACGCTCAAAGTTTTGTGGGAGGTGCATGGGATGACCCTTCATCGCATATCAGACGGGTTTTTGATTTCACCTCATTTTGACCGTTTTGTAGGTCAAATGGCGTCAGGTGTGCCAATCGCTGTACCGCACGTCCTTTCCTTTCATAATACTCTCATTTCAAAATGAAGAGTAATTTATGCCCTCAACAGACACTCAAAAAGTACTCTATCCAACTAACCAACTATGTCACATTGCTATAACTCTGATCAGTATCAGTGCTTTGTCACTGCAACAAGCAGATTATCATTTGTACAGCAGAATGCCAGTTCAGTGAATTGCCCTCTGACACATTACTACTACTCCCGTAACATTCGTTGCGGAGCGCGGAGATTTGCGATGGCGCGCCATCGACATACGTCTAGTTATGTTTTAGGGTTCAGACTACCAACAACTAGCTTTGAATTTCACTATTCAATGGCTTCCACAGGATAGTGCATTATCAGGCATTTATTGCATCACCTTGGGGAGGTAACGTCCAGCTCGGCTATATTTTCTTACTTGCATGAAATTTGCGGCTTTGTAGAACCAGTCTGTGACACTTTATATATTCAGTCAATATCATGACTTATGACAAGATTAACTGGCTTGACTACGTACCCTGCTGAAAAAACCAGCATGCACCAGCATGGAAATCATGCTGGTCATTGCTGGTCCCTGCTGGTTTGTTGCTGGCCCAAGCTGGTCCATGCTGGTCTGCCAGCACAGACCAGCATAGACCAGCATTATCTCCATGCTAGTCCATGTTGGTTTTGTGCTGGTCGATGCTGGTTTTGTGCTGGTTAAAGCTGGTCTATGCTGGTCAATGCTGGCTGACCATCAACCAGCATGGAGATAATGCTGGTAGATGCTGGTTTGGTGCTGGTCAATGCTGGGAGACCACCAACCAGCATGGAGATAATGTTGGTCAATGCTGGTAGACCAGCATAGACCAGCACAGACCAGTATGATCTCCGTGCTGGTTGATGCTGGTTTGGTGCTGGTCGATGCTGGTCTGCCAGTATGGACCAGCATAGACCAGCATTATCTCCATGTTGGTTGATGGACAGCCAGCATAGACCAGCGTATATCAGCACAGACCAACATGATATCCATGCTAGTCTGTGCTAGTTTATGCTGGTCTGCCAGCGTGGACTGGCATAGACCAGCATCATATCCATGCTGGTTGGTGCTGGTTTGGTGCTGATCTATGCTGGTCTGCAAGCATAGACCGGCACAGAGCAGCATTATCTCCATGCTGGTCTTTGCTGTTTTCTTGCTGGTGTAGCTGCGAGTGAAGCTAATCCGCCATCAAGAAACAGCCCAGCAAACACGCCTGTGTGGGCCCAAAATGGGTTAACTGTATGCAGTTTGGGCAGGGGCAACCCTCACTAATCCCATGCGGGACCCCAGTAGATTAGCCCAGGTGTAGCCTACGGCAGTGTGTCCCCTTTGAGCCTCTTTGTGGGCTTTCTGTGGGCAGCCCTCAGTTGAGCTTGCCCACTCAGGCACTGCACTGGCTAACCCCTATGAGCCTACAGCAGTTTTGCCCTTTGGAACCCCAATGGGGTTTAGTGTGGGCTAACCCCAGCGTAAACTGTTCCATTGTTTTAAGATTATAGATGTTCTAGGGCTAGGGGTAAGAGTACTTTTCTTATTAACAGTCCCCATGCAAATGTTGCATAAAAAATGTCAACATTCAACAGCCAATCAGACTTCAATGGCCCATTCTACAAAACTAAAACTGCACACAGTCAACAAGACTGCAAGACAAGTACTGTCTCTGTGTTTGATTTGTAGCGACTTTCATATTATTTTTAAGAGGAAGAACACTATACAGTTTTTTGTAAATTTTTTTTTTTTTTGAAACTCAGGTAAGTAAACATACCTGACTCAGGTTGCCATCCGAATTTGGCTGATGGGGATGGAGCACAGGGGAAGGTGGACCTGCCGTTTCAAGTAGGTCTGGACCATGCTCAATCAGAATTTAGCAGAAAATGATGCAAGAAATTACCTGTAAACTTGTGGACCAACAACTGCATGTCATATCTTTTAAAAGAAGACATGTGCACATGCACATGCACACACAATTGGTAATAATTAGGCTTACAGGCCAAATTACTGAAGCATGAATAAGTATTGTTAATGACACAAAATGCATTCTTAAACTTTTAATATCATTTCATTACATTATAGTTATTTGGCAGAGGATTTGATCAAAAGAGACGGATAACAAGTGCGAAGAATAAGCCATGTCACTGAAACAGTAACACAACAGATTAGACATTATGAAGTCTGGAGTATGTCATTGGAATAATAGTAGACTCATAAAAGACTTTCACAGCTATAATTGTATTTCCTTTCTCTGCTTTGAGATGTTAATATTTACCAATAAATATTTAATTCAGTATTTGACATTAATTTAAAATGTCATAACATCAATTAAAAAAAAAAACTAATATTTATTAAGTGAAGTGAATTATTTATATTTGCAAGACATTCAGACGGAATTTTTATGCTTGGCAAATCGATGAGAGTGCTTCCTGTTTTCTACGCCCCATGAACGTGTCAACATCAAGAAGGAACTTCGGCTTTTAATTGCGTTCCATGTTCGAGAGAGAGCGGTGGGAAGGACGGTTGATGGCCGTTCATTGGTCTTTATGGAGCTGGAGCGCGTGCATCACTGATCGTATCAGCGAGCTTCACAGCTCATTCAGGTGAGGCCAATCTAAAGTAACGGTAATGTTTGGGATTTTGAGGTCTTAAGCAATGTTATTTCCCCGTATGTGAAAAGTCAGTCATTAATATTTTGTAATTGATGCTTAAACCCTTTTATGGCTTTCTAACGTAACAAGCTAGAGGCATTAGTTTAGATGTACTTACGCAACTTCAGGCGAACGTAACGTTAGCTAGCTCGCTAGCTAGCAAGCTCGTCAATCAGAAAATCGAAATTCAAACGTGGCTAACGTTCAACGTCAAGTCAGCTGGCCGGTAGGTTGCTGTTATGTTCAAGTCGTACCGTGTACTAGCTGATGTTTGGGAGTTAAGCTGATATAGCTGGCTAGATAATTGTGGGTATTACCTTTTTTTATTATAAAGCATCATGAAAATATTTACAGCTGTCTGAAAACCGCTAAAGCTAAGCATTGCGCGAAATTGGTTAATGACAGGCGGGATAGCTAGCTAGTTAGGTCGATGAGCAGACGTTGTCACTATAGCAACCTGAAGCTAACATGGCTACCTTGCTATGTTAGATGTATTGAAAGTATACTTAACTGTCACAAGCTAATATAAGTTAGCTTGCGAGATTGAGCTTTTAAAATCTTGTTCGGTGTGTAAGGGAGGTGTCTTGTTGTGTATTAGTCCTTACCATTCAATTATATTTGACATGGCATATAACTTTAATTCAGCTGTTTAAAAATGTGCATCTTCGCTTAATGACACTTTTTGCAGTTAAAGAAAGGAACTGATTAGCTAACACATCTTAGTTGAATACAGTAATGATAATGTTTATCCAGGATGCTTAAGGTGATACAGAACATGTGTATGCATATTATTTTAGCTCATGAGTAATCACTTATTGACAAAACATAACCAGTCTGCTCAGAGCCTTCATGTAAGTGTATTCTGTCACTAAAGAGGATAATTTGCAAAAAAAAAAAAAAGCTCCACTGAATCAAAGTTTTATTTCTTCTCTTGGAACTGAATAAACGTCTCTGTTGGACCAGCAACGCACACTTGGTTTTTAATATTCAGTAGTGTAATTGAAAGTCTGCAGTTTGGCTTTACAGAGCTAGCTTGTCGATATTCTTGACTGGACTAATCCAAAAACATTGAGAATTGTTCCATCAATAACAATCAATAGCATTTTGGACAAAGAGGAAGCATGATTGTTTCATTTCTGTCAACTAGGGATGTCAATTTCAAGAAATTGCGTTACTCGACATTGATAACGTTAACGATCAATCATCGTTAAAATTGTTTTTTTTTTTTGAATGTTTTTGCTTTGTATATACACCAAGTAATTCAAAATGCCTTTTTATTTCACAATCAAAGCTTTATTTCAAGTCTTTCACAGCAACATTTTTGCTTATTCTCCCTGCATATTTGCTTTAAAAAAACCTACCAGTATTGAAACAAAAATTGAATATTAATGTTACTTGCTTCGGCATACGGCTACTTAAAAAAAGCGCAGTGGCGATTCGTGGGCTGTAACAAAGGGAAGCCAAAACTTGCACCCTTCAGTGCTTGATGACCTAAATCTACCGCAGTTTGCTTTTGATTAGCAACAGTGGCTCCCACTGAGTGACAGTCAAATTTATTTTAAATAGCATTGTTAAACATTGTACCACAAAATTATGAGACGTTCGCACGTGAGTCTGTGCGAAAGATATGAGTTGATCGCGAGCTGCAGCGTGTGTGCTTTCTGAAATATGGAGGGTTGCTTCAGTATTAACGGTTTGCTTCTGTTACTTTTCAGTCTATGTCAGATGCTGAGCAGATGACAGGTATATCATCCCGGAAATGTGATTTTAGCTATCGCCGATATTCCCAGGATTTGTCTTAATTAACCGCGAATGATGTCCGCAATTTTTATCTTGATTACCCGTGACTGATGTTTGTTCGTTGGCACTCTTAACGAGACATCAGCTGCTCCTCCGAGAAACGAGAGGGTGTTTAACTAGCAGCACATTTCCAGCCGTTCTCACTGATGAGTGATGAACTGGCTTTAAGCGACAGACAACAAATGCGAAAATATCTGGTAATTAATGTGTAAATATTCTATAATGTCAAAATGCCGTTTCATAAATCTAACATGCGATCAACGCATATTTTAATATTGCCGATACTTCGTTTACCTTCCCACTCAGCGTCAGTTGCACTCTCACGACCATCACTTCTGTAGCTATGGTTAGCTGAGCACATCTAAGAAAACCATAACGATGTAGCAGAACTAGCTAGGTAGTTGCATCAGAAGATTTCAAAGTAAATTCAATATGAAACCGAAACAGAAAATCTGGCCCTGGAATATCGGCGACAGCTAAAATCACACTTCTCGGATGATATACCTGTCACCTGCTCAGCATCTGATAGCCTATAGGCTGATAAGTAACAGAAGCAAACCGTTAATATTGAAGCAACCCCGCGATTTCAGAAAGTACGCAACACCATCTTGTGCAACTAGCCAATGGGCCATATTGAACGATCTTTTGTCATAAAATAATGGACTGGGACAATCACCCTATCCAACACAATAACAGCGCATACCTCTGGGCGAAGGGCGACGTTTCGTCATTATCACGCGACCGTTGAAGAAGACGACAGCTAATTAGGGGGAATAAAACCTCATTTATCTAGTCTTTGAAAACAAAAATTCCACATTTTTGTATTTTGCAACACTTATTTACTAATTATGTTTGTATAAAACAACATTATGCATTATCCTTGAGTTCCCCTTTAAGTAAAAACATTAACTGTATGGCCGCTCAGTGTAATTGTTATTGTGCGCCCTCCTCTGGTGGATAATTGAAACAGCTTTTGAAAATACATAGAAAGTACAATAGACCTATAGGACATATTACACTCGCTTTTCCAGATTCACTTTTCGATCAAAGGTCACATGATCGAGTAAATACTTAACGATCAATCATCGATACTTCGAGTAATTGTTAACATCCCTACTGTCAACATGTATGATTCTGCTAGAAAATGCAATAATATAGTAAATTTACAGTCATTATCTACTGTTTTGAAGATATTCTTCTTGTTGCCTTTTTTTTTTTTTTTTTTTTTTTTTTTTTTTTGCATCTGCCTTGGTGTCTGATAAGTCCCCCCTGAGTCTTGCTCCACCAACAAATTCTATTCTATTCAGAATGGGGTGACTGGACCCAGTCCACTGCTTGTGAGTATTGATCACGACTTCTCAAATATGATACTGATTATGTTAATCAAATGTGATAATGATTATACAGCATATTAGTAGTTACAGGGGCATTTACATGTTTCAAACTTTGAAAATCCAGCTTTGTCCAGCCCAGTAATCTACTGGGTCTCAAGCCTGGGAAATATCCACTGGCAGTAAGTTCTCATCACGTTATTCTAGTCTCCTTTATGTGTTTGAAAAAAGTTACATTAAATTATTAGAGATTTTGTAAAACAATGACGAAAATTTAAAACGGCTGGGATAAATAACAGATGGGGTGATAAAACTCAATTCGGCTCAGATGTGACCGATTGTTTTTCCCCTGTGCTCTTCAAGTGTATACTTTGTACCTGGACAAACATGGTTTTTGTTCTACATTTACATTTGAATTGCTCTTCTCTTTCAAATTTAGATGCAGCGATTTAAAAGCAGCCGGCAGCAGTATCCTAGATGGAAGCTTTGGTAAAAACGTTACTCTTCAATGAGAGAAGGATAAAATTGCTGTGGTCCATTTTTGCACCTCAGGAGATATATTATGGACTACCTGTGTTCTTATATAGTTCCCTATAACGATTGTTCTGGATTATGAAATATATCAATTTTTATGGTCTTTTATTCAGTATTCAATCCACATACCCAGTTTTGTACTCAATTTTCAGTATATTTTCTTATTTTTTCTAACGATCTGTCAATAAATGTTTGTATTTGAGGCACATGGCTTCATTTTTTTACTGTAACTTTCAACAATTGCAGTTATTTTTTGTGTGTATTATTGTAATGTGGATCTGATCAGCAGGTACAAAGAAGGACCAAATTATATCCTGCTGGTGGTGAAGATGGTCCACCAGCATAGAACAGCACCAAACACACAACATATGCTGGTCATCAGCATAAACCAGCATACATGTGTCCAAAACACAACATATGCTGGTCCATGCTGGTCACCAGCATAAACCAGCATACATTTGTCTAAAACACAACATATGCTGGTCCATGCTGGTCACCAGCATAAACCACCATGTGCTGGTCACCAGCATAAACCAGCATACATGCGTCCAAAACACATGTGCTGGTCACCAGCATAATCCAGCATGTGCTGGTCCACATATGCTGATGCATGCTGGTCACCAGCATGCTGGTCACCAGCATAATCCAGCATGTGCTGGTCACCAGCATAATCCAGCATGTGCTGGTCACCAGCATAATCTAGCATGTGCTGGTCACCAGCATAAACCAGCATTTGCTGGTCACCAGCATAATCCAGCATGTGCTGGTCACCAGCATAAACCAGCATTTGCTAGTCACCAGCATAATCCAGCATGTGCTGGTCACCAGCATAAACCAGCATACATGTGGCCAAAACACAACATATGCTGGTCATCAGTAAGACCGTGCTGGTTTTTTCAGCAGGGTAGTCAGCAGTAACACCATGAGCAGTTCATGTGAAATGTGCGGGGCAAAGCCAGGAGCGTGAGGGTTAACGTCGAGTGAAGGTAAGATTCATACATAGTACAATTCTTGACCCGCGGGAAAAGTCACGCGTGGATACCGTGACAGAAAAGGGCGGCTGAACTGTTGGCACAGGGTCAAAATGAAAAGAGCAGATACAGTGTGATAGTAGCAACGCTCTAAAAATCGTGCTGTGTGAAGAATCTATCTCTTTTCATCGCTTCTTCCTTTTCTGCAACAGGTAAATCTCAATAGATCCCAATTCTCATTTTCGCTCTAGATGTGAAATCGACAGTTTTTTTTCATGCGCTGAATTACTCGCATGCTGATAAACAGAAGATAAAACCTATTGACTGTTCCTACATTTAGTTGCAAATGTATTTATACTCTGTGCATACCTGTATTTGGTTGATTACATGGAAGTACACAACATTGTTAGGCACGGTGATTTGAATGGGCAATCGATTTTTCCGACTGCATTTTTTTTTTAAATTATTATTTTGCCTTAGCTTGCGCTACCTCCGAGAAAATTATTCAATGTTGGCTCGTAGTTTTCATCATCGTGAGCAACATTGTGATCATCACTGTATCTTACGCATGATTTAGTTTATTGTCATGACGTGAATTCAACTATGGTTTCAAATGCTTGATTGATTTTTGTATTGTTAAACTATATGTAATCTGAATGTGCCATGACACTTTTTTTGTCATCCTTCTGCTGCCTCGTGCAGGCACACTGAAGTTGCGCAGATTATGTAACTTCTTTATCATGGTTTTCGCTTCATAGGAATTCGTGGGCTGCAGAAAACATCAAAATGACTCAGTGACTTAGATTTACCTCTGTGACAGAAGTGAATACCCACGAAGCTTTTAAGAGAAGTATTTAAGTCGTAGGTCGTTGACAACTTCTGCACTGGACGTTCTACTGTTTCAGTATTCTTGTCTACTGACCGGTAAGAATCCAATGCTTCATTTCAGGCTGACCTCCGTTTAGTTTGAGTGTCCGTATGTCTTAATCGTTGTTATTCGTACGTAGTGCGTAATTTACAGTCGTTGCAACCAATTGATGTAAATAATTCGTTAATTCGTTGTTTCATTTGTTCATTGCTTAAATCGTTAGTTCTCATTGAGCCTTATAGTGAACTGGATTTAAAGCTTGAACGAAATGTAAAATTTCCCATTGCATCTATAAATTGGGGTAAGAGAGTACATTGGCAAAACGGCTTTTCCACCACTGTACCCGCTCATTTTGATGCCTTTGTTTTTCTTTCTCTCTTTAATCTGTGATGCGCTCATCCGGTTTTTGCCGCGAACTCGTGGCTTAATCTTGCAGTATAGCCTCTTCTGTCTTTTGGTGAAGTGTGAGTTGTGATTCATTGACACATCCATTCAGGAAAAGATTCATGACTGTTTTTGATGGGCAGACAGGTGTTTGGATTATTTTTGCATTATTTGGTAAATTGATCTTCTGCGTTTTCATGTGTCACTGAGTTGTTTCATATCCTGAAGCAAAATGTAATATAAGACAGGAACAACCTGAGTGAACGCAACATATTAAAAAAAAGTTTTAAATGATCATTCCATTTATAGAAGGAAAAAAAATCCAACACCAGGTGGCCCCATGTGAAAAAGTTAGTTCCTCCTCCATTACTCACTTAACCTCTTCACCTTGTTTCAGGTGGTAACTACTCATCATTTTCATGAAAAAGTCAAAATTTAAGAAATTTTTTGATCCTCGCAGGCTACCATACTGAATACACTTTCAAGTCAGCTAATAAGTATTTTGATTAATAAGTCTATTTTGCAGAAAAGGGGTTCTTTAAAATAGTTTATTTCGTGCAAGAGTTTTGTTTACATCCTCATCATATAGTCAAACAGTCAAAAATGGCTGCCGGATAGCTCACTCGGTAAAGCATCGCGTTGCGAAGCAGAAGTGACTATCACGTCGCGGGTTCGAGCCCCGCTTCGTACCAGCCGGCAGTGGTTGGCAGCTTTTTCAGAGTAGCGCACAATTGGCCATAGCGCTACAGGGTTGCAAATTGGGAAGGGACTGCCGGAAGGGATTACAATAGTTGCTTTGTTCGTTGCTCAAGCGCCTCCTGTTGGCCAGACGGGCGCTCGTCAGGAAGATCCTAAGCCTGATCCGGGTATCCTCCGCCCTCGTTCTGACCTTGCGAAGATTCAACCAATGAGTGTATAAGAAGCGGTGGTTGACAGGCGCGTGCTTCGGAGGAGAGCCGCGAACTGTCTACACTCTCCTAAGTTGGCAGCAAGGGTCGATACGAGCAAGCCTTGTACATAGTTCACCAATTGGGCATTCCAGATTCGGGTGGGATTGGAGATGCCAAATTTAAAAAAAAAAAAAAAAAAAAGTCAAAAACGTCCTTCAGAAACAACAGAATTCTCACTGAAGATGAACTTTTTCTGGGGTGTTTGCATGGTCGCGCTCAGAATCAGAATGAGGTGTTAAATCAGCTGTACTGGATTCGATGTCCAAAAGGAGTTTATGTAGGAAAGGATGTGCTGGAGTTTGGGGTGTACGACTCAATAATCAACTATAATACTGGACTAAAAGCCTGCAGTGATGTTCTAAAGCACACAGGACTTGATCCTGAGTCATAATGTCTGGCAGGGTATAACAAAATCGATGGCAAAAGGCAATACCAGTCTGAGCGTAAAGTCTCTGAAAAGGAATCCAGGGGGAGAAAAAATCTCAGATGGAAAAAGAAGGGCAGACAGGACTGGCTGCAAGAAAAGGAAGGAACACTGTACAAGTCTGGGGCATTTTGAGGCCAACTCGTTGTATGTTGAAAGCTGTGTGGGCAAGAAAGTGATTCACAAACTTCCAATGCATTTTTTTCTAAAACTTGGTTTTATGACTTCAAACGGTAATGCTGCCAAAAGTATTAGTTCCACTGACTTGAGCTTTGGGCAGAAGCTAGAATTTATGGAGTTGTATGCAACCTACCAAACTGAACTCTCAACTCTCAAAATGACCAAAATTGGGGTCAAATGTAATCTTTCACTCCCAATAACTATCTGACAAGTTGGAATGAAAAAATTTCTTAGTATATGAAAATTGGTCTCCTTGGAGTAGTTACCACCGTAAAGAGGAACTCAAACATATAGCAGGGAAAATAAGTATTGAATGCTTCAACATTTTTCTCTGTAAATATATTTCTAATGGGGCTATTGACATGGAATTTTCACCAGATGTTGGTAACAACCCAAGTAATCCACACATACAAAGAAGTCAAAACAAATAAGTCCATAAATTTAGGTATGTGTAAATAAAGTGGAATGACACAGGGAATAAGTATTGAACACATGAAGAAAAGGAGGTGCAAAAAGGCATGGAAAGCCAAGAAACCTGCTGAAATCTGTCAGTATTTAGAATGCAATCCTGCCCCTTTTCAGTGCATATTAATATCAGCTGGTTTAGTCCTTAGTGATGGCCTATAAAAAGGTTTCTCATTACCAAGGTGTCACACAAGAAGCATCTCATGAAGGGTAAGAGCAAAGAGCTCTCTCACGAGCTTTGCAACCTTATTATTGCCAAACATACTGATGGCATTGGTTACAGACATATTTCTAAACATCTGAATGTTCCAGTGAGCACCGTTGGGGCTGTAATCCAGAAGTGGAAAGAGCATCATGTCACCATAAACCGGCCACGACCAGGTGTTCCTTGCAAGATTTCTGACAGCAGAGTCAAAAGAATAATCAGAAGAGTTGTCCAAGAGCCAAGGACCACTCGCGGAGAGCTTCAGAAAGACCTGGAATTAGCTGGCACAGTTGTTTCAAAGAAAACAATAAGTAATGCGCTCAACCACCATGGCCTCTATGCATGCTCACCGTGTGAGACTCCATCGCTGAAGAAAAAGCACGTTGAAGCTCGTTTAAAGTTAGCTGCACAACATTTGGACAAGCCTATGAAATACTGGGAGAATATAGTCTAGTCAGATGAGACCAAAATTAAACTCTTAGGATGTCATAGCACACACCATGTTTGGAGGACAAACGGCACTGCACATCACCCCCAAAACGCCGCACCAGCAGTGAGGTGTGGAGGTGGGAGCATCATGGTGTGGGGCTGTTTTTCAGCATATGGTCCTGGCAGACTTCATATAATTGAAGGAAGGATAAATGGACAAATGTACCGAGACATTCTTGATAAGAATCTGCTACCATCTACCAGGATGCTGAAGATGAAATGAGCGTGGAAATTTCAGCAAGACAATGATCCCAAACACACAGCCAAGGAAACTCTCAATTGGTTTCAGAGATAGAAAATAAAGCTGCTAGAATGGCCCAGTCAATCACCCAACTTGAATCCAATTGAACATCTATGGAAAGAACTGAAGATCAGAGTTCATAGAAGAGGCCCCCGGAACCTTCAAGATTTGAAAACCGTTTTTGTGGAAGAATGGGCTAAAATCACACCTGAGCAATGCATGCGACTAGTTTCTCCATACAGGGGGCATCTTGAAGCTGTCATTACCAACAAAGGCTTTTTTACGAAGTATTAAATTATTTTTAGTTAGTGTGCACAATACTTATTTTCTGTGTCATTCCACTTTATTACACATAACTTAATTTATGGACTTATTTGTTTTCATTTCTTTGTATGTGTGGATTACTTGGGTTGTTACCGACATCTGGTGAAAATTTAATGTCAATAGCCCCGTTAGAAATCTATTGACTGAGAAAAATTTTGAAATGTTCAATACTTATTTTCTCCGCTGTACCTGACTTTTTCGCACTTTTGACAATTTTAGGTACTTTCTATTACTCTTTCCCGGAATACATTTGCAATGGAGCTCGATCGTCCTATTTGTGTGGAAAAAAGAAGATCAAAAACCAGCCCAGCTGCAATGTGATTTCCCTGATTTCAGAAAAGCTAATTCCATATTAATTTATGCATGTGACGTCATTCTGAGACTCGTTGCTGATGGATATGGGCGATTTTCAGCCAAGTGCGAAATTAACATAAAAGACACTTTTGAAAAATCAAACCCATTTTTTCCCCGTAATTTGGTCTGATTTTGTTTTCTCAGTGGATTTCTAAGGATTCTACAAAGCTGCAATGCAAGAACTATCTTTAATTTTGAGAAAATGCATTTTTTATTTTTCATGTTGTCTTTCTTGTTACTGCAGTAACAAGACAGACATGTTTTTCTTGTTACCGTGTTTTTTGTGAAAATACTATTAATATTTAGGTTTTAACCAAGTTTTTGAGGTAAAATGGTTTCAGATGCACTTTACTTTGTTTCTGAAGTGTTTTACAAAAAGATTTAAGGGAAAAGGGTTAATATCTGCAGAGTAACGAAAAAGACCTAGACAGTAACAAAAAAGACAATGCATAAAATGGCCAAAAGTTGGCGGTTTCATATGACATTTTTTTATTATTATTATTATTATTATTATTATTATTATTTAAAGTGTCCAACATTGAAAGAAGTTTAAAACAATGCATAAAACTTGCTTTAAATAGTACAGCCTTCCTCCATCCACCACAACACTACTGGAGGATTCAAGCATTCTGTCCCAATGCAAATGAAAAGCAACTGCATAAAACATGTGATTGATGATGAATACTGAATATACCAGTGTTTCAAATATAGTGTAATTTAAAATGTGGTTCTCTCTATATTTGTAAACTTGGGGACAGTTTTTTTTTTTTTTTTTTTTCAAATTTTGAATCAAAAGCTGCTAATTTCTGCAGTACTCAAAGGCGGTCTAATGGCTGACGTAGGTGACATCAGAGCGTTTGTGTGGTTTCAGTGCTGTGAAAGGGAGGTATGAACACAGCTCTTTTCTGCAGGTCAGTCTTCCTGCGTATCTCTGCTCTGTATGGCTGAGAGTGGAAAATAAGTGAACCTCCCTAATTACCACAACAGAGCCATCTAAAACAGACAATTTCATTGAAAAAAAGAACCAAAAAGATATTAAAAAGTTGAATGGTAGCTGCATAGCTAAAAGTCTTGAGAGCATTTTAAAGTTTGAATGAAGTCTCTAGCTGAAAGTATGCTGAAGTAGTTGAAGTTTAAAGGGGCTGAAGATTTGAAGGATTTGAACATTCTCTCCATTCATTTTGAATGAGGAAAATTTTTCAAGAAAAGCTTAATATTTTAAAAAGTATAAAGAACTTCTAAAAGTTTAATGGAAGCCCTAATGTCCTGAACAAGCTGAACGTTTTGATATTTGAACAGTTTTTCTAGCACAAAGTATGAAGGACTAGTTAGACTGCAAAAAATGGCAGAAGAACTCAGAATAATAAGAACATATAAAGATTTGGATAACAATAGTGTGAATGCAGACTCAGCATTCACACTATTAAGTGTTTCCCACAGAATTTTTGGAGAATATGGGGGCACATGTGTGGTGGCTGACCGATGTCTGGAGGGGGTGGGGAATCATTCTTATTTTGTTGAGATGGGGGGGCGATTGCGCGAATTCCGCATCTTCCAGTACCTTTCCTATTTTTCCGTGTTTTTTTGAGCTAATGAAGGAGAAAGACTTTCAAAGGGATGCTGAAGTTGCCTGCTTTCTTCTCGACCAGTAAGTAAATGTTACTGTCTAAATTACAAGCTTTTTTCATTGCTTGGTTGTGTCATTCGTTATATAGGCGGGCATAACAGTAGAACATGTATCGTTAAACAGCGTCGTTGGTGAATAGCAGCACAGGCTATGTTTGATGGACTAAGGGTTGCATTTCATCATGCCCACTACCTCCACGTTTCTTAGGAAAATAGACAACGGTGGTAAATGATGGTCTCACGCCTGCCATCAAGTTGTAATTTTATTGTTTGACAGGCGTCTCCAGGCAAATCCAAGATGACAGACTTGTGTTTGACAGTTGTAGGGAGCAATTTTAGCAATTTTGATGATTTAGCAACTGAAAGTCAGTCAAGAAAATTTCGAGTTTAATTTCTTGTGCTGCTATATGTGGTAATCCATGTTACTGATGACACACCGGGTTGCTAGGGCACGCGCAGCACGCATTCGCGATATCAAAATTCTAAAGCCCCATCTCAATAATAAAATCCCCTAAAACATATTGGCGCCTCCTTTTAAAATTGTACTGGCAAATAAAAAGCCAGAAAAAAGCGGAGATTAGATACGGAATTCTTTCTACTCAAGAGTTAACTACTCCTTCTTTCTGTGTATCTCCCCATTTAAAACTACCAAGGTGGATACTGCAACGCGCTGTATTGGAATTTTGGCATACTCAGGTATGGTCCGATATTACTAATAAGTAAGCTGACCAGCGGGGAGAGGGGACAATCGCACTGTGGCACGGTACCGAACAATCGTGCCTTGTGTGAAAGCGGTCTGAGAGTTTGTATTAAAAACAAACACTCCGCCGTAGACCGCAGTTCAGCGTGGTATTGTGAAGTGGTATTGGATGACATGTCATAGCTTCTTGGTACATAACGGCTACCATAGTTGCAACACGCCTTTGAAAAGGCGAGGCGCTAGAGAGCACTATTCGTTTGAATGCAAAATACAATTTCACCGCTTGATGGGAGAAATTCCTACACAATGTACCTTTAAAAATCACAGGAATGGGTTGTAGACTTACGTTTTTTACATGCTCAGAAATAGTGATTTTTCAACTTCTCGTTTCGGCAAAATGAACACTAATGTGGTGTTCAGCATAATTTCCCGAGCATGTCGAAAAAAAGTAAGTCTGTAACCCATTCCTGTAATTTTTTATAAATTTTTAAAGAAAAAAAAAGACGAAATTAGCTAAAAAAAAAAAAAAAAAAAAGAATAAATAAATAAATAATAAAAAGAATGCTGATACAGGGATACATTTGGAATGAGGAATTATTAGAAATATACTTGTATCAAGACTGGCGGTATGATTTAAATCCATTCAACTTTGCTTACTCTAGTCAATATAGTTAATTTCCTTTTCTGTCTAATACTACTCCTAGTACCAACCAACCCCTAGTAAACCAAACAACACCTAGTACCAACCAACCCCTACAGTATAAGCCCTAGAAAACCAACCACAAAATTTTGAGCCCTGATTATACATATATAATAAATTACCTTAACACTTTATTTCATTAACAGCCTTGTATATGTTACGGTAATGAATGCGGAGCATTACGGTAATGAATGGCAGTCCCATGTTGCTAGCAATAATTAGCATAGCTAGCATGACTCGGCAGAAATATTTTCATTAACAGTTTGGCTCTATAAAAGTTACTTTTCCACAGAACATAAAATAATTATCTTCAAAACCATTTTAAATGTACCCTGTCATGGTAATGAACAGTAGTAGTGTGCCAAGGGGTTTATATAATTACAATCTTTAAAATATCTACCAGAAGAACTTGAAAGATGATCTTATCTGGTAGCCATTTTGCAACCTCTTCCACACAATGCATCATGAGACAAAAAAACTTTATTTATTGGAACACAGGGATTTTAATGGAGCCAAATATCTCTGTTACGGAAATGAACTGTTCATGCTCCGGACACATGTATTTGGCCCAGAAAATAATTATTCACAAATGGTTGGCCCAAAATGGTAACACTGCTAGTTGAAGGGTATAACCCCAACCATTTTTTGTATTTATATGCATATTAAATTATGGGGATGTATTGTGATAATTTTGGGTTTAAGGTCAAAAATAAAAGTCCGGACACGATACGGTAATGAACTTTTGGTTGAAATGTTGTCATAAAATATAAAGTAATCCATCAAATGCAAAGACAACAGTAGTCCTACAATTAGTACATACCATAGTTTGATATATAATACAAAAGTATGATTGTTTTAGTAGAGTAGTCTATCAAATCCTTACGGACATGACAAAATGCAATTTCGTGAGAATCACCCAAATATGTCTGAATGAAAACCACAAGAAAACCTTTGAAGTTTTTTAAGTGATAAGATTTCTCAAGGGAAAAGAGAAAATTCAGCTTGAGTGAAAATTGTCCCACTTGAGACGGGTAACAAAATGGACATTTTGACCATCCTGCTATTTTTTTATTTTTCCCCTCAAACGTGACTAAACAATTTTTTTTAACTAGAAAAAAGTGTTCTCCAACATACTAAATTGCTTCCTGGGTCTTTATTTTGTATTAAATAGGTTAAATGCGATAAGACATTTTTTAGCCCTAAATTGCACACTTGGCTGAAAATCGCCCGTATACAACCATGCCCTTCGGCAACTGTGGCTTCTCGCCGTAGGTTTCAACATTAAAACCAAGGTGGCAAGAAAAAAAAAAAAAAAAAAAAACTTGTCTGTGCAGTACGTATTTAGGCAAGGACGACTGTGTTCCTACACAGCCAGGACAGAGGAAACAACATGTTTTGAAGAGCACTGCTCTGGTTTCTATTTTTGACAAAAAAACATGTCTGACGACGAAAGCGACGATGACATTCCCTCTACCACAGAGCCTAAGGGATACCTTTTTGAACCTGAGTTTACCAATGCCAAACTTTGTCAGATGGAGAGATACAGGGCAGGGAGAGAGGTAGAGAAGAGAGAGAAGCTGATGATGGGCCCACGACAGCAGCTAGGAGAGACAGAGTCGACAAAAAGGGGTGCACTTGTTCAAAGTGTCAGATAATTTCGACAGAAACTGGTGAAATACATAAAGCAAATCAGAGAGATTTTTAGGTCACCTGAGACGAAGTCTCAAAGTGACCTTTTCCAATCGCCTTTGGTCCGTCGTCGTCCGTCGTGCGTTGGCCGTCGTGCGTCGTAAACATTTTCGACTTCTTCTCAGAAACCGCTGCTCCGATTTCAATAAAATTTTGCAGGAACCTTCCTTGGTCAAATATGCACCAAAATTGTGAATTATATGGTGCCCACCCCCAGGGGCTCTGAGGGGCGGGGCTAAAACTGCTCAATACATTTTCCACTTCTTCTCAGAAACCGCTGATCCGATTTCAATAAAATTTTGCAGGAACCTTCCTTGGTCAATTATGTGTCAAAATTCTGAATTATATGGTGCCAACCCCCAGGGACTCTGAGGGGCGGGGCTAAAAGTGGTCAATACATTTTTGACTTCATCTCAGAAACTGCTAATCCCATTTCAATACAATTTTGCGGGAACCTTCCTTGGTCAATTATGCACCAAAATTGTGAATTATATGGTGCCCACCCCCAGGGGCTCTGAGGGGCGGGGCTAAAACTGACCAATACATTTTCAACGTCTTCTCAGAACCCGCTGATCCAATTTCAATCAAATTTTACAGGACTTTTCCTTGGTCAAATATGCACCAAACTTGCGAATTATATGGTGCCAACCCCCAGGGACTCTGAGGGGCGGGGCTAAAAGTGGTCAATACATTTTTGACTTCTTCTCAGAAACCGCTAATCCCATTTCAATATAATTTTGCGGGAACCTTCCTTGGTCAATTATGCACCAAAATTGTGAATTATATGGTGCCCACCCCCAGGGGCTCTGAGGGGCGGAGCTAAAACTGGCCAATACATTTTCGACGACTTCTCAGAAACCACTAATCCGATTTCAATCAAATTTTGCAGGAACCTTCCTTGGTCAATTATGCACTAAAATTGTGAATTATATGGTGCCCACCCCCAGGGACTCTGAGGGGCGGGGCTAAAAGTGATCAATACATTTTCCACTTTTTCTCAGAAACCGCTGATCCAATTTCAATGAAAATTTGCAGGAACCTTCCTTGGTCAAATATGCAACAAAATTGTGCGTTATATGCTGCCCACCCCCAGGTGCTCTGAGGGGCGGGACTAAAAGTTGTCAAATTGGCTGACATTTTCAAACTCTTCTTCTCCAGACCCACATATGCTGGAAAACAATACTCTTCATAGATGGAAGGGTCTTCAGGTGCTTTATCAAAATTGTTCATTTCATGGCCCCCAGGCTTCATGTTTGCCCTTGGGGAGGGGGTGAAGTTTACTATACTTTATATAGGAAAATGATGGGTTTATTTGGTTCATTCACATCAATAACATCAGTTTTCATACAACCCAGGTGACCGTTAAGGCCCATGGGCCTCTTGTTATTTTTATAGCTGGGAAAATCACAAGTCCGCACCGTATTTTCTTGTCGGACAACAAACTTGTCTCTCTCTGTGTAGCTCTCTTTGTTGCAGCAGTCAACATTCAAGCTTGTTACCTTTGAAACTGTTGATAGCATGCGCGCAGTGATACCGAGGGAGAGAAAAATAGTGCCAAGTGATTGTGAGGCGTGAGTTATTCACTGACCATGTTTTTG
The DNA here is from genome assembly GCA_029692085.1 of Gymnothorax javanicus. NCBI lineage: Eukaryota > Metazoa > Chordata > Actinopteri > Anguilliformes > Muraenidae > Gymnothorax > Gymnothorax javanicus. Next base: position 60,398,473 of record CM056202.1, on the reverse strand, counting down.
TGACACAAATATATTACTCTTTAAAATAAATGTTGTTTTGGGAGACAAAACTTTTTATTTTTGTGACCCCAGCAAACTTGCCAGAACTACTTACTTCGAAACTTCGAGAGGCCATAATTCTGCTCACAGGGCGTATTAACGAAAAAAATCACCTCTCATGCACTACATTGCGAAGGAGTATTTCACACAACTTGATGTCAAAAGATCCGAACTATCCCTTTAAGCTGTTCGCTATTAAAGAAAAATAATAAATATTTCACTTTTCAGTGTTTTGTGCCGCTATCCTCAAATGAAGGTGTATTTTTTTTTCAGGCTACGTGGACTGGGACATTGCCTTACGAGCAGTCTCGGCATGGTTCTCAGTGGTTATAAATCATTGTATTCGTCGTGCTTATGTCTGACCGAAAGTGGAGCCCTTTTTACCGCCTGTCTTTAACTTAATTCAAGACTTTAGATGAGCAGTCATGAATATATGAATGGTTTAATGCCTTTTGTATGATGAATAGCTTTGTTGTATTGCTGCAGGTAACCTTTAGGACTGAATTCACAGTGAACAAAGGCTTCTTTTGATTTGCTGGCTAGCTTGTATACGGTTGAAACTGAAATCTTACTGGACATGCATCTCATAAATCCCTACAAATGATATGCCTAAAGGTGACCTTGGCCTTTTTTTTCAACGTCACAGGCCTAAAAATATCACCAAAAACTTAGACATTTTTCTGTATCTCATCAACCATGTCAGTTACAGGCTCCTAATTTTTACTGGACATGCATCTCATAAAGGCCTACTAATGACGTGCCTAATGGTGACCTTGGCCTATTTTTTCACGGTCACTTGCCTCAAAATATCACCAAAAACTTCGACATTTTGCTTTATCTCATCAACTATTTCAGTTACAGGCTCCTAATTTTTACTGGACATGCATCTCATAAAGGCCTACAAATGACGTGCCTAAAGGTGACCTTGGCCTATTTTTTCCAAGGTCACTGGTCTAAAAATATCACCAAAAACTTCAACATTTTGCTTTATCTCATCAACTATTTCAGTTACAGGCTCCTAATTCTTACTGGACATGCATCTCATAAAGTCCTACAAATGACATGCCTAAAGGTGACCTTGGCCTATTTTTTCAAGGTCATTGGCCTAAAAATATCACCAAAAACTTCAACAATTTGCTTTATCTTATCAACATTTTCAGTTACAGGCTCCCAATTAGCTCCCGCCGCCTGAGTGGCACAGGAGCTATGGTATCGGGCTCCATCCTGCGTGCGTCCGTCAACAAAAACTTCGACATTTTGTTTATCTTAACGGTGGGAGCTACTGGGGCCACCAGTGCCCTATATTTTACCCACTTTTCTTTTCTTCTCCTGCTGGTCTAGTTCTGTCTAGCTTGTAAACTATGATACTGAAGAATTAAAGTTAATTTACGCAATCAATCGTGATTCAAGTTTTATTTACAACCCCAATTCCGAAATAGTTGGGACAAAGTGTAAATTGTGAATAAAATCAAAACACAATTACTTTCAAATCACACCAGCCAGTATTTTATTCACAATAGAACAGAGATAACATAGCAAATGTTGAAACTGAGAAATTTTACAATTTTATCCACAAAATGAGCTCATTTCAAATTTGATGGCTGCTACAGGTCTCATAAAAGTTAGGACAGGGGCCTGTTTACCATGGTGTAGCATCCCCTCTTCTTTTTAACACAGAGTGGAGGAGTCTGGGTATTGAGGAGACAAGTTTCTTGGTTTAGCCATTGGAATTTGATCCTACTCTTGTTTAATACAGGCTTCCAGCTGTTGGTGAATTTTGGGTCTCCTTTGACGGACTTTTCGTTTAATTATGCACCAAATGTTCTCAATCGGTGAAAGATCAGGACTACAGGCAGGCCAGTTCAGCACACGGACTCTTCTACTACGAAGCCATGCTGTTGTAATAGCTGCAGTATGTGGTTTTGCATTGTCCTGCTGAAATACACAAGGCCTTCCCTGGAATAGATGTCGTCTGGAGGGAAGCATATGTTGTTCTAAAACCTTTATATACCTTTCAGCATTGATGGTGCTTTTTAAAACATGCAAGTGTCCCACACCATATGCACTAATGCATCCCCATACCTTCAGAGATGCTGGCTTTTGAACTGAACGCTGATAACAGGAGGGGTGATCTTTCTCCTCTTTAGCCTGGAGGACACAACGCCCATGATTTCCAACAAGAATGTCAAATTTGGACTCGTCTGACCACAGGACACTTTGCCACATTGCTACAGTCCATTTTAAATGAGCCCTGGCCCACAGAACACGGCGGCGCTTCTGGATCATGCTCATTAATGGCTTCCTTTTTGCATGACAGAGTTTTAGGTGACATCTGTGGATGGCACGGCGGACTGTGTTTACAGACAGTGGTTTCTTGAAGTAGGGCAATTCCACATGAGAGTTGCTACAACAGCAATTTTTATAAAGTGTTTTTTATTAGAAATGTATAGGTTTTCATGTAGATGACTCATTACCAAATCAGACACTGAAAACCAGGGTTCTGCCGATGCTGGTCGGTGGTGGTTGGCGCCGACCAGCACTCGGAATGCACCGACCACCGCTCAGTTCAGATAGCTAGTGTTTTTCCCGACCGGCACTATTTTTTCAAAGATCAGTTAAAATGAATGCATCCAGTGTCCAATAAAATCACTAGAAACAAAACATAAATGACCATAAATATGCCCCCCCCTTCTTGTTATCGTCAGAATAGCGAACTTTCGTTTTCGACCCATGCCCCGTCTGCGCTGGTCGTCATTGATATAGAAAAACCTGCCCAACAGTGATAGAAACACCGAGTGCCATCTGAGCCTGCGTGTGCTGGGTATTAATGGCAAATTGAATCTGAGGCTGTGGGGAAATGATCGGTGCTGTTGTTTCAATCTAATGAAAGGCAGGCAATTATAATCGGGCAAGGTGATTGATTTCTGTAGCGCTGTACTTTGCATGTCGAGAGAAAAGTTTTCTTGATATATGAACGACAGCAAAACTACATAAATCTCTGTCGAGGACAGTAACATTCTTTACATGTTAATCTATCAGTGTTTAATAACAGTGGCGGTTGGTGGACGGAAAACCGCGGGAGCGGAAAACATACCTTGAAACGGATGAGATTATTGACCCGATTTTAATCATTGTTCTTGGTGAACACATTTTCCAACAATATGAAAAATCTATTTGCAGTTAAGTACACAGTTTCCCTTTTAATGAAATGGCAAAGCGAGTGAATAATAAATTCAATAAAAATGTTTAATTCACATGCCTTAATAGGTAACCCTTGACGAAAAAAACCTACTGTGGATTTTCCACGTTAACTTTTGCCACATCGTACAAAGCAAGAAATGTGCACTTTTTTGCCTTCAGTTGACGCGTTTTATCTCTCGTCTTAACGAAGCCAATTAGCTACGCCTGAGAAGGGAGAGTTAAAGTATCTTTTATCAAAGAAAATGACTGAAACAGATCAAGACTAATAAGCAGTTTAAAGACGTTTATCGCCCTCCTTGTTCTCTGTCCAATGGGTGCCACTGAAGAAATGTTTGAAACATAAATGACAGTTAAGTCGTATTCAGAAATTTAATCAAAAGTATTTGGATACAAAGTAGAAAAATGAGTTTATGAATATGGCATCTATTTATGAAAATTAGAGACATCTCGCTACGCACCGAGGAGTACATCAAAGAAACACAGTAATCTGGTGACTCAGAGGCAATATCTGCTTTCGAATTGGCGCAAAAATTCTCCAGCTCGGGCGCTGCGCTTGCTCGCATCCGAACAATTCTCCGACCATCCTGGGCAGAACCCTGGAAAACCCTTTTGAAATATCTTTGACAGTCTTCTCAAAATTTAGATTTGAATTTTGTAATTTTTTTTTAAAGTCCAGGACAAGGATCAAAGGTTATTTTTCCAAAGCTGACAACTCCTAAAAGACATTTAGCTATTTCCTGATATTTACTGGATTTCCATACATTGGTAGCCAAAGTATTTGAGACTGTAAGTCATTGCAGGAAATTGAAACACACAATTCCAGTGGCTTTTTGTGAAATTTGTAATTTTTCAAAGTAATTCCGTTACCGAAATTGCAGTATAGTTCTCTTCATCATCTTATTTCCGCATTTATTATATTGTTATTAAGAATTCTCTTCCTTCTTATGTCTATACTGAATTTCAGACATTAACCTCTCTAATACTTAGCTGTAATCCTGGAAAATTTGTGGTAACGGAATTACATGGTAACGGAATTACACCAGTAACGGAATTACAGAATTATTCTGAAAGCCAGTGAAAAACAGAAGATAGCACAAGGTGGCATGAAGACTTTATGGAGCATAGTGGTTCATTGTTTTGGACATCTACAGTTGAATGTTTCTTCCTGTGAGTTAAGTTTCCATAACCAGCGCATGAATTATACCACGGCTTAGCAGCAATTGCCATGGTTGCCCCCCTGTGTAGCAGTCATGGCCGACTACCCAAATGGCCAGTTTGGCTTGCCCTTTTTTTAAGAGGCCGGGGTGCCCAAAAATTACCCAAAGTGGCCATTTTCGACAGAGTGACTGAGCTGTGCAGCTCCTGTCGTCACGCTGTGCTGGACTTCTGAGCACAAAGAGCCACAGATGGATAGAAGGGACAGGATTACATTTAGTGTTTGTCTTCTGCCAATAATGGATAATACTTATGCTTTAATGTTAACATGTTAATTTTGAGCTTTGCAAGTTTCAGGAGTTGAGTAATTGATATTTTATACATTTTCTTTTATGTGAAGAGACTGCCACTCATGACTGAGAAAAGTTAGAAAGAATATAGATATTGCTAGCAATGACACATTTGAGATTTGCACAGTGCTTTGGACATTGGCTGTGTTGCCGTAATTCCGTTACCGACTTCATTACTCACAATATACCCATTGAAAGCAGTGTTCTCACAAGGATTTTTTTGCAGCGTAGGGGTAATGACCGGCCGGGGTCCGGGTGCTGCCTAGGCCCCCTGCGGGGTCCAGGGGTAGTGCCTTCTTGGGGGACTCGGAGGAGCAAAGCCCCCTGGAAGTTCTGGCATTTTAGCACATTTGGAGGTGTTATTTTTCAATTTTGAGTGTCCCGATTAATGATATCTAGGCAGTTAATAAACTTTTGCACAGGGTCTTGACACAATATTCAAGTTCAAGGAAACTCACATCGAGAGAACTTAACTTCACGAACCCCTTCTGTATGACAGTTCAACACCAAGGATGATCTGGCAATCAGTTTTTAGCTCCGCTGTGACGACAGTCACAGTCAGCGGAGCTTTTCTAATGCCGAGTCGTCCGGCGTCCATCTGTCTGTCTGTCCGTCCGGCGTCAACTTTTCACTTCAAATTTGAATATCTCAAAAACTGTCCGATAACTTTTTTCTAATTTGGTGTGAGCCTTCTTTATGATATTCTGAATATTCATTGTGAAAATCAGATAATTCTACATCCCGGTTTTTGAGAAATTCAGCATTTTGGACTTAGAAAATCAGTGTTTGTGCTCATTTTTTCAGTCTTTCATTAATATCTCTAAAACTGTCCGATAACTTTTTGTCTAATTTGTTGTGAGCCTTCCTTATGATGTTCTGATTATCCCCTGTGAAAATTAGAAAAATCTCCATCCCAGTTTTAGAGAAATTCAGCATTTTGGACTTAGAAAATCAGTGTTTGTGCTCATTTTTTCAGTCTCTCATTAATATCTCAAAAACTGTCTGATAACTTTTTTGCTCCGCTGTGACCATCGTCAGCAGTCAGCGGAGCTTTTTTAATGCCGAGTCGTCCGGCATCCGTCTCTCTGTCCGTCCAGCGTCAACTTTTCACTTCAAATTTGAATATCTCAAAAACTGTTTTATAACTTTTTGTCTAATTTGTTTTTACCCTTATGATGTTCTGATTATCCCCTGCGAAAATGAGAAACTCCACGTCCCCGTTTTTGAGAAATTCAGCATTTTGCACTTTTTTTTTTTTTTTTTTAGCCCGCCACCACCCCCCCTCTTTGGAGGACAACTTTATTATTTTGCCGGACTTAAATACAATGATATGTCACCTCTTGAGGGAGGGAATTAACAAAGGAAATACAGAGAAGAAAAAGAAAAAAGAAAAAAAACATAATAAAGCAATGACAGGAGAAAAAAACCTAGAAAAATAAAGTACGTAACCACACACCAACAACTCTCAAAGCTATCAATCCTCCTGTAACCCCCCAAACCTCCTAAAGCCTCATCATTCCAATGCATGAGTGGAATTGTATTTTTACATGCAATGATGTCTCCATAAGAAGAAAAAAAGAACAGATCACACAAACTTATTCACGCAGATAAGATTCATTCATATGGTGAGTAATGCCCATCCCTCAACCTGTACTTATTTTCTGCCACACCCTTAAAAATTCTGATGCTCTGCCCAGGTTTCTCATAGCTATACCTTCCAGATTATAGCTGTTTTTAAGAAAACATTTTGAAATTACTTAATCTTAGTGCATTCTTATTTTGTGTATTAAAGATAAAGATTTTTCCAAGAACTATAATTATATTATTTAATTTTGGACAAGTATCTTTCAGGTCCCCCAGCATGACAGTAAACAAGGTCACCTCGAATGGAATATTAAGTGTTTGTAGCCATTCCTGCACCTGTATCCAGAAGCCAACAGCATATGGACAATACCAAAATAAGTGGACCAAGGTTTCTTCCTCGTCCTCACAAAGTCTACATGTATTGGATTCCTTTGTCCCCCATATTTGCAGCATTTTATTTGTTGCCAAGATTTTATATAGCAATTTGTATTGGAAAATTCTAGTCCTTGTCCCAATAGAAGTTTGATTAATTAAGTTAAAAACTCGTTGCCAAGGGATTGGCGTGTCTACTATATCCTCCCAATATGTATGAATTCTGTAGGGAATTTCCTTTAGGTTATTTTTCTCCATAAAAAAATCGTACATTTTCCTATTGATTTTTTTATGAGCAACCCAACTGAAATTTTTTATGGAGGGCCGACATACTAGTTCCTGAGAAGTTATTTTGTTAGTCTTTCTTTTCCATTGTGAAGGCAATGCTGCAGCCAGTTGATTGTAATTCTGTATGGAGCAAAGGGCACCATACCTATTACAAAAACTATTGTATGACATTAGTTTCCCATTTCCATCAATTAGATCATTCAGAAAGTAAATGCCCCGAGCAGACATTTGTTTACATATAAATGGATATCCTTTAATTGTAATATTTGAGTTAAACCATATTATTTGTTGTAAGATTTCTTCAGGGTGGTCTGGTGGATGGTACTGAAAACTTAACCAAGCTTTTATAGACTCTTTTAGAAAGACTGATGAATCGACCATGTCTTCTTGAATAAACAGGGGAATATGGAGTGATCTTAATTGCAGAAATGGAAAGAGCTGGCTTTCAAATATGTGATGAAATGTACATAATAATCTGTAAGAAAACCAGTTTGGCTTATGATAGATTTTTTGAATCACCGATGCTTTTAAAGTTAGATCCAATGCTTTTAAATTTAATAATCTTAATCCTCCATGTTCATAGTTGTTGTATAAATATTTCCTCTTTATTTTTTCTGGTTTATTATTCCAGATGAATTTAAATATCTTCTGTTCGTATAATTTGAAGGCAGAATCTGATGGTGAAGGTAAGGACATAAATAGATATGTAAATTGAGAAACCATCAAGGAATTAACTAGAGCAATTTTCCCATATAATGTTAAAAGTTGACCTTTCCAAGGTAGCAACCTTTTATCCATTTTGCTACATTTTAATTTAAAGTTTGTATCCACTAATCCCTTCATGTCTTTTGGTATATGGATCCCAAGGACATTTACCGGTCCATCTGTCCATTGTATAGGAAAGAGGCATGGTAAATTGAAGTGTGTATCCTTTAATGATCCAATTCTCAATAAGCTACATTTTTCATAATTTGGTTTTAGGCCTGAGTATTTTGAGAAAGTATTTAGGTCTTCAATAAGGTTTTGAAGAGTAGACAGTTGAGGATTTATGGGAAAATTTGTATCATCTGCATACATCGAAACCTTAAATTCCACCCCATTAATTTCCAGTCCTTTTATACTGTCATTGGCTCTAAATTTTATCCCCCACATCTCTATTGCTATGATAAAGAGGTATGGGGATAAAGGACAACCTTGTTTAAGTCCTCTGAACAGTGGTATACGGTCTGAAAAATGCCCATTATTTATAATTTTACAGCATGGTTCATGATATAATACTTTTATCCATTTTATTAGGGACTTCCCAAAATTGAAAAAATCTAGGCATTTATAAATAAAATCTAATCTTACCTTATCAAAGGCCTTTTCAAAATCAGCGATAAAAACTAAGCCAGGTTTTTTTGTTTTATCATAATATTCCATTATTTCTAATAGTTGACGAATATTTTCTCCAATATATCTTCCGTGGAGGAAGCCTGTTTGGTCATAATGAATTATGTCCGTAAAAGTCTTTTTTCATTCTATGAGCAATACATTTTGCCAGTATTTTTGCATCACAACATTGTAACGTTAATGGCCGCCAGTTTTTAAGATAGGCTGGGTCTTTATACTGACCTTGTGGGCCTGCTTTAATAATAATGAGATGAGGCCTATTTTTTGTGTGTCTGATAAAGAGCCGTCTTTAAAGGAATAATTAAAACATGAGAGCAAAGGGGCCTTAATCTCCTCATAAAATATTTGATAAACTTCGACAGGAATGCCATCAAGTCCTGGTGTTTTATCACTTTGAAAAGAGAAGATGGCTTTCTGTAGTTCTTCCTCTGAAATTAAACCCTCACATGTACTTCTCTGTGTCTCAGAGAGCTTGTTAGTGTAGTCAATGGGAAAAAAGTCCTCACATTGCTCATCAGATAGTGCCTCTGGTTTATTTTTAAAGGAGAATATTTCTTTAAAGTATATCGTTTCTTCTGTCAATATTTCAGCTGTTGACATACAAGTTTCACCATCATTTTTTATTAATTTAGTTATATTCTTCTTTGAGGAGTTTCTATGTAGAAGTTTCAGAAAGAACTTATTACATTTTTCCCCTTTCCCGATCCATTTAGCCATTTTCTTCAAATTAATATCCTCAGCTCTTTGTTTATAAAGTGCTTCAAGTTCACCTTGTTTTTCATCCCGTTGATCTATCCAGTCCATTAGTATTATTGTAGATTTGTCTATTTTTACATTTAGATTTATAATTTCTTGAATCAGGGAATTCTCTTTTAAAAGATACTGCTTATGTTTGTGGAAGATATTTTAATTGCGTGTCCTCTGAAGGCACATTTAAAACTGTCCCAGACTACATGTGGATTTGCAGATCGGACATTGTGTTTAAAAAACTCTATCTGACTTGCCTGTTTTGCCCTTTTCCATGTAAAACGTGGAGTGTCTGGATTTTTTTGCCTCCATATATCTACCAGATCGAATGCCTGCATCATATCCTGAATAGCCTGAAGTGCTTTTGGATGGTAATTTGTTGCATGTCCACCTTTTCTGTCAATTGTTGTATCTAAAGTCGTATTGAAATCTCCTACCATTATTATTTGATCGCAAACAATGGCTAAATCTTTTATGATGGCATGAATTTCCACAAAAAAAGCGGGTCATCATTATTTGGTGCATATAAATTGACAAGACATTCTGTTTTTATCCAATGAAATATCCAATATAATCCATCTTCCTTCTGAGTCTATTTGGGAGGAATGTAATATGAAATCAAAACTATTTTTAAATAATATCATCACACCTTTGGAATTACTTGTACCATGAGAAAAAATAACATGCCCACCCCATTCCTTTCTCCATTTAACTTCATCCTTTTCCATAGAATGTGTTTCTTGCAGGCAGATAATGCTGTATTTTTTTTATCACTTAGCCATGTGAAAACCTCTCTCCTTTTGTTTTTATCCACCAAGCCATTGCAGTTACAACTTGCAATAGATATCTGTTCTATTGACATAGTATTTTAAAATGTTTTTTTTTTCTTCTTTTTTAAAGGGCATTGCACAAACCAGTAGTCAAATACATCACTGCTGAAATCCACCTTTCCTTGAGGGTCTGATTCGAATGCTTGAATACAATTTTTACATTTTGAACTAGATGGAGGATAAGGGCGCTCCGAGATTTCGATAGTGTCCACCAGCCCCCCAAACCCCCACCCACCCACCATGTTGCGCAAAAATAAAAAATTAAAAAATATATATATAAAGAAGAAGATACAAACAGAAACATTGAAAGACATCGCTGTATGCAATATTGCGTCTCAGAAAACACTCAGCAATAGTTGTTAGGCTATAGGTTAGACAATGAAAAAGGCGAAAATTTCAAACGACTCGTGGTAACATTAAGTGCTTTCCAATATTCAGATCAGCCGGTGTACATCGCACGCACCTGGGCTGCATTAACTAATTTGCCTCGATGTTGAGAGGCGCACCGCCGTCACCTGCAAACAATTAAACCATTGTGATTATACATTTTATCCGATGATAGAAACATTCAAACACAACATATTAGTTCATTCAGAACAACCAGGGTGTAATCTTTGAATCGCGGTACAGCTGATCATTAACATATAGCTTATCCAATACCAGGCGTGCTTTTAAGTTTTGTGCTCTGCGTTCCTTCATCATTGGAAGCAATATCCGTCTTCGCTCCATGATCTCCGGAGGGAATTGTTCATTTAGGGAGAGTTTTGAGCCTTTCAATTCTCGACCTTTTTGTAGCACTGCCATTTTCATTTTAAAGTCGAACAACTTTGCCACTATTGGACGAGGCTTTTGTGGAGACCTACGACCAAAGCGGTGTGCCCTCACAATTCCAATTCCGTGCACCTGGTCGTCGGGCATTTTTGGTTTTGTTTAAAGAAAGTTTTTACCAAGTTTTCCGTCACCTGGTAAGTTTCGTTTTCTTTCTCATTTAGCATTTTGCACTTAGAAAATCAGTGTTTGTGCTCATTTTTTCAGTCTTTCATTAATATCTCAAAAACTGTCTGATAATTTTTGTCTAATTTGTTGTGAGCCTTTCTTATGAAGTTTTCAATATCCCTTGTGAAAATTAGAAAATTCTACATCCCGGTTTTTGATAAATCCAGCATTTTGGGCTTAGAAAATCAGTGTAAATATGCTCATTTTTTCAGTCTTTCATTAATGTGTCATATGTGTTAATATTGCAATAGTTTTCAAGGATTTCTGAAATTAAGTTATGACATGGACATTTCAGTCATCCTCAGCGGAGCTCTCTAGGCCGACAGGCCTCTTGTTGACCAATAACTTTCATATTTGGTATGGACATGTGTTACACTTCACTATGACACCTATCAATTTTTGTTGCCATGGCGACAGTAATGGCCAAATAATGTGCAAATTTGTGCTGAAACATGCACTTTTCCTTGTGGATGCTGTACAGGCTGTAATTTATGATCAACTACTTTCATATTTGGTATGTATATGTGTTATATTTCATTTATGACACCTATCGATTTTGGTTGTCATGGTGACAGTATTGGCGGCATCACAAACACTTGGAATAGTTTGTACCAAACAATAATGTCCCCTGAAATATTGGGACTGTGTATTGAAAGTTCTATCTTTTCTACAAGGTGGAAGTAAAACGTATAAATATATGCATCTAAGTAAGCTAAGTTGTACAGTATTAAAATTTTGTAGTACAGAGCCAAATCAAGAAAAGAATGTTATGGCCCAACTATTGCGCATCTTCTTGTGTAGATACGTCCAACAGGTTCTTCAAGAGTATGCTTTTATGACTGCCTGTGGTCGAGGTCAGTAAAAGCATGTTTATTAGTGTGCTACATTTTAGAATCATGTCCAGGTTTGCCATTGTCTGATGTGCAGGGGCTGAAGAGCAGAACGGAGGACGGCAGCCATGCCTGACAATTGTTGCCCTTCAGCCAAAATAGATTCAAGTGACAAGATGACAGCCAAGGTAGGCATGTGTTTTTTGTTTCAGTCTGTCTATCCCCCTCTTCAAAAAAAAAGAGAATCCCTGAGCAGTAGTTTTCTGTGAACCACGCATCCCATTACATTAAATGCTCTTTTGGTTGTCCATTTTAGAATGTACCGTTCTTGAATTCTGGCAAAAATCATAAAATGTGAATATCCATGAGCATGGACACTGAACCATCAGATTAACTATATTCTTAATTTATTAAAAAGAGCCCATTGATATTGACAACTTGTCTTTTGTTACCCTGTCTATATTATGTTTATGAAGCAATAGCCGATTTAATGAATAAGCCTACTGCCAACTTTCGTGAAATTTTCTGGAATTGAATATTAATTCCAACATGGATTCAGCTTCTAAACCTGCAACTGCAATTGTAGACGGCTTGCATTAGCCTTATTAAAAAAGGTCCCGCATTGCCTTAATCAGTAGCTTATGCTTCAGTTTAGCGCTGAGGTTATATTGGCTTTTAACTTGCAGTTTGGGATTTCATTTTCATAGTCAAGATAGGGTGTACTATTAACCATCCATCTGCAGCTTGCGGCACTATTTAAACACAGCAGATGCGTGGATGATGGAAGATATGAAGCCTATAGCGTTGTAGTAGGAGTAGCGTTAAGAGACAGCGGCCTTCGCCGATGAATCAAGCGTTGCATGCATAATTATTGTGTGCGCATATTGCGTGCGTCTTGAAGCAGGCTGGAATAAAATGCGACAAATGAGTATCCTATAGGCTAACACAATAGTTAAGGTCCCATTTGCAATTTCAAATCCTAGGCTAAATAAATGACTGAAAACAGTTTAGCCTACATCCATAAATGCGGGGATGGAAAATGGATGCTCCCTCCGACATTCAATTTGTGTATGCCTTCATACATCGCATCCATTCAACCAATTAACTTCATTTCACAGATCGCAACTAGATTTAACATTAGTCAAATAAAGTAGCTTACTGACATTTTCTAAATAAACCTTTTTAACATCCTAAAAGGCTGGACCTTTGACAAGACAGCCTACCCTTGGGAATATAGCAGCCTGAAAATAAAATATTGTGACCCCCCCAATGTTGACCTGAAGTTGGCGCCACTGCATTGTACTATTTTGCAACAAGTTCACCAAATATACATTGTATATAGGGAGTATCACAAAGCTTATGAAGGAGCCAAATAAATATGCCACAATACACATGGAAACATCAACAATTGCGTTCTGAGGGACGAGAAAAGGAAGTTCGTCTTCAGACTGCTTGCATGGATTTTTATGACGTCCGGGCTCCGGCATGTCCAATCACTCGGAGCGTAATCAAAATTACCGTCGCTGAGTGCCAGTGCATAGACCTAATGATAATTCAGTTATTTTTCTGTATTGAATGTAGCCCATTATTTTGTTGCTTTTAGATCGCATGGGGGAGAGCAGCCATGTATTCAATTGCCGCTTGATTATTACTATAATAGACGATTGTGTCAGCAGCTGGCCCGATTTCACTCTGTCTGTTTCCCTACAAACAAAAGGATCTCACACCAACACAAGCTAGAAGGAAAGAGTGATCTGATCGGAGAAATAGGTACTGGTTTATATTAAATTATTCGAGTTGGCCCACTAATTGACTAAGAATTATTTCATCTGTTGTTGTTTCAAGCTGTTATTTTTGTTGCAGTGTCCAGTTTTTGTATCCACATTTTGAAAAGGGACTGACTTTGTTCGTTCCTATAGGCTATGTACGACGTTAAATAGATGTTAAACTCTACGAAAAAATATCAGGCCAAAGGGGAATGTTGGTGCCATACAACGTTTACAGTCTAGGTCAGCTCTGCGGGGCTTACATTATAGAACTTAGCCCCTCAGTGCTAAGTGCAGGTGTGGTTTTCATTTCGCTGCTTGCAATAATCATTTGGTTTCCTTGTGATTTCAACTTCATAATTACTTGCTATATATAGCCAACAATGTTGAATTTGTTTGCCAGTTAGTTTTGCAGATGTGAAATAATGTCATTTACACCACTATGATTCGGTCCCACGCCATAAGTCAGCTAATAGCTAGTGTTCTTGCAACGAATTTGCATTGTTCAAAACATCTGGCAAGCACACATGATCCTAATTGCCTCTCATAAATGCGCAGGTACACAAGTCAAATACAAGGTGATATCATGTATGTTTGACCGAACGCTACACATTTGATTCCGGATTTTCATCTGTGCTGAAAATAACAACGTCAAGGACTTGCCTTGACAGTATCTCATCGATATAGTCTCACAAGTCTCGGTTGCGCTGAGGAAGTCAATGCTTGCAGTTTTTAGGAGAAAACTAATGGAGCTTAGTCTAGCTGTATTGCAAGGGGAAAGAATTTTGTATCCAACCTCCACTTCTTTCCCGCTTTTTATTTGCCAGAACGATGTTAAAAGGGGGCGCCAATATATTTTCGGGAGTTTTTTATCAGTGAGAAGGGGGTTTATAATTTAACATTAATACTTAATATCGCGAATGCATATTCTGCGCCTGCCCTCGCAACCCGGTGTGTCATCAGTAACATGGCAGCTGCCGTTAACGATATGCTACTTACACGAATAGCGGCACTTGAAACTAAACTCTAAATTTCCTAAAGTGGATGTACGCTTGACATGTTTACATATCCTAATGTTTCTCTGGGTACCCAAACATCAATCGATATTGGCGTAGGTTGAATACAGAATTCTTAATCTTGCCATCCGAACACAAAATGCACGCTGCACACTCTAGAATGTTCCTGAACAAAAATTATTCTCATTTATAGTCCGAATCCACGCTGTAAGCTGCCTTTTATAACAGGGAAAGCGAAAGAACTTAAAATTCCCCACCTTTTTTTCAGTGCTATTTGTGCATCTTCTGCCCCACATAGTCTGCAAAGAGCAATGTGGACTCCAGATCTCTCTTTTTCACGTCCTTAAACTGAAAGGGTCCATTGGAAAACGTGTTAATAAAGGAAAACAATTGAGAACTTGCTAGGACTATTTTTTGTCATAATGTTTCTTTGCCCGCGAATTTTAAGTTCTGGCTCCGGCCCTGGGCCTAGGGCAGTTCGCGCCTGTCTCACACCCAGAATGTCAGATTCTCAATGTTATTTCCAATCAGTCACAAAGTAGTTTCATAGGTCGCTAACCCCTCACAACGTTGTCTCACATTTCTAGCACTTTCTGACTCACAGAAACTAAATTGAGAAGGGTTCAAGACGGGTTTGAGACACCCGTGAGGACTATTTTGAGAGAAACTTTGTCGCGCGCAAATTTTTTGAACATGTTCAAAGTTCCAGTGACACGAGAGCGAGGCCCTGCGACTCATGCAAGGAAATTTAGAACCCCTGGGAATGCTGTTCGCAATTTGTCTCCAACAGTCGCAGCCCAGTGAGATACGGGTTTAAGCATTTAAAGGTGAGGTTTCCGAAGGTCTTAGTGACTGCCGACAGACCGCTGCTGTTTTAATGCCACAGCTTTCTTGAGTATTGTTGCTGACCATGTCCATCCCTTTATGACCATAGTCTGCCCATATTTTTATGGCTACTTCCAGCAGGATAACGCGCCATGTCACAAATCTGAAATCATCTTAACTGGTTTCTTGAACATGACAATGTCACTGTACTCAAATGGCATCCACAGTCACCATATCTCAATCCAATAGAGCACCTGTGGGATGCGGTGGAACAGGAGATTTGCATCAAGGATTTGCAGATGTCAAATCTGCAGCAACTGCATGATGCCATCATGTCAATATGTTCCAAAATCTCTCAGGAATGTTTCCAGCACCTTCTTGAATCTATGCAACAAAGAATTAAGGCGATTCTGAAGGCAAAAGGAAGTCCAACCCGGTACTATCAACGTGTACCTAATGAAGTGGCCAGTGAGTCTATTTTAGAACTGGAGAGGTTGTTATTGCGTCCTTCTGTGAGCAGCATACATGGTAATTCCACCGAACATGAAAGTTTACTTGAAGTGTTTGTAGTTGGAATTCTCAGTGGAAAGGAAACTGAGTAGGGGACAGAGTTTGAAATCCTCCAGCAAACACTGAATTCTGGTTACGGCGCGAAGCAGAACCAGGGACAAGCTGGCCTTATAAGTTAGCTAACTACAGCTTTAAAGTTGGGAGTTGGGAATCACAGTAAGCTTTAAGTTGACATACTAGCCTGGGGTGCGTTTTGCCAACGCTGAGTCATTAACCATGTCAGGAACTTAGCTGTATAGTTTGAACTACAGACTGCAGGTTCCAGCTATGCAAGGAAGCAATAATGCTTTTGGGAATGTACCCCTGGTTACTTTTCTAAGTTATGGCTACTCGTAATTGGCCAAATCTATTTCTTTCTGCTCCATTCACTTGTTCAAAGCTCGCATGTAAGCAAAGCCAGCTAGCGAGTGAATGTAGCTATCGTTAGCTGAAACGTAAACTAAGGGAAATAGGTAACTACCAAACAGAAAATGCACGTTGCTGTTTGCATTTGCTTTGC
Source organism: Gymnothorax javanicus (assembly GCA_029692085.1). Lineage (NCBI taxonomy): Eukaryota > Metazoa > Chordata > Actinopteri > Anguilliformes > Muraenidae > Gymnothorax > Gymnothorax javanicus. The sequence continues at coordinate 60,382,013 of CM056202.1, read as the reverse complement.
ACCAATGGCATAATGTTGGTTGGCAGCAATGAACCTGCCTGAGCTGGGCACGCTAGATTTCAGACTGAACTTCCGCAAAAAATGTAAACCCGACAATGACTGCTGCCTGGAAGTGAAACTAACTGAGTGAGAAACTATCAGTGAGATGGAAAGCTCGCTAGCTAACTCTCTTTTAGTGAATGGAATGATACGAGTTAGCTGTAGATAGCTGGACTAAACATTTTTATTTTGATCTACACATAGCAATATAACAAGGGAATATATAGCTAGTGATGTGAGGCCATGATTGGGATGGCCTCAATGGGAGGTGGCTGGCTTGCCAAATTTGTCGTGGTTTTCATATTATGAGGTTCCTCCATCCTCAAACAATTGGAGAGAGACAGATTCTTTAGAAAATTAGGCTTTATTGAGGCATATTGATAAAATATAAAGCCAAGTTCTTTTTGCGCAAGAAGAACTGACATTTTTGCTTTTCACACCCAGTTTTTATACCTTCATCACAGGAAATATCTTCCAAATATGGTCTTTCCGCCTTCTCATTCTCATGCTACAACAGGACAGGCAAACCAAAACACTGCCTACTTCCCTTGAGAACTGCAACCAAAAGATAAGCATGCATAACACTAAAAAGGAGAGGAAAATTACTGTCAAGAGTGGAAAAATACAGTCAAAGGAATAGGATACAAGTAGATGCATAAATGATTCAACTGATTATGTTTTTCAGTAACAACTAATGATTTTACTTAACAAATATTGAAACCAAATACATCACCTGATTATGTTTTCGAATCAACTAAACAGAAGCCTGCTTACTAATCAAAGCTACAGAAGCCTGCTGCTTGTGTGTGTGCAAGCTGCTCATGCATGTGTGAATTGAATTGCTTGTATGTGTGAGTCTGTGTGTGTGTGTGTGTGTGTGTGTGTGTGTGTGTGTGTGTGTGTGTGTGTGTGTGTGCATGTGTCTGAGTGTGTGTGCGTGTGTTACTGCTGCTTACATAATACATAATACGATTATTGATTATGGTTATTAAATATGGTAATATGGTAAATATGGTAATTGATTTACCGATAAATATGATGAGAGATATTGAAATACGATCCTCAACACTAGCTACATACATAGCTACGCATTAGCTATAGTAAATGACGAAGCAGATGCGTTCGTGTTGTGACCTTAATTCCAGGCATTTTGATACTTTGTATCAGGGATTTCCCAGTCAGGTATCTATTTAGCTAGCAAGGATAAAGTACTTACATAAGAGAAGTAGTGAAACCATGGGTGTTCAAACCACTTTACGACCATGTTCCTTGTAATCTATCATTGTTATTATTTACCTTTACTTAACCAGGAAGTCTCATTGAGATGCGAAATCTCTTTTGCAAGAGAGACCCGGCCAAGATACAATACAATGCCAACATAAAACAATACAATATAAATAACATATAAAACGTGCAGTTTTAAAATCACATAAAAAAGTTGAATACATTAGCTTGCTCACATACAATTTTAAGGTCACAAAGAAATTTGAATATTATTAACTAGTGCTACTCGATTGCAGGGCTCCCTGTTTGCCGTGCTGCCCACCTATAAAAGCCCCAGTTCACGGCAGTAGAATGCCGTGCCCTTTTTTCCATTGCCGTAAGTGCCCCTTGGCCAAAACACCTACCCAGAATAAATAAATCACACAGCATTTCCCGTTTTTACCAGTGGCGATTCGTCAGCCGTAACAAAGGGAAGCCAAAACCTCACGCTTCAAAGCTTAACGACTTAAACCTTTCGCGGTTTACTTTTCTTGATCAGCAGTTGCTCATACGAATTGGTAGGTGGACAGTCAAAATTATTTTCAATAGCAAATGACGACGCAAATTATCAATACGTCTTTATAAATTAGTTTGTGAGGCTTCTTTTGCAAGAAGCCGCGAGAATCCGTTTTCTACAATCTTAATATAGAAGTAAAGAATGCGATGTTGCACAGCTTATTCCTTAATGAGCCTCACTAATCAATTTGCGAATTTATGCCGTTTCATGAGCTACTGGAGTGCGGAATTTATACTATGGTAATTTATGTCGTAATTTATGTGTGAAAGAAAACCCCTCAATTTCGTGGTGCAATGTATAACAATGCTATCGAAAATAAATTTGACTGTCCTTCTACCAATTCGTATGAGCAACTGCTGATCAAGAAAAGTAAACTCCGAAAGGTTTAAGTCATTAAGCTTTAAAGGGCGAGGTTTTGGCTTCCCTTTGTTATGGCCGACAAATCGCCACTGGTTTTTACAACTGTCTTTTTCGCCCTTTTCTTGCGACTGTGGGCGCAGAATTATTCTTGAATAATGTATGTATCTCCTCTATTTTTAACTCCGATCTCGATGCCGACAGGTGAAAGGAACAAAAAAGAAAGAAAGAAAAAAATGCCGAATTACAGTTGGCAGTTATGGAGGTACTGAAATTCTCTTATAGGTTGCGTGTTGTGTGTTGTTAAAGCTTGGGAAGTGGTCTTTTTAGCCAGTATTTAGCGCTGCTGTCAGTGTGAGTGTCGGAATGATAGAGAGTCCGAATTTCGCAGGTGGCAGAAGATGGACAAAATGGTGAAATATGATTATTTTTTCAATGACCCGGCATTTGATTGGAATGTCCTTTGCATGTACTTGCATTATAGCAATGTCCAAACGATGTCCCAGTGCAATACTGAGCCAATTTCCAAGACAGCAAGCGGGGAAAAATACGGGAAACGTTTTCTTTCAAGAATGGTTTTGATTTGCGTAGCGCACGCTGATTGGTCACTTTATGTGAGAAACATCGGAGACTACGGACCTTTAATTTTTTATTAGCTGAAGTGATGACCTAAAGCTCCATGGTGGATCTGCTGCTGTGCCCCCAAGGTGGCGGCAGACTTTGCTGTGGTGCCCCTTATATGGAGGCACATTTGCCGTAGTGCCCTTATATTTTTAGCATGGACCACGGCACCTTTTGCCATGCCCCTTATCACCTGTAGTTCGAGGCCTGCAATTGACCATTCAGAGTGAGATAAGAGGCATGTATTGACCTACCAATGGTTTAATTGTTTGCTTATGATGACTAAAACAACTCCACTATATATAGTTGTTCTCGCTCCGAGAGCCTCTCCCGTTCCTATGTACACTCAGTGATACAGGCCCATCCTGGATCCTCCATTATGGGCACCCACAGCCTTCGTGATCAGCAGTAGACCGTGGTTGCCCGCCGGGACGCAAGTGAAGGAATTGCAGCTGCCTGACCGAATTTCTTGTTGCCCTGGGACGTCTGGCAGGCAATTTTCCGAGCCCTGAAAATGTGGATAGCACACGTATACCTAGTTGTGGGCTTTTGGTGATTGAAGCTGGGATGTTGCCATGAGAAATAAGCTGCAGGTGAAGATATTCAGATGAGGGGCTGAACAACACTCAAAAGCCTGCATGTGACGTAGGAAGGGGAGCCAAATCTGAATGCCATGCCAAATGCCATGTTTTATGAAAAAGGCATCCCACAAAAAATGACTGGGTTGTTTTTAGGGCTGAACCCATTTAGTCGGCTGGGCGATTGTTTGGTTAATGGGCTGTTGGTCAGCCAGAATCTGTTTTGGGTGAGCAAGCGCGTATAATTCCTATCCACGGAATAATTCATTTTTGGATGTTGCAGTATATGGCAGTGACAGTCCTTCACTTTTAACTAGGCCACTGTTCTCATTAAATAAGTTACCTGTGGCAATTAAAGGATTCGTGCCAACAAACTTCCTAATTAAGGGCCTATAATGCTTTGGTAGAAATTATATTGTTGAAATAAGCCGCGCACAACCACTGCACTTGGCCTTTCCACAATCCGTGTTTTCTTGACCAAACAAATCTGAGGCGATTATGCATATATCAGATTGGAGAGCAAAGCTGTCTGGCAGGTGATGTCAGAGTAAGGTCAACAATAAAGCCGATATTTGTACTGCTCCCTTCAATCACTCGCTATCTCAACAATTATTCAAGTTTTTTGATGAGTTTTTACACCCAAACTTGCAGGATGTCAATTCAGCGTGCAGCATACAGCTGTGATAGCTTACTGAGGAAGGGATGTGGCATTTTTTTCTTTTCCTTTCCGAAGAATCCCGCAACATGGATGTTGTGTCCATACACATACTGCATTGTATTCTACGCATTCACTAGTATAGTATTGTGTTCATGCATTTACAAAGAGAATCACTAGAGGGCACCTGTGTTTAGCAGAAGTGCTATATTGGAGAATGTAATGTGCAAACGCTGAGTAAACGCACACTCTCGCTGTTCCTATACTTCGTGTGTGTTAAAGTCTACAACACCACAACAGCGGAAACAATGGATTCATTACACAAAGCGCTTTTGCTGTTTGAGCTGAAACATTACTAAAGGCTTTGAGGTGAACACTTTTCAAAGGTGATGTTGGACCGAGACCAGCTTGCTCGACTGGGTTATCCTTTCGAACCCGAACGCCCCTGGTACCAGGGGCAGCGGGACATCTCATAACCATCACCGTCTGATGGCATGTTAACCATGCAGTAACCCAGTCACATTTTAAAAACACTCAAAGGAATGAAACTCTGCTAGCAGCCCATGAAAACCATTTTTAACAAAATGAGACGCAATTCCAGCGCCAAGCTACTAAGTGCGCTCCAAGCAAAAACAGGGAACGCTGCATGAGTTGCATATGTGGTGTTAACAAATCTGTAAGTTCATTCTTCCACAATCACAATACATCATAGAAAAGCAGAGACCCCACTGATTCTAACCACATATGGTTTATCGCTCTACAGCCAAAACTCACTGAATTAGCAGCCGAATTAGCACAAACAAACTGCACTTTGTACGAGCATGACCATACTTTAGCTGTATTGCAATCCAAGTTGTGTTCAAGGGCATAAAATGCACTTCATATTTGCCCTAAAGTCTTTGTGGCTTTGAAACCATCGCTGACTGTATTCAGCCATTTTCAAGTACAGGAGGAGCTTTATTATAAGGGGTAGGAAAGCATGTTTGTAAAACGTGGTTATTGTTGTGGTGATGGAGACAGGGCAGTGCGAGTTTCAGTGTGAAGTGGGATGTCAGAGAGGTAAGCGGGCTTTCCAGTGGGTCGGATTCATAGTCAGACATGATGTTAATGGCTCTGCTTCAGATGACATCCGGCTAAGTCTTACAATGGCTAGCCTTACTTTGACGTCACTTTGGCCACGTGACCAGCAGCTCATCAACTTTTGTTTCGAAGTGAGGCTGCTGTCTTGGACGGCTGAAATTTGCCATGGGTGGTAAAACAAACCGGAAAGTGCTATAGGTAGTGTAATTACAGGGTAATTTGCATGCAATGAAACCATAATTTAAAATAACTACTCATGTTGGCAAGAATCCATTAAGGTAATATTAATGTTGTGAATTATTCAGCAAAGCTAATGAAAGCAATATTTTAAAGTAATTGTTTTTAGCCCGCTTGGCCGCATGGCCAAAAGGGCTAATGCCATGACGGGCATGCTTAGCGGTGGTCTGTTGTGCGTCCGTTCGTTAGTACGTACGTCTGTTAACTTTTGGCTTCTCAGCGCGATAGCAGCTACAGTTTTCAGTAAAATCAAATGTAACTTGGTGCGTGGCTATATAGGCCTAAGACGCAGATCGAGTTCGATAATCGGCCAGGTTTGCTTCTTAGTTTCGCTAAAAGGGGGCGCTTTGTGAAAAACACAAAAATAGCCATAACTCCTTCTATTTGAGCTAGAATGCTCCAATTTTCACTGAAGGTAGTTACGGTAAGGGGTCATCACATGTCGGATGGGTTTTTCATTTGACCCCATTTTAAGAGATATATAGGTCAAATGGCGGGAAATCACCGCAATCTTACCTTTGACCTTTGTCAGCGCTCTAGTGCTTTCAGTTTTTGACATAGCCTTCTGGTTTTTTATATGTGAGTGTATGACCATAAGATCTCGATTGAGTTCGATTTCTGGCCCGAACAGCCCCCTACTTTGGCCATTATAAAACACAAAAATGGGCATAAGTCCCTTACCGTTTGAGCTAGACTGCTCAGATTTTTAGCCCGCTTGTTGATGCATGGCTGCATAGGCATGAGACGCAGATCGAGTTCGATAATCGACCAGATTTGCCTCTCAGACTTAGTTTGACCAATAGGGGGCGCTTTATGAAAAACACAAAAATGGTCATAAGTCCCTTATCATTTGAGCTAGAGCGCGCAAATTTGTATGGAAGGCAGCTATGGCAAGGGGCCATCTCATTTCAGAAGGGTTTTTGATTTGACGTAATTCTAAGCGGTATATAGCTTAAATTGCAGTCAATTGCCGCGATTTTGCCTGCGACTTTGTCAGCACTACAGCACCTTCCATTTTTGATGGAACCATTTCATATTGCATGTGTACGTATGGGCATACAATCTTGGCCACATTAAAATCTGAGTCGAATCAGCCCACTGCTTTGGCCAGTAGGGGGAACTAAATCAAAAACACAAAAATGACTATAAGTCCCTTATCCTTTGCGCTCGAATTCTCAAATTTTTACGGAAGGTAGCTATGACAAGGGGTCATCACACATCAAGAAAGATTTTTTATTTAACCAAGTTTAATGCAATATACATGTAGGTCAAATGGCGACAGATGGCTGTAATTTTTGGTGATGACCTTGTTAGCACTCTATCACCTTCAGTATCTCATCGATCCCTTTTATTTTTGTCTTTTCCATGTATTCTTATGAGATGTAGGTTGAGTTTGATTTCCAGCCAAATTTGACCACTAATGGCCAGTAGGGGGGGCTACATGAAAAGCACAAAAACAGATGTTGTAACTCTCTTGTCCTTTGAGCTACGACACTCAGATTTGTACTGTAGATGCATGAAGGCTTCATCGATCGTACGTCAGACGGGTTTTTGATTTGACCTATATTTATGCCATATGTAGGCCAAAATGGCAACTAATGGCCATAATTTTGGCGATGACCTTGTTCATGTTTACAGTGATTATGATACTTAACATACACTTAATTTTCATGTTATTCAGTGTTCAGTTTAGTGAGAAATGTAGTTTTTTTTTTCCCTGAGCTGCTATGGTTGAAGTTACTGAAGATGCCACGCACTTTTCATTTTTACAGCGAAAAACAAATGTTATGTTCATCGTGTATAAGAAATATGCACTTTATCTTAAATAAATTTGAACATTAAAAAATTTATCAAAATAGTTTGTCAATTCAGTTACCCATTTATTGAGATGTACCAACCTATTACATCTCAAGTCCTACACAGAAAGTTGTATTCTCACCACCATTTTTAACATTTCAAAAAATGATGAGTTTTGCAATATATGGCCTATATCTTTATCGTATCGGTATCGTTACCGTAGTGAATCGTATGGCACTGTATCGAGATATGTATCGAATCGTCCGGCACTGTATCGAGGTACGTATCGTATCGTGACGTCCTTGACGATACCCAGACCTAATGTAAATCTAGGCCAAGTTCAATTTTGGCCATGTCTGGCCAAGCGGCACGGTGGCTTTGCCACTATTTTTAGGTTACCGGCCCTATGGGCCGATAACCTATTGTCGTGGTGTGGCGTCTGTCGTCCGGAACACTCTTTCATTTCCATGTCTATCAAGACTCTAAACGCAATGAGGTAATGGTTGTGTGTATTGGATGCAACAGGTATTACAGGTAATAAGCACTTAAGATGATATCATTACCTATTTTTTAATTATTTATTATTTATTATTGAGTATTTTAGTATTGAGGGTTGTGCAATACTTCGCCTGAGCAAGAAGTGAAAATTGGTTGCTGGTGTAACTGTTTTTATGGTGTTTGTGGGATGATTTTTAATGGGTATATTTTGCTGTGTACTGTTATTGCTGTATGTTTGTGGTGTGTACTGCAGGACTAGCAGAGTCCACATCAAATTTCCCCATGGGGACATTAAAGTATATGAAATGAAAAAAAAATTTTTTATCTTTTTTTTGGCCTGATGAATTTTCGTGTAAATTTGCAATAACATACTACTAGACCATGGGCCCTATCTTACGCCAGAGTCCCTAAACCCATTATTTGGGGATTTAGCATTGCGTAAGAGGCGTTCCCCCGCAAAAGTTGCTATCTTGCACACCTGCCTATATCCCTAAAACACCTGCGCTACCCGTTATATTATGCATAGGCGTGGTTTGGGCATTACGCCAGTTAAACCAATCAGTGTGCCAGGTGCCATTGCCTTTTGGAGAAGGCTGCGTTATCCCAAATCCTCAAACCGAAACCCGTGATGGAGAGAGGAAGGTGGCCACGTTTCTCCGAAGACGAAGTTAAATTGCTCGTGCATGAGGTCAAATCCAGACAGGGGAGGATCTGTTTTTGTTAAGTTAATCATGAATTTTATTATTTTATTATTATTATTATTATTATTATTTGACATTGACATATTGTTTAATGTTTGGTATGTAATAAAAAAAAAAACATCAAGCCTACCCCTTTTGTGACGGAAACTTAAAAAAAAAAAAAAAAAAAAAAATGCGTTTCGCCATGTACTTCCAACTCCCTCTCCCGTCTGAAATGAAGCATAGAACAAAATCCCATTTTAGAAAAATAAAATTAGGTCTATGCACTGGCACTCATCGATGTAACTTCTTTTCCAGCGAGAGCGGCATTTCAGAACTTTTTAGTGAATGAAGGTAATTCTAGTGACAAGTACGTGGTTTCGTCTGCTTACATTTTCCAATCGGACAGTTGTCTATTTTTTACAGCAAGTTGCGTGACCGTGCTGCAAAAACAGGCGTGCGTACTTGTAGGCGTGCGTACAGGTCTAGCGCCGGCCATGATATTATATATGATATATATCATTAATATATACAGTGCCTGACAAAAGTCTTGTCACTTATCCAAGTTGTTGGAACAACAAATAATAACCTGACTTGTAGTTGATCAATTGGAATCAAAAATGGCTTATATGAAAGGCAAAGCCCTCTAGATTATGCGAAATATACCAAAATAGAGTTTTGTGTCATTGATTGAGTTTTATAATTTAATTTGTACAGAAAGGTCAGATTTTGCTTGGACAAAAGTCTTGTCGCATTGAAAAAAAAATGTGGAAATTATACATACACTTTATTTTGAATACACAAATATGCCACTATAATATCAGAACATAAAGCCATGGTGCCTTGGAAAAAGAATTAATATTGCGTATGACTCCCATGAGCTTGGAGGACTGCATCCATACGTCTTGGCAATGACTGAGATAACTTGATGATGAAATCATCTGGAATGGCATAGAAAGCAGTCTTGCAGGACTCCCAGAGTTCATCAAGATTCTATGGTTTCATCTTCCAAGCCTCCTCCTTCATCTTACCCCTGAAATGCTCAATAATGTTCATGTCAGGTGACTGGGTTGGCCAATCCTGGAGTACCTTCACCTTCTTCGCTTTCAGGAACTGTGACATGGAGGCAGAAGAATGAGAAGGAGCAGCAGTATAAGTAGGGCAGCAAGAACTTCTTGATATTTCAGGCTGATGATGTTGCCATCCACTCTACAGATCTTTCTCACACCCCCATGCTGGATGTAACAACAAACCATGATTTTTCCTCCACCAAACATGATTGTTTTCTGGGAGAATCTTGGGTCCATGAGGGTTCCAACAGGTCTTGTACGGCGACTGGCATGCAGTTCAATGGATGATTCATCAGAAAAATAAACTTTCAGACACTTTTCCAGTATCAATCCTTTCTGCGAGCTGTGGGCCTTGGCAAATGCAATGCAGGTTTTTTGTTTCCTGTTTAATGCAGACTTCTGTGTACTAATTTGGCTATGAAAACCACTTTGAGAGAGAATTTGACAAACTTCTTGTAGATACCGGGATTTTTGGTGACATTTCCTCATGTTGCTTCGCTGTAGTTGAAGAAGGGCTAGCCTTGTACAGTTGAAGCAACAAACGGTCCTTTCAAACAGTTGTCATACCGGGGTCTGTCTGACCTGCGCTTGCCATGAACATCACCAGTTTCTTCAAATCTTTTTCTCATCCCCTCCACTTGACATTTGGATACATTAAAGATGTCTCCCACCTCAGCAGCAGACTCAGTCTTCAGGCTCTTGATGATCAGCACTTTGGTCTGTGGTTGAATCTTTGGTATGTTGTCAGAGGTCTAGTCGCACCTCATATGAAAGTCTGGTGTGCTGAGGTTATTTCTATACACATCTGGGAATGTGTTAATTACAGTATTTGTCATAGGTTAAACTCTAATCTGCGATTTGTTGCATCATCTGAAGAGACGACAAGACTTTTGTCCTAGCAGAAACAGATGTTATGGGCTTAGCCAAGCTGTGAACATCAGAACACTTTTTGACGGTTTCATTTTGCACCAAATTATTAATGTGAAAGCCCTTGACATTAAAATGGACCATTTATAATAACAATTGATTGGTTAGAAATAAAGTTGTATGCTATTTTTAGTTACTGCATCCTTATGCGATAAGACTTTTGTCAGGCACTGTTTTATATATAATAATTATATACTATTATAAAAGCGGAAAAAATGATTGATACAAAATAAAAACAATATAGACTTACCTGAAAGGCCCAGGTAGCTGGCGGTACACGCGTTCTGGGCGTCTTCTATTATTTAACTGGCGATCAAGGCGATTTAGTACTATCTCTGCCATTTTCTCAGGGGTTCAACTGAGGCTAAAGCAAGGTGGCTTTTTATAGGCGAGTTAATTCGGGAAGTGGAACCGCATGTGCACGTCCGCATGTGTCCAAGTGGACGCGCATTGAAGCCGCCTGGGCGCGCTCCTGTAAAAGCCCACATGGGTAGCAGGTGGTTTGAGGACCCGCTATACGCTTTCCCTAACGTGTGTGGTCAAGATAGCAATTGTAGGGAAAGCGCATAAACACGCCCACCGGCACACCTCCAGGCGCAAATAAGGGAGTCGACATAATGCATAGTGGGTAGTGTGGCCGCAAGATACCGTTTAGGGATAGTGGAAGCTGCTAAATGCGTAATTCATGGGTAGCGGGTAGTGGCAACGGGTAGGGCAGTGTGAAAGATAGAGCCCCATATCTCCAGACTTTTTTCTCGAATTTTTGATTGAATCATTTTTGTCCGTTTTATGGGCCCTTGAAATTTTGGCTCCAATGTTAAAGATGGGACTGAGAAATTTTTAAAAATTATTTCTCCAAAACCGCGTAATAAATTTTTTTCTAAATCAGGCAATCAACTTACCTTTGTACTGTCAATGTACAGTGTGAGTGCCATTTTGATTGAATCAACGGAAGGGGGTCTATTGGGAGTGCTGTACTTTATGAATATGCAAGATGGCCTGTGGAGGCCACATGGTTGCAGATAGAGATTAAGTTTGTATTATTGACATATAGGAAGTCATATATGACCTTTATTTTGGCAATATTAAATTTGACCACAGATGACTTTGAAAGGTCAAATTTGAGGTCAGGGAATATGTTGACAATGTTAAAAGATATGACTTGAAATTTCAAAAAAAAAATCTCTCAAAAACTGATAACTTTTTTTCTAAATCTGGCAATCAGCTCACCTTGATACACTGTATGTACAGTGCGAGTGCCATTTTGATTGAATGGATGAAAGTGGGTCTAGTGGGGGCGCTGCACTTTAACATTGGGTCTTATGGAGAATGGGCCAAATCGCCTGTGGAAGCTAAATGGTTGCAGATGGAGATTAAGTTTGTATTACTGACATATAGGAAGTAATATATGACCTATATTTTGGCTGTGTTAAAGTTGACCTCAGATGAGGTTGAAAGGTCAAACTTGAGGTCAAGCAAAATGTTACAATTTTCAAAGGTTTCTAGGCTTGAAAATATTGAAGATTGGGAACATATATGCATTGAACACTTATAGGAAGTCATGTATGAACTTTCCTTTGGTGGCCTTGAACTTGACCTTCGGCGACCTTCGAAGGCTAAACTTCACATAGTGAAATTTCAATGACTTTTACCAGCAAAATGGTTACAGATAGTTTTGGTTTGTATTGGAGATGTATAGGAAGTCATGCATGAACTTTCATTTGGTGGCCTTGAACTTGACCTTTGGTGACCTTCGAAGGTCAAACTTCACATAGTGAAATTTCAATGACTTCTATCACCAAAACTATTACAGATAGAGCTTAGGTTTGTATTGTGGCCATATAGGAAGTCATGTATGAAGTTTCACTAGGTGACCTTGAACCTGACCTTCAGTGACCTTCAACGGCCAAACTATACCGTGAAATTCAATTGCTCATATCAGTAAAATCATTACAGATTCAGTGTAGGTTTGTATTGGAGATGTATAGGAAGTCATGTATGAACTTTCATTTGGTGACCTTCACATTGACCTTCAAAGGTCTAAACTGACCTAGAGAAAATTCAATGACGTCTGTCACTGAAAAGGTCACAAATGGAGTCTAGGTTTGTGAAACTGACATCTGGGAAGTCATATATGAACTTTCATTTGGTGACATTCGACTTGACTGTCAGTGACCTTTGAGGGTCAAACTCGACAGTGAAATTACAATGACTTGTATCACCAAAATGGTCACAGATTGAGCCAAGGTTTGTATAGCGACATTTAGACAGTCATATATGAAGTCCATTTGCTGACCACAACTTGACATTCTGTGACCTTTAAAGTTCGCAATTGATATATTGAATACATATTGACATATTATAATGACTTGTATCGCCAAAACTACTTCAGAGCTTAGGACTGTATTACAGAAGGTCTTATAAATGTATGTGAACTTTAATTTAGTGACCTTGACATTGATTTTCATTGATTCAAATGTCAAACTTCACATGGAATTTTCATAACTTTTGTCATCACTGTAAGACTGCTTGCCGGTAAGCTACAGGACCCTTGGTTCTATTTTTATGTATGTAAAACCATCATTTGTTTGACCGCTTTCATGGCTACATTATATCCTTCTTACAGGCACATGAATGTGCATTTAAATTGCAGCCTAAGATTTGCCTTTGACAACAGTTACGAATCGTGATGCGGACATACTTTATTTGCGCATTTCCATGTAACATTGCAATGTAATTTAAAAGAAAAAATCTGGAACATGGCAGCATTTTGTTTTAGTCGCAGACTATCAAAAAACCGGAATTACCTACCTCGGTTAAACCACCAACATGAAATATCACTTGAAAACAGTAAATCAGCCTACTTTATCTTCTTTCCACACACAAACGTATTTGATGTGCTTTATTGATAAACATTTAAGATTGCATTGTTATATCGTTAGCCTAATAGCAGAGTTGCCTAAGTCATATTTGAATGTTTTTGGAAAACAAGAAAAACACAATTTTTAGCAAGCACATTGTTTTTTTTGTTTTTTTTTGATATTGCAACAGAAAGCCAAAAAATGACTTAGGCAATTATGCTATGAGGCTAACGATATGTTTGCTATTTCTAATGCGTACAAAGTTTTTTTATTGCCTACTTTATTTGGAACTGTATTTATATATGCATCCCCATTAAATTGCGGGTCCCATTGCAACTTCAGGTTAAACACAAACTTGAAACTGAAGCCTGCAGTTGTCTCAGAAATAGAAAATGAAAGATAACTGATGCTGTCATCAGCAAAGCCAGTCTGAGTAACCTAATCCATTAAAGAAATTTAGAGCCATCTAAACAAATAAAACTTTTACTTTTTGCATGTTTAGTGGCAGAACACAATAACATTATATTGAACTTCACGTTGCAGAACACAAACCAGGCATAGATATGGAATTTTTAGCACAATTAATTTATGATGTGGGGGCGCTAAAAATGGTTCATGGATGAGTAGGGTATGTTTTTACGATAGAGACCCATTTATGTTCACTCAGCATTGCAATATATAAGTCGGGATTTGAGGTATTATGCATGAATTAGTTTCACCCCATGTGCCCTATTGATTAGTCATTTTGTTATCAATTATATCTACTTGATATTGTTTGACTCTATGCACGCTTCTACTGGTTTACTGGTTATTGCGGTTTCATTTAATGTGGAAAAACGGTGCATCTGTTTCAGTAGTCCGTTGGAATGGCCTTTAACGTCGACTGTTTTAAGCGCAAATTAAAAACCAAGAATGAAACCGTAAACAATTTCCTAAATGGAAAAACATTTTTTGTTTGAACCATCCCTATTCTTTATTTAATGTTATTTCCACTTTGCATCTATTTGAGAGACACTATCGGAGTCCATGAGAATTTTACACTTCCAGATTGTTGTTGTCTATGATAAAACAATATTTTTGCTTAACCCCTTTGTGCAGAAGTCAAGTATGGCCAATTTGATGCTTTATAATTCAAGATCTGAGCTTCACAGAGCATGGGGAAATGGCTGAAATGAAACAAGATACTTGTAGCATTTAGAACTCCATCATATTTCAGTTTCTTTTCATGATTTTATGTCAGAGTTTGGGCCATAAACACTAAAATTCTTCGTGAAAATTCAGCAATGAAATTATTAAAAAATAATACTGAGCATTGAAAAATGGCTGGAAGTAAAAACAATACATTTCTGGGATCATAAACTCCTTGACCACAAGTGTACATCATCTGACAGTGCTTTTAAAAATGATTTACTTTATATGAGCAAAATAAGCCTGATCTCTAAGTGGCTCCCCATGCTGCCAGAGCCCTCAAAATAGCGCACTGTCAAATCATAAAATAAACATATGTTTAACTCAAATCAGCTTTTCACTCATGCTGTTCTATATGAATTCATGATTTTCTAGCGGAATTCAGCATGAATTTATCAATATAGATGCGGATGGACATCAATAGTCACCGGTAACCTCTCCAAACCAAAACCATGCTTTTTCTCCGTGATAAAGTTCAGAGTTCTGTCCATTTCTCTACAAAGTCACATCAGCAAGCACACATACTCATTAAAGGAACTGCTTATTTTACGGTCGGAACGTTCACTCTGAGATGGAAAGCTTGTTGTTTACAATTCCAATCATCCAAGTGAAATGCACGCTTGTATAAGGGCTGTTTCACAATCAGGGGTAAATTCTAAAATATTGAATAAATGTAGCTTTTTTTCTCAAATTATTAGCAGCAAGGTGACATATATCATTCATTTTAAGTTCTGCTATCATTGACTAATCTACAGAAGTCGTTTGTTTGATGAAAATATGTCAAATGTCGAAAATTTGACAGTACAATATCTATTTTTTTGACATTTTGGTGTCTCATTTTCTTTTAGATACATTTGTATTCCTCACCAATAAAATACCACTGCACCCAGTAGCTTGTGCAATCATTATTTAAAAAATGGGAAGGTTTTTAAACTACAAATAATATTTGGGGGGTCAGAAATGCATCGATTCATGAAAACTTGACTTTTTTTACCAAGACTTTCTGTCCATCAAAAATGCCTTCTCCGGAAATGTTTTTTACATTATTAATATTTCAACAGAGGAGGGGGTAACTTTGGATGTATTGCATGGTTTTGACTCCACATATTCAAATGATTGTGCATGAGGAATACTGTGTCAGTATATACACTGGTCATTACACTGTGTACCATTTTATGAGTGTATGTTTTTGTTCGTCGAAAACATGTCTTTTCCGGAACTGGTTAAAAAGGTGGAAATAGGCCAGACACATACTTTTTACATAGACAGAATTAAATTAAATCACTCAGAAGCATTAATATTATATATAATATTATATTATATATATATATTATATAATATAAAAAATAAAAGTGTGTACTATTTAGGAGATAAACCTACAGTTTTTTTCGAACACGAGGTATTTATTGTAGGATAGATACCTGGAAATTTCATGCGAGGTTTCAAATGTAAATTTACAGGTATCTAGCCTACGATAAATACCGAGCGCTCGAAAAAAACAGTAGGTTTATCTCCATTCTACCATGACTCTTGTCAACACCCCTACGAAAATATTTTTTATAGCTCGATAATCAAGCAAGAGCTCTTCACACAGCGTGAGGTCTTGACCCAGTGTGAGGTAGTTTACCGGTGAATTGATACCTGGTGTTGACCAATCAAAATGCAGAATTCGCTGGATGAATGGTAGAATATAATTTAGATGTCCCAAATTATCACTATATGTTGTAATGTCAAAATATGTCTTCTCCGGAAAATAGCTTTGACGCTTATATTCATAGATGGTCATGAAACAGGCATTATATTTTTGCGCAATTTTAGTGTTTCTGTAAGCTGTACATATGAAATTAAATACACCATGCAATTTCTATGATTTCATGCGACATTGTAATGTTACAACACAAATCATATCTAACATCAAAGGGTAAACTTACTTCAAAACTCGAAAACTTTTTCTTCGTTATCATGAATTAACAAGCAAACACAATGCTTTATGGAACATATACAACTAAATAATACTCTGGACACATAATTAATTCTGAGGATGTGTTCCATAGAATTTATAATGTAATGACAAATTTTCCAGGGAAGATCCATTTTTTTGACATTCACTGTTCATGCAATAAAAGCTATCGTGGTAGTGCTGTCCTCTTATTTTTGCAGATTTCTATACTGGTGGTGGCTGGTGTTGGTCTTGAAAGCCTTGGAGAGACCAAATAATCCCCATATTTAACCCCTTTCTGCAGATGTAGACGCTCGTGGACATGGAACTACAAATTTAAGCATGCAGTTACAGTACTCGATCACTAGACAGCACCCCCGGATCAGTCATTGAATATTCACAAGCAAGCAGAGTTCGAACGTGGTTTTGAATGGAGAAGTTCACTCCAATCCCTGTTTTTCAAGAGTTGCATGAATTAAACTCTTCAGCTAAGCCTGATGTGCAAACTGGTCAATATCCTTGCCCATAGTATCAATCCAGCAGTTTAAGAAAATGATCTCTTGCGACAGAAAAAATCGTTGTCCCCTGTAGCAACCACTTAAGCTACAGTGAGCCAACAGTATTCCGATTAGTAGTTAAGAAAAATCAGTTTTCTGAAGCAAAAAATTCAACGTGGTGTTGATTCTATCTCATTCTACTGTCAATTACAGTCATATACAAAAAATGCGTAGTTCCCTGCCGTGGATTTACGCGTAGATTCCTCCATTGACAAATTCAGCGCTTCCTTATATTCACCCAAGTACTGGTGTTGATAGCCAATCATTCAATTATATACTCAGGCTCCTCTGCATAACTGCACAGTTATAGTTCACGCCCTCGTGAAACTTCCCCTGTAACGATATATTGATTGGCTCGCTTCTTATCCAATTCCCGAGTGTTTAAACTTTCCACAGTAACTGAAATAGCTTCACAAGCCAGACTATAGCATCAAAAATATAGTCTGGCCACGACCGATAGACCGGGCTCAATCCTAGGGGCGGAATCAGTGGTTGTCTTTCAAACTGCCTCTGCACGCAATAGGATAGCGCTACAACCAATCAGAGCACCGAACAAGGTGACGTATTCAGAGCGACGGAAAAGAGTCAACGGGCGAGTAAACTTAGAAGGGATACGGCTAGTTTTGGAGAAGTCCATCCATCTACACTAGCGTCCATCCCCGTGGTCCTAATATATAAGCTACTTAACAAAGTTTAACACTGACAGCTGAGGAGGATAAAAGAGGAGCATTCCGACTTTCAGTCTGCTGTGATTAGACTATCACAATAAGGCCATGTGTAACACAACTGGCTGTACATTCAGTTCACATTACTTGTAAATATTGAATATAGACTTTATCGCTGTTACGTAGTTTACTTGATGCCTCTTACCGTTTGTAAATGAGGTGTACCTCATCCACCACGATTCCTAGGAGGTTATCTCGGAAGACCTTGGTAGCCAACATGTCGCGCCACTTCCTCTGCATGAGCCAGGCTTCAGGACCACCGAAGACCAACTGACAATGGCCATTTCGAATTTCCTTCAATTTATGTACACCAAGTTGCATGGCCGTGAGTCCAAATTTCGTTGCCTCTGTGACCTGGTCCTCCATAAGGGCGATCAATGGCGAGACTACAACCATCAGTGGGTTCTGCGTTTACATGCACACCATATTCCTGTATTAATCGGAATATGAGAATTTTCCGATTGCGTACCTGTCATGTAAACACGTGCAATAACCCGATTAAGGTCATTTTCCGATTCGAAATATTCCGAATAAGACCCCTGGCATATGCCTGTTTTAATCGGAATATTGGGTCATGTATACACCTTAATCGGAAAATGCCCCCGAACAGAATATTCAGTTACGACTGCGCCTGTTCAGTTCACAAGGAATTAGCGTTTTTGGAGGGAAGAGGAGACGACTGTGTACATTCAGATAATGAAAGACATGAATATAGTGTAATATAACGATGGGCAAAAGCACCGTAACAATGATATCTTTTAGGTGAGCATGAAGTGGACAGAGGCTGGTTTTGTGTGAACTGCCAACCAAGTTAAGCAGGGTGCGCGCTACCCGCTCGCCACGTCGCCAATGGCGAAGTGGTGTGGCATATGGCGACCGAAAATTGGCCTCAAAGCGCCACGTTGGCGAAAGCCTAATGGAGAGAGTGGCGAAGTAATAACCTCAGGTTTTGGGCCACGGCTGCCCGATGCCTACATCAAGTCCAATCACCCACTCGCCGCCAGCACTCGCTATCATATTTGGTTCATTCTTAATTATCATACATCAGTCATAAATTATCTTTATAACATTAATTCCGATCGCACTGATTGGCTGACGATTCATCATTCAATTCCGGACTTTTCCATGTTGTAATTCACGTGTCGGAAAAGGGAATTCCGGGTTAGGAACCTCACTCACCTCCACCATATTAAAAACAATACGAGTTATTCGAGATTGACCACCTCAATAATATTAAATTATGAATCTAGTGGGACAGCCACAGATAAGCAAGAGTAAGCATGCGATAATGTTTTTCTTGCCGAACAAACACTCGTTAAAGCAGCGCATTAATGTCAGTGGGACAAGATCGGCACTGAAACCTGCGCAACTTCGAGCTCAGTTCTGTCGTGCAAAGGAAAAGGCTTTAATTTCATTTATGATTGAAAATAATTATTTGAATATTTTTAACAATAAAGACATCCACTACTATGTGGACAAATATTCTGAGTTTGTTGAAAATAATGGGTTGTGTTTACCGTAAGTACGAGACTAGAGAAACCTGGGCGAAATCACGCTACATCACTTGGGGTTCTTTAGCTTTGTTTTGATGCCCTTAAAATACCATGCTGAGCCACGCATTAAGTTATTGTTTTTCAGCACTGATATTAAGGTGCGTTGCCTTGGTATTTTATATCACATGGGCTACCTTACACAAACAGTCCACCCGCAATCGTACTTTAGAGCAACCTTTATAACTAAATAAATGGCAAACTTGTTGTTGGTATGCCAGCTATTTGTCAGAATTGCCCAGAAAATAGATTCGCCAATTGGTCGGTAATATAGCAGAGATGAGCGAGCCAACGTACTGTCTGCTCGAGACAGAACTGGACAACTCTTCAGAACGGAGTTCAGTGCAACCACGACAAACAATCAGTCGACTACCCTGCTAACTGTTGGTAAGTATACAACAATGATGGCATTTTTCGCGACTTTAAAATGACATAATGCCTGTCGGTTACATGCGACTCGGCCACGAGTCATTTTCAGCCGAACTCCAAGCAGCGGGCTATGGAGGACCAAAAATGACTAAAGTATAAATAAATAAATAAATAAATATAGGAAAAAATACATAGATGAATGAATAATTCTTGAAGTTAACAAATAAACAAATAAATGCAGAAATAAATGTTAAAATAAATAAATTTATATATGCATGAATAAATGCTGAAATTAATATGGAAATAAATAAATAAATGCTGAAATGACGAAATGAAAATTTATATTTAAACATGACATAAATGCATAGATACTTTAAATATATTTCTACATTTCTGTATTTATTTATTTATTTCTGTGTCCATATGCTAATTAGGAGGGAGGTCCTAGCTTCAGTCAGAATCTGGATTGGTTCAAGGAGTGTGATCGACTCAGGTCTACTACTTCTTCCTTGCGTGCTAACATGCAGACTCGTGAACACGAAAGTCGATGCTACCAAACCAGTGAGCTAACTGTTGGCTGAAACTTGTGCAATTGACACGGGTTACTAGCAGCTAAGTGCAGGAATTGCACTGACCTGTTATTGGAAGATAAATATAGCATTTCAGCCGCAGTTAAGAATCGCACGGCGGTGGCCTACAGGGGAAAACAAGCTGCAACGGCCAAAAACATCTCCAATTGGAGATATGTGCTGCAAAAACAGAAATGATGCAAACCAAAAACATGCAAACCACAGAAGGGGCAAATGCAAGAGAGAAAAGCGCTGCATTTAGATATCAACACAATGAAAGTGCTCTTGGTCGTTATGGCGAGCGCCAACTAAAACAGCTTTTACTTCTGTCCTGAGCGAGACTAGCCAGCTAATGTTAGTTCGCTTGCTTAGCTAGCAAGTTCGCTAGCCTAGCTAACCAACAGTTTGGTGCGTGGAAGTCAATAGAAAATAAATGAATAAAAATAATCTATTATTTCGCGATCTCACTTAGCTACAGTTGGACCGCGAGCATTTATGTTATACCAAATATAACTGCTGGCTAGCTAACACTCGCTAATGTTAGTTCGCTGGCTTAGCTAGCTAGTTCGCTAGCCTAGCAAGGTGACAGTTACATAGAGTATATCGTAAATGCTCGCGGTTTAACTCTAGCTATATTTATCTTCCAAGCACAGGTCGGTGCAATTCCTGCATTTAGCTGCTAGTTTTTCGAGCTGGTCAGCCACATCCCGCAGCTGCTCTGCCAACGGCCTTTCCAGTCGAAGCCATTATACCCGAGCTAGATCGCAAACATCGTGTGACTAAAGCCGCTTTCACACTGGACGCGAAACGATTTTTTTCAGCACGACAGATCATTCAAAGTCAATGCAAAGACACGTCTTTGCATTGACTTTGAATGTAATCTGTCGTGCTAAAAATTCGCTTCACGGCCGGTGTGAAAGCAGCTTTATACACTCAATTTACTTTACACGGAAGGTTCATAAAGAATCGTTTGCTTCTGTCTGGCTCTCCTTATTGACCAATCTAGCTTCACACTGAGGGTAGGATCTCCCACTTAATTAGCATACGGACACAGAAATAAATGAATGAATGAATGAATGAATAAATAAATAAATGAAAAATGTAGAAATAAATTTAAAGCATTAATTCATTTGTCATGTTTAAATATAATTTTTTATTCATTTATTTCAGCATTTATTTATTTATATATTAAATTCAGCAATTATTTATTCATTTATGTATTAATGTATTCATTTATTTATTTATTTAAACTTAAGTCATTTTTGGTCCTCCATAGCTGACTGCATGCCGCTGACGTTGAGACAGAAGGACACAAAAGCAGACGACCAGTATGATTGTTTAAGTTAAATCCAAAACATGATCGAGCGTCTGGGCTCTACATTATAAGCTACTGCTTTCAGAAACAAATCCATAACGCGAGTTGGCAACTACAAACTGTGCTGTCGACAAAATGATAATCATTTTTGTTTTGCTTTATGGCAAATGATGCATCCAGACATATTACTCAAAAAAACTAAGCTAAGAAGTACATACAACATCGACCTTTATCACGGTATAGGCTACAGTTAAATCCAAAAACTTTTAGCCAAACCTATGGCATTTTTTCCCTCATATTGGCATACGTTTGCCTATAACACATTTTTGTCCACAACTAGTTTGTTATTCAGGTAAAATTTTATCTAGGTGGCAATCATGTTCAAACCTGAACATGTTGCATTCTGAGCACATGGAATTTACATAATGTAAATATTCACATTTCTTGTTACTTCAATTTGACGTTTCTTAGGAGTTTCAGTAAAATAATTCTGACAAACTGTATGAGCCAAAATAAGGTTGCATCCAGGTGTGTAGATGGTGAATTCATAGTGGCTGTATGGGATAACTTTTAATTCATTCCGCACCCTGAATTACACAGCAACCAGCATGCCTAAGTTGGATCTGTTCATGTTGTAATACATATAATAATCACTTGGCCACAAGTGGGGATTATAAAATGAAAATCTTTAGCATGGTAAGCTGGCCCTATCAAGTTAGTAATTCAACTATTTGTCATCAAAGTGAGATTGGACTTTGATTGATCAAGTTCCCATTTGTCTAAAGTAGCAGCCAGATAATTAGACTGGAGGATGGCCTTAATAGTCCTTAATACTTACCCGGCACTCTTGCAAAGCTGGCACTTGAACCAGCTCTCCGTCACCACAGTATTGTTATACCATGTGACTGTGTGCAGTTTGTCATAAAGCTTTGGTGGGTGTTAGTTATACAAGTTCCGTAAATATTTTTCTGCAAAAAATATGCAGCAATTCCATTTTCTGAACAACTTTGTGTTTTATTCTTTTCATCTCTAGTAGCATGCAAACCACATTACGGCTGCAGGAAAGCCAACACCGACAGAGGTCAGGATACTAGTACAGTGTTCTCTCACCACACAATATGAACAGGGTCGTCCCTACCTGTTCAAAAATGTGTAATGGATTTCCATCCATGTTTGAATTTTAATCACAGTTTAAAAATTTGATTTTTAATACATTTTGCAGCCTGTACAAATTTCACTGCCACTCTGTTTGAAAATTTCTTGTAACTGCCAGTGACCACCCTGATGGGAAGGGAACCTGGCCAGAACACTATAGTACGGGTGTCGCTGACAAGATCATGCATACCTTCTAGTCTCTGAATGTCTGTGCAGTTATTCTGTGACTGTGTACACACACTGTATGACTGAATCCAAGTTCTCTAAGGTTTCTAACTAGAATTTAAGGCAAAGTGTGTGGCTAAATGGTTTTCTCTGTGGCTAACTGAACTTCGGGGTGATTAGCCACGGTGGCTAAGTGAAATTTTTGGCCAGCACACGCCCTGGTTAAGCATTGCTGGAAAACTCTGAAGGTGGCATATTCCAAAGCAAAAAAAAAAAAAAAAAAATACAGGCAGTGGCTATTTTTACGCCAGTCGTAATCTTACTCCAATTTGCTATTCTTACGAGCTTCCGTATGTTCATGCACAATGTAGGAAATCTGGACTTGAACCGCAGACTGATTTATACAGTCTATGCTTATACCACCGCATTAACTATAATGTATCAGCCAACGTTAGCCAGCGGGACGGCTGTAACATGACTTATGTTTTCTAGCTTCTTAACTTAGCTAACGGGTTAGGTAGTTATGAGAGTGTAATTTTAGGTTCAACGTTTGGTCGCTAATATTTGGGGAACTGTCAGGTCGTCACTCTTCACAATCAATAGTCAGTAGTAGTGTCGTGTAGAAGAGTTGATTAGCTGCACAAAGTTTGTCCTTGCAAGAAATTTTAGAGTACAATTTGGCTAATGAGTTAGATGGCAAGCTGGCAAAGTTAGCTGGCTAATAACTAACCCTACCAAACTTGAGTGGAGGACATCCTGACCGTAACTTAAAGTAAATAAACCGGCTAGCCAGTCTAATAATGTTTACCACAAGGCACGCAGCAAAAGCGGGATGTTTTCAACCCAGTTGAGTGGCAATTTTATCCGAGGCCGAATTTCCTATTGTGCATGCGGATCAAAAGTTCGTAAGAATAGCAAATTACTGTAAGCTCATGACTGGTGTAAAAATAGCCAAAAACAAAACAATACCAGTGGCCCTAATTCAGCCAGTTTCATTTATTTCGCGGTCATGGATGAAATTCTGGGACAGAGACCGCTGGTGATGGCAATGGCCAAGAGAGTGGAGTCGATGTCAGCTTTGAAGCTCTAACTGAAGGAAACCAAAGCCATGACGATTACTTTTGAGCGTTATATTTGCTGAAAATCCGGTGTTGATGTTAGACCAAAGTGGTGGATATGCTAATTAACGTGTAAACGGAATATTCCCATCGCTCAGCGCATATAAACAGCTTATTCGGACTATTACCTTAACCCGAATATGGACCTTAATTGGAATATGGTGTTCATGTAAACGCAGTCACTCACTGACTCCCATTTGTTTCGCTACCAGCAGAGCCAGCTGTTAAGTTAAACTTTTGCCATATCCCATCGGCAAAACAGCAATCAGTCTTTGAAACGAATGACTTGAGTGCCTTTTTCTGCTCATCTTTCAAAGAAAAGCCCAAGTCTAACTCTTCCAAAGTCAATGCCAAAGCCGATTCAAACGACCGGTGTTTCTTTGCCACTGCCATCTCAGTAGTTGTTTAGCACCGTCGCAGCGTTGTCGTCATCGTGCTAAGCCAGCCCAACGACTCTCTGCAAACATAGAGCGTTGCGATTGGTCTGACCGAGCCTTGGTCGGACCAATCACTTGGTAGTACTGGGGCCCTGTGGCTCGTGGCTAGACGTACTGGCTGAGTAAAACTATTTGCAACCGCTAGGATACGTCTTGATTTCTGGGCTATAACTGAAATATATTTATTGGACAAACATAAGAGGATACAAGCCTATGCGTATCAGCAAGGTAGGTTGTATCCGTTCAACATTGAGCACGATTGCGCAGCTGAAAATGACGCAATTTATAGAAAAAAAGAGTCCCTAAACCGGCCTGTAGTGTTCAGGTACATTTAGAGGATTTGATTGAGGTAAGGACAAGGTCAGTGGGAATTATTTTGAATGAAACAGGACCGGAGGGTTCCTTCTACTGGACACATCGGTCTCTCGAGGAGGGATTCATGAAAAAGGTTGGGCTGCTACCTTTGCTTTTTGTTTTGGAATGTATTCCGTATTCAACAAAATCGAATGCCTAGGTTTTTTTCCTTTTTAAAACGTGAACTGGCCATGCATTTCGGTGGACCCCCTGGTACGCTCATTGCTGTGTTGAATCTAGGGCGGCATATATGTAAGGGATAATCAACGAGTAGGTGCGCATTACACGGTTTTAAGGCACGACGCAGAGGCGTATATATGGTTGCAACTGCGAAGTGCCTTAAAACCGCGTAATGCGCACCTACGAGTTGATTATCCCGCTTATACCATGGTCATTTGCCAGCAATATCAAATCACAGCATTCAGACACTTTTGGTGACAGTTTTGCACTAAAATAAACGAGCTGGTAATCATTAGGCCTAAACAGGCGCCGCACCATCTTATACCCATTTTCCAAGATGGCAGCTTGTCTTTGTTTGCTCAGTGTTTGTCTGTTTTAACATTTATTTTGGATTTTATTGCCTTTTCTCACTCCTGAAAAAGGTTTTTACTTTGCTGTTACTTAATTTAATTTAAGCATTTTGGACATTTTTGGGATTGTGGCCTATTTACCCTGCTATTTTTGCGAGCTACTCTGAGGACTTCGGCCTGCTCCATCTACTTTGAGGCCTGTCCTCTTGCTGTAGCTAATCAGAGATCCAGGGATCTGCTACAGTGTGCCTTGTCTTTAGCCTAAAACTTGTAGCAGCAATATACCAACAGATACTGAAAGTTAGCAACATATAGACCCATCTCCTGCTGCAGTGTGGTTTGCTTTTAGCCTGGAACTGCAGCAGCTACTCAGCTACGCTGGCACAGAACTGTGTGCCATCTACCCCACACTGGGGCTGATGCTGTTTTGCTGGGGCCTGTTTCACCATTCTGGGGTCTGTGCTGGTTGCTGAAGCCATCCACACCATGCTGGGGTCTGTGCTGCTCTGCTGAGGTCTTCTTCATCATTCTGAGGAGTGTGCTGTTTGCAGAAACCATCTACCCCACACTGAGGCCTGTGCTGCTCTGCTGCAGCCTTTTTCATCATTCTGAGGTCTGTGCAGCTCACTAATACCTATTCACTCTGCATTGTCAAGTGCTGAGAGTTGTGAACAATGGCACTTCTGATGATTTTATTATGTCTACTGACTGTGTGGGACTTGGGGGCAAGAGATTGTCCTTGGGAGAGTACATCAAACAATGTGTTTAGCCTGTGGGACAAACACATCAAACAATGTGTTTTAGCTGTGCAACCACCAATCCATATGGCACAGGATATGAACTTATCATCTGACCTGCCCAGAGATTTACCCCGACTTCAAAGCCTTCTAGCTCTCCATAATTACCTCACGTTCCGAGAGAGATCCTTGGTTCCAACATACCAAATGACAAGTTCATTATGTAATGTTACGAAGCAGAGATTGTTGATTGTTTTATTTTTACTCCTATCTGGTAATGTGCAACCAAACCCTGGCCCTGAGTTGCAGTGTATTCAGACACCATCTGATTTTAAATCCCTGTCTGGTCTTAAAATTGTTCATCTTAATGTGCGCAGCTTGTTATCCAAGATGGATATGGTTAGGATTTGGGTTAAATCAACAGATGCAGATATTGTTGTAATTTCTGAAACCTGGCTGACCGAATCTATTGCTGATGAAGATATTAATATGCTTGGATACAATGTTTATCGTACTAATAGGCCTAAGAAAGGTGGCGGTGTTGCTGCTTTTGTTAAATCAAAATTTGATGCCTCAATAGTTCTGTCTGAATCCATCTGCAAACAATTGGAATTTTTGGCACTGAATGTGGGAATTGCTAAAGGCCTTTGTATAACTGTTGTTGGGTGCTACAGGCCTCCATCTGCCTCTAAGGAAGCTTTGCGATCTTTGAAGCATCTTTTGTCCAGACTGAATTATAGTGAACTTGTTTTAGCTGGTGATTTAAATTGGGATTGGCTTAAAGCAGTTTCTGAGGATTTTAAATGTTTTTGTGATTCTATTAATCTCACCCAGCTGGTCAATTTACCCACTCGGCCAAACCTTAAAAGCCCTGAGAAGTCCACCTTGATTGATTTGATTTTGACAAATGTTCCTCATAAATTCTCATCTCTTGGTCTCTTCTGCGATGATTTAAGCTGTGTTGTTGCAGCTATTAGAAACACTAAGGTACACAAATCAAAACCTCGTATCATTACTAAGAGGATTCTTAAACACTTTAATGAACAAGCATATCACCATGATTTGTCCAACTTTGATTGGAAAAAACTAGGACTTATCCCTGATGTAGAGATAGCTTGGACATTCTTTAGGGATGGTTTTATGCAAATAGTAAATAAACATGCCCCGTTAAGGAGATACAGGGTAAAGGGGCGAGATAACCCTTGGTTCTCCCCAGAGCTGGCAGATGCTATTCATGAACGTAACCTGGCTTGGGCCAAGGCGAGGAAAACCGGTTCTACCACTGATTGGCTTATTTTTAGAAAACTACGAAACAAATGCTCTTCTTTTGTAAAGAAAGCCAAATCAGAATATTATTTGTCTGTCACCACTGATAACCTAAATAACCCACAGAAATTTTGGAAATTTATTAAGTCTCTTACTGTTAGTAAAAACTCTCAGGCTCTACCTGCTTATGTTTTAAATGATTCTGTTCCTGTCTATGATAGGATGGAGGTGTTGAATTGTTTTAACAAGCATTTTATATCTTCTGGCTCTTTGTTTGACTCTGTAGGATCTGTCTCTGTGAAACCCTGCACAGGTCTCCCAACGTACACTGGTCAAACTTTCAACTTTGTACCTTTCTCTGTTGAGGAAGTTCATAAAGCCCTTAAAGCTCTAGATCATAGAAAATCTTCTGGACCTGATTTTATCGATCCTTACTTTTTGAAGCTGGCAGCTGATTTTGTGGCAGAGCCTCTTACATATCTTTTTAACCTCACAGTGGAAAAGAATGAAATTCCCTTAGTATGGAAATCAGCTTTTGTTCTTCCTTTATGAAAAGGTGGCGACCCAGCAATTTTAACTAATTATAGACCAATATCTAATCTATCAGTGCTGGCCAAAATTCTCGAAACACTTGTGAGTGAACAAGTAAAGGAGTTTTTGCATTCCAATGCCATCTTATCAGAATATCAATCAGGTTTTAGGAAAAAACATAGTACCATCACAGCTGCAATGAAGGTGGTAAACGACATTGTTGCATTAGACAAGGAACAACATTGTGCATCACTTTTTATCGATTTGTCGAAAGCGTTTGACACTGTTGACCATGATATTTTAAAACTTAGACTCTTTCAATCGGGATTCTCGGAGCAAGCAGTCGCTTGGTTCACAAACTACCTCTGTGACAGGACTCAGTGCATTAAATATGATGGTTTGTGTTCTGAATTTGTTACTGTCCTCAAGGGGGTGCCGCAGGGTTCTGTATTGGGTCCCCTTTTATTTATTATTTATATTAATGATATGGGTTTTAATGTGTCGGATGCCAATTTGCATTTTTATGCTGATGACACAGTTATTTATTGCTGTGGTTCAACTCTTGTCCAGGCCATTGAATCCTTGCAGAAAGCCTTTGTTGCTGTCCAGCACTCATTACTTCAGCTGAAACTAGTTCTCAGTGCAGAC
Organism: Gymnothorax javanicus; assembly: GCA_029692085.1. Classification (NCBI taxonomy): domain Eukaryota; kingdom Metazoa; phylum Chordata; class Actinopteri; order Anguilliformes; family Muraenidae; genus Gymnothorax; species Gymnothorax javanicus. The sequence continues at coordinate 60,353,680 of CM056202.1, read as the reverse complement.
AAGACTAAGCTTATGTTGTTTTCCAATTCTAAGAAGTGGTCACAAATGATCCCCACAGTGATCACTCTAGAGGGAAACGAAATAGAGGTGGTTCACACGTATAAATACCTGGGTGTGTTGATCGATGACTCCCTCACTTTCAAGCCACATGTGGAGAAACTTGTGAAGAAGCTGAGGCTTAAATTGGGTTTTTATTTTCGAAACAAGCTGTGTATTTCTTTAAATGTAAAAAAGCGGCTTGTCACTGCGACTTTTTTATCTGTGTTGGATTATGGAGATCTTTTATATATGAACGCTTCTGCTCAATGTCTTCGAACGGTTGACACTGTTTACCATGCTTCCCTGAGGTTCATTACAAACTGTAAAGTGTTGACACACCACTGTGAATTATACTCTCGGGTGGGTTGGCCTGCTCTGGCCACCAGAAGGATCAGTCATTGGTATACTTTTATATATAAAGCAATACTCGGACTACTGCCTTCCTATATTTGCACCTTAATTGCGAAGAGAGGTGCTGCTCATTACTCTCTCCGTTCACAAGATTACTTGTTGCTTTTTGTTCCATATGCCCGTACTGAATTGGGTGAAAAGGCTTTTGCCCACTCAGCACCTTTTGCTTGGAATATGCTGCAAAATGAGTGGAAATTAACAGTGTTAATTTCATTGAGCGCTTTTAATTCCAAATTAAGAGTACTTGAGGCCAACTCCACAACATGCACTTGTTTTTTATAATTTGTTTGAAATTTAATCTTTTTTCATCTTTCTATTTGTCTTTTGTTTGTGTCTGTGTAATTGTGTAACTGTGTTTTGTAGTTGCTGCTGCCGATCTTGGCCAGGTCTCCCTTGAAAAAGAGGTTCTTAATCTCAATGGGATTTTCCTGGTTAAATAAAAGTTAAATAAAATAAAATAAATAAATAAGCCAAGCTAAATTGAACCAGCTATCTTAATTCATCTTACGTTCATGGAGAAAGAATTTTTTGCGCAGGCTTACATCCGTTTACCAGCTGATGATTTGGTAACGGATTCCAGTTGAAACGGAGATTATGCATAACACAACATTATGGGTGATTATGCAGACTGTAGCTAACTTGCTACCCACAATTACAATGAACTTATGAAAGTTTCCATAGAGCCAGCGAGCTGAAATCAGTCTGTTGGCATAGCACACAGCTCGCGAACTGTCAGCAGTTGCTTATACATGAAGTGGACATGTTAGCTTCCTTTGTAACCATACACAATTACAATCGTTTAATGAATAAAGCCTGATTACTTTGCTGCTATAATATTCACGGTCATTATCGCTTGAGTACCTATTGTTAACCGCCCCGCAGGATGCAACTTATATGACGCCGCCAAATTTACTGGAGATAAATGAGTAGCTAGGTTTCTGTTATACCCAGCTAAATACCAGCTCTAACATTTCTATGGTTACAGGTTGGCTAGTGGATGAATTTCGAACTGTGAAACTACCGTAGCCGAACTACCTGTGCGGTTCCATGGTTTTAATGCATACCTGCCAGCCAATCAGAAAAAAGTATTCACCCAGACCATGGTATAATGTTTGATTTTCCCTGAAAGTGGAATGTCTGTTCTGTTAAAATAAGGTATATTTCAGAATTCAGATATTACTCAGTTAGCAAGTTGTACTTGTTCCTTGTAATTGTTGAAATAAGGTTGCGAGCTTGGAAGTGGGAACTGCTAGCATTCATTGCAGGGTGAATGTTCTGACCGTTAAATAAGCAGTTCCTTTAATGAGTATGTGTGCTGGCTTGGGGTACTTTGAAGAAAAATGGACAGAACTCTAAACTTTATTAGGGAGAAAAGGCATGTTTTGTGTTTGGAGAGGTTACTGGTGACCACTGATGTTCAACTGCACTGATGTTGATAAATTCATGCTAAACTCAACCAGAAAATCATTAGTTGTGGTCAAGGAGTTTATGATCCCAGAAATGTATAGATATAAGCCCCAGCAGTTTTTCAATTCTCTGTATTATTTTTTTCCATTTCAATGTTGAATTTTCATGAAGATTTTTTGTGTTTGCAGCCCTTTTTCTCCACCAAAATCATGAAAATAAACTGATATATGATGGGAGTCTAAATGCTTCAAGTGTCTATACTCAGTTCAGCCACTCCTTTCCTGTCTGTGAAGCTGCAATCTTGAATTATAAAGCCTTCAATAAGGTAACCCCCCAAAAAGCCAGATTTGGCTTCTGCGTAAAGGGGTTAAAGTTGGGATTCATTTGAAAAATTGAAACTGACTTTGTTTGTCATTTGAATGAATTTTAGGAGAACCCGTGAACCCAATGCTCCAAAATGTTCAGCATGTGTCCTCAACAACATACAGCAGGGCTCGACATTCTGGAAAAAGAGGCACTTGCCATCCGGGCCAGAAGATTTAAATATCCACTGGCCACACTCAAAATTCACGGTCCGGATTACTGCGAACGCATTATTACATGGGCTAATGCAGAGCTCCCGATGGCGCTCGTCACTACCGTCATTGACGAACTTAATCCATCAGTCAGTATGTTTACATGCGCAAAATTTCTCCAATACGATCCTAACCTCGGTTGATCGGAAATTCCAAATCCAAATTCACATGGACACTAAATGAAATGATCCAATCATGACTTGCATATACATCACCACGCGTTTAATCAGAATGATTCATTTGGGCATGCGCGGAGTTGTCTAATTTCCGGAAATATTAGAAGAAGTAGAAGACGAAAAAGCTGTACTTGCGCGTCTGTTTTAAACAAACGCCACGTTGTCTGCTCGTCCTCGTTCGCTCTTTGCAGCACACATGCGCAGTGAAGACAATTTTACCCCAACCGCGAAGACAGGATCCGAATGGATGTGTACATGGACGTTGTTCGGAATGATGATCGGCATAAACCACCTCTGTCATTCAGAATGACATTTCTTTCCGAATGGACCGAATCGGATCAGAATCTTCCGATTGACGTATTTCTTCACTTTGGGCAGTTTGTCACAGCGCAACACTAGTATAATGAAAGCACTGAAGGTGCTGATGCCTCGGTGCTTACAGCAGTGACAAGTATGTCCCTTAAATGAAGCAATAAAATTCTGTGTGGACATGTCAGAGTGCCCTAGCTGTGCATCCGTGCTTGACATAAGCTATGTTTCCATCCACTTGTCAATCGAATTATCTGAAGTGCGCCAAAAATATTCATGCGAATAAAGGCGGTAAAAATGCATTTCCACCTAACAGCATTAAAGCGAATAAAAACTTGTGCGTAATGACATCAGTTGCTGCTATGCGATCAAATCGGTGTATCGAATAGATTTCTGACATTTGAAGCTGTTTCCATTCATTTTCGCACTGAATCGCAGAACCTTCGAGTGAACAGAAGTAGTGTGGTAGGCAACAAAATTAACTAGTTAGCAATAATGGATCGCGTCTCCCAACAAATGATAATAATTGCACAAATTGTAATAGTGCTTATGTGCCAGCTATTAGCAAACCATTATCAGAAGGCAACGACGGCATCGGAACACTGTCACGATGCAGTCGCAGATTTATTCGGCAATTAACGTTTCCATCAGCAGTTATCGCATAAACCTTTTACCGATCAAGAAGAAAATCCAATGAGATCAACTGTATAAACTTAATGTTGATATCTTGAAAATCAAGTCAAATTTCATCCTTTCCATAAGGCATTTTTTATTCGATGTGACTTAATTTGCATAAGAACGTGTGGATGAAAACATGGCTATTCTCAAGTATTTACCCACCAGTGGCCGGTTGACATAACGAGTTGATAAGCAGCCAGTGGGACCGCGCTTTAGCGAGACTGCGGTTGTTAGGCTTAGTGAAGCCCAGCAGTAACTGAAAGCATTGTTCATTTGCACACTGTTACTGTGTGCGGGGAGAAATCATTTGTGATTTTTTATAAAGTTCATACAGCAGTAAGTTCGAAAATCCACGCAGTGCTGTATTTGACACAGTGCGCAATGTGTGTCTACGTGAATCACTGTTGGCATTATGCTCCGTTTGTCAAGTTTTGCCACCAGCAGTAACTATTGCTGTGATATAAATCGAACTCACAAGTTGTAAAGCGATCCACTGTGAAGAGCTTTTTCTTCGTTAAAGTCTTGATCGCTCGCAGCAGCCATCGTGGTAATCAAATAGTGCTATAACTCGAAAACAAAGCTCTATCTCAAAAATCTGGCAAATTTAAATCCAAGAGATCATGGCCTTTAACCCATAGAGCCATATTCTAGGACTTAATTTTGACCAGCATAGCGGCTGTCCCAGTAACAGACAGACTGACTGACACACAAACGAATACCATATGCCCCACTTGCGCATGCGCACCTAGGCATAACGAGACGGCAGTGTAGTATGCCCATTTTTACCTTCAGTGTACCGAGGCAAAAAAAAAGACTAATCAGAGAGGTTTATTAGGAAAATACGTCCAAGTACTGTCGTACTGGCTGAAAGGTCTCTGCTGGCTTCATGTGCCTAATGCTGTTCTCACACCGTCCTTTAGCGAGAGAAAATGAATATACATGGATTTTTTTTTTTTTTTTTTTTTTTTTGTGAAACGCTAAAATCTCCAGATATGCCGACAGGATCAGTCAGGAGGATCTAATTAATGAATAATTAACGCTGTGTTCTTACGCATCCGTTTCCCCAGTAAACTTAATTTGGGTAAAAGCATCGTGCTGTATTACCGGTTAATCTATTTCACCATCTCAGCAGTCATGCCACATAATGTTTTCCCAAATAAATTTTATAACATACACAAAACACTGGCAGCGACGGAAAAAATACAAAAATCACTTAGCACTGCACCCTATTAAAATAGCTTACCGTTTCATGGTCATTTAACTGCCTTTTTCACCCGCTCAGAAAGTCCATCTTTGGTCCAGGACCCAATCTCAGCAATACGGATTTTCCTCCTTCATCCATGGGTATCGTGCATAATTGCTAGTGCTGAAATACCTCTTAAAAGCCTTGGTTTTTTGCATCAAATTAAGGTCTGGTGTAGGTTTTCCCAAGCTGATCAACTCCAACTTCTCATTGAATATTAATCTGGAAAACATGCTTAATAAAGTCAAAACAATATTCACATGTATCACGAACCAACAACTCAGGCTAGCTCGCTAGGTGGTTTACCGCCGATTTTTTTTAATTTTTACTTTTTGCTAGCTTGTGATTCGCCTGGGGGACTGCGGGCGGAACTTGTTATAATATTAGCGATAACAAAGCCTTCCCATTCATAAGGGAAATATGATTGGATCATTTTACTGTCCTTTGATTTTTTCATCTGCGTGTGACATGCTTGTAATAAGTAAGGCAATTGGCATGAATTTTCTACGTAGCCTACAATAGGCGCTGCCAGTAATCAAGCTACCGGGCTGTTAAGTCACAATATGAATGTCAATTCCAGTACCAATCTAACTTCATAATCAATGACAATGCAGTATTTTATATCTGATAGGAAGTGTTGTGCAAAAACGTCTGATGCTTCTCATGAAGATATTAGTCCAATTACTTGTGGCTAATTTGACGCCAGCGAAATTATCAATTTGCAATATCAGTATCTCCGAAGTATATTAGCTACCTAGTTTCTGTGATTATTTTTAACTGTGCCAATTGCGCATGTAAAACAGAAGAGACTGCAAAGTGGCAGAAAAGATTGGGATCCGTCGGACAGTTAAATAGACATTTCCTAGAGCTAATTCTAATTCTGGCTGGCTATATTCACTCGCTCAACCAAGCCTTTAAAGGGGAATGTAACCGCCAAGCCTATGTAAACGTTAATATATACCTTGATGCTGTAAAAAATCGCCAATATATTTTTTCCCCCAATTTCCGAGCTCTAAATTGGCAAATTTGGCGATTTAAATGCCTTCACAGCGCAGCCTGTCAGAGCGATGACGTTTGACCCGTGACGTCAGACAGTGAGAACGTTCACAAACTTAACATTGGTAGTACATGCAACAACTGGAATCTGCTCCAATATTTTCCTATTTTCAACGGTTTTCCCGAACTTTGGAGGCATGCCTCGTACCTGTGTTGTTGTAGGGTGTAACAACACGAACGCAGATACTCTTTCTTGGGCATTTTCTTTTCCATATCAGGAAATGAAAGGACGAGAGTGAACTGCCTCTCGCGTTTTGTCTCTTTTTAGTCCCAGCTAGCCACACAGCCAGCGTGCACTGTGAATACTGCTATGTACAGTGATCGCGATGGACCGTGTGTGACACGCATGCTACATGTACTTGGTGCGATACTAACGTTCGTTGATGCTACACCGGGCCGAAAATGTATAATTCCCAAAACGAACTCATCTGCCTCCCTTATGCTTCTCTCGTACAGATAGCTCAGTTATAATAGCAACCATTTAGTCAGAATAAATGCGAATATTTGAATATCGTAAACATTCATCAATAGTAGCTAAGTGCTTCAGGTAGTGTTTCCACGCGAACAACTTCAGCACCCCAGACAAAGCCTGAAAGCTCAGACGGGGCTGTTCTCAAATTTTCCTCAAGACAAGTGAATAATGCAGAGATTAAATATCAGTGGCCCCGTGAACTGCCCACCAGCACGTTTCTCAATCTTGCAATATCACAATCAGATGTAACATAACATAAAGTCAGCTGCGAATGAAAGAACTCAGCTTTAAAACAACTAGCAACAGCAAAATACATGACACATAAAATGTGACAGCGTGCCGACACAGTGAGAACAGTATTCATGTCTGTGCACAAGCCATATAAACATAAAGCACAAGTGTTTAGGATCATTTTGCGTCAAACGCACGATAAATTTTACCTACATCAGAGGTGCACTCACTGGGATTTTCACTGCGCAAGGTCGTTTATTAAGATAGATTTTCCCATGAGCAGCAGCATCGAAAGCGATAATGATTCCGCACTTCTCACACGTTTCTTTTCTCAGGGGCTGGAAGCTCCGATGACGTTATAAGAAAACTGTTAATAAAAATAGATGAACTGCCCTCTTACTGATTATGCCATGGGGGCGACACTGCTTTGTATGTGATCACAGATGAGGTTATTCTTTTCATTATATAGCCATCCAGTGAGTCAGCTAGTTGCCGTTAGCTAAGGAGATCTTGGTAGCTAATTAATGGTTAGTCATATTAAAGCGATATGATCTTGGTTTTGCCCTAACTGAATTGTCAATCTGTACTATGCATAAGCTTATCTGATATGATGGGTTCAAGTTACACCAGTGGCCAAAAGACGCAAAATTACGGTGGTCGTAATGTTCTGGCCGATCTGCGCTTACTGAGAACGGGCCAACACCCAGAAACAGGGCTCTGTTAAATCCATGAATGAATTTTTCTAACAACTAGCCTACACATAATTTATTAACAACACGTGAAGATTTCACTTTTAAATCGTTGGTTCCGTTATCCTTCAGAGCGACAAAAAGTTGTTTTTATGCATGCTATGTGAACACTAACATTGGCTAAGGAGCGGTCTCGGTATGGTTCTCAGTGGTTATAAAACACCGTATTCGTGGCGCTTGTGTGACCGAGAGTGGAGCTTTGCTTATCGCCCGTCTGCTTAACTCAATTCTGTAAAATGAGCAATCGTGACGATATGAATGTTTAAATGTCCTTTGTGTGATGAACAGCTTTGTTATGTTGACAATCGTAGTTTTAGCGTGCACAGTGAGCAAAGACGGCTTATAATTAGCTAGACTGTATTCAGTTAATAGCCTGCTGAAATTGAAGGTGACATCCGACAGCGATGTGCGCCGTTAATTTATGTCTGAGTAGTAGTTAATGACGTACCTAATTGTAATTGGTTTTTTTTTTTTCATTTAACATTAACTTATTTCGAATATTTGAACACCAAATAGCGAAGCAGTGCATCGCAGTCGCAGAGGTGTAAATTCTCATCCAACTTCGAGCGGACAGTGACAAACCGTCCGTCCGTATCGGACCATGGTCAGACATCCTTTTTTTTTTTTTTTTTTTATTGAAACACCTGACGGACATAGTCTGTTGAAGGTCCGACTTTTCACTCGACAGATGGTCTGACTCGGTCGGACAAGTAAAGTTTATTGAAACCCCCTGCTTTCAGAAGCTAAGTACCACGGCGGGTCACTGGTTGCATCTCAGAAAAACGACGGAGTTCAGCTTTCAAAAATTTGGCTAAGTCCCGCGGTGGGTGACCGGTTTTATCTCCATTCATCAGTTTCGATATCTGTGCGATCTCCAGAGCCACTAATGTCGTTGAAATCTGAATCTGAATCGGAGCTGCCGCTATGCCTTTCTGTATTGTCCGCAATGTATTTTTGTCTTGCTATCTCACTGTGTGACGTCACGGAGTAATGGGTGGGCTGATTTACAGAGGGTGAAAATCAGGCACTTTGAAACCGTATTTCGGTATATTGCGTCAATGCAAAAAATTTTGAAAAAAATTCTCAAAAATAAAGTAGGCCACAGGTGACTGTTTTATATAGTTTGTAGCCGTATAAAAAATGTGATCATATTCCCCTTTAACAAGTGAACGAAACAAAAATAAATTGACATGCTCAACTGCGAGAAGTCATAACTTAGAAACACAGAAAAGTAACCTGGGGTATATTTTCCAACAACGCTGTAGCTGCCAACTTGCATGCTACAACCTGTGATCGAATGGTTCAGCCTATGCAGCTTGGTAGCTGATATCAGTAGCGACTCAGCTTTTGGGAAACGCACCCCAGGCTGGCTAGCTAACATGTCAAATGAAAGCTTGTGGTGCATTCTCGATTCCCAACGTAGAGCTGTAGCAAGCTGCTGGGGTTACTCGGAGGAAAACTTTCATATGTGAGGAAATTCAAAATAGAGGATTTCCCATCACCACTTGCTGCCTGTAAGCCCCTCCCGCCAGCAGGCCAGGCAGATAAAAGCAGTGGTCAACCAGTGTATCACTCTCTTGGCTCTTGGCTCTTCCCTTGGCTCTTGGCTCTCTGGACTCTCTCTTTTGGCTCTGCTCTTCCCCCCTTGTCGAGGCTCCTGGACCCCCGGGGACTGCTCAGGCTGGGGTACTCCTCCCCACCTCTGGGCCTCTCCCTCCCCCGTGGCCAAGCTGAAGCATCAGCCATGCTACCAGGAGTAGAACAAGCCTTGGAAGCAACAGCTTGCTTTTGAGGAGCGGCTAGCCTCCCTCCTCTTTCCACAACGAAGACAGGGACCTTTTACAGCACCAGAACCACTCTTTCCAACTGGATCAGCATCGCTCAGGATCGGATCCTCCGCCAAGCAGAAACTACCAAACCTCTTTCCTCTACTAAGGACTGGTAACGACTGGGCATTCAAACCTTTCTTTAAGACTAAGATTTACTGTATGTATTTGTAAAATGATTGTTGCTGTGATTGTTTTTAGGATCGTTTTTTAGTAGGTCAGGATGGTATTAATGTGTAGCAGACAAGGTCTTGCATGCAAATAACCTCCTGTATACTAACGCGGCACCTTTCCTGTGCAAAACTCACTCATATCTCTTCATTTTAACTTAATACATGCATACAAAACACAACACTGAGCGTTTTAAGTCATTTAAACTGACTTTAAACACTCTCTTTAAACTTTTCTTTGTAACAAAGACTTGGTCTTGTTACAGTGGGGTTGCCCTCCCCCACTCCACATGGTCAATAAGGCACCTCCACTCACACCTTAGATCATCCCTTTGTTCTCTCTCACCCACACGCGCGCATACACACACACGTGCATATAGTGTTAGCGTTTAGTGTAGTTTAGATTGTGTGTTTAATTTGTTTCATTTAAATAAATATTCCTTAAAGACATATGCTGTGGTTATTGATATTGCACAAGAGTAAATGAAATTGCCAACCTCTTCTATGTAGAACTCCAAATCCTTCGATCTAACTATTGATTGGGTAAGTTGGTTACAATTATTAATTTAATTATTAATCAATTTCCATATTAATAGCTTAGTGAATATTGAGACTGAGGTTTTATTAATTGGCTATCGTTTTCCCCTCACTGAGGAAGGGTGGTGCTCCGAGTACAATATCGTTTTTTTGATAGTCAAATTAATAATATTAATATCATTAGGCTAATTGCCTCAACACATGGTGTCCACTTGTGACGTGAAACCCCAACAGCCGGCGCCCTTGTGTGACATGCCATTGCATGTACAACAACGTCGCCACTGCTTGGGCATTATCACCACAAAGGTGCCACCATTCGAGGTATTTTCCCAACGTTGGTGTTCTGTGCGAGGCATTACCCCAACAAAGCTATCATATTACGCTAGCTTGTTCTGGGTTCTGCTTCGTCTCGTAGCCAGAATAAATGCATGTGGGTTTTTTTTTTTGTTTTTTTTTTCAAATTGTGCCCCCTACCCAGTTTCCTTTCCAATGTGAATTCCAACTATAACCGTTTCAAATGCGCTTTCATGTTTGGAGGAGTTATCACGTGCACCGCCCATAAGGAAGTTGTTACCGCTCCTCCAGTTCCTCGCAATAAACACTCAGTGATCTTCATGCACAAGATATCGTGCGTGCAAGATCATATGTGGAATAATCTGAACCCCATTTTAATTTCTTGAGCTGAGATGGACGAAGTAATGTCAAGTTTGAGCTGCGTTTTGCGTGTTTATACCACACTAAGATGAATACATTTTTTGAAAGCGATTTTATTTGTTAGTGGCCCAATTGGACCAGAGAAATGCGAAGTGTGGTGGTCCATACCGGCCCAGAAGGCCTAAAAAACGTTGCCGGGCCATCGGATCAAAGGGAATGTCGAGCCCTGACACAGTATCTCACAAAAGTGAGTATACCGCTCATATTTCGACAATTAATTTATTATATCTTTTCAAGGGACAATGTTACAGAAATGAAACTTGAATATATTCTAGAGTAGTCATTGTACAACACTATTTCCAAAATAGGTGGCAACAAAAGTGAGTACACACCCCAATTGGTAATGGTCAACCAAGCAATGAAACGTGTCTTATTCATCATGTTCATGGTTTTGTCTGCTAGACTGGGCCATAGGAGGTTGTGTAACATGTGCTGAAGGTTTAAATTGTTGTGCTTTGGGTGCAATGCTCTCTTTCTGGTCACTGGGTGGTCAACATGGCACTCCATGGGAAAGAACTCTCTGAGGATCTGAAAAAGAGAATTGTTGCTCTCCACAAAGACAGTCTAAGCTACAAGAAGATCTGTGAAACCATGAAACTGAGCTCCAGCATGGTGGCCAAGGTTATCCAGCGGTTTTCCAAGACGGGTTCTGCTCGGAACAGGCCTTTTCAGGGTCGACCAAAGAGGTTGAGTTCTCGTGCTCTGCGTCAGGTGCACAAGTTGGCTTCAGAAAACAGACGCAGGAGTGCTGGCAGCATTGCTAATGAGGTTGCTGCAGTGGGAGAACAGCCTGTCAGTGCTCAGACCATACGCCTTGTACTGCACTAAGTCGGTCTGCATGGCCGTCGTCCAAGACGGAAGCCTGTTCTGAAGCTAGCCCACAAGAAAGCCCGAAAGCAGTTTGCTGAAGACAACCAGTCTAAGAACATGAACTCCTGGAACCACGTTCTGTGGTCTGACGAGACCAAGATAAACTTGTTCGGCTCAGATGGTGTCCAGCATGTGTGGCGGTGTGGTGTACCAAGACAAGTGTGTACTGCCTGCAGTCAAGCATGGTGGTGACAGCATCATGGTCTGGGGCTACATGAGTGCTTCTGGTCCTGGGGAGCTGCGCTTTATTAGTGGAATAATAGATTCCAATATGTACTTTGACATTCTGAAGCAGTACATGATGCCCTCCCTTTGGAAAATGGGCGGCACAGCAGTTTTCCAACATGATAATGACCTTCAAGATGACAACTGCCTTCCTGAGGAAGCTGAAGGTGAAGGTGATGGCGTGGCCAAGTATGTCTCCAGACCTGAATCCCATTTAGCACCTGTGGGGCATCCTCAAGAGGAAGGTGGAGTAGCAGGATGCCAGCAACAACCTGTGCAGCTCTGGTGAATTCCATGCCTAGGACAATCAAGGCAGTGCTGGACAGCAGTGGTGGTCACACTAAATATTGACACTATGGACACAATTTGGCATGTTGACAGTGAGGTGTACTCACTTTTGTTGCCACCCATTTCGGAAATAGTGACTGTTTGTTCAGTTGTTTGGACAGTGCAGTAAATCTATACTGCTACACATATTGTACAATGACTAGTCTCGAATATATTCAGGTTTCATTTCTGTAACGTTTTCCCTTAAAAAGATATAATAAATTAATTGTTGAAGTGTGAGGGGTGTACTCATTGTTGTGAGAGGCTGTATGTAAACAAATAGGCATCAATTTGATTCTATATTCCACATTTGATTTTTGGGTGTCCTTGAGACAAATTTTGATCCCTGACTGTGAAACAGCCCATAAATGCTTTTCACGCCCTATAAGGAGCAAGTATAACTCACTAACACAGTAATATCTGAAATCTTCCTTATTTTAACAAAACAGACATGAACAGAGTCGTCGGTGCAATGAACGAAGCAGAGGATTTACCAAAGTCTATGAGCTGTTCGCATTTTAACGGGCGAAAATCCAAAGCATTTTATTTCATTGAATGCCGTATAAATTCTAAATCAGATCACCACATTAAGCAAAATGCCAGCACATGCATTATTTTTAGCAAAGGCTATCGGCTACTCCTGTTAACCAATGTGGCAAACTAGCTCTGTGATCACGGTGGTAAACCGAAAATAAAAAATAGCTGGCTAGTTAGCTTGCTGGCGAGGAGTAAGATAGAGCTACTCCATACAAAGACAGTTCTACTCACAATGCAAGAGGAAAAACCCTGTCATTGAATTTTTCCTCCAAAGAATCAATGCTATCAGCTCTCCAGTCTGTTCCATTCAGAATAACAGCGATTTTCCATCTCCGAATCACATTTGCATTCCGCAAATAGAAGCTCAGCACTTCAGGGTTGGTTCTGGAAGTCTTTTTTTTCCATGCAATGACATCATTCTCAGCAGCGTAAAATTGAGAGAATACAACCTAACTGTTATTACACAAGTGTTTAAATACTTTTCTGAGAGTCCAATCAATGTCTTTCAATTACTGAGGAAAGCTTATACTACCTGGAATTGGTTAAAAAACGTGTCAATCAATGGGTAATTACCAGGAGAGTTTCATGTGGGCGTGAACTATAGCTAAACCTTACTTAGATAAGCCTGAGTAACCATTGAAGTGACTGTATTTCTGTGTGGGATTGTATGAGGCTGTAAAAGACAGCTGAATTTTTCAACCCTGGGTAGAACGCCAATGTGACGGAGCTCAGTAGAAAGATTCACTGGGTGTGCTCTAGAAATTTTTTTTTTTTTTTTTTTTTGCCTTAAGCCACAGTTACTAAACAACCTGATAATGTTTTTGCCTCGAAAAAATCTTCATAGCTACACAATTGAAACAGTGTTGCGCATGCGACTATGACATGCTGCCTGTACTGCGCTATACTGCTATACTGCAATCGCTTATTAAGTTACGTTTATACGTTTATACTCTTTGGATTATATAACCATCTAGCTGACTAGTTAACATTAACTGAGAAAAGTCTTCGGAAATAATCATCACGTTTAAGTGATACGATTTGGTTTCACCCTTACTTTACTCACTTAGCCAGCTGTAATAGGCATGAACTTCTCTGATATGTTAGATTCCTGTGCTTTCGTGTGTCCGAACTGCACGTTCAGATTTTTGTGATGTTAGCTATGTTACTGCCTAACTATCTCAAGAGCAATCGCTGTTACAGCTTGCTAGCTAGTGAAGTTGGGGCAAAAAAACTAATGATATTGCTTAAATATGACGATTGTTCACAAATACTTAAATAGCGCTATCTAGCTAGCAAGATGGCCATATAATCTGAAGAGTAATGTAATATACAATCGCATAAGCAGCAGAAATTACCCACGAAGTGATGCCCCAGCTTGCACTGTCTGCTTGCTGTTCACTCAGCAGAATCTTTTTATCAAGGTAGAAAGCGGTCATGAGGATATGAATGCGAAAGTGACCAATCAGAGTCATCAAATTTGCGCCCCGCTCAGAGCAGGGAATCTGGCAACAGAGTGATGCGCTCGCATAAAATATGATTATTTACGATGAAAGCATCATCAGAAAACTTTCGTCAGCGTGGCGAAGAGCCATAAGAAATCTTTCGCCACAAATGGATTTATTTCACTAATGACGATGTGGCGAATGGCTAGCGCACACCCAGATAAATACTCCATGACAGTGTACTTTGGAATGTGGCGCTGTATACATTGAAAGAAACACAGCAAGAAACAAGTGAACTACAAGAGGATGCCATTTGTTTCTGTCGAGCAGAAGGCTTGGTATTGCCAGCCCATTCGGGCCTGTAAATGTCCAAATATGGTCCTGAATTGCCAGTCCGACCCTTGTATTGCCGGCTACGGTCTGCGGACTAGTTAAGTTTTGCGGAGGCTGGTAGATGACAGACATACCTGGCTGATTAATTATAGTACCTTCTGATATTTGTTAAATAATGAAGTGTGCGTTATTTCTACCCACGTAGCAAAATTGGTCTGGCTCAGTTCTGGCCCACAAAATGCACTTTCATGGCCCAGATCTGACCCTCATACAGCAAGAATGACGGCTCTTTTGTGGCCCAGATCTGGTTTGCCAGAGCAGGGCCAGCTTGGGCCTAATCGGCCCACATGTGGTATGCCATCACATAAACGGTGCCATCATTGCCAGACCTGGCCCACATTACATTAACATACCACCTGCCATGCCAGCAGCTGCTCAGCAGTGCTGGCTTGATGCCAGATCTGGGCCAGACTCGTCAGTTATGTGGATATTGGATCTGCACAAACTGACCCCAAAATTTATTTTAACATTGCATTATTCAATGTTTGACATTAACGCTTGCCCGATTGCCCAGGGCAAGTAAGTCGACGTTGGGCAAGTGTTCTGCCACATGTAAAAAAATAAATCGCCCGAATCGGGCAAGCAACAATTTCTACAGTTAGCTGAGGTTTTCTCTCATTCAGTCGCTCAAAAATATATCATAAAAACAAGTGAATGAAAGTTTCAAAAACATTGTTTCCTGATGAAAGGAACTCACTATATAATTTACATGTACATTCCTTCAACTTTGTTCCTACCACAGTGTACTTATGACTACTGGCGGCGCTCGCCGCTGGTCAGTCCAGTGCATGAGGCGCACAATTGCGCAACTTACATGTTGATTCGTTCCCATTCCTGCACACGGTGTATAGAACATTGCGGAGCCAACCTCAAGTTAGCTCCGTGAACAATCAATTCAATTGCATGCTTTGGTGAAAGTGCATGATGAGTTAGCCTTTTGTCAAGCTCCTCGCGCTTTTTAAGCAATTTGATACGCACTCATAATCTTCCAGACACGCAGCACTTCGCAAGCGAGACAAATAGTAGACCGCCTGTCCTGGGTCCCATGGTGAAGGAAAGTGTCTCTAACAATCGTCTCACGGAACAGAAATAGTTACTCTGAATTCACGTAGCCCGGAAAAAGGCTTACAGTCTACAAAAGGTTAGTACGTACACGTATACTTGCAAACATGATGCCCAGGTCCCTGCCCGACGAACTAAGAGGACGTCTTTTTAGTTTGTTGACCCTGCCTTTTGCCAGGGTCATGGTGCACACACAATTGTCAGGCGTTGTTATGCCAATCTTTCTTTTTCTGTTAACTGGGGTCACATCATTTTTAAGACTTCAATAAAAAAAAATTAATTGCTTTGGGTCAGGTTTTCATGCCGCACGCACCAACATGATGTTAGTAAAGAAGTATTGTGATATTGTCTCAGCAGAAGACGTGCCTACAAAAGTAGAGAAGAAAGTGAAATAAAAGAGGTTCAGTTCTCCAAAAAAAAAAAAAAAGCTGGCACACAAGCAATATTTCTGGTGATTTGCGTGTTTTAAAACTTATATGTGACTTGCTGTGTTATGGTGTTGTATTTGTGCTTGGATTTTTTTCGGGCAAGTAGAATTCCTCTTTGGGCAAGCCTTTTGCAGCTGTTTGAAAATTTGCTTGCCCGGCCGGGCAACTGCTGAAAAAAGTTATGTCGCACCCTGGTATAGTATATACCAATTCTTAATCATTATAAGCTACATGTTGGTCTTGATTGCTTGTTATTCAGGCAAAGTATATAGGGACAGGTTGAGAGTAATGCTACATTAAAAGGCGAAGTTTATTAGTAACTGAATTACTTTATTGCATGGCTTTGGGGAGTAGCTTACAGTCTGGTGGATGCTCCTGTGTATATTATGTTTGCAGTTTGTAATGCCTTTGTATTGAATACTTGGTTCCATTAATAATGCATGAGGCATGTATTGTATTTGTCAGAAATTGAAGAATCAAATAGGTTTTTATTGTTTTTCCTGTGAGATATGAGTGAAGTAAAAAAAAAAAAGTGTGGGGTATTGTAAACTCGATGTACGCCATGTGGATGTCCTGAGCAACTCTGTGATAATGAACATTGAGTCGTTCGTGATGTGTACCTGTATGAATCCAACAAAAAAGAAACGAAAAATGCTTTGGCTTCAAGAAAATGCCACAGCTTCTGACGCATTATCACGTCAGTTAGCTGTGTGTCCAAGAACAGGAAACGGGCACTGTCGCTGACCGACCCTGCCCACAGCAGGCAGGAGTAACATACCACATCAGGGTTTCCCGCAGAAAATCGGTTAGTCAAGGTGGTGACCAGGGGATGGGGTGGGGGGGCAACAGCCAGCATTTATTTACTCTTTATAAATAAACAAAGCAGTTAAAGTGCAATTACAAAGTGACTAAGTCAACAGTCTTGTAACTTTATTACAAAGTTTTTATAAATAGCCGAGATCAAATAATAAGAAATAACAAGGTCAAATAAAAACACACAGTCTTACCAAAATTCATGCTACATGCATGAACACAGCCAAAATTATCAAAAAAAAAAAAAAAAAGTGTGTAAAATGCGCACAACCGTCCCTAAGGGTTAAACGAAAATTAATGTAAGAACGGAAAATGTATTTGTTATCTGTTTTGACTTCAATTCCCCAAATGCTTTGCGGTTGTGGGTATGTTTGGGGTGAGGAGAACGGTATTATGTACGGAAGCGCATTGCATTCACAGGATAAATAAAAATATACACCTTATCTCGTAATTACAAGATCTTGAGAAAAGATTAATGCTACACTCACCGTGTCCTGTGTGATATAGCCAACCTGAATATTTCGGGTCCACAGCCCACTCTGGGTTTCACCCACTACCTCGATGTTTAGAGGACTGAGGCTGTGGCTGTGGAGGTGGCGGAGGAGGAAGCGGCGCAGATGGTGAAGTAGGCCGGCTTCTTTGAATAAAGTACCCTGTTATTTTTGACTGCTTTTTCCCATCCATTACTGTACACTAGAGAAAACCGCGTGCAATTGCCAAACATAGCAGAAAGCCACGCGCAAACACATCGGTAGCCTTGATAAGAAACTAAACGAATTGCATATAGCCTATCTTAATGAAACAGAATATGTGGGCAAGCAGTTGATAGGAGACACTATTCAAATGTTTAGTTTAGATGAATAATTATTTTACCTCCACATGTCCTTCCCACGACGACAGCAGGTTATTGTATATCCGGATAAATAGCTTCTTCCCGTACAAAAAAATAATGTTGGCGTAGCAACAGGTGATAGATGGCGCAGTAACACTTAACCAACAGATGCCAGCCACTATTCGGCCTCATCGTGATGCGGCCTTATTTTACTGTCTATGCATGCGTGGATGCAGCAGAATTTTTTTTTTTTTTCGGGGGACGTAGTCAAGGCGGGGGGGCATTTGTTGTCAAGGCGGCCGCCCTTACTATAAAGCTCTGCGGGAAACCCTGCACATACCTCACGTGTGCTTTTAATGGCACTAAGTACGTTGTATATATTGTGCAGTGTACACTGGTGTATAATTGTGTGTGCTATAGTTTGTACATTGTAGTGGATGTCAAACAATGCATTGCATTTATAGGTTTTGATCTAGTTGGTGTGCTGTATTTAGAATGTGTGGTTCAGTGTTGTGTGTGTATAGTAGGTTCTGTATATAACTTATTGCTCTTCGTCGCGCAAGATAGTGATTTGTATGTGGTGCAGTCCAGTGTGTACTGTACTATGCATTACATAATGTGCACTTTGCAGTTCAGATTATATTCTGTGATTTATACTGTATAGTGTAGCATGCAGGGGTAAGTATATGTGTATTGCAAGTAACACATAATTTATGATGTGTAGTGTATGTAGCGCTAAGTGCCTATGTCTGGTCCCAGGCTGCAGTGGTCTGTGATGCAATACCAGTGGGGGGTCTGGGTCTTTCAGACTCGGAGGTGCATCGGGGGAGAACAAAGAGGAGCAGCCCTCTTACTGCAGCTGAGCCCCCTTTAATAAACTGCCCGAAACATGCTCAGGACCCTGCACATACAGGTAACTCATCCAGCCCTGAACATTGTCAAGACCTGCTGCTTACACATACAGGGTTTACAGGCACCCTGTGAAGTTACCCAAGGTTCGGAGGGCGAAATAAAAATATGATCAGTGTATCTACCAACTGAGCAGGAGGGTCATATTTTCTCAGGCCAGACTAGCTTTCTAATCGGATTACCCATTAAATTAGCCAAAGTAGTTTTCTCATAAGCCAGATTGATTTCATATATACTACAACCCTAATTCCGAAAAAGTTGGGATTCTGTGTAAATCGTACATGAAGACAGAATGCAATGATTTGCAAATCTCATAAATCCATGTTTTTTTGCTATAGAACATGGACAACATATCAGATGTTGAAGGTGAGACATTTTACCATTTCATGAAAAATATTAGCTCATTTTGAATTTGGCAGCAACACATCTCAAAAAAGTTGGGAGAGGGGCAACAACAGGCTGGAAAAATAAGTGGTACTAATAAAAAACAGCTGCAGGAGCATTTTGCTACTAATAAGGTTAATTGGTGACAGGTCAGTAACATGACTGCGTATAAAAAGAGCATTTTAGTGAGGCAGAGTCTCTCAGAAGTACAGATGGACAGAGATTCACCAATCTACAAAAAACTGCATCTAAAAATTGTGGAAAATTTTCGGAAAAATGGTCCTCAATGTAAAATTGCGAAGACTTTGAATCTATAGTACATAATATCGATGGCCTCATGCAAGAAGGGCGTTAGTGACACCAGTCTAAAATGACTTTTTTGGTTTTTTTGAATAATCTGAGACTAGCCCATCTCCTGACCAAGTCTGGAGTCTCAGTTCCTATCCTAAAGGGGTTAAAATGCCTTTTTAAAAAGTTGCATCTGCAGGCAATTTTTTTAACAGCTGGTACTGTGGCAGTTTTTTGGCTCTCCTGTAAAGTTTGTGAAATGTCACTTAAGCCCGTCTTGCATCAGGCCATCGATATCATCAAAAGATTCAGAGAATCTAGAGAAATCTCTGTGCGCAAGGATGCCTATGCCCAACTTTTTTGAGATGTGTTGCTGCCATCAAATTCAAAATGAGCTAAGATTTTTCATGAAATGGTAAAATGTGTCACTTTCAACATCTGATATGTTGTCTATGTTCTATTGTGGAAAAAAAATGTGGATTTATGAGATTTGCAAATCATTGCATTCTGTTTTTATTCACGTTTTAAACAGCATCCCAACTTTTTTGGAATTAGGGTTGTACATGTTCAAGAGTCTCTATGTCAAATTTCAGATGTATACATGAATATTTACATGTCTAATTACTATATGAAAGTGACTTTGACGATACAAAGTCGCTAGAATGCTTAAACACAGGAAATGGTTCGCATACAGCGAAATCGCCGGCGTTAGCATCCTTCTGTCGATTCTTGTGTCGACGAAGCTCAAGTAAATGATTAAAAGGATATCTGGTTAGAAAGGTAAGAAATTTCACTTAGTCACCATTAAATTGACGGAAAATGTCATGTGATTATTTGTATTTGTAGTTTCAGGGAAATTTCAATAAAATGTTTGCAAGAAAGTGTCCCGCTCAGAAAGCAGTTTGTTACATTGAAAAAAGGAGTCTGTTTAGGTAGATTTCTTACATTTTATTATGAAAAGTAAAGTTGCTTTGTACATACAGTGGGGTGCAAAAATTTGGGCACCCCTGGTTTAAATGTCTGTTACAATTAATCTCCAAGTGATTGAAAGCAAACCTGAACACTAAATGCTACAAAGTTAAACATGACACCTTTCTGCAAATTTAAAAGCAAGGTTTCTTTCATTTTAATTTTTTCTGAGTTTTTAAATGATAAGAAAGGAAAAAGGGCCCTCTGCAAAAGTTTGGGAACCCTTTTGGTTTGTTCTTTGTTACCTTTTAAGAAGATGATTACTAAGGCCCAGACCCAGGTGATTTACTCATTAGGGCTTCAATGAGTCTAATGAATATAATTCCAGGGTTGAGCTATATATTCTGAAGTAACTCCATGCCTTCTAAAGTATCTGACTGTGGTGGCTGTTGTGTCTGGTGTTAAAAACCATGTGTTCCTCTACACAGTTGTCCAAGGATGTCAAAATCAAGATAATTCACTTCCGCCAACAAGGAGAGGGCTACAAAAAACTCAAAACATTTCAAACTACCCATTTCTACTGTCAGAAACATCATAAGAAAATGGAAAATAAATAGAACAGTTGAAGTCAAGGCAAGATCTGGAAGACCACGAAAAATTTAAGATAGAATGGCCCAAGATCTGGTGAGAAATGCTCGGAAGCACCCACAAATCACTGCAAAAGAGCTGCAAAAATGAGTAGCAGACACAGGTCTAGTTGTTCACAGGACAACAATACAGTGTATCTTAAACAACAAAGACCTACATGGCAGAGTTGCAAGAAAGAAGCCTTTCCTATGACCTCAACACAAAATAAAGCATCTGAAGTACGAAAAGAAAACCTTGAGAAACCTCAAGCCTATTGGAACAATGTGCTTTGGACTGACGAAACCAAAATTAAACTTTTTGGCCACAACCAAAGAAGGTATGTTTGGAGAATAAAGGGTGAAGCATTTGTAGAGAAGAACACGTTGCCAACTGTTAAGCATGGAGGTGGATCCATTATGCTTTGGGGTTGTGTAGCATCTGGGGGCACAGGCAATATTGTGCGGGTGGAAGGAAGAATGGATTCCACCAAATATCAAAACATTCTAAAGGCTAATGTTCAAAGCTCAGTCCAGAAATTGAAGTTGAAGAGACGCTGGGTATTCCCCAGACTTGAATATTAATGGAAATCTGTGGAGAGACCTCTAACATGTTATGCATGCAAGAAGGCTGAAGAATATTTCTGAGCTAGAGGTGTTCTGTCAGGAAGAATGGGGAAAAATTCCAAAGACAAGAATTGAAAGACCCTTAGCTGGCTACAGGAAGCGTTTGCAAGCTGTTATATCTGCCCGAGGAGGAGTTTCAAAGTACTAGCTGACAGGGTTTCCAAACTTTTGCACAAGGCCTTTTTCCTTGTTTTATTATTTTGAATCTGTAAAAAGTTAAAAATACAAATTATTCTTGCTTTAAAATGTGAAGAAATATGTCATGTTTAACTTTGTAGCATTTAGTGTTCAGGTTTGCTTTCAATCACTTGGAGATTAATTGTAACAGACATTTCAACCAGGGGTGCTCAAATTTTTGCACTCCACTGTAGCTGTAGGATGTCATGTTCACTTTCAGAATTTTTCAAATTCAAGCTAGGCAGTTGGCAAGATAGTTAGCAAATCAAAAGCAAGCTTAGCTTAGTGCATTCTGTACAAAAGACTATGAGTCGCTTGTTGTCGAGTTACTATATAACAGCTAACATTTGTTCTGTGACGATGGCTCATTTTACAGTCCTTGGCTAATTTAGAGACGGGGGAAAGGAATCCCCACAGCTCCAGTCGCAGTCGCACACACGCAGAGTATGCACTGCTGTGCTGAGTACGATTATTAATTACAACCGCTGAGAACACACTCAAGGAAAAGGTCCCATTGGCGTTCACCTGAATAAAAATACAACTTACTGTTGTTACCAAGGACAAAGGCACATATAATTTAAAAGCTTTTGAGCTGAGCTACACTCGTTTAAGTCTTTGCCCTTCAGAAGAATATGTTTTTTGTGTTATTTCAAGCACTTTGTCTGGATTATGTTGGGGATGCACCCTGCAAACCTGTTGCTCAATTAAGAATTAATTTTATTTAGCAAGTATGAGCCTTTTAAAAAAAAAAAAAGCCACATTTTTATTTGTGCTCTGCGGAGCTCACTGTCTCCGGGTTGTTACAGTGCTCTCTGTAGCTCTCACGTAGGCATATGAGCCTTGGGTTTGCTGCTACTGTTAAAAAATACATTTTACATATACGGTGCCTGTGAACCAAAGAAATTGTTTCTTTGTTTTTCGTTACTGAATTTCTAGATTTGAAAAAGAATACATTTGTCATTTATGGTAGAATCAAATGTTGTTTCTCTTTGAATATGTCTGTTTCTAAAACCCAAATTGACTGTCACTGTAAGAAGTAAATTCCACAACATGAGAGACTCCATCGTCTTTGCAATAAAAAAGGTATGTATATCAGTGATGGCCAAAATAAGTTCGAAAATATTGGCAAATCAGATATTGGCAAAAATCCAATATTGTCCATCCCTAAAATGAAGTGCCTGGTTGTTGGAGGTAAGTTAGAAAAGCTCGTCCATAATCTTTTTACTGCTGAAAAATGCTAGTTCGGGACATGGAATTCAGACAAAGTTTTAGATTTTTCCAACAAATCATTCAAATTGTTTACATCCTTGCAATATTAAGTTATTGTCATGCATTGTATGAAAATGTAGCCACCAGTGATATCTTTGTCATTTTGTAATTCATTATATCCTTATTCATCGTAGGCCATGTGCAGGTTACGATTATTCAGTGAATAAATTGTTTGATCTTTAATAAGACAGACCAAAACTGACATCTTTCAATCGTTCCTTAAGAAGTAGCCAAGGTTGCTGAAGGCCTTCACTAGCTACCTTTGACGGAATGTCATGGTTCATGTTGAAAACACCAATAGCAGCAGCTACAATAATTTAAAAAGTAAGGTCCCAATTCTGGTTGGGGCTTACCCGTTGGCCTTAACTCTGTTTGGGGCCGGCTGTGTTACCTGTGGACATAAGTTCTTGATTCTGTTTGGGGCCTTATGCCCACAGGTGAGACAGCCATCGCCAATCAGAGTTAAGACCTATAGGTAACGCTGCCAGCTCCAAATAGAGTTATGACTTATCAGTAACTCAGCCAGCCCCAAACAGAATCAAGGCTGTATGCCTACAGGTAACAGAGCCAGCCCCAAATAGGGCTAAGACCAGCAGGTAACTCAACTAGCCCCAAACAGAGTCATGCCCTGCAGGTAACACAGGTGTCCCAAGGATGGTCATGACCTACTGGTAGCGCAGCCAGCCCCAGACAGAATCAAGACCTTATGCCTTCAGGTAAC
Source organism: Gymnothorax javanicus (assembly GCA_029692085.1). Lineage (NCBI taxonomy): Eukaryota > Metazoa > Chordata > Actinopteri > Anguilliformes > Muraenidae > Gymnothorax > Gymnothorax javanicus. The sequence goes on along the minus strand of CM056202.1, from coordinate 60,330,251 downwards.
ACTGCCAGCTTTAGAGTTAAAGGTCCCTTATTATGCTGATCCTTCTTTTAAAACATACAAGTAATGTTATAATGTTGGATATCCATACTCAACCTCTGCAAAGTTTCTAAACGTGAGATACAGGGATTTTGCCTTAATCCGAGAACGTGATTTCCTGAACGTGATTTCCTCTCTGAACAGCTTGTCCCGAGATCTCCACGAGATTTTGTCCAAACCTGACGTCAGGTTGTTGCGTCCAATCAGGACAGACCTGGCCAGAGCCAATCACAGCGCTGGACCTGCCCACCCTGGAATCTATTCTCTCAGACACAAACGAGCACAAATCATTTAACGTGTAGTGTTATCAGTATATCTCCCAAAGCTGTCCGTACGTGTTTTTTTGGATGCGAAAAAAAGCACAACTATTTTCTCTTCCAAAAGACGATACCACCAGAAATCAGTGGGTAGCTTTTTTGTTTGCCGGTGGCAAACAGCCACACTCAAAGGGAACATTAGCTGTTTGTGCTCAGCATTTCACCGAAGACAGCTTTATCAATAAAGGATAATTGAACGCTGGATATGCTTCTCAGCTGCTTCTCAAACCTGGGGCAGTTGCATCGATCAAGAGCTTGGAGCCACAGGCTGTAAGTAACGATATAACAGCAAATAATGTAAGTGAAGCTAATGTGTTACGGGTGGCTAGCAGTACCGCTAATGACAGTTAGCACTAACAACTGGCCTCAAACGCAGGCTTTGTAAAATGTCTGAATATAAAGTTTGGATCGGTACCAACTGTCCATGACTCAACGACAGACGCAGAAGCTGTAAGTTTTACATTTTGTGTTGCTTTACTAATAAGCCTATCTAACGTGAGAACCTGTTGAATGTGACTGTAGCACTGCAGCTAACGTAGCTAAGTTACTGTTGCTAATGTTTGCGTCCTAAATATGCAAGAGTAAATTATTTCAGGAGACATTCAACAGAAGGTGTGTGAACATAAACCTCATTCGAAGCTAACTTTTTATACTTGTTTGTAATTTGGATGCCTGGTACAACTGTTCACGGTAACGGAACTTATTGTCTGTAAAACTTGTATTGCAGGGTAACATTTGTGTCTGTCGTTGTTATGACCGCTCAGTTATTACCGCATGTTAGTTCGCGTTCCGTCCTATTTAAAAAATGTTCCTGGTTAACTTATATGCAGAGAAAACAATCCTGAGAAAGCAATCGCGAAATGCACTATAACGTGTCTGGTATAACAAACGATTTCTTTGCATTGCCGTGGCGGAATTTCATCCACCTTTGAAAATTTTTCTGGCTAGAAAAAAGACGAAAAAAAAGTGGAGGTCGGATATGGATTTTTCCCAGTAGAAGTTATCAATTTGCTAGCTCCACATAAGCAACCCTTACACCATTTGTGTGTTTTTGCTACAGACGCATTTAGTAGCTTGGTGTCAGCATTGTTGTGTTTTGGTAGAAATGGTTAACAGGAGCTTTTAGGAAAGTTTCTTCCGGATAGCTAAGTGCAGGCCTCGAACTACAGGTGACAAGGGGCACGGCAAAAGTTGCCGTGATCCATGCTGAAAATATAAGGGCACTACGGCAAATGTGCCTCCATATAGGGGGCACAGCAGCAAATCCACCATGGAGCTTTAGGTCATCACTTTAGCTAATAAAAAGTAAAGGTCGGTAGTCTCAGATGTTCCTCACATAAAGTGACCAATCAGCGTGCGCAATGCAAATCAAAACCATTCTTGAAAGAAAACGTTTCCCGTATTTTTCCCCGCTTGCCGTCTTGGAAATTGGCTCAGTATTGCATTGGGACATCGTTTGGGCATTGCTATAATGCAAGTACAAGCAAAGGACATTCCAATCAAACGTTGGGTCAAATAATCATATTTAGCCATTTTGTCCATCTTCTGCCACCCGCGAAATTCGGACTTTCTCCTGTCATTCCAACACTCAAACTGACAACAGCGCTAGATACTGGCTATTAAGACCACTTCCCATGCTTTATCAACACACAACACCTAACCTAAGAGAATTTCAGTACCTCCATAACTTCGTCAATTTGCCACACTTTGCGGCCGCTGACTGCAGTTCGGCATTTTTTTTTTTTTTTTTTTTTGTTCCTTTCACCTGTCGGCATCGTGATCGGAGTTAAAAATAGAGGAGATACATAAATTATTCAAGAATAATTCTGCGCCCGCGATCGCAAGAAAAGGGCAAAAATGACAGCTGTAAAAACCAGTGGCGCTTCGTCGGCCCTAACAAAGGGAAGCCAAAACCTCGCCCTTCAAAGCTTAATGACTTAAACCTTTCGCAGTTTACTTTTCTTGATCAGCAGTTGCTCATACGAATTGTTAGAAGGACAGTCAATTGAGTCAAATTTTTTTTCGATAGCATTGTTATACATTGCACCACGAAATTATGAGGGATTTTCTTTCACACATAAATTACAACATAAATTACCATAGGCCTACGTCTTTATAAATTCATCGCTCAAGTAGCTCATGAAACGGCATAGATTCACAAATTTATTAGTGAGGCTCATTAAGCAACAAGCTGTGCAACATCGCATTCTTTACCTCTATATTAAGATTGTAGAAAACGGATTGTCGTGGCTTCTAGCGAAAGAAGCCTCGCAAACTAATTTATAAAGACGTATTGATAATTTGCGTCATCATTTGCTATCGAAAATAAATTTGACTGTCCTTCCACCAATTCGTATGAGCAACTGCTGATCAAGAAAAGTAAACTGCGAAATGTTTAAGTCATTAAGCTTTGAAGGACGAGGTTTTGGCTTCCCTTTGTTACGGCCGACAAACCGCCACTGGTAAAAACGGGAAAAGCTGTGTGATTTATTTATTTTGGGCTAGGTGTTCTGGCCGAGGGGCACTTACGGCAATGCGGGGAAAGGGCACGGCATTCTACTGCCGTGAACTGGGGCTTTTATAGGTGGGCAGCACGGCAAACAGGTAGGGCATCTACGGCAATTGCCGTCGATGCCGTCGTGAAATTCGAGCCCTGTAAGTGGGTATATAACATGACTATATAACAGTACAGCTACACCCACATGCATGCAAAGCGAGCCAGTACGAGCAAAACACTAAAATTTCAACTGACCATTTGGTGTATATGTTTACATGGACACACATAATCGAAATAAAGGCTCAATCAGATTAAAAATGCTTTGTGTAAACACGTCAATCGGAAGATTCAGATTCGATTCGGTCCATTCGGAAAGAAATTTCATTCAGAATGAGAGAGGTGGTTTATGCCGATCATCAGTCCGAACAACGTCCATGTACACACCCATTCGGATCCTGTCTTTGCGGTTGGGGTAAAATTGTCTTCACTGCGCATGTGTGCTACAAAGAGTGAACGAGGACGTGCAGACAACGTGGCGTTTGTTTACAACAGACGGGTAAGTACAGCTTTACTTCTACTTCTAATATTTCCGGAAAATTAGACAACTCCGTTCATGCCCAAATGAATCATTCTGATTAAACGCGTGGTGATGTATACGCAAGTCATGAGCGGATCATTTCATTTCGTGTCCATGTGAATTTGGATTTTGAATTTCCGATCAACCGAGGTTAGGATCGGATTGGAGAAATTTTGCGCATGTAAACATAGCTACTGACATCCTGCTGTCAACTTTGCTGCAACACTTCAATTGCTTCCTCCACCCATTCGGGGTCGGATTCAGCACAAAACAAGTACGGTTTTACAGCAATAGATGCCACAGAGAGCTGTCCTGAAATACCTGCCATCTTGGTTTCCTGGTTTTTCGGGTCTGCACCCTCCCCCTGAAGCAGGCAGTCAGGCAGCCAATCAGAGCAGCGCCTCATTAGCATAGCCTCCCCTCCCACTCAAAACAGCTCATGTTTCAGGCCAGCACAGACGGGGTGAGAGAAGAGGTCTCACAGGGCCTGGATATGTGTGTGTTTTTTTTTGTGACTGAATTCTTAGCATTATTTTAAAGATCTATTTGTCATATTTTAAACAACTAAATACAGCATAATATGGGACCTTTAAGACCAGCAGGTAAACCCAAAACAGAATCAGGACCTTACACCAGCAGGTAGCACAGCCAGACTCAAACATAGTTAAGACCAGCTGATAAATTCTAAACAGAATCAGGACCATTTGTCTGCAAGTAACCAGCCAGCCCAATACAGAATCAGGACCTGACTCCTACAGGTAAAACAGCCAGCCCCAAATAGAGTCGAGAACTGCTGGTAATATAGCCAGCCCAAAATAGAATCAGGACCTGCACGTGATACAGCCAGCCCCAAACAGAATTAAGCCCTGAAGGTAAGATAGACAGCCGCTAACAGATTTAAAATAGCCGGCCCCAAAGAGCATCAATACTTTATGCCTTTCAGGTAACACTACTAGTCCCAAAATGAATTAAGACTTACAAGTTAGCCCAAAACAGAATCAGGACCATACTCCTACAAGTAACACTGCCAGTCCCAAACAGAATCAAGACGACCTGTTCAAACAGATAACACAGCCCGCACCAAACAAAGTTAAGAACTGCAGGTAAGCCCGAAACAGAACCAGGGCCTTACACCTACAGGTAACACAGCCTGGTCCAAATAGAACCAGGGTCTTATGTCTACAGGTAACACAGTCAGCCCCAAAGTTAAGAGTTACAGGTAACACAGCCAGCCCTAAATGAAGTTCAGAGCTACAAGTACAAACACAGCCAGCTTCAAACAGTGTTAAGACCAACTGGAATCACAGCCTGCTCCAAATAGAATTAGGACCAACAGGTAACATAGCCTGCCCTGAACATAATTAACACTTGCAGGTTACACAGCCAGCCTGAAGCATGGTTAAGAGTTTAGAGGTAACAGCCAGCCCCAAATGGGATCAGAACCTTTAGCCCACAGGCAACACAGCCAGCAGAAAAACAGTATGAAGACCTTATGACAACGGGTAACTCAGCTCGGCCATGGGCCAGTGATGGGTTCCATGCACCCCACACACAATTCTATGAAAACAGGTTTTTTGGATGCCTCTGGATATGGTAATGTTGAATGTTAACAATGAAAATATAGGGATGCAATCCATGTTTTGACTACTAAACACAAGGTACCTTAAAATTGTATGTCGCCGCTCTGCATGAAACATGAATTTTGATCTTTTGTTTGATAGCGTCTAGTACAGTCTAAAATGTGATATTTTGCCATGCAATATACCAAATAACAGCTCATTATCTCTATAAGTTGTATGGTGGTATTGTTAAAACTGAGAATTTTGTGTTTTCTTTTATATGCCTACCCTACATGCATACATTTCCATGAAGAGAAATAAGTTTTATTTTAAGTTTTCTTACATTCTGAGCACACTGTCGTGCCCTTATTCCTTCTGTAGAAGCACCAAGTGATGGTGCAGAGTCTCGCCTTCATTTTGGTGCCAATATTACGGAGAAACTAAATTTAGAAGAGGAAATATAACATTTTAAAGATTGTCTGTGTTAGGTTCGCGGAGGGACACCAGTAGCAAGTCGTGAGTCCAAAGAATGAGATTTTATTGAACCGAAAGATTTCAAACAAACAAGGCGCGTGGGCCAACAAAAACTCTACAAATGAACAGAAATAATGCTGGGGAAAAGGAGGGCACAAGGCCAACAAAAAACTCCACTTAAAGAGCTGAAAAATCAAAACTGAAAAATCTGCAGGATTAAGGGGGGCACGAGGCCAATGAAAAACTACACTCAAAGAGCTGAAACAATAGGGTTGTATGAACGCAATGATATGATCAAGACAAATGACAGCGCATGAACCACACAGCATGAGAACAGGCATGGAATCAACGGACCGACTGCCATCTGGAATGCCTCCGCAGAATGAGAAGGTACGGGGCTTATGAGGGAACGAGGAACACCTGAGCAGAACAGGGAGGGAACAAAGCTTGAACATGAGACACTGGACAAGGTTTATTGACATAACGAGCCCATTAAGAAAATGGGCGTGCTCAGCTAAGTACCAATGAAGTATGCAGATTGAAGGAAGCGTGAAAAAGTTACGCAGCAAAGTAAAGCAAGATCTGAAATACTATCGAAGCAGGAAATCATGGCAATTAACACCCTACCTAAATTAGTAATATTAGTAAAGTGCCCGTCTAAGAGAAACACCTCCCGTGAGCGTTAGTAGATGTTAGTAACTAAAAGCAGTTAATTGACATAAGCTTAGAAAGGCCCGAAATCAGAACAGCGCTGAAGGAAAATGGAAATACCGCAGCCAGCCAATAGCAAAGAAGCAGTGCATGCACTCGAGAAAGCAAAACATGGACTGGAACACACACATGAGGCATAGCGGGACAAGACCTGGAAACAGACACAAGGCAAGACACATCAAGAACATAACAGTCTCTAGTTTAACAGAAACTGCTATTTTCACATATTGAAAGCTGGTGTAGTGAAAATATTTTTTTAGATGACTGTGGGTCCATCTCTGGTGGCATTGTCCCTTTTGTTCTTTTTTTGTACTTACCTGTTTCTATTATTTATTTTACCTATTCTAAATTGTGTCTGCGGTCTTTCATGTTTTGTAAACTCTCGCAACCGTTTTCCATTGTGGTTTTCTCAACTGCAAATGGCAAATAAACTAACCTCTGACTCTGACTCTGAATATTAAATCTAATGTGAATCCGTCATGGATTCTATTATGTAAGACCTTGATATTATATAATATACCTAATGGTTTTATGCCAAGAAATGATGTAGGGGAGGCTTGGGAGAGTTGGGCCACTTTTTAGCTTACCGGCCCTATGGGCCGATAAGCTATTGTCGTGGCGTGGCGTCCGTCGTCCGGTTGCAGATAGAGATTAAGTTTGTATTATCGACATACAGGAAGTCATATATGATCTATATTTTGGCAATATTAAATGTGACACCAGATGACTTTCAAAGGTCAAACTCGAGGTCAGGGAATATATTAACAATGTTAAAAGATATGACTTGAAATTTCAAAAAATTATTTCTCAAAAACTGTCCGATAACTTTTTTTTCTAAATCTGGCAATCAACTCACCTTGGTACACTTTATGTACAGTGCGAGTGCCATTTTGATTGAATCGACGGAAGTGGGTCTAATGTGGGCGCTGTACTTTAACATTGGGTCTTATGGAGAATGGGCCAAATCGCCTGTGGAAGCTAAATGGTTTCAGATAGAGATTAAGTTTGTATTACTGATATATAGGAAGTAATATATGACCTATATTTTGGCTTTGTTTAAGTTGACCTCAGATGAGGTTGAAAGGTCAAACTTGAGGTCAAGCAAAATGTTACAATTTTCAAAGGTTTCTAGGCTTGAAAATATTGAAGATTGGGAACATATGTGCATTGAACACTTATAAGAAGTCATGTATGAACTTTCGTTTGGTGGCCTTGAACTTGACCTTCGGCGACCTTCGAAGGTCAAACTTCACGTAGTGAAATTTCAATGAGTTCTATCACCAAAACTATTACAGATAGAGCTTAGGTTTGGACTGCGGGCATATAGGAAGGCATTTATGAAGTTTCATTTGGTGCCATTGAACTTGACCTTCAGTGACCTTCAATGCCCAAACTTCACAGTGAAATTTCAATGACTTATATCAGCAAAATGGTTACAGATAGTTTTGGTTTGCATTGGAGATGTATAGGAAGTCATACATGAACTTTCGTTTGGTGGCCTTGAACTTGACCTTCGGTGACCTTCAAACGTCAAACTTCACATTGTGAAATTTCAATGACTTCTATCACCAAAACTATTACAGATAGAGCTTAGGTTTGTATTGTGGCCATATAGGAAGTCATGTATGAAGTTTCATTGGGTGACCTTGAACTTGACCTTCAGTGACCTTGAACGGCCAAACTATAACAGTGAAATTTCAATTACATATCAGCAAAATTGTTACAGATTGAGTGTAGGTTTGTATTGGAGACGTATAGGAAGTCATATATGAACTTTCATTTGGTGACCTTCATATTGACCTTTGAAGGTCTAACTTGACCTAGAGAAAATTCAATGACTTCTATCACTGAAAAGGTCACAGATGGAGCCTAGGTTTGTGTTACTGACATAGGAAGTCACAAATAAACTTTCATTTGGTGACATTCAGTTTGACTGTTGATGACATTCGAAGGTCAAACTTGACATAATACAATTACAATGACTTGTCTTTCCAAAACGGTCACAGATGGAGTCTAGGTTTGTATTAGAGACATATAGGAAGTCATATATGAACTTTCATTTGGTGACCTTCGTACTGACCTTCAAAGGTCAAATGTGACCTAGTGAAAATTCAATGACTTGTATCACTAAAACGGTCACAGATGGAGCCTAAGTTTGTGTTACTGACATCTCGGAAGTCACATATGACCTCTCATTTGGTGACATTCAACTTGACTGTCAGTGACCTTTGAGGGTCAAACTCAACAGTGAAATGACAATAACTTGTATCACCAAAATGGTCACAGATTGAGCCAAGGTTTGTATAGAGACATTTAGAAAGTCATATATGAAGTCCATTTGCTGACCACAACTTGACATTCTGTGACTTTCAAAGTTCACAATTGACATATTGAATACAAATTGACATATTTTAATGACTTGTATCACAAAAACTGCTTCAGAGCTTAGGATTGTATTACAGGTCTTATAAATGTATGTGAACTTTTAATTAGTGACCGTGACATTGATTTTCATTGATTCAAATGTCAAACTTCACATAAAAATTTTCATAACTTGTATCAGCGTTGTAAGACTGCTTGCTGGTAAGCTACAGGACCCTTGGTCCTATTTTTATATTTTAGCATATCAAGCTAATTCTATTCACGGCATATTATTGCACTTACGATACACACATCCAATAATACACTTCCTGTATCAGATGTTTCTGAATGCAAGCATATGTGTGGAAGGGGGAGACAAGTTTTAAAGTAATGTCTTTTGGCCCAACTCTCCCTCCTAGTGAGGAGAGTTGGGCCAGGGCCAGGGGAGACTTGGGCCACTGCTGAGGAGAGTTGGGCCACATACAGGAGAGTTAAGATAGACACACAACAACCATCCAGGCAAGGAAAATATGAACAGTTTAATTCCAAATTCATGAAATAACAATGAACATGAAATGAATCAATATTCTTGTAGAAATCCACTAGCAAAAGTCAACACTGAACAGAAACTTCTTGCAACACATTTTGTGTCAACGTATTAACTACATAATATATAGTGTTTCCACTGGCCGCTTTGAACATTCAAAGTGCAATATATTGCATCATGTCCATGTACATAGGAAAATTACGTATGATGTGTACGAGACTATTTACAGTAAAACTTTCATAGATGAATTACAATAAATATAAGCAAGTGAATGTTGATTACATTTGGTTTTGCATCCGTTACACTTCCCATGTTGCTGTTGGGGCCGAACCACACCCCTGCCCACAGCCGCCAGAGAGCACAAGTTGCAGATGTGTTCTAATCTGCTGCAATACAAAATACATCATTTCTTGGCATAAAACCATTAGGTATATTATATAAAATCTAGGTCTTACATAATAGAATATATAAGGGATTCACATTAGATTTAATATTTTCATTACACCAGCTTTCAATATGGATGTGAAAATAGCAGTTTCTGTAAAACTAGAGACGACCTTTGAAATGTTATATTTCCTCTTCTAAATTTGATATCTCCATAATATTGGTACCAATATGAAGGCGAGACTCTGCACCATCACTTGGTGTTGCTACAGAAGGAATAAGGGCACGACAGTGTGCTCAGAATTAAAGAAAACTTAAAATAGAACTTATTTCTCTTCATGGAAATGTATGTATGTAGGGTAGGCATATAAAAGGAAACACAAAATGCTCAATTTTAACAATAGCACCATAAAACTTTATTTTTCTTATAGAAATAATAATGAGCTGTTATTTGGTGTATTGCATGGCAAAATAGCATATTTTAGACTGTACTAGACGCTATGAAACAAAAGATCAAAATTCATGTTTCACACGGAGCGCAGACATACAATTTTAGGGTACCTTGTGTTTAGTAGTCAAAACATGGATTGCATCCCTATATTTCCAATTTTAACATTCAAATTCATGTTTACCGCATCCAGAGGCATCCGAAAAACCTGTTTTCATTGAATTGTCGGGAGGGTGCATGGAACCCATCACTGGCCCATGGCCGAAGCCAACCCAAAAAGAATTCAGACCTTTAAGTGGGCCCAGAACAGATTCAGGACTTTATGACCACAGCTAACGCAGTCAGCCCCTAACAGAATCAGGGCGTACACGCAACACAGCCTGCCCCTAACAGAGTTGAGAACTGCAGATGACACAGCCAGCCCTAAACAGAATTAAGACCCTCAGTTATTATTGCCAGTCCCAACTAGAATCAGGACCTCCTGGTGATACAGCCAACCCCAGGACCTACATGTAACACGGCCAGCCCCAAACATTCAAAACCTACAGAAAACTTTGTGCTTTGCCAGCACAAAGAAAGTTCACGGCAATACCTTGCATGTGATATTCAAACTTCAAACCCTCATAAAGGGATGAGATCTCTCTTCGTCTCTCAGATGGGAGCGTAATTCGGCGTTCCAGCAGAAGGAGAGCCAGTCAGGGCCCAGAGAGGAAGGGGAACATGGACTCCTGCCATCAGGTATATTACAGACCCCGGATTACCTTCTAAGCTCACAAACTATATCTGCAGTCTAGTATATTATCTACTGTCTGATATTAGATTATCAGTCGTCAGGTACAGTATATTAACAACAGTAACAGACAAAATTATGTACAGAAAGGTTAATTATACACAGTAAGCACAAGATTACTCACATTCAGGTTCTTTACTCACCGTCAAATATACAGACATCTGTTGTCGCATACATTACTTTCTGTGAGCTTCAAGGTTACCTACATTCAGGTACATTAACCCCTTTCTGCAGATGTAGACGCTCGCATCAATGGAACTGCAAATTTAAGCACGCAGTTACTGTACTCCATCACTAGATGGCAGCCCCAGATCAGTTATTGAATATTCACAAGCAAGCAGAGTTCGAACGTGGTTTTGAATATGTGGAAGTTCACTCCACTCCCTGTTTTTCAAGAGTTGCATGAATTAAACTCCTTAGCTAAGCCTGATGTGCAAACTGGTCAATATCCTTGCCCGTAGTATCGATCCAGCAGTTTAAAAAAATGATCTCTTGCAACAGAAAAATCGTTGTACTCTGTAGCAACCACTTTAGCTACAGTGAGCCAACAGTATTCCAATATACTGGTTCAGAAAAATCAGTTTTCTGATGCAAAAAATTCGACATGGTATTGATTCTCTCACATTCTACTGTCAATTACAGTCATCACATACAAAAAATGCGTAGTTCCCTACCGTGGATTTACGTGTAGATTCCTTCAGTGACAAATTCAGCGCTTCCTTATATCTACCCAACTACTGGTGTTGATAGCCAATCACTCAATTATACACTCAGGCGCTTCTGCGTAACTGCACAGTTATAGTTCACGCCCTCGTGAAACTCCCCCGGTAACGATGTATTGATTGGCTCGTTTCTTATCCAATTCTTTAGCGTTTAGACGTTCCACAGTAAGTGAAACACATTGATTGGACAAACATAAGAGCATACAAGCCTATGCGTATCAGCAAGCTCGGTTGTATCCTGTCTACGCTGCGCACATTGTGCGGCTGAAATAGGCGCGATTTATAGAAAAAAGACTCGTAAAACTGGCCTTAAAGTGTTCAGTTACATTTACAGGATTTAAATGAGATAAGGACATGGTCAATGGGAATTATTTCAAATGAAACAGGACCGGAGGGTTCCTTCTACCGGACACATCGGTCTCTGGAGGAGGGATTCAATGAAAAACGTTAGGCTGCTACTTTTGCTTTTTGTTTTGGAATGTATACCGTATTCAACAAAGTCAAATGCCAAGGTGTTTTTTCCTGTTTAAAATGTGAACTGCCCATGCATTTGGGTGGACCCCCTGGTACGTTCATTGCACCGTTCTGTTGAATCTAGGGAGGCGTATATTATTTGATCTTCCCTGAAAGTGGAATGTCTGTTCTGTTAAAATAAGGTATATTTCAGAATTCAGATATTACTGAATCAGTGAGTTGGACTTGTTCCATATAAGTGTTGAAATGAGTTTGTGAGCTCCGAAGTGGGAACTGGTAGCTTTCATTGCAGGGTGAACGTTCTGGCCATTTAATCAGCAGTTTATTTAATGAGTATGTCTGCTGGCTTGGGGGACTTTGAAGAAAAATGGACAAAACTCTAAACTTTATTATGGAGAAAAGGCATGTTTTGTGTTTGGAGAGGTTACTGGTGACCACTGATGGTCAACTGCACTGATATTGATAAATTCATGCTAAACTCAACCAGAAAATCGTTAGTTCATATTAAATTTCATGCCTCAAAACTTTATTTGCGTTAAATACATGATTATTTTTTGATTTGACAGTGCACCATTTTGAGGGATCTCAGACTTTGGGGAGCCACTTGGATAGCTGTATAATTTGGCTGATAGCATGTATGTAATCTAGAATGTAATGTTGAAGATGAATTCTACTTATGGTCAATGAGTTTATGATCCCAGAAATGTATAGATTTAAGCCCCAGCAGTTTTTCAGTTCTCAGTATTATTTTTTTTGCAATTTCATGAAGATTTTTTTATGTTTGCAGCCCATTTTCTATACCAAAATCATGAAAATAAACTGAAATACGATGTAATTCTAAATGCTCTAAGTGTCTTTTCTGAGTTGAGCCACATTTTTCCTCTTTATGAAGCGTAAATCTTGAATTATAAAGCATTAAGTTGGGTAATCCATAAATAGCCAAATTTGGCTTCTGCGCAAAGGGGTTAACTTTACTGCATAGGAGATTCCAAGATTCCAGTACAGTAAGGTACGCATTTACCAACAGGCACCAACATTTCCAAATCAGCTGCTCAGTCTCTTTGACTCACTGACTCTCTCACTTGTGCACAGACCCATACTTAGTGACTCATGTGGAGTTGAACTGTTGCTTCCTCCACAGAGTTGTACCAGGATTAAGCCATGCCCTCCCTCTGCAGGGCTGCCGGAGCAGGACTCAAAAGATTCCTCTCACAGTATCGACTCCTCTCACAGCCTCAGCACTTCTCAAGACCTTGACTCCTCCTGTTCGACAGAGATTCCTCATCAACCAGAGTACAAGGTGAGAAAATTTGTGATCAAAAGTATTTTTGATATGTGGCTGATTGGTAATCTGTGGGTCTGTGGGTTCTCTGAGTATTTTCTTCAGTTTTAGGATAGCATTGTTTTCTGACTGACTGGCTGTCTCCTTTCCTCATCTCTCTCTTCCTGTTGTATAGTAATTTAGTGAGTTATCACTGGCTAGGTATGATTGGCTATGATGGGCTAACTGGGTGCCTGCTTATGCCCCCTGCAGGACGGTAAAGGCTTTGGTGTGGGAGAACTGGTGTGGGGGAAGATCAAAGGCTACTCCTGGTGGCCGGGCATCGTAGTGAACTGGCATATCACTGGCAAGAGGCAGGCCATGCTTGGCATGCGCTGGCTGCAGTGGTTTGGAGACGGCAAGTTGTCAGAGGTGAGACTGGGGTCAAAGGTCAAAGGAGTAACCCCATAATAACTATCCATGCCTGTAAGCCTATGAAAACAGGAATGTTGTGAAAGGCTCTCTTTATATATATTTTTCTGCCTGTCATGAATTCTCGTCCCAATTTGAATCTCTTGCCGGGAAATACATTAGTGTTAATTACCAAAGCATTTGACAACACGCATACGTACCATATTTACGCTTTCCCTGTGTTCACACAATGAGCAATTTTAAGGATGGGTCGCTGAAGTGCGCTTGGCTGAGCGAGTGAAAACTACAATAAAAATATAGCCTCAAACGGCAATTCCGGGATTCAAGCCAAGAAAGAACATTAGTAGTTGAAAGCTTTAACAGCTTAATTAACAAGTGCTGCAACTAAAAGTGGCCATGTTCCCCGCCAGGTGACAGAAATCGACTGGGGTCTGCGTATCACAAAATTACACATTGAAGCCAAAGATGAATAAAATCGGTCAAAGTGTTCTCGAGATTTCGCGTTCACAACAAACGGGACGTGACAGACTGCCGGACAGCCGGACAGATGGACTGATGGAGCTGAATACTATGTCCCCCGGCCCTAATACACCTTGACCCCAAAGATGAATGGAATCTGTCAAACCGTTCTTGAGATATAACGTTCACAACAAACGGAACATGACGGACGGATGGACAGACGGACGGAGCTGAATACCATGTCCCCCGCCCCTAATACACCTTGACACCAAAGACGAATAAAATCGGTCAAACCGTTCTAGAGATATCACGTTCACAACAAACAGGACATGACGGACGGACGGACGGACGGATGGAGCTGAATACTATGTCCCCCGCCCCTAATACACCTTGACACCAAAGATGAATGGAATCGGTCAAACCGTTCTTGAGATATGATGTTGACAAGGAATTTGAAAGTGGTCAAATGATCTTAATGACCTTGAGAATAATGCCAAGAATTCACGGAATTCTACTGATAAATGGAATCGGTCAAACGTTCTTGAGATCACACCAACAATACCTTAACACCAAAGATAAATGGAATCGGGGGTCAAACCGTTCTTGAGATATGGACCTATTTTGCGTTCAGAACAATTGCTGATTTATTGTCTATTTTGTGTTATAGCGCCCCCTATGGGCCAATTTGCATGAAACTGTCAAGTTCATATATGTTCCTGGTACTCATATGGACATATTCTGCAAGTTCTGTGATGATTGGCAATTTAATGGGTGTTGAATTTTGTCCATTTATGTGCTAAGGACAAACAACGCCCCTGCTTACGTTCATTGGTCATTATCTTGGAAATGAAATGAGACTTCAACAAGTTTTATGCAATCTTTGATTTAAGTCTGATTTGGTCCACTGATGATCCACAGCAAATTTCAGAGTATGTTTCAAGTACTTAAGGAATTGGACCTTGCTGGCCTTGGAGGAGATGTCAAAAATGTGTTTTTCAAAAAATTCAAAATTTCATAATGGGGAGAATCACATATGGCGGATCTTAGAGGTTTTTATGGAAAAGTTGTTTTTAAAAAAATTCAAAATTTCGGAGAGATTATGGAAAAGTTGTAGAGATTAGACCAAGGAATGTCTCTACCAAGTTTCGTGTGAATCGGACTTACAGCGTAGGAGTTATGACCTTTAAAGTGAAAACCTGTTTTTCTTGAATTATAGCGCCACCATCAGGCCGATTGAGTTAAAAATGCCTTGGTCAGCATTTACACACAACTTCCAACCAATGTGCAAAATTTCAGGTCTCTACCATTTACCATCTCACGGGAATTTGCGAAAACATTTCTGAAGAAGAAAAGAAATAATAATAATAATAATAATAATAAAATATAGCCGCAAGCGGCAATTCCGGGGTTCAAGCCACGAAAGACCATTAGTTGTTGAAAGCTCTAACAGCTTAATTAACAAGTGTTGCCACTAAACGTGGCCATGTCCCCCGCCAGATGACGGAAATCGACTGGGGTCGGCGCATCACAAAATTACACATTGAAGCCAAAGATGAATTAAATTGGTCAAAGCGTTCTCGAGATTTCGCGTTCACAACAAATGGGACGTGACGGATGGACGGCCAGATGGATGGACTGATGGAGCTGAATACTATGTCCCCCGGCCTTAATACTCCTTGACCCCAAGGATGAATGGAATCGGTCAAACCATTCTTGAGATATCACTTTCACAACAAATGGGATGGGATGGACGGACAGCGGACGGATGGAGCTGAATTCTATATCCTCCGCCCTAATACACCTTGACACCAAAGATGAATGGAACCGGTCAAACTGTTCTTGAGATATCATGTTGACAAGGTATTTGTAAGTGGTCAAATGGTCGTAATGACCTTGAGAATAATAGCAAGGTCACGTAAATCGAGTGAGTTGTGAGCACCCCCCAATACACCTTGACACCAAAGATGAATGGAATCGGTCAAACCTTTCTTGAGATATCGTGTTCACAACAAACGGGACATGACGGACAGACAGATGGGCGGACCCCCACCCCTAATACACCTTGAAACCAAAGACGAATGGAATCGGTCAAACCGTTCTTGAGATATCACGTTCACAACAAGCGGGACATGATGGACAGAAGGACGACAGACGGAGCTGAATACTATGTCCCCCACCCCTAATACACCTTGACACCAAAGATGAATGGAATCGGGTCGAACCGTTCTTGAGATATCATGTTCACAACAAACGGGACGGGACAGGACGGATGGACGGCTGGGCGGATGGATGGAGCTGAATACTATGTCCCCGCCCTAATACACCTTGACACCAAAGATGAATGGAATCGGTCAAACCTTTCTTGAGATATCACGTTCACAACAAACGGGACACGGACAGACGGACGGTGGGACGGAGCTGAATACTATGTCCCCTGCCCCTAATACACCTTGACATCAAAGATGAATGGAATCGGTTGAACCGTTCTTGAGATATCACGTTCACAAACAAACGGGACAGGACAGACGGACGGATGGCTGGGCAGGGCGGATGGAGCTGAATACTATGTCCCCGCCCCTAATACACCTTGACATCAAAGATGAATGGAATTGGTTGAACCGTTCTTGAGATATCATGTTTACAACAAACGGGACAGGACGGACAGACGGGACGGATGGATGCGGAGCTGAATACTATGTCCCCGCCCCTAATACACCTTGACATCAAAGATGAATGGAATCGGTCAAGCCGTTCTTGAGATATCACGTTTGACAAGCGGGACAGGACGGAGTGGTCAAATGAATACTATGACCCCGAGAATAACCTTGACATCAAAGATGAATGGAATCGTCGAACCGTTCTTGAGATATCACGTTTACAACAAATGGGACAGGGACGGACGGACAGTCACGGATGGATGGAGCTGAATACTATGTCCCTTAATACACCTTGACACCAAAGATGAATGGAATTGGTCAAACCGTTCTTGAGATATCATGTTCAAGGAACAAAAGGGTCAAATGATCTTAATGACCGGAAATCTACTGGGGTCGGCGTATCACACAAATATACCTTAACACCAAAGATAAATGGAATCGGTCAAACCGTTCTTGAGATATCGCGTTCAGAACAAACGGGGCATGACGGACGGCCGGACGGAGCTGAATACTATGTCCCCTGCTCCGCTTGCTACCGTGGCGGCGGGGACAAAACCCCTTTGAGAGTATGTTGCAGGTATTTATTTGGACCTATTTTGCCAGTGTAATGATTGGACCAACAACTTATGATCTATAGTCTGACTTGTGTTATGTTAGGCTATTTTGTGCATTTATGGCACCCCCTGATGGTCGATTTGATTGAAACTTTCAGGCTATGTTTCAGGTTCATATGTGGACATATCCTGTGAGTTTTTAATGACTGGAAAAACTTTATGATTTATAGTCTGATTTGTGTTATACCACTTATGTTTCAAGCTTATATGAATATATCCTGTGAGTTTTATGGCTATAGGACAAATTGCTGATTTATAGTCTGATTTGGACTTTGTTTTTGCATTTAAGCGCCCCCTATCTGTTTTTGAATGAAATTTTCAGAGATATGTTTCAGGTTCTTATATGAATATATCCTGTGAGTTTTATGGCTATAGGACAAACAATTGCTGATTTATAGTCTGATTTGTGTTATACCATGCTGCTTTGTTTTGCATTTATAGCGCCCCTATCAGTCAATTTGAATGAAATTTTTCAGGGTATGTTTCAGGTACTTTTATGAATATATCCTGTGAGTTTTATGGCTATAGGACAAACAATTGCTGATTTATAGTCTGATTTGTGTTATACCACACTGCTTTGTTTTGCATTTATAGCACCCCCTATCAGTCAATTTGAATGAAATTTTTATATCCTGTATGTTTCTAAGGACAAACAACTTATATGAATATATCCTGTGAGTTTTTTATGGCTATAGGACAAACAATTGCTGATTTATAGTCTGATTTGTGTTATAGGACCACACTGATTTTGTTTTGCATTTATAGCACACCCATTTATCATTCAATTTGAATGAAATGAATATTTTGTGAGTTTTATGTTTCAAGTATTTATATGAATATATCCTGTGTTTTTTTATGGCTATTTGAAGGACAAACAAGGACAAACAATTGCTGATTTATAGTCTGATTTGAGTTATACCATGCTGCTTTGTTTTGCATTTATAGCGCCCCTATCAGTCAATTTGAATGAAATTTTCTGGGTATGTTTCAGGTACTTATATGAATATATCCTGTGAGTTTTATGGCTATAGGACAAACAATTGCTGATTTATAGTCTGATTTGTGTTATAGCGCCCCTATGGGCCGATTTGCATGAAACTGTCAAGATATGTTCCTGGTACTTATATGGACATATTCTGCAAGTTCTGTGATGATTGGCCCAATGGTTGTTGAATTTTGTCCATTTTTGTGCAAAGCCACGCCCCTGCTGAAGTTCATTGGTCAATATCTTGGAAACAAAATGAGATTTCAACAAGCTTTATGCAATCTTTGATAAGCTTGGTGCACTGATGATCCACAGCCAATTTCGAAGGAATGGGACCCTACGGCCTAGGAGGAGATGTCAAAAATGTGTTTTTCAAAGAATTCAAAATTTCGGAAAATCAAATATGGCCAATCTTTAGAGGTCCTATGGAGAAGTTGTAGAGAATGGACCAAAGAATGTCTGTACCAAGTTTTCGTGTGAATCGGACTTACAGCCTAGGAGTTATGACCTTTAAAGTGAAAACCTGTTTTTCTTGAATTATAGCGCCACCATCAGGCCTACTGAGTTAAAAATGCCTTGGTCAGCATTTACACACAACTTCCAACCAATGTGCAAAATTTCAGGTCTCTACCATTTACCATCTCACGGGAATTTGCGAAAACATTTCTGAAGAAGAAAAAAATAATAATAATAATAATAATAATAAAAATATATAAATATAGCAGAAGCGGCAATTCGGGGTTCAAGCCACGAAAGACCATTAGTTGTTGAAAGCTCTAACAGCTTAATTAACAAGTGTTGCCACTAAACGTGGCCATGTCCCCCGCCAGGTGACGGAAATCGACTGGGGTCGGCGCATCACAAAATTACACATTGAAGCCAAAGATGAATTAAATTGGTCAAAGCGTTCTCGAGATTTCGCGTTCACAACAAATGGGACGTGACGGACGGACGGCCAGATGGATGGACTGATGGAGCTGAATACTATGTCCCCCGGCCTTAATACTCCTTGACCCCAAGGATGAATGGAATCGGTCAAACCATTCTTGAGATATCACTTTCACAACAAATGGGATGGGATGGACGGACAGCCGGACGGATGGAGCTGAATTCTATATCCTCCGCCCCTAATACACCTTGACACCAAAGATGAATGGAACCGGTCAAACTGTTCTTGAGATATCATGTTGACAAGGTATTTGTAAGTGGTCAAATGGTCGTAATGACCTTGAGAATAATAGCAAGGTCACGTAAATCGAGTGAGTTGTGAGCACCCCCCAATACACCTTGACACCAAAGATGAATGGAATCGGTCAAACCTTTCTTGAGATATCGTGTTCACAACAAACGGGACATGACGGACAGACAGATGGGCGGACCCCCACCCCTAATACACCTTGAAACCAAAGACGAATGGAATCGGTCAAACCGTTCTTGAGATATCACGTTCACAACAAACGGGACATGATGGACAGAAGGACGGGCGGACGGAGCTGAATACTATGTCCCCCACCCCTAATACACCTTGACACCAAAGATGAATGAAATCGGTCGAACCGTTCTTGAGATATCATGTTCACAACAAACGGGACGGGACAGACGGACGGACGGCTGGGCGGACGGATGGAGCTGAATACTATGTCCCCCGCCCCTAATACACCTTGACACCAAAGATGAATGGAATCGGTCAAACCTTTCTTGAGATATCGCGTTCACAACAAACGGGACATGACGGACAGACGGACGGGCGGACGGAGCTGAATACTATGTCCCCTGCCCCTAATACACCTTGACATCAAAGATGAATGGAATCGGTTGAACCGTTCTTGAGATATCACGTTCACAACAAAGCGGGGCCAGGACAGGCGACGGATGGCTGGGCAGACGGATGGAGCTGAATACTATGTCCCCGCCCCTAATACACCTTGACACCAAAGATGAATGGAATCGGTTGAACCGTTCTTGAGATATCATGTTTACAACAAAGCGGGACAGGACGGACAGGCGGGCAGACGGAGCTGAATACTATGTCCCCCGCCCCTAATACACCTTGACATCAAAGATGAATGGAATCGGTCGAGCCGTTCTTGAGATATCACGTTTACGACAAACGGGACAGGACGGACAGACGGACGGAGCTGAATACTATGTCCCCCGCCCCTAATACACCTTGACATCAAAGATGAATGGAATCGATCGAACCGTTCTTGAGATATCACGTTTACAACAAATGGGACAGGACGGACGGACAGACGGCCGGGCGGATGGATGGAGCTGAATACTATGTCCCCCGCCGCTAATACACCTTGACACCAAAGATGAATGGAATTGGTCAAACCGTTCTTGAGATATCATGTTGACAAGGAATTTGAAAGTGGTCAAATGATCTTAATGACCTTGAGAATAATGCCAAGGTCACGGAAATCTACTGGGGTCGGCGTATCACACAAATATACCTTAACACCAAAGATGAATGGAATCGGTCAAACCGTTCTTGAGATATCGCATTCAGAACAAACGGGGCATGACGGACGGCCGGACAGAGCTGAATACTATGTCCCTTGCTCCGCTTCGCTACCGTGGCGGCGGGGACAAAAACCACTTTAAGAGTATGTTGCAGGTTTTTATTTGGACCTATTTTGCCAGTGTAATGATTGGACCAACAACTAATGATCTATAGTCTGATTTGTGTTATGTTAGGCTATTTTGTGCATTTATGGCGCCCCCTACTGGTCAATTTGATTGAAACTTTCAGGCTATGTTTCAGGTTCATATGTGGACATATCCTGTGAGTTTTGTAATGACTGGAAAAACTTTATGATTTATAGTCTGATTTGTGTTATACCACGTTGCTTTGTTTTGCATTTATAGCGCCCCCTATCGGACAATTTGAATGAAATTTTCAGAGATATGTTTCAAGTACTTATATGAATATATCCTGTGAGTTTTATGGCTATAGGACAAACAATTGCTGATTTATAGTCTGATTTGTGTTATACCATGCTGCTTTGTTTTGCATTTATAGCGCCCCCTATCGGTCAATTTGAATGAAATTTTCAGAGATATGTTTCAAGGTACTTATATGAATATATCCTGAGAGTTTTATGGCTATAGGACAAACAATTGCTGATTTATAGTCTGATTTGTGTTATACCACACTGCTTTGTTTTGCATTTATAGCACCCCCTCAGTCAATTTGAATGAAATTTTCAGAGTATGTTTCAAGTACTTATATGAATATATCCTGTGAGTTTTATGGCTATAGGACAAACAATTGCTTATTTATAGTTGGATTTGTGTTATACCATGCTGCTTTGTTTTGCATTTATAGCGCCCCCTATCAGTCAATTTGAATGAAATTTTCTGGGTATGTTTCAGGTACTTATATGAATATATCCTGTGAGTTTTATGGCTATAGGACAAACAATTGCTGATTTATAGTCTGATTTGAGTTATACCACACTGCTTTGTTTTGCATTTATAGCGCCCCCTATCAGTCAATTTGAATGAAATTTGCTGGGTATGTTTCAGGTACTTATATGAATATATCCTGTGAGTTTTATGGCTATAGGACAAACAATTGCTTATTTATAGTTGGATTTGTGTTATACCATGCTGCTTTGTTTTGCATTTATAGCGCCCCCTATCAGTCAATTTGAATGAAATTTTCTGGGTATGTTTCAGGTACTTATATGAATATATCCTGTGAGTTTTATGGCTATAGGACAAACAATTGCTGATTTATAGTCTGATTTGAGTTATACCACACTGCTTTGTTTTGCAGTTATAGCGCCCCCTATCAGTCAATTTGAATGAAATTTGCTGGGTATGTTTCAGGTACTTATATGAATATATCCTGTGAGTTTTATGGCTATAGGACAAACAATTGCTGATTTATAGTCTGATTTGTGTTATAGCGCCCCCTATGGGCCGATTTGCATGAAACTGTCAAGGTATGTTCCTGGTACTTATATGGACATATTCTGCAAGTTCTGTGATGATTGGCCCAATGGTTGTTGAATTTTGTCCATTTTTTGTGCAAAGCCACGCCCCTGCTGAAGTTCATTGGTCAATATCTTGGAAACGAAATGAGATTTCAACAAGCTTTATGCAATCTTTGATAAGCTTGGTGCACTGATGATCCACAGCCAATTTCGAAGGAATCGGACCTACGGCCTAGGAGGAGATGTCAAAAATGTGTTTTTCAAAGAATTCAAAATTTCGGAAAATCAAATATGGCCAATCTTAGAGGTCCTTATGGGAAAGTTGTAGAGAATGAACCAAAGAATGTCTGTACCAAGTTTCGTGTGAATCGGACTTACAGCCTAGGAGTTATGACCTTTAAAGTGAAAACCTGTTTTTCTTGAATTATAGCGCCACCATCAGGCCTACTGAGTTAAAAATGCCTTGGTCAGCATTTACACACAACTTCCAACCAATGTGCAAAATTTCAGGTCTCTACCATTTACCATCTAACGGGAATTTGCGAAAACATTTCTGAAGAAGAAGAAAAAATAATAATAATAATAATAATAATAATAATAATAATAATCATAATAAAAATAAACCAGCACAAAAACAATAGGGTTTCAGCCCTACGGGCTTGAACCCCTAATAATAATAATAATAATAATAATAATAATAATAAAAAATAAACCAGCACAAAAACAACAGGGTTTCAGCCCTACGGGCTTGAACCCCTAACCAGCACAAAAACAATAGGGTTTCAGCCCTACGGGCTTGAACCCCTAATAATAATAATAATAATAATAATAATAAACCAGCACAAAAACAATAGGGTTTCAGCCCTACGGGCTTGAACCCCTAATAAACCAGCACAAAAACAATAGGGTTTCAGCCCTACGGGCTTGAACCCCTAACCAGCACAAAAACAATAGGGTTTCAGCCCTACGGGCTTGAACCCCTAATAATAATAATAATAACAATAAACCAGCACAAAAACAATAGGGTTTCAGCCCTACGGGCTTGAACCCCTAATAAACCAGGGGCCTATTGCACGAAGGCGGGATAAGGGATTAGCCCAGGATCGGCACGGGATTAGCCTGATCTCAAGCTCCATTTCGGTTGCACAGAGCGTGTGAGCTAAGCCATGGCATTAGTTACTATGGAAACAAAGTTTGTGGAGCTAGCCAGCTCCGGAGCAAGCTTACGAACTAGCTAAGCTCTTGTCTGCAGCCAATTTCACCTCACCTCATTCAGCAGTCACCCAAATTGAAAATCAATGTCCTTAACAGTCATTCTGAATTGTCCACTACCCATTGCTATCTCAGTTATAGTAGGTCCAGGGTAATTATCTTAGAAACTTGTGACCATTGATGTCAGTAAAGTAGCTAATATTCGATCATTATATTCAAGTATCCATGTGACAGTGACCATCACAGTTCAATCAGTCCCCCTTCCATGTCACATTTTAACCATATTTAGAATCCGTCATTATCAGATTTGTCCTTTTTCCCCAAGTTGAGACTTCCATCAGAGTAGAAAATGAGCAGTGCTGCATAGGTTACCGTGTTTCAGAGCGGTCTTACATCGCTGCGGTAACCCCCTACCTTCAGCAATGCTGCTGCTTTTCTCCGTCTTTATTCAGACTGCGACGGGTAAGGTAGAGTCGTTGCCTTGGTGCTGGACACGAGTGCAATGTTGCTCGCTTCGCGATACTGGAATCAAACATTTTCTGGAGGCTCCTTGACGTAATTTTCTGACGCTAACATTCTACTTTTTAATTTGAGTATGCCTCCATCAGAGGTGATTAAAAGCAGAATGAAAGCTTAACTAATCTGTAAACGTCTTCTAGATCGGACTATCAATTCCGTTTGCATATGAGAAAAAAGGGCTCGTAGCGAAATTAAGTAACAAAACTATTTTCCACGTACTCATCCATTCTTATCAATAATAGCCATGCCTCAACAATGTGCATAACGAGCTCATGATTAATTCTCACTTGTCCCGCTCGCTATTAAATCTGTCTGACAGCAACGGCTTATCTCGTTCACGGTAACGCCGAATTGCATCAGCTACTCTTAATTGATGGTGCTGAAACACCTCCCGAGTTCACTTTCACTTGAGTTTAGCTCACAGTAATACTCCTCTCAAACGCCTCGCACCATTTAGACAGAAACTAAAGAAATAGCAAGCAGCGGCATTTCAGAGATCCCATCGTCCGTCTGTCTGAACGTGGTCTTTAAGCGTAGCTGGCGCATGCGTCTGCTGCAGCTACTTAGTGTCCATGGTGATGATCAGCGATTCTGTGATCGATCTCGGAGTCTATTTGAGGAAGCCGTGTGCGCGCACTCAGTAGGATCAGCGGCACCGGGCTTCACTTTGCCTATCCTCCTTCACCCGCTGTTGGCTTTGTGCAATCAATTAAGCCAGCGACGCGCTGTTTGGGATATGGCAATCCTCGCTTTGGCGTTGATCCAGGATCTCAGGATCCGACTTTTGTGCAATAGGCCCCAGCACAAAAGCAATAGGGTTTCAGCCCTACAGGCTTGAACCCCTAATAATAATAATAATAATAATAATAATAAACCAGCACAAAAACAATAGGGTTTCAGCCCTACGGGCTTTAACCCCTAATAATAATAATTATTATAATAATAATAAACCAGCACAAAAACAATAGGGTTTCAGCCCTACGGGCTTGAACCCCTAATAATAATAATAAAAATAAACCAGCACAAAAACAATAGGGTTTCCGCCCTACGGGCTTCAACGCCTAATAATAATAATAATAATAATAAACCAGCACAAAAACAATAGGGTTTTAGCCCTACGGGCTTTAACCCCTAATAATTATAATTATTATAATAATAATAAACCAGCACAAAAACAATAGGGTTTCAGCCCTACGAGCTTGAACCCCTAATGATAATAATAATAATAATAATAATAATAATAAACCTGGGGCCTATTGTACAAAGGCAGGATAAGGGATTAGCCCAGGATCGGCATGGGATTAGCCTGATCTCAAGCCCCATTTCGGTTGCACAGAGCGTGTGAGCTAAGCCATGGCACTAGTTACTATGGAAACAAAATCTGTGGAGCTAGCCAGCTCCGTAGCAAGCTTCCGAGCTAGCTAAGCTCCTGCCTCCAGCCAATTTCACCTCACCTCATTCAGCAGTCACCCAAATTGAAAATCAACGTCCTTAACAGTCATTCTGAATTGTCCACTACACATTGCTATCTCAATTATAATAGGCCCATAGTAATTGTTTTAGAAACTTGTGACCATTGATGTCAGTAAAATAGCCAATATTCGATCATTATATTCTAGTATC
This sequence comes from Gymnothorax javanicus, assembly GCA_029692085.1. NCBI lineage: Eukaryota > Metazoa > Chordata > Actinopteri > Anguilliformes > Muraenidae > Gymnothorax > Gymnothorax javanicus. Next base: position 60,304,648 of record CM056202.1, on the reverse strand, counting down.
CATGTGACAGTGACCATCACAGTTCAATCAGTCCCCCTTCCATGTCACATTTTAACCATATTTAGAATCCGTCATTATCAGATTTGTCCTTATTCCCCAGGTTGAGACTTCCATCAGAGTAGAAAATGAGCAGTGCTGAATGAAGTAGGTTACCGTGTTTCAGGGCGGTCTTAAATCGCTGCGGTAACCCCCTACCTACAGCACTGCTGCTACTTTTCTCCGTCTTTATTCAGACTGCGACAGGTAAGGTAGAGTCGTTGCCTTAATGCTGGACACGAGTGCAATGTCGCTCGCTTCGCGATGTTGGAATTAAACATTTTCAGGAGGCTTCTTGACGTAATTTTCTGACGCTAACATTTTACTTTTAAATTTGAGTATGTCTTCATCAGAGGTGATTAATAGCAGCAAGTAAACTCAACTAATCTGACAACGTCTTCTAGGTCAGACTTTTATTCAGTTTGTACAGGACAAAAAGAGGCCTACCGCGCATTTAGGACGCCCAGTTAAAACACATGTATGCTTCCATAGATCTATTTAATATAATTCTATTTACAGAGTGATCATACGCTTGTCACACACAACCTCAATCTTCAATGACTTCGCGCGACTTTAAGTCTGTCTGACAGCAACGGCTTATCTCGTTCACGGTAACGCTGAAATGCATCAGCAACTCCTTTTTGAGGGCGCTGAAACACCTCCCGAATTTACTCTCACTTGAGTTTAGCTAACTTTAATACTCCTCTCAAACGTCTCGCACCATTCAGACAGAAACTAAAGGAATAGCAAGCAGAAGCATTTCAGCCCCATCGTCCTTCTGTTTGAACGTGGTCTTTGAGTGTTGCTGGCGCATGCGTTTGCAGCAGCTACTTAGTGTCCATGGTGATGATCAGCGATTCTGTGATCAATCTCGGGGTCTATTAGAGGTAGCCGTGTGCGCGCACTCAGCAGGATCAGCGGCACGGGGCTTCACTTAGTCTATCCTCCTCCACCCGCTGTTGGCTTTGTGCAATCAATTAAGCCAGTGAAGCGCTGTTTGGGATATGGCAATCCTCGCTTTGGCGTTGATCCAGGATCTCAGGATCCGACTTTTGTGCAATAGGCCCCAGGGGCCTATTGCATGAAGGCGGGACAAGGGATTAGCCCAGGATTGGCGCGGGATTAGCCTGATCTCAAACCCCATTTCGGTTGCACAGAGCGTGGGAGCTAAGCCATGGCACTTGTTACTATGGAAACAAAGTCTGCGGAGCTAGCCAGCTCCGAAGCAGGCTTACGAACTAGCTAAGCTCCTGCCTCCAGCCAATTTCACCTCACCTTATTCAGCAGTCACTCAAACTGAACATCAATGTCCTTAATAGTCATTCTGAATTGTCCACTACACATTGCTATCTCAATTATAGTGGGCCCAACGTAATTATCTTTGAAACTTGTGATCATTGATGTCAGTAAAATAGCCAATAATCGATCATTATATTCAAGTATCCATGTGACAGTGACCATCACAATTCAATCAGTCCCCCTTCCATGTCACATTTTAACCATATTTAGAATCCGTCATTATCAGATTTGTCCTTATTCCACAAGTTGAGACTTCCATCAGAGAGGAAAATGAGCAGTGTTGTATGAAGTGGGTTACCGTGTTTCAGCGCGGTCTTAAATCGCTGCGGTAACCCCCTTCATACAGCACAGCTGCAGGGTGAAGTAGAGTCGTTGCCTTAGTACTGGATATGTGTGCAATGTTGCTCGCTTCGCGATACTGGAATCAAACATTTTCAGGAGGCTCCTTGACGTAATTTTCCGACGTTAACATTTTACTTTATAGTTTGAGTATGCCTCCAACAGAGGTGATTAAAAGCGGAAAGTAAACTTAACTAGTCTGAAAACGTCTTCTTGATCGGACTATTATTTCAGTTTGTCTCAGACAAAAAAAAAAGGGCTTGTAGCAAAATTGTAGTGCTTGTACAGGAAAAATGTATGCATGTAAAAATTCGGGCGCACAGCACATTCCGTGACAGCTCACATATGCATCTTACGCACAATTGAAACCAACTTCCATTGTGTCTCGATGTTATATAAATTTGTCTGGCAGCGACGGTCCATCTCGTTCACGGTGTTGCCAAAGTGCATCAGCTACTTCTTTTCGATGGCGCTGAAACACCTCCCGAGTTTACTTTCACTTTAGTTTAGCGCACTTAAATATTCCTCTCAAACGTCTCGTACCATTAAGACAGATACTGAAGGAGTAGCAAGCATTTCAGCTATACCATCGTCCCTCTGTCTGAACGCGATCTTTGATTATAGCTGGCGCATGCGTCTACTGTAGCTACTTAGTGCCCATGGTGATGATCAACGATTCTGTGATCGATCTCAGGGTCTATTTGAAGTAGCCGTGTGCGCGCACTCAGCAGGATCAGCGGCACCGGGCTTCATTTAGCCCATCTTCCTCCACCCGCTCTCGGCTTTGTGCAATCAATTAAGCTAGCGACGCGCTGTTTGGGATATGGCGATCCTCGCTTTGGCGTTGATCCAGGATCTCAGGATCCGACTTTTGTGCAATAGGCCCCAGCACAAAAACAATAGGGTTTCAGCCCTACGGGCTTGAACCCCTAATTATAATAAACCAGCACAAAAACAAAAGGGTTTCAGCCCTACGGGCTTGAACCCCTAATAATAACAATAATAATAAAAATAAACCAGCGCAAAAACAATAGGGTTTCAGCCCTACGGGCTTGAACCCCTATAAATAAGAAACAGAGTGCCCAATGCTTGCAAGAGAGAATGGTGATGACTGTGTCAATATTTGGGTCAGTCCATACTAAACTGTACAATTCACTGTGTTGTACAAGAATGGTCAATAACATTTTTCTAGGAGAATTAAATTATTTGCATTGTTCATATTTATTCACTCCCGGATTGAAGATATACATAAGAAAAAATCAGTCATCGTTCCAACAACACAGCAGAAAAAATGGTTTTCTGATGTCAGCCAAGGCATTGTGAAGGACATATTTTGTTACAAAATTTGGCAGCCAACTTCAAGAAATTCTGATGACATGTCTGTTGATACTTCGAAAGAAAGTGAAATGAAATATTGCAGAGAAATACCCATAATAACGGTTTCAATTGTCTGCACTAAATTATCGGGACTCGTCTGATCAGAAATGCAATTTGAAATGACCGTTGTGGGCTTAACCAGTCGCGTCCTCACGTGTTACGTCCATCCCCGTGGGTTAATTTGCATAACGTATGCAAATGGCGTGAAGATCACCTCGGCAAAATAAGGAACTCACTTCCTGCATCAAAATTTCACAAGGCGTCAGACAATCATATATTCCATGTTTTTAAAAATAATGAAAATTTTTCCGTGTCCTAATATTGCGTTACGACCATAAAAACATAAACAATCTGTGCGCTATCACTATAGACTGTATATAAAGTTTGACGCAGCGCCCGGGTCTGAAAAGTGAGGCCAATGTGGAAATTGAATTCCATTTAATGGCCAGCAGATGGCGAAGTCGGTGGTTGCAGAATTGGAAAAGGTGTATTTGAATTTTCATCACCATTGTAACACATTTGTACAGTTTAGTATGGAATGAGCCATTTCTAAAATTAATAATGTTTACAGGTCTCTGCTGATAAGTTGGAGTGCATCACTGCCTTTCCCAAGTACTTCAGCCAGGCTACCTACACCAGACTAGCATCCTACCGCAGGGCAGTGTTCCAGGTGCTGGAGGTGAGGTGGGCTGTTGGGCTTTAACTAGAGGCTTCCAGCCCATCCAGCCAAGGAGGCTATTGGTATAGTGGACTGTTTTGCTGTGCGCTTGTGTTCTTGACAACATGCCACTTATTCTTATCCCCCGCCAGGCGAAAGCCTAAAAGGGGGATTATGTCGTGGAGCAGTCCATCTATCTGTGTGTCCGTCCTTCTGTCCATATCGGAAGGTACTTGGCTGGTGAAATTAACTCCTCCTACAGTTTTCATGGGACATCTCTGAAACTTTGCACTCATGCCAGGGTTTCCTCCAGGATTTTTTGAAACTGTGGCGGAGGGCTTCAGCGTCGGGTCAAAACTCAGCATTATCAGGTGTGGCCAGTTTTCATTAATCAGCACGTAGGTGATGTAATAATTGAAGTCTATGTGCACGGAGGTTTAAGGCCTTGACACACCGGATGCGCAATGAATAAACGACACGAAAATACTAAATGTACGGATGCAAAATGTTTGGATCAAACTCTTCACGCGGCTCCAACACGAATTTGCGACAGAAACTCGGGAAAACGAATTTACTAAGTTTTGACAGCTCACTCCAAAGTAGAAAAAAAAGAAGACAGAGGAAGAACAGGGAAGAAGAGGTAAAATGGACTATCCTCTAGCGACGAAGATCTTTTCCTCGTCGTTCTTTCTAAGAAAAAGGAGGTTTTGGGTTCACCCTCTGTTACAAAGTAGGGATAGAGAAGGAAAGTTTCACCTCTTAAAAGAGGTGTTTTCTTTCGCAGATAAGTGACGACGTAAAATATCAATATATCTTTATAATGTCTGCGCTTGTGAAACCACACAAATCTGTTTAAATTGGTTTGTAAGGCTCATTGAGCAATCCACGAGAATCCGTTCTATACTATTCTGAATGTTGTCATGGCTGAAGCATGGCCGTAACCACCATTGAGGACACCGAGGTCCGGACCTCGGTTAATTGTCCCAGCATTTTCGTTTTTTTCCCCCACGTTTTCCCCCTCACTGTGCCTGTTTATTCAGCAAATTGTGTGTGTGTGTGTGTGTGTGTGTGTGTGTGTGTGTGTGTGTGTGTGTGAGTGTGAGAGAGAGAGAGATCCCGCATCCTCTTAGTGCAGTGTAGGCTATCACGTCACCAAGCGTTTTAAATACCATGGCTTTCACTGCGAATGCGCAGCAGCGCAGGTTGAGGTAAACGGATAAACTCATTCGCGAGTCTTGCGAGAGAGAGTTCAATTGTATCATTGTTGTGAAGGGAGACCATATGCTAGCCTGAGACTGACCCAAAATGCGCAGAACACTGAGGCAGGCAAAATTGTTATTTTCGAGCCGACCAAAGAGCATGCAAACAGGAGGAGGCAGGGCTCTCAAGTTTTGAATGCAGGCTAGAGTAAGATTTTCTCCGGGGGGTGCATGATACTCCCATTTTCAAAGGTGCATAGTAACGAAGTACATGTACTTCGTTACAGTACTTAAGTAGGCTAGTTTTTTTTTTTTTTTTTTGAGGATTTGTACTTAAGTTTTTTTTTAAAGCAGGACTTTTTACTTTTACTCTACTACATTTCAAAGATAAAAAAGTAAACTTTCACTTCGTTACTTTGACACTGGCAACTTAGTTACTCGTTTCACATTAAAATATGAATTTAATTACTCATTTACGGATTATCTGGATTTGGCGTGTTCGAGAAGAACAGTGGTGCTCGGTAGGGTATCATAAACGCTTTGTGCAGATGTGTCCGCCAGCGGACATGGAGCTGCAAATTTATGCATGCAGTTACAATATTATATCACTAGATGGCACTCCCGAATCAGTTATTGAATAATCACAAGCAAGCCGAACAAGGTTTAAGCCCCGTTCCCACCTTCACGATTTCTGAGCCGATTCATGCCGATGTACCAAGACCTATTATCGTAGTGAGTCGTGGTCCGTCCGCCTGAAAAAGTACAAAATTCTGTCAGGGCCACGATGTTGACTTCGTGGCACATTTGTGATTGAGTCATGGCGGCGTCGTGCCTAATCGCATCCAAGCCATTTGACATCACATTATCTTTGTTCATCATGGGTCTGTCTCATTCCGTCCGTGTTCACATCGTGTTATGTCGTGGGCATTTGTAGCATATCGTGACTACATCTTCCACAATCGTGGCCATTTTCCACAAGACGATTGCATAGGAATATTCAAGAACCATCACGACACTAACACGACATGTCAGGACACCATTATGACACAACTACGACATTGCTAAGACATATGATGATCCGTGACGAGCTCGCGAACCACCACGATTTTTTTGAACATTTTGAAACTTGTGCCACAACGAAAAACGAGACGACGACTTCATTGCGAACTTTTGCGACTGTTCAGGACTCCCCCCGGTTACAACTACGATAACCCTCATGACTTGCCACGATCTGACATCGGCGTGAATCAGCGTAAAAAATCGTGAAGGTGGGAACGGGGCTTTAGAATATGGATGAGTTCACTCCAATCCCTGTTTTTCAGGAGTTGCCTGAATAAAACTCCTCAGCTAAGCCTGATGTGCAAACTGCTCAATATACTTGCCCATAGTATCTACCCAGCAGGTCAAAAAAAAGAAAAAAAGAAAAAAATCTCTTGCTACAGAAATAATCGTTGTCCTCTGCAGCAGGCACTTCAGCTACAGTGAGCCTATGGTATCCCAATCAGTAGTTAAGAAAAATCAGTTTTCTGAAGCAAAATTTAGACATGTTATTGACACTATGTAATTCTATTAATTATATTGGTTTTTAAACTGCCCGTAAACTCAAAGACGAAGTATATTAAGGAGAGACTGCCTGTTTTATTTTTGAATACTGTATCTTTCATTCACCTGAAAATTGATTAAAGAGCACAAGGAGAGAACAAACAGTGGTTGCTTTGCTTCTTTCTATGCATACTATGAAAAATACTTTGTACTTGCACTTTTGATACTTAAGTAAATTTTTTCACAAAATACTTTTGGTACTTAAGTACATTTAATGTGAGCTACTTTAGGACATTTGCAAGTAAGTAATTTTCTTATGGGTGACTTCATCTTTTACCAAAGTAACTTTCAGTTATGGTACTTCTACTTTTACTTAGTTATTTTTTCCCAGTACTTTATACACCTCTGCCCGTTTTCCACCGTTAGTGAATGAATAATGCAGCTTTCAGAACGTTGTTGTAGCAGGATCACGTAAATAATTCCTGGATAACTGTTTTTTTTTTTTTCATTGGTTGTTGCCCAAATCTTACGCAGATACAATAGTGCTATTATCTTATTGACTATAGTGTACCCCCTTTCCTTTTTTTTGATTGGCTGGCAGGTGGCAAGCTGCCACTGAGAACTCCAGGGGAGACGTGTTTGATTCCTGCCGGTTTCCACAGTTATAGCGGTGCTGCTGCGCATATAGACCAACTTTTGGAAATTGTTTTCGTTTTAGTCTTCTTCTTTGCGTGAGAAATACTATGTGTGGCGTAAGTGCGTGAAATTGGACTGAAATGAGTGACAATCACGCTCATTACGTGAGACTTAAGAGCCCTAAGGAGGTTTGGTGAGAAATGAAGGCTATGCAACACATAAGTCCGTTGCTTCAGTCCTACTGTTACCACTCAATGTATTCCCGAAGAGGTTATTGGAAATAAATGTCTTATTAGCAACAAAACAATGTGGTGGTTGGAGCTGGGGGGGGGGTGTAGCGTGCATTATTGGACCTCAGTATTTCAAAAATCCTGGTTACGGCCCTGGGCTGAAGGGCGTTATTAGGCACGTTGCACAGCTGAGTGACAATTGTAAGGAAGGTGAAAATAAATGCTGCGTCATTACATTGCCATATCAATGCTATGAATGTAGGCAATAGGCATTCACTTTTTCATTATCAATTCTTAATATAGGTCATGCTTTGGTCTTGGTCGTTCGGGCAATAAATAGTTTGTTAATAAGGCGAACTTAAACGCGAACAGCCTGAGAGCAATTGAGCGGTAAAGCGTGAGGTTACAGAAAGCCCTCTGAACACCTGACGGCACGCCGCTGACTGAGAGGCCATTGAACTGGAGGAACGTCTTGCAGTGTGTCTGAGGTAGGCAAGTTGTTCAAATATGATTGGTTGATACATTTGCTCGCAGTGCAAATGTTCGCAAAAATCGAACTCGATCCGAAAAATAAAATGTTCACTTTTTCGCAGCGGGATAATCGCATTCTGTGTGTAAAACCTCATGCCCAATCAGCAGTGCGAAATATATTTTTTTCACTCAAATTATTCGCATGAAAAAAACGCATCTGGTGTGTCAAGGCCTTTATCAGTTTCACGTGCATGACAGTGGATTTCACATATAATATGAAAACCGATTATGACTCCGGACTCCGGATTTGGAATTAAATAATCATGAAGATACAATTAGGTAGAGCAGGATGTGCTCACAGCAAACACAGAAGTTAACATCGTAGTTTATTGTTTTGCAAAGTGAACAAAATATTTTTTTCTCTAATCATTGCACACATTGCATCAAGAAGAAAGCAGCACGCTTTCTTGCCGATGGCTAATTTTTATTCATTGGAAAACGTGTTCATCAAGCAAAATGATTGACAACAGGTCAAGAATTATTAGCACTCATTTTAACTTAAAGGTGTAGTCAGCGATGTGGGAGAAAACAAGTAGAGAGGTTGTTGATATTTGAAGTGTTAACGAATACAGACCCACCCCTCCCTTCATACTCCGCCCCGGAGTCCACCCCCGAAGTTCATGGACACGCACTGTCATGTAAACGCCAGTAGTACATGTGACGATTTTTAGTAGTATTATAGCAAAGGTCATAATAAGCCTGTCATAGAAAGAACTGCTAAAGCATGCTTGTCAGCGCAATGCCTCAAATAGGAGTCTGTGTCCACGAACAGACTACGGTCAGGAATGCATTTAAAAATCTTTCTGTCCAATTACAAGCTGAAAAAGAGGAAAATGGATTCGGAATTTTTCCCGGTACAAGTTATTGATTCGCGAGCTCCACACAAGCAACGCTTAGAACGTTTGCATGTTTCTGCTATGAGCTCATTTAGTAGCTTGCCGTCGGAATTGTTTCGTTTTGGAAGAAATGGTTATCAGGAGCTTATAGCAAAATTTCTTCATGAATAGTGGGTATATAACAGTACAGCTACAACCGCATGCATGCAAAGCGAGACAGTACAAGCAAAACAATAAGCTGAGACGAAGGCGGTTCATTTCATTCTATCTAGTCGCACATATGTACAGCGTTTGATTGCGCAATTCCCCGTCGATTCCTTACATAAGATGTCATTCACAAGGACTCGTAGCCACAAGTTCAATTTGCGAAGCTAAGGTTAGCTGACCCGTAAGACAACTATACCCACAACTCGAATGCTATTATAAATAGATAACATCACAACAACAGTACATTTTGGCAGATTAGACAATATGATGAATGCCTGATGGCTGTTACTGTTGTGTGAAGCACCATAAAAGCTAATGTTGCTCACCTGTCCAGCAGAAAGACGGCAACCTCCGTGTGGATTTTTTCAGACCCTTCAATTCGCGCAGTTCCCTCCACCGTCGGAAAGCCACACCAATGTTGACCCGGGCCTTTCTTGGTTGTAGCCCTTCTTTTTTTAATTTATGTTCCTCTGACCGTTTTCTCTTGGGCTGTTTTTCAGCCATCGCAAATGCTGCAATGCCATGTCTCTCTCTCTACTCTAACTGCGCACGCTGCACGACCTGCTACTCCCCCTCCCCCCTGTGTCTGACCTGTGCACGAGTATGAACCCACCCCTGGGCGTGGAGGGGATGGACCCATGTTCTGGTGGCTCGGTCCGAGCCACAGATTTACCTGCTTAAATTCAGAGCCCAGGCTGTGTATTGAAACCGGATTTTTTTTCAGCATGCTCTCAGAAGTGACAGCTTGCAGATAGTGAGGAGAAATACGGTGATTTTGACAAAAAGTGCGTGGATTATGATCGCTAACTATACCTTTAACAGGGAGAACTGGCGACACCTGATTATCCTTAGGATTTTTGGAGTTTATGTAAAGTCATTTTACATAGGCGTGGCGGCTTTTATTTTGTCGTGGCGGAGCGCCACGATCAATTACATGTAGTGGAAACCCTGCATGCTGCTGATAGAGCGATGATACGCATATCACAGTTGCGAATCCAGCAGGGGATGTTGCGCTCTCAGAGCGCTCTTGTTGTATGTGCTGTAATTTGTGAGTGTACATAACCAAGTGTCTGCATTTTGTTATGTCTGTGTCCATATGTATGCTGAGTCATTCCATGTCAAATCAACAGATTTTACAGCAAGTTTCCACCACACCATCTCAGAATTGGCAAAAAAAAAATTGTCAAATATGCATTAAAACTAGTGTATCCTGAAAATTTCAGCTTAATCAGTCAATTATTTAGGTTTTGGCAGAGGTTTAAAGTTTCAGAATTTTCACCCAATTTCTGGCATTTTTGTGCCATGATATGTTCAAATACAATTTTCAGCACCCCATAAAATCATTAATTTGATCATATACTTTTGAAACTTGGTATTTAGACTAATTAGACCCTGAGGAATCCATTTTTAACATTCCTTTACGTGAAAAACGAAGAGCAAAGATGGTATCATGCCTCGGAAGCAAAACTCAATGATATTTATGCTTGTACATGAAAACTTTTATTTCTTCAGTTTTAACATTTCACACGTATGTTCTTTATGTGTGTGTTGGCAACCAGTAAGAAAACTGGAGATGTGTTATGCTTACTCTAGGTTTTATGAATTTCTTAAATATATTTCATACATAACTGCATCAGATATTACACTCTCCATCACAAATTCATCACAGTCAGCCAAGGCATGCTACAGCAGGTTGAATAATGTGCTTGGTGGTGCACTGCACCTATATTAAACCAGTTTTTCTTGAAGTTACAGTACCAGTCAAAAGTTTGGACACACTTTGCTAATGTCACCGCACTCTGGTTTTAGAGAAATTTATCCGGCTTTACTTCTCTATATAATTTCAAATGGAATCCTGAAAGGAGTAAACAGTCAGAAGTTAAAAGAGAATAATTTACTTGTTTGAATAGTGTCCAAAATTTTGGAATTGACAAAAGAAGCCATATTTTGCAAAGTAAGCAGATAAACTAGCTCCATTTCCAACAGCCCAATTAAATTCAGTCTGTTTGAGCCTTATTTGGCAAAGAGGTAAAAGAAAATCACACCGCAACTGCAGCACATTTTTGGGAACTTAGATGGCTGCTCAGCTGCATTGTACAAAACCCAAAACCAGTGAAGTTGGCACGTTATGTAAATCGTAGATAAAAACAGAATACAATGATTTGCAAATCCTTTTCAACTTATATTCAATTGAATACACTGCAAAGACAAGATGTTTAATGTTCAAACTGAGAAACTTTATTTTTTTTTTTTTTGCAAATAATCATTAACTTAGAATTTAAAGGCAGCAACACATTGCAAAAAGTTGGCACAGGGGCCTTTTTACCACTGTGTTACATCACCTTTCCTTTTAACGACACTCAGTAAACGTTTGGGAACTGAGGAGACCAATTTTGAAGCTTTTCAGGTGGAACTCTTTCCCATTCTTGCTTGATGTACAGCTTAAGTTGTTCAACAGTCCGGGGTCTCCGTTGTCGTATTTTACGCTTCATAATGCGCCACACATTTTCAATGGGAGACAGGTCTGGACTACAGGCAGGCCAGTCTAGTACCCGCACTCTTTTACTACGGAGCCATGCTGTTGTAACACGTGCAGAATGTGGCTTGGCATTGTCTTGCTGAAATAAGCAGGGCGTCCATGAAAAGACGTTGCTTGGATGGCAACATATGTTGCTCCAAAACCTGTATGTACCTTTCAGCATTAATGGTGCCTTCACATATGTGTAAGTTGCCCATGCCTTGGGCACTAATACACCCCCCATACCATCACAGATGCTGGCTTTTTGAACTTTGCCTATAACAGTCCGGATGGTTCTTTTCCTCTTTGGTCCGGAGGACACGGCGTCCACAGTTTCCAAAAAACAATTTGAAATGTGGACTCGTCAGACCACAGAACACTTTTTTTTCCACTTTGCATCAGTCCATCTTAGATGAGCTTGGGCCCAGCGAAGCCCGGCGGCGTTTCTGGGTGCTGTTGATAAATGGCTTTTTCGCTTTGCATTGTAGAGTTTTAACTTGCACTTGCAGATGTAGCGACGAACTGTAGTTACTGACAGTGGTTTTCTGAAGTGTTCCTGAGCCCATGTGGTGATGTCCTTTACACACTGATGTCGGTTTTTGATGCAGTACCGCCTGAGGATCGAAGGTCACGGGCATTCAATGTTGGTTTTCGGCCTTGTCGCTTACGTGCAGTGATTTCTCCAGATTCTCTGAACCCTTTGACGATATTACGGACCGTAGATGATGAAATCCCTAAATTTCTTGCAATAGCTCGTTGAGGAATGTTGTTTTTAAACTGTTCGACAATCAGCTCACGCATTTGTTCACTAAGTGGTGACCCTCGCCCCATCCTTGTTTGTGAATGACTGAGCATTTCAGGGAAGCTGCTTTTATACCCAATCATGGCACCCACCTGTTCCCAATTAGCCCGTTCACCTGTGGGATGTTCCAAATAAGTGTTTGATGAGCATTCCTCAACTCTCTCAGTCTTTTTTGCCACTTGTGCCAGCTTTTTTGAAACATGTTGCAGGCATCAAATTCCAAATGAGCGAATATCTGCAAAAAATTACAAAGTTTACCTGTTCGAACATTAAGTAACTTGTCTTTGCAGTGTATTCAATTGAATATAGGTTGAAAAGGATTTGCAAATCATTGTATTCTGTTTTTATTTACGATTTACACAACGTGCCAACTTCACTGGTTTTGGGTTTTGTACTTGAACATATCATGGCACAAAAATGCCAGAAATTGGGTGAAAATTCTGAAAATTTTAAACCTCTGCCAAAACCTAAATAATTGACTGATTAAGGATACGCTAGTTTTAATGCATATTTTGACAAATATTTTTTTTTGCCAATTCTGAGATGGTGTGGTGGAAGCTATTTGTTGATCTGACATGGAATGACCCTGCTGTTTTTTTTACACATTTGCATATTTTGTGTCTGTTTTGGTGGGTAAAGACTGCATTTTCTCCCCTGAATGGGTGTCTGCAAGCTCAGCGTTCCTTACTGTCTCTATCTGGCTGTGTGCCTGACCTCTTCGTTGTATTTGTCTGTCATTTTTTGTCTATTTGGTGTGCTAATGTCTATGTATATCTATGTCCAACTGTGTCTCTATGTCAGATGGCAGGGAGACGGGCAGGCCAGTTGTTTCCAGCAGGGCAGCGAGACAGCCCTAAGGCGCAGGTGAAGCTCATGCTGGAGTGGGCTCGCAGTGGCTTCCTTCCCAAAGGCTGTGAGGGAATCAAACCCACCACTCACAGTATAGGTTTGTTCTACATTACTCACAGTCATTCTCACACCCTGCTAAATATATTTTGCCATGTCTTTTTCATTGGATTATTTCTCCTGTCTCTTTCCAGGGTTCCCCCACTTTTTTACCAGTGATTTTTCAAAACTTTTCCAAAACTTTTCCATAATATTTTACCTAATTTCCATGACTTAGTTTAAAATAGAAGAGGCCTATAATAGCGAACACATAGTGCCATAATGAGCTTCAACAGTGTGCTAAGCCCTAAGCAGTGTAGCAAAAATGTAGCATGGAGAATGGAAGGGAAGTTGTGTCTATCTACCACCTATCCTAGGGCATCACACAATGGCATAAGGGCCTGTGGCACCATTCTTGTATTTTCTCAATTATATTTAACAAACAAACAAACAGCAATAAATAACCAAGTGCTACATTTAAATGCTCAAGAAGGCAAAAACATTGAAGAGGTAACAAACAGATGGCATTTAATATATTCTGAGACAGATGTTGAACAATTACAAATTATTATTTAGAGTGTATTATCCTTGCTTGCGTGCATTGTTCGCAGAATCTGGGGGACGTCGTCGAGTTAGCGAAGTTTAAATGACACTGACGTGCATGTAGCCATTAAAGACTGTAACCGAGGAAAGGTTTCATAAAAAGCTAACCGAGGAAAAGTTTCATAGAATAGCGGTCTTTTGAGAGATTTTCTTTTCGTATGAGCGATATGCAAAATTGTTAGTGCATTCGTCTGTAGGAGGCCTAGTGCTTATCGCAGTACAGAAAAAAATATGTTTCTTACAAAGCTGCAAACTAATTGTTCTCATTAGCGTGCACACACTTTTTTTTTTTGAGAATATTTTAATTTTATAATATCTGCACATCATACTTGTTCTGAAGGAAAAATACTTGAACTGCCCTCAGAAAGTTTCTACGAAGTGACAATAAAGGATCCAGGTTTTGGCCCACGGCATAACGCACTTTTCTGGTGAGCACGGTGATATGGAAGCTTTCAGTGTACACGTAAAGAGAAAGTTAAGGTCGACGTCCACCTTTTGACACCACAGTAGCCGCTAAATTTGATATTATTATCGCGCTTATTTAAGTGCGTCGAAGCACAAAAATTGATCGAAATTTGCGTTAGACGCACATATAAATAGATGCACATTGCTCCATTGCCCACACTCATTTTAAGTGTGTCCAAAGCTAAATTTTTTTTCTTGGCCAAACTTATTTTAAGCGGTACTTTTTCTAAAAACTGGAGTGGTCATCAACTGGCGCACTTATAAGTGTGGCCAAGAAAAAAAATTCAGCATTGGCCACACGTAGAAGTGCGAATAACATCAGCCTATTATTCAGCTGTGTGGGCCGAGTCCTACCAAATTAAGCTATCAGTCAATGACGTATGTTGTATTGCTACATGATATGAAAAGGAAATTTGAAAAAACGCAAATTGGTGGAGTTAATGAGGTCCCCCCAAGATCATCAAAATCACTTTGTGCAAGTTTTCTCAAACGTAACAAATGCCAGTCATGAACCAAAGTGTATATTATTTAAGATATTGCTTATGTTCGTATAGAATTACCATTTTGAAATTTTGAGTGATTAGTGAAAAAAATTAATAATGTGTTTTAAGCCAGAATTGGGGTCCTTTGCTTCACTTTTGGTCCCATTTTCTCAGAAAATCAAAAATCTGGCGTTTACACTAACATGCATCGCAATAATGTCGTACAGACACGCTTTAAAAATACAGAAAATATGTTATTTGGAATGAGAGAACTTGCAGGAGAATTTCAAAGCAAATAGTGAAAGTATTTTTTCGTACCTCCGTTCGCCCAATCGGGAATCGGGTTTCTTTGCGGTCTAATCAATTTACTTGCATGACGTGTTCATCGACCTGAGAAAATCATTGAGTTTCACAAGCGAACCTGGGTGATCAAACAAAAAAAATGGAATGGAAATGAAATATTTTTGAACAGTGCATAATGCAGGAAAACGACTTGGAGAGAAACCAATTGGGCCATAGGTGGACGTCGACCATAAATTTAAATAAAGTTGTGTGTTTATATTGAAATCTTATTATATTCACGTTATTTCATTCATTATTCTGATTGACACTGATGCTATTATTACACTAATTTGAAGCGAGGCAGTGGGAAAATTCAACTGGCGTTATTAGAAAAACGGTGCCCATTAAATTCCGGCGAACAGTTACCACGTGCATGGAGGGTACAAGCCCATGTGCGTCAAAAGGTAAACAAAAGCATGTGCTCTATTCTTATTGGCTGTACGCTAATAAGATAAAGTTGGTATTAAGAAGTCCGGTAGGAAAAAAAATTCGCTGCCCGCCAACTGGCTGCATAATGTAACCTACGTGTGTCAAGAAACGTCATGTTAGTTTCAACGGTGTCGCGTTCGATTTTCAATAATAGTTTGTAGTTTTGCGGTAAACTCGACATCTTTTGGGGATTTAGTGAACATATTATAAGCATTAGGCAAAACAGTGTATTTTTCCAAACCTTTCCAAAACCGTTAGTTAATTCCATAACTTTTCCAGACTGGAAAACAGGTTTTTCAAATTCCATAACTTTTCCAGGAATTTCATGACCGCGGGAACCCTGTCTTTCACAGAGAATGGTTCCCTGAGTTCTCAGATCCAGGATGCCAGTCTGTCTGAGTATTTCCCTCCCTCAAAGAAGCAGAAACTCAGCCAGAGTGGAGCCAAAGCAGGAAGTGAGGATGTCTTTAGCAGAGGTCAGAGGTCATATTTAACACAGAGCATCCTTTATGCTTGTTCTTGACTGAAAAATGCGCTGATTATGGATTTATTTTCTTTATTTACACAATCAAATGGTCATGAAAGGTCATAAATCAAATATTTCTGTTGCAGCTTTCACCTCAGCAAATGCCTATGCCAGGAATAAATTAATGAATTGTTTTTATTCTGTATTTCCTTAGAACAAGGGGTGCTTGAAGTTTTGAAAGGAAGAAAATTGATAGAAGGTAAAGAATAATAAAACCTCTTTTTATTCTGTGGGATTGTGGGTTTTAATGCTTCAGCTTCCCTCCCCTTACGGCTTTTCTCACTTTTCCTCTCTGCAGAGTTTTGCCTAGCCTGTGGCAGGACTCCGGTGGAGACATTTCACCCTCTGTTTGAGGGTGGCCTGTGCCAGGCCTGTAAGGTGGGGCTACTACGTGGAGTTTGGTTTTGGAGAATTCAGATACCATGTATTTTGTGTCCTGTTGAACATGCTCTCAGGACTCCATTTTCATACCTTTGCAAACAGAAATGCATGCGCCATCTGTCACCAACAGCGTATTTATCTCTTTTTCCCAGTGTAGTAGTTTCCTGCTCTAAAATAAAAGTGTATGCTTCTCAAGGGGTTGGACAACACAGAAAGAGGGGTGACAATCTGTAAAGCTGGCGCTATGCAATTTTCTTGTCACTCTTCTTTTGCATTTTGATTCACCCAAACCACTTTATAATGCCGACTCACTCGCTCATGGTTGTTTCATGGGACTGAATTGCAGCCTGCGGAGCTGTTCACCAATAAGCACTTATCCCAATATCATTTTTGTTCTGTATCCTATAAATAATGCCCACAAAATGATGACAGTGTCTAATGCTAATGGGAAGGTGAAGAGGTATTTTTATACTCGTGATTTTTTTTGTGAGGGGAAAGTGCCTATAATTAACTTCTCTCTAAACCTTGTTTTAATGCTAGGAGTGCCGGTTTATATACGGTCTAAAAATCACCCACATTTTCATTCAAAATGCATTACCTGATGAGTCAACTTCTATCCTCCAAACACCCCCACGCATTACTACAGTGGAGCGTGGTTCTCAGAGGACTGCAGTAGGTGGCGTGTCAGGTGCTTGTTCTTCACCTGACGAAACTGCCATACAGCTATGGCATTAACACAGTGGTTTTAAAGGGAATGACAGCAGCTAATCTGATAGTCTTTAATGGTACCCAACCCCCACCATACCCACAGGTAAGTTTTCTGAGTCCAACCCTTTTGATAACAGAGCTACAGCAACTTTATTGGCCCCTGTCACAGAATTAACAGAATAGAGTTGGACATGCCCAGTTTTGAGCTGCGATATCGTTAGAGCTTGCCTTTGCCGACTGCATTAGGTCATCAAAATAGGGCACTCAATGTGAACTTCTGCAGATGTGTATTGTAGCTCACTCTGTCTAACTGTCCCAGGATGTGTATTTAGAGACCTCCTACATGTATGATGATGATGGATACCAGTCCTACTGTACAGTGTGCTGCGGTGGCCGAGAGGTGCTGCTCTGCGGTAACGCCAACTGCTGCAGGTGAGGATGTAGCAGGGGCACTTTCTGCTTGTGAGAGCAGGGGATTGTTGCATAGAAGGTAAAGTAGGGGATGGATTTACTACAGATATGTGCATTACAGAAGTTACAGACTTCTGAATAAAAAGCTAGTGCTGCTGCAAGTGTGTGAGTTGCATGTGTTTACCGTCTGTGGTATCTCTCTCTTGCACACACACACTCACGTATTCATACACTCACATACACACAGGCATTTTGCCTCAAATGCACTCTCTCTCTCTCTCTCTCTCTCTCAGGTGCTTCTGTGTGGATTGCCTAGATGTTCTGGTTGGTTTGGGCTGCTCAGAAAAGGCACGGGCGCTGGATCCCTGGTTTTGTTACATGTGTCAGCCTCCACAGCGGTATGGCGTACTCGCCCGCCGTCACGACTGGACCCACAAACTGCAGGAGTTCTTCATCAGCGACAAAGGCCAGGAGTTTGTGAGTATCACCCAGAGCATACTAAAACTGGGCTGCACTGGGGTATGAAGCATGGCAGCACACTGCTCCAGTGATTAACACAACTTTGTGCTGTCACTCCAGGATATTGCTCCTCCATCCAGAGGTGGCTCAGTGTGTATGTCAGTGGCGGGCGGTGGACAGAGAACAAGGAGGGCAATAAACATGTCTTTAAACTGCTTATTAGTCTTGATCTGTTTTCATTCAATTTCCCTGGTAAAAGACACTTGAACTCTCCCCTCTCAGGTGTAGCTAATTGTCTTCTTTAAGACGAGAAATCAAATGCACCAGTTGAACGCAAAAAAGAGCGCATTTCAATCTTTTTCAATTAAACAATCATTACGCACAGGTTTGACGGCTTGCTTAGGATGTGACAAAATTTAAAGCGGAAAATCCACAGTGGTTTTTTTCGTGAAGAGTTGCCTATTAAGGCATGTGAATTAAACATTTTATAGAATTTATTATTCTCTCGCCTAAACATTTCATTATAAGGGAAACTAACATGTTGACAAAGAACTGATTGAAATCGGGTCACTAATCTCATGTGTTTCAAGGGATGTTTTCCGCCCCCCCAGTTTTCCGTCCACCGCCCGCCACTGGTGTATGTTAGTGTGTACTCTAATTTTTGGTGCTCTTCCTTCTGGCAGGAGAAGGCCAAGATCTACCCCGCAGTCCCTGCTGAGCAGAGACAACCAATCAGAGTCCTGTCCCTGTTTGACGGTATTGCTACTGGTAAGTGGCTACACAGAGCAGGCATAGAGTTGCTAAAGCAGTTGCATTCATGAAATAAAAAATTCCAATTCAAGAAAATCATCAGTATCACAGGCCTTTTCTTGAAAGATCTTTAGGTGCGCAAACGTTTGCGTGCGTAAACTTAATTTTTCAGCCGTAGCTGCGCATTTTTTTAATGCAGCTCAAATGCTATTTTAGTCGCGCAAACCGCGCCCTGCATGAAAAGTTAAGGTGATATGAATGTTGTGCATAATTAATCTAAACTAATAAAAGCAATATATTATGGCGATCTTTAAAATATGTAAATCTACCATGTGCAACACCACCTTTCTTTTCCTACATTATATCCTTCTGCAAGTGTACGTTTCAATTGTGTCCTAAGATCCGCCCTAACTACAGTTAAGAAAAGTGATATAGGCATTAGTTGCTCACTTCGATATAGTCTTGGAACATAATGTTAAAGAAAAAAACCAAGAGTTTGGCAGAATTTCCTGTAAGTGGCAGATTATTGAAAAAAATGGAATGAATTTGCAAGCAACATTTCGCTTGCCCAGCTCAACTATGAACGGGGCTACCACTCGAGAACGGTAAATCAGCTTACTTAGTATTCTCTCCGCGCATAAACCTGTTAAATGTGCTTTATAGATGAACATTAATATTAAGTTTTTATATTTGAACCGCTAGTTAGTCAGGCTACTTAAATTGAAACTGAATGAAGAGGTGCATCTCCACTGCATCGCGAGCGGTAGGCCTAATATTGCAACTTGCAGGTTTCACGCAAACACAGCCTGCTAATGTCTCCGAAAAAGAAAGCGCGATAACTGATGTCTCCGAAGCCAGTCTGACAAGCCGAAACCGTATGAAAACGAACCCATTAAAACTTCTTTTTAGCTTATTTCGTTACTTAGCGGAATGTATTACACCATAACAAACTTAATGTCGCGGATCATTAACCAGCCATGTATGACAGTAAAAAAAACACGGTTTTTTACTGAACGCCATTTCCGTTCCCTCAGCATTACATTTTGCAAGTTGCGATTTGAGTGATTATGTGAATTTGCTTTATCCAATTTAATTCTTCAGTAATTTCTTAGATTAGTCATTTAGTTTTTAATAATACATACTTACGACTGTTCGACTCAAAGTGAACTTCTACTGGTTAATTTACTATTGCGGTTTCAATGAATGAGGAAAAACAAGGTATCCCTTGGGGTAGTCTGCTGGAATGGTCTGTAACGTAGCTGTTCTCCGCAAGCTCGAATTAAAAACACAACAAATTAACTCGTAAACAATTAATAGCAGAAATTAAAACAAAATAGCTCTTATTCAGCCCAATTCGTTATTTAATGTCATTTCCAATTTGTGTCCATTTAAGAGACATTGGAGTCCATGAGAATTTTCGACTTCATGATTGTTGCAGCTAACAATAAAACGATACTGGGACTTAAATTCTCATTAGCAGAAATAAGATGAACCAGGTCTATTCAATAAAACAACCTACGAAGTTTTATGGTGGGGTCAAATACAGGCATCAGTCCATTGTGCAGTCATCCTTCAACTTCTCAAGTGCAACAGCAGAATCACAAAGGGTAGCGAAAATAGGAGGCTCCAAAGATTTTTCTCATTTCGAACGATTGGGAAAAAAGGCCGACTATTGGTCAACCAAGATTTGTTTTAGTAGGGGACAGCCTTAGTAATTCATTCATTAAATCACGGCAAAAACTGCAGTCGAGATGTGAATGGAGCTAATCTGGTTTGCATTTCCCGAAATCACTGATGCTAACTTCCATGGTTGGAACCATTGACTTTGAATGGACGAACTACGTTAGTTGCCAACGTTAGCAACTATGCTTCTGGGAAACGAACCCAGGGCTCCATTTATTAGCAGGAATGACCGATTGATCACACCAAGTTTCACCGTCAAAACAACCAATATTCGGCAATGAAAACTTTTCGTACGATAGATAAGAGTAAGCTTACTTCCATTACCCCTCCTTCCCGTCCTTTCTGACAGTTTTAATGGGTTTTATGCCCTTGGTTTCGACATCCCACGTTCTATGAGTGGAAAGCTGGATGATATGTCCAACCCGCTTCGCAATCTTTGGTGGGTTTTTTTTTTTTTTTTAATCTTAAGTGGTTGATGCAACGCGCGGTTCCATTGGCTGAAGTCTCGCGTGTCCTCACACTGTTTCTCATGGGCCTTCGCGCGTTATGCAAAATAGTTTGGAAATGCTGTCTAGACGGCGCTGCAGTTCGGATAGCTAGGCGCACAGAAATTGAACGTTTTTGATGGATAGGCGCGCATTTATTTGCGCACCTAAAATGCAATTTTAGGCGCGCAAAGGCGCGTATGCGCAATTGCGCGCCTTTCACAAGAAGGCCTGGTATCAACTCCAGTAGACATATCAGCCACCCTTAACCATTATATCAGTCTAGGCTGTAACGCCCATATACATTGGGGGGTACAAGTCCCCCCCCAATGTTCAGGCATGCCCCGAACGTCATACATCTGCTTGTTTACAGTTTTGCTGAAGTACACGCTCCGTTCGTTAAACACATTTCTGCAGCCCCACAGCCAATGGGAATTCGTCCGCGCGCACGGCGGCCGCCACTCGATTCTTTTTCATCATCAAAGAAAAGGTCTAACGATAACCGACCATCACAGTGCAAGCCTTTCTGGACAGGACAACGGAACATTACGTGTCGTGTACAACAGCGAAAAGGTATCTAACGTTATGAATCTGTTGATAGTGTCTTTCAAATTTCCACACACATCCACGTTAACCTTGATATCGATTATTTGATGACGTGTTTTTACTGTTGAAATATAGAGAGGCCATCTACTAACTGACGTTACTAGCAAGCTGATTGCCACACTGACTGCACGCTCAGTAGCCAAGTTTCGGACCAACAAACATCAACTAGCTGGCATACCTGCAAACTAGTCACCTTTCGGCTACAATCGTCGTTTTTTTTTGGTCGATTGGGTCATTTACGTGAATCATGCAGAACCGGGGAGTTTTTCAAAAAAAGAGGGGGATGGTGTTGGCGTCAGGGGATACGGGAGAGTTCACTCCGGGCCTACATGACCTGTAGGCGAAGAAGGGCTGGACCCATAGAATCAAAACTCATGGAGCGCCACGCGACTTCAATCAGAATCTTCAGTAGCCTTGATGGAACCAATATACACACATTGGATAGAACGCATCGTGCGAGTTTTTTTGCCCAATCAAGATCAGGATTTCGCTTCGATGGAGGCAAGTTGCAACTTTTTGACGAAGGTCTGCTACGTTACCATAGTAGCCTACTTCAGTACTAAAGTGGTGTCTAAGGCGTTAGATCTGAGGTAAGTGTCGTTATCTGTCAGCGATATAATATACTGTTTAAATTGGGGTTATGTATCTAGACATCTACTTGCTAAAGTAAGGAGTTCCTAAAGTGTGTTGTGATCCGTTTCTCATGTTTAACGTAATTGTGAATAGCTCATCTGAATTGTGTTAACGTTAGCCACCTAGATAGTTGCAATGCTAGTGATTTTCGAAAGACTATCTCCACTGCATCCGAATTGTTACGTGGTTTAATGTGTGCCGTTGTCGTGAGATCACGGAAATGAAAACGGACCGGTAAGGAATCAAAATACACCCGTTTCTGGTGTAGGCTAGGATTATTTAGTGATTTAACCCAAACACCTGTTCCAGTCTAGCGGATTATGTGACGTTAACGTGGACGATGCAGTTGGGTTAACATACAATGCAGGGCTGGCGATAAGCGGTATTGCATCGCAAAATGCAGTCAGTTTTTTTGAAATGCGCCAATCTGCGACGGGCTTTTGAAATCCCCATCGCATATTTTGCGATACAGTCTAAGGATAATGTGAAAAGAAGTTTTAGTCCAGTTTTGAACTAAGACGGGCTCCTACAGTTTTTTTTATATCGTCCTGTTCGGCCTCCGCAACCGCACTATGGATAGCCTAACGGCGCGACTCTGAAACCATGGTAGCGAGTGGAATGACCCCATTTTCCGACAACGTCATTGGCTGAATCAACCGCAAAATGTGAGACGCGTCTGCCATCCTGTGTAAGGAATTGGTGGGGGAATTGCGCAATCAAACGCTGTACATGTGTATATGCGAGTAGATGAGATGAAATGAAAAACACTGGACTGGTGACACACATCAGCCTACAAGCACGACCATTATTTCATGAATTATTATTTTGTTTACAGGTGTTTGTTGTCAAGGAAATTCTTAATCGTTAGTTAAAATTCAAAAACATTAAAATTAAATAACTTGTAAATATATAGACAAAAATAGAGTTGTATATTTATGTCTAAGGAATGCTGTTTTCATAGTTTGAACATGTATTTGTGCCTTAAATTCCTGTAGTGCTCTATATTCTAGATCAGTGGTTCCCAACCCAGTCCTCAAGGATCCCCTGCCCTGCAGGTTTTTGCTCCAGCTCTACTCTTTCACACCTGATCCATTTAAGGGCGTCATGCTGATTGGTTGAAAAAAATCTACCTGAACAGGGTGTGCATGAAGGTGTATTGGACCTTAAATGGATGAGGTGTGCAAAAGTAAATCTGCAACAAAAACCTGCAGGGCAGGGGGTCCTTGAGTACTGGGTTGGGAACCACTGTTCTAGATTATGGCAATTTGTATTTTAATATTTAAATTTTCATCTTGGTTCATAATAATTACCAGTATTAATTTCTTTCACAGTAAAAATATTATGCATGATGAAAAATCAGTTCTGAATATTCACTCATTCACAGCCTGAGCCAGGTGAGTGGCTTAGGTAGAACCAACTAAAACTTAGTAATTCCTGTTCAGTTGCCGAGTTACTATGTGTTAGCTGTAAGTTGAACCCATTTGTTAAGTCCAAGCAGTTTTAGCACTGCAGTTGCTTACCAACCACAGCTTTAGTGGTATTAATAAATGTTTTCTTTTTTTTACTTGAAGCATTAGCTGTCTTTTCTCTTAATTTTATTCTCAGAGTACACCAGAATGCTTAAAGGATCCATTACCTGGTATTTACACCCGTTAAAAATAAGTGATTTGGGTCTAAAACATAATGTTTTGCAGTAATTTGCAAAAATTACGCAACATTTATATTTACTTTGCCCTTTTAATCAAGCCAATATTGCTCTTGTGAGAAAATTTCGATATTTTGACTTGGCCGGAAGATAGAGGCATGGCTGGGCGGAGGGGGTGGTGCGAGGAAAGAGGGTGGGAGGAGGGAGGAGTGGCTTGAAAGCATAGCCATAGCAACGCGTGCATAGTAACACAACGTGTGACCTTACCATGGCTGAATCTATCGACCATTCTGGGTGGCTTTGATGTGCTCCTGCCATCTGAGTGTGATGCACTGAGCCCTGCGTGAGATGTACTAGCGAATTAGCCTAAAAACAGGGGGAATATAAGTGTCACATGCAAGCTAGCATTAGTACATCTAAGTTCCATGATCATATACTCAAGAGTAACACGCTGCGTTTGGACAGTATAAAAAGACAATAATATACAGCCATCCCAACTGAGCTAGCTAACGTTAGCTTTTCGCTAGCGGAAATTTAGCGTATGTTTGGAGTGTTATTTCACCTGCTTTCTGACATCATAGCATAGCATTTTTGACATCTTTAGATTCCATAGGTTGTCTAGTTTCATATGATGCATGTATCTTCACTGTAGCTGAAAGTGAGCCCACTACAGCCTCGGAAATACGGCATGTCAGGCAAGCCTGTGGGCTGTGAGGGAAACGTTTAGGGTATTGGGTACAACCTAATGTTAGTACATCTAAGTTCCATGATCATATAATCAAGAGTAACGCACTGCGTTTGAACAGCATGGCAAGACGACAATATAGCTACAGCAACCCATCAACAAATTAACAGAATGTGCAAGGTTATTGCTGGCATAAATTAACTTGGCTAGCTAGCGTTAGCTTTTGTGCTAGCGGAAAATTAGCGTATGTTTGAAGCGTTATTTCGCCTGCTTAACGACATCATAGCATAGTGTTTCTGACATCTATAGACTCCTTAGGTTGTCTATTTTCATGTCATATGTTTCTCTTCACTGTAGCTGAAAGTGAGCCCGCTACAGCTATGGAAATACGGCAAATCAGGCGAGCCTGTTGGCTGTGAGGGTTACATTTACGTATTGGGTACAACCTAATGTTAGTACATCTAACCCTCATGATCATAAAATCAAGAGTAACACACAGCATTTGGACAGCATGAAAAGACAACAATATAGCTACAGCAACAAATCAACAAATTAACAATGTGCAAGCCAAGGTTATTGCTGGCCTAAATTAACTAAGCTAGCTAACGTTAGCTTGTTGCTAGCGGAAATTCAGCGTATGTTTGGAGCGTTATTTTGCCTGCTTATCGACATCATAGCATGGTGTTTTTGCCATCTATAGATTCCATAGGTTGTCTAGTTTCATATGATGTGTGTCTCTTCACTGTAGCTGAAAGTGAGCCCGCTACAGCGACGGAAATACTGCATGTTGGGAGAACCCTCGGTTGTGACGGTAACGTTTACGTATTGGGTATTCTGCCAAGTTTCTTTTGAACTGCACCACACTCCATCCAATAGCTTACGGTAATGTAATGATAACATTGACATTGGGGGAATAAAGTTGTCAGCTAATGCGAAAGTCGACATTTACAGACATGATTAAAGTGGCAGGTTCCATAGTGTTGGAACAACTCCTTTTCCTAGCCGAAGGTTCTTTGCTAATCCAGCATTATACTGTCCTAAGTTTGCAAAACAGTCTGGGGAGAAGTGTTTAGCGCAGACAAACAGATGGCTCGCTGGAGCAACAGGAACATTGTCATTGAAAATAAATGTAATCCAGCTGTTCCTCAAAGCAGCATCACCAGATGGAATGATAAAAATATTTTTATCTGGGTTTTGACAGTCAACAACAGAACAGTTATGTCCTCCGCTGCCCGTAGCTTGCGTTTTCTTCAACATGCTTGCCTCTGTTTGAGTTACGCCGCGTAGAAATACAAATGGCGGATTCGCTTCCTTCTCTCCATAAAACAGTGGGAGTGGTTTTCCCCCTGGCCCCTCCTCGGCTTCTTCCTGACGTCAACAAGAAGCCCAATCTGAAATCGCGTTTTTTTCCCCCTCCTACTGAATTCGTGGGGGAGGAGGCAAGAGTGAAGTTCTTTGCCCGGCAAACATGTCAGCTATTGTCAGTGACAGAGAAGATTGAGGTATACATGCAATAAGCTGAAAAAAATGCATTTTCAGGTGATGGATCCTTTAATTTATGTGTTAAAATCATTTTTTTTTTTTTTTTTTAGGGGGACCCCAGACCCCAGACCGCAGACCCCCCTACAGGGGTTTAGTTTGTCACCTTTTTCATCCATCTTGAGTTTGCAGGGATGGACTTATGGACTTAACAGATGAGTTGTTTGATCTTTTTTTAGGGCTAAAAAGGTCTTAAATTTCAGTGAGGTGCTAGATATTCAGATTGCACCAGATTGCTGCATTTCGATTTACAATGTTCAAAAATTTTTGTCCCCCCCAATGCTAGAAAGGTGGTTACAGCCTTGATATCAGTAGTTATCAGTTCATGTCAATTTATGTGGACCTTATTGTAAAGTGTTACCAAATACTTATTCAGCACATACTTAAAGTATTACTTACATTTCAAGGGTATCATGTTTAAAATACTACTTGATCATATTATGCTGTAGACCAATGCAAATTGCCTTTAAGGAATTTGAGCGATCGCAATTAAATTTCCAAACTTTGCCGTCGTTGGCGTGACTGCTATTCTCGCCAAATCCTTGGCATAATTGGCTGACGCGCTGAAGATTCAAAGAGGTCAGTTCTCCATGTCGGAATCTGCACTTCCAAGAAACACAGCAACCGATACTCTTCTCTTGCAATGCAAGACCAGGTCAGTGTGCGATATACAGCTAAAGTATTTTCTGCAAGTCTCAAAGTTGAGTGCCGCAAGTCTTTTTTTACTGAAGTCCCCTACTGACGAACAAAGAAGTATCTGCTTTGTTTTTCTCATAGTGTATTTAAAGCACGAGTTTAGTATTTTCATTGAGTTCTGTCCTCCTCATAACATAAATGGTATGATTTCATATTTGTACAACCCCATTTCCAAAAATGGTTGGGACGCTGTGTAAAATGTACAACCTCAATTTCAAAAAAAGTTGGGATGCTGTGTAAAATTCATAGGCTGTATAAAAAGATGGACGAAGCAACTGCGACGTCACCCATTGGTTTCAGCATACTATTTAGGAAGTCTCGATTTTGCAATTTGAACTCCGCCATTTTGTCAGTTTAAAACCGGATGTGATTCCTATTGGACGAGAGCGTGAATCCGGGGAGGAGCGAGGGGTGGATCTATGGGTGGATCTGACCGTATCTGACGAGAGCCAGAGGATAGCCACGCCCTCAAAGCATGTCTGGCTCTATCCTTTATTCTAGTCTATATGGGACCATAATTTACAAAAATGAGCATCATGATATATCGAAGGAGACTTGAAACTTGCGGTAAATAAAATAAACAATAAAATAATGTGGAAAATCATTATTGAGATAATAAAACAGGTGGGAAAATAGACTTCTTTAGCATTGAACTTCTTTCTGCAACCACCGATGTCATCATCTGCTGGCCTTTCCATAGACTGCAATTTTAGGGCTCTTCCTCATTGGCTTCACTTTTCAGACCTGGGTGCTGTGTCCATCTTTTTATACAATCTATGGAAAAATGTAAATAAAAACAGAATGCAGTGATTTTCAAATCATTTAAACTTTATAGTTATTTGAAAATAGTACAAAGACAAGATATCAGGTGTTGATACTGAGATTTTTTTTTTTTTTGGAAATTATGCGCTCATTTTGAATTTGATGCCAGCAACACGTTTCAAAAAAAGTTGGCACAGGGGTATGTTTACCACTGTGTTGCATCATGTCTTCTTTAATCAACACTCGGTAAGCGTTTGGGAATTATGGAGGCCAACTGCTGTAGTTTTGAAAGCAAAATGTTTTCCCATTCTTGGTTCATGTAGATTTCAGCTGCTCAATACTTTGCAGCCTCCTTTGTCATATTTTGCATTTCATAATGCACCAAATATTGTCAGTGGGTGACAGATCTGGACTGCAGGCAGACCACTTTAGCACCCAGACTTTTTTACTACAGAACCATGATGTTGTAATATGTGCAAAGTATAGTGTTTGACATGGTGTTGCTGAAATAAGCAAGGCCTTCCCTTAAAAAAGGCATCTGGATGGCAGTAAATGTGCCACCAAAACTTGTATATATCATTCACCAGTAATGCTGTCTTCACGGATGCGCAAGTTACTCATGCCATGTGCACTAATGTACCCCCATACTATCATGGATACTGGATTTTGAATTGTGTGCTGATAACAAGCTGGATGGCCCCTCTCCTCTTTAGCCCAGAGGACGTGGCGTCTATGATTTCCAAAAAGAATTTCACATTTTGATAAGTCAGACCACAGGGCAGTTTTCCTCTTTGCCTCGGCACATTTTAAATGAGCTCAGGCCCAGAGAAGAAGGCAATGTTTCTGGATCTTGTTTATATATGGTTTAATCTCAACATGGCAGAGTTATAACTTTCATTTGTGAATGCAGTGACTAACTGTTGGTTGGTGGCACACCTTAAGCAGAAACCTCACAATGGAGATGTTGAAACCGATATAACTGCATGTTAACCAAGTCGCAGTTTTTAAACGGAAATCGATTATTTTGCGGGCATTTAAGTTATCAAGTGATCGACAGTTAGACGGTACCAAACTCAAGGTACACTGGTAAGAACTTTACACAGCTAAGTTAGCTAACTAGGTAACTTGCTGCTGGGTGAAGTAAAGAAAATCATGATGTTCGATTACTAGACGGCTAAATTTAGCAGGTAAATTATGCCTACTTATAACGTATAATGCAGTAAGCTGATCGTCACACTTCGCTATCACTTAAAATAAGTTTTATCGGTAGGTGTTTTCCAAATTTAAGTTGTCTTGTTGAATATTTTGAGAGTGACACGCATGGCTTGCTTCTCGGTCCTGTTGTCATCGGTCAATATTGATGCTACTGACACTTTTAGTTGGCGTTTAAAAACGTTTGGCATTTGACGCTTTGCTTCGCCACCTGTGATTGTGGGCTTCAGAGTGGGAGATGTCAGTTACACCCTAACAGCCAGACCTGAAAATTCTTTCAAAAAATCTTTGTCAATCTCTATTAAATCCCGCAATTTCCAACCTACAGAGAAAATTATAAATGTAAATGTAGAGACTTGTCCTTTCTCATCCAGTGTGACTCTCATTGCGATATGACTCCTGGTTTTCTCATAGAGACTTGTCCTTTCTCATCCAGTGTGACTCTCATTGCGACATGACTCCTGGTTTTCTCATAAATGGTCATTAAGCACAGAGAGTGCTTACCAAGTGTCATAGAACTCCATGTTAAACTGGGCTCTGAAGATCAGCTTATCAGTTGGTGACATCACGCAGTTTGTCAGCTGTTGTACTCATGTAACTAAAATTTCTATGGAACGGACTTGCCACTGTTGCCTTGGTAATTTGGCCAGTGCACCATAAAATGGCAGTTAAGGAAGTTTAAATGTTTGTCGCTATGGTGACAACTCAAGTGGGCAGTGAAGCCATTAGGTGTTTCATGTTCATAAATGCTTCAAAATGACTTTCAGATTGCCCACTAAAGTGTGAATAAAGATCTGGGAACATTATAACATGTCCACGGCATTATCGTGCCATTATTAGTAATAACTGCATTTTTATCACTACCCTTCATATAATCATCTAAGAAAAACAAGCTGGTTATCATTAAACAGGCACTGCTGCCTTCACATAGCCAATGCTGTAGGCCAAGCTAAACTGAACCAGCTAACTTAGTTTAGCTTGCCTTCATGGAGAAGAAATTTTTCCGAATGCTAACATCCTTTTAACAGCTAACAATTTGTTAATGGACTCCATCTGAAACGGAGATTTATTACATAACACAACATTAAGCGCGATTATGCAGACTGTAGCCAGCTTGCTACCCATAATTCCAGTGCACTTGTGACTTTTTCCTGAGAGCCAGCAGGCTGCAATCAGTCTTTTGTCATAGCACATAGCTAGCGAGCTAGTCAGCAGTTGCTAACAGATGGAGTGGGCATGTTGGCTTCCTTTGTATCTGTACATAATTGCTATTGCTTAATGAATAAAGCGAGAGTACTTCCCAACTTTAATATTTACGTTCATTATTGCTGGAGTACCTATTGTTAACCACCCTGCAGGACGCAACTTAACGCCCTCCTGACGCCACCCCTTCCACTTCAAATTTACTCGAGATAAATGAGTAGGTTTCTGTTATACCTAGCGAAAAGTCAGTGCAGCAAAAATACATACAGTGAACTGTCCATCAATGAAAAATCTGTTTCATTTTCACATTCACTAGGTCAGTTTTAACCAACATCGCAACAACAGGCCAATTATATGTTGCTGCTCACGTAAAGAATTTTGGAATACTGGCGTGACGATAAATTAATTAACTATGATGGTAAGGCTTCATTTTCCACCCTTACCATCGTGAGGCCATTCGTTTTCTGGCCATGAAAAATGAAGATTATGTTATAAAAACAAAAGTGCGTTTTGCATTGAAGAGAGATGTGTTTTGTGTGAGATTATTTAAAAAAATTATAAAGTGAGAAATTTTCCCTGCAGTAGAGCCTTGATAAAATATTGGAGTGTCAAAACTGTTTTAATGACAGAGAAATGAGTTAGCTACCTTCTGTTTTTGATTCTTCATTTGTTCCTAACAGTAGAATCCATGACTTCACCAGGCAAGCTACTCTGAATCACCTCCTTATAACACGGTAATGATCATACATAGAAAGCTGAAGTTCTCTGGACCCTAAGTTTGGAACTCTCTCAACACTGATCGATGCACAACAGTCAATTATCATACCAGTCAAAGAAAGATCAAATTACTGTAAATAGAAGGTACTTATAGTTACCTGACCAAAGAGCATTGAGATTATAAGCATAAGATGATGTACCTTGCTTAACCTCTTTGTGCAGAAGCCAAATCTGGCTATTTATGCATTGCAATATTTAAGGCTTTGTAATCAAGATTTGAGCTTCACAAAGACTAGAAAAATAATTTCAATGAAGCAAGACGTATCATTCAAAAACAAAACTTATTTCCATGAATTTTTAAATTTTGAGACCAAAAAAAAAAATGCGTCAAACATGGAAATTTCATGAAAATTCAACGCTGAAGTCGATTTGGACCGACTTACTGAAAAACAAAGAAGAGCTTGGAGGTTAAACAATACATTTCCCGGATCATAAACTCATTGACAAGAAGTCAGCTAAATCTGACAGGGATACACAGTGCAAATAATAATCTGTGTAGTAAAGTACAAGCTTCTCCGAACAGCTAAAAATGGAGAGATTTTTGCTTTGGAGAGAAATATAAATAATGCGATCTTATATGACCAAATTTCTTCACGCATGGTACAAACTTTTGCATCAAATAAACATAATATTTTTAGATGTTTTTGACTGTCAAAATGAGAGGGCCTCATATAATTCATATCCATTCGCTCTCCAAACTAAACAGAAAACAAACTGACTGTTATACGGCAATTAAAAACTGGATACAATCCTCCAATATGATGTAATCTTGTCCCCAGAATGAAAAATAATGCAAAATTATAGTCACAGTTTCCGTGCTTGCAATACATACCGACTACGTAATTTTCTGTTGCACGTTATGCAATACTCTGAAGTATATTATCATTATTTCACTGTAATGGCATGAAGTTTCACAAATGTCGCTATTTCCAATCAGTCCACAAGCAAATTAACGCTTATTTTGGAAATAACTCATTTTTGCGTTATTTCTCTGGGAATATCCGTTTATATTGTGGTCCTGTTACAACGGGGAAAATAAGCATTGAACGCGTCAACATTTATGGGGCTATTGACATGAAATTTTCACCAGATGTTGGTAACAACCCAAGTAATCCACACATACAAAGACATCAAAACAAATAAGCCCATAAATTATGTGTCATGAAGCAGAATGACACAGGGAAAAAGCATTGAGCACGCTGACTGAAATTTATTTAATACTTAGTAGAAAAGCCTTTGTTGGTAATGACAGCTTCAAGATGCCTTTTTTTCCTTTTTGTTAGCCCATAAAGTTTTGAGTTTTTTCTGGCATTTCATGCTGAAATCGAGAGGCGATGTCCCTCCCTTTCCAGTTTTCCCCATGGGACCTAGTTTTAGAAAAAATATTTACAGGAGTCAGTGGTGAGAGATAAACTGTTTTTTTGATCCAGCTTGAGTTATACCATGAATTACACATATGATGTTTGTTGGTTTAAAAGAAAACCTTGCAAGTCAAGTAATTCATCGTTTGTTGTAAAGATTGTGAGGTACATTTAGTTTTGTGTGAGATCGTTTTGTGAATTACATCTCTTGTCTGGCGCAATATACATCACCAAAACCTGCAGAGCTGTCTGCTTGGCACACTTGACTGTCTGAAAGGAGGTGTAAATCTGCAGCTGTTAGCTGTTAGGAGCTACAGCTATTCGAAGGGGGAGTTCGCCAGTCGATTCCGTTAGAGCAAGCATATGGGATCTGCCCAGAAAGGTTTCGATTAGCGTTAAACGACAGTAGTGCCAGCTGACTAACATTACGTAATAACGTAGGCATCAAAGGCTATCAGTAATTTTAGCTATCACGTTCATTAAATAACTTACGAATTTTGCAGGGATCAGTATAAGTCATATAATTTAACGCGAAAACAGACGGCACAGCAGGTGCAAATCCAAATTCAAGTAGCTGTTGACTTCTTAAAAAATTATTTCCTAAACTGTAGTTTTCAGTGATTTTGATACATATGTTGAGGCTGTAAATTTAGTGCTCTCAGGCAACTAGCTAGCATGTTCACAATAAGGAATGTTGAATGGCGCAAAGATGATTTTCTTAAGTGCTCTCAGGCTTAGATAATGGTAATTTTAGATAATGCTAGGTAATGATAGATACATTTTATATGTCAGGAGAACTTAAGAGTGGGGCAGTGTGGCTCAGGAGGTAGAGTGGGTGGTCTAGGAATCAGAAGGTTCCTGGTTCGATCCGTGTCGAAATGTCCTTGAGCAAGACACTGAACCCCACGCTGCTCCTGATGTGCAGGTTGGCGCCTTGCATGGCAGCCTCTGCCATCAGGTTAAATGAGAGGCATAATTGAAAAGTGCTTTGGGGTCATGTCATGTGAAAAGAGAAAAGTGCTATATAAATGCAGTCCATCCATTAAAAAGGGTAACACATAAATATCCATATTTCGCCTCTGTGCAAAGAGTTAATGTGGCGATCGGTTTGAGAATTTATACCGCATTAAACAAAATAGAATGCCTTGGATTTTCGCTTGTTTGAAATATGAACAGCTCAAAGACTTTGGTAAATCCCCTACTTCGTTCGTAGCACCAACGACTCTGTTCAATCTAGGGTAGCATATTGACTGCTTTTCTCCTGATGGTGCAATGTCTGTTTTGTTAAAGTAAGGTATATGTCAGATATTACTTTGTTAGTGAGTTATACTTGCTCCTTAGAGGGAGTGAAAAGCGTTTTGCTTGGATGATCGGAATTGTAAACAGCAAGCTTTCCGTCTCAGGGTGAACGTTCTGACTGTAAAATAAGCAGTTCCTTTAATGAGTACATGTGCTTGCTGATGCGGCTTTGTTGAAAAATGAACGAAACCGTGAACTTTATCTTGGAGAAAAGGCATGTTTTTGGTTTGGAGAGGTTACTGGTGACTACTTTTATGTCCATCCACGCATCTATTGATAAATTCATGCTAAATTCTGCCAGAAAATCATTGATTCATGTTGAACTTCATGAATGGAAAATTGATTTGTGTTAAACATACGATTATTTTATGATTTGACTGTGCGGTATTTCGAGGGCTCTGACAGAGTGGGGAGCCACTTGGAGAGTTGTCGTATTTAGCTCATAAAGAGTAGATCATTTTGAAAAGCACGGTCACATGAAGTATATTTGTGGTCAAGGAGTTTATGATCCCAGAGATATATTGTTCTTACTCCCAGCCATTTTTCAATTCTCAGTATTATTTTTTATAATTGCTGAATTTTCATGAAGATTTTTTTTGTGTTTGTGGCCCTTACTTTGAACTAAAACTATGAAAAGAAAATGAAATATGATGAAATTTGAAATACTACAATGATCTATCCAATGACATCCACCTTGGACAAGTGATATTTGCCAATATTCACGCAACATAGGGGCCAACATTTCAAGGGCCCATAAAACGAAAAAAAAAAAAGATTCGATCAAAAATCCGAAAAAAAAAAAAAAGTCTGAGGATATGGTCTAGTAGTATGTTATGGCAAATTTACACAAAAATTCATCAGGCCAAAAAAAAAAAAAAAAATAAAAAATGTTCCGGACGGCAGACGACGGGCGCCACACAACAACGATAGCTTATCGGCCCATAGGGCCGGTAAGCTAAAAATTGATGGAATCATAGACCAAAAGACATATCACAGCATCCTTGTGAGGCAAGCATTGTCATCTGGAAAGAGACTGAATGGTCAAGGATTTTATTTTCAACAAAATAATGACCCTAAACACACTTCTAAGTTAAAGATAGGGCTGAGAAATTTTAAAAAATTATTTCTCAAAAACTGCGTGATAAATTTTTGTCTAAATCAGGTAATCAACTTTCCTTGGTAGCGTGAATGCACAGTGCGAGCACCATTTTGATTGAAGTGACGGAAGTGGGTCTAGTGGGGGCGCTGTACTTTATAATATACAAGATGGCCTGTGGAGGCCTAATGGTT
Source organism: Gymnothorax javanicus (assembly GCA_029692085.1). NCBI lineage: Eukaryota > Metazoa > Chordata > Actinopteri > Anguilliformes > Muraenidae > Gymnothorax > Gymnothorax javanicus. The sequence goes on along the minus strand of CM056202.1, from coordinate 60,270,121 downwards.
ACAGATAGAAATTAAGTTTGCATTATCGACATATAGGTAGTCAAATATGACCTATAATTAGGCTATGTTAAAGTTGACCTCAGATGACTTAGAAAGGTCAAACTCAAGGTCAAGGAAAACATTAACTATGTTAAAAGATAGGACTTGAAATTTCAAGAAATTATCTCTCAAAAACTGATAACTTTTTTTTTTTAAATCTGGCAATCAACTCACCTCGATACACTTTATGTAGCGTGTGAGTGCCATTTTAATTGAATAGACGGAAGTGGGTCTAGTGGGAGCGCTGTACTTTAACGTTGGCTCTTATGGAGAATGAGCAAAATCACCTGTGGAACGTAAATGGTTGCAGATAGAGATTACCGACATTTAGGAAGTTTTATACAGTATGACCTATATTTCGGATGTGTTAAAGTTGACCTCAGATGACCTTGAAAGGTCAAACTTGAGGTCAAGCAAAATATTACAATTTTCAAAGGCTTCTAGGCTTGAAAATATTGAAGATTGGGAACATATGTGTATTGAACACTAATAGGAAGTCATATATGAACTTTCATTTGGTGGCCTTGAACTTGACCTATGGTGACCTTTGAAGGTCAAACCTCACATAGTGAAATTTCAGTGACTTCTATCACCAAAACTTTTGCAGACAGAGCTTAGGTTTGTATTGTGGGCGTATAGGAAGTCATGTATGAAGTTTCATTTGGTGACCTTGAACCTGACCTTCAGTAACCTTCAACAGCCAGACTTTACAGTGTAATTTCAACGACTTATATCAGGAAAATTGTTACAGATACAGTGTAGGTTTGTATTGGAGACGTAAATGAAGTCATACATGAACTTTCATTTGGTGACCTTCATATTGGCCTTTGAAGGTCAAACTAGACCTAGCGAAAATTCAATGAGTTCTATCACTAAAGGTTTGTATTGGAGACATATAGTAAGGCATATTGTAAGTCATTTATGAACTTTCATTTGGTGACCTTCATATTGACCTTTGAAGGTCAAACTTGACCTAGTGAAAATTCAATGACTTGTATCACTAAAATGGTCACAAATGGGAGCCTAGGTTTGTGTTACAGACATCTAGGAAGTCACATATGAACTTTCATTTGGTGGCATGCAACTTGACTGTCAGTGACCTTTGAGGGTCAAACTCGACTGAAAATACAATGAATTGCATCATCAAAATGATCATAGATTGAGCCAAGGTTTGTATAAAGACATTTAGAAAGTCATATAAGAAGTCCATTTGCTGACCTCAACTTGACCCTCTGTGACCTTTAAAGTTCACAGTTGACATATTGAATTTTCAATGACTTGTATCACCAAAACTGCTTCAGAGCTTAGGATTGTGTTACAGGAGGTCTTATAAATGCATGTGAACTTTTATTTAGTGACCTAGACATTGACCTTCAAGGTTTGATTTGAAGATTTGAAGGTCAAACTTCACATTAAATTTTCATAACTTGTATCATCACTATAAGATTGCTTGCCAGTAAGCTACAGGACCCTTGGTCCTATTTTTAGGTCACCTGAGACGAAGTCTCAAAGTGACCTATTCTAATCGCCTTTGGTCCGTCATCGTCCGTCCGTCGTGCGTCCGTAAACAATTAACATTTTCGACTTCTTCTCAGAAACCGCTGATCCGATTTCAATAAAATTTTGCAGGAACCTTCCTTGGTCAAATATGCACCAAAATTGTGAATTATATGGTGCTCACCCCCAGGGGCTCTGAGGGGCGGGGCTAAAAGTAGTCAATACATTTTCCACTTTCTCTCAGAAACCGCTGATCCGATTTCAATTAAATTTTGCGGGAGTCTTCCTTGGTCAAATATGCACCAAAATTGTGAATTATATAGTGCCCACCCCCAAGGACTCTGAGGGGCGGGGCTAAAACTGGTCAATACATTTTCCACTTCTTCTCAGAAACCGCTGATCCGATTTCAATAAAATTTTGCAGGAACCTTCCTTGGTCAAATATGCACCAAAATTGTGAGTTATAAGGTGCCCACCCCCAGGTGCTCTGAGGGGTGGGGCTAAAAGTTGTCAAATTGGCTGAAATTTTCAAACTCTTCTTCTCCAGACCCAGATATGCTGGAAAACAATACTCTTCATAGATGGAAGGGTCTTCAGGTGCTTTATCAAAATTGTTCATTTCATGGCCCCCAGGCTCCATATTTGCCCCTGGGAAGGGGGTGAAGTTTACTATACTTTATATAGGAAAATGATGGGTATATTTGGTTCATTCACATCAATAAGATCAGTTTTTATACAACTCAGGTGACCATTGAGGCCCATGGGCCTCTTGTTATGAGATTATTGGCTCCTTTTGAATAGACTGAACCCCAAACCGTAATATTACCACCTCTATGTTTTTCTGAAGGGGTTAAACAGTCACTTTTGAAACGTTCTCCAACTCTATGGTGCACATAAGTTCTGCGTTTGGATGAGAAAATTTCATATTTTGATTCATTGGTCAAAAGGACTTGCTCTCAGTCGTTGGTTTCCAATCCTTGAATATCTTGGCAAACTTGAGTCTTTTATTGGCATTGCCAGCTCTAAGAAGTGGTTTTCTGGCAGCAGACCGTTTTCACTCAAGCTTCTGGAAATAGTAGATCTTGATACTTTCATCTCTTCACTTCTGGCACTATTAATATCATCATAGAATTGTCTTGCTGTCAACCACTGATTTTCTTTTACTTGTCATACGCAGATAATGAACTTCAGAGGCACTTAACTTCCATTTTGCACCTTTATTGCCACTAGTTTTCAGTGAAGCTCTCTCTTTCAAATGCTTGATGGTGTTTCTTACAGTGCCATGGCAGCAATTAACATCTTCAGAAATTTTTCTAAGCCACCAACCAGCATCAGGCAAGGCCACAATCCGGCTGCGAACATTCATCGAGAGTTCCTTCCGTCTTGCCACCGTGTTTAACACTGTGACACTGCTCAAAGCTCACGTCACCTTACATGCTGGAACAACCGACTATCACAGCTAATTTTGCCGAATAATGTTGCCTGAATCCAGTTTAAACAATTTTTTAGCGTCAATAATCATGGAATGAGCCTTCAACCATGCATTGTGACGGCACATGAAAACTGTGAATTACACAATCATTTGACAGAGAATTTTTGCCAGCAGGAAACACATAAAAAATTGGAATAGCCGAGCTGCTTAATTTCTACGGCTGAAAAATTGAAAAATTCATTCCAAAGGGTTGCGCAGTCTGATGGCATGGTAAAGCTGTGAAAGTATTTTAAATTTAAGTACATTTGAACTGATTTTGATTATTTTTTATGTAGTTCTTTTTTGGCTGGGTAAAATACAATTTTTCTGCTGGCCCATCCGCAGCAGTGCATTACTTGGCTTCTGTGGTGCCCCGCCTGTTTCTGCGAACTGGGGGCTTTCTCTTTCTAGGAACTTTAGCGCAGACCACAGATTATTCGATGGAAATATACTACTTGATTTAGAAAGGCATGGGTGAACTTAATGCATCTATGCTATTTAAGTGCCAATGGATACGATTTTTTTTCTCAGAATTTTGACATTTAGAAGGGCTGAACGGGGTGAAAGTGGGGAGGCAAATGCCTGACTTGCCTTATGGTGTAGGCACCCACGCACTTATCTGCTTCCTGGGAAGTGTGTACCACAACGCAAATATTCTAGTGTCACTCTCGGTAAGGTTTGGACATTTAATTTGCGATCTATCCAATTAACGCTTGCTTTAGCACATTTTGAACGAACTGAAGTGATCTCTCACTCATCTCCTTGCCACTCTTACTCAATCTTCTCTCTCTCAGGCTACCTGGTGCTTAGGGATCTAGGTTTTCATGTGGAAGTGTACATTGCCTCTGAGGTGTGTGAGGACTCCATCTCTGTTGGGGCGGTCCGGCATGAGGGGAAGATCAAGTATGTGCAAGATGTGCGAAACATCACCAGGCAGAATGTAAGTGTTGAAGTCTTAACCTATGGGGGGCGCTGTGACTTTAACAAAGTGAATGCCCTCAGCTTCTAAAATCAGATACCTGCTGCTATTGCTCCTGGAGGTTTGGTTAATTTATGCAGCATGAGCTGAAGCTCCCTTCCCCCATTCTCCTAACTCCCCCTTCAAGCCCCTTTACAAAGGAGGGCTCTCATCATCTTTTGAACTCTGAAATCCACCCCCACCCATTATGTAAAGGATAAGAATTGGTTAGCACCTCCCAGAACCCTGACCTGAACTATCCATCTTTAGGTGGTTGTATATTTGGAAAACACTTAACATTATGGCTGGGTATCGATTCAAATTTCAAGAATCGATTCAATTCCGATTCACAAGATTCAGAATCAATTATCATGATTCGATCCGAAATCGATTCGGTTAATGTTATTAAAACTGTCTTTTATTTTTGTCATGGCCATTTGACCCACAAACAGCTGTGAACAACTGAACAACACTTGAAGGGTCAAAGTAAACTTTATGCTGCATGTTGTGCGGACTCTCCAGTCAGAATAGCAGCATCAGTGTGAAAACCTGCATGACTGACTAACCACTATCACCATTGGGTCATTCCAAGTCAATTCAACAAATTTTGGAAAATTTCCCCACCTGACCATCTCAGATTTATTTAAAAAAATTCTCACACCAAGGCCATGTACTTAATAGGATATGTGCAGCGTTTCAGTTAAATATCTTATTTAGTTTTGACAAAAAAAATGAATAAAGATGGCAATGTTTTGCTGATTTTCGCACTCCTTTTTGCAACGTCAAATAAAAATGGATTTTTAGGAGGCAATATCTCTAGTTATATCAATGCCATGGGCTCAAAAATTTCCACAGTGTAGCATCTATGCCCAGTACACTTGTGAAACACATTTTCAATGGCAAATATGTTTTTATTAGGGAGCTGTGGCTGTTTGAAATTGCTAATTTATTTGACGAAGTTGTCTGTGACACCAACTTTGAAGGCCAATTATGACCAAAGTCATGCAGGTAGAGAGCTGATTTTTTCTGGGCAAGCTCTCCTCACATAGTGCTATTGGTACAATAAACAGCAAGCATGTCAATTTTATGGTTGTCCAGAAAATACACAGCAAAATCCTAAAAAAGCCCAAATTTCCTGAAATTTGACATCAAATTGCTGAGGTGTGACAACCTGTAAATTCTTGAAATCTTCACCATCTTAAAGCTTACATTCTTGGCTGTCTTTATTTCAAAGGTGGTTGTGGTGCAACTCTTCATTAAATAGTTATAAATTTTTTAGTAATGCCTTGTAAAAGCTCGTTTTTCATTGTTTCTATGTGACTCCTTGCATATTGCAGGAGTTTCTGAGGCTGTAATCATAACATCAGATAACACTTAAAGATCACTTAAAGATCTGCAATATTTAGATACATTGGTTATAGTACCATATATAGGTCAGAAAATGCCATATCAAACTTGTATATATAAAATTTATTTAGCAAAATACATTATAGCCACATCATTACTTTGTCCAAACATTCAAATGTATCATGGTCAATACAGTGTACATTAGATTACTCATTTCAAGTTCATCATAAACAGTTTTGCTGAATTAACAGATTCCTCATTTAGGTTATATCTGCGTCCCGTGGCAGTTGTGGGTGCTGGCATCTTAGTGATGACATGTTGTACAGGTTCCCAGCAAACATCCTCTCTGTGTGGCCAATAAAAACTTCTTGCTGGTCCATGTGGGTGCATGAAAATTAATCTGATGTCATCGGTGGCAAGAGGGCTCAGATTAGGACTTGCCTCTCACTGAGACATGTTGAAACATGTTAACAAAACTGATGAATGATGACATAATATCAACCATTGGATGGCATTGGAGGACTTACAAATTGTTTATTTCCCCAAATTGACATTTATAATTGTGCATACAATAGCAGTTTAATTAAAGTGTTCCTAATTTTGATCAATGACCTGCTATATAATAGAAATAGCCCAGGATGTAAAAAGGTTGATACTTGTAAGTACCCATTTCTCTGCCAGATTCACATAATTATTATATAGGAAAATTCATGTTTGTGCTCAATATATCTTTTGACAGAGAAATACATATGCAGGTTTGAATCCCCTCTGCGGTTTTTGTTATCCCATGGGACATGAAATTGAGGCACATTGTATCCAGTGTTCTACACTGGAAAAAGACAGTGAAACCCCAAAGGAACAGGGAACACCTTGGTGTGGACTTTCAGACACCAATGGTTGCTAGGATCAGATCTCAAATTTGTATTAACATTAAAAAACAGTTGAAAAACGAGCGTTTATAAGGTGTTACTAAAAAATTCATAACTATTTAATGAAGAGTTGCACCACAACCACCTTTGAACCAAAGATAGCCAAGAATATAAGCTTTAAGATGGTGAAGATTTCAAGAATTTACAGCTTGTCACACCTCGGCAATTTGATGTCAAATTTCATGAAATTTTGGCTTTTTTAGGCTCTTGCTGTGTATTTTCTGGACAACCATGAAATTGACATGCTTGCTGTTTATTGTACCAATAGCACTATGCGAGGAGAGCTTGCCCAGAAAAAATCAGCTCTCTACCTGCATAACTTGGGTCATAAAAGACCTTCAAAGTTGGTGTCACAGACAAATTTGTCAAATAAATTAGCATTTTCAAACTGCCATAGCTCCCTAAGAAAAAGAGAAAAGCCATTGAAAATGTGCTTGCCTAGTTTACTGGGCCTAGATGCTACACTATGGACGATTTTGAGGCAATGGCATAAGTATAACAGGAAATATTGCCACCTAAGAACTCCCTTTTATTTGACGTTGCAAAAACGAGTGTGAAAATTTGCACAACACTACCATCTTTATTATTTTTTTCTGCCAAAACTGATAGACATATTTAACTGAAATTTGGCACACATCCTATTAAGGATATTACCTTTCTGTGATAATTTTTTTAGACAAATCTGAGATGGTCAGGTGGGAGGCATTTGTTGAATTGACATGGAATGACCCCATTGCTTCCAATCCAATGCAGTCACTTATCAATATGAAAAACAATAACAAAGATACAGATTTGTTGGGGGGGGTTGCTTTCCATTTTGTTGAGCGTGGGGTGTTATTGCGCAAGTTCCGCATCCTCCAGTATTTCCTTTTTTTTCCGTTTTTTTTTCTTTTTTAATTTTACGTGCGCATACATTGGCGATTGCGCAATGACTCAGAATTAACGGGAATCAATTTGTGGCGGGAAAAATATATAGGCTATATTAACAGACTGATCTTTGGACGTACGAATCGATCTTTGGGAATTAAAATGAGCAACGATCCAGAATCGGAGAATCGATTTTTTTTCAACACAGGCCTACTTCACATATATATTCAATTTTGATTATGTAATGGTACATAATCTAGATTATATTAGTCACAACCTTTAGCTGCTGATGTCACCTTCCCACTTTCCTTAAGGATTTCATCAACAAAAACTGATTAATACAGCTTTTCGGAGTTCAAAATTACCTTTCATCAACTAAATTCTTTCATTTCATTTTTTCTGCTTGCCATACTGTGTTGAAAGCCCCTGTTCAGAGACGATATCTGAAATTTTATTGACAAATAATCTTTTTTTAATTTAATTGTACTCTGGTTAACTATAGAACCACATGAAGACATATAATTCGATTTATTTAGTTTTTCTTGTTAAGTTGTGCCGTACATTTAACTGCAGTGCACCAAAACCTTCATCCTTTGTAATAAAAGTTTAACAAATGTTTAATAAAAGACATGTTAACTTATCTGCCACAGGGTTGTACTTTGCACCCAGCCTCAACGCAGAGGATCTGGAATCAATGGGGCTCTCAGAAGTTAAGTGTCTGTTACCCCTTTTCCACCGAGCTGGTTCCAGTGCTAGTTCGGAGCCAGAGCCTGACTAGTTCTTTGCTTTTCCACAGCCTAAGCACCAGCTCCTGGCTCTCAAAACTGGTGCCAGAACAAGCACCAACTCCTTGCTGGTCTAGAGCCAAGCACCGATAACGCGGAGCAGAGTTATAGTGACCAACAAGACCAACGCGGTCAAGGAAGTATTTTGAGCGTTCTGCTCGCAGTGAATATTGGAATATACAAGCATCTGTCTAATATCTGCATGATGCGTCTATATTTCATTTTACTTTGGTTCTTCAGACATTTTTTTTATGCTGCTAACGTCTATATTAAGCATTAGAAATATGAGTAAGCTGGCTAGCTCGGGTGTTTGCGAATTATTTAAATTGCCATTAGCGAGTTTGAAGGGCATTTCAAAACGAAACATTAGATTCAAACTTATGAAGCTGGAATGAAATATGACAGTTGCTCATTTATTTCTTACCTGTCTGCATCCTTGGGAAAAGAAGAGATGGATAGCTTGTTCCTATTATTACACCCTATTGCTGCACAAGGTTTCAGTATTTTTAACATGCACGGACAACAACGCAAGATACGGTACACATTTAATGTTTGCGCCTTATTTTGCTGCTTTTTCAACACAGTGCAAGAGATAGCACAGCAATCTAATGGACTATATTTCTTTTCCTCTCTAAAAACAATAAAACCTCAATGACAGTAGTAGTATTACTGAGCATAGAAACACAAGCATTATTTCAGTTTTAAATGTTTATTCATGGGTTCCCGCAGTCTGTACTGTATTTCTGTATTGCTAGATGTTACTTGAGCGCTGCTGAGAGAGACACAAGTCTCGAACAAAGCTAATTTTCTCCTGATCTGTTGGTCTTAAAATTACGATGACATATTCGCATGGCTCTGAGTTGGCTCCTCAGCGATGGAAAAGCAAACAGGTTCTTAGGAGGTGCGTGGGTTAAACCAACTAAGCACTGGCACTACCACCAGCACGGCACTAGCACCAGGTTCTTTTTGGTGGAAAAGGGGTATGTGTCACCGTGATAGCCTAAGACAACTTATTTCTCAGTGCTTCCACTTGCAAGTTTGCCCCCGTCAGTTTGCAGGTAGCACTGCTCTGAATTGTAGTACCCTAAGTCTGGCACTTGGTGATGTTGTTTTGCAATGCAGATTGCAGACTGGGGCCCATTTGACCTGGTGATTGGCGGTAGTCCATGTAATGACCTCTCCATCGTCAATCCTGCCAGAAAGGGACTGTTTGGTAAGGAGAGCCACCTCAGGGGATGGACAGTACTATGAAAACAAGTTTTTTTTTTTTTTTTTCTCAGCGCAATTCCATCCACTATCGCACACATTGCAAAATTAGTTTATACTTCCAATATTTTAATTATATTTCATCATACATTTTTGGGAGGTGTTTCATTGGGGTGGATGTCATATTCCACCATAACTGAGGACATTTCTGTGTCTTGTGGCTAAATGTTTTATTCCAGCAATCTCTTTTGAAATTAATCAATAAAATTCATAGCACTGAAAAGGCACCATCTAAAAAATCAGAATCAATCATTGTTGTACGATCTGGCCTGGTTTTGTTCTCAGTATATGAAGTAAAAAAATACTTCTCTTATTAACGTCTGACGGAAATAGGTACCGTTTTCAATCTCCATTATTATACCCCTGCTACGACGTAGTCGGGGGGGGTATATAGCGCTCCGCCCGTCCGTCCGTCCGTCCGTGAGTCCGTGCGTCCGGAATGGTTTCCGGAGCATAACTCAAAAACTAGACCACCTAGAAACTTCAAATTTGGCATGGATATTACCCTTAGGGTGCCATTGTGCCTTTTCGGGGTTTCAGTTCTGAAGTGCCCAAAATTTTTGACATTTTCACCAAAAACGGCCCAAATTTTGGACTTAGTTTCGTTTCCGGAGCATATGTCAAAAACTACAGCACATACAAACTTCAAATTTCGTATGGATATTACCCTGAGGGTGCCATTGTGCCTTTAGGGGGTTTCAGTTCTGAAGTGCCCAAAATTTGTGCAATTTTCACCACAAAACGGCCCAAATTTGGAACTTTGTCTCACTGTATCACTTACAAACTTTAGAATTGGTATACATCTTACCCTCATGCTGGTATTTTTCTTTTGTGGGTTCCAATTACTAGTGCCCAAAATTTCTGTGATTCACACCAAAAACAACCACATTTTCAGACTCATTTTCCCCAGAATAACTACAAAACTATAACACTTGCAACCTTTAAATTTAGTATGCAACAATCACTTATATTGGCATTTCTGAAAATTGGCCAAAACATGCCTAAATTTGCAACTTTATTTTCATTTCCTATTCTACTGCGAAGAAAGACTTGTTATAACTTCAACCTTTTCAAGTTTTTAACATTTTCCTTGTGACTTATACAAACGTTTGCTGTGAGACTCGGACTTCAACATTCTACATGATAGGTCAGATTTTACTGCTATTTTGTTTTGTTTCGAAGGTGGCAACATTTTTCAGAAAGATGTTTTTCATTTGCAGTGGCTAGCTACTTCACATTCTAGTTCATGATATCACACAATCCAAAATTTATTTTAAATTAAAATTATTATTTATTGATACATTCTTCTTCTTTCTGGAATGTGTTTCAAAACAAGGAAAAGCAAAGTAATGACAGCTGAGAATGTGTACCTAAACTTTTCATTTTTTAAGATATGCTTAAACTGATAGTGCTATTATCTACGTTTTAAGTAGTGATTGCAAATTTTTGTCAATTCAAATGTACAATGTTTCACTGGCCACTTTTGGGTGTATATTTTCAAATATATATATCATTTTTTTCTACAGTAATCATATTGTTGCAATTACCATGGACACATGATTGCCCATGTGATGCTCATAGAATACATATCTCTTAAACTTAGCTTGGTAGCTTCATCACACTTCATACACACATCAACTAAACTCCCCAAGTTGGCATTTTTGGTAATAGACCTGTATATACGACTGCATATTGTATTTCCATTGATTTGTCTTTTGCTACTCAAGTTTATTGAGCGAAAAATGGAAAGCGGGGGTATGTGAGCTTTGCTCGCTTCTACACTTGTAAACTACAGTTGCTATCATCATTAAGCTCCGTCAGACTCCATGACGATAGACACACCTACTCATTTTCAAACACTGTACTCACAATCTTTATCTTGTTATGATAATTTTGGCAAATAAATATTGAATTTCAACATATTATTCCATTTGCGCTTATACTGTCATATTTATCTATCAGTCGACGGAGATTGTTTTGCTGTCGTCATTTCGTCAGAGTGGTCAAAATGACGATAGAATCCGCGGGGTGCCGAGTGTGAATACATCTGGGGAAGATCATCAACTTGGGCATGTGCGTTGGCAGTCGCTCGTCGGTCAGTACCCAGTAGGGCTGCACGATTCTGGAAAAAATGTGAATCACGATTTTTTTGTTTAGAATTGAGATCACGATTCTTTGGCACAATTTTTTCCCACAAACTGAAATGTTTATTGTAGTCATAAATAAAAAAAAAAAAAAAAAAAAACAATTGGCCACTGAAGTGCAGTTTAAAAAAAAAGGTTTTAAAAAAAAAAAGGTAAAAGGACAAAATAAGCAAAATAAGTGCACCTTAAGTGCTCTTTGACTCCACAAGGCCCTGAACTATGGATGCAAGAATGTCAAACTGCAACCCAGGAGATGATACTGCTCAATTATGATGTCATATCAAACAGGCAGGCACCGATGCAAGCCCATCCGAGGCACATTTGCACACAAACAAAAGCCTGCATGGAGAGAAAGCAGCACGTCGACTACATTCCAGCATAAACCAAGATTAGTAGTTTTGGGGCAACACTCTAAACCCAAACTAAACCCTGAACATGGCCCTATAATTTTGAATGCACTAATCTGTCCTGCGAATAATTCGTTTCGCGCTCGGTGGAAAAGCAGCTTTAAAATCAAGTGATTTATTCAGCCAACAAGCACAACCGGCATGTAGCCTATAATGATTAAAAAGCGATAATGAGAAGTAGACATACCAAACAAGGCTTCCGCGTGCCAATAACCAATAAAAATAAGAGTGCTTGCTTGTACTCCCCGATTAGGTAGGACGACAATCATTCATCTGGACGCGTATTTGCTGAATTTAAATCAACGTTATTCAAAATTGCATTCCTGCGCCAATAGCTTGAGCCGCATGCTTTTTATAGCCTATTTCACTGCCGAGTGCCACTTTTTTTCACTCAATACCGAGAGTAATTTTGAATAACATTGATTTAAATTAAGCAAATATGCGTCCAGATGAATGATTGTCCTCTTACCTAATCGGGGAGAACAAGCAACACCTGTTAAGTGTGGAGTGCTCTCGGAGTGAACCTTTTGTTAATCATGTAAATGACTGATAACAGGTCAGGACTAATAATTGTTTAAAACGGATGTTTTGTCCACCCCAATTCTCAGTTCTACTGAATTTACCCCATGATTTCATCGCTGTTAGATTGCATATGGAGAGAAACCGTGTCTTCAGTTGCCAATTACAATAATTTGAAAACGCGTCAATAAAGGAAAATGATTGAGAACGTGCCAGGACTATCCTAATTGTCATAAAGGGACATGTCTGTGCCCACCCAATTCCCTGTTCTAGCGCCGGGCCTGGATTGATCGTAGAGCTTTAAGAGGGTTTGCTACGAGCGATCTTATGAAAGTCCCTTGTTTTTAATATGCGTTTCCCGAAGAAGCTCTTACGCGGGAGCGCGCACATGAAAGTTAAGTACTTCATAACTTCGCTTTGCGCTGCTGTCCACTTCAATGGTGCTGAGATGTTTAATTTATTATAGGCCACAGTCACCAATTGAAATGTAGGCAGTTGCTACGGGTACGGCAGTTTTCCAATGCATTTCAATGTAGAGAGGTACGGCAGTCCCAATTTCAAACCCTGCCCTAACCTAACCCTAACCCTAACCCTAATTCCTAACCATAATCCCTAATCCTTATCCTAATCCCTTCAAATCGACTGCCGTACCAATAAAAACTGCCGTATCTCTAGACACTTTGTTAAAGGTAAGCCTGTGTAAGCTATGTCATGAAGTCAAAATGAAATTAAACATACATAAAATAGTAAAGCATAAATGAAACATATACAAGAATCCACATTTCAACAATGTCGATTGAAATGCAACTTGGCCTCGATATAATTTATTTTTCGTCTTAGCTTTACGAGGATAACGGCCACTGCTGATGATGTTGAATTATATTTTCCTAGTTCATATAATTTCAAGTTAAATGAATGATTGTTAACACGTCAAAACCAGTCATTCATTTAGAGGTATGTTTTCTTATTCTCCCCAGCTGACCGGTCGCCAGTGTGCTTTGATTTCTCCGTTGCCCTTAAATAGAAAATGAGAACCAAATCTTGCATGTTTCCTCTCATATGTCTTGAAGCATTTGTGACACATTCAGGTCTTGTCACTTGTAATCAAATTATCACACTTAGTAGATACAGGTATCCACTGAGAATCAGAAATTTGGCGAAACCGAGAAAACATTCTAACTTTGAATGCAAAACGACAGTCAGCTCTTTGTCTAGACAAAATAGGCATAATGGATGAAGTGAAGGCCAACAAAGTCACTTTATTCATCAGATTGAACGGTAGCCTTACTAATGAAAATAAAGCCATCTTTTGGGAAGATAATTTAAAGGAAATGACCGCAACAAGGGAACATGATGATCAAGAGACAGCGAGAAGCCATGTTCGCTGGCGTTTCCTTGGGGACCCATTTCGGCCGTCGGCTCTCTCTTTACACCGGTGGAAAATCCCACAACTACCTGTTATGGCCCCAATCTGTTATGGCGTCAATTTGTTATGGCCCCAATTTGTTATGATGTAGCGGACAGCAAGGGATGACAGACAAAATTTTAAAACTTTAACAGATTTAATTAAACAAACACTTTGAACTAATCTACACTCTACCCTACTGACCAAGATTGAAATAAAAAAAAATGAGATATTTACAGTCCCTTGGTAATTGAGATGGGGCTGCTATGTTGCGATGTCCTGGGACAGGAAAATGCTCCAACACAGGCAAAAATCCACAAAAAGCTTCACAGGTCTTGAAAAGAGTGACAGGTCTGGTCAAATGTATCCTTCCGCAATTTCTCCTTGCAATTTCTCCTACTACTTTTCACTCTCTCAATTTTTCTCCTTATATACTCTTTTCCAGCCCCCTCCCACCTTCCAGACTTTTCTCCAATTCTCTGGGACATTCCCCTCTGAGGCATGCCCAGGACATGCCCCAAAACCTAGCTTCAGACTGGGCTTAACAAAAAAAATGTCAATACTGCCATCTAGTGGCTTTTTTTTTCCACATTACATACCCGTGAGTTGGGGAAATGGAAGTTGCACTGCAAGTGTGTGCCCAAGTTCAGCAGTGGCCCACACTTCTCCCCATCAAAATGCTGTGCAGTCATCACTGTGCCAATGCTGCGTAACATCACTGTCCGGGCGAGAGACCCCTAACGTGACCAGGAGGAGGAGGAGCAGGCTGATGACAGATTGGCGGGCGTTAATCTGCTAGGAGATGTGGAATATTTGGCTGGTTTTGGAGCACATTAACAAATTATTGGACATTTTTAAAATACGCCCCCTTTCCCCTCTCGTGACTAGCACTCCACTGGCATTAATCACCACAGCGACACTTCTGTGTTTTCTTCATTATTCTTTTCACGGTTCTTCTAGTACAGTATAATATTTTAATTTGCTGAAATATGTATATGCGACAGTCCACAGTAAAAGGGTGTATAAGGGATTTTTTACGTTTTAGAGAAAAACTGTTTTTCTATGTTCAGTAGGCCTACGTGGTAAGGGATCATCAGATGCACTTAACTCAATTTGACCAAAATATCCCTTATACACCCTTTTCCTGTGGACTGTCACATATAGGTTATATCTTTTTTGTTATAGCGTCCAATTTCTTCTTTTTTCTTCATTTGTTAATGTAATTATTATTATTGGTAAGTGTCTATAATTGTTGTTCGTTTTTGGTGAATGTATGATTAAAAATCGCCATTCAAGTTCCTCACCACTTTAATTTACAAACAGCATCAGGAGTCATGATGAAATGCAATAATATTTAAAGAACACGTGCGCAGAAAAAAAAAAAACAATTTGCGAAGACTCTTGCTGTTCTTAAGACGCACGTAGCTTTCTACGAGTGGTCTTCAGCACTCGTAGATCTACAACGGTTTCTGAGAGCGTCTTAAGTTAGGATAGTTTTGGGAGACACTCCACAAATGTAAAATGCCTCGTAAGAGGGATTCTATGATCATCGTTGCCTTAAGATGCTTTTGGGAAACGAGGCCCAGTTTGTTTGCTCTGCGGCTCGTGAAACAATGCTGGAAAATCGTTAACATTTAGAAATTAGATCGCGCGTAGGGGTGAATCGAGATCACGATCTCCTGGCGATTTATCGTGCAGGCCTAGCATCCAGCGCAGGAGAGGCAAGGTGAGTTTTCAAGTCAATTTTACACAAAATCGACCCAAAATCTTCCGTCCGAAGTTATGACGATAGAAACGATTGGCGATAGAAAAAAGACCACTGTGAAGTTACGTATGTGATAATTTTCTGTGAAATGTAAGCGAAATTAGGCACACTAATGTGAGAGCTTGCAATACAAAAGGACCAGCCGTGCATTGCATGTGGATGTGCACAGTTCGTAGCGTGCAGTCTTTGCTATCGTAACTGGCCTGATGGAAATGTGGTGTCAATCGTCAACAGCCTGACGGAACACAATGGTGCCTATCGTCAAGCTGACGGACGTTCATGTTGCTATTGTCATCATCTGACACTACCAAGTTTAGGGGCTAGTGTCTAACGTCATTCCTGACCGACTGACATTTTTCTGCACTGGGTTGTCCATGTCAAATGTCCGAATTTCAGAGAAACTTCCCACTTGATCATCCCAGATTTGGCTGAAAAAATTCCAGCAGGTGCATACACCTCAGTGGCGGCTCGTGAACTGGCAACTGGGGAGGCTCAAAACAATCCCTTAAAATTGATGATTGGTCACGACCTGTTTTCAACCATTCATTTATATTACCACTACAGAAACTCCAAAAACTCTCAGCATTATCAGGTGTGGCCAGTTTTCATTTATAACGCATACCGATTACGACTCCGGATTTCTCGTGCTTTTCTTTACTCAGCGGTTGGAAGCAATGCATGTGTTTCGCCAGGTATGGCCAGTTTTCATTTATAAGGCATACCTGTCAACCCTCACGCATTCGATGTGCGTTTAAGATGCATATTTACGTTCCATTGCTGTAGTCAGCAATTATTAAATCAACGCATAGGCAATATAAGAGATTCTCCCGCGGAATTGAAGTCCTTGTGCATGGAAGGGTTGGAAGTAATGTAATTGCATAAAGATGTTTCAAATGATCTAATTTCATTTAAACGATTGCGAAACATGCATTGCTTCCAACCGCTTAGGGTGTCCGTCAGATATGACAATAGACAAGCCTAGAAAGGTATATCTGAATGACACTGAACAATAGTAGGGATAGTCGTTCACATTTAATCATGCCTCTTTTGGTCACAATCTACAAAAGACACTGATTTCCATCAGACGCCTTTCCGTTAGATTGACAGTAGACACATCTGGACAATTAAAACTGGCCCCAAATTAATTACTTTATTATTAAATGAATTAAAAATTTATCACGAATGTAAAAGAAACTTCCCTCTACAACGTAATACCATTGAAAAAGCAATTTTGAGTGTTTTCAGAAAGTTTCAGAAATGGGACCCAAGTGGCCTCAGTTATGGTGGAATAACTCGGATGTGAGAAAAGGATGTGATTACTCTTTGGTAACATGCATGCTCAATCCTTTCTCACAAGGGCTTTTCATGTATAAATGTGTCTTGGAACTGGCTCCATTTATTTATTTTAAAATAAATACATTAATTTCTTATCAAAAGAGGGTACTGCATGTCCTATGAATCGTATTGAGCAAATTTATATTTTGAGATGGGTGTTTTTGATTTCAAATGTTCTTTCTTTTCTTTAACTTTTGTCTATGCGAGATATGGCCTGGATATTTTGAATTGAAAAAGTTTGACTGCCCTGTACAGAGAGAATTAACCTCAGTGAATTTAATCTCTTGGGCCTTGAAATCTACCAGCACCAGGGAAAATCAATTTTTAAAGTCAGTGATCCCTAACTGGTTAGTATTGCTGCATCTGCAATTTCAACAATGCAATTCATTGTCTCTTTGTATTTATCCCAGTTACAATGCTCTGAAAAAGTTATCTCCTCTTTATCAATTTCCTTTATTATTGCATATTTGTTAGCCTGAATGGTTGCTGATCCTTTGACAAAATATTGCTTAAGTTGAAACATCAGTCAAACTCACTAAAACTAGAGTTTTTTTTTTCGGGGTCAAACTGCGATTTTTCGTGCCAGCAAAGGGGTGGATGGGGCACAGAGGGACAAGGTGTCACCACAATGTTTTCAGTTTGAATCTAGAATAATTGCATGCTATTGTGCTGGGTTACATGGGCTGAAATTTACAACCCCAATTTCGAAATAGTTGGGAAGAAGTGTAAATTGTGAATAAAATCAAAATGCAATGACTTTCAGATCACGAGCCAATATGTTATTTAAAATAGAACATAGATAACATTTCAAATATTGAAACGGTGACATTTTACATTTTTATCCTCAAAATGAGCTCATTTCAAATTTTCTGGCTGCAACAGGTCTCAGAAAAGTTGGGACACAGGCAAAAAAGGGCTGAAAAAGCAATTAATATATAAGAGAATCAGCTGAAAGAACATTAAGTAAGTAATTAAGTTAACTGGCATCAGGTGTGTAACATGATTGGCTATAAAAGGGATGTCTTAGAGAGGCTGAGTCTCTCAGAAGTAAAGATGGCCAGAGGCTCTCCAACCTGTGAAGGCTTAAGAAAAAAAAAATTGCGGAATACTTTAAAAACAATGTTCCTCAACGTCAAATTGCAAAGGCTTTGAAGGTCTCATCATCGACCGTGCATAACATCATCAAAAGATACAGAGAAACTGGAAAAATCTGTGTGCGTAAAGTTCAAGGCTGAAGACCTTTCCTGGATGCCCGTGATCTTCGGGCCCTCAGACGCCACTGCATTACTCACCGGCATGATTCTGTCATTAACATTACTAAATGGGCCCAGGAATACTTCAAGAAACCACTGTCTGTAAACACAGTCTGCCGTGCCATCCACAGATGCCACCTAAAACTCTATCATGCAAAAAGGAAGCTATTGTTGAGCATGATCCAGAAGCGCCGCCGTCTTCTGTGGGCCAAGGGTCATTTAAAATGGACTGTAGCAAAGTGGCAAAGTGTCCTGTGGTCAGACGAGTCCAAATTTAACATTCTTGTTGGAAATCATGGGCATCGTGTCCTCCGGGCTAAAGAGGAGAAAGACCACCCCTCCTGTTATTAGCGTTCAGTTCAAATGCCAGCATCTCTGATGGTATGGGGATGCATTAGTGCATATGGTGTGGGACACTTGCATTTTTTAAAAAGCACCATGAATGCTGAAAGGTATATAAAGGTTTTAGAGCAATATATGCTCCCCTCCAGATGACATCTATTCCAGGGAAGGCCTTGTGTATTTCAGCAGGACAATGCAAAACCACATACTGCAGCTATTACAACAGCATGGCTTCATTGTAGAAGACTCTGTGTGCTGAAATGGCCTACCGGCAGTCCTGATCTTTCACCAATTGAGAACATTTGGCGCATAATTAAACAAAAAGTCCATCAAAGGAGACCCAAAACTCTCCAGCAGCTGGAAGCCTGTATTAACCAAGAGTGAGATCAAATTCCAATGGCTAAACTCAAGAAACTTGTCTCCTCAATGCCCAGACGCCTCCATTCTGTGTTAAAAAGAAGAGGGGATGCTACACCATGGTAAACAGGCCCCTGTCCCAACTTTTTTGAGACCTGTAGCAGCCATCAAATTTTTATCCATTTTGTGGATAAAATTGTAAAATTTCTCAGTCCCAACATTTACTATGTTATCTCTGTTCTATTGTGAATAAAATTCTGGCTGGTGTGATTTGAAAGTCATTACGTTTTGATTTTATTCACAATTTGCACTTTGTCCCAACTATTTCGGAATTGGGGTTGTAAAAGTTTGTGGGGCAGCAGAGGAATTAGCTGACCTAAATGCAGGAGTGCAGTGACAGAACCTGCATGTATTGTGCCCGCATGTGTGTTCCATGCCTCCTGTCATCTAGAGGGCACTGGCCGACTGTTCTTTGAGTTCTACCGGCTCCTGAATGCCAGCAAGCCCAAGGATGGGGAGGTGCGTCCATTCTTCTGGCTGTTTGAGAATGTGGTTGCCATGGGGATCAGTGACAAGAGAGACATCTCCCGCTTCCTAGAGGTCAGAAAATTTCACAGACACACACGCAAGTATTCTCAGATGTGTTCACACACTGCTTCCTGTGAAATCCCTCATCTACAGTGAGTGTTCTCATGCTGGTGTGCCTGTTGGCATTGCAGTATGTCAGTTTGATGGTGTGTCCCCCACAGTGCAATCCTGTGATGATTGACGCCATTGAAGTGTCAGCCGCTCATCGAGCCAGGTACTTCTGGGGCAACCTGCCGGGCATGAACAGGTGGGTGTCTCCCCTGCTCCACCCCATGCATCTCTCCTGCCCCTACCCAAAGTCTGCTTGTCAAATCCTAGTTCTCCCCTGGTCTTTACTAGTCATTCATGGGAATGCACATCAATGTTTTGCCACTTTTTTATTATTATTATTATTATTATTATTATTACGTGCCTGCAGCAATGCAGACACATATTACAATCCTGCATACTTCTTATTATTATTATTATTATTATTATTATTAGAGTGCATGAAAATGCACTCCAGGATTCGACATTAACGCTTGTCCGCTTGTCCGGGACAAGTAGATTTTATTGTCGGACAAGTGGAAGAGAAATATACTTGCCCCACCGGACAAGTTAAATGTTGCTGAAAAAAAACAGTGTCTTCACGTTACGTGCCCTGAATTCAATTCGCTAAATGAATACATTCAGATTACCAATTTGAAACAAAAACGTTTTTTTCCCCACGACACGTCTAACCAGCATCCAACTCGAATGCTTTGATTTACCGATCAGATACAAAAACACGGACACGCGCGCGTGCGCACTCATATACAGTAGGAACTGCTTCCATCAGAGGAGCAGCGATGTTTCTCAAGGCTCCGCAACCCGGGAAAGCTCCAGTAAAAGCCCCAAGAAGAAAAACAGCAACTGCACCTGAGCGATGTGAAGCTTGGTCTGTGCGATGAATGAAAAATGAACTGTAATAGCACCGGTGCGAAGAGAGCCAGCTAGTGAGACATGAATCAATGCCACCTCGCTGCAGCATTGATAGTTAAGCTGCTTGTTTAATGTATTGTAGTAATATATTTTAGTTTGTGTTGTGAGTATATTTAGTGTTTCATATTGTTTGTATTTAGTGACATCGCCAGTGCTTCATTCGTTACTGACCTAACTCACTAGTTGACGAAGACATTCGCGGGTTCATTTAATGTTTCCAAGGTAACCGCGTAGGATTGTGGGTAATGCAGTACTTCTCTGTGACATGTACAAAACTTTTTTTTTTTTTTTTTTTCCCCCCAAAACAAGGTTGATTTCACGTGGACTTGCAGTTTCTACAGGAGCAGTTATCATTGTTTTACAGTCTCCTAGATCATGGTCAGTCTGCCCTCGATGTTTACGACATTATACCTCATAATCGCAATCCCAGTCGCTGAATGTCATTGGGATTTCACCTTCGGAACCTCACCGCCCGGGTCTGTCGGTCTACAAATTGGTAGTTGAATTATTAGGTTAAGTAATTTAAATTTTAATTGACTCATGCAGAGGCATCAACCCAAACATGCCAGTTTTTACTGTGTAGTTAGGCCTACAGTCACTTGTGCTCTAATGATTGGTTGGAAAAAAGTGTTCAATTAATTTTGTGATGTTAATAGTGTCATGTTAAGAAATAACTTCATTAAAATATAAGTCCTGCATTCAAAATGTAGTTTAATAGTAAACATTTTTATTGGTTAAATTTAGTTAAATACCATCGGAAAAGTCTTCAACTGCTATCCGTTGACATATTGCTTAGTTATTGGAGTCAGGCTTACTGGTGAATATCTACTCCTTCTTCAAGATAATTTATGTTTTACAACTCATAAACATACACTAACTCATTTGGCAAACATTTAATATAATTCAGTACCTATCTTAGCTCCATGTAAAGTGAATAAACATGTTTCCCAGATAATGTTTGCCATATTCTAATAACTGCTGATTTGTTAGATTTGGTTGTATTGACTGAAACGCTTCATTAAGCTAGTGCTGCAACTAACGATTATTTTGATTGTCGATTCGTCAGCGATTATTGAAACGATTAATCGACTAGTCAGATTGATTCGCACAGTGCAATAGTTATTTAGCAATTAGCATTTCAATGTAGCTTGAGGTCATTTTAGCCATGTACTAACTAACAATAAAAATTAATACTTCTTCCAAAAATGTTTTATTCAGCTTTGCTGCTCATTAGGCTACTTGTGGACAAAAGATAAACAAAAATTCAAGTCAGAATTCAAGTTTTTTTACTGTTGTCAGGTAAAGTGCGAATATAAATAATTAAATACATTCTTTTTCTGTTCACCAAGGACAGGTAGCAGCAGCAGCAGCAAAAAAAAAAAAAAAAGAAGTTTTCCTTCAATTAAAAAAATCTGCATTTTGTGAACAACATTCTTTGGTCTAGAGTCTTTGATATTAAACCAGGTTTATCCACAGATGTATAAAGCACTGGAAAAAAAAAACAACTAAGTAAAAGTAGAAGTACCATGACTGAAAGTTACTTTGGTAAAAGTTGAAGTCACCCATAAGAAAATTACTTGAGTAAAAGTCTTAAAGTAGCTCACATTAAATTTACTTAAGCACCAAAAGCATTTTGTGAAAAATATACTTAAATATCAAAAGTGCAAGTACAAGTACAAAGTTTTTTTTTTCATAGTACGCATAGAATGAAGAAAAGCAACCACTCTTTGTTCTCTCCTTGAGCTCTTAAATCAATTTTCAGGTGAATGAGAAGTACGGTATTCAGTGTGCTTGTGAATATTCAATACATGATCCTGGAGTGCCATCTAGTGATAGAATATTGTAACTGCGTGCATAAATTTACAGCTCCAAATCCGCATTATCCTGTCGCTTTCCTCTCTCCTCCCACCGGTCGCATTTGCGCTGGCGTGACTGAGAGTTGCGAATTAAGTCAGATGGCTCACTCTGCAGCTGCCTTTATCTCCAGCTCCTGAGAAACGACGTTTAGTCCGGTTCCAATGCGTGAAATACGTTTGCAATGACGTAACGACAAATTATCGATGAATAAATTAGTCAACAACGAACTTTGTTATCAAATTTTGTCGACAATGTCGATGAGTCGTTGCACCCCTACATTAAGCACAGTTTAAATTTGTAGGAAAATGTTTATGTAACAAAATTTTAAAACACCTCAATAGTATCCAATATCATTCCTATAATATTCCAGCTCATCTTCCTTGGTCAAAGGGAAAAGTGCCTTTAGACACGACACTCTGCCGTCCCATGGGGCAAGCAAACAGGAGTCATCAGGAGATGGCATATCCCCCCAGCCCCACATATTGAAAGAATGAAAATGTCATCTGCTCCGGAAACAAACCATACCCCCTAAAATTCTAAGTTCAAAACGTTTCCATGGAAACCAGAAAAAATACAACATTCATCAACTTCGGATTAGCAAAATGTAAAAAAAAAAAAAAAAAGGAAGGCTTTTCGCACACCTCCATTTTTGGGCAGGTGCGTAGGAGGAAGCCCAACAAAGGTTCGCAGATCAGAAAAGTAGAAAAAAACTCCCGCACACTGTCCATTCCGCATGCAATTATTTATTCACAATGTTTCGGTCAACAGACCTACGTCAGGTGAAATTACACATCAGTTTCGAACGTAGACTTAAGTAGTTTTGTTGGCTAGCTTGAACCAATCATATCTTGCTATGTCATGACATCATTCATTCATTCATTCATAAAGTTAGTCATTCACAAGGTCTATAAGGAAAAAACAAAAACATAGAATTAAAACATCGTTGAGGTAGAATCAAAGGAAATGCAAAACCCCTAGTTTTTAAAGCATGATGTTGAGGTTGAATTCATCATTCAGACCCTTTGGAAATGAAGTTTGTAACGTAAATATCCAATATGCTTCACGTCTGACCTGTTGCTAAAAAGACCGAAACGTTGTGAATAAATAATTGCATGCGGAATGGACAGTGTGCAGGAGTTTTTTCTACTTTTCGGATTAGCAAAAGGCACCACTT
This sequence comes from Gymnothorax javanicus, assembly GCA_029692085.1. NCBI lineage: Eukaryota > Metazoa > Chordata > Actinopteri > Anguilliformes > Muraenidae > Gymnothorax > Gymnothorax javanicus. Next base: position 60,246,856 of record CM056202.1, on the reverse strand, counting down.
CAGGTCCAATGTGCACACCAAGTTTTGTTAAGAAATATTGAACGGTTTTCAAGTTATGCTCCAGAAACGAAATGTTCACAGACAGGCGGGTGGACGGACGGACGCACAACCACACCCATGACTATATCCCCCTGTATTATATGAAGGGGGGATAATAATATCAAGCAAACAGACAGATGGACAGGCCAAAAACAATATGCCCCTGAATCTTCGATTCTAAGGGCATAAAAAGTAAATTTTGTCAATTATACCCGGACAAGTGACTTATGAGCCTGGACAAGTGAAGGACAAGTGCCTCAAAAAGTTAATGTCAAGCCCTGCACTCTATTGTTACTCTGGTCTTCTTATTATTATTATTATTAGAGTGTTATTCGAGTTCTTCTTATTATTATTCTTCTAACACACTTAATGCGGCCTCAACCGTTTAACGTAGAAACTTCATTCAAACTGCGTTGCGTAGGTCTTACTTATGACACCTGTGCAAGGTATTTTTTATCTTTGTAACTTTTATACTTTTTAAACTATTAATTAAAAACTATTAATTTTTTTCCCATAGACTTAACATTGGGCTGATGACATCACAGTTGGGCCATTAAGCAATTAGAATCTTGTGCCAGGTGTCCTGGCCACCTGCAGCAACTGTCAGTTCCTCAGGCTTTAAGACTACAATCTGGCTCTCTTAAGCCCAGATCAGACCAAAGATTCGCGACGAGACGGGCTGACACCGTGTCCTAACTGGATGCGACGCGAGCGAGCGCTAGCTACAAAATCAGCTGTTTTCTATTGGAATGTCCTAACTGGCCACGCGTGACGCAGCACTACGCAGCGCCACGCGACGCGCCGTTTAGAGCCAGACGCCCGGTTTCTATTTTAACTGTCGCTCGCGTCGCGTTGACAGCGCCATGGATGAGGAGCAGCTAATTCATTTGGTTGAAATGAGGAGCTATCTGTATGATAGCTCCTCATTTCACTACAAAAACGTCAATAAGGTGGCTGCTGGCTGGAGGGAGATCGCCCGGGAGCTTAAAGTCTCTGGTAAGTTGAGTTTGTGTGTTTTCTGCCAGGATGCTCAGCAGAGTTTACTAGCTAGCTTATTTTACAAAGTGGATGGTGATATGATACAATATCAATACCCGCAACAAACTTATGAATATGAATAGTTAATTAATAGTATTCGGAGAAGGCGGATATGTTCCTCAGTGTGCTTTAACTGAAAGTTGATACAAACCCTTGCTACATTAGGTATGCTGTCAATCTAATTAATCGAGTAGTTACGTCTCCAGTCTGATGTCGAGTGCACAGCTGATGTGTTTCCATGACAACAGATGCACATATTCAACGGATTCAGGGTGGACAGAGAGCGTCAGATGTGACGCGTTTGTCGGACCCTCACTCGCGTCGCATCCAGTTAGGACACGGTTTGAGACTTGCAACTACTTGCGATGTACCGGTCTGCGACGTTCTGAAACCTGCCAGTTCACACTGATGCAACGAGATGAGACGGTGTATTGTTTCCACAGCAACAACTCTCTGTGCTAACATTGTAACCACTGGCTTTTCAGGCCTTTTTTCCAGTTGATACATTTGTTGCCGCGTTTGTAAATATGGATAATATGATGATAAGTTAGGGTGTGTTCACATTGACATTTTTTTAATTAAAAAAACAGTTGACCAGAGCGGTTTTTTAAATAAAAAAACCGGACAGCAGGTTTTTGTCCTAAAAACAGCGCCGGACGTTTTTTTTATCCCCATGACAACAGTTCATTCTAGAGCACAAGTACGTTACAATTGGTTACAATATCAGAGGTTAGCCTAGGCTACTTGTATCAGTGTCAACTAGTTACAGTGTCAAGGATGAGAAAATTAGCCCTTGTTTTGGCTTTAGATGCCGACGAGTATAACAACGAACCTTCCTGTTTGTGGATGCATGATATTAACCCGGGACGGCAGCAGTACGGTGCATTTCATAGTTTAGTCCAAGAGCTACGGTTTGATAATGCACGGTTCAGTGCGTATTTCAGACTCGACAAGAGTCAATTTGAATCCCTTTTGCTTATCGTTGCACCTTCAATAACAAAGCAAGACACCCAAATGAGGCAAGCCATCAGTCCAGAGGAACGACTCAGCATTTGTTTAAGGTAAGTCCACAACTTTATTCATAAAAAGGCCTACGAAATCAGACGTGGTAAATTACCTCGTAGCTTCTTTTACTGTCTACAGTAACAATCAGGTAGCTAGCTCCGTCGGCAACGACTTTTTTGTTTTGGTCGCCATTTTTCTTTTTCTGCAGTAGAATTTCCATCAGTTTCCATAGTGACGCAAGTTCTCGTTCATTGGTCAGCTGTCAAAAAAGCGCTTGACGTAGGGTGCTTTTTCTTGGAGAGTAGAAGTTTTCTCAATTTGAAAAGCACCCGGAGCAGTAAAAAAAAAATGCTGGCGGCAGTGTTTTTAAAAGCACTCAGGATTTTTTTTCAAAAACACTCTGTATCATAGGAACATAATGTGAAACATCCACTCGCACCTGAGAAAAAAAAATGTCAATGTGAACACGCCCTTAGGCACAACAGTTGCATTTCTGCTATTATAAAAGAGCGAGGACATACAAAAAAATTAAAGTGGCGAGAATTTGGAACGGTCCATCGCAGTGGCGTAGCCAGAACTTAAAATTGGGTGGGAACGAAACATCTCTTTAAAACATTTATTCGTTCTGACTCAATCGCTGTCATTTTTTCTAATTTATACATTCCATCCGAAGCATTCAGTTGGATGTGCAATTTTGTGCATTTCAAATCAGCGGGGTTGCCACACCTGAGTATAGTGAACGCTTGACCGCAGTAAAATAGAGCGGCCACACAACATGGCTTTACTACAATTATTATACCTAACTTGTTCTCAGCCATTTTCCTTTGTTAAAGCAATTTCCATTTATATGAATAATCAATTGGCAATTAAAGACACGGCTTCTCTAGCGATGCGATCTAAGGGCGACTGATCAATAGTATAATAATACATAATACGGTTCAGAAAAATAGGCTAATTTAGTCATAAGCAGTGGCGGGTGGTGGACGGAAAACCGAGGGGGCGGAAAACATGCCTTGAAACGGATGAGATTAGTGACCCGATTTCAATCATTGTTCTTGGTCAACATGTTAGTTTCCCTTTTGATGAAATGTTTAGGCGAGTGAATAATAAATTCTATAAAAATGTTTGATTCACATGCCTAAATAGGCAACTCTTCACGAAAAAACCACTGGATTTTCCGCGTTAAATTTTGTCACATCCTAAGCAAGTCGTCAAACCTGTGCGTAATGATTGTTTAATTGAAAAAGATTGAAATGCGCTTCTTTTTATGTTCAACTGATGCGTTTGATTTCTCGTCTTAACGAAGACAATTAGCAACACCTGAGAGGGGAGGGTTAAAGTGTCTTTTACCAGGAAAATTGACTGAAAACAGATCAAGACTAATAAGCAGTTTAAAGACATGTTTATCGCCCTCATTCTCTGTCCACCACCCGCCACTGCTCATAAGTTGTTCTTTAATACTTTTAATAATACTTTTCGAGAGATGAACTTCTCTGGCACTTCCGCACTACCTTTTCGGCTCATCAGGCGATCTAACCTGTGCTTCATGGTCGATTGAATTATCCAAATTGAACCAAAGACAGAGATTTGAAATGCACAAAATTGCGCGTCCAAATGAATGATTGTCGTTTTGTCTGAACGAGGTGAACAAGCAACACTTGATAGTGCGGAGTGTTTTCGGATTGAAGGCATATTTAATTAGAAAAAAATGATTGCGATCGAATCAGAACTAATAATTGTTTTAAAGAAATGCTTATTGCCCACGCAATTTCAAGTTCTGGCTGCGCTACTGGTCCATGGGTGCTGCAATGAAATACCCAGGGGCGCTTATGCTAATCTGTGCCGGGAGCTTGCAACGGGAGACCTGCCCTTTTTTGTAAATTTCTCTCGGTTATTCTCTTTTTTTTTTTTTTTTATATGTAGCCCGCCACCACCCCCCCTCTTTGGAGGACAACTTTGTTTTTATTTTCAGATGAGAAAATGCAAATTAAACAGCAGACTTAGGTTTGTAAAGAAAAAGGAAAAAATATATAGATGTATAGTACATTAAGGGAGAAAAGAAAAAAAGAAAAAAGAAAAAATAATAATAATTACAACAAAAGAGAACTTGAATTCCAGTAAATAAATGCAAAATTTAATGTAAATTAAATATTTAACATTGGTGAATGAAGTATGTAACAGATAGGAAACGTGGAGGGTAAGGGCGTGTATCAATGGCAGATGTGTAGATGTTTATTGTGTGAGGCGCGGGCTTTTACATATACATAAAGGGACACATAAACAGACAGACAGATAAAACGACAGACAGAAGTTGATAACTAAGTGTAAATGTTGTGTGTGTGTGTGTGTGTGTGTGTGTGCGCGCACGCGTGTGTGTGTATGTGTACATGTACACGAGTATATATCTTCATAATAGTCGTAATATTTTTATTTATATTATAGTTGATAGGTATAATAATTATAATCAAAAATAGTTATTCTGGTAGAAATTGTTAAGGTAGCAACACTTATTTTTTAGTGAAGCTAATGACGACGGCGCAGAAACGATGACAGCAACAACAATCAATGATTATAACAATAATAACAACAATCATAATACTAATAATTAGAAGAAGAACAATAATTGCTATATCATTATTACCTCCATACCAATAACAATAGAAAATTTAAGAATAATAAGAACAATTATAATAACATAAATAGTAATAGTAAGTATTAAATATTAAGGAGGCACAGGGCCCGTGACCCCCACACCCCCGGCCCCCCCGGCCAACCCCCACCCCATCCCGGACGCCACTCTCGGTTATTCTCGGTGCAGGTCCGACCAGCTAATAGTTTGTAACATCCTGAGACCAGCTGAATTCGCTATGAGCTGGCTGGCTGCTGAGACGGTTTAGTATTTAACGTTCTAAAACCAGCTTCTTGCGATTTGACAAGCTGAATCGCTGGCGACGCCACCAGCTGGCTTGCAACTAGCTGAGACGGGCCAGTTCACACAGCTGCGACTCCTCCCTGCAACGTTCTAAAACGGTCTCGTCTCGCTGCGAATCTTTGGTCTGAACTGGGCTTAAAGACTACAGATCCTGTTCAACTGTTTCCTCTGCCAACAATTGTTTCAAAATAAAAGCCCTCACTACAATAATTCACTATTAAATAATTTAACCATTTAAACTACTCAAATATGTAACTGTTCAGCCATTCCAACTGTCAGTTGTCATCAACTATGACTCCCGCGAACTGTTTCCTCTGTCCAAAACGGTTTCAAAATAAAAGTCCCCATTACAATGAATCACAATTAAATAATTTAACTAATTAAACTGCTCAACTTTTCAACTGTTCAGCCATTCCAACTGCTTGTTGTCATCAACTATGACTCCCGTCAACTGTTTCCTCTGTCCAAAACTTTCAAAATAAAAGTCCTCACTGAAATAATTCACTTTTAAATAATTTAACTATTTAAACTACTCAACTATTTAACTGTTCAGCCATTCCAACTGTCAGTTGTCATCAACTATGACTCCCGCCAACTGTTACCTCTGTCTAGAACTGTTTGAAAATAAAAGTCCTCACTACAATTATTCACAATTAAATAATTTAACTATTTAAACTACTCAATCATCCAATTGTTCAACCATTCCAACTGGCAACCGCCTAGCAACGCCCTAGCAACCACCCGGAACACCATAGCAACCGTCTAGCAACACCCTAGGAACCACCCAGAACACCATAGCAACCGCCTAGCAACACCCTAGCAACCACCCAGAAGACCCTAGCAACCGTCTAGCAATGCCCTAGCAACCACCCAGAGCACCAAAGCAACCACCTAGCAATGACCTAGCAACCACCCAGAACACCATAGCAATGGCCTAGCAACGCCCTAGCAACCACCCAGAACACCATAGCAACCACCTAGCAACGCCCCAGCAACCACATGGAACACCATAGAAACCGCCTAGCAACATCCTAGCAACCTCCCAGAACATCGTAGCAACCGCCTAGCAACGCCCTAGCAACCATAAGGAACACCATAGCAACCACCTAGCAACGGCCTGGCAACCACCCAGAACCCCATAGCAACTGCCTAGCAACGGCCTAGCAACCATCAAGAGCGCCATAGCAACCTCCTAGCAATGCCCTAGCAACCTCCCGGCACTCCATAGCAACCGCCTAGCAACGCCCTAGCAACCACCCAGAACACCAAAGCAACCACCTAGCAATGACCAAGCAACCACCCAGAACACCATAGCAACTGCCTAGCAACGGTCTAGCAACCATCAAGAATGCCATAGCAACCGCCTAGCAACGTCCTAGCAACCATTAGGAACACCATAGCAACCGCCTAGCAATGGCCTAGCAACCACCTGCAACACCATAGCAACCGCCTAGCAACGCCTGAGCAACAACACGGAACACCATAGCAACCGCCTAGCAACGCCTTAGCAACCACCCAGCACACCATAGCAACCGCCTAGCAATGCCCTAGCAACCACCCAGAACACCATAGCAACTACCTAGCAATGGCCTAGCAACCATCAAGAATGCCATAGCAACCGCTTAGGAACATCCTAGCAACCACCCGGAACATCAAAACAACTGCCTAGCAACTCCCCAGCTACCACCCACATCCCCATAGCAACCGCCTAGCAACGCCATAGCAGCCACCTGGAACACCATAGCAACTGCCTAGCAACACCCTAGCAACCACCCAGAACACAATAGCAACCGCCTAGCAACACCCTAGCAACCACCCAGAACACCATAGCAACTACCTACCAATGCCCTAGCAACCACCCGGAACACCGCAGCAACCGCGTAGCAATGCCCCAGCAACCACCCAGAACACCATAGCAACCGCCTAGCAACACCCCAGCAACCACCCAGAACACCATAGCAACTGCCTAGCAACACCCTAGCAACCACCCAGAACACAATAGCAACCGCCTAGCAACGCCCTAGAAACCACCCGGAACTCCATAGCAACCGCCTTGCAATGCCCTAGCAACCACCCAGAACACCATAGCAATGGCCTAGCAACGCCCTAGCAACCACCCAGAACACCATAGTAACCACCTAGCAACGCCCCAGCAACCACACGGAACACCATAGAAACCGCCTAGCAATGCCCTAGCAACCTCCCAGAACATTGTAGCAACCGCCTAGCAACGCCCTAGCAACCATTAGGAACACCATAGCAACCGCCTAGCAACCGCCTGGCAACCACCCAGAACCCCGTAGCAACCACCTAGCAACGGCCTAGCAACCATCAAGAGCGCCATAGCAACCGCCTAGCAACGCCCTAGCAACCTCCCGGCACTCCATAGCAACCGCCTAGCAACGCCCTAGCAACCACCCGGAACACCATAGCAACTGCTTAGCAACAGTCTAGCAACCATCAAGAACGCCATAGCAACCGCCTAGCAACGTCCTAGCGACCATTAGGAACACCATAGCAACCTCCTAGCAATGGCCTTGCAACCACTCGCAACACCATAGCAACCGCCTAGCAATGCCTGAGCGACAACACGGAACAACATAGCAACCGCCTAGCAACGCCTTAGCAACCACCCAGCACACCATAGCAACCGCCTAGCAATGCCCTAGCAACCATCCAGAACACCATAGCAACCGCTTAGCAATGCTCTAGCAACCACCCAGAACACCATAGCAACCACCTAGCAATGCCCAAGCAACCACCCGGAACACCATAGCAACTGCCTAGCAACCACCCGGAACACCATAGCAACTGCCTAGCAATGGCCTAGCAACCATCAAGAATGCCATAGCAACCGCTTTGCAACATCCTAGCAACCACCCGGAACATCAAATTAACTGTCTAGCAACGCCCCAGCAACCACCCACATCCCCACCGCAACCGCCTAGCAACGCCATAGCAACCACCTGGAACACCATAGCAACTGCCTAGCAACGCCCTAGCAACCACCCAGAACACAATAGCAACCACCTAGCAACGCCCTAGCAACCACCCAGAACACCATAGCAACTACCTACCAATGCCCTAGCAACCACCCGCAACACCATAGCAACCACCTAGCAATGCCCCAGCAACCACCCAGAACACCATAGCATCTGCCTAGCAACGCCCTAGCAACCACCCAGAACACCATAGCAACTGCCTAGCAATGCCCTAGCAACCACCCAGAACACCATAGCAACCGCCTAGCAACACCCTAGCAACCACCCAGAACACCATAGCAACCGCCTAGCACTGCCCTAGCAACCACCCAGAACACCATCGCAACCACCTAGCAATGCCCTAGCAACCACCCAGAACACAATAGCAACCACCTAGCAATGCCCTAGCAACCACCCGGAACACCATAGCAGCCGCCTAGCAACGCCCTAGCAACCACCCGGAACACCATAGCAACCGCCAGCAATGCCCTAGCAACCTCCCGGCACTTCATAGCAACCGCCTAATAATGCCCTAGTAACCACCCGGAACTCCATGGCAACTGCCTAGCAATGCCCTAGCAACCACCCAGAACACCATAGTAACTGCCTAGCAACGAACTAGCAACCACCCGGAACACCAAAGCAACTGCCAAGCAATGCCGTAGCAACCACCAAGAACCCCATCGCAACCGCCTAGCAATGCCATAGCAACCGCCTAGCAACGCCCTAGAAATTCCCGGAACTCCATAGCAACCGCCTTGCAATGCCCTAGCAACCATCAAGAACACCAAAGCAACTGCCAAGCAACACCCTAACAACCACCTGAAACTCAATAGCAACTGCCTAGTAATGCCTTAGCAACCACCCAGTACACAATAGCTACCGCCTAGCAAGGCCCTAGCAGCCACCCGGAACACCATAGCAACCGGTTCCCAGAACACTGGCAGGCACCCCGAACACTGTACGTGTAGAACAGCAGACACATTCAAAATTTCTACCGGAATTTTCTAGTTATCTGACTAACAACCTAGCTACCAATATCATAAAGCAATTATTTACCACAATTTCCACCTTAAGCAACTACAGCTTGCATTTTCATGCACTAGTAATTCCCTGGAATTCTCTAGTTATTATTATTATTCTTCTAACACACTTAATGTGGCCTCAACCGTTTAACGTAGAAACTTCATTCAAACTGCGTTGCGTAGGTTTTACTTAGGACACCTGTGCAATGTATTTTTCATCTTTGTAACTTTTATACTTAACTGAATAAAAAACTATTAATTTTTTTTTCCACCATAGCACCATAGCATCATAGCAACCGCCTAGCAACACCCTAGCAACCACCCAGAACACCATAGCAACTGCCTAGCAATGCCCTAGCAACCACCCGGAACACCATATCAACTGCTTATTAGAACCCTGGCAAGCACACCGAACACTGTATGCATAGAGCAGCAGGCACATTCAAATTTTCTGCTGGAATTTTCAGTTATTATTATTATTATTATTATTATCGCCTCGTCCGTCCGTAGTCATTTTGTTTTCGGAGCAGAACTCGGAAATTATGCAAGATATCAGCACCAAACTTGGTACATGTATTCTAGGTATAGTCTAGATGTGCCTTTTGCTACTTTGGAAATTTTGGGGTTTCTATTTTTGTTTTTTCCATGGAAACAAATCTGGACTTAGTGCAAATTAGACTGGGTTTGTTTCCTGAGCAGAACTGAAAAACTATGTAAGATATCAGCACCAAACTTTGTACATGTATTCTATGTATAATGTAGATGTGCCTTTTGCTACTTTGGAAACTTCAGGATTACCATTTGTGCCATTTCTATCGAAACAAATCTGGACAAAACTAGTGCACATCAGGCTTAGTTCGTTTCCGGAGCAGAACTCAAAAATCGTTCAATATATCTTTTGCATGTGTATTACCCACATACTGAAGTGGTGCCTTTTGATATTTTCAGATTTCTGAAAATTAATTTTTTTTTGTTTCCATGGAAACCAGTTGCATTTGGACTCTGTACAGAGATAGGTTCGTTTCCGGAGCACAACTCAAAAAGCGTTCATTATAACTTTCTGAAACTTTGCATGTGTATTACCCACATACTGAAGAGGTGCCTTTTGATATTTTCAGATTTCTGAAAAATTTAATTTTTTTTCGTTTCCATGGAAACAAGTTGGATTTGGACTCTGTACAGAGAGAGGTTCGTTTCCGGAGCAGAACTCAAAAACCATTCAATATGTCTTTCTGAAACTTTGCATGTGTATTACCCACATACTGAAGTGGTGCCCTTTGATATTTTCAGATTTCTGAAAATTAATTTTTTTTTGTTTCCATGGAAACCAGTTGCATTTGGACTCTGTACAGAGATAGGTTCGTTTCCGGAGCACAACTCAAAAAGCGTTCATTATAACTTTCTGAAACTTTGCATGTGTATTACCCACATACTGAAGAGGTGCCTTTTGATATTTTCAGATTTCTGAAAAATTTAATTTTTTTTTCGTTTCCATGGAAACAAGTTGGATTTGGACTCTGTACAGAGATAGGTTCGTTTCCGGAGCAGAACTCAAAAACCATTCAATATGTCTTTCTGAAACTTTGCATGTGTATTACCCACATACTGAAGTGGTGCCTTTTGATATTTTCAGATTTCTGGAATAAAAATTTTTTTTCATTTACGTGGAAACGCGTTGGATTTGGACTCTGTACAGAGAGAGGTTTGTCTCTGGAGCAGAACTCAAAAACCGTTCAATATATCTTTCTGAAACAAAAACACGAAAAAGAGTCTAAGGCACTCTGGTAGTGGGAAAAAAGTAAAAAGCCTTTATTGAATGGCTAATAGGCCTGTGTTGAAAAAATTGATTCTCCGAATCTGGATAGATGCTCATTTTAATTCCTAAAGATCGAATCGTACGTCCAAAGATCGGTCTGCCTATATATTTTTCCCGCCACAAATTGATTCCCGTTAATTCTGAGTCATTGTGCAATCGCTGGCTGTTGATAATGTATGCGCACGTAAAAAAAAAAAAATAAAGAAAACGGAAAAAAAGGAAATACTAGAGGACGCGGAACTTGCGCAATAACAGTGCCAGGCACCCCACGATCAAAAAAATGGAAAGCAAACCCCCCCAACAAAACGAAAATCATCCCCCGGTCTGTGGGAAACACTGACATATAATGATAGTTTGGTTACTTTGAAGCCAGAAACCAGCACCAGATACACTGGCTGTATCTTTGTTATTTCATATTGATAAGTGACTGCATTGGATTGGAAGCAATGGTGATAGCGGTTAGTCAGTCATGCAGGTTTTCACACTGATGCTGGTATTCTGACTGGAGAGTCCGCACAACATGCAGCATAAAGTTTACTTTGACCCAACAAGCGTTGTTCAGTTGTTCACAGCTGTTTGTGGGTCAAATGGCCATAACAAAAATAAAAGACAGTTTTAATAACATTAACCGAATCGATTTCGGATCGAATCGTGATAATTGATTCTGAATCTTGTGAATCGAAATCGAATCGATTCTTGAAATTTGAATCGATACCCAGCCCTAATGGCTAATGCATCGGCAAGATTAAACAGCGCTCCTACGCGTTACGGCCATACGGCCTTCATCAGGGTGACTAACCCGTTTGTGAATTAAGGCATCATTCATATAGATCAGGAAAGGAAATGACATCAAAGGGATCATGAGAAAAAACAGGTGAAACAGGATGTATGAAACATGATGAACAACAATAAAGGACACAATATCGCACATATCAAGGGCAAGGAAAAATAACAAATAAGAAAAACTCACAAAAACCACCCAGAACCAGTACAACAACGCAAACATATAATATAGCCGCAAGCGGCAATTCCGGGGTTCAAGCCAAGGAAGACCATTAGGAGTTGGAAGCTCGAACAGCTTAATTAAAAACCACTTTAAGAGTATGTTGCTGGTATTTATGTGGACGTATTTTGCCTGTGTAATGATTGGACCAACAACTTATGATGTATAGTCTGATTTGTTTTATGTTAGGCTATTACGGCATTTATGGTGCCCCCTACTGGTTGATTTGATTGAAACTTTCAGGCTATGTTTCAGGTTCTCATGTGGACATATCCTGTGAGTTTTGTAATGATTGGGAAAACTATTTATGATTTATAGTCTGATTTGTGTTATACCACGTTGCTTTGTTTTGCATGTATAGCGCCCCCTATTGGACAATTTGAATGAAATTTTCAGGCTATGTTGCAAGTACTTATATGAATATATCCTGTGAGTTTTATGGCTATAGGACAAACAATTGCTGATTTGTAGTCTGATTTGTGTCATGCCATGCCCATTTTTTGCATTTATAGCGCCCCCTATGGGCCGATTTGCATAAAACTGTCATGGTATGTTCCTGGTCCTTATATGGACATATCCTGTGAGTTCTGTGATGAGTGGCCCAATGGTTGTTGAATTTTGTCCATTTATGTGCTAAGCCACGCCCATGCTGAAGTTCATTGGTCAATATCTTGGAAACGAAATGAGATTTCAACAAGCCTTATGCAATCTTTGATAAGCTTGATCCAATGATGATCCATAGTGAATTTCGAAGGAATCGGACGTACGGCCTAGGAGGAGATGTCAAAAATATGTTTTTCAAAAAATTCAAAATTCCTGAAAATCAAATATGGCGGATCTTAGATGTCCTTATAGGAAAGTTGTAGAGTTTGGACCAAGGAATGTCTGTACCAAGTTTCGTGTAAATCGGACTTTCAGGTCTCTACCATTTACCATCTCACGGGAATTTGTGAAAACATTTCTGAAGAAAAGTAATAAATATAACCACAAGCGGGTTCAAGCCAAGAAAGACCATAATTAGTTGAAAGCTTTAACAGCTTAATTAACAAGTGCTGCCACTAAACGTGGCCATGTCCCCCGCCAGGTGACGGAAATCGACTGGGGTCAGCGTATCGCAAAATTCCACATTGAAGCCAAAGATGAATAAAATCGGTCAAAGCGTTCTCAAGATTTCGCATTCACAACAAACGGGACGTGATGGCCGGATGGCCGGACGGATGGACTGATGAAGCTGAATACTATGTCCCCCGGCCTTAATACACCTTGACCCCAAAGATGAATGGAATCGGTCAAACCGTTCTTGAGATATCGCGTTCACAACAAACGGGATGGGATGAACGGACAGCTGGACAGACGGATTGGGCTGAATACTATATCCCCCGCCCCTAATACACCTTGACACCAAAGATGAATGGAATTGGTCAAACCGTTCTTGAGATATCATGATGACAAGGTGTTTGTAAGTGGTCAAGTGGTCATAATGACCTTGAGAATAATGCCAAGGTCACGTAAATTGAGTGGGCTGTGAGCATTCCCCTAATACACCTTAACACCGAAGATGAATGGAATCAGTCAATCCGTTCTTGAGATATCGCGTTCACAACAAACGGGACATGACGGGCAGACGGAGCTTAACACTATGTCTCCCGCCCCTAATACACCTTGACGCCAAAGATGAATGGAATCGGTCAAACCATTCTTGAGATATCACGTTCACAACAAACGAAATGGGACGGACGGACGGGCGGACGGATGGAGCTAAATACTATGTCCCCCGCCCCTAATACACCTTGACACCAAAGATGAATGGAATCGGTCGAACCGTTCTTGAGATATCATGTTGACAAGGAATTTGTAAGTGGTCAAATGATCGTAATGACCTTGAGAATAATGCCAAGGTCACAGAAATCTACTGGGGTCGGCGTATCACACCAGTATACCTTAACACCAAAGGTGAATGGAATCGGTCAAACCGTTCTTGAGATATCGCGTTCAGAACAAACGGGACATGACGGCCGGACGGAGCTGAATACTATGTCCCCCGCTCCGCTCGCTATCATGGCGGCGGGGGACAAAAACCACTTTAAGAGTATGTTGCAGGTATTTATGTGGACCTATTTTGCCAGCGTAATGATTGGACCAACAACTTATGATGTATAGTCTGATTTGTGTTATGTTAGGCTATTTTGTGCATTTATGGCGCCCCCTACTGGTCGATTTGATTGAAACTTTCAGGCCATGTTTCAGGTTTTTATGCGGACATATCCTGTGAGTTTTGTAATGATTGGAAAAACTATTTATGATTTATAGTCTGATTTGTGTTATACCACGTTGCTTTGTTTTACATTCATAGCGTACCCTATCGGACAATTTGAATGAAATTTTCAGATTTTGTTTCAGGTACTTATATGAATATATTCTGTGAGTTTTATGGCTATAGGACAAACAATTGCTGATTTATAGTCTGATTTGTGTTATACCACGCTGCTTTGTTTTGCATTTATAGCGCCCCCTATCAGTCAATTTGAATGAAATATTCAGAGTATGTTTCAAGTACTTATATGAATATATCACGTGAGTTTTATGGCTGTAGGACAAACAATTGCTGATTTATAGTCTGATTTGTGTTATACCATGCTGCTTTGTTTTGCAGTTATAGCGCCCCCTATCAGTCAATTTGAATGTAATTTTCTGGGTATGTTTCAGGTACTTATCTGAATATATGCTGTGAGTTTTATGGCTATAGGACAAACAATTGCTGATTTATAGTCTGATTTGTGTTATAGTGCCCCCTGTGGGCCGATTTGCATGAAACTGTCAAGGTTTGTTCCTAGTACTTATATGGACATATTCTGCAAGTTCTGTGATGATTGGCCCAATGGTTGTTGAATTTTGTCCATTTATGTGCTAAGCCACGCCCCTGCTGAAGTTCATTGGTCAATATCTTGGAAACGAAATGAGATTTCAACAAGCTTTACACAGTCTTTGATAAGCTTGGTCCACTGATGATCCACAGCATATTTCGAAGGAATCGGACCTAAGGCCGAGGAGGAGATGTCAAAAATGTGTTTTGCAAAAAATTCAAAATTCTGGAAAATCGAATAGGGTGGACCTTACAGGTCCTTATGGGAAAGTTGTAGAGATTGGACCAAGGAATGTCTATACCAAGTTTTGTGTAAATCGGACTCACAGCGTAGGAGTTATGACCTTTAAATTGAAAACCTGTTTTTCTTGAATTATAGCGCCACCATCAGGCCGATTGAGATAAAAATGCCTTGGTCAGCATTTACACACAACTTCCAACCAGTGTGCAAAATTTCAGGTCTCTACTATTTACCATCTCACGGGAATTTGCGAAAACATTTCTGAAGAAGAAAAGAAAAATAATAATAATAATAATAATAATAATAAACCAGCACAAAAACAATAGGGTTTCAGCCCTACGGGCTTGAACCCCTAATAATAATAATAATAAAAATAAAATAAAAACAATAAACGGGCTTGAACCCCCAATAATAATAAAAATAAACCAGCACAAAAACAATAGGGTTTCAGCCCTACGGGCTTGAACCCCTAAATATAGTCGCAAGCGGCCATTCCGGGGTTCAAGCCACAAAAGACCATTAGTAGTTGAAAGCTTTCACAGCTTAATTAACAAGTGTTGCCACTAAACGTGGCCATGTCCCCCGCCAGGTGACGGAAATCGACTGGGGTTGGCGTATCACAAAATTACACATTGAAGCCAAAGATGAATAAAATCGGTCAAAGCGTTCTCGAGATTTCGCGTTCACAACAAACAGGACGTGACGGACGGACAGCTGGACGGATGGACTGATGGAGCTGAATACTATGTCCCCCGGCCCTAATACACCTTGACCCCAAAGCGCCACCATCAGGCCGATTGAGTTAAAAATGCCTTGGTCAGCATTTACACACAACTTCCAACCAATGTGCAAAATTTCAGGTCTCTACCATTTACCATCTCACGGGAATTTGCGAAAACATTTCTGAAGAAGAAAAGATATAATAATAATAATAATAATAATAAACCAGCACAAAAACAATAGGGTTTCAGCCCTACGGGCTTGAACCCCTAATAATAATAATAATAATAAACCAGCACAAAAACAATAGGGTTTCAGCTCTACGGGCTTGAACCCCTAATAATAATAATAAACCAGCACAAAAACAATAGGGTTTCACCCCTACGGGCTTTAACCCTTAATAATAATAAACCAGCACAAAAACAATAGGGTTTCAGCCCTACGGGCTTGAACCCCTAATAATAATAATAATAAACCAGCACAAAAACAATAGGGTTTATGCCCTACGGGCTTGAACCCCTAACCAGCACAAAAACAATAGGGTTTCTGCCGTATGGGCGTGAACCCCTAATTATAAAAATGGAGAATAGTCTATTTCTTCATTTAAACCTGGAAATTCCATGGCCTTGAGCTGGAAAATCGCTGAGCTGAAAAGTCGCTTTGTAGGAGACGTTTGAGGTGATCACCCCCCCTCCGAGATCTGGGGACCACCTCAATAACCATAGCTTTCAAAGAATTTGGGTCGTCATGGCCAGCCAACCTATAATGTTTAGCCATGGGATATTTGTCGTTCGCTGTTCTGATAGCATGAACATGTTCAGATATCCTATCCCTCAGTCTGCGTTTAGTACGGCCTATATAAAAGCACCCACATACGCACTCCAACCTGTACACAACAAAAGTGGTGTTGCAATTCGCAAATGAGTTTAACGAGTACGTAGGGGGAACACAAGAATCCGTAAAGGTTTTAGATTTAACTCTGTTTTGACATTGATTGCAGTTCCCACATGGGTAATTGCCCAAGGGTTTGAAAAGCCACATGGGTTTGGTTTTGGGTGCCAAGTCACTGTGTACCAATTTATCTTTCAGGGAGGGAGCCCGCCTAAATGAGAAGGCTGGGGGCTCTGTGAAAACAGCGCTTTAAGTGGAGTCACTCTCAATAATACTCCAGTTGCGTTATATAATGTCCCTAATTTGAGCTGCCTCTCGACTATATTGTGTGACAAAATAAACTTGTTTGGATTTTTTGAGCTTCCGTGACTGTTTTAAAAGATTCTCTCTCTCAAACGATTTTGCATTTTTAAGAGACTGATTTAACAGACTAGGCTTATATCCCCTTTGCTGAAAACGAGCATGCATCTGTAAAGCCTTCTCGTCAGAATCATCCTCTTCGTCACATATACGACGGAGCCTTTGAAATTTTCCAAAAGGTATGCTTTTGATCAGACCAGGGGGATGAAAACTGTCTGCCTTCAGAATAGTATTGCGGTCTGTGCTCTTTCTAAAAATAGTGGTTTGGAGTTGACCATTTTCAGTTAATGAAATTTTCAAATCCAGGAAATTTATATTAGTTCTGCTGTACTCTATGCTCAACCTTAGATTCTGATTAAGGGAATAGACATATGTATGAAACTGTAAAAGTTCTTCTTCAGAACCTGAAAAAAACATCAAAATGTCATCTATATATCTTCCATACCATTTTGTCATCCCATAAAAAGGGTTGTCAGAACAGAGTATATACATTTCTTCCCACAAACCCAAATAGAAATTGGCATAGTTCGGAGCAAAACATGCACCCATAGCAGTGCCTTTCTGTTGGCGATATAGCTTGTCCTGGAAAAGAAACACATTATTTTTGGGCTGGGCCGAGCAGCGGCCAGGCCGCTATAAACGCAAATGTCGCTGAGTATCTGAGTGACTGACTGACTGACTGACTGACTGACTGATCAAGTTCAACGATTGGCTGGCCGGCGGGGAAGAAGTTCAGCGATTGGTCAGCCGGATGGGAAGCACTTCAACGATTGTTTGGCCAATGATTGGCTGGCTGGCTGGCTGGCTGGCTGTTCAGCGATTGGTTTGCCGGTGGGGAAGAACTTCAACGATTGGTTGGCCGACGATTGGCTGGCTGGCTGGCCGGGCGTCGACTTCACTCGTATTTACTGGTCTGAGCATTGTAAATACATGGGTCTCGGAATTTCGGCATTGAGACATTGCAACAGAAATTGAGTGCTTTGCTGCTGTTGGATCTTGGATTTGAGAGTTTGCCGCCGAAACGGAAACTAACAAGTGGAATTGTACGTGCCACACTCATTTATGCGTGTGATGGACTATTTACGTACACGGTGGAAGTGGCGGAAGTGGTGGTGGAAGTGGTGTTCTGACAAATTTTGCTACCTATCAAAACATGCTACCTCGCGGTTCTGCGCTTGCGCAAACCTAAAATCTCGGGCTGTTTACTCGCTCGAATCTTTAGTATCTTCAAAAATCATAAAAAGATTTATTTTCAGTGCGCATTTTGACCTGTAAGCGTACATATATTTGCATGTACACGCTGGGTTTTCCTGAAAATGCAGAAGTTAGATGATAATGGCGTATATGGGCATATATCTTTGAACAAACTTATCCAACTCGTTATAAAATCTGCTTATGTTATAACAAGCTCACAAATAACAGAGTTACTACTGTAAACTGATTCATATTGCAATATCAAGGTGAAAACAAAGACTTTGCATTACGGTAGCATTTTTTGACAAGGGAGCAAAATTTGACAGAACACCGGTACCAGGATAATTTCCTTAATCTGCCTATTGAATCTTGCAACTGATACGAGAGAAGACAGGTACAATGAAGGGACTTGGGATACACTATCATCAGAGGTGTATAGTAACGAAGTACATGCACTTCGTTACAGTACTTAAATAGTTTGAGGATTTTTGGCCTACTTTACTTCAGTTTCTTTTTAAACCTGGACTTTTACTGTACTACATTTAAAAGATAAAAAGTATACTTTCACTTCGTTACTTTGACACTGGCCACTTTTTTACTCGTAACAAATTAAAAAATGAATGCAATTCATCATTTAAGGATTATCTGGATTTGGCGTGTTTGAGAAGAACTACGGTGCTCGGCAGGGTGTCTTTGTGCAGATGTGTCCGCCAGCGGACATGGAGCTGCAAATTTATGCGCGCAGTTACAATATTCTACCACTAGATGGCACTCTCGGATCAGTTATTGAATATTCACAAGCAAGCTGAGTTCGAACACGGTTTAGAATATGGACGAGTTCGCTCCAATCCATGTTTTTCAGCAGTTTCCTGCATAAAACTCCTCAGCTAAGCCTGATGTGCAAACTGCTCAATATACTTGCCCATAGTATCTATCCAGCAGTTCAAAAAAATTATCTCTTCCTTCAGAAATAATCGTTGTCCCTGCAGCAACCACTTTAGCTACAGTGAGCAAATGGTATCCCAATTAGTAGTTAACCCTCTGTTAACCAAGTACCTTTCCAGCTGTGTAAAAATTATTTCCCTAGGCAAATATGTTGATTATGGGCCAATATTTGGAAAAATGGAAGAAAAAAAAAATTTGACCCTTTGGCCCACCTTTCCAAAATGTAGCAGATCTGCTACATTGGGTAATAATGCGAATGGAAAAATTAAAGTGACGAGCCATTGTTATTCTCAAATGTTTATTTAGCAATAAGAAACAAAACCAGCAGGGTGTCCAGGCTGTTAACCCTTTCACTTTATGTAGCAGATATGCTACAGTGGTTAATAGAGGGTTAAGAAAAATCAGTTTTCTGAAGCAAAAATTCAGCATGGTATTGATACTATGTAATTCTACTATTAATTATAGTCAATTATAATGGTTTTTAAAACCGCCAGTAAACTCAAAGAAGAAGAAGAATAAGTATATAAAGGAGGGACTACCTGTTTGTTTTTTGAATACTGTATTTTTCGTTCACCTGAAAATTGACTAAAGAGCACAAGGAGAGAACAAAGAGTGGTTGCTTTGCTTCTTTCTATGCATACTATGAAAATACTTTGCACTTATACTCGCACTTTTGATACTTAAGTATATTCTTTCACAAAATACTTTTGGTACCTAAGTACATTTAATGTGAGCTACTTTAAGACTTTTACTCAAGTAATTTTCTTATGGTAGACTTCAACTTTTACCAAAGTGACTTTCAGTAATGGTACTTCTACTTTTAGTTATTTTTTCCAGTACTTTATACACCTCTGTTAATCATGTTTGCTATGTGACAAAGTGCAATACTCAGTCAGGCTGTAAATGTCACTTATGAAAATCGTTCATGCTTTTTTTCCTGAATTCTTGTATTTTATTTAATTTCTTTAAACATTGATTATGTCATTTTTTTACTGCCTACCATATTTGAGGTAAAACTGACCTAAATTGCTCACTTCGCAACACTTTTTTTTTAATCCGCAGTGACTGAAATAAATAACAAACAATTCGCTATTTGGGGGCACTACAAAATTCCAAAACTTTCTTATTTCTCGGCCAATTCTCATGATCTTGAAAAGGCCTTGTAGTTGACAGCAAGAGCTTTCAGTAGGTCATAAATTCAATAAAATTAATTGCATTTTATTTTTTTGGACACATACTTAACCATATTCAACCATCACCAATATCATCTAACGCTTTATGTAAACACATGGCAACTCCTTCACTGAAACATATTTACTAAGCGGTTTTACTCAAAACTGTGGATTCTTTGTCCATAACATGCCCAAAGAAGAAACATGGGGAAAAAAAGGAAACTTTGACGTACGTTCTTACACCCTCACTATATAGGAACTGCCAGGTGTTCACGAAAGTGACGTCACGTCCCCGATTAGCACAACTGTAATAACTTTATTGTTTCATTACGATTCAGGAACACACATACATACATACATACATACTTTTACAGCTATCTACATCTGCTGCTGCTGTCTCTCTCAAATTCACATTCAAAAATCAACAACTGCTACCATTACTCTAACTCTTTGTCTATTCAAATGTATAACTTGCTTTTGATTTGTTTTCCTTACTTAAGACTCCCCCTACCTCCCACTCCCTCACTTCACTTGCTCCCCTATCTCACTCACACACTCTCACTCACACTTTCACACTCTCACTCTCCCACTCCCACAGTCTCACACTCTCCCCACCTACTTTGTAAATAATTTATCAGCTCCAGCTCATTACTAAACTTGCACTTCATATAATTGCGTGAGCTTTGCCTCATTTAGCACCCTTTTCTTGGGTCCACATTCTCATACAGCACTTAGCGGCCCAGCCGAATACTAGGCTGCACCTTGTCTTGTTTAATGTCCACTCAGTCAATTGCACAAGAAAGTCAGTAGGGGGCACAGCATCTCCTGGTCTGAGCTGGAGATAGTGCTGTAGTGCATGTAAGCCCTCTTGGTGTGGGATATTCGTGTACAATGATTCCACATCCATAGTTACCATATAACAAGATGCCACATCAGTGAGCTCAGACAGTTTATTAAGAGTGTGGGTAGTGTCTTGGAGAAATTAAGGCAGTTGGAACACAAAAGGTTTAATACAATAGTCCACATACTTGGACGCTGGCTCTGAAATAGTATTATTATAGGCCTATCTCACAATATGGCGCTCATAACCGGATGTGGGCTACTTGTTTTTCCAGTGAGCTTTTGTGGCTGTAGGTATACGGCTTCTCAGCATGGACATGGTACATTTCATAAAAAGCCCTCTTTTGATCTTAAAGTTTCGCACCACTGGTGTGGTTGAAATTATTGAAAACAATTTAAAGACCAAAAGTTCGGTTAAGGGACACTAGTTCTTCGGCAATGTCATTTATGATTGCGATAGTTAATGATCGTGAAACAGATGTGGCGCTGAGTCCAAGCTAACAGGTAGCAGCCACATGGCTATGTAACTAGCTAGCAGGTTTGATCACAATTAATTTAAATGAACATTATAATCTTGACTAAAGCAAAGTTATTCGGATTTTGTTTTGGTTGTATTTACAGCAAATTGTTCGTTTGCGGTGTTGTGTGATATTGTGAAACTTTTGTTGCTAGCTGTCCGTTAGCATGTACCTTCCCAATTTTGTAAATGGCCCTAATTTCCTTAGTCGGCAAGATTTCAGGTCCAGCGGGACCTGCGACCTGAAATCTTACTGAATAGCGAAATTATGGCAATTTACGAAATTATGAGGGTACATGCTAAACCTACATTAGCTACCACTGGCAGCTACATCGCTCTGGCTTGATGCAGTATGCTGGCTTGGCTAACCAACCATAACTTCAGACAACGAGCGAAATGTGGCAAGCTGTAAGTTAGAAGTACAAATTTTGTGTTGGCTAGGTCACTCAGCAAACATTTTCCCCTGTCATCTTCGTGAAACCTTGCTTTACTTATTGCCAATAAAACTTGCATTTTCTATCGAATGTGTTTGTGTGTCTCGGTTTGCCATCGTATACCTGCTTAGTCTAAACATTGTAGCTGGCAAGGTGTTTGCAAAAACCAGGTGCTGTAGATCTCTGAGGAAAAGCAAGGAAACTCGAGGTCAATAAGTCTGCGATGTGGCGCGTTTTACCAACATTTAAGTAGGCTACTACTGAACGGAATGCTTCGCTTATGTTTAGCTATAGCAGTGGCGTAGCCGGCGGGGGTGCTGAGACACGTCCCTTTTTGACTGCAGTTAGTCGTTCTCAATCATTTTCCTTTATTGACGCGTTTTCCAATTATCATAATTGGCAACTGAAGACACGGTTTCTCTCCATATGCGATCTAAAAGCGATTAAATCATGGGCTAAATTCAGTACAGTTGCGGAACAGCAACAGAGAATTGAGTTGCACAAAACTTCCGTTTAAAACAATTATTAGTCCTGACCTGTTCTCAGTCAGTTTCATAATTAACAGAAGGTTCACTCCGAGAGCACTCCACACTTAACAGGTGCTGCTTGTTCTCCCTGATTAGGTAAGACAACAATCATTCATCTGTGATTGTTGTCTTACCTAATCGGGGAGATGATTGAGAACTACTAATTGCAGTGAAAAAGGGACGTGTCTCAGCACCCCCGCTGGCTACGCCACTGAGCTATAGTAAAATCTGAGTATGTAAACGAGGCAAACCATTAATGTTGCGCTTCATTGGTCCATCATTGCATAGGCTACGTGTTCTGACTGCGATAAAGCGAATTTACCGTGCTCTACCTTTTTTTTGTTTGGGGGTCAAATTCGAGAAGAATCAAAGACTTCTCAGTTATCATTTTGTCGCTGAACACATTGGGGTAAAATTGTTCTCGTTTAAAGTTTGTTCGAAACATGCCAGGGATTGCAAGTGTGACCAAAGGGGGGGGTTGGGTCAAATAGATGGTCTTACTTGGCTTGCTCAACTACGCCACCTAGGGCCTCTCACCCCAGGATATGCTGCTCAATTCAAAGCCTTGAATCTTACGCCAAGACCAAAGGTCTTGTACACACTGGTGCTTGTGAAAGGATGACAGAGACGTGATTCCCGATTCCAAATTGACAATGTTTATTCATAAATACACAAATAAATACAAATATAAAAGCAGATCTACTGTAATTTTATCACAACACCCCTAATCCAAATCAAATCATACTACAAAATCTGCTAAAACACCACGAAAGGAGGGACAATGGCTGCCCCCAGAAACATGTCAAACACTATTCATTGCAAAAAGTTTACAATAAATTATGTGTTATTCTAGGCCACCAATAAAAAGTACCTTAAGAATCTTGCATACAATGAATGGAAAAAGGAAGAGTCGCTGTACCCACCGCGGGAGAAGTTGCCTTTCCCGTGTAAAAAGACCAGCACATCACACGTGCTCCCGATACAGGTGCCTAATCACACACGCTCAGACAAAGAAATACAGGCACACACACATGCACTACAAAATAAAGTGAATTTAGCAAATGGTGAGGTGCAAGTTATCACTACAGTTACAGGAGTGCTCGGGAACCCAGATCCAGTGACCCGCCCTATGGGGACAGCTCTGAGGCTTCCGGTCTGAGAAAAGGCAAAGAAATGGAATTATATAACCTCAGGCTGGCATCTAAAGCCAAGAGAGAAACTCAGGGCAGCCATTACCGCTCCCTTGCTTCGTCACAACAAAGAACTACAAAAAAAAACGAAAAAAACAAAAAAACCTCCCCAGGCCCACTCTCACTGGGCCTGTTCAAAAACCACATAAATAAATTAAGCAAAGACAAAGTGTTTTGTTACACTAATATCACAATAGGCAAAGCAGTAGTGGCAATTTATAAATCCCAACACAGACCTCTGCATGCCCTTTACACATTACCCACTCACAGGTTGCGTTTACTCTTCGTGCAACACGAATCTCAGAACAATCTATGGTAGAGAAAACCATACGACCAGGAAGTGCTGAAGGAAATCGCAACTCGACTGGATCTTTCCGACAGTGGCAGACAGGGACCAAAGAACAAACAAAAAGAAAGCCAAAACCTACAATGTCATCCGATGAGCGCTTTATATACAAACGGCTGGGGAATTGGTAATTAGTAGTCAGCTGGTAGAGAATCAAATGCTGCAGGGGGGCGTGGCAGAGAAAAGACAACGATTGCTTGCGAAAGAACATTTCCTCAACTGGCAATATCTGCCGGTTACACAAGCAAAATGATGACACAATTTGAGATATGACTGCTGTCCTGCATAAATTCTTGTTTCTGCAATGGACGTTTTATTGCCCAAGCTTTATGACAATGCTCTGATGCCATAATTTGTTAATAACGTACCCCTTCCTGCTTTTCACTCGAGTCGTTTCCTGAATCGACAAATTTTAATTTAAACTATCGTTACGGCCTTCTACCATAATCGTCTATCTCATTGTTAAGGTTTCGAGAAAAAAAAAGGGGGGGGGGACGCTTTTTTATGCTACACGAAAGAACAGGCAGCTGATGTTGCAATTGGACGCGGCTATTCGCACAGCCGCTGTGCGAATCCCATCCTGATGGGCACAGCTGCTCTGCACTGTGCATTGGCACAGCTGTGCGAATAAAATAACTGGACCCACTATTGGCACAGTGGCTGTGCGAATAGCCACTCCAGCGGCGGAGCGAATGAAATAACTTGACCCACTATTGGCGCAGCGGCTGAGCGAACAGCCACTCCAGCGGCGGAGCGAATGAAATAACTTGACCCACTACTGGCACAGCGGCTCTGCGAATAGCCACTCCAATTGAACTTCGGCAAAAAAAAAAAAAAAAGAGAAAAAAATGACTTGGGCTATTATGCTAAGTGGCTAACGAAATAATGCTCGGAGCAGATGCAATACTTGGTCATATGCATAGCTCCGCATTGTGTTTCACAGTGAAGACTAATGTCCAGCTTTCTGTCCAAATTTTGGATTAATAGTCAGAAGAGCCATCAGTATTGAGGCATAAAGCTTGGGCGTTGAGTGAATACAACGTTTGTCTAGTCGTCAACCTATCTGATTATGGTTTATGGTCATTGCGGTGCAGAATTAGCCTGTTTAATTATGCTGACAGCCTTCGTGTGACTCTCATCATTAATCATGTAATACGAGTTATTGTACTTATTCATAGCTTGGGCTGCGCTTTCTCCCTAATTTCTGATTAAATAAATGGAGCAAGGTAAATTTCCTTGATCGCCCAGAGTCAGAGAGCGCAATCGTTCGTAATTATGCGTGAATGACACGCAACGTTGCTGGTTTGCCTCGCTTACATAGTCCAACATTAAACATAAATCGAAGCATTACATTCCTATTGTTAGACTTAAATGTCAGCAATACGTGCCTTATCGCAGGCTTTATTGACCTCGAGTCAGTTTCTGCGCCAGAACTGGAATTTGGGGGAGCACTGACGCATCCTTTTTTATTTTTACTATTAGTCCTGTCTAGTTGTCAATAAGGAAAATGATTGACAAGTTTTTCAATCATAGTGATAATCCATTGGCAATTGAAGACACGCCTTCTCTCCCTATGCAATCTAACAGCGGCGAAATAATGGGCTAAATTCAGTACTGAAAAATAAAAACAGACCTATGCTTTATGAAAGACAAACTGCTCTGCAACTTCTGAGCTACTTTATCAGCGCATCAGGCGATCTAAAGTCATTGAAACGCCTTTGTACAATTTTCAATTACGCTGATTTAAATGCACCAAAGTGCACGTCCATCGCCTAACTTTGACGGGGAGAACTAGCAACGCCTGATACTGTGGAGGGTTTTCAGAGTGAATGTATTGCTAATTTAGAAAATGATTGAGCACAAGTCAGGGCTAATAATTTTTTTTCAAGGGATGATGTGTCCCCCAAAATTCCAGTTCTGGCGTCGACACTGCCTCAAGTTGACGTGCTTCCTCGCTCTTGCCAAGAGATCTTTAGCACCTGGCTCTATTGAACACCTTGCCTGCTACAATGTTGAGACTAGGCAGTAATGCGATGGCAAACAGAAACACACAAACACACTTGTCAGAAAATATACGTTTTATTGGCAGTAAATAAAGCAACTACCCTCCAGACTAACTTTTGGACCTAGGAGCGCATGCACTCCCAACCTGAAAAAGTTGGGCGCGCAGGCCAAAACTGTGGTCACACAAGGTACCATGATACTTTTCTGAATATTTACAAGCCCAAATAAAGATACCTGAACAGACTATCAGTTGTTGCTGCATTTATTTAAGAAACATTATCAGAAAGCACTTTGTGAACTGAAAAGTAGATATTGATGTTCACAAGAATGTTTGAAAAATGTATAAATGCAGTTATCATTTTGGAGAGTTATCATACAAGTCTACATGTATGTACAAGTCTCCATTTCTCCAAGGGACAACTTTTCATCAAACCCTCCCCAGTACATAAACGGAATCATTCATAGAAAAATTATGGCCAAATTTAGATGAGCACCCCCCTAAAACCAACATATGGGGATAAATCAATGAATAACTCCCAATTATCACAGTGCTAGTTCTAAAATTTATAACTGTTATTGTTGCTGCCATCCCAAGGAACAATTTGACACCAAACATGGCTTAATTGCTTTGAAAATATGAGACCCAGGAGGAATTGAAGCCGTAAAAGCATAATTTGGCTACATTTTTTCATCACAAATTGAAAGTTTAACATTAAAATTAATATAGTTCCCAAAGTGATCCACCCTAAATATTTGGTAAAAAGTAGGTGCAGTATGCCAAGTTCGTTAGCACAAAATTTCAAGAAATGCTTTCACCGGTAACAATGTAGTAGGATGGCGTATTATAATATAATTAACAGTTTTTTAAAATTTCGCTATGTAGATTTTGCACATTTCGAAGGGTAACAGAAATGCACACAGAGAGTGAGGACGATGTCCGACGTTATTAGCCCCAAAAGAACAGTCTGCTTCGTGACCGTACACTGTTCGTGACACAGACTCATATTTGAGGCATTGCGCTGATAAGCCTATGGTCGTCGCTGGAGTACATTGGACAGGCGTCACCAGTTAGTTTTTTAATCAGTTTTGAACATTTGTTACAATCGACAAAACACTATTCCTCTGACAGCTGGCCAATTATCGGAACCCCAAGGAAAACGGACTATAAATCTATAAGAACCGCAGCTTTTCTCATCTTTATCCGTCCTCGCTGGTCATCGGCTCGTCGATGATTCGTCATCTTCGCCTTCCTGGAGCTGAAACCTTCTGCTATCCCGGGGCTCGGATCTCTGATATTAGGGCAATATTGCCCTCCGTCGTCCACTCCCATCCGTCAGCGAAAACAATTATTGTCCATATCGGATCCAATGACATTTCCTTGGAAAGCTCTGTCAGCATGGAGTCAGACTTTAAAGACCTAGTCAACACTTGCTTGGAAACTGGCAAGCAGTTTGTGGTCTCCGGTCCCATTCCATCTGTTTGTTTTGGGGAAGTTAACTTTAGCCGGATCCGGCAGCTGCATACCTGGCTTAAAGGTTATTGCAATATGCTGAGTATCCCCTTGGCTGATAACTTTGCAAGCTTTTGGAAGAGGAAATATCTCTTTGGACATGATGGCCATCATCTGAACAGGGCTGGCTCTTGTCTTGTATCATGTAACATTGAATTAGCCACGCAATCGCTCATCACTCAAAATAAGTGATTACCGGTGAGTCATATGCGGAATCATTGCAATCACAGCTGTCGTTATTTTACTCGTTATTTTACTCCTGTTTCTTATGATTTTAATATGTCTCTGTCTTCGCATAATGCAGCTATTGGTGAGCTCAAGGCTAAAGAATCTAGCCCTTTCTGTGATAATTTAATTACTGCTAAGCCCCATAGCTTGTGCTTGGAGTCTCAGGATGATTTTATCAAGCAGAAAGGCTTCGGGATTATCCATATGAATGTTCGTAGTCTCCCCTCAAAGCTAGACTTTATCAAGGTTTGGGCTCTTCAGACGAAGGCGGATATTTTTGTGTTTACTGAGTCTTGGCTGTCCAACAAGGTTAAGGATGATGTGATTTCCCTTGAGGGGTATAATGTCTTTAAGTCTGACAGACTCCGACCTTCAAGGGGCGGTGGTGTGGCCATTTATGTGAAAGAATGTTTTACCGTTTCTGTTTTAAACTCTGTATCGTTGTTCAGGTGCTTTGAGTTTTTAGCTTTGAGTGTCTGTTTAGGTAATGGTGTAAACTGCAGCCGACTGACAGTTATTGGGGTTTATCGTCCACCATCAGCTCAATCCGACGCAGTCGATAATTTAGCGAACTTTTTGTCTGCGCATGAAAACTCTGAAATCATTTTACTTGGTGATTTGAATATCGACTGGCTCTCGGATGCTTCAAATAGCTTGAAAGATGTGTGCATTAATTTGAATATGACTCAACTGATCTCGCGTCCTACACGGCCTGACCCTAAGGATCCTAATAGAGCTACGCTCTTGGATCTTATTTTAACTAATAGGCCTCATAATTTTAAAGCTAATGGCGTTTTCCCTTTGTATTTTAGTGACCATTGTCCTGTAGCTTGTGTCAGGAGTAATAGTAACCCAAAATCAGAATCCAGGGTCATAGTCAAAAGAAATTTTAAACACTTCACGGAACAAGCCTTTTTGCATGACTTGTATCTGAGTGACATGCATTACTCTGCTGTTATTCCTGACCCTCATTTAGCGTTAAGCCATTTTATCACGTCTTTTAATACTGTGGTGGATAAGCATGCCCCCTTTAAAAAGTTGAGAGTTAAGAACAGGGCGAATCCCTGGTTTCCCCTGATATCTCGGAGCTGTTAAAAGCTCGGGATTTCGCTTGGAAAAAAGCGCGTGTTTCTAGGTTGCGTTCTGACTGGCAAGATTTTCGTTACCTTCGCAACAGAACCCTTACAGCGATTCGGAAAGCCAAGTCATCTTATTATCTCTCCAACTTATCTGACTCCGGCGGCAATTCTGCGAAATTTTGGAGAACTTTTAAATCCTTGTCTCAGCTCCCCTCCTCGGCTTTACCAAGTAGGATTACTAAGGATTCTGTCAATATTTCAGATAAAGGGGAACTTTGTAATATTTTCAATGAGCATTTTGTTAATGCAGGCCACCTCTTTGAAAATTTAGGGTTATTGCCGGCTGCTCCTACCTGTGATAGCAGGCCTTTTGTACCTGTACCGAATAACTCCGGTTGTTTTTCCTTGCGTCCTTTTTCGGAAGAGGAAGTGCTTGAAGAACTTTTTAGCATTGACCCTAAGCAATCCACTGGGGCAGATAAATTGGACCCAAGCCTCTTATTGCTGGCTTCACCTTTGATTGCTATTATCCCGACACACATTTTTAACTTAACCCTGTTGACCGGTTCGATTCCTGTCTTGTGGAAAACGGCTTTTGTTCTTCCCTTACATAAAGGTGGTTCTTCAGATGTTCTGAATAACTATCGACCAATTTCAAAGCTGCCGTGCTTGGCTAAGGTTTTAGAGAGACTCGTCAATAATCAAGTTAGAGCATTTTTATCAGAACATGCTATCTTGAATGTGTTTCAGTCAGGCTTCAGACCAGGTCATAGTACTGTATTAGCTGCAGCCAGGGTATTAAATGATATTATTTCTGCCTTGGACAATAAGCAAGACTGCGCTGCCCTTTTTATTGACCTATCAAAGGCGTTTGACACAGTTGACCGTTTTAAACTCATAGAGCGGCTAAGTGCAATTGGGTTTGATATTAAATCTCTGAATTGGTTTAAAGATTATCTATCTGGTAGGTGTCAAGCTGTTGTGGCCGATGGCTATCAATCCAACTTTATTTATCTTAGCAAGGGGGTTCCACAGGGATCAATTTTGGGGCCCTTGCTGTTTGCACTTTTTATTAATGAGTTCAGTGCTAATTTTCTCAAGAGTAAAATCCACCTCTATGCAGATGATACAGTCATCTACTCAGCTGCCCCTTCTGCTGATTTGGCTCTTAAAAATTTGCAGTCAGATTTCCAAATCTTCCAGAAGGATCTTTTAGACCTTAAACTAATTTTAAACTCTGAAAAAACTAAATTCATGCTATTCTCTCATAAACCAGCTGCTAGGTTCCATAATGGTAGCATCACGACAGTAAATGGAATCCAAATCGAAAGAGTTCCTTTCTGCAAATACCTTGGCATTTGGGTGGATGACAATTTTAATTTTAAGAAGCATACTGATGAGCTGGTCAAGAATTTGAAGCCAAAATTGGCTATGCTGTACAGGAATAAAGCCTGCTTTCCGAGGAGTTACAGAAGACAGATTGTTCAAGCAACTGTTCTCTCTAGAATAGATTATGGTGATGTAATTTATATGCACGCTGCACCCACCTTGCTGAAGTCACTTGACGCAGTGTACCACGCTGCTTTAAGGTTCATAACTGGAGATGGCTTCCGAACACATCACTGTACACTTTATTTTAACGCTGGTTGGTCTTCGCTGGCCATGAGAAGGAGCAACATTGTTGCCTTTTTTATATACAAGGCATTGTTGGGTAAACTGCCTGGATATCTGACCAGTTTGCTTAACGTGCAGAAGGGGGAATACGGTCTGCGCACTCTTGACTTTTTGGTTTTAGATGTCCCAAGGGTGCGTACTGAACTGGGTAAAACTGCTTTTATGTATTATGCTCCACAGAAGTGGAATAGGATTCAACAGTTTTTAAAGTTGGAAAGTCTTATTTCAATTGATTGTTTTAAATGTCTTTATTGGCTGCCACAAAGCAGGAATGTACATGTGTAATGTAGTCATTGTTTTTATTCATTGTACTTGGTGTTTTCTGTTTTTTTTTTGCTGGGCTCCATTGCAAAAAGAGAGCTTGCTCTCAATCGGACTCCCAGTATAAATAAATAAATAAAAATAAATAAATAAATTTATCGTACTCTAATGAAAATAAATAATCTTGCACTCGGACCA
This sequence comes from Gymnothorax javanicus, assembly GCA_029692085.1. Lineage (NCBI taxonomy): Eukaryota > Metazoa > Chordata > Actinopteri > Anguilliformes > Muraenidae > Gymnothorax > Gymnothorax javanicus. The sequence continues at coordinate 60,215,823 of CM056202.1, read as the reverse complement.
ACCAGTCACCGATTTCATACACACTGCATGAATAATCATGTAAATGCGGAACTTCAGATCAGAGTGGAAGTGCGCATCCAACCTAATCCATCAGGATAGAAGGTTAGCTATTGATATTGAAACGCTAAATAAAACCATTCGCCACTGGACAAAAGCACCCATATCTGGTATCAACAAGACTCAAAACTGTGTCACGAACAGTCTACGGTCACGAAGCAGACTGTGTTTTCGGGCTAATAACGTCGAACATCGTTATCACTCTCCAGGTGCGTTTCCATTACCCTTAGAAATGCGCAAAATCTAAACAGCGAAATGAAAACCGGAAATGAAAACACTTTCTGATATCATGAAATTTGCTCTCCGATCTGCAGTATTAGTCACCGAAGCCAAGGCCTAATACGTAGACGATTGGACTTCTGCAGCAGAGCAGCTAGTGTACTTGCTATTTCGCGTATTGTGGAGCATTTACATCGTTATTGTCAGACAAGGTTTTCCAAATTTGCCGCGCGCACAACTCAGCTGACAGTGACCAGGTTGAATGCTTTGCCATTCTCATCGATGCATGAGTACAGCCGAGCTGTGACTGGCTGATGGCACCAGCCGATCTGTGATTGGCTGATGTATGTAATGGTACCAATCGACCTGCAGAAAAAAATTCACGGCCGGCGGCTGATAATTAGGGAGTGAATCGCTGCCCAGAATAGGAGCACAGTGCATGAAGTGTTGGTCGTGACCGATGTGAGAATGTAAGTTGCAAAACGCCATTTTGGTCGCAGTCTGGAGCGCTGAGCAAGGTTTCAAAACTGAAGATGAAAGACGGAATGTTGGCTATGTGACCCGGCCACGCTCACCACAGCTTTCTATGCTATGCCCGTTGTTGTGAAGTTATAGCTAGTTATTGGTAAGCTTAGTCAAGCCAGCGCACCCTTCTTTCGCGGGCAGCAAACCAGACAGGCATAGCTAGCAAGGTCTCCCATAGCTGCATAATGGACATTCTGGCAGGAAACGTTAATGTAAACAAACGCAGGTTAAACGGACAGCCAGCAATAGACGTTTCACAGGATCAAACGACACAGTAGACAAACAACTTATGGTAAGTTTAAAAATAAAAATAAAACTAAATCTGAAAAAACTTAATGTCGTCTGAAGTTCAGATGTTCTAAATAAATTAATTAGGATCAAAGTTACTCGCTAGTGACTTTGCTATGTAGCTGCTACTTGTTAGCCACCACTATTTTACCATCATTAACCATCGGAATCATAAAAGAACTGCGCAAAAATAACTTGCATCACTTGTCCACGTACCAGACTTCTAAGAAACAATTATCACCACATTAGTGAAGTGAAAGAATGCATTTAGACAAATGTCCCAGCTCCATGCAGACCAGTCCTATACTCTAACAAAAGCAACAGATGCTAACCGGAAATGGAAGGTGCTATTACTAATAATGGGCCTTCCGGGAGGGTCGATAGAATCTTTATGCACTTTTAGCAACATGTAAAAAACTGCCCATCTGGGATGAGCTGGATGAAGGAAGTCACGTTCCTGCTTGGAAATCCACTTTCGTTCCAAGGACTTATCTAAAAACATTCTCAATTCATGTTTCATGGATTCCAAGGGATTTGTAGACGAAGGTAGATAATAGTCAGTATTGTCAAGTTGTCTATAGGCCTCGATCTCATATTTTTCTCTGCCCCATACCACAACAGCTCCCCCTTTATCAGCACAGCGTACAATCAAATTGTCATTATCAGATAGCCACTTTATGGCTCCATTCTCAGATTTAGACAGATTGCTTCTGTGTGGTTTTTTTCTATTTTCAAACATTCTGTCTACATCATGAGAAACTTTTTTCGTAAACGCGTTCAGGCAAGCATTATTCATTATTGGGTGAAAGGTAGACTTGGGTTTGAACTTAGGTCGTGGGTGGCATTTCGCTCGTGAGATGCTGAGCTTTCTAAAGTAGACAAAGAATTTTGCTTGTACCACACCTTCAGATGTAAGTTTCTGAAAAATTTAAACAAATCAACTCTAGTTCGGAACTGGTTGGTGCTATAAGTAGACGCAAAAGACAAACCTTTTGACAGCGTTGACGCGCACTCCTTGGAAAGGGGCGTGTCCAAGATATTCATTACCGTGTCCGATTCGAGCGCATCTGTGGTGTTTGCTAGACTTGAGAGCGCAGAGAATAAGCTGGACGCCGTTCATTTCTTCCCCCACTGCATTTTCCTCCTCTTCCTCTCTGTAAATTGTCTAAAAAACCAGTGGACGCAATTTCTTGTCGATTAGAGGATTCCTCTTCGTCACTGCTAGGGAGGTTGAAAGACACAGACCGGGAGCGCGTGTGTGGGAAACGAGATCCACGCATCGCATTGCTGTTGGTCCACGTATAGACTGATGCTTTATCGCCAACAGAAAGGCACTGCTATGGGTGCATGTTTTGCTCCGAACTATGCCAATTTCTATTTGGGTTTGTGGGAAGAAATGTATATACTCTGTTCTGACAACCCTTTTTATGGGATGATAAAATGGTATGGAAGAAATATAGATGGCATTTTGATGTTTTTTTCAGGTTCTGAAGAAGAACTTTTACAGTTTCATACATATGTCTATTCCCTTAATCAGAATCTAAGGTTGAGCATAGAGTACAGCAGAACTAATATAAATTTCCTGGATTTGAAAATTTCATTAACTGAAAATGGTCAACTCCACACCACTATTTTTAGAAAGAGCACAGACCGCAATACTATTCTGAGGGCAGACAGTTTTCATCCCCCTGGTCTGATCAAAAGCATACCTTTTGGAAAATTTCAAAGGCTCCGTCGTATATGTGACGAAGAGGATGATTTTGACGAGAAGGCTTTACAGATGCATGCACGTTTTCAGCAAAGGGGATATAAGCCTAGTCTGTTAAATCAGTCTCTTAAAAATGCAAAATCGTTTGAGAGAGAGAGTCTTTTAAAACAGTCACGTAAGCTCAAAAAATCCAAACAAGTTTATTTTGTCACACAATATAGTCGAGAGGCAGCTCAAATTAGGGACATTATAAAACGCAACTGGAGTATTATTAAGAGTGACTCCACTTTAAGCGCTGTTTTCACAGAGCCCCCAGCCTTCTCATTCAGGCGGGCTCCCTCCCTGAAAGATAAATTGGTACACAGTGACTTGGCACCCAAAACCAAACCCATGTGGCTTTTCAAACCCTTGGGCAATTACCCATGTGGGAACTGCAATCAACGTCAATACATAGTTTAATCTAAAACCTTTACGGATTCTCGTGTATGGCGGGTGATTTGTGCCATAATTCAATACAATACACTTATTGAAATACAATACACATCTTGAAAATACAATACATGTGTAGCAATAAATGCAATACAAAAATGCTTAAATACAATACACATATTGAAAATACAATACACGCCTCGAAATACAATACACACCTCAAAAATACAATACATGTGAAACAATAAATGCAATACTAAAATGATGTCTTTTTCAATGTCCATCAGGAATATTTGTGCCAAAATGAATACATATCACACCTCGAAATGCAATACATACCTCGAAAATACAATACATATGTAACAATAAATACAATACAATGCTTTGTTTTTCAATGTCAGTCGGGAATATTTGTGCCAAAATTAAAACAATACAACCGTATTGTTTTTTAAGTTGTGTATTGTATTTCAATGTGTCAGTGTGCATTGTATATCGAGGTGTGTATTGTATTTCGATATTGGGTTTTGGCACTATGTAAATTTTAGTCTATGAGCTCTGACCAATTAATATGATTGGACAAGGCATTCCATAGAGTGCCTAAGTAATACCCGGTTGGTACTCTGATGTATACCATGGTCTGGATGAATACACTTTTCTGATTGCTGGCAGGTGTTAATTAAAACCGTGAAACCGCACAGATAGTTCGGCTACGGTAGTTTCACCGTTCAAAGTTCGAAATTCATCCGCTAGCCAACCTATAACCATAGCAACATTAGAGCACTGGCATTTGGCTGGGTATAACAAAAACCAAGATACTCATTTATCTCCAGGGGGCTGTTTCGATAAACCTTACTTGTCCGACCGAGTTAGACCATCTGTCGAATGAAAAGTCGGACCTTCGACAGACCATGTCCGTCAGGTGTTTCAATAAAATAAAAGGATGACCGACCATGGTCCGACGGTTCGTTACTGTTCGTTCGAAGTTGCGTGAGAATTTACACCTCAGCGATGCACTGCTTCACTATTTGACGTTCAAATATTCGAAATAAGTGAACGTTAAATGAAAAAAAAAAAAAAAAACAATGTTGATTAGGTAGATCATTAACTAGCTACTATTCAGACATAAATTAACGGCGCTTATACCATGGTCTGGGTGAATACTCGATTCTGATTGGCTGCAGGGTGTCCGTTAAAAAGTGTTGTAGGACACCTATAAAAAAGTTCCGGTCAAATAGCCTGATTGTTCTAAATTATTGCGCTGGCTCAAACGTTAGTTGGTAACCGTGGCAACAGAAAGCTGCGGCCGACCGAGCTGCAGGTACTGTGGCCAGAGCCGGTTACCTTGGCAACGCGTCAGAACGAGAGATAAACTACGATTTTAACGGTAAAACGGTAAAAAAAACAACATTAACGTATTAATAATTGATTCAATGTTTATTTCTTTCGTAAGTGACCATGGTATTTCTTTCGTAAGTGACCATGGTATAAGCGGGATAATGCCCTTCGAGGTGTCCATTATCAGAAATGAATGGACTTCGCGGAAGCAGCGTCGGACGGTTCACGCCTCCGCGTCATCCATTCATTTCTGATAATGGACACCTCATCGGGCATTATCCCTTACACATAGGATGTCACAAAAGTAACGTTAATTTTCAGTTGGCCATTAACTGAATACAGTCTAGCTAATTAAAAGCAGTCTTTGCTCACTGTGCACTCTGTGCTAAAACTACGATTGGCAACAAAACAAAGCTATTCAACACACAAAAGACATTAAAACATTCATATCGTCACAATCGCTCATTTTACAGAATTGAGTTAAGCTGCTTTCACACTGGACGCAAAACAAATTTTTTCGCACGACAGATTACATTCAAAGTCAATGCAAAGGCGCGAGATCGTCCTGTGGGGCGGTTAAGAATGGGTGCTCCAGCGATAATGACCGTAAATATTAAAGCAGCGAGGTAATCACGCTTTATTCATTAAACGATAGTAACTGTGTACAGTTACAAAGGAAGCTAACATGTCCACTTCATGTATCAGCAACTGCTGACAGTTCGCTGGCTACGTGCTGTGACAACGGACTGATTTCAGCTCATTGGCTCTACGGAAACCATCATTTATTTTTGTGGGTTTGTTGGTCCAACTAAATCAACTAAAGCGTGGGCGCCTGGCCAATCCTGGCCACGCAGGGCGTATCTAGCCAAGAACCAGCCTACATCGTGCCAGAACTGCATATCGAAATACAATACACGGTGTATTGTATTTCAATGCGAGGTTTTTGGCACAGAGCTCGAAATACAATACACGTGTGACAATTAATACAATACAAACATACTTTGTTTTTCAATGTTGGTCAGGATTATTCATGACAAAATTAAATACAATACACATCTTGAAATACAATACACATCTCAAAAATACAATACGATTGTATTGTTTTAATTTTGGCACAAATATTCCTGACTCATATTGAAAAACAAGGCATTTTTGTATTGTATTTACTGTTAGACATGTATTGTATTTTCAATATGTGTATTGCATTTAAGCATTTTTGTACTGTATTTACTGTTACACGTGTATTTCAATAAGTGTATTGTATTGAATTATGGCTCAAACCACCCTCCATACTCGTGTTCCCCCTACGTACTCGTTAAACTCATTTGCGAATTGCAACACCACTTTTGTCGTGTACAGGTTGGAGTGCGTATATGGGTGCCTTTTATATAGGCCGTACTAAACGGAGACTGAGGGATAGGATATCCGAACATGTTTATGCGATCAGAACAGCGAACGACAAATATCCCATGGCTACACATTATAGGTTGGTTGGCCATGACGACCCAAATTCTTTGAAAGCTATGGTTATTGAGGTGGTCCCTAGATCTCGGAGCGGGGGTGATCACCTCAAACGTCTCCTACAATGCGAGACGTTCTGGATTTTCCAGCTCAAGGCCATGGAATATGGAAGCCCATAGTGGACAATATTCAAATGAAAATGTAATCCCACTATTGCATTATAATTTTACACTTATGAATGAGTTATTTGAGACAATATTAAATTGAAAATGTATTAATCCAATTATCACTTTCATTTTCACATACACATATGGGAAATCTATGACTATATTCAAATGATAAAGAAATGCTGATTGACATTTAATTTTCAAAGTCATGCTCTGCAATACAGTGGACAATATTCAAATGCAATAAGCAAAACAGCACCCCCAGCCTATTGCATTTACATTTACATGTCATCACGCTCTTTTAGGGTCAACATGATAATGAAAATGCTGTTTTCTAATCACTTGGAAATAATAATGATATAATAATGATGACGACATTTGACATTTCATTTTCAAAGACTTATCCTCCAATACATGGGACAATATTCAAACACAGTAAGGGAAACAGCGCCTCCCAGTCCATTGCATTTTCACATACATGTCACCACGCTCTTTTTGGGACGCAATGAAAATTAAAATGCAATCTGTCAGCGTCTCATCAAGGCGGGTCTTCCGCTAGGACGTCACTCATTAGGGGCGCGAGCGGAAACCATGTTCCTTATTTGCATACCAACCAATCAGCTTCTGGGTAGCGCTTGTACGCACGGAGGCTTACTGATAATGTCATGATGGCTAGGCTGCTATGTATTGTGTGCCATCGCGCATTAGGCTATGTTGCGCCTGGGATGTAGCCATCTTGGCAGCTCGTATGCTAGCTAACGTTAACTAAGGAAAATATTTGTAAATGATCATCACATTAAAGCGATATGATTTGATTTTTGCCCCAACTCTATTAACTGAGCTAGCTGTAATATGCATGAACTTATCCGAGGCTTCGCGGCAGTGTTGTGCAACTGCAGCCCAAGGGTGCTTGCAGATTTCAGAGACGTTAGCTAGCTTGCTAGTGAGTCTAAAAGCAATCGCTTAGGTACAGCTAGCTAGCTATGATGCCTACTGGAGAAGCTCTTACAGCCCTGATTTGTCACTTTAAACACCATCTCGCACACACAACCTCTTTCACCATTGATTAGCAGCTTCTTTTACGTAAAGAACAAACTGACAGTTCAGCCTGAGACATTTTATTTCATAGCTAGTTAAAGCAGCATTATCCTTCCATGCGTGCTATAGCGTATTACATTACTCCAGATAAAACGCTATCCGTCTTCCGACCCTGCTGACGCTAGTTAGGGGAAATGTTTGTCATCATTTTTATACTTAATCGCTGTGATTCGGTTTTTGCTAGCTGACGATTGCTCTTGTGCTTGCCGAGTTGCAAGTTCGCCACTCCTGAAACATGCACAATGTATGCATCATGCAGAACGGTCTGATAAACGGCCAGCAGTCAGGCTGCCGCTGTTCCTAGTTTAATCGCGATTCCCAAGCCACGTAGCAATGGGAGAAGTTTTGATGACTGGCTGAAAACAATTTTCCTCACTTGCTAACTTAACCTGCTGAAATATCAACTTCTTTGATATGTTTGGCAGCACTTTTTTATGTCCCAAGAGTACTATCAGATTTCTGGGAGATTTAAATGCAGTAGCAGTAAGAGCCAAAATTGTCCTGTGTCCTGTGCGGTGTCCTGCTCGCTGTCCTGCGCAGTGTCCTGTGTCCTGCTCAGTGTCCTGCACGCTGTCCTGCGCAGTTTCTTGTGTCCTGCGCAGTTTCCTGTGTCCTGCTCAGTGTCCTGCGCGCTGTCCTGCGCAGTTTCTTGTGTCCTGCGCGCTGTCCTGCGCAGTGTCCTGAGTCCTGTGTGGTGTCCTGCGTGCTGTCCTGCGCAGTTTCTTGTGTCCTGCACGCTGTCCTGCGCAGTGTCCTGAGTCCTGTGCGGTGTCCTGCGTACTTCTTACAGGAGAGGACAGTTTTATTATTGAAATTTTCATGCAGTCGGAGAGAGGTGATGGGTTTATGTTTATTTTTTTATATGTTTTAAACAGCGACGAGTCGCAGCACAGCACTCTAAGGTGCTGCGAGTGGTGCAGGTAAATTATTACACTCGCAGCAAAATATAATCTTAGGTTCTTGCATTAATTCCACTAGGCGTGCATGAAGGCATAATTTTTACTATGAAAATACAAAGTTCAATATTACCACAATGTTTTGATGCCGTTTCCAATGAAACAGACGCGTAACATAAAAACCGTTTATTCACTAGTGCTTGAGCTAGACCAGTAATCAGACTTGACTGCAGTGTGCTGCAAATCGTCCAGTCCTGTTGAAAGTGCCACAGCCGCGCAGAGCTCAAATTATACGGGGCACTCCTCGACTACTGCAGAACACTGCTATAGTGTACCGCGGGACAGCACTTTTTAAAAGCCACCTCCCCTTTTTAAGTGAACACATGGATAGCTATCATTTGCCTGAAAATTAAAATAGTAAAAACGAGTACATCTTTATTTGATTGATTATTTTCTATAATGCATCAAATAAAGACACCGTAATTTTTTTTAAATTTTCAACCAAATAATGGCACGAAGTATTATTCAGTGCAGCAATAGTTTTTTCAGGTCTCAGTTTTTCCTGTGCAGCAATAGTAAGGGTCTGTTTTGCTTTATCCTGCATAGGTCCCCTTAATGGCATGACCAGTTATTACTTTTATGTGATAAGCCCCCGTGTGAGTGCCTCCTGCCGTCAAGCAGCTTAAGATATACTGTCCATGGCGGGTTTAGTTCTGCAGACTGACTTTTCGAAGACAGCCTTTTTCGAACATGACACACAAGGCTTAAAACTCAAAAAATTGCCATGCTGGAAAAATGAAATTACCAGGGGTATTAAAAAAAAAAAAGAGTTCTAACGCACTTTGTGTTGGTCAGAGGTGTATAGTAACGAACAGTAGCCTACTTAAGTAGTTTTTTTTTTTTTTTTGTGAGGATTTGTACTTTACTTGAGTTTTGACTTTTACTCTACTACATTTAAAAGATAAAGAGTATACTTTCACTTCGTTACATTGACACTGGCCACTTCGTTCCTCGTTACAAATTAAAATATGAATGTAATTCATCATAAGGATTATCTGGATTTGGCGCGTTCAAGAACAACGGTGCTCAGCAGGGTGTCTGTACAGATGTTGATGCCAGCGGACATGAAGCTGCAAATTTATGCACGCAGTTACAATATTCTACCACTAGATGACACACCAGGATCAGTTATTGAATATTCACAAGCAAGCCAAGCTGAAACACGGTTTTATGGATGAGTTCACTCCTAATTTAAATGCAGGATTTCTACTTTTATTAAAGCATTTACATTGTGATATTGACACTTTTAGTTAAGTTAATCCTCTGAGTATTTATTGCACTACAGTTTAAATGCTATATTTTAACACGGGACAACTAGGCCTCCTCAATACTAGTGGTTTCCATAGCTGAATGTATAAAACGGCAAGTGACTATACAACTCTGACAACTGTACACTGTCTGTTGTATGCAGTCCTATATGGATTAACTTTAAGACGAGCTATAACGTTTGTTTAAGTAGTGATAACAGCGCTGTATCTTAGAGTAACATTTGTGCCAGTGCAACTGGATCTTAAACTTGATTATGACAAAGTGATCGATATGTACACCCATAGATACCCCCGAAGAATGCTCTTCATCAACTCATTTAGTGAGAATTAAAAATTTCCAGAAGATGATTTTGTAGCTCTGCATGCCTACTGAATATGCCTAATGTGCATGTAGGAAATTCACTTCAAAGTGAATTAAATACCATTCTCCATGAAAGAAAACAACTTTAGTGTTGTGTTTTAAATGTTTATTCCATGATGTATCCTGATGGATGCTTTGATCATTTTCACAGTTTGTCCTTTTCTATCAGAATAGGACCTAAGTCTCTTTGTTTTGATTGTCTTTGCAGAGTCAAGTGCAAACTTATACCTTAAATAGAGATAATTGTTAATGAAAAAAATGCTTTTTTCAGCTAACTATAAGACCTTGAATTTTGTTCCCAGATGCCAGGAAAACGCGTATTTGGCACTTTAATTTTCAAATTTTTTCTGTGGAAGGGCCCCCAGACCCCCTCCAGGCTTCGCGCCTTCAGCGCTCGTATGGGGGGTGCACCCCCCCTTTGCAAAATTTCTGGATCCGCCCCTGCTGTCTCTTTGATAGTGAACGAAATCGCTGGTCATTGAACACTGAGCACTGCAGGAAGGATCGTATCACACATATTTATTATTTACATGTCATAAAAAGTTGTGAATAAAAGAATAATCATAAATAACAAACAAAAGTAAATCCTGCATATATACAATGTTAACATTAAAGAATAATCCTAATATAAATAACAAACAAAAGTAAATCCTGCATTGTAAAAAATGTTAACATTAAAGAATAATCCTAATATAAATAACAAACAAAAGTAAATCCTGCATTTTAAAAAATTTGAACATTGTGTACAGTAAGTGCACATTTAATTCAACCTGCTCAGAAATAAATTTATTTCAATGCAGGTCCTTCTGAGGCAAGGCACATCTCAGCCCTGTACCGGCAGACACCCTCGTGTCTTCGCAATATTTCAATGGTGACCTTAAACACAATAATATTTCAAATAATTAGTAGGTACACTAGGTGACAGAAATTTTATATAAATTTGTGCTAGGAGTCAAGAATCAAATTTGTTGTGAAGCTCAAAAAATTAGACATGGCATATACTTACCTCTGGTACCAACACATCAAAAACTAAGTCAACATCCTCGATTCCCTTCCCCAGTTCCAGAGCAACGCTGACTTTGTCAATCAATTTGATGGTCTATAGGTGGACACACATACAGCGCTTTACAACTAAGCACATGGCAGCGGTTTAACATTACAATGACGTAATTCTGAGGAATTTCCTATAACCCTAAGTATACGGCAGATGACTGGATGTTCGGACATACTGTATTGGACTGCATGTTCACATGTATGAAGACATGCTAGCTATTTTCTCTTGAGGAAATGCAATGATACATCAATTCTGAGTCCAAAGCAGATACTGGTCCATACTTATCAATAGTAATGTCTTCTAAGGCTCTCCTTGAACTTTTTGTTGGTAACTATGTAGACAATATAACTTACATCCTCTTCACCAAAATAGCTTGCGATTCCCGACCCGCATAGCAATGGGCGGACTTTTAATGACTCTGATTGGCTGTTAAATGTTTCTTATTAGCATACCAGCCGCGCGGTTTATGAACCAAAAACATGTTTATGAGTGTTCTGGCGATTTCGATTCTGCATAAATGACCTCATACTGATCAGAAGGGGTTGAGGTGTTCAACACCAATTCAAAAATGCGAAAAGGAAGTGTTCCAAATTTTGACGCTGAGCATCTATAGCTACATCTATAGTACACTAGTCCAATTTGGATCGGGATATTATAGCTAATTTTTGACCAACTGGTCCGTGAGCCTACTACATTTCCGGGAAAAATGTTGGGCTGCATGAATATTTAGCTATGTTTCCTTAAAAAAAATAATAATCAAAAATTACATTTTGCACATACATGACATGAATTGCTGTCAATTAGTGGGAGTTTGCATTTATGGTAACAGATCACCCCCATTCAAGTCCCCCCGGTAATCTGAAATTAACTTCAAACGGGGGTAATCTGAAATTGGGACACCGGGCCTCCATGAGCAGGACAAATGCTTATAACCCACACACTTAAACCAGTTGGCCACTGGGGAACCTGCAAAATCAATGTTTTGCTACAGTATGTGACACATTTCAAAATAACAGTTTATTCATGTAATTTTAATATGATTTTCCTGTCAGATTGAAATATGTAAAAGAATGGTAGATTTACTGGAGAAAAACTGTTTTAAGAAATAATGGGGAAAAAATGGTTAAATTTACTGGGAAAAATAGGTAAATGTAGGCAATTATTTTTTAGGAAGTGGCTCCATTTACGGCGCCGTACACGGTGCTTCGGGGCTATATTTACGATGTGCGTGCGCACTGACGTTCCTTCACTTGTGTTGGCAGCTTCCAAGCTCAGCGCACTGAACTGCGGTCTACGGTGGAGTGTTAGTTTTTAACACAAACTCTCAGACCGCCAAGACAAGGTACGATTGTTCGGTACCGCGCCACAGTGCGATTGTCCCTCTCCCTGCAGGTCAGCTTTGTCACTAGTAATATCGCATACCACACCGAAAGTATACATATGCCAAACAGCGTTGCAGTATGCACCTAGGTGGTTTTAAATGGGGAAATATACAGAAAGGAGTAGTTAACTCTTGTAGAAAGAATTCGTGTCATCACTCAGTAACATGGATTACCACTTATAACAGCACAAGAAATTAAACTCTAAATTTTCGTGACTGGATTTCAGTGGCTAAATCATCAAAATTGCTTCCTACAACTGTCAAACGCGAGTTCGTCATTTTAGATTAGCCCGGAGACGCCTCCGCGCAATCCCGCCTCCGCTTTTGCCGTAAATATAGCCCCGAATCACCGTTTACGGTGCCGTTTATGGAGCCACTGCCTATTTTTTACGGAAAACAATATATCCCAATGGGTGAAACCATCCAATGAGTGAAACCAGAAACGCTACCACGATAATTTATGACAGCGCTTTTACCCATGGGTAGTTAGGGTTAGGGTTAAGGGTTAGGGTTAGGCTTTCATAAATTATCGTGGAAGCGTTTCTGGTTTTACCCATTGGGATATAGTGCCTTCCATTTTTTTACAGTCTACCGTAGGGGCTCCGCAAGAAGATAGACGTCATAATATTGTCACATTATACTAGTGCAAAAAATATGCTTCAGTCCGCTCCTTTTTCGTGCAGACAACTTTTCTTTTTTTACTTTTTTTGCACGAGTATAGGCCCAGGATTACATTAGCTTGGTTTGCATGTGCGGATCTTTTCTTTCATAATCCATTTCAATAAAATCCTGCTCACTTTCCCTGCGCCAAACGCGAAAGTGTCCTGCTGACTGTCCTGGCGCCAAACACGAGTGTCCTGCGCCAAACGCAGTGTCCTGCAGACTGTCCTGGCGCCAAACGCGAGTGTCCTGCTGACTGTCTAGCACTGCACGAGTGTCCTGTTGACTGTCCTGTGGAAGTATTCCAGTGTCCTGCGTCAATCTCACAGGAGAGGACAATTTCGGCCACTGCCGCGAGCCGTGATTTGGCCATTTCAAACCTGTCAAACAGTCTCACAGCCATTGTTTCAAAAATTTTGATGCAAGGTTTCTGGTAGTAATGCTCAGTTCTCTGGCAGAAACCTTGAGGCTACTCCAACTTTTTACATGTTTTGGAATGCAACAAGGCACGTCTGAATATTGTTCTCGACCCACAACAATAAATCAGAGGCACACATGGTTTACTGCCATACATTATAATAAAGCATGCGCAACAATACACATGGTCATTTCTTTATTCTTATTCGCCTGAGATATTTTATAGGATAGGCCTATGATGCATCTGGAGTTTATTTACTCCCTTCGGAATGACCGGTAGGCTATTAAGTCAATCCAAACCCCTCTTAAATGAGCTACTAACTCAGTGACTTGGTTTAATTTCTGTTATTTGATGGGAAGAATCGGTTTGCAATTCAAGTTTTGAAACTGTTGCTTTGACGGAGGGACGAGGTGATGACACAGCCTATTAAGCCAAATGTCATCCGTCCGGAATGAACCGCAAAATTGTTTTCACGAGCTGGCCAATTCAACTCAGTGATTCAACTGTAAGCTATGTCGTATCTCTGCCTATGTACAGGCAACGTGACTACAGTTTCGAATGAGCATTGTAAACCTACGTAAAACCGGGACGTGTTTGAAAAATACCGATGTTAAAATTAGAAATGGTGTACAGATAGCGACTTTCCTGCAACAGGAGCAGCGTGCTAGATTTGATATATTGAACTGGTTAGTACTCGTGATTGATCCGGTTAACGTAGCCTATAAACTACAACACAGAGCTAAAATCTGCAAGGATGTGTGCTATTCGAAAGTCGCTGTTCTCAAGATAGAAAATAAATATAAACTCAACTCCTCTCTCCGACGGCATGAAATTTATATATATAAAACTGTCCTATCCTGTTACAAGTGCGCAGGACACTGCTCAATTGCCGCAGGCCACCGCGCAGGACACAGGATGCTGCGCAGGACAGCGTGCAGGACACAGGGTAATGCGCAGGACAGCGAGCAGGACACTGCACAGGACTCAGGATATTGCGCAGGACAGCGCGCAGGACACAGGATACTGCGCAGAACAGCACGCAGGACACCGCACAGGACACAGGAAACTGCGCAGGACAGTGCGCAGGACACTGAGCAGGACACAGGAAACTGCGCAGGACAGCGCGCAGGACACATGAAACTGCGCAGGACACTGCGCAGGACAGCGCCAAGAGGACACAGGACACTGCGCAGGACAGCGAGCAGGACACCGCACAGGACACAGGACAATTTCGGCTCTAGCTCATTACCTGGCTAGCTCAAGAACAGTCTGCAAGCACAAGAGTAATCGCTGTTGGCTAGCTAGCTTGTGAAGCTAGGGCAAAAACCGAATCACAGCGATTAAGTATAAAAATGATGACAAACATTTCCCCTAACTAGCGTCAGCAGGGTGGGAAGACGAATAGCGTTTTATCTGGAGTAATGTAATACGCTATAGCACGCATGGAAGGAATGCTGCTTTAACTAGCTATGAAATAACAGGTCTCAGGCTGAACTGTCAGTTTGTTCTTTAGGTAAAAAGAAGCTGCTAATCAATGGTGAAAGAGGTGGGTATTAATGCGAGATGGCGTTTAAAGTGACAAATCAGGGCTGTAAGAGCTTCTCCAGTAGGCATCATAGCTAGCTAGCTGTACCTAAGCGATTGCTTTTAGACTCACTAGCAAGCTAGCTAACGTCTCTGAAATCTGCAAGCACACTTGGGTTGCAGTTGCACAACACTGCCGCGACGCCTCGGATAAGTTCATGCATATTACAGCTAGCTCAGTTAATAGAGTTGGGGCAAAAATCAAATCATATCGCTTTAATGTGATGATCATTTACAAATATTTTCCTCAGTTAACGTTTGATAGCATACTGGCTGCCAAGATGGCTACATCCAAAGCGCAACATTACCTAATGCGCGATGGCACACAATACATAGCAGCCTAGCCATCATGACATTATCAGTAAGCCTCCGTGCATACAAGCGCTACCCAGAAGCTGATTGGTTTGTATGCAAATAAGGAACATGGTTTCCGCTTGCGCCCCTAATGAGTGACGTCCTAGCGGAAGACCCGCCTTGATGAGACGCTGGCAGATTGCATTTTAATTTTCATTGTGTCCCAAAAAGAGCATGGTGACATGTATTCGAAAATGCAATGGACTGGGAGGCGCTGTTTCCCTTACTGCGTTTGAATATTGTCCCATGTATTGCAGGATAAGTCTTTGAAAATGAAATGTCAAATGTTGTCATCATTATTATATCATTATTATTTCCAAGTGATTAGAAAACAGCATTTTCATTATCATGTTGACCCTAAAAGAGTGTGATGACATGTAAATTTAAATGCAATGGGCTGGGGGTGCTGTTTTGCTTATTGCATTTGAATATTGTCCACTGTATTGCAGAGCATGACTTTGAAAATTAAATGTCAATCAGCATTTCATTATCATTTGAATATAGTCATAGATTTCCCATATGTGTATGTGAAAATGAAAGTGATAATTGTATTAATGCATTTTCAATTTAATATTGTCTCAAATAACTCATTCATAAGTGTAAAATTATAATGCAATAGTGGGATTACATTTTCATTTGAATATTGTCCACTATGGGCTTCCATAATGGAATTTCCAGGTTTAAATGAAGAAATAGACTATTCTCCATTTTTATAATATATATTTGTGTTTCAGGGTGGTACACACGTTTATTTGAGTTTTTCTTATTTGTTATTTTTCCTTGCCCTCAATATGTGCGATATTGTGTCCTTTATTGTTGTTTTCATGTTTCATACATCCTGTTTCACCAGTTTTTTTCATGACCACTTTGATGTCATTTCCTTTCCTGATCTATATGAATGGTGCCTTGATTCACAAACGGGTTAGTCACCCTGATGAAGGCCGTATGGCCGTAACGCGTAGGTGCGCTTTTTAATCTTGCCGATGCATTATTTTTGTAACATTCTTTGCCCCTTGCCTAAGAGCACCTGGTACTGTGATTTTGATTTTATACCCAAGACGTGCTCCTTTTCCCGATTCTTTCATTCATATCTTTCTGAAACTTTGCATGTGTATTGCCCACATACTGAAGTGGTGCCTTTGTCAACATGTGGTTCATAGTCTTTGATAGATGTTGCCAGTACATACTTCCAGATAATTCCAGGGGAAAATCACCTCAACATTCTTGTTTCAATTTCTTTGAAGGTGTAGGATTGACATGACTTTCGCAAATAATCAGGGGCCGGGGGGATATGTCATCTTCTGATGACTCTTGGTAAAATTAGACCGAGTTAAATTTTGATGACTCATGGCCAGATAACCAGATCATTGTGCTGAGACAAACGCCTTTGTATTTGCCATGCCTGTGTGTTTTCATAAATATACATTGTGCCATTAAAAATGCACAAGTGAGGTATGTATTGTATTAGCTGCAAATTGAAGAATCAATTGATTTTTATTGCTTTTCCAGTGAGATAAAAGTGGAAATAAAGAAAAGAGCATGGTATTGTAATCCCAGCGCGTGCCTTGTGGACGTGCCGAGCACTTCAGACATAACGAAAATGAAATTGTTTTTGATGTGCACAGTGATGCTTGACTTGTTCTTTTGGGTGTGATCAATAGCCTACTTAAAGCCAACAAAAAAACGGAAAATGCTACGGCATCAAGAAAATGGAATGGCTTACGACACAATAGAAAGAAAAGGAGCCATTGGCATGTTATGGGCAGATCTCAGCCACCAAGAGGTGGCATGTCATTTACACTGTCACCGGTCAACAGTCAGTCGGCTGGTTGTGAGATGAGGGGACTGAGACATTCGAGCATGAGCTCAAGTACCATTTGACACCATCTACGAGAGCAACACATGCATGCACACATCCCCTACGGTAAACTCATCTGTCACCCTCCGCATTTTCAATGGCACTGAGTTTATCTGTTTATTAGTGTGGCTACTTTGTCCATAAGAAAATTTAATCCTGAAAACTAGAGGCACTCATAAAGTGCAAACCTCTGCCAAGGCAGCACAATCCAAATCTTCATGAGTGGGAGCAAAGTTGAGTTATCGCGTGTCAAAAGATTTCAAGATGGCTGCCGTGGCAGCCATATTGTTTCACTGATCGCGGTGAAAATCAATAGGGTCCCTCCTTGATGTAATAGCAATGCACCCAGAAAATTTCAGACAAATCCGTGCATTACTTTTTGAGTTGTGATGTTCTCAAACAGACAGACAGACAAACAAACAAACGGGCGAAAACATTACCTCCGCCCCAACTTCGTTGGCGGAGTTAAAAATTAGCTCACAAACAAGAAATTATTTTGGACACATGTATTGAATGTAGCATACACAGCTGTCAGCATTTTATTTTTAGACTTAATGATTTTAAGTAGTAATTATTGGTCATTGCTGTTATAATTTCTTATCCAATTTCAAAAGTGATTTGACATTTTAACTTTCACCTTTGGAAAAAGCCTTGCTAGCTGCTCTAGTGGTACAGCTGCACACATTGGTTTTAGGGTTTGTATTCTTTCCATAGTACTACTGTGTGTTACGACCCCTGTCGTACGTTTTGTGCATCTTTGCTCAGTGTGCGAGCTATACCGTGGCTTTCGGGGGAGCTCACTTTTTCGGGGGGGCATGCTTGCGCCTGCCTCAAAGAGAAGACTTGGGGCTCAATTATTCTTCAAAACAGCTGCGTACACGGACAGATGCGGACACCTGAGCCGCAGTTGTAGTCAATTCAATTCAATGCGCAACACACACTTCACTGCGCAACAAATGAAGTTTGACTGTGGAGTAAAAATAACCAACAATAATCCATCGGCACGACAAAATATAGAATACTTTCCATTCGGAATATGAACGCAACAAATCGAGCAACAAACATTTCAAAACAGTTTACAACTTTCTGAAAAACCTCGTCTACTGGATCTCCAAATCTAGAACGGCTATGATCTGAGTGACGAGCCAAAAATCTGATCATGCTGCAGAACGTATTGATTAGAACCTGAAAATAAATGTGAAATGTAACGTTAGTAGTGATGCATTTGTTTGGAGATTGAAATAGTCAATGAGGTTACACTGCTGTCGCGTGCGTAATTGCACATGCGGGAGGAGACGGGCATGTTTCTGTTGCGGGGGAACGCTACTGGTTTTTACACTTATTTTCAATATTATCAATATTTTCACATTTTGTAAAATAGAATTAATATTTCACCCACTGATCGTGTATTATTTCACCCACCGCAACCCATTTATCAGAATATTAATTTTATGAGCCGGCGGATTATCCGAAGTGTCTGCGGAGGTAATCGTAATCAGCTACCTGCCAAGTGTGTAAAAATAGATGTTTGAAGCTTGCTTTGGCAATATGTAGCCTACGGTGTTACGTCTTGCCAATAACGCCATCTGAACACCCATCACAATTCAATGCTGAACGTGAAAAATTGGCAATAGCTCCTACCTAAACACAGAAGCCACCACAGAGGCCTGGGATCAGCTGCCTTTGCAATTCGTCCTGACGCCCATGACGTGGAATGGCGATGACCTGATTTAATCCAAGATGCGATGAGGGGTGTTGGGTCGACTTTTTCTAAGGGAGGTCAATTAAGATCAAGAAAAAGTGGCGCCGAGAGGCTGCTCTCTCGCAACCATCTCTGATTTTTCAGACTACTAGCCACGGAAAATAATGCGACTTGGCGCGAAAACTGAGAGAAGATATTTAAAAAAAAAGTTTTTTGTTGTTTCTCTAATTGCGTGAGTGACGTTCATGACATAGCGCCGCCACGCTTCGGTGGTTATGGCAAGAACAAAGTTTAATTAATCCTTAATCACCGGCATAAACCATGCATCAGTAATTGCCGTTTTAATGCAGCATCCCCACCAAGCAAGAATACGTCCAAACGACGTCTTTTTGAGACCTTCCACAAACGTCTAAATGACGTCCCCTGAGGAGCCAGAATCAGAATGAAAGTTTTTATGACGGCTTTTTACGACATCCTCTGGAAGTCCCGTATTAACGTCCACCAAACCTCTGCACAAGGTTAAAAATTAGTACAAATGAGGTCGTTCTAGGCGTCTTTTCAACGTCAACTGCACACTTATTTTAGAGATACTTGAAAAAAAAAAAAACAGTTTCTGTCTCCTCCCTCCACTTACCTTGCGATGCCTCCCTATCTCTCCGTCTGCTTTATTAGCTCTTAGATGTCGCTCTTGAGCAATTGTTATGAAAAGCAAAGCTCCTTTTTTGCGGTATTGAGGAGATTTGATCCTCCGAACTGTTGATCATGAAGCTACAGTCGCTACCGATTGCGACACGAATTTAGGTAAATGGTATGTGTTTCCCGACGACTACTTTCCACGGGTCATAAAACGAACTTTCGCGCCGAAGCGCTACGGGACGAGTAGCCGCTTCCTTGTGTGTTTGTTTGTAATAAATCTAAAAACCTCGCGAAACTCGATTGCTACTGCAAGTTCAAAGACTGGGGCAGATAATAAAATGAAATCTCTTATTGGCCCAGTTGTGGGGGAAAATAGCTTAAGTGCTTCTCTTATCCGCCTCGCCGCGGTGCCAATAGCAGAACTGCTTCCCTTGTTGGCACCGCAGATAGCCGATCTCTTTCCCCCAATTAACCCCGCTGCGGGGCGAGTCGCCACTTTCAACTAACAAACAAACAAAAAACAGACGACTATGATGACATTAAAACACAAAATTTCATGTTAATAATTTTCTTAATTGTTTTATTTTCCCAACACTATAATACTATAAGTCCAGTAGCCTACATTATTTTTCATATTATGGATACAAGTGGTAATGACTTCGTTTAACCCATTAATGCCCAAATTTCTTTTCAAAGTAAAAGTTACCTTTTACTATCGGATATGGCGTACAATGAACATTCAACCCTTATATTCTGGGGAAAAATATTTATTTTGTCATCGAGGACCCCAAGTATGTATGTTCCTTTACGAATGTACACAGATTGTTGAAAGCATAAAAATCATCATTCTGAGAAAAACATATTTAGACAATGCTATAATCTCCAATTCTTGTCTTTAGTGTGATATAAAAATGTGCCTCAGTCAGAAAAAATGACGCACACACCTCTTGGAGCGTCACATAGTGCTGTTACAGATTCGAGAAATTCATGCAAATTGCGGCCCCCACCACTGCTGTAAAGGGAGACTACTCTCATAAGCACTTTTCCTGGATGCGAGTTACTTCCCTTGATTAAGCTACAGCAGCTTAGTCACAGGAACGCATTCACTTGGGTTACAGAGGTTAAAATGCGCCATGTCCCAGAAATGGGACAGTGGTCATTAATGGGCAAATGACCCATGGAAAGTAGTCGTTGGGAAACACATCTTAACTACACAATGCTTTTCAGCTAACTTCGTGGCACAGTCGGTAGTGTGGGTGAAAACACTTGTGGACCAAGTGTTCTCCTAACCCTTGTAAATCTGCCATCAAGGAACGGACACATTCTCCAGGGTCTGATGCGATTGGGTTTATTGCAAGTCGCTCAAAGTGAAGTACAAAACCCAGGCTGGTCTGCGCAAACCACATAGCATTCATTCTTCATCAATCACCCGACACAGACTGACCACTGACTGTCCGAACCTTCGCATTTATTATCGTTTTGGCACATCCCTCTAGGTGGGATTAAACATGGCTCATCCCACCTTATCCAACATTATTACTTTCTGATTGGTTCATTGTCATATACCAACACTCCATCCTTAGTAACAAGTTTGGCATTACATCATAGTGTAAATTAATTTTAAGCCTCCAGGGACGCTCGAAGACCACATATGAGCCTCCCAAACCTGGGTTCACCGAAAGTTCAGTGACTTATCTGGGTCATGGATGGTTCCAGAATACTTGGGTGCGCATGCTCAGGTACTGGGACTGGGCTGACCGATATGGTCATTCCGGAAGATTAGCTCATCCAGCCAGCCTTGGTTTGCCTGCTAGAGGCCTTCTTATCTTGCTTTTTTGACAGATTTATGAGTTTTTGTTTCTTCACAGCTCCACAGGCTTGCAGCAGTTCTCAGGGGCCATAAGAACCTGGCTGAGTTTTCTCTGTTGAACTGTGATTATAGTAATACTCTGAATTTAGAACCTTTTGGGATATTTTTCCCACTACAGTAGCGAGTGTAGCTGTGCGATTGACAGTATACTGAATCGAATCCCGTCATTACCGCAAAAGGGAACTTAACTTGTTATGACAATTGCTCAAGACCGACAGGTAAGAGCCGCAAAAGCAGTCGGAGGCATCACAAGGTAGGTAGAGACAGAAACTATATATTTTGTTTTCGTCAAGAATCTCTAAAATAAGTGTGCAGTTGACGTTGAAAAGACACCCAGAACGACCCCATTTGAACTAATTTTTAACCTTGTGCAGAGGTCTGGTGGACGTTAATACGGGACGTCCAGAGGATGTCAAGACGTCATAAAAACTTTAATTCTGGCTCCTCAGGGGACGAGACGCTTGTGGAAGACCTCGAAAAGACGTTGTTTGGACGTATGCTTGCTTGGTGGGTCTATGATGAGAATACAGAAAAATAAAAATGCGGTGCAAAAATAACATATTGTCAATATTTTGGAGACCCCTAAAAATTTCACAAATTGTGTTTTCAGGGGAGCTCATGTCTTTTTAAGGAGAGCCTGGCTCCCTCTAGCTCTCCCTTAGTTCGCACACTGTCTTTGCTGTGAAATCAGTTATCTTTGCTTCTCTCTGGTTCGCCTGAGGTCTGACAATTCCGTTTCCGGTTCACCATTTGAAAAAGCGCAGTTTTGTGTGTAGTGTTTAGTGTGCAGACTTCATCCACAAAGTCCACAACACAACCACCGAGTTCGAAGAGCTAGTCTCCGCGGTTTAACACTAAACCGTGCTTTTTCAAATAGTGAACCAGAAATGGAATTTTCAGACCTTAGGCGAACCAGAGGAAAGCAAAGATAACCGATTTCACTGCAAAGATGCACAAAACATACGGCAGGGGTCGTAACGAGTGTGAAAAGTAAAACTTAAAAAAGTAAGGCAACCAGCTGTACAACATTTTTGAGTTTGCTCAACTTGAGTTTTTGAGTGTGCACAAAGTACTTTTTTATGACAAATCACTTTTTATTTTCTGTAGCGTATCTCTTAAGATAGATACTACTACTGACAAAAGTAAAACGTCACCACCCAAACTGAGCAGTTTCCGCTTGTTTTCGGGGTTAGTACCTGTTAGTACTTTTTGTGATGCAAAGTCCATTTAGTCTGATTGAATTGCGGAATTCTGGCTCAAAGTGACACTTGGGATAGCTGTTCAGTTACCCACTGACTCTTTAGCTGTGACAAATTGGACTTTGCTCATGTCTATCCCCCATATCCTCTGCCCTGCTCCTCATACCGCTCAACCTCCTATCACCCCACACCATTCCATCCAACTTCCCCCTACCCCTGTTCCCTGACTTCTAATTTTTGTGAAGCAGCAAAAAAATCTCTCTCTCCTCCTTTATCTCTCTCTCCCTTCCCCCCAGGCCATTATGTCCGTCCAGAACTGATAAGCTCCAGCTGCAAGACTGCCTGGAGCACAGTCGTGTGGCCAAGGTGAGTTTGAGTGTGTATTTGTGTATATCTCTGTGTGAGAGTCTTTGAATGTGTCCTTAACTCCTTCAACCCCACAGCCCTCTACAGAGGGCTGACCAACATATTCCCTTCAACCCCAAATTCCTGTAGGGAAAATTCAAACAATCTGACTAATTGATTGGAACATATCAGGTTACATTTAATGGGATTCCAGAGATAACAGTAAGATACAATGTCCAGATAATGACCAGCCCTCTACAGAGGGCTGTGGGGTTGAAGGGTATAGTGATGCTAGAATATCTGGGGTTGAAAGAGTTAAAGGTGCACTATGCAAGTCTGTTTACTTTCACTTCTGTTGACATTCGAACTCAAACAAAACAGAGGTAGCCCGCCCCTCCCTCCCATAGTTCCCTCCTTCCCTCCTTCCCATGCTTCCATAACTGTCAACTCTTGTCGGTGATTGGCCGGGACGGTTTGTTATGTTATGGGGCATAGCCTGTGCCCCTTGTGTTTATTTGCAGTTTGTGACGCCTGTGCGGTCTCCAGAGCCCGGCGTTTTTCTTTACCGTGAATTTAGGGGCAGGCAGCTAGCGGATCGTGGAGAGATGTCTGCGAATTGAGACAAAAATATAATCGCGCAGAAAGTAAACAAACTTGCATAGTGCACCTTTAAGGAAGTATCGTTCTGACTGTGAGCGTGTCTATACCTGCCGGTGCACGTTTGTATGTTTCTTTTTATGTCTCCCCCCAAAGGGAGGAGGGACATATTGTTTTTGTGAGTCCGCGTCGGCGTTCCTACCTTTTCCGGACCATAACTCAGAAACCGTTTGACGTATTTGCATCAGGTCATGCAGATGTGCCTTTTGCTATTTTGAGATTATTCACTTTTCTAGTTTCTTCCTAAATGTCTGTTAACATCAATGAGGGGTGGCTGCGTTAGGGTGGGGGGATACATTTGTTTTTTTGCCGTAATAACAATCTCTAGTTTCTAATTTGGCTGACTCTGACTGTTTTAATGTTTCTCTGCAGTTTGAGAAGGTGAGGACCATCACCACACGCTCCAACTCTATAAAGCAGGGCAAAGATCAGCACTTTCCGGTCATCATGAATGGCAAGGAGGACATTCTGTGGTGCACAGAGATGGAAAGGTGAGACTGCTGAACTTCTTCCTATTGCTGCCTTTGGGTGAAGGGTCAAAAGTCAAACTGAGAATTAGTTCCATTCACACAGGGTTAGGCAGCTTGACTGCCCTGTTGTCATTTGACACCTTACCTTACTAAAGCCCAACATCCCCCTAGTGGTAACGCCAGCGTTACGGGGTATTGAAATGACGTGTCATGAGCCTCTGAACCTTAAAGCATAATTGCTTTCAATTACTGTGCTGTGAAAAAGTATTTGACTGCTTCCTGATTTTTTTTTTTTTTTGCATATTTGTCACTCTTAAATGTTTCAGATCATCAAATGAATTTCAATATTAGACAAAGGCCTGCAGTTCTTTAGATGTTTTCTGGGTTCTTTTGTGACCTCCTGGATGAGTCGTGATGCACTCTTGGAGTAATTTTTGGAGGCCAGCCACTCCTGGGAAGGTTCACCACTGTTCCGAGTTTTCTCCATTTGTGGATAATGGCTCTCACTGTGGTTCGCTGGTGTCCCAAAGCCTTAGAAATGGCTTTGTAATCCCTTCCAGACTGATAGATGTCAATTACTTTGTTTCTCATATGTTCTTGAATTTCTTTAGATCGCTACATGATGTGTTGCTTTTTGAGATCTTATACGTAGCCTACTTCACCTTGTCAGACAGGTTCTATTTAAGTGATTTATGGATTCAGCAGGTCTGGCAGTAATCAGGCCTGGGTGTGGCTAGTGAAATTCAACTCAAAAAATGTGGTTAATCACAGTCAATTAATGATTTAAGAGGGGGTGGATTTACTTTTTCACATAGGGCCAGGTAGGTTTGGATAGCTTTTTTCACTTAATAAATAAAATCATCATTTAAAAACTGCAGTTTGTGTTTACTTGGGTTATCTTTGTCTATTATTAACATTTGTTTGATGACCTGAAATATTTAAGTGTGACAAATATGCAAAAAGTATTAAATCAGGACGGGGGCAAATACTTTTTCGCGGCACTGTATGTGTTCCTATTCAAGATCACTTGATTAATAATCACTCAATTTATTTACTAAATAATCTAGACCAGGGGTGGGCAATTCTGGTCCTGGAGGGCCGGTGTGTTTGCAGGTTTTTATTTTTATCAATAACCCAGACTAATTGACTTAATTGGTTGCATACACAAATATAGATTTGTCCAATGATTAGATCAAAGAAAAATGTTTTATGAAGGGAGACAAGAACAATCTTTGTTGGTCATTCATGATAATTTAAATAAATGCGCCTGAAATGTCAG
Source organism: Gymnothorax javanicus (assembly GCA_029692085.1). Taxonomy (NCBI): domain Eukaryota; kingdom Metazoa; phylum Chordata; class Actinopteri; order Anguilliformes; family Muraenidae; genus Gymnothorax; species Gymnothorax javanicus. The sequence continues at coordinate 60,190,484 of CM056202.1, read as the reverse complement.
ATCTCATAAATGGTTTGGCTAAGGTGGTGTTGCGTCAGTATGGGAAAATTGCCCATGAAACTTTTTGATTCCTTACCATATTGACTGTGTGGAGAGATGTATGTATGTGTGCCTAGAAAATGCATTTGTTTTTTGTATCATATGTGCAAGGACAGATGTGGACCAAATTTAGGTGAGCACCCTCCTAATACCAACTGTGGGACCTCTTGTGATTACGTGAGGGCAGAGTGGACAAGTATGGGATGCACAAGACCAGACACAGGAGGTTGCACTCAACGCCTTTTATTCGGCACTCTTTTACACTAAGCCGTTAGGGCCCTGCGGGGTCTGGGGTGGGGGCGTGGACTGTCGCGGGGCGGGTTGGTGGCGCTCGCCGCGCCACAAGGGCCAGGCCGGTCCTCCACTGGGGGTGGCCTCGCTCCCCTTGGTTTCACCAGTGGGCCCACAGCGCTGTGGAAGGAGGGAAAGGCACAGGGGTTAGTGGTCCCCACCACGGGGAGGGTGCGATGGGGCCAGGCAGACCGCTGTCTGGCCCACGGCGGTGTTCCCGAGCTGTTCCCTCTGGAGAGGTGCCTGGGTTTCCAGTCCCTTGGATGAATCAACCTCTGGCTTGATCACCTACGTGCGCACCAGGCCCTTGGCTGAATGGCGAGACACAAGTTAGTTTGCAGCAGAGCATTCACAGCTGACGTGCACTCTGGGTGAGCTGCAGGTACTCTGCCCTGTGCTCAGGCCCCGGCCCTCTTTTAACCAGCCCTGGTGACGAGCTGCAACGAGCAGCTTGGTGTGCCCACTTTACCAATTTCCTCAGGGGTTCGGCGTTGTCCTTGGTGCTGCAGCCAACTTGCGGCGCCTGTCCAGGGTGCTGAACCTCTGAGGAGAACAGTTGGAAAATACTCCCCATTTAAAACTTGGCCCTTTTCCCGGTATTGCCACCCCGTGCCCCGTGCTTCTGCCCACGTGGGACCCAACCTAGAGGGAGGGGTGCCACACAACATATGGGGATAAATCAATGAATAACTCCCAATTATCACAGTGCTAGTTCTAAAACTTATAACTGTTATTGTTGCTGCTATCCCAAGGAACAATTTGACACCAAACATGGCTTAATTGCTTTGAAAATATGAGACCCAGAAGACGCTGTAAAAAGCATAATTTGGCGACATTTTTCATCACAAATTGAAAGTTTAACATTAAAATTAATATAGTTCCCAAAGTGATCCACTCTAAATATTTGGTAAAAAGTAGGTGCAGTATGCCAAGTTCGTTTGCACAAAGTTTCAAGAAATTCTTTCACCGGTAACAATGTAGTAGGACGGCTGCATGTACACCATCCTTGGAAAATTAAAGAAAATCTAAAAAGCCATTTTGCGGCAAAGGCAAACTAGTTCATGAAAACAGTGAATAAATAGGTCACAGTGGATCCAGTATTTGTCATTTAGGGCCTTTACCATCATAGGAATGACCGATCACTGAGGGCTACTTTTACAATGTACTTAATAGTGATATTGTATGGATGAAAAAAACAAATATAAATAAAAAAAAAATCAGTTAAACCAGTGCTTTCTCTTAATTCCATGTCCAGTTCTAGGATTTTTTCAGCAGTGCAACAAAATTCATTTTAAGATTGTACTCAGTCCTCATGTTTTCAGCACTTTGAAGAATAGGTTGCATTTGCAGGGAAGCATAGTTGCACACTGGTTGCCGCGCCAAGCGATAATAATAATTAATTTATGAAATTACCAATGCTTCTTACGTCGAAGCGTTGGTAATTGAATAGTCGATGAAATTGGTTATCAGTTCATCTTGAAACTTTGATGTAAGGCATGCATTTAAATCATTTAATATGGTAGGAAAGTCATTCATGAGGTCTTTACAGTCTAGGTTCTGAAACGGCAATGAATAATTAAACTAATTAAATGCTCAGCAAATTAGTTACTCGAAAATACAAACCCCAATTTCATTGAAGTTGTGATGTTGTGTAAAACGTGAATAAAAACAGAATACAATAATTTGCAAATCCTTTTCGACCTATTATCAATTGAATACACTACAAAGACAAGATATTTAATGTTCAAACTGATAAACTTTATTGTTTTGTTTTTTTTTTGGAAATATTCACTCATTTTGAATTTGATGCCTGCAAAACGTTCCAAAAAAGCTGGGACAGGGGCAACGAAAGACTAGGAAAGTTGAGGTTTGCTCAAAAAACACCTGTTTGGAACATTCCGCAGGTGAACAGGTTAATTGGAAACAGGTGAGTGTCATGATTAGGCATAAAAGGAGCATGCCCGAAAGGCTGTCATTCCCAAGCAAGGATGGGGCGAGCTTCACCACTTTGTGAAGAACTGCGTGAGCAAATAGCCCGCTTGTAGATGTAGTACAAACTGTCTTAACTGACAATGGTTTTCCGAAGTGTTCCTGAGCCCACATGGTAATATCCACTCTTAGCACCTAAAAACCGAGAAAGTGCACCTTTTTCTGAGAAATTCCTACAAAAACTTAGAATACACCGAGGTTTCCTGAAGATTTGAGGCCAACTCGGTAAACCTTGGAAAAATTTTACCGTGGTATTCTGAAGTCTGTCCGGTTTACTGAAGTTTGGACAACACCTCAGTAAACCTTGGGAAAATTTCACCGAGGTTGACCGAAGTTTGTCTGTTAGGCCTATGCTCACACCAGAACAAAGGGAAGGTGTGAAGACAGTCAAAACACATGCCTTATTAAAGACCTCCCACCAATACTGCAGTCCGAACACCAATTAATTATGCAAATTACCAGTACTGCCTGTTCAGCGAGGTTACAGTGTAATTAAACCAGGCCCTAGATGCAGTCCAGATGAAGTGCTGGCTTAGTTCAGCCTGCTCTGTCTGTGCTGCATACAGGAATTGGCAAAGGGCAAACCACCACCATTACAGTAAGAACAACAAAAGCATATGTTCAGTATTCAGAATATATTCAATATTCAGTATTGTAAGCCTGTACTTCATCCAGACTGTATCTAGGGCCTGGCTTAATTACACTGCACCTCGCTTAACAAGCAGTACTGGTAATTTGCATAATTAATTAGTGTTTGGACTGCAGTACTGGAGGGAGGTCTTTAATGAGGTATGTGTTTTGACTGTCTTCACACCTCCCCTTTGTTCTGGTGTGAGCATAGGCCTAGCAGACAAACTTCAGTCTACCTCAGTGAAATTTACCCGAGGAATACTGATGTGGTCTCTGAACTTCAGTGGGCCAGACAATCCTCGGTGTGTCTCGGGAAAATTTAACCGAGGTTTACTGAGGTTTTGTCCAAACTTAAGTAAACTGGACAGACTTTGGGATACTTCGGTAAAATTTTTCCGAGGTTAACCAAGTTGGCCTTAAATCTTAAGGAAACCTCAGTGTATTCTAAGTTTTTGTAGGAATTTCTCGGAAAAAGGTGCACTTTCTCGGTTTTTAGGTGCTAGTAGTGATCCTTCACAGAATGATGTTGGTTGCCGCCTGAGGGACCGACGGTCACGACCATTCAATGTTGGTTCCCGGCCTTGCCGCTTACATGTAGAGATTTCTCTGGATTCTCTGAATCTTTTGATGATATTATGGACCGTAGATGATGAAATCCCTGAATTCCCTGCAATTGCACCTTGAGAAACATTGTTCTTACACTGTTGGACTATTTGCTCACACAGCTGTTCACAAAGTGGTGAACCTCGCCCCATCCTTACTTGTGAACAACTGAGCCTTTCAGGGATGCTCTTTTTATACATAATCATGACACTCACCTGTTTCCAATTAACCTGTTCACCTGCCGAATGTTCCAAACAGGTGTTTTTTTGAGCAAACCTCAACTTTTCCTGTCTTTTGTTGCCCCGTCTCAGCTTTTTCAGAATGTGTTGCAGGCATCAAATTCAAAATGAGTGAATATTTCCGAAAAAACAATAAAGTTTACCACCTTGAACTTAAATATCTTGTCTTTCTAAGGTACTCAACTGAATATACAGTGCCCTCCATAATTATTGGCACCCCTGGTTAAGATGTGTTAAAAGCCTTAAAATAAATTCAATTTTTATTGCAGAAGCATACTCTCACACTGAAAATTGTAGAAAAATGTAACCTTCAACTCAAGTGAATTTTAAGAGAAAAAAAAAATCCCTGACTAAGAAATAATTATTTTTCATAAAATCACCTGTTCCACAATTATTGGCACCCCTAACAATTCCTAGGAAATAAATGTAATTGAAGTATTTCTGTCATTTCTACAGTAGTTTACAAAGTTGATCAGAGTATCTAGGAACATTTAATTAGTAATTCATCACTTCCTGTTTCCCTGGGGTATAAATATGACGTGACACAGAGGCCATTTCTCTTATCCATTCTTCAACCTGGGAAAGACAAAGGAACACACCATTCAAGTAAGGCAGATGTGTGTCGACCTTCACAAGTCAGGCAATGGCTACAAGAAAATAGCCACTCGCCTGCACCTGCCCATATCTACTGTCAGAGGAATCATTAAGAAGTTTAAAACAACTGGAACAGTGGTAAACAAGCCTGGACGAGGGACGCAAGGTTATTTTGCCACTACGCACAGTGAGGAGGATGGTAAGAGAAATAAAAAAGTTCTCCAAAGCTCACTGTTAAAGAATTGCAACAAATGGTAGCATCTTGGGGTCATAAAGTCTCCAAAACAACCATCAGGCGCTATCTACATGCCAACAAGCTGTTTGGGGAGGCATGCACGGAAAAAAACCTTTTCTCACTTACAATCATAAACATAAGCGTCTGGAGTTAAGCTAAGCGGTACTGGGACTTCAACTGGGACCGTGTGCTTTGGTCAGATGAGACCAAGATAGAGCTTTTTGGCAACAAACACTTTAAGTGGGTCTGGCGGAGCACAAAAGATGAGTATGCAGAAAAGCACCTCATGCCCACTGTGAAGTATGGGGGAGGATCGGTGATGCTGTGGGCCTGTTTCTCTTCCAGAGGCCCTGGGAACCTTGTTAGGGTGCATGGCATCATGAGCGCTCTGAAATACCAGGACATTTTAAATCAAAATCTGGTGGCCTCTGCCCGAAAGCTGAAGATGGGTCGTCACTGGGTCTTTTCAGCAAGATAATGACCCTAAACATGTGGCCAAATCTACACAGAAATGGTTCACCAGACACAGAATCAAGCTCCTCCCATGGCCATCTCAGTCGCCAGACCTCAACCCCATTGAAAACCTGTGGAGTGAGCTGAAGAGGAGAGTGCAGAGGAGAGGACCCAGGTCGCTGGATGATTTAGAGAGATTGTGCAAAGAGGAATGGTCGAAGATCCCTCTTTCTGTATTCTCCCATCTTGTGAAACATTATAGGAGAAGATTAGGTGCTGTTTTGTTGGCAAAAGGGGGTTGGACAAAGTATTAACATCAGGGGTGCTAATAATTGTGGCACACATGATTTGATGTAAAAGAATGATTTCTTAATGTGGGATTTTTTTCCCACTGAGTAAATGCACTTGAATTAAAGGTTGGATTTTCCTCTTTTTTTCATTGTGGTCCTATATTATTTGGAAAAAAACTGAATTTATTAGAAGCTAAAGAACACATCTTAACCAGGGGTGCCAATAATTATGGAGGGCAGTGTAGGTCGGAAAGGATTTGCAAATCATTTTATTGTTTTTATTTACGTTTTACACAACGTCCCTACTTCACTGGAATTGGGGTTTGTACAAATTTCACTATAAAATGGCACCAGAATGAACCCTATTTTTCAAAATTTTCCCACACCCCCCTCCCAAACCCACCCCTGAGGATGTTTAGTCTTTTCAATTTCAGCAAACTTTCATCCATGTTTTGTCAAAAACTCTGGTATATTGTGCTGAACCTGTCACCATAGTATCATATCCTATGGTGGCTTAGCGCTTGAAGCATTTTAGAAATTGTAGAATTAAGGGAATGTGGGTTTTTTTTCTGTATTGGCTTATGTGAGCTAATATTAGCCTGTTATTTAAGTCTGAATTGATTTTCGTCAATTTAGTTTTGTTTATCTAAGTTCATATCACTGTGATAAGTTCTCCCCCCTCCAGGATTTTTGGATTTCCTGTGCATTACACAGATGTGTCCAACATGGGTCGCGGTGCCCGACAGAAACTGTTGGGTCGTTCCTGGAGCGTACCTGTCATCCGCCACTTGTTTGCTCCCCTTAAAGACTACTTTGCCTGTGAATAATCACTACGATTGCTGTGTGCTATGAACCTCCTTTCTCACACTCTTTTCCATTGTTCTAAACCTGAATTGTCACACACTCTGCATCTTTGACTGTAAAGAGCCCTCCCACCCCATAAGACATTTTCGCCCTGCACAGCCACTTGGAGGTGTATTCAGTCTCACAGCAGTGATGCATTTTGGCTCAATCCCGGAGTTACAAGCTGCTTTGTCAAGTTTGCTGCAGCAGGGATTGGGTATCTTATGCAAACACACCATTGCTCTCACCTTTTCTCTCACCTTCCATGCACCCTAATTCTCAGTTCTTAACAGGATTGTTAGAGTGTGAATCTACTGCATTGACTGCATTGCACCAATACAGCAGCGAGGGAGAACGAAGTTTGATGCCAAGGCAGAGCTTCTGGCCATATGTTTCATGCCTTGGTTTGCTTTTATTTGTTTTAATGTATCCCGGACAACGAGGTGGGGATACTTGGATCAGCGATTGTTACGCCGCGTCCGGTGACTCATCCATAGAGATTTCTTGCGAACGCCCTACAGGTCACAGTTCTTCATGGGAATATTTCATATTTGGCATGGGCCTTGTGTGTGGTAGGGTCACAAAGCCTATCCATTTTGGAAGTGATTGCTTTTGTGCATCCAAGGACACACTCCGACCTGCGGGTGACTGACTTTCCAGACAGATTTGTGTATTTTCTGCAATAAGAGTCAAGGCAGATGGACAGATAAATACATTCTCGAAAATGCAAGGAAAAAATGGGTCCCCAGAAGTATGCTGAAATGATTAACTATCAATCTTATTGGCTTTTATACCTTATTTGCGTATTTTTTAAGTTTACATACGTGTGGCTGATTGGTTTCATTACTTCATTTCATAATGTAACATGTTATCAAACTTTTCACAATCAACATGTGATATGTTAATTCATGGAGAGTATCTGAATAAGGGTGAAGAGAGCCAATAGAAGATCCTTGGGCCAGTTTCATGTTTTAATTTTGGTATTTTACATATATTTATCCCAGTGAGCATTCAAGATATATCAAGCTGTGTCTAACTTTTTTAACTTTTTTATTTTTTCTTAATTTTACTTCCTAGAATATTTGTTCAGGGAAAAGTATTGTATTTTATCATTGTTTACACCTGGAAAATGGAGGTGCTGCAAAGGAGCACACTATCTTTAGCTTTGAGAGCATAAGCAAAAGAACCCTAAGGAAGCAGCTCCAGAGATGTTACTCTTATATATCACACTATACCTCAGTTATTCATCCTCAGTGTAATGAGCAACAAGCTGAAGGTGCTCTATTTTTTGATACTTTATAACATGGATGTTTTAAAACATGCAGGCTGATATTTTAACTTTCCAAATGAAAAACTATTTTGTGAGGTACTCTCTTAAGTTTAAATATATATAGATATTTAAAAAAAAAACTTAAAGATGCAGACTCTGTATGTCGGAAGAGCTCTTCATTGGGTACTAACAATAATGAAAATATGTCCCATTTTGGTGTTTTCTTAAATTTCTTATTACATACAGTATATCAGCGGAATTCTGATACGCATTTTTGACTTGCAGATCCCTTAGATGTAAAATTAGCACAATTCTTTGTTTTAAACCAGTTTGCCTTTGAAGGGCAAGTAAAGTTTAAAGTGGAGTGAAAGATTGTTTTCGAGGTTTTATTATGTAGGTGCATTGTCCGTCCACTTCATGTTAGAAAAATGGCAGAATGATACTGATAAGAATACTTGCAGCTGTGTACTGAAGTTTAAAAAATAAAGCTGATTTGATCCAATATCATTAAGTGGATGAGTCTGACTACTTTTTTTTCATCATAATATCAGTTTTAATATTTTTGCGTTATTTGTGTTTTGTTCAGGGGTGTAGTTTAGCGGGGGGACACGTGGGACATGTCCCCTCCACTTTTTGAAAAGGCGGCATTGGACCCCTCCCATTTTTCCCAGTCCTCAAACTAATGTTAAAAAAAAAAAAAAACACTGCACGCACTAAGACCTCAGGGAAATAATACCTGCTCAAGCTGCCAGTGGCCAATCCTGTTCAACTTTCCTTCCCTTCTTCTCTCCAAGTCCCGCCTTTCATTCAAACAGACAGAAGGCTTTGCCAGCATGTAAGAAAAAACACTGGCGAATCGCAATGACGAAACCCCCTAACCACCGAAGACCATGGACCTATAAGGAGAACTGGACAGACAACGAAGGCTGGAACACACGCCCACATGGGCGTAGCGGTGACCCTGATATTGCAGGTCACGTGATGCCATGGAGGCCAAAAAGAAATTTCTCCATAGGGAATAATTGAAAAAGACACGCTGATAAATCCGTGAATACATTTTTTTGACAGCCACAAATTATCGATACCGAAACGGTTTATTTTTCTCTTTTAAATCATTGATGCCTCGTTTCTCGGCAAAGACAAAATGTTTTATTTATATTCAGGCTACGCGAACACCAACGGGTCCTCATATGTAAGCGCGTTCTCGTCTCCTCCGAATTTAGCGCTGCAGCGGATGTGAGTGGGTGGAGCAATCATGGACCTATAAGGAGAACTGGACAAACAACGAAGGCTGGAACGCACGCCTTCATGGGCGTAGCGGTGAAGCTGATATTGCAGGTCACGTGATGCCATGGGGGCCAAAAAGAAATTTCTTCATCGGGAACAATTGAAAAAGACACGCTGATAAATCCGTGAATAAATTTTTTGACAGCCACAAATTATCGACACCGAAACTGTTTATTTTTTTCTTTTAAATCATTGATGCCTCGTTTCTCGGCAAAGACAAAATGTTTTATTTATATTCAGGCTATGCGAACACCAACGGGTCCTCATATGTAAGCGCGTTCTCGTCTCCTCCAAATTTAGCGCTGCAGCGGATGTGAGTGGGTGGGGCAATGGGCATTCCTTGCCGTCTGTCTGTGTTCAGCATTAAAGACGTAGCTAAGTCGTTAAAGTGAGCTGGCGACGTTACGGTGCAAATATATTGAGCAACAAAACAAACGCAAGTTAATTAAAGACAGACCGGAAAATAAGTTTGCGCGTAATTATCATAGAAAATCAAATTTACTAATTGCGAGCAGATCTGGGCTGATCAGAACCGCGAGGTCCTCGAGGCTTTACCCGAAGTCTGTCATGCTTGCTATTATGTTGCCCAGATTTACGACGCAGATGTTGATGTGATTGCTTATAAGATGTTTCTGGGTGCGTAGGGGGTTAAATACCACTACTAAGGGTTGCTGGCCCTGTGCAGTGGGCAAGCAGGCTGCCCTCTTCCGTACTTGCGTTCCTCAGTGGGTAGCTTCTGGAGTGGAATCATGGCGAAACACAAATCACCAGTACGAGCACCAGAGTGGCTATCTTGAAAGGACCAGTGGGCTAACTCAAGCAGGGGCTGATCCTGTTTTTTTTTTTCAGGGTTTACTCCCATAGATCCGCTGCGTTTTGCAATACTAGGGGCGGCGCTAAGAGCCACAGCATGCGGTCTTCGGCATGTGAGAGGCTAGGTAGTGCGGCCAGGTGCTAAAAATAAAGCCTTATGTTGCGCATCACATGCCGCTGGATATGTGGAGACCAGAAATGGGTATTCCTTGCCGTCCGTCTGTGATCAACATTATAGACGTAGCCAAGCCGGTAAAGTGAGCTGGCGTTACGGTGCAAATATACTGAGCAACAAAAGTAACGCAAATTAATTAAAGGCAGACCGGAGAATAAATTTATATATAATAAACGTGTGCACATACACTTGTTTCATCAAACTTTGTTTTGCGGTCACTTTGAGTAACCATAAGAGCACATTAACTAACTTGCGTTTCTTTTGTTGCTCAGTGTATTTTTGCCATTTTATTTTAATTGATGAATGACCGTAATATGTAGCAACTCGATTGCCACACTTCATGTAGCGCGGCAAAATGTACATTAAGCTAAGCCCGCTGTTATATCCTAGAACCGTGTACGCAGCCAAAACTCACCTTACTTTTTCATATTGAAATGATATGGATATATCCATGAACTGAGTTGTATATTTCCATTAGTTTGAATCGTACCAATTCACATTAGATGCGTTATGCATAATGTGTCAGCTGAGTAGCATCTAACGTAATGTCCATATGAGTGCACTTACAGCATTGCATAAATTCAGTTCGAACACTGCTTAGCGAACCATTTATTAACCATTCTTTATTCTTAAATTAGTTACAGACCTTCGTACTTGATGACAAAACTTTTCAGCAACTTGACAGATGAGGCCCAAAATGATAACTTTTTTGTGCATGATCCGAACAACCACTGAACATACATACTCATTATTTGTGGTACAGCCTTTATTAGATCTAAGTTTTGGGTAGGTGGAAACGTCAGAGTATATGAAATCCGAGCATCTAATGTTCGTGAGCAGCATCTGAGATCAACGGGAGTGATGCAGGTAGATTCGACGGTGTGGCTGATTTTCATCTGAACGAAGATAATACGAGTCCTAAAAAAATGCTACAGTTGAGCATGAGACGAAGATCAAATAGATGTACAACCCCAATTCCTAAATAGCTGGGACGAAGTGTAAATTGTGAATAAAATCAAAATGCAATGACTTTAAGATCACGAGCCAATGTTACTCACACTAGAACATAGATAACATTTCCAATGTTCAAACTGAGATATTTTACATTTTTATCCACAAACTGAGCTTCTCTCAAATTTTCTGGCTGCAACAGGTCTCAAAAAAGTTGGGACACAGGCAAAAAAAAGGCCTGAAAAGGCTAGCCTAAATTACGCAGAGCCGGCCACTATCATAACATTGAGTACCACAACTACAATCGATGTCAACTCGCACTTAGAAATGTAACGAGACAGTATTCAAATTATAATCAAGACAGACTTTACTGGAAAGGGAATTGTGGGGGGGCGGTAGAAGGAACGGCCTCCGGTTCGCTGACATGCAGAAATTCATGGATGAACTGGTCAATGCACTCCAAGAGGCTCGGATATCTCTGGGGAAAGACAGAAAAAATGCTCTTTAAAACAAAGGTAAAAATAACGCAGTACAATGAGCGTAACATTTCACGGTAGACCCACATCTTACTATACTCCACGGAATGGTTGTAAGTAGCGCGAAGCTAAGTTACGTTAGCTAAAAGTAAATTAGCTTGCCAGAATTGACAAAAGTTTAAGACTCCTGACTTTAAAACATATCGGTTTATAAGGCAAGTGCAGTGCGTTGTGCGTTCGGTTTATTGTCTTGAATCCGGAGAAGATCATGGAATTCGCACGCAGACGAGCAAGAATTGTCTGACTCCATTAATGTGGTTATTCATCGTTGAACTAAAGAGGACACGAGCCTGGGGCGCGTTTCCCAAAAGCGTAGTTGCAGCAACTTACGTAGTTCGTCCATTCACAGTCAATGGTTCCAACTATGGAAGTTAGCATCTGTGATTTCGGGAAACGCACCCCTGAGCAATGTCACGTTACACAACAAGTCAACTATTTTGCCGACATTTTTGAGTTGAAATCAATAGTATTACTTCCCTGTTGAATAACAATCGTTTTAAACACATGATATTGCATTTTTTTTCGTTCCGCTCATACTTACATCAGGATGCACTGTGCAGTGGCTAGTGCTGCAGTGGTCAGAATTCCATTTCCGGAGAAAAATGATCGTGAACACGCACCCTGGGTCGGAGTTCCACGAGCGCGAGCCGTTGTCATGGACACCTCGGATACCAGCGCGTTCATGAGCCCCACACTACGCATGTGTGAGCAAAAAGTCACACAGCGCAGGTCCGCGTCAGTCCGGAAGCTTGGCCCCCATGTCGGCGTGCTGCGCCATTGAGCAATTTCCATTGAAATGAATGGGCGGCCATTTTCCAGTTGTATATCCAGTGAAATATAAAACATCCTTGATCTAAACTGGGTTGGAGAAACGACAGGCGCGTCCCGGAGGGCTTTCCCCAACGTGTTTTCGTCATACGTAACAGCAGTGGTCGTGGGCATCCACCTACCCTTACAAAAAACCACTATTGGAATACCATAAAATTTACCATGAATTTACCATCAAAAACTATAGTATTACAGTAGTAATTGTATGGTTTTTTGGAACGCACTATAGAGATTTTAGTGTTACTATTGAAATATTGTAGAAAAAACTACTGTAATGCTATAGCTGGTGAAACGTACTATAGAACACTACAAATACACTTTAGAACACGATACAATTCTTATAGTATTCTATAGTAACTCTTTAGTTCATTTTCGTAAGGGTAATTCCTGTTCTAGCGATGCGCGCTGCCATGAGAACCGAGACGGTCTCCTACTTCCGGTCATTGCTCGCTGTACTGAAGAGAGATAGGCAGGCTGAATACGTTCAGGCTCCACTTGTTCCGTTGTTGGTTGTACCCACATCTCAAAAAAGATAAAAGTTTGTATGGAAACAGAGTGCTTTATTCACAAGGTAATAAGAAAAGATTGCCCTTGCCCTGCACCTTACAGTCTACACTCGATGCCAGCGAGTCGGCGCTAGAAGTGGCTAGCCGCGCGGAGACTGAAGTATCTACCCAAGAGGATACAAGTGTGCTCACACCATTTCGTAAAAAAGCGCCAGACGGATACCCATCCCGTTCCACTGTATTATACATTATACAGTCCTCTGATACGTTAATTAAAAGATCCGTCCAACAAGTATGTTTTTTCGAAATCTGACAAAAAGCAGTATTGTCAGCCAGTGGTCAGTTGGTTTTCCGGTGAAGTTACCAGCGTTTGCCATGTAATTAGTGGCCATCTACGGTCACACGCGGGATGTATATTGATACCCACACATTTAGCAGTTATACAGGCGAACGTTAGCACTTTTGAACAAGCTGACATTGAGCAGTGGAGGGGTTTACCTGTAGCGTTAGTGAATACTGAAAGGTGCATAATCGTAATCCTGGCTTCTGTAAAAACCTCATCTTTAGCCGACTATATTCTTGTGGCAAATATTTAGCTTGTCAGCTACAGCGGTTGTGAAGGATTGGACTGAGATCTTTATTTCGCTCCGTGCTTTGGTGATTTTCAGCATACGAAGTGAAGCTTGGGGACTGTACTTTCGTGCTCTGAATAATGATTGTTGCCCGCAGCTAATGTGATATCATTCAATAGTGGAGCAGGTGACGGCTGGGTTTTTACCTTTGTGTAAAACAAAGAAACTGCTCGCCAGACTATTCACTGAATCAAAAGCATTTTGATACGCAGCTTGCTAGCTAATGACTTCCTGCATATGATTTGCAACTCGCCGTCTTGTCACGCTTTTTTTTTTTTTTTTTTTTTGGCTGTAGGAATGTGCAGCCACCCAAATAGGTATCACGGCTTCATCAATAAGTGGAGTGATTAATTGTTGTGATAAACCATTCTTTACTTTTGAGTTGACGGCTCCTGGCTCTGACTTTCTTCACCACAGTTTATCATTGCAACTCAAGTAGCTAGGGGAAAACTTTGTTGTGTGCTTGCAGTGTTGCTCTCTAGTGGACATAACAGGCATTGCTATAAAGTAAATTGAGGCGATGATTTTGCCACCTACCTACCAGTATTTGTACCATCTCTACGTTCAGTCTATGCATGTTACTTCCACACAATGGGTATTTTGAATTATATGAATTAGAGGGAAAGTGGAGTAATAAAGACAAATGACGAACTTCTAACTAGCTAACTTCTGTTCAGCTCTTTCTGTTGTATGTTGCCACCTAATGGACATAACAGGCAATGATTATGAGTTTATTTAACAGGCCCAAAACGATTGAGACACAGTCTGTTGATGTATTTGACAAATAGCTGATCGGTGTGATTATTCATAAAAATTCCCCGAATTTTTTGTCAGGAGCCGCCACTGGTGTCAGGGCCAAGACGGATTAAATGAAGACAAAAAGTAGGTATGAACACTTCAGAATGAAGTTGTTCCAATCGTAATACAAAAAGCATACATATAAATTCAAATATGCATATAACGACTAGTTTCTTCCAGGCATAGACCTGGGTCGGACTCACAGGCACAGCTGAATGCGAACGCTTTTTCTTTGAACGAAACGAAAACGTAGTTAACTAAGCGATAATAGAAAGGTAAGGCAATCGTAGAGCTTATTCTTTAGCTTTGCCAAATAATGGAGCATAAATATTGTTGTTCAATTACAATTCCTTATTCGTGTCCTTTTTAAGTATGAAAAGATAAAAAAGATCACGGAAAACAAGTCTCCCCAGAAAAAAAAAAAAAATCAATTTTTCAACACCCATGTTTAGCCTACTGTTTACATGTGCCTCATTGGGCATTTACACTTACACAAGATGGCGGAGCTATTCTGCCGTGAGCACTTTGGTCCAGCCAGTGACGTTTCCACTCCAGTTTTTTTTATATCTTTGTGGTCTAGACTCTGTGTACGAAGCAAAGCGAAGTAGCAGAGTCTGGTTTTACCAGGCTAGTCAATGGCCTACAACAGCATGGTAACCTGAAGGCAATCACTTTTTTCCTTTCTGCAGGATCAGCAGCCTGTATTGTTACATCACTTTGCATTTGTACGGCAGACCCTTTTATCCAAAGCAACATTCAATAAGGTAATTTGAAGGTAATTTGAACTGCTGCACAACATAGACTAGAAAGCACTCAGAGCGTGCATATCTCCGCCAAAGTATCTGTCACTACTGAGCACATGCGGTTGAAGCGGCAATATTTGAATTTGAATCCGTCTCGAAATTTAATTAAATGTTCCTCGGCCCATAGCCCATACTTCAACAAAATACTACTGAAATTGACGGGGTAATTGAAACACATTGTCTGGACTAACAAACAAACCAATATTGGTGAGAGCACAACATGCCCAACTTTGTCAGGGGAGGTAATCCGGTATGAATCATATTATTTATTAATTGGTTAAGTGTGTTATTGCTCGCATACAGTAAAAACGGCCTGCCAATATATCCTGTACTGGCCAACCTTAAGCTGTTTTGGCCGAGTTCAGCATGTGCACAAGTTACCATTGGCAACTGTGGCATTCGCTCTCTTCAAAGAAGCAGACGACAGTCGCAGACCTAGCATTTATCTCTTTAATGAGTTTTGAAGTTGCGTACTTCAGAAGTCATAGTCATAATATTGTCATGATAGCACAACATACTTAACCAATTAATAAAAATATTATAAATTGCTGATTTTCGCATTGCCTTGGTATCGGCCTTTGGATCGCGGTATTAGCCCTCGGCCGCGGCGGCTCTCGGGCCAATACTAAGGCAATATGAAAATAAGCAATTAATAACATATAGTATTCTTAAGTTGTTAATACCATAGTGTGGACTAGACGGTTGGTAAAAATTAAGACATCAGTTGATAGATTTCCACCTAAGCAAACAAATTAAGGAGTGATTAAGAAAATGAGCATTAAAATATCATTGTGTGACATACAAGATGCAAGTAGATGATGGATAGATAGATGATTTTAGCTGAGGTCCCAAATTACCTGACTTCACCCAAAATTAAAATCAAATCTAAATGCATTAATTCATAAATTATCTGTGACCTCCATTACACTGAAAACAACAGCACATTATTTGATGTTCTACTGCATGAATTTCGCTGATTTTTTTTTTCCCCCAAAATAAACATATTTCAATTTTGATTCTTGCAACATAATGTGCTTCAAAAAAAGTTGGGAAAATAAAGTATTAACCACTTTTGTGATGTTCCCATTCTTTTTCACGACGCTTAATAAGTGTTTATGGACTGAAAACAAAAAATCATTTAGGTAATAATAGGCAAATGATGGTTTTTGATGTAGTCGTGTCTGTGTGATTGAGGATCACAGATATTCAGTTCAGGTTTGAGCCCTTGCCATTCCTAGAGATCTGAAGGAAAAATTCTGAAAAAATTAAAAAACGAAAGAGATACAAAATCATTGATATCTATCAGTCTGAAAAGGGTTACTGAGCCATTTTAAGGCTCTGGAACTCTATGGTGAGAGCCATTATCTACAAATGGAGAAAACATTGAGCAGTGGTGAACCTTCCCAGGAGTGGCCAGCCCACCAGAATTCGTCCAAGAGCGCATTGATCACTCATCCAGTTGGTAAAAAAGAAGCCCGACTAACATCTAAAGAACTGCAGGCCTCACTTAAAGGAAAACCCTTTTTTCGGCTTTTACCCAATGAAAGTAAACTGCCCCGACTATTCAAATATGTTCTCGGGTATTTTTTGAAAAACGTTTCAAACGACTAAATCAGCTTCAGAAGATCAGATTTATACATTGTGTGCAGTGCGCCATGTTTGTTGGCATTGGGGTATCTTGCTACATCACCCGGACACCTGAACTCTTGAGCGTGCGGACGTCATAAATTAAATAAAACCAATGGCATAGTGAGAACTGAAAATTTGGTGGGGCACAGGACATCTGTTTAAAATTGTTATTAGTCCTGTCTTGTTCTCATTCATTTTCATAATTATTGATATTTTCACTTCAAGAACACTCCACACTATCAGGTGTTGCTAATTCTCCCCGTTGACGACAATCATTCATGTGGACACTTAATTTGGTGCATTTAACTCAGCGTCATTCAAAATCGCATACTTGTCAACTCTCACGCATGTGGCTTGAGTCTCGCGCTTTTAAGTGGCATATCTGGTTCTCACACCGTAGTCCGCAATCTCACACTTCATGATTTTATTTCAGAAAACAAAATTATATTGAATTGCCGAGTCCCACTTTTTAATCATACCCTGTCATACCAGACAGAGTTCCCACGGAGTTGTCACTGCAATCTGAAACTTATCAGAACTCCGCAGGATCGTAGAGAAATTTGGAAATTGTTTTGCAAATTATTTGAAATTTTCACAAGCTGGAGATCTCAGGGCATTCTCACGGTGATTGTGGCGTTCATACGGAGTTCCCGTGGCGTGCTGTTGCATTCCCACAGCTTTCTCGTTTGGGATCGATTGCGTTGTCATGGAGTTCTCGTTACATGTCCACTGCGAGCTAGGCGTTTACACTGCACACCCACTGCGAGCACGCTGAGTTCACTGCGTCCCCAAAGCGTCCATACTGTGTTTTCCCAGATGGTATAAAAGCCGTGACATCTCAATGGACTCTGTGAGGCCTCCGAGCGCACTCCGTCACTATTAGTTGCGTTCGCATGGTGTTCATATGCAACCTAGCGCACCCGTGGCGCTGTAGGAGACTTCACTGAGCTGCTACAACGATCCTACGGAGTTCCAACAACGTTCAAATGAGAACACAGAGCCACGGCGTTTGTTTTGTGCATGCACAAAATAAACGCCGTGGCTTGGCATTCTAGGAGACCCCACGGCGTTTAGTGGAGATGCCACAGAGATGCCGCTGTGCTCTAGGTGATCCCACTGTGCTCACCCTGGCGTTCTACAATTTTTGTGAATGCTGCGCAAACTCCGTGAGAACGCAACTCTGGTGTGACGGGATTAATCAACCTATGCTGCACCGAGAGTGAAAGGCTATATTTCATTGGAATCAGTCGCGGATCAGTCATTATTCAATGAGCGCGTATTTAAGAGGTTATCACGCGGAATTGAAGTCCTTGTGCATGTAAGTTTTTCAGTTTCATGTATGTTTCGGTAGATTTCTCCTCTACTAACATGGAAAACTATTATGACTCTGGAATTCTCATGCTTTTCTTTTCTCAGGGGATGGAAGCAATGAAATTGCATAAAGCCATTTCAAATGGTCTTTTATTTCATTTAAACAATTTAAGAGCCATTCCGTGAGAAAATGGCACTTTTTGAAGAAGTTGAGGAGTTGACTCCACTGGAATTGAATGAAACTTGGCACATGGAGAGATACGGGTGTCTCACAGAAAAAGCCAAATTTTTAGGTCCGTATCTCACTTTGCCTGCCGGTGGCACCACCTGGAAGCCACTTAAGTGGCTCAGTTTTGCTTTTGACACCACATTTTGCATAAACTATCATGACTTAAGCGCATATAACACCAAATATGTTATACTTTTATCATGACCTTTGACACTTCAAGTCCAGTTAGACATCAGTACCACATCAGCGCCAAACTGGGTAACTACGTTATTGAGCCAGAATTATTTGAAAAATAATGATAAAAATTGAAAATGGAAATGGGAATAAAATATACCATACATATACCAATCTAGAGTGATTTATTATGTGTTTACTCACAACAAGACTATCATTTTCAGTGAATAGTACCTTGGTATCTTGCTGGGTTAGTGCAATGGATGGCCGGAAAGATGGTCGAAATTGATTTTGGTGCATGTTTGCAGTATATTTTCTCAGTAACCCAGATATGTACTGTGGTGGTAAATGCCATTTGTTGTGCTTTTGGAACTCTGTTTTCAGGAATACCAAGCATTTCTTTGGTATTATCTACAACCCCAATTCCAAAATAGTTGGGACGAAGTGTAAATTGTGAATAAAATCAAAATGCAATGACTTTCGGATCACGAGCCAATATGTTATTTACAATAGAACATAGATAACATTTCAAATGTTGAAACTGAGACATTTTACATTTTTATCCACAAAATGAGCTCATTTCAAATTTTCTGGCTGCAACTGGTCTCAAAAAAGTTGGGACACAGGCAAAAAAGGGCTGAAAAAGCAATTAAGTTAACTGGCATCAGGTGTGCAACATGATTGGCGATAAAAGGGATGTCTTAGAGAGGCTGAGTCTCTCAGAAGTAAAGATGGCCAGAGGCTCTCCAACCTGTGAAGGCTTGCGTAAAAAAATTGTGGAATACTTTAAAAACAATGTTCCTCAACGTTAAATTGAAAAGGCTTTGAAGGTCTCATCATTGACAGTGCATATCATCATCAAAAGATTCAGAGAAACTGAAAAAATCTCTGTGCGTAAGGGACAAGGCCGAAGACCTTTACTGGATGCCCATGATCTTCGGGCCCTCAGACGCCACTGCATCTCTCACCGGCATGATTCTGTCATAGACATTACTAAATGGGCCCAGGAATACGTAAAGAAACCATTGTCTGTAAACACAGTCCGCCGTGCCATCCACAGATGCCACATAAAACTCTACCATGCAAAAAGGAAGCCATTGTTGAGCATGACCCTGAAGCACTGCTGTGTTCTGTGGGCCAAGGCTCATTTAAAATGGACTGTAGCAGTGGCAAAGTGTCCTGTGGTCAGACAAGTCCAAATTTGACATTCTTGTTGGAAAGCATGGGCGTCGTGTCCTCCGAGCTAAAGAGGAGAAAGACCACCCCTCATGTTATCAGCGTTCAGTTCAAAAGCCAGCATCTCTGATGGTATGGGGATGGATTAGTGCATATGGTGTGGGACACTTGCATGTTTTAAAAAACACCATGAATGATGAAAGGTATATAAAGGTTTTAGAGCAACATATGGTCCCCTCCAGACAACATCTATTCCAGGGAAGGCCTTGTGTATTTCAGCAGGACAGTGCAAAACCACATACTGCAGCTGTTACGACAGCATGGCTTCATAGTAGAAGAGTCCGTGTGCTGAACTGGCCTGCCTGCAGTCCTGATCTTTCACCAATTGAGAACATTTGGCGCATAATTAAATGAAAAGTCCGTCAAAGGAGACCCAAAACTCTCCAGCAGCTGGAAGCCTGTATTTAACAAGAGTGGGATCAAATTCCAATGGCTAAACTCAAGAAACTTGTCTCCTCAATGCCCAGATGCCTCCACTCCGTGTTAAAAAGAAGTGGGGATGCTACCCCATGGTAAACCGGCCCCTGTCCCTACTTTTTTGAGACCTGTAGCAGCTGTCAAATTTGAAATGAGCTCATTTTGTGGATAAAATTGTCAAATTTCTCAGTTTCAACATTTGCTATGTTATTTCTGTTTTATTGTGAATAAAATACTGGCTGGTGTGATCTGAAAGTCATTGTGTTTTGATTTTATTCACAATTTACACTTTGTCCCAACTATTTCGGAATTGGGGTTGTACAATTTCAAGCTAGACAGAGGCAAAGTTGGAAGAAAACTCAAAATGGACCATTTCATAGCAGATTGTGCCCATGTTTAGGTGGCATTATTTTGTTTACCCAGCAAGATAGCAAATCAAAAGTTCTCTGGGTGCATAATCACTTAGGGGTACATTGCAGCATTAGTAAAATCTCAATGGTAGTATTTTCAGTGTCGATGATATTCAACAAATTTCACCCCCAGGGGGGCGCTGTAGCTTGGATGCAAATTCTGGCTTTTCCCAGCAATGTACCAAAGAAATTGTTTTTGAATTGCGATACACACAACTAGTTTTCTCTGAAAATGAAGAGTTTAGCTTAGCACTATGTTGGGTGGATAGCTATCTGACCAAAGGTGGCACTCTAAGGAGCTAAACTTCTACTGATCTAATATTCCATATTCCCAGACACATAACAAAATTCTGTCTTTTGACATATATAAAGTACATGCACAGTTATACAAAACCCAAAACCAGTGAAGTTGGCACGTTATGTAAATCATAGATAAAAACAGAATACAATGATTTGCAAATCCTTTTCAACTTATATTCAATTGAATACACTGCAAAGACAAGATGTTTAATGTTCAAACTCAGAAACTTTATTTTTTTTTTGCAAATAATCATTAACTTAGAATTTAAAGGCAGCAACACATTGCAAAAAAGTTGGCACAGGGGCCATTTTACCACTGTGTTACATCACCTTTCCTTTTAACGACACTCAGTAAACGTTTGGGAACTGAGGAGACCAATTTTTGAAGCTTTTCAGGTGGAACTCTTTCCCATTCTTGCTTGATGTACAGCTTAAGTTGTTCAACAGTCCGGGGTCTCCGTTGTCGTATTTTACGCTTCATAATGCGCCACACATTTTCAATGGGAGACAGGTCTGGACTACAGGCAGGCCAGTCTAGTACCCGCACTCTTTTACTACGGAGCCATGCTGTTGTAACACGTGCAGAATGTGGCTTGGCATTGTCTTGCTGAAATAAGCAGGGGCGTCCATGAAAAAGACGTTGCTTGGATGGCAACATATGTTGCTCCAAAACCTGTATGTACCTTTCAGCATTAATGGTGCCTTCACATATGTGTAAGTTGCCCATGCCTTGGGCACTAATACACCCCCATACCATCACAGATGCTGGCTTTTGAACTTGCGCCTATAACAGTCCGGATGGTTCTTTTCCTCTTTGGTCCGGAGGACACGACGTCCACAGTTTCCAAAAACAATTTGAAATGTGGACTCGTCAGACCACAGAACACTTTTCCACTTTGCATCAGTCCATCTTAGTTGAGCTTGGGCCCAGCGAAGCCAGCGGCGTTTCTGGGTGCTGTTGATAAATGGCTTTCGCTTTGCATTGTAGAGTTTTAACTTGCACTTGCAGATGTAGCGACGAACTGTAGTTACTGACAGTGGTTTTCTGAAGTGTTCCTGAGCCCATGTGGTGATGTCCTTTACACACTGACGTCGGTTTTTGATGCAGTACCGCCTGAGGGATCGAAGATCACGGGCATTCAATGTTGGTTTTCGGCCTTGTCGCTTACGTGCAGTGATTTCTCCAGATTCTCTGAACCTTTTGACGATATTACGGACCGTAGATGATGAAATCCCTAAATTTCTTGCAATAGCTCGTTGAGGAATGTTGTTTTTAAACTGTTCGACAATCAGCTCACGCATTTGTTCACTAAGTGGTGACCCTCGCCCCATCCTTGTTTGTGAATGACTGAGCATTTCAGGGAAGCTGCTTTTATACCCAATCATGGCACCCACCTGTTCCCAGTTAGCCCGTTCACCTGTGGGATGTTCCAAATAAGTGTTTGATGAGCATTCCTCAACTCTCTCAGTCTTTTGCCACTTGTGCCAGCTTTTTTTGAAACATGTTGCAGGCATCAAATTCCAAATGAGCTAATATTTGCAAAAAATTACAAAGTTTACCTGTTTGAACATTAAGTAACTTGTCTTTGCAGTGTATTCAATTGAATATGGGTTGAAAAGGATTTGCAAATCATTGTATTCTGTTTTTATTTACGATTTACACAACGTGCCAACTTCACTGGTTTTGGGTTTTGTACATAAAATTTGTAATCCCTTTGGTATAAAGCTGGGATGGTTGTAAATTGGAAAAGAATGCTGGAGGTGATCGTAGCATTGTGTCAACATGCAAGAATCTTACCAGTAGTCAGTACAGTGTACAGTTTTGTAGTGTTGGCGCGTTTTCAGAAAATGACAAATGCTCAGCATTTTTCCTTTGCTATTAGAATTAGTGAGCAGGCTTCAGTGTTAATTCTAGGATTTCCCAAGGGCAGGGTGCTCAGGCAAGAAAAAGGGCACAGCAGTCGCGTCGAGCGAGTGGTTGTCCTGAAAAAAGACCACAAAGTTCATAGTAAGCAAGCAGCAGCCTGCCAAGATAAGGGCAGTTCATTTGTGGTGGTTATTTGCATGCCCTCATTCCTAACACCAGCCCATGATGTCTAGCCTACGGGATGCCCGCTGGGTGGGAGGGTGGGGTTTCTTTTTCGGACTTCCCATTTTGGTGCGTACCAAGCTGTGGGTGTTGACGCAACTATTGTGCCATATAGGCTGTAGCCAGCTATTTAATTCAGAGACAGACAAGCTCACTATCAACGGGCCGTAAACGGCCCTGTAGAGACCCAGGATCTAGTGTAGTAGGGCTTGCCTAGGGCTCAACTTGCTCCAAGGGTAACATCGACCCAGATCGAATGAAGAAGGCCTTGGATAGCTGCTCAGGGCCAAGGCCAAGAAGCACCTCTGGCACGCACACACCAGGTGCCGCCAACCCACAGTCCAATTCCAAAAACAGACTGAGGGACAGAGCATGTCACATGCTGGGTTGACATCATTTCACTTTGGATAACATGAAAAGTATAAAACATTTTTAACTTTAATTGTTTACATTCTGTCTTCATGTACACGGTTGTGTGACTAAGATCTTTTTCAGAGTTCAAATCATGGACTGTTATTTTATACAAGTGTGCGTATACTGTTGATGCATGTCTGTATACGTACTTATGGTGATACTCCTTTTATATTAGTTGTTTTTTGGGATTTTTTTTTTTTTTATTTTTGGACTGGTCATGTTTTATAACTTGCTGTACATTTCTGACTGGGCTGTACCCGTACTTGGTAATAATACATGCCTTGTGTGTTTGTAACGCTGACAATCACCGCCAGTTTACAACCAATAGAGTTTTATGCCAAAGGGATTACAGTTTTTATGTATAACTGTGCATGTACTTCATATATTTCAAAAGACAGAACTTTGGTTTAAGTCTTGGAATACGGAATATTAGGTTCGTAGAACATTAGCTCTTTAAAGCGCCACCTTTAGTCAGAAAGCTATCTACCCAGCATAATACCAAACCAAACTCTTCATTTTCTCAAAAAACTAGCTGTGTACATCACAATTTAAAAAAAAATTTCTTTGGTACATTGCTGGGGATAGCCAGTACTTGTATCTAGCATACAGCGCCCCCTGAGGGTGAAATTTTCCAACTCTTGATGTTGAATATCATCTACACTGAAAATACTACCATTGAGATTTTCCTAATGCTGTAATGTACCCCAAAGGAGCTGTGCATCCAGAGAATTTCAGATCTCTATCTTGCTGGGTAAACAAAATAATGCCACCTAAACACAGGCGCAATCTGCTATGAAATGGTCCATTTTGAGTTTTCCTCCAACTTTGGCTCTGTCTAGCTTGAAAGTGTAGATACTACCAAATAAATGCTTGGTATTCCTGAAAATAGAGTTCAAAAAGCACAACAAATGGCATTTACCACCACAGTACATATCTGGGTTACTGAGAAAATATACTGCAAACATGCACCAAAATCAATTTCGACCATCTTTTCGGCCGTCCATTGCACTAATCCAGCAAGATACCAAGGTACTATTCACTGAAAATGATAGTGTTGTTGTGATTAAACACATGATAAAGCATTCTACATTGGTATATATCAGGGATATTATTTTATTCCTATTCCCATTTTCAATTTTTACTGTTATTTCTCAAATAATTCTGGCTCAATTTTTTTTTCTTTTTTTTATAATTCTGGCTCAATAACGTAGTTATCCAGTTTGGCGCTGATGTGGTGCTGATGTCTATCCAGGCTTGAAGTGTCTAAGGTCATGATAACAGTATAACATATTTGGTACTGTGTAGCCTTAAGTCATGATCGTTGATGTTAAATCTGGTGTCAAAAGCAAAACTAAGCCACTTTAATGGCTTCCAAGTGCCGCTACCGGCAGGCAAAGTAAGATACGGACCTAAAAATGTGGCTTTTTCCGTGAGACACCCGTATCTACCTATGCGGCAAGCTTCATTCAATTCCAGGGGGGTCAACTGCGCACCAAATGTCAATCTCTCGTGGAATGGCTCTTAAACGATCGTGAAGCGCAAATTAAATCACCTGATGTGCGGAAAAGGTAGCGCGGAAGTTTCAGAGCAGTTTGTCTTTCGTAAAGCATTGGCCTATTTTTGAGTAAATTATTTTCCTGTACTGAATTTAGCCCATTATTTTGTCACTGTTAATTCGCATGGGGGAGAGAACCTGTGTCCTCAATTGCCAATGGATTATTAAGCTACTATAATTGGAAAATGTCTCAATAAGGGAGCTTGTCAATATTCTGAACAGTGAACGCGTTCATTTTTGAACGGACGCCTGTTCATTTTTGGATGCGTTCGAGGCTGCAAACCTGGTCACTGCGTTCGATAATGAACACCCTTCTGTTCATTTTCTGATGCGTTCATTTCCCGATGCTTGCCCAAGGCCTGATGCGTTCATCTAAAACTGAACACCATTCAGATAAAACTTTACTCTGTTCATTATAAAATGTTCGCAATCCAAGAATTTCTGTTTGTAGTCAACTGTTCTGAGTTTTTTATTGCAGATTTTGTCGATGTATGTGACAGTTTATGCGGTTAATGCCATCTCCCCGTTTTCTGTCATTTACTATTGTTATGACTTGAAAACACAACAAAAAAAAACCAGCAATGACAACTTAAACAAATTTATTCTTCACTGATTAAAAAAAAACTTCTACAAATAATCCACTGTTCAATCCTATAATTAATGCCACTATGTAACTCTGTTGCCAAAACAAAAACTCTGCCTGCTGACCAAAATCACAGCATTTATATAGACTAGCAACATTCTGGAAAGATCTACAGGATTCCTGGGTAATCCCGCCCCCTCCAGGCAGGAAGAAGCCAGAAACTTCTAGAAAGCACTAGTCTATTTCATTACAAAGAAGTGATATTGCATCAGATCATGTTTTTCTACAGTCATACCACCAGAGGGTGCCAAATGATAACCAAAATAAACAAATCGCTGACCAGTCATAATGGGCATTTAAATAGTGTAACAAATCTCCATTTACAAATGATATACAGTGCTGTACACAAAATACTCATACAGAACACTATAGATAGATTTTATAGATAGAAATTATCGGTGTTACAGCTGGAGTCTTCTCTCTGTTTTATGCATCAGTAATATAAAATATTGTCGTCACTCATTTCTTTTTTCTGAAATGTAGGGCTACATTTGACTGGCGACGTGGTACCAGAATTTGGAAAACGCAAAACGTGCATGTATGTTACCCTTTGCCCGCCGTCGTCTTCGTGGTCTCGCCGTTGTGTTTTTCTGTATGCCTATCTGATTTTTTCTACGTCGGCTAAAGTTACATAATGTAATAAAAAATATCACCCAACGATAAAGAATTATAGCAAAATTTTAAGGGTGTCGAGAACAATAAATTTGCCATTATGACAAACTAATCAGCTATCGGGGAGACCGGGTCTAGTTGTTACACTTTTTCTTTTAACGGCTGTAGAATTGATATTATCAGGTTTTTGTTACCAATATGCACTGTACAGATAGAGAGTTTATTAGACTACATGACTAATCTGAAGCAACCCCTATATTCTGCGCATGCGTGATACTGGTGAGGAAAAAATAGACCCCCGTCACCTGTAACAAACTACCCCATATATGGGCTAGTTTGTTGCAGGAGGGGTAGTTTGCTACAGGTTGCGGGGCATTTTGTTACAGTAAGAATTTGCTTATTAAGTGAGACGTGTTTCCCACTTAAGTAGGCGAGTTAAGGGGGATGCCTTACTACTATTATCCCACGAAGCTACTGTAAGGATCCTCTTGAGTCATTCTCGAATGGCTTCGCCACGTTTCGTTATTCGTTTGTAATTTCGAGGCATCTTTTTGAAATAAAAAAAAGGTAGAAAGTCATTCAGTGAGGTAATTTGATCCCAGGTCTTCCCAGCACTGCTGACTCCTTTTGTTTTATAAGAAACTATCTTTTGTATAGACTATGCTGATTTCTGCGATTTGGCGCTAACGTGTGTTAAGTGAGCTTTTAGATTATGGGCGCGGATATTCTTTTGTGAACGACGACTGAATATGGATGACTGTTTATATAAACGCTTGTACAGGCCTATTTTAAATTCTAAGTTCCTTAAAGTGAAATAGTTCTCATTGTCATTGTTAGGCTAGTTTTTTTTTTTTTTTTTTTCCATAGCCTATACTGGGTATAATCCGCCTGCTAAAGATCATTTGCCAATTTGGGTGACGCTTCAGGAATGGGATTATATGCGACCTCCAGTTCCCTGAACAAAAACATATTCCGGTTATCTAAACAAAAACATATTAAACTTAGTCGACTGAACAAATTAACTATTAATCGTGCACATCATCCAAAAGTCTTGTCATCAGTATCCCAGCGTGTCGCATGAATTCAGGTCTCACTCCGTGATCTCGTATCCCTGAACCAGATAATCCCCATGGCATCACAAGACTATAGGCTACTTAGTCGTTTATCTTGCAATCAAGCTTATTCATTAATTGAACTGATAACACCCTTATAATAAGGGTTATATTCATAAAGGGGGGGGGGGGATATTTATTAATATTCAGACATGCTGATTTTATAATGCTCTGCACATGCAGAGGTTTTACTTTGCGCATCTGCTTGTCTAGATTTGGACTTGTCGTCGGCAGCTCCCACAGAGCGGCGGTTTCATGTGTTGTGACTTCAATCTGAAAAAATACTGTACAATAAATTACTGAACAATATATATTATGACAAATGGTAGCCTACAAAATCTGCGACAATCAATGGAACAAAATCTGAATATCATTGCAGAACTCATCGTGTACGTAGTGGGCTGTAAAGTGTGGCATGCGTTTTTCGCAGGGTCTACGTGTCCGAAAGTCGGACGGGTTTTTAATATAGCTCCGTGCCCGACAGTCGGATGGTTTCAATATAACTCCGTGTCTGACAGTCGATTTTTATAAATACAATCAAGTCCGTACAATGCCTGTCGGACACTAAATGCAAAATACTCCGTTTCCGACAGCCAAAAAAAAAAAAAAAAAAAAAAAAAAAAAGAGGACGATTAGAACAGATTGATAACAAAATAAAGAATTAAAAAACATTTTAACTAGAAACAGAACATCCAATGAACACTGCAATTTATTTATTTGCGGGCCATCTTTTTGTTGATAGCCTATACAGTAGAACGAATTCGTGTTAGCATGCATTTTGATTTATCTAAACTCCACAACTATAATGAACCTTATATCATCAGGTATCCTTAGTCGGGCAATAATTGGATGTTCTGTTTGTTGTTAAAATTCGTTGTATTAACTAATTAGTTGCTAATTAGTTGTAATTCAGAGGTTTGAGGTTTGATTACTCGGTACATAAAAATCGTAAAAATTCGCAAAAAAATATTTGTGGAATGAGACGAACATGTACTTTTATTGTGTGAGAGCTGAATTAAGGGTTTTCTTTTCCTTTAAAGTCAGTGTTCATGATACCACAAGAAAGAAACTGGCCAAAACTGACATCTATGGGTGAGCTGCAAGGCAAAAACCACTGATGACTAAAAAGAATACAAAAGGTCATCTCACATTTGGGTCATTCCATATGAAATCACCCAAAATGGGGGGTGCTCCCAGCTTGATGGTTTCAGAATTGCTTCATTTGGTGATATTTTGTTGCATGTGATGAGCAAATCAAATCGCAGGTGGTTTTTAGTTGATATCTCGTTCCGTTCTCATTTTATGGGCCGCCCCAAAAAAGGGGGCGTGGCCCACGTTAACCCTCTGGTCACAGTTTGACCATTTTTTAAGGGTTATAACCGATGAACTAATAAGGATACAAATTTCATTCTTTCAGGATATGTTTATTCTGTCTAATTGTCTGCAACAAAGCTTTAACAATAGTGTTTAATCCTTTGTGTGCTTTGTAATTAACCCCTAAACATTGAAATTTGGTTTACGCATGTGCCAAACATGTCGATTTCAAATGAAATATTATGCAAGTATCCTTAGAATGTTCCCTTTGCCATTTACATTGTTGATAGTATACCTGATGGAGTTTCAAATGAAGGTAAAAACATCTTTCTATCTTCGTCCAATTTGGAGAAACATTAACCCCTTTTCAGCTAATTACAGAAACGGTGCACTTTTTGACCCTCATTTTGACCATGTGGGCCTGTTTTGGTTTTCAAAAAGTTGGCCTCAAATGAAAACTTATTCAAAGAACTTCAAAATGCAACACAATCAAACTTGGAACAAGTACTCCTACTTGGAAAAATAAGACCCCTTTTAAGTGCTATTTGCACATCGGCACAACTACCCTCAGTGTACGTAATGTACAATAATGTACAGGGAATACTGAACTCCACTCATTTATTTCTACTTTCAGTTGCATGCTCTTTGATCATTTGCAGCCTGTGTCATTTTCTTGTATTTGTTTTCCCAGTAATTTCAAGATAATTTGATAGACTAGGCAGAATTGTTACTAATGTGGATGAAACCCTTCAAACCGTACCTGCCCCTTCATGCCCTTTATTTGCGAAAAGGGAATTGGGTAACTTTAACTGCTTAAGCCTGGTTTCCTTCTCTCTTGTGCTCAAGATTTTGATTATAAATACTGCCTGTAGATGTCAGCAATAAAGGTGGTAGGTAGATCCCCTTAGTAGGCCTACATGGTTTCTGAAAACAATGGCTGAACCATCATCTTTTTCCGAATCTAATCCCCCATGCACTGTTGGCATTGTGAATGAGTCTGAAAAGGAATGCCATAGAAACACATATGCAAGGTAGATACTGAACATGACAACAATAACTTTGAGGCATGACGTGATCAATGTCTCCAATTCTTAGGTCCAGTATGCTTATGAATGTAGGCAATTCAATTCAATTCAATTTATTACTGATATGACCTCCAATCCAATCCAATCCAATCCAATCCAACCTCAGACAAAGCCCCTTTACATTTCAGAAAGAAAGGATTGAAAAGGTTTGCCAATTTTTCTGTTGAAGAACGGGCCTTGCTGGTGACAAGAGCTGTGAAATCGGGGGAGAGACAAAGCCAACTCGAGGATCCAGAAGCAAACATTTGCCTTCACCATGAACAGTATTTTCTGAAGAAGTATTCCTTTATTCATCACAAAAACAGATGTGCTAATCCTTTCAACGTTCACAAAAAGCCTTGTACCACAAAACTCGAAACCCTTTCTTCAAGTGATGCAGAGAAACTCTCTAAGATTTCAAAGAAAACATTTGAACCTGGTGTGAAATTGTGCCGCCGTTGCTATGACAAACTAACAAGTGTGCAGAATGAAGCCACAAGCTCATCATCTACTGAAATGCCTTCACACATGTCAGATGCTGACGATGGGGACACGTTTGTTGACAGGGACGAACTCAACAAAAGTATTCAATCTTCGGGCGTTTCCCCTCTGAAATTGAAAGTCAGATCGAGAGACAAGTCGGGGTATGGAAAGCAGAAGATCAAAGAGGTTGAAACAGCGGTTCGAGCTAAAATATCACGTTCTCTGAATCTCCCATTGGAAGCACAGGTCCACAGATGACAACAAAAAAGAGTGCCTGTGTGAGTATTACGAAACATTCTTGGGTGACCTCGGTAAAAAAGTGGCCGTGGCATCCACCAAAGTGAAAATACAGCTGCTGACCTGTGCTCCAGCTTCATAGACCAAAAGGACAATCATGGACAAATTTAAAGTGACAGACTATGTTGCCCGCACTGCCATCAAGTTACGCAGTGAGAAGGGCATTCTTCCGGACGTTCTCAAAAAGTTGGGGAGTCGACAAGTCTCTGAGGAAACAATAGATTGTCAAGGACTTCTACCAGAAAGATTTGTTTTCGAGAATGCTGCCAGGTGCAAAAGACTACGTGAGTGTAACCGACTGTGAGGGGAACAGGACACGTGTTCAAAAGCATTTGCTTCTGTTGAATATGAATGAACTCTATATAAAATTCAAGGAACAATATCCTGAACAGAAGATTGGGTTTTCTAAATTTTGTGAGTTGAGGCCAAAACAGTGTATAACAGTGGGAGCAAGAGGTTCTCATTCGGTGTGTGTCTGCACAATCCATCAAAATGTGAAATTAATATTGGCTAGTATTGTATCGTGCAGTCACCCTGAGACACCTATAACCTATCATTATCTCATGGACCACATGGTGTGTTCGACAGAATCAAAGTCCTGCATGCTCCACAGGTGTGATCAGTGCCCAGGGAAAGAAGGCCTTCAACTCCACCTAGAGGACTTGTTGTCCCAATATGGAGGTGATGAAATCCGTTTCAAACAGTGGCAAACAACAGACAGGACCACTCTTGTGGAGCATGTTTTGGATGTGCAGGCATACACGGAACAACTGGTTGATATGGTTGACTGGTTAACGACCCATCATTTTATTGCTAAAAATCAGACTTCATCCCTTGAGAAGCTCAAGAAAGACCTTACTCCCAGAGAATGCATATTTTTGCTTGACTTTGCAGAGAATTACTCCTTCTTAGTGCAGGATGCAGCACAAGGGTATCACTGGGATAATTCCCAAGCTACCCTGCATCCCTTCACTGTTTACTACAAAGAGGGTGATTCAATGCGTTGTTACAGCATTTGTATGATTAGTGACCACTTGCAACACGACACAATTGCTGTTCATTTTTTCATCAAAAAAGTACTGGCCCTTGTCCAGAATCGTGTCCAATGGCCTATCACAAAAGCTTTCTATTTCAGCGACGGTGCTGCCTCCCAATATAAGAATTATAAAAACTTCTCCAACCTACTCCATCACAAGGATGACTTCAGAGTTGAGGCAGAGTGGAACTTCTTTGCAACCTCACATGGGAAGAGTCCCTGTGATGGAATAGGCGGGACCATCAAACGGGAGGCAGCAAGAAAAAGTCTTCAGGCCACATCCACAGGTCACATTCTCACTCCTCTTGATTTGTTCCACTGGGCTCATGCTAACATCAAAGGAATTGACACAATTTTTATTTCAACTCAAGATGTCCAGTCACATGTTGATTCACAAACTGAGCGCTTTGAAAATTCAAGAAAGATTCCAGGTACACGGGATAACCACTGCTTCATGGTCACAAAGTGCCATACCATTTTAGTTAAGCGTATATCTGGTGTGGAAGAGGTCGGTTTTGAATGTGGGGTGTCACAACCACAGGACGATCCTGTGGAGCTTAAATATTGTACCCCTGGTCGATATGTTGCCTGCTTATATGATGGCCAGTGGTGGTTGGCCAATATCTTAGAGCAATCCCTTGAAAACGAGGATGTTAAAGTATCTTTTATGCATCCAAATGGCCCTGCACTA
This sequence comes from Gymnothorax javanicus, assembly GCA_029692085.1. Classification (NCBI taxonomy): domain Eukaryota; kingdom Metazoa; phylum Chordata; class Actinopteri; order Anguilliformes; family Muraenidae; genus Gymnothorax; species Gymnothorax javanicus. The sequence continues at coordinate 60,158,663 of CM056202.1, read as the reverse complement.
CGATTCTCTTGGCCACGAAGGAAGGATCTTTGTTGGGTACCACTGAAGCATATCATGTTGGTTGATGCTCCTAGCACGAGTGGCATGGGCAGGAATTATATAATCGCCAAGAAAGAGTTGGACCGAATCTCAGTGTGGTTTGAAAAATTGGATTAAGCAAAATAATATGCATTAAACATTTGTATCATGTTTGCCATATCTGCCTTTCTTCTGTACATTTCCCTGTCCATTTATGTACATTTACCTGTACACTGAGAGTAGTTGTGCCGATGTGCAAATAGCACTTAAAAGGGGTCTTATTTTTCCAAGTAGGAGTATTTGTTCCAAGTTTAATTTTGTTGCATTTTGTAGTACTTTATAGAAGCTTTCATTTGAGGCCAACTTTTTGAAAATCAAAACAGGCCCACATGGTCAAAATGAGGGTCAAAAAGTGCACCGTTTCGGTAATTAGCTGAAAAGGGGTTTCTCCAAATTGGATGAAGATAGAAAGATGTTTTTACCTTCATTTGAAACTCCATCAGGTATACTATCAACAATGTAAATGGCAAAGGGGACATTCTAAGGATACTTGCATAATATTTCATTTGAAATTGACATGTTCGGCACATGCGTAAACCAAATTTCAATGTTTAGGGCTTAATTACAAAGCACACAAAGGGTTAAACACTATTGTTAAAGCTTTGTTGCAGACTATTAGACAGAATAAACATATCCTGAAAGAATGAAATTTGTTTCCTTATTAGTTCATTGGTTATAACCCTTTGAAAATGGTCACAAACTGCGACCAGAGGGTTAACGTGGGCCACGCCTCCTTTTTCGGGGGCCCATAAAATGAGACCGGAATGAGATATCAACTTGAAACCACCTGCAATTTAATTTGCTCATCACATGCAACAAAATATCACCAAATGAGGCAATTCTGAGATCATCAAGCTGGGAGCTTGGGTGATTTCATATGGAATGACCCATTTCTAAAAAAAAAAAAAAAACATTGTGACGACACCTTAGATTTGTGGGATAGCATTCTGTGGACTGATGTGTCAACTTTTTCGAAGACATAGATCCAGTTACATCTGGCATAAAGCTAACACAGCATTCTACAATAATAACATCATACCAACAGTCAAACATGGTCATGGAATAGTGATGGTGTTGGGGCTCCTTTACTGCTACAGGACCTGGGTGACTTGACAAAATTTTGAAACTATGAATTCTGCTCTCTGCCAGAAAATCATAAAGGAGAATGCCCAACCATCAGTTTAATACCTAAAGCTCAGGAGAATTTTGGTTATGCAACAAAAGAATGATCAGAAGCATGCAAGCAAATCTGCCTTTGAGTGGCTCAAAGAAACAAACTGAAGATCTTTGAGTTGCTAGTTAAAGGAATAGACAACGGAATTTCAAAATAAGGTTTGGAAGATAGATCATGTCATAAACTAACGATTCATGCGAATGTTTGAACATATAGAGCTCATACAACTAAGCTATCCATCTCCGAAAGTCGGTTCTGAAGCAGAATTGACGATTTCATAGATGACTCCATTGAAAATATTTCAACCAATCAGAAGACTCCTCGCGGAGATGCTCTGACGTCACATGGGCGCAGCACATTGAAGCTATAGCTACATGGCGAGTGAGACTGCACACGCATCGGGATAGTTGTTTAATTACTCACTGTTGTCTCAATTTTTCTGTGCCAAAAAGGACATTGTTAGTCACAAACAGACCCTACTATTCGTGAAAATATTCAAGAAGGCTGTTTGAAGGCCGAGAAAGAGAGAACAATATGCCTGCATGTGCAGCGGTTGGGTGTACATGCAGGACTGGTTCAGGTCAGCAGCATGACCGCACGTTCTATGCTGCCGTGCAAAGGCAAAACACCGTAACATCACATTTGGTCGAAAATGAATTATTGTCATTTTGGGGGTATTGAAGACCTCCTTTATCATGTGGATGAATATTTTGAGTCAATTTGATTGTTTTTATGAACAAAATCAAGGTCTGTGTCAACAGTAACTCCGAAAATTTCACCAGAAACCATGACAGAACGCCGGAACTGCAATTACTGTGCTTAGCCTTTGTTTCAGGACGCTGACGTTGCCCTCCCAGGCGGCTCATCTTTGAGCAAAATTATAAAAATCTGAGTATATCTGTTAAGTATTAGACAGTAATCGATAACATAAGTGATTTGACATATCAATGACGAAATTTGGTCATCTGTGTAAGGAGCAGGGGCCAAAATTAGGCTACCAATCAAATTAGTCTCAGACAACTTTAATTGGATGGCCCCTCTGTCAGTCAAACTGCCAAATCAACGTGCACGCTGTTCTACGTGTGCATTCCAATGTGCACACACTTTGGCTGTAGCTACATAGCCACCAATAGCTAGCAAGCCCGGGATTCGGACCGGGTCATGCCGCAGCCGTACGAGCAATCAGGTGTCCAACCTCCAACTGCACCCAGCGGTCAACCACCAGCTAAGAAAACAAAAGCCTTCATAGAAAGCATGCAAGAGAGACAACAGTATGTAAAAATTGCGAATGCAACTCGAATATCTATTGGCACAGAAGCATTCGACTGCTGGAGAGATCTGAAAAAACGGAAAGGTTTCAAAACCGACGCACTGGTAGCGGAGTTTCTCTTAGACTGGTAAGCTAGCTTCTTGTCTTTCTTTCTGTGTGAATGCTGTACATAGACAGAAAGTGTAGACTATACACATTGAGTAGTAAGGTCTAGGCTACTTTTGGTGTTAGCCAAGTAACGGTAGTTGCAGCCTACTAATGGGTAGCTAATGTTTGCTTGTTGTATGCCTAGAGCAGTGTTTCCCAGAGCGGCACACTATTTACTATGAAAAAATGTCACGGCACACCGCTTGCGTTCCGCTCGCGCTACCTACCCTGCGACAAGACAACCACTCGAGCTTTCCAACCTGGTTTCAGGCTTTTATGTAATCATAAAATAAATGACTCTAAGCAGTCTTTCCAGTTCAGCCCCGACTTCTCCAGATACTCAGATGTCACTCGAAACGCTTCCTCACCTGTAGTTTTCTCCGGCAAAATTCGATAAAAAGTAATTTCTGACATTGGCCAGTAATTGTGCATGTCCACTGACATCGGTTGTTTCATCCACCTGCAGCGCAAATTTCCCACTCCCTTTTATTTTCTCCATTACAACGTCCTCTATATCAGCCGACATTTCTCCTGTTCGTCTGCCAATTGTATTGTTTGAGAGAGGAACCTTCGATATTTCATTGGCAGCATTTTCACCCAACATGGTCCCGACGATAGCTTTGCATGCTGGCAGGATAAGAGATTCGGCAATTGTGAGACGTCTTTGACTTTGCTACTAGTTCTGCGACCAGATAGCTAACTTCTAATGCTTTTTCTGACACTGTAGCGGTTTTCATCATGAAACTAGCTTGTTTGTTCGTCTGGCTTCTGACCGCATTACATATTCACGGTCTTTTTTTTTTTTTCTTTTGCGAGAGAAGGGCGTTGGGTTGAAAGGAGTCTTTTCAATTTATTTGGCACCAATAAGCTAGTCCTACCTTACGTCCATAGTTTGTTGCAAAGCAAATCGAACACACATTCCGCCTGTAAAACCCTTTCTTTGGTTGATTGTGTCTGAGTTAAGATGCTTTCATATCGGACGCGAAACGAATTTTTCAACAATAATCCACTGTTAGAGCAATTCCTTGGATGCAGACGAGCAGACCTCTTCTTTATTATCATCAAATCCGCAAGCTAGTCCTACCGAATGTCCATGGTTTGTTGCAAAGCAAATCGAACACACATTTCGCCTGTAAAACCCTTTCTTTGGTTGATTGTGTCTGAGTTTAGCTGCTTTCACATCGGACGCGGGCTAATTTTTTCACAATAATCCACTGTTAGACAATTCCTCGGATGCAACGCAGACCTCTTTTTTATCATCAAGACGACAGAATTCCATTCAAAGTCAATGCAAAGACGCCTGTAAAATACTGAGTTTAGGCGAAACATCGGACGCGGAACGATTTTTATTCGACAGATTCATTTTGAATATTGACTTTGCATTGAATTAAAAATAATTTCCTGTATTTATTCATACTGTATAATGCAAAGTAACTTATCTGCTGGCATTCTGTTTCTGGTGCCGCAGACCAAACTGGAGCTATTCTCTATCATGAAGATGTAATGTCACCACAGTTCTGTATAGCAACAACTAAATGTATCTAATTCATTCATAATTATTCAAAACAAATGTCATTGATGGTTAGGCTTTAGGTAAGTGCTCTTCTAATGGTCTTCTGTATAGAAAACAGCAACCAAATATTTAATTTATGCAAGTTCACGGTAGAAGACCAAAAGCGCCAACAGGAGAGTAATGAAGAGTGGAGATTCCTTGAGCCCATGTGACGTCACGCATCGCCTTTCCGGGAGGCAAAATGGCAGCTCAGTAGTGGCCTTCGGACTGCCACACAAAAACGCTCACAACTTTTTCATAAATGGTCAAGTATGCCTGAAATTTTTCTCATGGGCTCTCAATATTATAAGCTATCAACCTATGGATATACTTAAATTCCGTTGTCTATTCCTTTTAAAGTTCTGATTTCAGTTCGATTGAGATGCTGTGGCATGACAAAGGCAGGCAGTTCATGCTTGAAAAGCCTCCAATATGGCAGAATTAAAACAATTATTGAAAGAAGAATGGGCCAGAATCCCTCCGACGTGAAGTGAAAAACTTATTGCCAGTTATCACAAATGTTTGATTGCAGTTGTTACCACCAAAGGTGGCATAGCCAGTAGTTAGGTTTGGGGGGGGGGCGTATTTTTTCACCCAGAAGATACTGGTTTTGGATAACTCTTTACCCTCTATAAATGAAATGATCATTTACAACCCCAATTCCAAAAAAGCTGGGATGCTGTGTAAAATTTAAATAAAAAAAAAATGCAATGATTTGCAAATCTCAAACCCATATTTAATTCACAATGGACCATAAACAACATATCAGATGTTGAAAGTGAGACATTTTACCATTTCATGAAAAATATTAGCTTGTTTTGAATTTGATGGCAGTAACACATCTGAAAAAAGTTGGGATAGGGCCGTGTTTTCCATTGTTTAGTATCGTCTCTTCTTTTAACAACAGTCTGTTAACGTCTGGGAAGTGAGGAGACCAATTGCTGAAGTTTTGGAAGAGGAATGTTGTCCCACTCTTGTCAGATGTAGGATTCTAGCTTCTCAACTGTGTGGGTCGTTTTTGCCAGATTTTTTGTTTTATGATGCGCCGAATGTTTTCTATTAGTGAATGGTGTGGACTGCAGGTAGGCCAGTTTAGCCCTCAGACTCTTCTACTGCGAAGCCATGGTGTTGTGATGGATTCAGTATGTGGTTTGGCATTGTTTTGCCGAAATATGCAAGGCCTTCCCTAAAAGAGACGTTGTCTGGATGGGAGCATATGTTATTGTGAAACCTCTATATACTTTTCAGCATTGATAATGGCTTTCCAGATGTGTAAGCTTCCCACGCCATAGGCATTAATGCAACCTGATACCATCAGAGATGTAGGCTTTTAAACTGTGTGCTGATAACAAGCTGGATGGTCCCTCTCGTCTTTAGATCGCAAAACACGGCGTAGATGTTTTCCAAAAAGAATTTCAAATGTTGATTCATCCGACCACGGAGCGGTTTTCCATTCTGACTCAGTCCATTTTAAATTAATTTGCTTAGGCCAGTGCTATGCCCAGAGTCTATATTACTAACAGCATTTACTAAGGAACCTCATTTCCTTTTGTTTTGTGTTGCAACATTTGTGCCTTCTGTTGTGCAGTAGGCATAATGAATACAACCAAGTCTATCTTTGCACCTGAGTCCAGTCCTCAACTTCCTGTCCTCCGTGCATCTGAACTGTGCACAAAGCATGACCACTACATGCACAGAGATTTATCCAAATTCTCTGAATCTTTTGATGATATTATGTACTGTAGATTCAAAGTCTTCACAATTTTACATTGAGAAATATTTTTCTGAAACTGTTCCACAATTTTTAGACACAATTTTTTTTTTTTTTCAAATTGGTGAATCTCTGTCCATCTGTACTTCTGAGTTACTCTGCCTCTCTACAATGCTCTTTTTATACCCAGTCATATTACTGTTGCCAATTAACATAATTAGTTGCAAAATGCTCCCCGTTTTTTTATTTGTACCACTTACTTTTCCAGCCCTTTGATGCCCCGTCCCAACTTTTTTGAGATTTGTTGCCATCATCAAATTCAAAACGAGCTAATATTTTTCATTACATGGTAAAATGTCTCACTTTCAACATCTGATATGTTGTCTATATTCTATTGTGAATAACGTGGGTTTATGAGATTTTCAAATCATTGCATTGTTTTTATTTACAGTTACACAGCATCCCAACTTTTTTGGAATTGGGGTTCTATCAGCTGCATTTTGTATTGACTCAAATTGTCTCGATCTTATATTAAAACTAGTTGTATCATCTAAATATGACAAATCAGCAAAAAATAGAAGAAATCAGGAAGCGGGCAAATAATTTTTTCACAGAGTACGCATGCTACCAGAGATATTTAAACAAAGTTAAACCCCAAAAGATGTGCATGAATACAATAAGGTGACATTTGTCGGCCAGCTAAGTCTAATACAACCCCAATTCAGAAATAGTTGGGACAAATTGTAAATTGTGAATAAAATCGAAATGCAATGACTTTCAGATCACATGAGCCAATATGTTATTTACAATAGAACATAGATAACATTTCAAATGTTGAAACTGAGACATTTTACATTTTTATCCACAAAATGAGCTTATTTCAAATTTTCTGGCTGGAACAGGTCTCAAAAAAGTTGGGACACAGGCAAAAAAGGGCTGAAAAAGCAATAAATATATAAGAGAATCAGCTGAAAAAACATTTAGCAAGTAATTAAGTTAACTGGCATCAGGTGTGTGAACATGATTGGCTATAAAAGGGATGTCTTAGAGAGGCTGAGTCTCTCAGAAGTAAAGATGGCCAGAGGCTCTCCAACCTGTGAAGGCTTGCATAAAAAAATAGTGGAATACTTTAAAAACAACGTTCCTCAACGTCAAATTGCAAAGGCTTTGAAGGTCTCATCATCGACCGTGCATAACATCATCAAAAGATTCAGAGAAAATGGAAAAATCTCTGTGCGTAAGGAACGAGGCCGAAGACCTCTACTGGATGCCCGTGATCTTCGGGCCCTCAGACGCCACTGCATCACTCACTGGCATGATTCTGTCATTGACATTACTAAATGGGCCAAGGAATACTTCAAGAAACCACTGTCAGTAAACACAGTCCGCCATCCACAGATGCCACCTAAAACTCTATCATACAAAAAGTAAGCCATTGTTGAGCACGATCCAGAAGCGCAGCCGTGTTCTGTGGGCCAAGGCTCATTTAAAATGGACTGTAGCAAAGTGGCAAAGTGTCCTGTGGTCAGACGAGTCCAAATTTGACATCCTTGTTGGAAATCATGGGCGTCGTGTCCTCCGGGCTAAAGAGGAGAAGGACCACCCCTCCTGTTATCAGCGTTCAGTTCAAAAGCCAGCATCTCTGATGGTTTGGGGATGCATTAGTGCGTGTGGTGTGGGACACGTGCATGTTTTAAAAAGCACCATGAATGCTGAAAGGTATATAAAGGTTTTAGAGCAACATATGCTCCCCTCCAGACGACATCTATTCCAGGGAAGGCCTTGTGTATTTCAGCAGGACAATGCAAAACCACATACTGCAGGTATTACAACAGCATGGCTTCGTAGTAGAAGAGTCCGTATGCTGAACTGGCCTGCCTGCAGTCCTGATCTTTCACCGATTGAGAACATTTGGCGCATAATTAAATGAAAAGTCCGTCAAAGGAGACCCAAAACTCTCCAGCAGCTGAAAACCTGTATTAAACAAGAATGGGATCAAATTCCAATGGCTAAACTCAAGAAAATTGTCGCCTCAATGCCCAGATGCCTCCACTCTGTGTTAAAAAGAAGAGGGGATGCTACACCATGGTAAACAGGCCCCTGTCCCAACTTTTTTGAGACCTGTAGCAGCCATCAAATTTGAAATGAACTCATTTTGTGGATAAAATTGTAAAATTTCTCAGTTTCAACATTTGCTATGTTATCTCTGTTCTATTGTGAATAAAATACTGGCTGGTATGATTTGAAAGTCATTGCATTTTGATTTTATTCACAATTTACACATTGTCCCAACTATTTTGGAATTGGGGTTGTACTTTCAGCGTATACAGATAACTTGATAACCTGAAACATAAGGTTGGTAAAACAATTTGAATGAAATCGCACATTGCACTGAGCACTGAGTGTAGGTAAACATTGACATTTCTGATGACGCAAACATCCGGTCTTGGTCAACCATTTCAAAAGAGAAGCCTTCATAGCCTTTTTAGTACAGCGTACTTAGGACGGGTCTTTCCTTGGTTGCAGCCAAGACTTTAAGAAGCAGCCACTGCCTATGCAAACAGCGGATAATGCAGTCAGTGTACAATTTGCTTGTCAAGATATATGCACCTGGCTGACCAGGACTGGCCACTAGAGAGCAATGAGATTAAAAAATTTTGACAGGCTTGTCCCCTATAATCGCTGGCGAGGCTGAGCCAAATGTTCCCTTGCCCATGCAAACCTCCGGCCACAGCACTTTATGACATGGCTCGGATTCAAACCCCTGAGCACTGGGCTCCCAGAAGAATATCTTAGCTGTGCAAAACCCAGAAGGACTAGGCCATTCCTGGATGCTACTTTTGGAATGCTACGTGAAAAAAATCATGGTTACGATCACCTGTTAACATCAGCTGTTTTGAATCACATCATTGTTCAATTTTTTACGTCATTATTCATCATAAATTTCCCCCCTCACTTTTTTTGGAAACTATTAGAGGTCTGAATGGCAGGAATGGATGCATATTTACAAATAAAAAGAAGGTGACCAGACAAAACAGTAGATATCTTGTCTTCATGCAATGAATTCTGCAATGAAAAACAAATCAAAATAAAGAAATGAGTGCTTTCTGTTTTAATGTGCATTGTCCATGCTGGCCCAACTTCTTTTCCGAATTGGGGTTGTAGAAAAATTGACAATATATGGGTCTTTTCTTCTTCTTGGCGCACATGGTTATTTCTGTCAAAATATGGTTTAAAATGGTAAATACGTAACTGCTTTAACACAAAATGTACAAATTAGGACAAATTTACTGCATATTAAAATCCTAAGATTGCAACTGATGTTGGAACATAAACTAGTGTACACAACGGGCCCCTGGACCAAGTTTGGAAAGCACTGACCTACAATATCCAGGCGTTGTTTCCTTTATTTTGGTAGATACCTGTTAATGTAACCCAATCCATAAGCTATAATGTGTATGGTCCGGGCTGCAACCTCAGCATAACTGGACTTACACTGGAGAATACAGAGCAACATGTTCTCAGCAGAAAGACAGTCCATCTTAGACTGAAAGTAGTCTCACATACCGGAGTGGATCCTTGTAAAAACTGAAAAGTTTTGCACTTGCATACACCTCATACCTCCAAGGGCTTCAACAGTCTACTCTCGATGATGATATAAAACAGACAGCCGGGCAAGAAAACTTTAAATACAATCATATTTCCAGGGAGAAAATATGACATGATACTAAATAATCAATAAATAGAATGATCCAGAATTTTTTTTTTTTTTTTTAAGAAATTACAAACGCGGGGAGTAATGTTACTGTTAAGAAAGCTATGGAATTCATAGGTGTTGGTTTGATATAGGCATGGGCAACGCTCTGCATAAACTCTAATGGAATGCGTAACAGCTGAACTGGGGCGGTAAACAGGCCTCAGAAAACTTATTAAAAAAATGATGTAAATACTATTTTCATACAAAAAGAACACCATGGTTTGATTAAAAGCAACCTTTTCAATAGGATACCCGCATTTCATACATGAACTCTTCGTATTACGGCCAATAACGCGATTTGAACAGAGCTATTATTCGCCCGTTGGATGAATGCGTGACCTCAATTTGCACCGTGTTTACAAACTTTCAAGTGCACGGCGTGGCAAAAATATCCATTTTGGAGGTAGATTTCAAATAGCCCGCGATGACGTGATATCCCAGCTACGGCCCCGATTGAATTACAGCCATCTAATTTGAGAAATTACGAGTCTGTTTGTCCAGTCTAGACCTCCAGGGGATGTGAAATTAGTTCGACAGAAGTTGTTGAAGTTCGTCGCGAGTTCGCCGTGACTTCTTCTCAACAATAGCAAGAAAGGTGAGTGTATTTTTACTGTAAACCTACATAGTTAGTTGACAGAATATCCTGTGACCCTATTTGTGAAATTTCAGTAAAATATACCAAGGAATAAACCAGCGCCAGGCGTTCAAAACCTACCAATGTTCTGACAAATTTTGCTACCTATGCCACCTCGCGAACACCGGTCACAAGATTCATTCACTTATACCCTTCAATTCGAGACTGCGAGGATGGAAATCTGAATAATCAATTAGGAAAAATTCTCGGCTCTCGGTAATTCTGTATATCGTTTAAACATTTTGTTAATCAGATTATGAAAGAAGACTGAAAATAAGCGCCCGCTTTTTTGTTTGGGTGCAAAAAAAAGCGGCGTATTTAAAGGAGAATACATTGTATATTGATTAAGCATTGAACTCTGCATAAGTCGAACTGTTTTAATATTTGTTGATGACATTGCTTCGGCTTCCTGGAAGCAAGTTCGCACAAATCTGCTGTCCTGTGAGCATTTCAGGTTCGATATACTGAGTAATAACGCCATGAAACTTAAACTGGCCCGTCATTCTGCGAATAGTCTTACTAAACTAGTTAATCGTCTGATTGCTAATCAAGCAAAGGGGAGATTTCTGCCTCGCCAAACTAACCTCCGACTGCACGTCACTGTGTTTTACTATGAATTATTCACAGTAGCTCATTGAAACTATCATGGGAGGAGGGTATATGGACATTATAAAACAGTGTAAAGTTTTTTTTTTTTTAAATCACCACGGGTTATTGAAGGGGGAACGTTTACGTAGCAGTGGGAGGGCAAACAACTGCGGCATCAGCGACTTCACTGCATTTTATATAGTAATGGGCGAGTAGCGTTAATGTTTGCCCTCCCACCGATAATTTTGACATTTTTGCAGGCCATTGATCCAAAAAAAAAAACTCCACAGGCAACCCATTCATACCATTTTTTAATATCAATGCAAAACCTAATGTTTGTTGAACATAATTGGGTGAAATTCAATGCATTTTCCATTAAAAAGGGTCTAGGGGCGCTGCTGTACTTCAGAAAAGGGGTTGATGACTTTAGCATCAATTATTTCTGTTAGGGTACCCTAATGGATAATTTGGCCAGGTTTATTTCTGAGTAGACTTCATTTTCGAAAATGCCCTCAGGCTTCACCCCCCAATTTTCACAATGGGTTTTGTTGATAAATGCCGAAATCAGCCATTTTTGGGACCCTGTGGCTCTGAGACCCTTTCCTGTAAAGGCATTGGACTTGTGGCAAACTCTTCGTCTGGGTCTTCTGTACTTACCTGCAAAAAATCATTAGAAAATAATAAAAACTTTTTTCTCAGCAACTCAAGAAATGTTGTCATTTTATTCATTTGTATTGCCCGTGCCTATTTAATAGGACTACTTTAATTAACAATCTAAAAAATGCTTGCAAAAACTATTCAATTCGACAAGTTTAACAGTCTCATTTGTCATAGCAATAAAATGCATTCAAATACGAGATAACCTAAAATATAAACCGACTTATATTCAGTCAAGCTGTCAAAATATCACTTCCAAGGAGTTCCGTGGACGGAAATAGTGTTCATTCTTCTCTGGAATCCTGGGATATTTTCCTTTCATTTGAACCGCCATTTTGTGAACTAATGCGTTGTCTCAGCCATTTTCGAATCCTTTGATAGCGACTCTGTATATGCGGTCATTGTGACGCACGTTTGCGGGTGCTTATAGGCTTTGTGTGTCAAACTGAAGCGTATACGCAAATGCGCAATCCTAATAAATTTATATCGTAACTAAAGTAAACTAGGCTATACATCGAAACTAAACGAAACAGTGCTGGCGTTAAATGTTCACATGCATGTACGATGACATAAAAACATGAATCACTCCGGGTTACATCAAGCAGCCTAGTGCAGTGCTCGTTCAAAACGTGTCTTGATAGGAACGGGACGATTGCTTCACGACAACCGCTCAACCATTCTACTTTGCAGACAGCACCTTATTGGGTTCCTTGTGCTATTAATTCGATCGGGCGTCTTCAAGCAAATCAAAGGACATACATACATGCATACCGACAGACAGTAACTCCTTCCATTATTGTCAGGTCAGGTGCCACATAGTGGCCACCAAGGCTGATTCTCAGTTGTTAAGAATGCCGTTTATTGGACAGGATACACTTGGTGGTGACGGGCAATTTAGGTCGTAGCATAGCCCTCGTAAACATGGCATAATGAATTTGTCGATAATTTGTGTAGGTAATATCACATTAGCTGAAGCGATTTCTTTGAATTCTTTCAACGATTTTGCGGATCATTTACCAAGGGAACATTTCCTACAACGGAGTCATTAACTAAGACTGTCTTTTCATTCGAAGCAAAAATTGTACGTTGTGGTCTCATAGATGGAAGTGCGCGAGGCAGCCTTGTGGCTAATTCCCAATCCGCTCCTCGCAAGGCAAAACGTTGTGGCCGACTTCCAGTCGGCTATTCGCAAAGCAAGGCCAGGTGGCGAATTTGGAAACTACATTTATAAGCAAACTGAACAGCCAAAGGGTGACCCTACCATCGTGGGATCTCAAGTTTACGCACTCACTGTACTCTTCAAAATTGTTTGATTTTAATAAACTTGGTGTCATTTGAAAACTCGTAACCTACAGATGATAAATCCATAAAGTTTACGCACCCTTAACAATGTGAAAACGGCAAAATTCATAGTTTCCAATCTGGCCACCAGGATATGGCCTTGCGAATAGCCGACTGGAAATTAGTCGCGAGGCAGCCTTGCGAATAGCCATGGCCTTCTTTAATCATGCCAGTCCACGAATTTGAGATATGTTTTAGCCAAAAATACCTAGCTGGGAAATATTTCAAAGAACTTTGTTCCGTTTTTTTTTTTCCTTTTCTTTCAGTATAGGCCATAGTATTCTGTACGGACAAACTTTGTTATTTTCAAAAACAACACGACTGATCACTGAAAAGTCATCCATACTGAAAGATTTAAGATAATACTCGTTTAGCTGGAAAAGGAACAGTGATACTCTTGCCCCAACTGCCGCAGTATATGTGAACAAGATGTGTTCTTTTTTTTTTTTTTTTAGTAAGGGAACATGACAGTCGGTAGATAAGACAAACACTGATTACTGCAGGAAGAATAGTAAGCCTACTTTTTTGTCAACATTGTGGCAAGGATGTATGGTATGAACATGATTATATTTCAAAAAGGGAAAAAATGCTTCAAAAGGTTGAAATGTAGTGTTTGCAAGCTTGACAACCAATAAATAAGATTTTGCATGATTGACACAACCCCAACTTCAAAAAGGCTGGGACAGCTAGAAAAATGCACAGAAAACAGAAAATTCTAAATTAACTTTTACTTGTATTTCGTTGCGGACAGTATTAAGAAAGATATTTAACGTTTTGTTTGGTCTACTTCAGTTTTTAAATATACATCCAAGCCGGCCATTCAGGCCTCCAATGAATTCCAAGAAATGTTTGGATGTGGAAAATTCAGGACTATTAATGAGATTGGGGGGGGGGGAAAGTACAATGATTTGACTTGAAACATCTGATGTCAGTGGGTGCTTGTAATCATGATTTGGTCCAAATGCAGCATCCGGTAAAGTCCTTGTCCTTGAGTGCAAAGATGGACCAAGATCCAAGGATTCCCTATTTTCCCACAATTGCATGAGAAAATAATTGAAAGGTTTAAAAAATGTTCCTCAAAGAAAGATGGGAAGGACTTTGGATATTTCATCCTGTAAAATGCATAACATAATTAAAAGATTGAGGGAATCAGGAATAAGTTCTGTGCATAAAGGGCAAGGGCGCAAACCCAAGCTGAATACCCTAGATCTCTACTCACTCTCAGATGGCACTACATCAAGAACCATAATTTATCTATACGTGATGTCACCACTTGGGCTCAGGATTGGCAAACCTTTGTCAAGTGCCTTATATGTTCATCCACAAATGCCAGTTATATCATTACTGAGCAAAAAGGAAGCCTTCACCATTAAATTCACTGAGCTTGGAGATCATCGCACAATAGAAATGTGTACCGTGGATAAGCGATTTGTTTTTTTTTTTTTTTCTTTTAAAGAAATGGATACCATGTGCTTTGGACCAAAAAGGAAAAAGATCATTCAGACAGTTACCAGCAAAATGTCCCTAGGTCATGGTGTGTTTTAGTATGGGTTCGTGTCATTGCCCTTGGCATAGCTAACTAGCATTTCTGTGAAAGCACTTTTATTTACTGAAAAGCTTATTGAAATTTTGGAGCAACATGTGCTGCCTTAAGAGGATATATTTTCCTAGGAGGCCCATTTTAAACTAACAAAGCAAAGCCACATTCTGCATGCATTACAAAGGCATGACTGTGTGAGCAGAGGATGCGGGTGCTTGACTGGCCTAGCAGCTGTTCCGACCTGTCCAAAAAAGAGAATGTGTGGCGCATTATTAAAAAAAACAATGTGAGAATGAAGACCCCGTACTGTTGCCCACCTTTAGACTTGTTTTCAGGCAGAATGGGGAAAAAAATGAATCTGAAACACTTATGGGGTCTTCACGGTAAAGTGTAGAAATAACCATAATAATGTAAAAACTAAGAAATAAACATACTCAACATGATTTTAACCTCATAAAATGTAGTATTTTGACAAAAATTTACATGGTTGCCATGGAAACGGCACTTTAGTGACAGAATCTGAAAATGTTTTGTGGCACTGATATTTCAATAACCCATGGTCAGATTTTACTCAAATTAGTCTCATATGAGAGATTTAAGATAGTTCTATGAAATGACATAGGATTTTTTTGTTTAGAACATTTATGAATATTTGATGAGCTCTGTTATGTAACCATAATGGAAATTGCTATCATCAACTTGCTTTATTTTCAAAATTAACCCCCTAGGGATGCACCTATCTAGAAAATCCTGTGTCATTTCATAGATATCCAACAGATACAACTTCAGTCCAAATTTCAAGTCAATCAGATGAATATTAATGATTTTATGAATGCCACAAGGTTGAAAATCAGTCAAAATTGTGATTTTCGGTAATTTGCATTTAAAGTCACTGGTAACAATTGAGGCAGAGGAAGAACATAGATTCTTAGAGCTTACTGGCATCTCACTGCAATCCTTTATTTACTTTATTTATTTTATGTGAAAATCAAAAATATTGAAATTTTCAAAAAAAAAAAAAATTGAAATTTTTACCCTGATGACCCCTGAATAACTTATGGCCGAATTTACAAAAGGTGTTTAGCCAGCATTTTTCTATTCATTGACTAAGCTTAAAATGCTGACTAAACATGGCTGACGTGCCAGGCAAAACACCCGTAATAATCGCATATTACTACCGCAGGTCATCACCTGATTAGTTGTCCTTGTCTAACTTCCCACGTGGGTGTAGATTCTTTTGTCAGCCAATCTAAGAGTTATTGTTCTGAGCAATTATTTGTCCTATTATGGCACATGGTCATCTCGGTATCAGTGTAAGGTTACGCCTGCATGGAACTGACGGTTGCGGAGAATGCGCAAGAAAAAACAGTCCGAAATAAACAAAATGCAAATTTTACTGTGAACCAACAAATGGGACTTATGTATTTAATTAAAGGAACTATGTGAAGAACAGAACGGAAAGATCTAATAGAAAACAAGAAAAGCGATATACATTGTACATTGGCAACATACCAAGAAAAACACCAGTTAAACAAGTCCCCAAGGATGTCTAAATTTTGGCAATGAATTGTTACTTTTTTTTGATCACAATGGCTAGAACCTGTGAGGGTCTGATAAACAATCACTCCCAGATCTTTTTTCATATGGTGATTTCAGTTTTAAACTCCCAATTATTCGTCTGATATTTTTATAAGTTACATGCATCCAAGAGAAAAAACATTAAATTTCTTTTTGTAAATTTTGCCCAATTCTGGATTTTATTCAATCATCCTAAACATTTATTAAAGTGTTGGGAAAGGGAATTTAGAATCATTACAAATTTAAGTAATTTACCTCACTATTCCTATCAAGGTCATTTTTGTAAATATGCAACAGAATCAAAATTGAAATGTTTTAATATTATCAGAATTCCAATTAAATTCTTTGTGTTCTGTCCTGTAATCAGTTTTGAATGTCCTGTTGTCCAATTGAGCTCATTTTTTTAGTCTCTTTTGCGGTAATTGTATCAAATGCTGCTTGAAAATCCAAGTATAAGGTCATGTCATAAGCCCTGCTCTGGTCATAAGTCGTTGCCTCTTCAAAGTTTGAGATGGTTAATTTCATCACCCCCTTATGGAAACCATTTCTCCTGATATTAAACACTGAAATTCCATTGTTTTTATGATAGTTCAATTTTTGCTCCAGACATGTTTCCCCAAAATGTTTTCTTTGTTGTCGATCATGTTTGTTTGTCTATGTCTTTAAAATAAGCATGTTTTTAAAATAACAACATTTTAATAAATTCTAAAAGCCAGTATTTTTTTCCAAAATTTCAACTGAAAATACTCTGAGTACCAATTTCCCTAAATAATCTTGAACAATCTCTCTGAATTAAAATTGTCCGAGGGTAAAATCACCAATATTAATTAAGTTTGAAAGGTTTTCACCATTTTGTAAACTACTAAACAGATTTAAAAGAAATGGTTATTTTAACCTAAGGTTTAGAGCTTTTTCAATAATATTGAACTGAATCCAGTATTATGGGCTCAAACTGATACGTGCAAGAGGCCTTGGTCCATTTGATTATTGCTCGGTTATTTTCAGTTGATAGCCTGTAGAAAGACAAAAAATGTGGCCCAATATTTGACAGAGTAGCAGTATTCCTTGAGAGCAGGCAATAGGGAATTCATTCTTCAAGTGACTCAGTTTAAATAACCCTGTTACAATCAACATACGCTGAATCAGTGCAAAGGATCCCCTCCAAATCTATCTCATTATAGCTCAGAGGAGACAAGATTAACATTTTGCGATGGCCTACTGAAATCCCGGACTTTAACACAATTGAGATGCTGTGGTAGGGCCTGGCAGTTCTTATTCAAAACCTTCCAATATAGCTGAATAATAAAATGAAAAAAAAAAACCTGCAAAGCAGAGTGGGCTAAAAGTCTTCAAAATGGATGTGAAAAACTGATCTCCAGTTTCCAGAAGTGTTCGCCACAGGTATTACTGTGAAAGGTACCACAACCATTTATTAAGTTTAGGGAGGGACCACTAACTCCCTTTTTGGGGGAAGAGACCAACAGGGCACTTTTTGCTATGGGTGATACATGTGTTGGACAACCTAAGAAATTATAACTACAGAACTATTAAAAATTATTGTTTCATGTTTTATCATTTTTCTCCCTGTCTTGTATTGCATTTTTATGAAGACCTGAAGTCCTTTAGCCTGAAAAATGAGCATAGAGCCAATAAGGAGGGGGACAAAGACTTTCTCACAGCACTAAATTAACCGCAAAAAAGAGATAATTTTCAATGAGAAAACTCATTCCCTTTCTTTGTTGCATATTGAGTTATAAACACACTTTGAGGTAACCTTAGACACTGGCACCTTAAGTTGTAATTGTACCTGGAATACATCACTTTATATAGAGTATTCATGAAGAAATGGTGCCCTAGAACTATTCAAAAGATGAAAGCTACTAAGTTTGCAAAGGTGGTATACACATTGTATGAATAAAACATAACATGAGTGGCGAGAACAGGCCCTTCAGCCCAACTAGGCTTGCCAGTGTCTTTTTACTATTGTGAGTATATCACTTCAGATACTCAATGACTCAATGGTATCTAGCTTTAAGTCAAGATTCCCAAGGTTTCTGCCTCAACAATATGGTCAGGCAAGCTATTCCACACCAAAATTACTCTTTGGGTGAAAAAATATTTCCTAATATCAGTGCTAAATTTACCCGTGGTCAACTTCCATTTGTGACCCCGAGTTCTACTAACAAAACTCGGCCAAAGGAATCCTACATAATTCACTTTGTTAATCCCTTAAACATATTTAGACCTCAATCAGATCACCCCTAAGTCTCCTTTTCCTAAGACTAAAGCAATTAAGGATCTTCAGCCTGTTCTCATAGCTTTCATCTTATATACCTGGAATTAGCTTAGTGGCTTTTCTCTGAACTTTTTCTAGAGCCTCTATATCTTTCTTAAAATATGGTCTCCAGAACTGCGCACAATACTCCAGATGTGGTCAGACGAATGTGTTGTATAAGATAGGCATGGGCAACGCTCTACATAAACTCTAATGCAATGCGTAACAGCTGAACTGGGGCGGTAAACAAGCCTCAGAAAACTTATAAAAAAATGATGTAAATAGCATTTTCATACAAAAAGAACACCATGGTTTGATTAAAAGCAACCTTTTCAATAGGACACCCGCATTTCATACATGAACTCTTCGTATTACGGCCAAAAATGCGATTTGAACAGAGCTATTGTTCACCCGTTGGATGAATGCGTGACCTCAATTTGCGCCATGTTTACAAATTTTCAAGTACACGGCGTGGCAAAAATATCCATTTAGGAGGTAGATTTCAAATAGCCCGCCCCGATGTGATATCCCAGCTACGGCCCCGATTGGCTTGCAGCCATCTAAATTGAGAAATTACGAGTCTGTTCGTCCAGGCTAGACCTCCAGGGGATGTGAAATAAATTCGACAGAAGTTGGTGAAGTTCATCGTGAGTTCGCCGTGAATTCTTCTCAACAATAGCAAGAAAGGTGGGCGTATTTTTACTCTACCCTACATAGTTAGGGTCACAGGATATTCTGTCAACAATTTGTGAAGTTTCAGTAAAATATACCAAGGAATAAACCGGCGCCAGGCGTTTGAAGCCCACTGGTCACCATTTGTGCCATCGCCACTTCAACTGGCTGGACGCCAGCGCTGTGATGCTTTCGACCAGATTTCGTCAGTGTGTGAAATGAATTGTCTTACTAGTGCCGTGCGGTCGGAGGTTAGTTTGGTGAGGCAGAATTCGTCCCTTTGCTTGATTAGCAATCAGACGATTAACTAGTTTAGTAAGACTATTCGACAGAATGACGGGCCAGTTTAAATTTCATGGCGTTATTGCTCAGTACGCCGAACCTGAAATGCTCGCTAGACAGCAGGTTTTGCGGCGTGCTTCCAGGAAGCGAAGCAATGTCATCAACAAATATGAAAACCGTACGACTTATGCAGAGTTCAATGCTTAATCAATATACAATGTATTCTCCTTTAAATACACGCAAAAAAAAAAAAAAAAAAAGGGCGCTTATTTTCAGTCTTCTTTCATAATCCAATTAACAATGTTTAAACGATATACAGAATTACCGAGAGCCGAGAATTTTTCCTAATTGATTATTCAGACTTCCATCCTTGCAGTCTCAAATTGAAGCGTGAATGAATATTTTTGTCATTATCTCCTCTATCAGTATACGGGCTTCCTATAGGCTTGGCCTTAATTGTTTTGATTGTCAATCAGGAATAGTACGAGGGAACAGGTTCACAAAACCCTGTGATAAAAGTTTGGGTGACTGCCTTACCTCACTGCACGTCTCTGGCTTCCTGTAAGAAAGTACTGCAAATATGCAGTTTAAGTGAGCATTTCAAGTTCGATGTACTGAGTAATAACGCCATGAAACTTAAAACCGCCCATCATTCTGCAGAATTGTCTTACTAAACTAGTTAATCGTCTGATTGCTAATCAAGCAAAGGGGAGGTTTCTGCCTCACCAAACTAACCTCCGACTGCACGTCACTGGGACATAGTAAAAAACAGTGCAAAGGTTTTTGTTTAAAATCACCATGGGTTATTGAAGGGGGAACATTTGATTCATTTCGTAGCAGTGGGAGGGCAAACAACTGCCGGCATCAGCGACGTCATTGCATTTTATATAGTACTGGACGAGTAGCGTTAACGTTTGCCCTCCCACCGATAATTTTGACATTTTTGCAGGCCATTGATCCAAAAAAAAATTCACAGGCAACCCATTCATACCATTTTTTTATATCAATGCAAAACCTAATGTTTGTTGAACATAATTGGGTGAAATTCAATGCATTTTCCATTAAAAAGGGCCTAGGGGGCGCTGCTGTACTTCAGAAAAGGGGTAGATGACTTTAGCATCAATTATTTCTGTTAGGGTACCCTAATGGATAATTTGGCTTGGTTTATTTCTGAATAGACTGTATTTTCGAAAATGCCCTCAGGCTTCACCCCCCAATTTTCACAATGGGTTTTGTTGAAAAATGCCGAAATCAGCCATTTTTGGGACCTTGTGGCTCTGAGACCCTTTCCTGTAAAGGCGTTGGACTTGTGGCAAACTCTTCGTCTGTGTCTTCTGTACTTAACTGCAAAAAATCATTAGAAAATAATAAACACTTTGTTCTCAGCAACTCAAGAAATGTTGTCATTTTATTCATTTGTATTGCCCATGCCTATATAAGAGAAGTATGACCTCCTTGGATTTGTACTCAATACTTTTGGCAATGAATCCCAGCATCCGATTGGCTTTTTTTAACTGCTACGGCACAATGGCTAGAACCTGTGAGGGTCTGGTCAACAATCACTCCCAGATCTTTTTCATATGGAGCACATTTCAGTTTTAAACCTCCCATTAAGTATTCCTGTCTAATATTTTTATTACCTACATGTACAACCTTGCATTTCGCTGCATTAAATTTCATTTGCCACATTTCTGCCCAATTCTGGATTTTATCCAAATCATCCTGAATCACTTTAGTGGACTCTAAACTACTTGCCAAACCTCCCAATTTAGTATCATCTACAAATTTAACTAATTTGCTCTCGATATTCCTATCAAGGTCATTAATGTAAATGAGCAACAGCAAGGGTCCCAACACTGATCCCTGAGGGATGCCACTCCCCACGATAGCTAGCTCAGATGAGATTCCACTGACCACCACTCTTTGTGTTCTGTCCTGTAACCAGTTTTGAATCCACTCCAGAGTACCTCCAGTAACTCCAATTGAGCTCATTTTAAAATATTAGTCTCTTTTGCGGTACTGTATCAAATGCTTTCTGAAAATCCAAGTATATGATGTCATAAGCCCTGCTCTGGTCATAAGTCTTGGTGGCCTCTTCAAAGAATTCCAGATGGTTCATTAGGCATGACCTTCCCTTATGGAAACCATGTTGGCTATCCCTCAAGATATTATTACGTTCAAGAAATAATTCCAGCTCGTCTTTTATGATAGATTCCAGTATTTTGCATGCAATGCAAGTTAAACTGACTGGCCTGTAATTTCCTGGCTCAGTATGTCCCTTTTCTTATATATTGGTATTATATTGCCCTGATTCCAATCATTTGGTATTTCTCCAGTTTCTAAAGACTGTCTGAAGATAGCTGAGAGCAGTTTAAAGATGATCTCACTAACTTCCCTGAGCACTCTAGGATATAAGCCATCAGGACCCGCCGCCTTATCTGCATTTAGTTTATGCAACTTGTCTCATACTTCATTATCTCTAACCTCAATTTCCGCTAAATAATCTTGAGCATTGGGCGTGCCCTCTGGCTGAATTAAAAACCCGCTCCGAGGTAAAATTCTCAACTAAGTAACTGTTTAAGGTATCTGCAATATCCTTGTTATCATATAGCAGCAATCCATCTTTATTCTTTATGCACTTAACCTCCTCTTTGACTTTCCTTTTTCTGCTACAGTACTGAAAGAAGTGCTTAGGATTAGTTTTTGCCCCTTCCGCTATTTGCCTTTCATACATGTCTCTGTAATCCCAACTATGTCATGGCTCTCACTAATCATAACGGCCTCAAGTTCTGGAAATTTATTTTTTATGCTTCTTGTATTCAAATAAAAACATTTCAGGCTATTACAAATGCTCTTCCCCTTCGATTTCCCAGATTCCTGCTGCTCCAAGCCCCCCACTACGCTTTGTTGCTTTAAAAATTTATCATCAATAGTGGATGTAGCGCTGTCAGCTTCCATCAGGGCAGTCTGCATTTCCCTATGTATAACACTGTCTAACCTCCCTGCCCCCCAAGTCACTAGTTTAAATAACCCTGTGCTACCCTCAACATACGCTGACCCAGTGCAAAGGTACCCCTCCAGTTCAGGTGTAGCCCGTCCGTCTTGTACAGGTCACCCCTGTACCAGAAGAAGTTCCAATGCCCCATAAACCTGTACCCCTCTTTCCTACACCAGGTTCGTAACCACGTGTTAAACCTCCGGATAAAATTTTGCTTCCCTCTGCTTGCACATGGTACCGGTAGAATCCCGGAGAAAACTACTATGGAGGATCTGTTCCTAAGCTTTTCAGCTAATTCCACAAATTTCTCTTGCAGAACCTCACACCTACCCTTACCTATATCATTTGTCCCAACATGGATCATGACCACTGGATCCCTCCCTGCTCTGGCCAGGAGCTTGTCCGCACGCTCCAGGAGGTCTCCTACCTGGGCACCAGGCAGGCAACACACCGTAATGAGAATCCTTGTTGCGCAAACAGACTAAGCTGTCTATTCCTCTAATAATTGAGTCCCCCACTACCACTAACTCCCTTTTCTGAGGGGAAGAGACCAACAGGGCACTTTGTTGCTCATCAATCTCCCCACTCTCAGGGTCTGGGGCTAAGTCGAGTTCCTGCAAGTGCCGGAATTGGTTGGAAATCTCAACCACTGGAGGAGCTGTCGATGTACAGCGTGCACACCCTTTCATGCGCTGACGTCCTACAGTCACCCAACTTTTTCTCCCTGCCTGCTCTGTGGTCTCCGCACAACCCTGCTTTGGCGGACACACCATTTCTCTAAATGACATACAACTCAGTTCCTTCAGGAACTCTACAGATTGCGAACTATGTTGTGCTGCCAACTGGCCCTGAAGATCAAGGATCTTGCTCTCCAGATGCTCAATTAGCTGACACCGGTGGCAGACAAACACACCCTGGAAATCTCTTTCCAGAAGTGCGATCATTCTGCAACTGTCGCATAGTTTTGTCCACATTTGAACCCCCTACCTAATGACCTCGCTCACCCGGGATAACAAAGAAAATTATTGTTGCTAAGACAGAAGCTCAGGAACCACAATTTATTAACCTGAGAAGCCCTAAGCAGCAGTCATGATAGAAACCATGGGGAAACTATGTAAATGGATGATAATAATAAGCCTCTTTAAGCAGGGCTTAGTTTGAGTTAACAAAAATGAAATACCAAATTGAGACAAACTCGATATGTAATAAGCACTAAGATGGCTGACTTGATTTTATATATTCCCAGTCCTATGAATAAAAGAGTCAAAAAATATCACAGGGCTTAGCTCAGAATCCAGATAATCACAGACTGGCTTCCTCAGATTCTGTTCTCAGATGAAAGCCTCCAATATCCAGCTAAGTGATGAACGGAAAATGCCAATAACCAATACACAATATCGATATGGGTTACTAATTCCTGTATTGTTGTCATGCCTCGCTCTCAACGCTCCTCATCACCGGAGTATTGACCACCAGTCTGCTCCAGCTCCAGCCCTTCTATCACCATCACCTATCTCTTTTTATTCTATTATGTGCTTATGTACTCCTCTCACCCCAGTAAACCTTGCAAAGTCTTTGTTTCACCATCCAGTTTAGACTAACTGTTCCCACTGAATCTGCATTTAATTCTAAGACTGCTTCAGTGCTTCAGTCTTCAATTCCCCCTTTTGTGTCTTATAGTTATCATTTGTCCTTGTGTATTTTCCGCATGTTGTCTGAAGCCCTGCTTCAGACAATAAAGATACCTATTCTTCACATTTTGATCCCCTGTGCTTCATCTTTGCATCAGTGCAGTGGGTCAACTATCAAAATCTATTTCTTTTTAATACAAATACACAATATTACCATTGCTATCGTGTTGAGAGGACCCTTTAAAAATTCAGCATTCAAGTTTTCCATCATTATTAAGCCCTCAAGGAAAAAAGAGTTTGTTTCCAAAATGATGAAATAAGTGCCAAAATTACGAAAATTGAGATAATACCATAGAGCAATGGCCCTGTGCTTCTGACACATGGTGCAAAAATCCATTTTTAGAAATTCATACCAGAAGGTGTTGTGATGGCTGGTGTTTCGAGATGCCAAACGCAGTGGCCGGAACGAAAGGAAGCACAGGAATGCAAGAGAGACAAACAGACAAAATAGGAGAGAGAGACTCGCGCTTCCAAAGGACATAAATCCAGTCCGAGCGAAACAAGGAAGCACACCGAGCTAGACAGTACGAAACAAAGAAAAAATCTCGGGAACCGAGATAAAAAGACAAAGCACCAGACGGTGCACACAAAGAGAAAAGGAAAGAGAAAGATTCCCTTGACTAACACTTTCCTTTTTTGCAAATAATTCCTCAACACTTCTCTAGCTAGAGATCTTGTGGGCTACAGTGCAATGACAACACTGACACTCTAGCAAAGGCGGCGAGGCGGTTTAAATGGAGTCCGGGCGCCGCCCACAATTGATGCCAGCTGGCCAAAGAATCCGATTGTGGGCAAAACGATATCGTCCCAGACGAGAGTAACAAAGAAAGCTCGCCAGCCTCCAAAAACCATGACAGGACCCCGCCTCTAAGGGACAGCTCCAGAAGTCCCTAGGGAACCCCGTGCGCCGAACTCAGAAATAAGCGTGGGATCCAGAATATCCCGAGAAGGGACCCAGCAGCGCTCCTCAGGGCCATATCCCTCCCAGTCAAAAAGGAACTGGACCCAACAACCAACACGCCTCTCGGCAAGAATGCGGCGCACGGTGTAAACCGGCCCCCCCCAACCATTCGCGGTGGTGTCGGGGGTGTGTCGGCAGGTGCTAGGACGCTAGCGCTAACTGGCTTAATCCGAGAGACATGGAATGATGGATGGATGCGTAAAGATCTAGGGAGCTTTAACTGGACAGTGACCGGATTGATCTTCTGCACTATCTTGAACGGGCCAATATAGCGGGGCGCCAGTTTTAGGGATTCTACCTTCAAGGGGAGGTCCCGGGTAGACAGCCAAACTCTCTGACCGACCCGATAAGATGGGGCCAAACGACGCCCTTATCAGCGGCGGATTTTTGTTTGAGCCCCGAGCGCAACAGAGAAGAACGGACTGTGGTCCAAACTGAACTACAGCGACGAATGAAATGGTTGACCGAAGGAACCTCAGAATCATCCTCAGTCTCAGGAAACAATGGGGGTTGGTAACCCACCTGAGCTTCAAACGGGGAAAGACCCGTGGAGGAATTACTCAGTGAGTTATGGGAATACTCGGCCCATGCTAAAAATCAACTCCATGAGGATGGATTATCCACCGCTAAACATCGAAGAGTGTTTTCCAAAGACTGATTAGTACGCTCAGTCTTCCCGTTGGTCTCTGGGTGGAACCCAGAGGAGAGACTCACAGTGGCCTCCAACTGTTTGCAGAACGCCCGCCAGAATCTGGCCGTAAACTGAGGGCCTCGGGTCAGAGACAACTTCTTGCGGAATCCCATGTAGCCAGAACACATGATTAACCACAAGAAGGGCCGTCTCCCACGCTGAAGGCAGCTTGGGTAGCGCGACAAAATGAGCGGCCTTAGAAAAACGGTCAACCACGACCAGGATGACCGTGTTGCCTTCAGACACAGGCAGCTCAGTAATAAAATATGCGTCCAAGGATGCCTGGGAACGGGCAATGGTCGCAGCAGACCAGAGGGAGGGAGGTGGGAAGTTTTGTTCCTGGAGCATATGCCACAGACAGCAACAAACTCCCGAATGTCCCTCATCATACCGGGCCACCAAAAACGTCGGGCCAGGAACCGCTTGGTCCGATGGGCTCCCGGGTGCCCTGCCAAGCGGGAAGAGTGTCCCCACTGGAGGACCTGTGGCCTAACCCTAGGCGGGACAAACAAACAGCCAGGAGGCTCCCCCCCAGGACTGGGATCGGTCTTCAAAGCCTCCTGAACCACCGCCTCAATCTCCCATTGAATGGGCGCCACAATCTGAGCAGCCGGAATAACTGGCTCCGGGGTAGGATCGCGATCAGAGCGGTCGTACATTCGCGACAAGGCGTCAGACTTAATGTTTTTAGAGCCAGGGCGGTAAGTTAGCGTGAAATTAAAGCAGTTAAAGAACGATGACAACCGAGCCTGCTGGGAATTGCGTCGCTTGGTTTGCTGAATATACTGGAGATTTTTATAGTCTGTCCATACCACAAACAGGTGTTCAGCTCCCTCCAACCAGTGGCGCCACTCTTCAAGCGCCAGCTTGACCGCCAATAATTCCCGGTCACCAGTGCTGTAATTCCTCTCCGCGGCGGACAAAGACCGGGAGAAGGATGCGCATGGGTGTAGCTTATTATCCCAAAGGGGCGCTGGGACAAAATGGCCCCCACGCCAACCTCTGAAGCATCCACCTCCACCACAAATGGGAGGGAGGGATCGGGCAAAACCAGAATGGGCTCTGAGCTAAAGCGTTTCTTTATTTCCTGAAAGGCAGCATCAGCCGCTGGAGACCAAAAACACGCTGAGGAGGTATTCCTCCTGGTGAGCGCAATAATGGGGGCAGCAACTGCGCTAAAATTACGGATAAACCTCTGATAAAAATGAGCAAAGCCCAAGAAGCATTGGACCTCCTTAACATTTTGAGGGGCAGGCTAATTCCTGACCACAGCCACCTTGTCCGGGTTTATGTGGACCGACCCCTTGTAAACAATAAAGCCAAGGAACGAGCCCGTTTGGGCGTGAAAGACACATTTCTCAGCCTTGACAAAAAGCTTAGCATTAAGGAGGGCCTCAAGCACACGTCTGACGTGTTGTTTATGCTCCGAGAGTGTTGAAGAAAAAATCAAAATGTCGTCAAGATAAATGAAGACGAATTTCTCCAACATCTCTTGGAGGACGTCATTAACGAGCGCCTGAAACACCGAGGGGGCGTTAACCAATCCGAACGACAAGACCAAATATTCGTAGTGCCCGTTGTGAGTGTTAAATGCCGTTTTCCATTCGTCCCCCTCCCGAATGCAAACTAAGTTATAAGCATTACGGAGATCTAGCTTGGTAAAAAAATGACGCCTCCTGCAGACGTTCAAACGTGGAATTCATCAACGGAAGGGGGTATCGGTTTTTAATGGTGATTTTATTCAAACCCCTATAATCAATACAGGGTCTCAAACCGCCATCCTTTTTCCCACAAAAAAAACCCCCGCCCCGGCAGGAGACATGGACGGCCGAATAAAACCATTAACCTGAATATATTCTGGCATGGCCTTACGCTCAGGCCCTGACAGAGAGTATAGCGAACCCCTAGGAGGAGTAGTACCAGGGTAGAGATTGATCTCAGAATCGCAGGCGATGAGGAGGTAAAGTTGAGGCTCGTTGTTTACTAAAAACCTCGGCGAGATCAGCATAATCATTAGGAACATTAGAAGGCAAACCAAAGTTTAGGGTGGCCCCCAATTCCTCACCCTGTTCAGAACCTAACGTCTCTGTGACTGATTCAGAAACGGAAAAATCCTTTTAAAGGTAATCGTCCTCTGGCTGACGCCAATCAAATTGAGGATCCCATTCCAACCCCTCCTCTGCCCCTTTTTCTAGTTTTGGAGGGTACGGTGAGACAACCTCCTCACACTCGCTCCAGGCATCAGCCTGCCCCATAGCTTGATGTCTGGGAAAACAAGTCACATTCTCTCTACAGTGGGACCTACAATTGGCGCCCCAGTGGACGATAGGATTATTCTGTTCCCCCCAAGTGATGCAAGGCGTATGTTCCTGTAGCCAAGAATGCCTGAAAACAATGGGAAAAGCAGGGGAACTGATTATAAAGAACCGAACCTCCTCAGAATGGCCACCAAAGGAAATGAACATATTTAGCGGTTCAGAAACCTCGGTTATAACTCCCGTTCCAAGCGGGCGACTGTCCAAAGTTCTCACAGAGCTTGGCTGTGAAAGAGGACAGGTGGGAACGGAGTGCCTCTTAGCCTACTCAACATCCATGAAACAATTCACGGCGCCTGAATCCACGAACGCTTTAATAATAACTCTTGCTCCCCACAGTCAGTTCAACAGGGATTAGTATTCGGAAGGGAAATTGGGTCTGCCCCTCTAACGCCCCCCAAACCGCTAGAGGGATTTCCTGTTTTCCCTGAAGCTTCGGGCAACGTGATGGGTATGACCCGGTTTATTACAATTAAAGCAGGCATTCTTCTGCGAGCAGGTTTGTGAGTCCGACTCTCAAACGAGCTATCAACTTGCATGTCCTCCACCGGAGTGGAATTTTCAATGGGTGGAATAGGAACCGCACACTCGCCACTAGCAGCCTTGGACCCATTGTCAGCAAGCAGCAATCTGTTTAGTTTCTCCCTGTTACGTTCACGGATGCGATTGTCAATTCGCACCGCAGTGCGAACTAAAGAATTGAAAGTCGAACAGGGCTCCAATGTAGCCAACGCGTCTTTTACCTCCTCAGAGAGAGCATGACTGAACACAGTCATAAGAGGAGCCTCTGGTCAGCCTGTCTCTGTCGCCAGGGAGCGAAATAAAATAGAAAAGTCTGCGGTACTTTCTTTGCCCTGTTTCAGATGCATCAAACGCGTAGCCGCGTCCTGACCACAAACATCCTGATCAAAACTGACACCATCTCCCTAACAAGAGCCTCCACAGAATTTACGACCGGTGAATTAGATCTGATAAGTGGGCCGACCCAAGTGAGTGCTATGCCAGCCAACAGGGATAATATAAATGCCACCCGAGAATCCACATTAGCAAATCGTGACGGCTGAGCCTTAAAAAATGTCTCACATTGGGCAATGAAATCCGTACATTTTCCGGCCTTGCCACTATATCTTTGGGGCAATTGTAATTTTGGTTCTCGAGGAATGTGTGTGGGCGATGCTTGTGCAACATTTTGTGAAACTTGTGTAGACAGGGATCTGATACTCTCAGTCAAGCTTAACAGAACGCTGTCCTGTTTTTGCAACGAATTCTTCTGAAGGCGGAGTCTCTGAGCCAAACCAGCCTGCTGGTTGCCCAGGCTGGAGAGCCCCTTGCCGAGACCAGAAAGCATAGCTTGCTGGCTGTTGACAACCTTTTCAATCTCGGCCACAGCTGACGTCTCCATGTTGGCTAGCGTGTACTGTGATGGCTGGTGTTTCGAGACGCCAAACGCAGTAGCCGGAACGAAAGGAAGCACAGGAATGCAAGAGAGACAAACACAGACAAAATAGGAGAGAGAGACTCGTGCTTCCAAAGGACATAAATCCAGTCCGAGCGAAACAAGGAAGCAGAGCGAGCTAGACAGTACGAAACAAAGGAAAAATCTCGGGAACTGAGATAAAAAGACAAAGCACCAGACAGTGCACACAAAGAGGAAAGGAAAGAGAAAGATTCCTTTTACTAACTAACACTTTCCTTTTTTGCAACTAATTCCTCAACACTTCTCTAGCTAGAGATCTTGCAGGCTACAGTGCAATGACAACACTAACACTCTAGCAAAGGCGGCGAGGCGGAACTTGGGTTTAAATAGAGTCCGGGCGCCGCCCACAATTGATGCCAGTTGGCCAAAGAATCCGATTGTGGGCAAAACGATATCGTCCCAGACGAGAGTAACAAAGAAAGCTCGCCAGCCTCCAAAAACCATGACAGGTGTATTTTTTCATGGTCAAAGTTTCTGTTTTTCTATAAAATGCAATCGGCGCCAACATAGAAAAAGCTGATTTACTGAAAATGAGTAAAATGGATATATTGTGTTTTGGAAACAGACTCTTCAAATATAAAATAGGAAGCAGAGCCAAGTCAGAAAATGCCCTCTCTTGGAAAGTCTTGTCCCTATAAATCAATCTCACAGCCTAAGTAGGAGTTATAGATATTTAATCCAATAGGAGACAAGCTTTTCTTTCAAATAGTGTTTTGCATCAGTTAGAATCTTATTTTTGAGGAGTCGCAAATCTAACTCATAAAGAGATCTTGTTAAATGCATTTTTCCATTGCATTACTGGGCCCAGACAATAGAATTCAGGAGAATTAAAGAATCATTAGTTTACCCTTTTCACCACGTTGCTAACTATTCTGTTATTGAATTTTCCTTTTTTACTTGAAACATACTTCAAGAGCAATCATAAAGCCTGGATAAGATGCATATGACTAAGACAAACGGTATGTTGTACAACTTGTTCATTTCAGTTTCTTACATTCTGTAGTATTTTACATATTGGTATGTTTCCTATAATTATAAAAGACAACTCTTAGCTTATGCTGAAAGTGCATAATTTCCATACTACAGAACACAAAGCAGGTGGGCAGTGGTGGCACCAGAACTGGAAATTGGGGGGGGGAAGAAAATCCCTTTAAAACAAATATTAGTTTAGACTTGTTCTCAGTCATTTTCCAAATTAACAATGCATTCACTCCAAAAACACTCCACACTATCAGGCCTTGCTAGGTCTCCCCGTTAAAGTAAGAGGACAATCATTCATTTGGATGTGCGTTTTGCATTGAAATCAACGTTATTCAAAATTACATGAAGGCGTTTCAAATGGTCTTTTATTTCATTTCAACAATTTAAACGATGATGAGGTGCAGGTTAAATCGCCTGATGTGTCGAAAAGTTAGCACGGAAGTTCCAGAACAGTTTGTCTTTCTTAAAGCATGGGCCTATTTATAAGTAAATTATTTTTCTGTACTGAATTTAACCCATTATTTTGTCGCTGTTGGATCGCAATGTTTTCCTTCAGAAAAGGAATATCAACTCAATTACATGGCAAGCAAACAGTCTGGATCCCAATCAAATTGAAAATTTATGGTGGAAATTTCAAATAATGGTCCATAACAAGACCCCGTCCAATACAAAGCTGATCAGTCAACTGCAATTTGAGAAAGTTGGAACCAGCTTGTTGGTGAATATTGTTTTTCCTAAGACTCAAAGAATTCAGGCTGTCATAAAAACCTGAGGAGGAGCAACAAAGTACTACAAGTAATTCTGATTTTTTTGTAGATGATTCTCCTCCAGAGAATGTGTCGAAGTGTCCTTGAGCAAGACGCTGAACCCCGCACTGCTCCTGATGTGCAGGTTGGCGCCTTGCATGGCAGCCTCCGCCATCAGGGTGAACGAGAGGTACAATTGTAAAATGCTTTGGGGTCATGTGACTAGAAAACTGCTACATAAATGCAGTCCATTTACCATTCCTATAAAGTAAAGAATCTCTGAATGAACAAACTATAAGAGTGGTGATTTCATAATTTTGCCCGGGCTTGTACCATTATTATTTTCCTTTATTATTATTTTCTTTTATTACAGAGAAGTCCCACTGAGACCGAGGTCTCTTTTTCAGGGGAGCCCTGAATACAATAAAACAAATACAAAGTGTGTGACAGACAGAGCATAGTAATATTCACACAATTACATACAACAACTGCAGAATAAAGGAAAACAAACTTTAAAATACAGTTAAAATAAATAAAAATAATAATAATTAAAAAAAATAAATAAAACATTCAAGTGCAAAGGACAGAGAACAAGTTCAAGGTTAAAACTAAAGGCAAGTACATCTGGCCTCCTCAAGTAACATCTCCCCTAGTTGATTCTTGAAGGATTCATAGGGAATGAGGCAGTCAAGCTTCAGAGAGTCTTGGCATCTATTCCAGACATAAGGTGCAGATGAGCTAAAAGCAGAACAGCCCAAATTTGTCCTAGTCCTGGGTGACTCTAACAAAATCCACACTTGCGATCTAACATGCTGGCTTCGGATTTTGAAGGACAAAAGCCTAGTTAGATATGAAGGAAGCTTGCCAAGCAATGCTTCATAAATAAATAAAATACAATGGAGCATCCTTGTAAAATAAAGGGAAAACCACCCAACAGAACTATATTACACACAGTGATGAGTGCGGAAACAATCTCCAGTGATAAAACGCAGAGCGCTGTGATAAATAGCGTCCAGAGGTCTCAAAGTACTAACAGAGGCACTTTTTACACTTAACCATTTACACTTTTTTCTTTATAAAGCGACTTTGAGTATTTAATAAAACGCTATATGAATTACATGTATTATTACATTATTAGTAGCCTACTGATTGCACAAATTACTTACCAGGCAGGCTGCAGATGACATGACTAGCGGTGTCGCAGCTCCGCTGCCAGCTGGTCCCTCATTGCCCCTGCTACTGCTGGCACTATATCAGCATTTGGAGTCGGCACCTGCACTTCAGCTTGCCGCCTTCTATAGTCCGGTAATAATCTACCCAGCTAGCAGGGAACGTTCCCACAACATTGGCTAACATTCCCTACAAGTTCTGATTATGTTTTAAAGAAAACATTTTTATCTAATGTTCAAAGAATGTTTATAATGTCAAATAATGTTCCTAAAATGTTGTATGTTAACAAAGGAAGAATGTTTTAGGGGCAACATTCCGAGGATGTTTTGGGGATGTTGTTGAGGTAATTTATGATAGAATGGTCTTCTATAAACATTCCCACAATGTTACATGATAACAAAGGAAGAACAATCTTGAAGCAACATTTTGAAAATGTTGTCAGGATGTTATCGATGCCTCAGATTACGAAAGTTTTTACATAAAACATCACTACAATGTTAAATGATAACAAAGGAAAAATATTCTCGAAGCAACATTTTGAAAATGTTGTCAGGATGTTATTGATGCATCACATTACAAAACGTTTTTCGTAAAACATTCTTGTAATATGATATGTTAACAAACGTAGAACATTTTGTCTGCAACATTCTGAGGATGTTTTGGGGATGTTGTTGAGGTAACATATGATAGAATGGTCTTCTATAAAACATTCCCACAATGTTACATGATAACAAAGGAAGAACAATCTCGTAGCAACATTTTGAAAATGTCAGGATGTTATTGAGGCCTCAGATCACAAAACATTATTCATAAAACATTCCTGCAATGTTACATGATAACAAAGGAAGAACAATCTCAAAGCAACATTTTGAAAATGTCAGATGTTATTGAGGCCTCAGATCACAAAACGTTATTCATAAAATATTCTTGTAATATGATGTGTTAGCAAAGGTAGAACATTTTGTCTGCAACATTCTGAGGATGTTTTGGGAATGTCGTTGAGGTAACATGATAGAATGGTCTTCTATAAAACATTCTCACAATATTACATGATAACAAAGGTAGAACATTCTTGAAGCAACATTTTGAAAATGTTGTCAGGATGTTATCGATGCCTCAGATTACGAAAGGTTTTACATAAAACATCACTACAATGTTAAATGATAACAAAGGAAAAATATTCTCGAAGCAACATTTTGAAAATGTTGTCAGGATGTTATTGATGCATCACATTACAAAACGTTTTTCGTAAAACATTCTTGTAATATGATATGTTAACAAACGTACACCATTTTGTCTGCAACATTCTGAGGATGTTTTGGGGATGTTGTTGAGGTAACATATGATAGAATGGTCTTCTATAAAACATTCCCACAATGTTACATGATAACAAAGGAAGAACAATCTCGTAGCAACATTTTGAAAATGTCAGGATGTTATTGAGGCCTCAGATCACAAAACATTATTCATAAAACATTCCTACAATGTTACATGATAACAAACGAAGAACAATCTCAAAGCAACATTTTGAAAATGTCAGGATGTTATTGAGGCCTCAGATCACAAAACGTTGTTCATAAAACATTCCTACAATGTTACATGATAACAAAGGAAGAACAATCTCAAAGCAACATTTTGAAAATGTCAGGATGTTATTGAGGCCTCAGATCACAAAACGTTATTCATAAAATATTCTTGTAATATGATATGTTAGCAAAGGTAGAACATTTTGTCTGCAACATTCTGAGGATGTTGTGGGAATGTTGTTGAGGTAACATGATAGAATGGTCTTCCATAAAACATTCCCACAATGTTACATGATAACAAAGGAAGAACATTCTCGAAGCAACATTTTTAAAATGTTGTCAGGATGTTATCGATGCATCAGATCACGAAACGTTTTTCATAAAACATTCCTACAATGTTACATGATAACAATGGAAGAACAATCTCGTAGCAACATTTTGAAAATGTCAGGATGTTATTGAGGCCTCAGATCACAAAACGTTATTCATAAAACATTCCTACAATGTTACATGATAACAAAGGAAGAACAATCTCAAAGCAACATTTTGAAAATGTCAGGATGTTATTGAGGCCTCAGATCACAAAACGTTATTCATAAAATATTCTTGTAATATGATATGTTAGCAAAGGTAGAACATTTTGTCTGCAACATTCTGAGGATGTTGTGGGAATGTTGTTGAGGTAACATGATAGAATGGTCTTCCATAAAACATTCCCACAATGTTACATGATAACAAAGGAAGAACATTCTCGAAGCAACATTTTGAAAATGTTGTCAGGATGTTATCGATGCATCAGATCACGAAACGTTTTTCATAAAATATTCCTACAATGTTACATGATAACAAAGGAAGAACAATCTCGTAGCAATATTTTGAAAATGTCAGGATGTTATTGAGGCCTCAGATCACAAAACGTTATTCATAAAACATTCCTACAATGTTACATGATAACAAAGGAAGAACAATCTCAAAGCAACATGTTGAAAATGTCAGGATGTTATTGAGGCTTCAGATCACAAAACGTTATTCATAAAATATTCTTGTAATATGATATGTTAGCAAAGGTAGAACATT
This sequence comes from Gymnothorax javanicus, assembly GCA_029692085.1. NCBI lineage: Eukaryota > Metazoa > Chordata > Actinopteri > Anguilliformes > Muraenidae > Gymnothorax > Gymnothorax javanicus. The sequence continues at coordinate 60,123,774 of CM056202.1, read as the reverse complement.
TTGTCTGCAACATTCTGAGGATGTTTTGGGAATGTCGTTGAGGTAACATGATAGAATGGTCTTCTATAAAACATTCCCACAATGTTACATGATAACAAAGGAAGAACATTCTTGAAGCAACATTTGGAAAATGTTGTCAGGATGTTATCGATGCCTCAGATTACGAAAGGTTTTACATAAAACATCACTACAATGTTACATGATAACAAAGGAAAAACATTCTCTAAGCAACATTTTGAAAATGTTGTCAGGATGTTATTGATGCATCGCATTACAAAACGTTTTTCGTAAAACATTCCTGTAATATGATATGTTAACAAACGTACACCATTTTGTCTGCAACATTCTGAGGATGTTTTGGGAATGTCGTTGAGGTAACATGATAGAATGGTCTTCTATAAAACATTCCGACAATGTTGCATGATAACAAAGGAAGAACAATCTCGAAGCAATATTTTGAAAATGTCAGGATGCTATTGAGGCCTCAGATCACAAAACGTTATTCATAAAACATTCCTACAATGTTACATGATAACAAACGAAGAACAATCTCAAAGCAACATTTTGAAAATGTCAGGATGTTATTGAGGCCTCAGATCACAAAACGTTATTCATGAAATATTCTTGTAATATGATATGTTAGCAAAGGTAGAACATTTTGTCTGCAGCTTTCTGAGGATGTTGTGGGAATGTTGTTGAGGTAACATGATACAAAACCCAAAACCAGTGAAGTTGGCACGTTATGTAAATCGTAGATAAAAACAGAATACAATGATTTGCAAATCCTTTTCAACTTATATTCAATTGAATACACTGCAAAGACAAGATGTTTAATGTTCAAACTGAGAAACTTTATTTTTTTTGCAAATAATCATTAACTTAGAATTTAAAGGCAGCAACACATTGCAAAAAAAAAAGTTGGCACAGGGACCTTTTTACCACTGTGTTACATCACCTTTCCTTTTAACGACACTCAGTAAACGTTTGGGAAATGAGGAGACCAATTTTTGAAGCTTTTCAGGTGGAACTCTTTTCCCATTCTTGCTTGATGTACAGCTTAAGTTGTTCAACAGTCCGGGGTCTCCGTTATATTTTTACGCTTCATAATCGCCACACATTTTCAATGGGAGACAGGTCTGGACTACAGGCAGGCCAGTCTAGTACCCGCACTTTTTACTACGGAACCATGCTGTTGTAACACGTGCAGAATGTGGCTTGGCATTGTCTTGCTGAAATAAGCAGGGGCGTCCATGAAAAAAAAGCGTTGCTTGTATGGCAACATATGTTGCCCCAAAACCTGTATGTACCTTTCAGCATTAATGGTGCCTTCACATATGTGTAAGTTGCCCATGCCTTGGGCACTAATACACCCCATACCATCACAGATGCTGCCTATAACAGTCCGGATGGTTCTTTTCCTCTTTGGTCCGGAGGACCACGACATCCAGTTTCCAAAAACAATTTGAAATGTGGACTCGTCAGACCACAGAACACTTTTTCCACTTTGCATCAGTCCAAATGAACTTGGTTATTCTGGGTGCTGTTGATAAATGGCTTTCGCTTTGCATTGTAGAGTTTTAATCGCACTTTGACGAACTGTAGTTACTGACAGTGGTTTTCTGAAGTGTTCCTGAGCCCATGTGGTGATGTCCTTTACACACTGATGTCGGTTTTGATGCAGTACCGCCTGAGGGATCGAAGGTCACGGGCATTCAATGTTGGAGCCTTGTAAACTACGTGCAGTGATTTCTCCAGATTCTCTGCGATATTACGGACCGTAGATGATGAAATCCTAAATTTCTTGCAATAGCTCGTTGAGGAATGTTGTTTTTAAACTGTTCGAAATCAGCTCACGCATTTGTTCACTAAGTGGTGACCCTCGCCCCCATCCTTGTTTGTGAATGACTGAGCATTTCAGGAAGCTGCTTTTATACCCAATCATGGCACCCACCTGTTCCCAATTAGCCCGTTCACCTGTGGGATGTTCCAAATAAGTGTTTGATGAGCATTCCTCAACTCTCTCAGTCTTTTTTGCCACTTGTGCCAGCTTTTTGAAACATGTTGCAGGCATCAAATTCAAATGAGCTAATATTTGCAAAAAATTACAAAGTTTACCTGTTCGAACATTAAGTGACTTGTCTTTGCGGTGTATTCAATTGAATATAGGTTGAAAAGGATTTGCAAATCATTGTATTCTGTTTTTATTTACGATTTACACAACGTGCCAACTTCACTGGTTTTGGGTTTTGTAGAATGGTCTTCCATAAAACATTCCCACAATGTACATGATAACAAAGGAACATTCTCGAAGCAACATTTTGAAAATGTTGTCAGGATGTTATCGATGCATTAGATCACGAAACGTTTTTCATAAAACATTCCTACAATGTTACATGATAACAAAGGAAGAACAATCTCGTAGCAACATTTTGAAAATGTCAGGATGTTATTGAGGCCTCAGATCACAAAACGTTAGTCATAAAACATTCCTACAATGTTACATGATAACAAAGGAAGAACAATCTCGTAGCAACATTTTGAAAATGTCAGGATGTTATTGAGGCCTCAGATCACAAAACTTTATTTATAAAATGTTCTTGTAATATGATGTGTTAGCAAAGGTAGAACATTTGGTCTGCAACATTCTGAGGATGTTTTGGGAATGTCGTTGAAGTAACATGATATAATGGTCTTCTATAAAACATTCCCACAATGTTACATGATAACAAAGGAAGAACAAAGTAACATTTGGACAACCCACACCCATCCCAACCCACACCAGCTCCAGGGAAGCAGCCTAAGTTACCTCCCCAAAGCCAACCAAGACACGACCAAACACAGCACAATAACATCTGCTAATCCACCCAGACTCCCAGCCATCCTGGGGCTGATAAACTGGCACGCATGCACGCACGCGCGCACACACACACACACACGCACACATGTACATGCATACATACATACATACATACAATTAGCCCCAAAATATGATAATTTAGGTCTGAATTTTTGTCCTTACCCTTGATGTTAAAGGAAAGAAAGGTGGAAAATGTTGACAAAAATCAGTTTAGGGCCTCATCCATGGGGGGCCACATTTTGCGCGCGGGGACGCATTTGCGCATATGCGCATCCATTGTGCATATGCGCTACCATGAGGCGCACGTAGAGCACAATCAGCTCGAAGAAGGAGAGAAAAAGAGACCTGTGATCTGTCCGCGCATGCATTGCTGCAATGATTGACAGCACTCGACATCTGACTAATCAGAGGGCTGCGTCAGCAGGCACTTGCAGAGCTGCAGCAGGTGAAGAGATGTCGACATGTCGTTATAAAGACGAGTCAGGAGCATATACATCCATGGTCAGGAGCGAGCAAGAGAGAAAAAAAGGCAAAACAAGAGGAAACTCGTGCTTCACTTGAAGGTGGGTATGTTGTTCAAATAAAACTTTGTGGCACTAACACCTAAGCTGCTACTTATTAGATAGGATCTCTGTCTCAATTCTCTGCCTAGACTGGAAAAAAAAAAAAAATCAGCCGCCCTGATTAACATTTATTGAATGTCCTGTTAACGCCCAATGCATTCACCTCTGTGAATTTTACCCCACCTCCTGAGGTAAAATGGTTGTATGTATTGATAGGCTATAAACTCACTCAGTCTGTTTGATCGTAGATTAGTATGTTTTCTTAGGACTGTAGACCGTACATACAACAATAGTGATAATAATAATATAATAATAGATAGCAATAGTTTTTTGTTAATATTAGCCTACTGGTCTGGTAGTAGTACTACTACTAGTAGTAGTAGTAGTAGTAGTAGTAGTATTTTGCATTATAGTCTATAATAATATATAGTAGTAACAGTAGCCTAGTAGTTTATTATTATTATTATTATTATCATCATTATTAGTTGCTGTTGTAGCAGTATTTGCATTGATTGCATTTAAATCCTTTTGAGGCTAGTATTTACATTAATTTAATTTTGTAGTTTACCATTAAGACCAAAACATATCTTAATCTGCTTGTATTTCTTGTCTGGATTTCTTACCATAACAGGGTCAATGCTGAAAATTGTCCACACATCGCCAGGGTCAAGGTACTAACTTTATTTACTTTTATTTTGTAAAACCTCTTTTGTACCTCCTGAGCTCCCGTAGTTCATTTGGGCTTCCGTAGCCCCTCCCTTCTTTCCCTCACTGCGCTGTTAAGCACTGTGGAGGGTAAGTTGTGTTCCAAACGCTGTTCCGTAATTTTACTGTTTTCTTTGTAATTTAAATCATTTATGTTAAAATGTTTGATGCACGTTGTTTATTATCATTTCCGATACATTACCTGGACATTTTTGTGCCGTTTTTAACCACTAAAATAAGTTTTGTGGATATTTTTATTTGTGTGTGTTAGGAACAGGGATTTAAGAGCCATTGTCTATAAGGTTCAGGTAGGTGGTGATAGTCACCTTCTTCAATTTTGCTGAAACTTTGGTGGTTTTATGTCCCTATCCTAAGTAGAAAATTCCCCAAATTTTTTGACCCTACCTGCACCAGTTTGGGTTTTGGGGGTCAATCAAGTGCAAGCCGAAATAGGGTCTATAATGCCAAATTACCAAAATTTGATTTTTGGGTTGCTCTTATTCACTGCAAAGAAACTTTATCCCAAACTAAAAGTTGGAAAAATTGAATTATAGGGGGGATGGTCAGTGGAAAGAGCGATTTTTGGCCTGGGATCTTCTTTGCGGAATATATAGGGGGCGCTCCAGTATGGCGGCAATCCATTTTCGACACTAGTTTGCACCCCTTATACTCTGTGCGCGATCAGTGCCCCAGAACTTTTACAGCTGCACCACACTGGTATGTAGTTAGACTATCCATTAGAGATGGAAAAAGTTGGGATAGTGTATGCGCACACCAACAGGTGGCACCGAACATGACAAAATGCTAAAAGTGGGCCTATTTCAGCACCACCTGGTGGCGTGCGCAGTCGATTGACAGGGCAAAGGTTTGTTGCATAATGAAGTATAGAGGTCACCCTTTTAGTTTATGAAAGCCATTTCTTGGGAGAAGGACTACTGTCCATAATAGGTGGCGCTTTACTAACAGATGTACTGGTACACGTGTAAAGCCGTATCCACTCAAAACTGCTCATGATTGGTCCAGCTGAAATGCGCAGTGAAAATCCCAAGGAAATACTTTTGTATGAGATGTCCCTCACCCTTAAACTTGCAGTTACTGCAAAGAGAACAATGGGATCATGACTGCGCAAGTCAATACAAGGGGTGCTAAAATGCTACTTCCGTGGAACATGAAGAGTTGAATGGAGCATACAAGATTGTTGTTCATTTGTAAAATTTTGTTCTGAACTACTTAAAAATGGGTACAAATACAATAAAATGGAACACAAGAGCCCAAGCCCAGTCTGCATGCAAGTCTATCCACCTGTATAAAATGGGCCTGTAACTATACAAGAAGTTGTTTTGTGAAAAAAATACCAGTTTTGTATACATTGGGAATGTTTGTATATTCATCCTAGGCAGTTCTGGCACTTTAAGGGTGTTCACATACGTAGTTGATTCTGGATAAAACTTAAATTGAAAAAGCGGCTTTTAAATAGTCTGAAACAATGGAGTAAACAGGAAGTACTAGTGGTGCCCTCAATCAATAATTGATGTAACTAATTAAACCACACATACGCCAGAGATGGTTGAAAAATTACCTGAAATAAGGTCAAGTCCATCACAGGGCCTGTTCTAATGGGACACACCATCGAAATGCACCTGTAGCAGCTTATATTGACATGCACAAAGAATATCCCATGATTTTTGTCATTGGAATTTCATTGATAAAGGCTAAAGACATAATTCATGAAAACATATCCTTGGGATAATGGCTGCGCATTTCATAACTTGACCAATCATGAGCAATCTGGAGCGGATATTGCTTTACACGTGTACCAGTACATCTGTTAGTAAAGTGCCACCTATTATCGACAGTAGTCCTTATCCCAAGAAATGGCTTTCATAAACTAAAAGGGTGATCTCCATACTTCATTATGCAACAAACCTTTGCCCTGTAGGTCACCCGCCCACCAACAGGAAATACGTCAAATTTTACCATTTCGCCATGTTCGGTGGCACCTATTGGTGTGCGCATACACTATCCCAACTTCTTCTCACCTGTAATGGATAGTCTACATACCAATGTGGTGCAGTTGTAAAAGTTTTGGGGCACTGATCGCGCACAGAGTATAAGGGGTGCAAACTAGTGTCGAAAATGGATTGCCGCCATACTGGAGCGCCCCCTATATATTCCGCAAAGAAGATCCCAGGCCAAAAATCGCTCTTTCCACTGACCATCCCCCCTATAATTCAATTTTCCAACTTTTACTTTGGGATAAAGTTCGCGCAGTGAATAAGAGCAACCCAAAAATCAAAGTTAGGTAATTTGGCATTTTAGGCCCTGTTTCAGCTTGCACTTCATTGACCCCTAAAACCCAAACTGACGCAGGTAGGGCCAAAAGATTTGGGGAATTCTCTAGTTAGGGTAGGGACATAAAACCACCAAAGTTTCAGCAAAATTTAAGAAGGTGACTCTCACCACCTGCCTGAACCTGCCTAAACTTTACAGACAATGGCTCTTAATTAACCAGTTATTCTCTTATTCTCCCCTTTAAGAGTGCACGCCGTACTGACGCTGTACTTTTTGTGAGGGTGTGTGATAGAGAGCAAGCCTCCATCAGTGTCCAGTGGTAATGTCTGAGACTTGATGGTTCTAGTGGAGGCTGGCCATAACAAAGCCCTACTGGATTTATATTGACTGTGATCAATCTTGTAGACAAATGTTGAACAGAGACAAATTTTGAGACTAATCTATACAGATTCCCAGAAACACTCTAGAACCCACTTTGCACTTCTGCTACTGCTCATTCTACTACTATCTTAGTACTACTAATACTACAGGTGTACATTTTCGTAAATTAGTTTGATTTTAGGACAGTAGCAAATAAATGGGTTGATCTTCAAATTAAATTGGTTTGTCTTCACACTATATTCAAATTACTACATAAAATACTGGTTGAAATACTTAGGTTACTGACTCAGGTACCTCAAGTACTGAACTATCGCCAGCTACAGATTAAGCCATCTTGAATTGCCTGCTTTTCCCTGACTGGTCTTTGACAGATCCTTAGCATGTTAAACAGAGATAACAGAAACTTAATACACTCAACTTATAACTCGAACCAGTTCTTAAGCAATTTCTTAAGCAAATCCTTAAACAATATAGATGTCCTTAGTTTTTCTAAAGCAGTGACCTTTATGGTGTGATAAAGTTCAGGCGACTGGCAGCTGAATGGCTTTTGGCTGGGAAAGGCAATTGAAGATGACTTCCACTGTACTGCCTCAGGTATTAATTTCAGATACTGCTTCAGCTAATTCAACTATGGCTTAAACAACTTTTAAGTCCAACTTAAGCTACATAAAGTACTGCTTAAAATAACTTGACTGATCTGCTTTTCTATATATTTTTTTTCTGTCTTCATCTTTGGAAGCCTGCCAGAAGAACTACCCCAAGACCCTGGAAAAAACCTTCGAGATGAGCATATCGGATACTTTAAGATATGCTCCACATAGAGCGACTCAGGTCATTAAGAACAAGACTAGGTGCAACCTAGTATATGGCTGGGTCGCCGTGTGCTGTATGAGAATATGTGTCCAAGAGAAGGGTGCTAAATGAGGCAAAGCTCATTCAGTTATATGAAGTGCAAGTTTAGTAATGAACTGGAGTTACTAATTTACAAAGTGGGTGAGGAGAGTGGGAGAGTGAGAGTGTGAAAGTGTGTTTACATAAAGCGTTATTCGATATTGGTGATGGTTGAATATGGTTAACTGTGACAAAAAAATTTAAATGCAATTAATTTTAATGAATTGATTACCTATTGAAAGCTCTCGAAAAGGCCTTGTAGTTGACACCAAGATCATGAGAACTGGCCGAGAAATAAAGTTTTGAAATTTTATAGTGCTCCCAAATAGCGAATTGTTTGGTATTTATTTCAGTCGCTGCGGATAAAAAAAAAAGGTGTTTTGAGAAGGGAGCAATTTAGGTCAATTTTACCTCAAATATGGTAGGCAGTCAAAAAAATGATATAAGCAATGTTTAAAAAAATGCAGTAAAATACAAGAATTCAGGAAAGAAAGCATGAACGATTTTCATAAGCGACAGTTACAACCTGACCAAGTATTGCACTTTGTCACATAGCTGATATGATAACAAAGGTGTATAAAGTACTGGGAAAAAAGTTACGAAAAAGTAAAAGTACCATTACTGAAAGTTACTTTGGTAAAAGTTGAAGTCACCCATAAGAAAATGACGTGAGTAGAAGTCTTAAAGTAGCTCACATTAAATGTCCTTAAGTACCGAAAGTATCTTGTGAAAAAATATAATTAAGTATCAAAAGTGCAAGTACAAAGTATTTTTCATAGCATGCATAGAAAGAAGCAAAGCAACCATGCATTGTTCTCTCCTTGTGCTCTTTAATCAATTTTCAGGTGAATGAAAGATACAGTATTTAAAAAACAAACTGGCAGTCTCTCCTTTATATATTTCTTCTTCTTCTTTGAGTTTACTGGCGGATTACAAAAACCACAATAATTGACTGTAATTAATAGAATTACATGGTATCAATACCATGTTGAATTTTGCTTCAGAAAACTGATTTTTCTTAACTTCTAATTGGGACACCATTGGCTCACTGTAGCTGAAGTGGTTGCTACAGAGGACAACAATTTTTTCTGTAGCAATATATCATTTTTATTATGATTTTTTTTAACTGCTGTGGGCAAGTATATTGCGCAGTTTGCAAATTAGGCTTAGCTGAGGAGTTAAATTAAGGCAAGTCCTGAAAAACAGGGAGTGAACTTGTCCATATTCTAAGAGCTTGGCTTGCTTGTGAATATTCAATAACTGATCCGGGTGTGCCATCTAGTGATATAATATTGTAACTGCATGCATAAATTTGGAGCTCCATGTCCCTTGGCAAACACATCTGCACAAAGCGGCTAAGATACCCTGCCGAGCACCGTTGTTCTTCTCGAACAGGCCAAATCCAGATAATCCTTAAATGATGAATTACATTAATATTTTAATGTGTAACGAGTAACGAAGTGGCCAGTGTCAAAGTAACGAAGTGAAAGTATACTTTTTAATCTTTTAAATGTGGTAGAGTAAAAGTAAAAGTCCCAGTATAAGAAAAAACTCAAGTACAAATGGGCTCAAAAAAACAAAAAAACTACTTAAGTATTGTAACGAAGTACATGTACACCTCTGTATGATAATGTATCCCAAATCCCTTCATTGTACCAGTTTTCTCTCGTATCGGTTGCGAGATTCAATCGGAAGATTGAGGAAATGATTCTGATACCGGCTGCGAAATTCAAAAGGGAGATAGAGGAATGTAACACATCGTACCAATCTAGCGTGATAGAATCTTAACAATGGTCGGAATGTGTTTTTAATTTCCCTATTCAACCTCGCAACCGATACTGTCCTCCATGCTTGTTACCTGTCGTATCGGTTGCGAGATTGAATAGGGAAATTAAAAATACATTCCGACCATTGTTATGATTCTTTCACGCTAGATTGGTATGATGTGTTACATTCCACTATCTCTATGGAATCTCACAACCGGTACCAGAGAAAACAAGCATGGACGACTGAAACAAACCGAACCAATCTATAGTGAAAGAAAATTAGCCTAATAATGGTTGGATTGTGCTCGTAATGCAACAAAATCGAATGGAACTTTTTAAAAGACCGGGATGCTAGCTAGGGCGAGCGCAGCATATGCATCCGCTATATTAATATTTAATCAACCTTTTGCTGTTCATTAGAAGAAAAAACGCATTAATTTTTGTAAATGGTGACCAATATCGCCAAGAAACATTCATTGGCGTCAAAAATTGGACATTGTAAACATTCTATATGTGCAATAATGTGTTTTCATTGGTGTTGGTTACAGTCGCTCTCATAGATACAATCAAAGCGGCCACCACAACTGCTTCCGTTTAAGCGAACCTACTCATGAACGCGCTAGGGAATAAATTAATTTGAAAACCAGTCGGGGCATCATACCAGTATTCTTGAAAATACTGAAACATAATCGTGTCTGCGCCATTTCCACGGTGTACGTAAATAGTCCAGCGATAGTCATAGTAACAGTATTTATCAATTTTTCCTAACATCGTGTAAGTTCCCATGTTAGCCCAAGGGATGTTTAACGTCATCGTTACCAACCGATCTGAGAGAACAAAACAAGAAAGGACGGGATATGCCCGGCCAGCCAGTCTTCGGCCAACCAATCTTTGAAGTTCTTCCCCACAGGCCGACCTATCGCTGACCTTCTTCCCCGCCGGCCAGCCAATCGTTGAACTTGATCACTCAGGCACCAATCGTTGAAGTTCTTCCCGCCGGCCGACCAATCGCTGAACTTCTTCCCCGCCGGCCAGCCAGTCATTGAACTTGATCACTCAGGCACTCTCTCACACACTCACTCATTCACTCAGCGACATTTGCGTTTCTCCAAATTACTCCTGAGGGCACTACTGTAGATATGATTAGGGGTGCAACTTCCGGTGGAAGTAGTTTTTAGCGAGTGGCTAGTCAAGAACAGCGGCGTTTCTTTCAGTTAACTTAGCGATTACAGCTCGTTTTTTTAACAAATTAACTTGCTTTTCTTAAAATGTCCCTTCAGAGCTCTGGCACCTGTTGTGCTGTTCGAGGTTGAACTAACAACCAGAGGAAGCTAAATTTATGGTTTGATCGACAGTGTTTTGAACACGCACCCAGAACATAGGGGATTGTCCTTGTGTTCAGCGAAACGGTCTCCATTGCCTACCTACAGAAGAGGAAGCCAGAATTTGGCTGAAAAACCTGAATTTGAAAAGACCCCCGAAAACATTAGGTGCTCATTTCATTATGTCGACAAACAATGATTCCTACTTTATGGCTTGGCTCAGACAGACCGCCGCAGAGGAGACGCCGGGTCCTCAGAAGCATTTTGACAGCATAGCCAGCAGAGCACAAGGTATGATTTCACGTGTAGGGAGGACAGTAAATTGTTGTATTCATCCAGTAATGCTAGTCAGTGGAACTAACGTTTCATCCTGTGCAGTTTAAGACGAGGCTGTAGAAGTAGCAACAGTCTACTACAATTTGAAAATAGCCTACTCTGTTCCAAACAATAGTCTTGCACTCCAAACCTCATTTCACTAAAATTAAAAGTATGGGAAAAATGGACTCACTGTGTTTTACATGTTATAGTATTGGATTAGCTAGCAACTTAATACCGTATAATGTAGTTGGCTGGAGTAGAGCTAATTTGACTTGTACTGTCGGATGGCTTAATTTACTCTGTATAATAATCCATTATGTTTCATATGAAGGGCAATATTTACCGCTGAAATATAATGTTTCCCTCAAATATTCTCAGAAAGTACTTGTATATCTGTTTTAAGGTACATAAGGTCGTATACTACCTCCTTTAACAAAACGCGACTGACCTTGTTGCTGTGGAAGTGCTGCATACGCTTCGGAGCTTTGTAGATTGTACATAGCTTCGCAGTCTGTGGCAACGGAGTCGCTAATGTTGCCAAATGCGCTAGTGTGGCCACTGCTTCAGGTCGTTCTCCCATTCTTCAATAGTAGAAGGCAGCGGTACCGTAACTTTATCCCGTCTGAGGGCTAAAAAGTGATGTTCCCTCATATATTTTATTATTATTGCTCCCAGAATTCGCACAAGGGATCATGGGACGTGGGAATAAGGTGGATAGGGGCCGGGCCGAGCAGCGATGTCACCCCAAGCGCGCAATTTGTGATGAGCTGTGAGCAGATATTACATGTTTGTTAGAGGTTAGGGCTGGGTTTAAAAAATCCACTGACAGACATTACAGCAGTAACATCAACACTTCTAAGAGTTTAAAACATCAACAAGATGGAGCAACATCATCAAATACAGAGAGTCGAGTTATTGAGCTGCATGAGCCTGACTGCACTACTGTGTCTGACCCACTGACTTGAGCATCCCCCCTAAAACTAATGGTAAAAGTACATGATTAATGCAACTGCTTTGGGGTAAATAAATAACATAAACATTGATATTTTTAATAATGCACCAGGTTAGAGGGTCCCTTGCACAATTTACGGCACTATTTCTATTATAATATTTCATATTTTTATATATATATATATATATATATATATATATATATATATATATATGGGTCAATCCTAGAAATGATGCTCAGGGGGATGAAAATAACAAACTCAGTATTACTTAATAACACTTTAATTTTTTTTATAGCCCTATATCATGGCTTTATGGAATGGCTCATTGAAGTCACCAACTCCTAACGGGTCAGTTTTTATTGCACGCGCCGTAAAACCTTCCAGAACGCATGAAACATAAGTGATGAAATTAAATGCAACATCAAAAGTACAATTAATAATTGTCATATCTACACCAAATTTTGTTTACAAACTACTACAATATGTTACTTTAATTGTACAAAAAATCAAAAACCAGGGTTGAAAATTTATAGAATTATGAGTTATCGAATATATAGTGCAAAAGGTAAAAGTTGGAAAAAATTTACTCACATTCTTAACTTTACCCTCCTTTCCTCAAAATTCATCAGATACTCTTCAAAATCACTGTACTTTGCCTATAGTGTGTATATTATACAACACAGGTACCCTTTGCCATCCATAAATTACTTAAACAGCTCAGTCAGGCCCTGCATTGACCCTCGGAAAACCTCTCGTTCGTCACTCGCGTTTCACCTCTGACAACATATTCTAAAGTCCACCTCAGCACCACTGTACATCATTGGATATCCATATCACTCCTACATACACAAAACATGTTCTACTATTAAATTAAGGGCATAAATACACATATCTGGCCCATGTAGGGTTTCTACCATGCCTTTGAAAATAAAATTTAACTCTTTTGGACATCAGCGACTCCACGCGGGCCAGCTATTAACATTAACAAGTGTGGTCAGTTTTCATTTACAATGCAGAGCGATTACGACTCCAGAATTCACACGCTTTTCTTTACTCAGTGGTTGGAAGCAATGCATGTGTTTCGCGATCGTTTAAATGAAATAAGATAATTTGATTTGTCTTTATGCAATTCCATTGCTTCCAAATCCTCCGTGCACAAGGACTTCAGTTCCGCGCCAGAATCTACATACTCGTTGATTGAATAATTGCTGACTACAGCAGAGAAACGAAAATATGCCACTTAAACTAACACCTAATGCGTGAGAGTTGACAAGTATGCGTTATAAAGGAAAACTGGCCACACCTGATAATGTTGAGAGTTTTCAAAGTTTCTGTAATGGTAATTTAAATGACTAACTGAAAACAGGTCATGACCAATCTTTCTTTTTAAGGGATTGTTTGAGCCTCTGCTGTTGGCAGTTCACAAGCCACGACCGATAGTGACCAAATATCAAGTCAAAACCCAAAGTACAGCCCCCAGAAATTTTTTGATTAAAAAAAAGTATGCAGTATCTACATATTGGCAGTTGTGTAAGTTAGGGGTACCATAGGGCCATCTTCTGGTGAAACATGAATAGGCTGGATGGGGTGGAGGTTTCCTTTCTGACGAAAAAATGGAAATTGAAACGTGAGTGACGATGGGAAAATGTACCTAAAAGTAGTGAAGGTATTGCACAATGTTCATTACTTCTGGTCAGGATATTAGAGAAGAGGCCTATCTAGAATACTAACAAGTGAAAATTCCCGGGCTGTGCATATAGAGGTGTGGCGTGGCCATAATCGTAGTACGTGAAACATGAGTGACGTGGCGTAGCCAAATACCTCTAGGCCTGCACTGTGGCAATATTACACTACCCAGGATAGGTTGAACACACTAAAACGATTAAGAGCAGGTGTGATAAGGAATATAACAAGGAAAAAGCATGTAATCTAGCGAAATTAGGCCGTTTGGGGGGCCAAAAAGTGAAAATTTTGACAAAATTTTGCCATTCCGCCCTTCTTTGGGGTGGGGGGTCGACTCAAAATGCCCAAACATGGCCTAAAAAGGTAGTAACACAGGTGGGGCACCTCATTCTACAGAATTAACATCGATTTACAGCCAAGGATACAGGAATTCAAACCACAGACCACAGAGGCTATTTTCGGCAAGGTGGCTGGCCGGTCACTCACGTTTCACTTTTCCCCAAACCCACACCAGGCACGGCAAATGGCTCCGTACACGCAAACCAATGGCCGTACCGGCTTGGAAATTTCACTCGCCGATCTATTTGACCCATAGAACCCAAAATACATAGTTTCAGCACAAATTCTCGCGAAATTACGGCCCGACATATGCAAATTTGCCCTTCTTTTGAAGCCCTGGATGTTTTCTTTCAAATGAGACTAGAATCAGGAAGAATGGTGCATTATTTTTTTTTTTTTTTCTATAGCTCTCTGAAGTCAAAATGACCCTAAAATAGGCCCAAACATCATTTCTTGGATTGACCCATATATATATACACACACACACACACACACACATATACACACACACACACAATACTTACAATATTATACATATATAGTATTGGAACTGAAATATCCCTAATCGAATCAATCAATTTGGAAAATCTGAATCGATACCCTGCCCTACTAGAGGTGGTATGTGTGTGTTATGATGCACATTTAGATGTCTTTCTGTCATTAGGCTTATGTTTGGGCTTGTATTGTATGAATTCTAGTTAAAATGAGATATTTGAGCATATTGATGTGCAACAAATAAGAATGTATGCAATGGTGCAGTCACGTTATTTGTTTGGAGGGAAGTTGTGTGTTTGCGGTATCATTGCTGCTTCACTTGCACATAATTTCCAACGAAACTACTCTATTTTCATTAAAATTTACATCAAAGCCACCATGCCTGGGACTAGAATGGAGTTACTAGTTTTAACTGAAGTAATCAAGACAGAATCAAATAATTACGTGGCCTCTAGGCTTTAGCTATGGATATAGCAAATTACTAGGTGTGTAGTATGTGAACGAAGTGAGCCTGCAGGGGGAGGTCACATTTGACTGTCTTGTTTACTTGAATATTATATACTAAATTTTGTGCTATTACAAGATATTACATCTATTTTACTTGGATATTCCTTGGTTTTTTCCAGTGATTACAACCTAATTAATGGCCTGTAATTTAAAGGGTTACCAAAACGGCTTCTGATGAATCTGAGACAATTCTGGTTTTAAGCACTGTATTTGTTATAATGCAGGTGGATAATGCAGGTGGACCCTCTCTGACAGAGGACACAAGTCTGTCAACTCTTCCAGAGGGAAGGAAACAGAAGCCCCACATTGTTGTCTGAGGACTGGGTCTAAATCTTTTTTTTTTTTTTTAACTTTACTTTGGGGGGAAAATATATATATATATATATATATATATATATATATATATATATATATATATATAAAATTTATTTATTTACAAAACTGAAACACTTGTTCACTTTGCCAGTTTTTGTTGTTTGGATGTTTTTGTTGTTGTAACAGAATGTTGGTTTGTTAAGTTGGTTAAAAAAAAGTGTTAAAGCGTTAAATAAATGAAGTAATTCTGCTGAAAGACTGTTGAATATTGATATCACTTTTACATGTGTTAATAGTCCAATTCCAGTAGTTAAATAAATTATCAGCGATCCTAGTAACCAGTGGTCAGTCAGGAAATTTTAGGCTTAAGATGGAATGGGAATGTTGCCATAATGTTGAAATATTTTGATGAGATGTTATAACAAAACATTTATAGATCTTTTTTAAAGCATGTTATCCAAAATAAAATAGCATCATTCTGGGAACATTAAAAACTTTAAGCTGAAAACGTTTCAAAAACGTTAGGGGAAAATGTTCTAGCAGGGTTTTCTGTAAACATTTTAAGGAGGTTATCACACAACATTTTTCGAATGTTTTTAGAGAATGTTATCCTAGAACATTCTGGGAACTTAAAAAAAACTTCCCGCTGAAAATGTTTCGAACACATTAGGGCGTAATGTTATAGCAATGTTGTCACTTAACATTCTAAGGAGGTTATCACACAACATTTCTCGAATGTTTTTAGAGAATGTTATCCTAGAACATTCTGGGAACTTAAAAAAAACTTCCCGCTGAAAATGTTTCGAACACATTAGGGCGTAATGTTATAGCAATGTTGTCACTTAACATTCTAAGGAGGTTATCACACAACATTTCTCGAATGTTTTTAGAGAATGTTATCCTAGAACATTCAGGGAACTTAAAAAAAACTTCCCGCTGAAAACGTTTCAAACACGTTAGGGTGTAATGTTATAGCAATGTTGTCACTTAACATTCTAAGGAGGTTATCACACAACATTTCTCAAATGTTTTTAGAGAACGTTATCCTAGAACATTCAGGGAACTTAAAAAAAACTTCCAGCTGAAAACGTTTCAAACCACTAGGGCGTAATGTTATAGCAATGTTGTCACTTAACATTCTAAGGAGGTTATCACACAACATTTCTCGAATGTTTTTTAGAGAATGTTATCCTAGAACATTCTGGGAACTTAAAAAAGACTTCCCGCTGAAAACGTTTCAAACATGTTAGGGCGTAATGTTATAGCAATGTTGTCACTTGACATTCTAAGGAGGTTACCACACAACATTTTTCGAATGTTTTTAGAAAATGTTATCCTAGAACATTCTGGGAACTTAAAAAAAACTTCCCGCTGAAAACATTGTGAGAACATAACATTCTCAGAACATTTTGGGAACAAAAAATTGCTAGCTCGGTATCCTCAAACTCCAGCATCATTTCATGACGTAGGGCAATGTTGTGCAGCACACAACATGCCACAAAGAAAGATGCTACTTTCTGAGGACCATACTGTAAGACCCCACCTGACCTGTCCAAGCAGCAGAACCGCATTTTGAGCACGCCAGATGTTCGCTCAATGACAACTCGTGCGCTTGAGTGTTTTCTATTGAAAGCGAACTCACGCACACTTGTAGGCTTAATGTATGGCACCATGCACCACGTCTTCAGTGGATAGCCATTGTCACCCAACAGCCACCCATCCAGAGGGGGGTCCTTCTGGAAGACTGCAGGAATGACCGACTGTTCCATTATAAAAGTGTCGTGGCTACCTCCAGGATGATTTGCGTATACATTCAAGATGTAATCCCACGCATCGCAAATCACCTGGACGTTGATGGAATGGGTTCCCTAATGATTCACATAGGCGCCACTGCTCAGAGCCAGAGCCCGGATCAGAACGTGTGTGCAGTCGATGGCACCCAGAACCCAGGGAACCCATATCTTGCCAAAAAATCCTGCTTTACCCTACGTTGTCTCTCGGGTGTCACAGGGATGCCAGTGATGTACCTACAGGCATGTCGGACTATGCTGGCAGTGACTGCAGTTATAGCCGAGCTTACGTCAGATTGGGTCATGCCTCCAATTGAGCTGATTGGGTGTTGGAATGACCCACTAGCATAGAAAAATAGTGCCACAGTAACCCTAACAGCAACGGGCAAGGCATACGGACAGCTGGCAGCGGTGTCTACATCATCTGCAACCAGGTGACATAATTCCGTCACTGCCTGACGGGAGAGGCGCAGTTTTGTCACGCATTCTCGTTCTGTGGGGAAATAATACTTGTATTGTATAATTATAATTTTAGAATATTATATATAATTTATATCATTAATATATTTTTATATAATAATTATATATTATTATAAAAGCGGAAAAAATGATTGATTCAAAATACAAACAATATAGACTTACCTGAAAGGCCCAGGTAGCTAGTGCGCTGGCGGTACGTGCGTTCTGGGCGTCTTCTATTATTTAAATGGTGTTCAAGGCGATTTAGTACTATCTCTGCCATTTTCTCAGAGGTTCAACTGAGGCTAAAGCAAGGTGGCTTTTTACAGGCGAGTTAATTCGGGAAGTGGAGCCGCATGTGCTCGTCCACATGTGTCTAAGTGGACGCGCATTGAAGCCGCCTGGGCGCGCTCTTGTAAAAGCCCAAATGGGTAGCGGGTGGTTTGAGGACCCGCTATACGTTTTCCTAACGTGTGTGGTCAAGATAGCAATTGTAGGGAAAGCGCATAAACAGGCCCACGGGCACACCTCCAGGCGCAAATAAGGGAGTCGGCATAATGTATAGCGGGTAGTGTGGCCGCAAGATACCGTTTAGGGATAGTGGAAGCTGCTGAATGCGTAATTCACGGGTAGCGGGTAGTGGCAACGGGTAGGGCAGTGTGAAAGATATGTTTTTACATAAATGTATCAATTTTTCTTATGACTGTCCAACTGTTTTAAGCAAATTTAGTTTTAATGCTCCGATGAGAGTTTTAAGACAACATCCCACTTTTAACCCGGGGCGTAGTCGAGTAAATGTACGCAAATGTTCTCCTGTGAAAAGAATGATGAGTACTTTTAATAGCATTTTGACTGACAATGTGTCTGTCAATATCTTCTCTGCCACAACGTTTTTTAAGTCACATATATGAAAAATTTTATTGAATGGGTGACATTCCTTTAATTTGCTAGATTGGTATGTAGTTTTTTGTATATATTGTTTTGTTTTCTGTGAGTGTGCATGTGTGTGTGATGGTGGAGCCTGTAAATGGGACTAGTTCCCGTAGGTTGTCCTTGAAAATAAATAAATTAATTAATTAATTAAAAAGTGCGGACGGAGATTTTTTTTTTTTTTTTGAAAACGTGGGAGGAAAACACCCATTTAAAAAAAAATTCATGCGTACTTGTGGACTATACTGTTATAAACTGACTGAATTTAACAGCTAAATTAACGCATTGTTTCCCGGTTATTTTAACTGTAAGTGGAGTCGTGTGCGCATTTTACTGTGGTTTACAATTAACACACACAGAACCTCTGTGGTCAACTTATTGTAAAATTACAGTCATAATAACTGGCAAAAAAGGTGCCAGTTAAATTAATTGGCAAAAAAGGTGCAAGTTTATTACAGTGTAGGCCTCAGTTTAACTTTTTGACTCCTAATTAAAAAATAAAACTCCCAAAATAAGTGAGTTAAGCTTTACACATGAACCCAGCATCATCAATTTCCCATAAAGAACTTTTTGTATGCTAAATAAAACCATAAAGCACTACAAAAGAACAAAAAAGTCATTTTAATTTATTTAGATAAGCTTTCATGAGGCTACATCAATGTTGCCTACGTCAACACTTAGTTTAATGAATCTCACAAATGCATTTGTCCAAATGAAATTGGAGTGTAGCTATTCAAAAGTACAGGTGGGACATCTCGCTGGTTTGGGGTGCGGGGAAATCTGGATCTGATGATGGGGGTCGTGCGGCCTCTGGTGGGGGGTTCTTTGGCGGGGAGGGGTGTCGCCCATTCTCCCGGAGAAGTCTGCTCGACACATCGCAATGTTGAACATTACTGTGGTCGGACTAAGCCACTTCATCACTATAAATTGTTTTAATGTAGGGGAAACTGGGGTCCGATTAACCATGGGGACCAATGAGCCATATCACTATTTTGCGATCAATCGATGACAGAGCTGCATAAAATAGGCAAATTATTTGACCATTGACTGATGAGTCATGGGAATAAATGAGCCATATCGCTATTTTGCCCATTTTAAACACCTTTGGCGTCGATTGATCGCAAAATAGTGATATGGCTCATTGGTTCCCATGGCTCATCGGACCCCAGTCTCCCCTACTTTCAGCAAAATTGCTAAACACAGTCAATCAAATTAAATATTGATACCACAGTGGCTGCTAACAAATGGTATCACGCAAGCTGATTTTTTTCGGGCAGTTTTTAGAGAAGGCTGTTAGCCTAACACAATTTTACGGGACTAAATATTGACCGTGTTATTCACTTGGAACTTAGGAAGGTTGATGTTCTACCAACCATAGGCTACTGTTATGCTGCGTGCACGCACCCGGGTTCAGTTCAGTGGCTGAAAACATCTTACGAGTCGTATTTCATTTTCGTTGTATGGACCTTGCACCACCATTTCATGGACGAATGCGCACAGCCATTTTGGGTGCACCTAATCACGCTGTAGCGTGGCGATGTTTTAAGCACTTGGAGTTGCCTGCTGTTGGCATGCATCTAAAAAAGAGTTACAAAATACGGTAGGCGGAATAGATGAATGTCAAAGGGCATTTTCGCTTCTATTTGAAAATAACAAAATGACACGACTTCCAGTTGTCGCGGACAGGTAGTTGTTCCAGTCGGCTATATAGGCAACAGAAGACGGCACTTGCTGAAACTGAGATGCGGTGCGGTACGGTAAACCGTTCCCGTTGGGGCCAACCCTTTAAACGTGTAAAATCACAAACATGATGTTCGCACTTTTCTGAATATTTTAATTTAGACGAAGACCTATCAAAGACTTGGGGTTGGAATGCAATTTCATTCGTGAGCAAGGACTGAGGATTTTTGAGAAAACCAATAACTAAAATACAAATTCCACCTTCGCTTGTCCACGAGATAATCGAAAGCAATTGATTTGTCTGGTAACCCAATCGAAAGAAGCGAAGTTCTTCAACTACCCCCTGGCACATTTAGGCCACCCAAGGCATCATCGTGGTCTTCTGCTGGCCTATCTTAAATGAACTTCGACGCGAAATCAATAGGCTAGTCGTAAACGTTGCTGCAGGAAATTTGTTCCTTTTGAGTTGATTTACCAACCCAATGAAACTAACGAACTGACGTCAACAAGAACACTGTAATTTCCGAACTCAATTAAACCTACAGCAATTATGAAATCGTATCAAATAGGCTAGGGAACCTACTATGCCCCGCTATTTTATGCTTGTAGAAGGATACCATAGCTACACCCGCGGCGCATCGGCTCGCCTACCTTTTAAGAATTGTAACTGAATCACGGGGCCTATGTTTCAAAGAAAGAATTTGAAACAGTATAGGCCTAACGCACTCAGAGTAGGCTATATCTCAAGAGTTATCGCGGAATATTCGGACCTACCCTGTAGCCTATTTATCGATATTTTTTTCCCAACTGCCACGTGTGAACAGTCGTGACTGTGAATTCTTCCATTTTTCCCCCCAACTCAACATCTGGAGTACCCAATACTCCCGACATTTTAAGTGCTAGGAATAGTTCACGTTACTTACTGCATATTGCGATTTCGAAAGGTTGCTTATTATGCCTTAACTTTTCAATCGGAAGATATGGGCAGTTTTTAGGCCACATGTTGGTACAAGCTGTTAGCTGCGATTTGAATGAAATACGGGGAAAGTTGATCTAATACGCAATTTGGTATTTGCCACGAGTTTAGATCTGATGGACAGTGTAGGCTCTTTGGAGTAAGTTGTGGAGGTTTAAAACACGCCAAAGAGAATGCGATAGGCCCGGGTTTGTTGGTGTTTTTCTTTTTTTCTTTTGATTGGATTCATAATTTAGCAGGTGTCTCAGGACCGAGATGCTCGCGGTTAGACTATGCAGAACGAAGATGTATAAAAGCGTTGGACTATATCAGTCGATGATATTCGGACCCAAATCGTTACAAGAAATGTATTAAACTGCTGCATGCGACCTGCATAAATAGGAGTCCCTCCGTTTTTTCCCCTGCTGAATAGCAGCTGGAGTCGCCCATACTCCGACAATGTTTTATTTTTTAGTTTACGTTACTTAATAGCGATTTCGTTTCGAGTTATTACGCTATAATTATGTATTAACTAACTTCAGCCTGAAGATATGAGCAATTCTTGGGCAACATGTTGATGATTAGCAGTTCGCTGCGGTAGGATTGACTACAGGGAAAGTTGATCTTACAGGTAACTGAGCCATTAGTTGTCGGATGGACTGTACAGGCTAAGGCTATGTGGAGTATGCTATAGGCTATACGAAACACTCGACAAAGATTGCTACAGGTTTTCTGATACTTCGTTTTTTTTGGGGGGGGGGTTATTTGGCAAAACAGGCCATCTCCATAGCGAAGACATTTGCGGTTATTACTCCGAACGGAAATCGAAGATACTCGCGGTTATTACTCGGAATGGGAATGTTCGGGAGCATTATGCTACTTGGTAGCGTTCATTCTGCAAATAAGATTACAATAAGATCATACTGATGGATCGGTTTTTCAAAGGCTGCTCAAAATCCTGCCATTTTTGGCATGTAGCGTGACCAATCCGGCATGCGCCCAAGTACAGTCTTCTTATGTTGGCTTACGTTTGAAGTAAAATTAACTAGCCAACTATTAAGCTGTATCACGACGGGCTGAGATACCCTATTCTCGGTTGTAGCTTATGTTACTTTACAACGGAAAACTATTTGAGTCGATTTGCCGACTTTCAAGGAGTGTTAGGCTATAGGCCTAACGAGAACGCCGCTTTGACAGGATTTGATTAATTGATTAGAACTAATTACTTTCGATCAATGGTTCGATAGGCATATGACCTGATCTCCCGAGTTTGCGGTGTTGAACCGTCAGATGGCTGAAGGTGTGGAATGAATTGCATAGCCTTGTAGTTAAGCCCGCATGATCTCGGCTATCGTGTAACGTGCACGTTACGTTTTTTCGTGTGCCTACTCGACCACCACTTAAATGGGTAGCTCCATTCGGAAATAGTCATTTTCAGTTTGCCTATAGTTGTAGGTAGCTAGAATTCGTCCGATGTCCAGCGATTTCTAACAGCTTACATGAGCAGTAAAATTAACGTCATTTTCGGTTTGCATTAGGCTGCAGTTAGTCGGGTGCCATGCGTGAAAAACGCACTCAACAGTCCCGAATTCTGGAATGGCCTTTATATGTATATACCCCTCCCCATGCCGATTCGCACATGTCAGCGAACACGTTGTGCCATGGAGGCATGATTAGATAAGCGAAGGGAGCGACCTTAGAAATCAGTCGACCAATCCCAAAATTTTGTCTTGGTCTTACGTATCACGTGGGAAGTTGCACCAGTAGCCAGATAGATCACTAGCTTTAGAGCCGGGTGCCAGTACCCACCCGGAGCAACGAGCTGCGCAGGTAGGTGCTGGGAAATTAATATTTAAAAGGAGCTTGTGCCAGTTTGATGCCAGCTGCTTCACTCGGGAAGAGTATCCAGCTGGTGGCGTTTTTCTGCAGAATAATTTAATATTGATGACTGGTTTCACTCACCCTATTCAATGAATAACCAGAAGCACAAAGGGTTGCTTCTGTGAGACAGCTGACAAAGAGTGAAGCAACATATAGCAGGAGAAAATGAGGAAGTCGCTGACAAATTTTTACAAAATACTTGCAGGGAAAATGCGAAAATCTTCTTGTGTCGCAATTTAAAATTTCGTGCTTTATTCACATAGGATAATCGGGTTATGGTAGTTGCCCATTAGCTTGCAGATAGAGGCACCGACCGTAGCCTAGTATTTCGTTAGCTAAGTGGCGGTCGGTAGTCTGCTGACAATGATGGCCACATTGTAAAGCCACCTATACGGGTGACTGAGGTCGATTTCATGACATGTCCGAATTATAATTTCTTACTGTTGAACGAGGGACTGGGAAATTATGTTTGAGTGACAGTCTGCTTTGCGAATTTATTAGATTTTTTTGTACACATTAACATTCTACGAACAGACAATGGAAATTAGGCTGTGTGTTGTGAGGTTTGATAGTTGCAACACTGGCGAGCGCCTCTGCATTGTCCCACTGAGTGAATCATATTTTTAATAGGAAAATACAGATAGGTTTGCGAGGCTGAAACTTTGGAACATTCGCGGCAAAAATGCCCCGCGAGGTTTTTCCTGTGCACTTAGAGTAGGGGGTGGAGATACAGTATCGCGCATAAAAATCGGGTTCCAGAAGGTACAAGAATATAAAGCGTGAACATTGCGGGAAGGAAACTGACGGTTGCAGTTTCGCAAAGTACTCTAGCAGTTGACTTGGGTTTAAAGCTCAGATATATTTTGCCTCAATCCAGTGAACTGAATGCCTTTGTTTCTGTTAGAATAGGACTTGGAAATAATTTGATAATTTAGTTGTATTTCATTATTGTAGCTTGGATTAATGTTAAGAGTTATATTTTTAGAGGGAAGTATTGGCCTAAGCCATAATTGCATTCATATTTCAGGCGAAAATAAAATTAAATAATTGTTGATTCGAGAAATCATATCGATGTTTTCAATTCAGAACGATAATCCAGACAGTTCGATTTTATCCCGGCGGGTTTTATGAAGCTCTGGATTTTTGCCAACAGTGTCGGTACGACCGATATCATGACAACCCTCTCAACGCCAGTTCGGATGAAGGAAGCGTTCCAACTGGCAGTTGCTGTTGGCCAATCAACAGCAAAACAAATCGAAAAACAAATTGAAAGAAGTGATATCTCCTGTATATTACAGCTCTCTTGTTGCGAAGCCATAAATGATGAATTTGGTTTGAAGTCCTTGGTCTTGAGAACGATCAAAATGAAAGGTTGCTCTGTAGACTAATTTGTTCATGGTGACCCCTTCCATTCTGGGATCGAGCAACGAGAATCCCCTGTAGTCCTTAATCCTCTATGGTCACGATTATTGACAGTTAATTGTGAAATGAAAAGTTAAACTGATCCTTACACTTAAAACCCTTGAACTGCGTTGTTTTATTGTCTCCTGCTTTATGCAAATCTTGTCGCCTTTTGTGACACACTTTGATTTGTTTGTGACTTCGCAGCATTAGGGGAACAATGGCTGCCCTAGTCCGGAGTGCAGGAGCTGAATTTCTCAATTATTTATGACTTGTATTGCTACCTCACATGCATCACACAGTTTTGCAACTTAAGGTACGGTCCAGCCCATGGTCCAGATAACCACCTAATACAGCTCATTTCCTCTTGCTCAGTATACATTTTTAGCTCACCGGCCGACAAGCCCGTGATCAGGCGGCGTTCGGCGTTGTCGTACTGATCGTGATCGTCTTCCGTTAGCAAAATCTTTAAAAATCTTCTCCTCCAAAACTACTGGCCCGATTTACTTCAAATTTTGTTTTGACCTTCCTTGGGACGATGTCTACCAATTTTGTTCACAGTTTTGTGATTTTTTTTCCTCCCTTTTCAATGACCCCCCCGTCTGAAAACTTGGGACAATGACTACCTTCTCAAAAATGCTGAGCAATAGGAGCGATCTGATATACAATACGACACATCGCCAGGTGGATATGGCGGCAGAAAATCACGGGTCAAATGTAAAACGCAGTGTCTAGAGATACGGCAGTTTTATGGGTACGGCTGTCGATTTGAAGGGATTAGGTTAAGGATTAGGGATTATGGTTAGGGTTAGGGGTCAGGGTTAGGGTTAGGGTCAGAGTTGGGTTAGGGCAGGGTTTGAAATTGGGACTGCCGTACCTCTCCACATTGAAATGCATTGGAAAACCCGTAGCAACTGCCAATGTAAAAATGTCGACGAGTGAACTTCAGCTCATATCCGCGCACGGTCGAATGCTAGCTAATATAATGGCGATTTATAGCGTTTCCTTCCAAAACGTGAACTCCGGCTTTGACTCGTTTGTAGCGTTTATTTGAATTTTGCGGTATTTTCATGTTCATATCTGCGTATCCACGATGGTATTCGACTGCGAAGCTGCGCAATGCTCATCACATTTCGTCATGCATGCATTGGCTTGGCGAAGCTGGCCTTATTACCGGAAGTGCGGATGTCGACAAAAAATCCTCTTCCTTCATCTCATCTCCCGATATACGACAGTTTTGCGCTATATCAGATCGCTCCTATTGGCTGAATAGTTGGGCTGGTGCGCTACAGGGCCAACGGTCTTTTTTTCTTTTTTTTTTTTTTTTGTACTGTTGCCTTTGAATTGCACTGAAAAGTACTTCTTTAATTAACAAAAGAGCCCATAATTTGTCGTAATTTTTGCAATGTTAGTTTTGCAATATCATTTTTGCCTATTTATCTGTTTTCCAGCAGGAAACATGGCATTAAATGTGAAGCTAACACCAGATGCTGTGGATAAGTGTAACCGTTTTGTGCTGCTGGGTTGGATCAATGAATCTCTGCAAACCAAATTCACACACGTGGAGGAAATGTGCTCTGGTATGGTTACCATTTCCAGAATGTTACACTTTCATCTGGGGATAGCATGTGGATAAATGTAATATAAATGTGTGTTTCTGTAGTGGTATCAAAGGATACAGGTGTTGCACATTACACGTTTTTAACTGGGGATCCATGTGTGTGGCAAGACATTTTGAAAAAATGCTCAGTCTCTCAGTTGTCATTTTACTTTTTCAATGTATCGTTCAGTGAACTCGGTGAACACATTCAGCTAATCCAATTCATTGACTATATACTGCTAATCAGAATAAACATGGGCCCTTTATTCATACAAGTGTAATTCAGTGAACATATTCAGCTAATCAAAATAAACATGGGCCCTTTATTGATTAGAGTGAAATTTTTGGATAAATTTCAATCTAACTAAATATAGCTTTAGTCCAACAAAAATCTGTCTTGTGTTGATGTTGGCAGTGACCGTTGTGTTTCTGTCTTCTGTTCTGTTAGGGTTACAGTCGCTAGATTTACGGGTTGTGATGTGACTTGCTGATTTTCTCTCCAGGTGCAGCATATTGCCAAATAATGGACTGGCTCTACCCTGGATCTCTAGACCTGGCACAAGTGAAGTTCCAGGCTCAGGATGAGGAGGACTTCATGTACAACTACAGCCTATTACAGGGCAGCTTTACAAAGATGGGAGTGAGGAAAGTGAGTCTTTCTACACTATTCTGCCTTGTTAAACAATATACAGGATTCTCCCTCTCATAATCCGATTGAATATTTAGGAAAATTTGGCCATGAAAATTTATTTCTGTCCAGAAAAGTCACATTACATATTCTACACATTGCGTAGTATTGGTCCACGTTTTGCATTTCAAGCACAGGGGCATTCTCACGTCTACTGGTTGTTATTTATTTCAAAATTTTCAGAAAATAAACTGGTCGGGAAAAATTTAGAAAACCTGCTGAGTTAGGTTAGGTCATTTTAAGGTTAGGTTTTTTTTTTTTTTTTTTAGGTCATTTTTAGGTAGCTTTTTAAGTGTAATACTTGACTAAAACCACACATGTGCACATATCTGTGTGTTTCCTGCAGTTAGTCCCAGTGGAGGAACTGATAAGGGGAAAATTCAGAGACAACTTCACCTTCCTCAAATGGTTCAAAAAGTTCTTTGAGGCAAATAATAGTGGCCAGGTGTACTGCCCAGTGGAAGCCCGTAATGGCCAAACCATCCTGGCTGTG
Source organism: Gymnothorax javanicus (assembly GCA_029692085.1). Classification (NCBI taxonomy): domain Eukaryota; kingdom Metazoa; phylum Chordata; class Actinopteri; order Anguilliformes; family Muraenidae; genus Gymnothorax; species Gymnothorax javanicus. Next base: position 60,096,510 of record CM056202.1, on the reverse strand, counting down.
AAAACAAGTGGCTCTTTTCCGCTAACCAGGAGTGTGCTGGATCAGGACGGTAAGAACTATCAGCATAAACAGTGCTGTGAAAAAATATTTGCCCCCTTCCTGATTTCTTATTTTTTTGCATATTTTTCACACATACAGTGGCGCCAAAAATTATTCATACCCCTACCAATTTTTTAGATATTTTCTGATAAATCAAATTTATTCTTGCACAAATGACATAGTAATTTGACATAAGGCTGTAAGAAGTACAGTAAACAATTTTGCAAGAAATACAATACTTTTTGGTATTTTATTTGATAGATTTACAAAAAATGCCATGTCCAGAATTATTCATACCCTTTTCTCAGTAATTGATGGCAAAGCCTTTATTCACGATTGCAGCCTCCAAACGCTTCCTGTGGTTGATCACAAGGTTTCTACACGTCTCCACGGGGATTTTGGCCCACTCCTCTTTGGCGAGCTTCTCCAGATCCTTGAGGTTTGAGGGTCTCCTTGCCATGACCTTGGTCTTCAGTTCCCTCCACAGATTTTGATAGGATTGAGGTTGGTGCTCTGGCTTGGCCATTCCAAAATGTTCACTTTGTTGTCCACTTACCATTTCTTGACAGATTTGGCCCTGTATTTAGGATCATTATCCTGTTGGAAGATCCATTCCTGCCCAAGACCAAGTTTTTCAGCGGATTGCTTAATGTTTTAACTGAAGATCTGGATATCCTGGTCCTGTTTCATAATGCCATTCACTTTAATAAGGTTTCCGAGCCCATTCGCTGAAAAGCAACCCCAGAGCATGATACTCCCGCCACCGTGTTTGACCGTTGGGACAGTTTTTCTCGGGTTGGACGCTTCACCTTTCTTACGCCACTAACACTTCTCCAACCCAGACACACAAGAGCTCGTCTAGCCTTCGCAAAACTCACCTGGATGAAGATACAAGCTTCTGGCTGTCAATGTTACGGACGATGAAATAAAGATGGAGCTGTTTAGGCACAGAGATGGGGCTTTTGTTTGGCGTAAGAAAGGTGAAGCATTCAACCCGAAAAACACGGTCCCAACGGTCAAACAAGGCAGCAGGAGTATCATTCTCTGGGGTTGCTTTTCAGCGAATGGGCCCGGAAACCTTGTTAAAGTTAATGGCATCATGAAACAGGACCAGTATATCCAGATCCTCAGTGAAAACATTAAGCAATCCGCCGAAAAATTTGGTCTTGGGCAGGAATGGATCTTCCAACAGGATAATGATCCTAAACACACGTCCAAATCCGTCAAGAAATGGTTAGTGGACAACAAAGTGAACATTTTGGAGTGCCAAGCCAGAGCTCCCACCTCAATCCTATCAAAAATCTGTGGAGGGAACTGAAGACCAAGGTCATGGCAAGGAGAACCTCAAACCTTAAAGACCTGGAAAAATTTGCCAAAGAGGAGTGGGCCAAAATCCCCGTGCAGACGTGTAGAAACCTTGTGATCAACTACAGGACGCGTTTGGAGGCTGTAATCGTGAATAAAAGCTTTGCCATCAATTACTGAGGGAAGGGTATGAATAATTCTGGACATGGCATTTTTTGTAAATCTGTCAAATAAAATACCAAAAAGTATTGTATTTCTTGAAAAATTGTTTACTGTACTTCTTACAGCCTTATGTCAACTTACTGTGTCATTTGTGCAAGAATAAATTTGATTTGTCAAAAAATATCTCGGAAAAAAACGAAAATTTGTAGGGGTATGAATAATTTTGGACGCGACTGTAAATGTTTCAGATCATCAAACAAATTTTAATATCAGACAAAGATGACCTGAGTAAATACAAAATGCAAACCATCAGTCCTCATATTGCTATAGCACTGTATTGTTTTTTTTTTTTTTTTTTTTTTTTTTTTTTTTACAGTAGATGTGCATAATACCTTAGAATGACCAGATTTAAAACCAAATTGCTAATTAGGTGTTTCGAATGTTCTTTCCTTTTTTTACAGTTGATGTGCATAATACTGCAGAATGACCAGATTTAAAACCAAATTGCTAATTAGATGTTTCGAATGTTCTTTCCTTTGATTCAAGTAAAATGTTATCTCGTACCTTTCCCACAATGCTCCTCACGGCAAATAATTATTTTCGTTGGTTCCTTTGGAACAACAGTATTTCTCACATGTCGTTATTTAGAGTTTCTCAATAAATATATGTTTTAAAATTTTTTAAAGTATTGTTTGTCCTTTGCCAGTCAGGGGTGCCAGTAATTTAGGAGCCCACTTTAACTACCTGAAAATACTTGCAAGACAGAAAAATAAACAAAATATGTTCACGGGTCTTTTATTCTTCAAGGCATGTTTATATGGGCTGTTTCACAATCAAGGTAAATTCTAAAATATTGAATAAATTTAGCTTTTTTTCTAAAATTAGTGGCAGCAAGGAGACATATCATTCATTTTAAGTTCTGCTATCATTGAGTAATCTACAGAAGCCGTTTATTTGATGAAGAAATGTCAAATGTCGAAAATTTAACAGTACGATATCTATTTTTTTGACATTTTGGTGTCTCATTTTCCTTTAGATACATTTGTATTCCTCACCAATAAAATACCACTGCACCCAGTAGCTTGTGCAATCATTATTTAAAAAATGGGAAGGTTTTTTAAGCGACAAATAATATTTGGGGGGGTCAGAAACGCATCGATTCATGAAAACTTTTTTTACCAAGACATTCTGTCCTTCAAAAAATATCTTCTCCGGAATGTTTTTTACATTATTAATATTTCAACAGAGGAGAGGGATAAGTTTGGATGTGTTGAATGATTTTGACCCCACATATTCATATGATTGCGCGTGAGGAATACTTTGTCAGTATATCCACTGATCATTACACTGTGTACCATGTTATGAGTATTATGGTCTTTGTCCGTCAAAAACATGTCTTCTCCGGGACTGGTTAAAAAGGTGGAAATAGGCCAGACACTTACTGTTTACATAGACAGAATTACATTAAATCACTCAGAAGCATTAATATTTTCATAAATAAATAAAAGTGTGAACAAAGATAATTTAGATGTCCCAAATTATCACTATATGTTGTAATGTCAAAATATGTCTTCTCCGGAAAATAGCTTTGACGCTTATATTCATAGATGGTCATGAAGCAGGCATAATATTTTTGCACAATTTTAGTGTTTCTGTAAGCTATACATATGAAATCAAATACACCATACAATTTCTATGATGTCATGCGACATTGTAATGTTACATCAAATCATATCTAACATCAAAGTGTTAACTAACTTCAAAGCTCAAAAACTTTTTCTTTGTTATCATGAATTAACAAGCAAACACAGTGCTTTATGGAACATATACAAGTGAATAATACTCTGGACACATAATAATTCATTCTGAGGATGTGTTCCATAGAATTTGTAATGTAATGACTAATTTTCCAGAGGAGACACATTTTTTTGACATTCACTGTTCATACAATAAAAGCTATCACGGTAGTGCTGTACTCTTATTTTTTGCAGATTTTTATTCTGGTGGTGGCTGGTGTTGGTGTTGAAAGCCTTGGAGAGACCAAATAATCCCCATATTTAAAGTTGGGATTCATTGGAAAAATTGAAACTGACTTTGTTTGTCATTTGTATGAATTTTAGGAGAACCTGGGAACCCAACGCTCCAAAATTTTCAGCATGTGTCCTCAACAACATATGTAAAGAAATAGGCATCAATTTGATTCTATGTTCCACATTTGATTTTTGGGGGTCCGTGAGACAAACTTTGGTCCCTGATTGTGAAACAGCCCATATGTTTCTGTCAAAATGTGGCCTAACCCTTTAAAACCGACAAATCCATGAATGAGTCCAAAAATGCAGGTGCTGTATTCAAACCTGTTGAACTTTAGGTCTGTTTTAAATTCTCCTTGAGATCCCAAGGTTTCAAGTATGTTACCTGCTGATTTACAGGGAAATGTGTATAAAATGATATTCAAGATCTAGATATTTTCCATTTGGTGTCATGTTGTGCCCAAAAAAGCCTGGTGTCCTAGATTTGAATATTTCACTCAACATTAGAGTGATGTAGCTTCTGTGAAGTGCTGCATCCAGCAGATACAGAATATGTATGTTACATTGTCGTACAATATTTAAAAATGAAGTTTCTGACTTATAACTTCTTCAAGGAGAACTAATGTGAAGAAAATTAGAGTTTCAGGGGTGAAGAGGGTGAATAACATTTCTAAACATGAAATGCACCCAATGAAATAACTACTGAAGAGCCATTCCATGAGAAAATGGCACTTTTCGAAGAAGTTGAGGAGTTGACCCCCCTGGAATTGAATGAAACTTGGCACATAGGTACATATGGGCGTCTCACGGAAAAAGCCAACATTTTAGGTCCATATCTCACTTTGCCTGCCGGTGGCGCCACCTGGAAGCCAATAAAGTGGGTTAGTTTTGCTGTTGACACCACATATCAACTATCATGACTTAAGGGTACACAGCAACAAATATGTTATACTTTTATCATGACCTGTGACACTTTAAGTCCAGTTAGACATCAGCATCACATCAGTGCCAAGCTGGGTAACTACGTTATCGAGTTTGAATAATTTGAGAAATAACAATAAAAATTGAAAATGGGAATAAAATAATATCCCAGACATATACCAATCTAGAATGCTTTAATATGTGTTTACTCACAACAAGACTATCATTTTCAGTTAATATTACCTTGGTATCTTGCTGGGGTTGTGCAATAGGCGGCCAGAAAGATGGTCGAAATTGATTTTTGGTGCATGTTTGCAGTGTATTTTCCTCAGTAACCCAGTTATATACTGTGGTGGTAAATGCCGTTTGTTGTGCTTTTGGAACTCTATTTTCAGGAATATCAAGCATTTCTTTGGTAGTATCTACACTTTCAAGCTAGACGGAGCCAAATTTGGAGGAAATCTCAAAACCGACCACTTCATAGCAGATTGTGCCTATGTTTAGGTGGCATTATTTTGTTTACCCAGTAGGATAGAGATCTAAAATTCTCTGAGTACCTAGTCCTTTTGGGGTACAATACAGCATTTGTAAAATCTCAACGGTAGTATTTTCAGTGTAGATGATATTCAACATCGAAATTTTCCAAAATTTGGTCCGCAGGGGGCACTGTAGGTTGGCTGCAAATACTGGCTATCCCCAGCATTGTACCAAAGAAATTGTTTTTGAATTGCGATACACACCTATTTTCTCTGAAAATGAAGAGTTTAGCTTTGTACTATGCTGGGTGGATAGCTATCTGAGCAAAGGTGGCGCTCTAAAGAGCTAATCTTCTACTGACCTAATATTCCATATTCCCAGACATACATCAAAGTTCTGTCCTTTGACATATATAAAGTACATGCACAGTTATACACAAAATTTGTAATCTCTTTGGTTTAAAGCTGGGTTGGTTGTAAATTGGAAAAGAATGCTGATGGTGATCGTAGCATTGTGTCAACATGCAAGAATCTTATCTGTAGTCAATACAGTGTACAGTTTTGTAGTGTTGGTGCGTTTTCAGAAAATAACAAATGCTCAGCATTTTTCCTTTGCTATTAGAATTAGAGAGCAGGCTTCAGTGTTAATTCTAGGATTTCCCTAGGGTATGGTGCTTGGGTAAGAAAAAGGGCACAGCAGTCGCGTCAAGTGAGTGGTTGTCCTTAAAAAGGGCACAGAGTTGATAGCAAGCAAGCAGCAGCCTGCCAAGATAGGGCAGTTCATTTGTAGTGGTAACTTGCATGCCCTCATTCCTAACACTAGCCCATGATGTCTAGCCTACGGGATGCCCGCTGGGTGGGAGGGCGGGGTTTCTTTTTCGGACTTCCCATTTTAGTGCGTACCAAGCCATGGGTGTTGACGCAACTATTGTACTATATAGGCTGTAGCCCGCTATTTAATTCAGAGACAGACAAGTTCACTATCAACGGGCCGTAAACGGCCCTGTAGAGACCCAGGATCTAGTGTGGTAGGGCTTGCCTAGGGCTTGTCTGGATCCATTAATTCAGAGACAGACAAGCTCACTATCAACATGCCGTAAACGGCCCTGTAGAGACCCAGGATCTAGTGTGGTAGGGCTTGCCTAGTGCTCGACTGGATCCAAGGGTAACATCGAATCAGATCGAACGAAGAAAGCCATGGATGGCTGCTCAGGGCCAAGGCCAAGGAGCACCTCTGGCGCGCACCACCAAGTCCAAAAACATACTGATGGATAGAGCTAGTCACATGCTGGGTTGACGTCATTTCACTTTGGATAACATGAAAAGTATAAAACAGTTTTAACTTTTGCACTAAACATTCTGTCTTCATGTACACAGTTATGTGACTAAGATTCTTTTTCAAATTTTGGGCTGTTATTGTATACAACCCCAATTCCGAAATAGTTGGAAAGAAGGGTAAATTGTGAATATAATCAAAATGCAATGACTTTCAGATCATATGAGCCAATATGTTATTTTAAATAGAACATAGATAACATTTCAAATGTTGAAACTTTTACATTTTACATTTTTATCCACAAAATGAGCTTATTTCAAATTCTCTGGCTGCAACAGGTCTCAAAAAAGTTGGAACACAGGCAAAAAGGGGCTGAAGAAGCAATTAATATATAAGAGAATCAGCTGAAAGAACATTTAGCAAGTAATTAAGTTAACTGGCATCAGGTGTGTAACTTGACTATAAAAGGGATGTCTTAGAGAGGCTGAGTCTCTCAGAAGTAAAGATGGCCAGAGGCTCTCCAACCTGTGAAGGCTTGCGTAAAGAAATTGTGGAACACTTTAAAAACAATGTTCCTCAACGTCAAATTCCAAAGGCTTTGAAGGTCTCATCGTCGACAGTGCATAACATCATCGAAAGATTCAGAGACACTGGAAAAATCTCTGTGCGTAAGGGACAAGGCCGAAGACCTTTACTGGATGCCCATGATCTTCGGGCCCTCAGACGCCACTGCATCATTCACCGGCATGATTCCGTGATTGACATTACTAAATGGGCCTAGGAATACTCCAAGAAACCGCTGTCTGTAAACACAGTCCGCCGTGCCATTCACAGATGCCACCTAAAACTCTATCATGCAAAAAGGAAGCCATTGTTGAGCATGATCCAGAAGTGCCGCTGTGTTCTGTGGGCCAAGGCTCATTTTAAATGGACTGTAGCAAAGTGGCAAAGTGTCCTGTGGTCAGACGAGTCCAAATTTGACATTCTTTTTGGAAAATCATGGGCGTCGTGTCCTCCGGGCTAAAGAGGAGAAAGACCACCCCTCCTGTTATCAGTGTTCAGTTCAAAAGCCAGCATCTCTGATGGTATGGGGATGCATGAGTGCATATGGTGTGGGCCACTTGCATGTTTTAAAAAGCACCATGAATGCTGAAAGGTATCTAAAGGTTTAAGAGCAACATATGCTCCCCTCCAGACAACATCTATTCCAGGGAAGGCCTTGTGTATTTCAGCAGGACAATGCAAAACCACATACTGCAGCTATTACAACAGCATGACTTCGTAGTAGAAGAGTCCGTGTGCTGAACTGGCCTGCCTGCAGTCCTGATCTTTCATTGATTGAGAAGATTTGGCACATAATTAAACAAAAAGTCCGTCAAAGGAGACCCAAAACTCTCCAGCAGCTGGAAGTCTGTATTAAACAAGAGTGGGATCAAATTCCAATGGCTAAACTCAAGAAACTTGTCTCTTCAATGCCCAGACGCCTCCACTCTGTGTTAAAAAGAAGAGGGGATGCTACACCATCGTAAACAGGCCACTGTCCCAACTTTTTTGAGACCTGTATCAGCCATCAACTTTGAAATGAGCTCATTTTGTGGATAAAATGGTAAAATTTCTCATTTTCAACATTTGCTATGTTATCTCTGTGCTATTGTGAATAAAATACTGGCTGGTGTGATTTGAATGTCATTGCGTTTTGATTTTATTTACAATTTACATTTTGTTCCAACTATTTCAGAATTGGGGTTGTACAAGTGTACGTATACTGTTAATGCATGTCTGCATACATACTTATGGTGGTACTCCTTTTACATTAGTTCTTTTCTGGCATTTAAAATTTTTGGACTGGTCATGTTTTATAACATGCTGTACATTTCTGACTGCGCTGTACCCGTACATTTAATAATAGTAATAGTACATGTGCTGTGCGTTTGTGACGCTCACAATCACCACCAGTTTACAACCAACAGAGCTTTATACCAAAGGGATTACAAATTTTATGTATAACTGTGAATGTACTTCATGTATTTCAAATGACAGAACTGGTATATGTCTGGGCATACGGAATATTAGGTTGGTAGAACATTAGCTCTTTAAAGCACTGCCTTTAGTCAGAAAGCTATCCACCCAGCATAGTACCAAACCAAACTCTTCATTTTCTGAGAAAACTCGCTGTTTGTATCATAAGTCAAAAAAAATTTCTTTGGTACATTGCTGGGGATAGCCAGTACTTGTATGCAGCCTACAGCGCTCCCTGAGGGCGAAATTTTTTTACTTTTGATGTTTAATTTCGTCTACACTGTGTATCCAGAGAATTTCAGATCTCTTCCTTGCTGGGTAAACAAAATAATGCCTTCTAAACATAGGCACAATCTGCTATGAAATGGTCCTTTTTGAGTTTTCCTCCAACTTTGGCTCTGTCTAGCTTGAAAGTGTTGATACTACCAAAGAAAGGCTTGGTATTCCTGAAAATAGAGTTCCAAAAGCACAACAAATAGCATATACCACCACAGTACATATCTGGGCCGTCCATTGCACTAACCCAGCAATATACCAAGGTACTATTCACTGAAAATGATAGTCTTGTTGTGAGTAAACACATAATAAACTATTCTTGATTGGTTTATAGCTGGGGTATTATTTTATTCCCATTCCCATTTTCATTTTTTACTGTTATTTCTCAATTAATTCCGGCTCAATAACATAGTTACCCAGCTTGACGCTGATGTGGTGCTGATGTCTATCGAGGCTTGAAGTGTCACAGGTCATGATAAAAGAAAAGCATATTTGGTACTGTGTATCCTTAAGTCATGATAGTTGATGTAAAATGTGGTGTCAACAGCAAAACTGAACCACTTAAATGGCTTCCAAGTGGCGCCACAGGCAGGCAAAGTGAGATACGGACCTAAAAATTTGGGTTTTTTCGTGAGACACCCATACCTACCTATGTGCCAACTTTCATTCAATTCCAGGGGGGTCAACTGCGCACCGAATGCCAATCTCTCATGGAATGGCTCTTAACAGCTTGTTAAAAGTCCTACAATTGCAATTCAGTTTGTAATAAAACCATCGCACACAATGGGCCCCATAGGACAAATGTTGATTACTTCTACTTTAGACACCCGTTGCCTGGCCACAGACTACAGATAATTTCAAGGTCTGCTATCGCTAGTGTTCCGGACAAATTCAGTTTTTCATGAGAAATTTTGGTTTGCTGTGATTCTTGCAAGCGAGGAGTGAAGTCAGAATTTTCCAACGTCAATGGATCAGGTTCAGGTGACTTTATTTGTACCCGTGGGTAGACTTGTCTTGCAGCAAAACAGAACAACAATGGGCGTCCATGTTAGTAAGACAAAAACATTGAAATAAAAACACTAAAAACACTGGCAAAGAACGTGTACAAAACCAAAGACGTGACACGGACACAAACGGGTACTCACAAGCTCACTAAAAGACTAAAAACTAAAAACAGGACTCAAGAGAAACCACTAAAAGACCGTCAGCATAAAATCAGTGTGCAAAGGGCAAATAAATAGTTCCATAAATAAATATGTGCAAAGCCTTCTAAGATTTGTTCAAGTGGACAATCGCAGCTGGAATAAAGCTGTTCCTGTAGCGTTTTGTCCTACACCTTGGGACTTTGAACCAACGACCAGAAGGTAGGAGCTGGAATTCGTTAGCCAGAGGGTGGGAGTCTTCACTTGTGATGCAGCTGGCTATCCGCTGTAACCGTTTGGTGTACAGGGATTCTAAGCTCAGCTGCGACTCACCAATCAGCCGACTGGACCATTTGATGATCTGACACAATCTGTTCCTGTCTTTCAGTGTCAGACTGCCAAACCATGCCACCAAAGAAAAAGATAAAAGAGACTCAATAAAAGCACGATAAAATAGTGTTAACATGGTTTGGCCAATGTGGACTACAATGTATCAAATACTTACTTAGTGTCTAGGCTGAGCTCAGGTTCCTCATCATGGGTGGATGTTCCTGTGACAATGGATTTAGCGGAAAGCCAAGTAAGTATATGAAACTGACCTCTTGATAGAAAAAATGACCATCCCCGGCTCTGGAGTGCAACAGGATGATTTTCCTTGTTATAGCTGGTGTGTGGCTTTTAACTTAACTTATTTCACTAGATTCTAGAGTTAGGGAAACACAAACCAGTTTGACGGATTGCAATTAAATGTCCCAACCTTATAGAGGGTGGAGCTAGAATATTTGCGTTGTGATACATACTTAGGGTTTAAGCCATAGACTTTACACAGTTGATGTTTTCAGCGCATGAAACTGGTTTTGAGTGTGTTCACAATGCTGGTCATCATATGTGTAACACCTGGAGAGAAAAATAAACCTTTCTATATTCCAAAAACTTCTGATTTTTTAGAAGTACATAACCTATGCAACTGAGAACAAGAGGTGTGGAAACAATCTTTTCACTGGAACTATCAATTTACACTGCATGTTTATTGAAAATAGGCTTAAAATTGATATTCCTGCAACATTAGTCATCACTGAACCACAAAGCCGAATATTCACACTGAGGAAGAAGACCAACGTTTTAAGTTAGTTTAGGGTATGGGTAATTCTATCGGAGATAATCAAATGAAGGGTTTTTTCTCAACATTGGGTAGTCGGCATTGACAACTCCATAATTTTGTCATTTGCAAGCAGCTGCATCATTTCATTTTATGTTCCAACTAACTACTGTGCAGAAAAAAGAAGAAACTTCATTCAGGTTACTATAACTTAGTAGTGCTAAAGCCCCTTGGAAAAGATTTTGCCAGGAAGTCTACCATAAAGCAGGCAAAATGGATTAAATATGTGTGATGGACAGACATTGTTTGACAGTGGACATGTGATGGACAGACACTGTGGGACAGTTTTATGATCAGCGGTAAAATCCACAACAAACAAAAACTATTATTGTATGCAATGGATATTTTATTCAGAAGAACAACAACTTGAACACTGTGCATACATCTGGCACCCTTCAACATGACTATCTGGCCTCAGGTTCATAGACAGTTACGAGATCACATTATTTTGAATAAACACGGAGATACAAATGAGGAAATAAGAACCACTACTCTGCTAACTTCAATGACCACATTAACAGCAAACAGGTGAAATGGCTCAGGTGGATCAAACTACATCAATTAATATGTCATACACATTATACACCATTGTTCATACCACTGTGATGGACAGACACTGCGAGACATTCCCACATCGGGAATTTGTCATTTCTGGTCTTAAAGGGGACCTATTATGCTGATCCTTCTTTAAATACATGCAAGTAATGTTATAATGTTGGATGTCCATACTCAACCTCTGTGAAGTTTCTAAACATAAGATACAGGGGTTTTGTCGTAATCCGAGAACGTGATTTCCTGAACGTAATTTCCTCTCTGAACAGCTCATCCCAAGATCTTCACGAGATCTGGGCAAAACCTGACGTCAGGTTGTGCTGTCCAATTAGTACAGACCTAGCCAGAGCCAATCACGGCGCTGGACCTGCCCACCCCAGAAACTATTATAGCAGGCACAAACAACCGCGGATCGTATTACGCCTTAGTAACGTCTACACTTCTGGAAATACAAAAGAAGAAGAAGAACCGTGGATCATTTGAGGTGCACTTTCGTCAGTATGTCTCCCAAAGCTGCTCGTCTGTGTTGTTTTTGATGCCAAAAAAATGCACAGCTATTTTCTCTTCCAGAAGACAATGCCACCAGAAATCAGTAGGTAGCTTTTTTGTTTGCTGGGGGCAAACGGCCACACTCAAAGGGAACGTTAGCCGTCTGTGCTTGGCATTTCACTGAAGACAGCTTTGTCAATAAAGGATAATTCTACACTGGATATGCATCTCAACTGCTTCTCATACCTAGAGCAGTTGCATCGATCAAGCGCTCGGAGCCACAAGCTGTAAGCAATGATATAACAGCAAATAATGACATGTAAGTGAAGCCAACGCATTACGGGTGGCTAGCAGGATTGCTGACAATAGTTAGCACTAACAACTGGCCTAAAACGCAGGCTTTGTAAGATATCTGAAGATGAAGCCTGGATCGCTAGCAACTGTCCGTGACTCAGTCGCGGAATCAGCAAGTTTTACCATTTTGTCTTGCTTTACTGCATAAGCCCACCTAACGTGATAGCCTGTTGAATGTGGCTGTAGCACTGCGGCTAATGTAGCTAAGTTACTGTTGCTAATGTTTGTGTCCTAATTTTGCAAAGGTAATATCAGGGGACATTTAACAGAAGGTGTGTGAACATAAACCTCATATGAAGCTAACTTTTTATACTTGTTTGTAATTTGGATGCTTGGTGCAACTGTTCACGGTAACGGAACTTACTGTCTGTAAAATCTGTATTGCAGGGTAACGTTTGTCTCTGTCATTGTTAAAAACGCTCGGTTACTAGCTACCCAGATAGCAAGCACCTCTGCTCCGGATCTGCCCCGGCTTTGTGCCGACTCCAGCTGATCCGGCTCAGAGCCGTGGCAGATCCGGAGCGGAGGTGCTTGCTATCTGGGTACTGCATGTTAGTTTGTGTGCAGTGTGACTTAAAAAATGCTCCTGGTTAACTTATATGCAGTAATTCTGATTGGTTTGCATGTGTTACTTTGGTTAGCATCAATGTGGCAGTTTCATCACAACGTTGCCGGATTATAGCCACTTCAGTTGAAGCTAACTGGAGAAGTGTTGTTTGCGTCTGCAAAGTTTGGCTGAAAAGGCTGCAGTTAGACCAGACGTAGGTTTTTCAGAGCTCGGGGTATGTGTTTGGGTTTGTTTACTGCTACTGTGAAATGATCGTTTTACTTATCCATGACCGGGGTCAGCAGAGTGCTTGTGTGGGCTAGTTCTATGAGGCTACCGCAGTGAATGCAATCGCGAAACGCACTATAACGTGTCTGGTATAACAAACGATTTCTCTGCATTACCATGGCAGAATTTCATCCACCTTTGACAATTGCTCTGACGAATAAAAAGCCAAAAAAAGTGGAGATCAGGGCCTGTATTCACAAAGCATCTTAGCGATAAAAGTAGGTCCTAACTGGTGGATTTAGGAGAAACTCCTAAAAAATATGGGCGTGTCAGTCGTAAATTTAGGACTCCTAATTATTTTTTTCCAAGTGTTATGCACAAAGCATTTTAGGCCTAAAAGTTGATCCTAAGTCTGGGAGAGCTTAAAAGTAGTCAAGAGGACTCCTAGCTCGCTAAAACCTACTCACAAAGAATCGGAAAATGGCTGCTGCTGTTGAAAGACAAAATGACTTGGAAATTCTGAATGATGTGCAGTTGTTGAAAAGATATCGGGTCAACCTTGAAGGGATTTTATTTGTTGTTGACTTGGCGAAGGAGAGAATTACGTCTCCAACCATGAGAAACAACCCAATCAGCCCCGAAATAAAATGTTTGACAACACTTTGTTACTTGGCCACCAGAAAAATGCAACTTTGCAGTGCGGACAATGTAGGGATTTCACAGTCATCTGTCAGTCGCTCAACTCACAGTCATTGCGCTCAGTGAACCCCATATCATCCGACAGTTTATCCAGTTTCCAATGGACATTCGCCAAGAACACAGAATCAAACTTGAATTCATGCACATCTCAGGTATGCCCGGTATCATCGGTGCTATTGACAAGACCCAAATTTGAATTATTTCTCCGACCCAAGATGAAGATATATTTGTAAATAGAAAAAAAGTTAATTCCATCAACACCCAGACAGTATTTGATGCCGAATAGAATATTTTGGACATTGTTGCGAAATGGCCAGGATCCACGCACGACTCGCATTTTAATGGAAAGCAGCTTATGCCAATTATTTGACAGGCACGATGTGCCTGTGGGATTCCACTTGCTCGGGGACAGTGGCTTTGGTGCTGTAACTCCTCCTGCTATGCATGAATTATTTTTTTAGGCTGCGCGAGTGTTATATTTAATAGATCATCATAATAATACCAGCCTACACTGCAAAAAATGATAAGATAAAAATACTAGGTAAGATGAATTTACTTATTTTTAGACTTAAAACATTTATTTCTATCACAATTTTTCTTAGTAAGACAAAAAAAAAAATTATTTGTTTTGTTAATTTTAAAAACTAGCTTGCCAATGGGGTGACAGTAAATTTCACCCCATTGTCAAGTCAAATATTAACTCAAAACAAGAATTTTTTTTTTGTCTTACTAAAAAAATTGTGATAGAAATAAGTGTTTTAAGTCTAAAGATAAGTAAATTCACCTTACCTAGTATTTTTATCTTATCATTTTTTGCAGTGCATGTCATGTTCTGTATACATAGCCTATTTAAATTGTAGGCTATAAATTACAAACCAAGCTTAGTATGCTTTCCTGTTTAAACGATAGCCCGTTTATAGGCTGCAATCTTGGACCTCCCCTGCGATTGCAGCCCATACCACCGCTTCTCGCAGTCATCTGTCGTCCGAGGATTTGCTGTTCACCCCCGAGCCAAATTTCCCTTTGATTACATGCTTTCGCTCCAGCACCAACTGGGCCAGCAGCTGTAACTGGTCGTGGCTCCAGTTGGGCTTTCGCGTTTTTGAACTTTCATCCATGACAGTTTAAGGCAAACAAACTTGAACGGCTTGACATTTAAATGATCGCAACATATTCTCATTGGGTAATAAGTTGCTAATTATTGGGGAAAATAACGCTTTTAATTATTGACTCGTTTTATGCTATTGGCGTTTTTACAGCTATCTCTTTCCTATGAATGTTTATTTGCCTAGAGTGAAATATGTGGGGACTGCGCATAATGCATTTTCAGGAGTGCTCAACATATTATTTTATGGGACAAACCAGCCGCTTGGACTATCCTCATTTTTTCCTCCATGGGTTGTATGTGGGATATTTTTTTCAATGGGCCGCCCTGTCTCCAAACAACCAATCACCTTGCTCATTGCCCCAAGGCTCGTGCATGAGAATTGACGTCATCCATAGCAACGGAGATTTACTCCCACTTATCTCAGAGCTACTCCTATTCTAGGAGTTACCAGTTTTCTTAACTAAAAGTTGCTCTCAGCTGCTTTGTGAATAACTGTTAAGATTTTACTCCTACATAAAATGTTTTAGCGCGACTTAGAAGTACTCCTAGTGGCAAGATAAGATGCTTTGTGAATACGGGCCCAGATACAAAATTTTTTTTCGGTAGAAGTTTTCGAGTCACTTGCTCCTCAGAAGCAACACTTACGAACTCATGTAGTAGCTTGGTCTCGGTATTGTTTCGTTTTGGTTGAAATGCGTAAGAGGAGCTTTTAGCAAAGTTTCCTCCGGATAGCCAGGTGGGTATATAACATAACTATATAACAGTACAGCTACAATCACATGTGTGCAAGGCGAGATAGTACAAGCAAAACACAAAAATTTCAACTTGCCAGTCTTTGAAATCCTGCTGTTAACGTTGCTGCAATACTTCAATGGCTTCCTCCTCCCGTTCGGGGTCGGATTTGGGATCAAACAAGTACGGTCTCACAGCAATACATGCCGCGGAGAGCAGTCCTGAAATATCTGCCATCTTGGTTTCCTGGTTTTTTGGGTCTGCACCCTCCCCCGGAATCGAAGCGGCCAGGCAAACAATCAGAGCAGTGCCTCATTAGCATAGCCTCCCTGCCCACTCCAAACTGCTTGTGTTTCAGGCCAGCACAGACAGGGTGAGAGAAGAGGTCACACTAGGCCTGGATGCGTGTGGTTTTTTTTCTAACTGAATTCTTAACATTATTTTAAAGACCCATTGGACATATGTTAAATGACTAAATACAGCATAATAAGGGATCTTTAAAATACAAAAGGACAACTCCGCCAACTTCAATGACCACATTAATTCCAGACAGGTGAAAGGGCTCAGGTGGATCAAAGTACATCTTAACACATTACACAGCATTGTTCATACTACTATTGTGATGGACTGACATTGCGGGACAGTCCCACATTGGGAATTTGTCTCACGACCAATTGAAATCCTATCCTGATTGAACATCTTAGAAAAATTGTGATACCAGCTAGTACTAGTATCAGTTCATCTTAGTAGCAAATGGTCTTATAAAACTAAGAACCTCAGTTATGTATCTTGAAATGCAATAAAAATTGTTGAAAGAATTGTTTTTGGCTTCAAAATTTCGTAAATCCCAGCTGTTTTATGAACATCAACGCATTTTAAGAAATTGCAAAACGTGTTGCCGGGGTGCTGCCCCAGCCATTTTATCATATATATGAAGAAATAAGTGAAAGTGTTCACATGTACTAATTTTTGCAATGATTGTACATGTAGATGGATTTTTGACGGACGGATATTGTGGGACCCTTGCATTCCCTGGATCCATCAATTCAATTGGCAGCTGATCGATTGCAATTACATTTCATTTAAAAGTAGAGAATATTCCTGATTCTGATTCTGATTCTTTGACACACTTGAGTTGATCAGTAGGGTATAGGTTGGATTAATTACGGCATGAATCACTGCTGATTATCTGATGCAATCGGAGGTGAATGTGATGGTCTGCACAATGCTCATTTTACTCCAACAAGTAATGAATTTATCCTAAAACCTCTTTTAACCATTATGAAATCATATTAGTACCAAGAGATATTGCATAAAAATAAGGTATATAAGCACAAGTGAAAGTGTCCCACAGCATGTCTGTCCATCACACGTGATGGACGGACATTTTGTGGGACGGAAAGAGTAAAACTTCTGTGGTTCAGGGGCCAGTCAGAGCTTCGGGGGCAAACCTTGTGTACACATTCCTTATTAGTAGACATTTCTTCCACTATGGTATAATTACGATAGCACTCTCCAATAAGGAGAAATTTGCACTGTTATGGACAGACACTGTGGGACGGAAAAATTAAGCCGTTATCTTCAGGCTGGTTGCAAAGAAAAGAAGACATGATAATGAGAAAATGTACGATTCTACAAAATCTATGATGAACAAAGTGGTAATTTAAGCAATTTTAAGAAGGTATTTTGGTTAATTAAGTTGAATTGAATACTTAGTTCCCAAGGTAGGGTCAAATTTTGTAATTTTGTCAGATTAGTATAATGTCATTCAAGCATCCTGAGTACTTGGAATCTCAACATAGATGTAACATATTATATATCACTGGAAAGTAGAGTTCATTACAGATCTACTAGTATCCAAATTAACACTATTCCTCACTTGTAGATAAGGTTTTTACACAGGTAAACTGATGCTCTTTTTCAAATGTTATGTTTTTTGCCAGAAAATGGTCATATTTTGGAAAATAAATGGTTGCTGTAGGTAGACGGAACATGCACTATACCTAGAATTGTCTTTGCTGCTTGATTGCTTTGGGTGCGAAATAAATTGACCCATATCTGTCACAAGAAGTGGATTTTAACTTCGCTAATGCTTCAAAAAGTTGTAAACTGGAATTGATGCCCAGCATTGAGAACACGCTCTTTTCCCTTTGCATGCTCATGCTACAGGCAACGCAAGCGAGTTACTATTGTAGAGCTGATAATGTACAATATTTTTTTTCTGCAGGCATAATGGTATATGTTCACGTGAAGTGAATACCGTAGCTGTATATTGTACACTGACCTGGCTTTGCATTGATGGAGAAGAGCATCAGTCGCTGTATTTCGTGGAAGTGCACTTTCTGATTCAGACCATTGATCCTTTTTAACCTCTAGCACGTCAGCCAGTCACACACAAGGATTTAGCAAGAATACTTGTGCACCAGTGGCGGAAAAGTTTGGGAATTGAATTGTTATCGCTCCAATAGGGTGCAGACCGTGATGCTGTAATTGTGTACCTCGCTTGTTGATTGTTATGAAATGTAGTGGGTTATCACATTCATTGTGAAGCGTAACTGTTTTTGTAGTGAATTAACCTTTTATTCGTTTTTACACGTTTCTTTGTGGTGCATAGGAACCAGTTCAAATTCTGTGCCCAGATCTGAGAATGGAGGCCAAAGCAAGATGAAGAAAATCATTGTATTCCAGGACAGCTGGCGGGAGCAGTACAGTTGGGCGGAGCCCAGTAAGCTTGGAGAAGCCTATGCCTACTGTCCACTGTGCAGTATCAACCTTTACGTCAACCACAGCGGAATACATGACCTGAAACGACACAACCAGAGCAAGAGGCACCGCCAGAATGCCAAGGAGGCGAGGAACTCAGCAACCTCCGACTCACCTCCCTGTAGCGAAACTACACTGAGGTTTATTGAGAAGTACTGCTCTGGGTCAGAGGTACTGAGGAAGAGGTGTGCTGTTAAAGAGGGCAGGGTCTCGGCTGGCATCGCTCACTGCGTTCTGGGGTCAGGCTACCCTGCTGATCTGGCTTCAGTGTGTCGAGAGACACCATACTGCCTCTATGTGTACCCTGGGGTGGAGCTAGGAGGCACCCACTACTGCACTGTGCTGCTGGGTTTCTTTAACGTGGCTGCTGGGCGGCGTCTGGTCCGGCTGCTAGATGTGGTGCAGCCTGAGGTGGGGGAGAACGGAGATGTGAGTGAGAACGGTAATGTGGGGGAGAATGGGGATGTGGGGGAGAACGGGGACGTGATGTCCGTGCATTCTACCAGCCTGTTGGAGATGCTGAAGCGCTTCCAGATCCCTACTCACAAAATGGCTGCCTTCTATGTGGACGGCGAGGCAGGGAGCTCTGGGCAGATCAGTAAGCAGCTGCAGGAGCTGAACCCCAAAGCACTGCGGCTGGCCGGGCTGTATGGGTTGGCCAATCGGGCGTGCCTATTTGGCACGGCCGCCCTCGCAGGTCCTGCCTCCAAACTTGTTACTGACATTCACCAACACTATTCGTCAGCATGCAGCACTGCTAATGACAACCTAAAGGAGCTGTTTGGCCACACAGGGGGGCTGTCGGAGCTTTCTGGACACTGCCGCTCCCTTTCCAAGGTTGTGCAGAAGATGCCAGAAATGTGGGCTGACTTGGTGTCCTACTTCACTTCGTGCGAGCCCAAAGATGAGGCAGCGGGGCCAATCCGGGCACGCCTAGAGGAGCCAGAGAGCAAGGCTCTGCTGGCTTTCCTTGGATGTGCCCTGGAGCCCTTGTGTGCCTTCCAGGAGTTGCTGGATGGGGGCAAAGATGGAGAGGGGGCTGACCTGTCACACATCCTTCTAGCTGCCAGCGGTCTCCTGCGCCAATATGCCACCCGTCTGCTGCGCCCGCATGCTGTGGTCAAATACCTGACGGAGCGTGACCCTGCCATGCTGGCAAACAAGAGGTTGCAACTCCCGGCAGTCGAGCTTGAAGTGGGCGTGACCGCCAAGGACTTCCTGGACAGGGTGCAGTTTACAGAGCAGGTGGTCTCTTTCTACTCGGCTGTACTGAACGTAGTAGCGGATTGTCTGCCATCAAGTGATGGGGTACTGCAGGACATGGCGACACTCTTGAGCCCCGATAACCGCCTGCAGCTCACCTCCAAGCTGGTGGAGGGTCTAGGGGTGGAACTGGGCTTGTGTGACACCCCTGAGGTGGCTGCCCAACTCACACACCAGTTCCAGGAGTATCAGCTGGCTGAGAGGGAAGAGTCTCCTGGGGCTACACCCTTGGAACAGCACTGGAGGGAGGCACTGGGGCACATGGGGCGAGACTCTACCTTCCGGAAACTCATCCTGACTCTGCTGGCCTTGCCTCGCCCACCCCTGGCCCTGAAGAGGGTTTTTTCCCTGCAAGTAAGCCGTGTTGAATAATGGGGAGTTCTGTATTTGGACAATGACTCCAATTTAATGGGCTGCAGTATATGTGTGGATGTAAAAGAGCCCAGTGTCTGTTTTATTTTGAGGGTATTTGCATCCTTATGGAGTCAACCCTCTTGGAATGACACCCCTTTAAAATGAGAAAATCACTAGTGATCACAAACTTCTGAGCTGCGGTTGAATTTTGTTTGGATTTATGTTGGTGAGCGTATGCTGAGTGTATGTGTATATGATCCCAGGCCCTCGAGACTGCAGATTTCACCGTGTTGAATGGGGGCACCGAAAGTAAGCTGGACCTGACCAATGACAGCACACTATCTGATGTTACGCCTTTCTCTCCCCTCCAAAATGAAGGCATCAATACTGACTCAGGCAGCCCTCCAAGCAGTACTGCAGGTGAATTGAGGATTCTTGGTCAGATATTAGTGTTTTGCTTGTCATTGGCTGGTTAGGGACAAGGGTGAGGGATCTGAGTAATGAGTGAGTTTAACTGCTCTTCTCTTAGATTTTCCTAATTTAAAATGGCGGTACTGTTTTTCTAGAGGTGAACGGCGTGCCAGAACCATTGAAGCCATGTGCCGTGATCCTGGAGAAGATGCCTAGTGAGAATTTTAATGTTTACTCCCTGTAACTTTTACTTACAAACTGCTTTAAAACAGACATACAGTCAACACTTACTGGATGTGTATTTTGTAATTATACTGTCTCTGTTAATTGACTGCCCTGTTTTCATTATTGCTGCTGATTACAGCTTTACAGCCTGTTTGATCATACCCTAACTGATAGGCCATTCCTTCAATATGATAGCTAGAATCTGGGCAAATTATGGCAATGACAGTAAAAGAGAGAGTCAAAAAGAATGGTAGAGACAGGGACCTTATATAGCTACATGTGACTATGGAGTTGTGTCCTATAATTAGTAGAATGTACATATGGAGCTGTGTCCAAGCATGGTAATGTGTATACAGTGCTGTGGAATTGTGCTTTGCCCCCCCCCCCCACCTCAATTTCCTCTATTTTTGCATATTTGTCACACTTTGTTTCAGATGTTTAAATAAAATGTAATATTGTGAGAGAATATTGACATGAAGAACAGGTAGAGGAATTTTGGCCCACTCTTTGAAAAATTGCTTTAATTCAGCGACATTGGAGGGTTTTTCAGTGTGAACTGCCTGTTTAAGGTCCTGCCATGGCATTCCAATGGGTTTCAAATTAGGACTCTAAGCCACTTCAGATCTCAAATTGTTTTATTCTTTGAGTCATTCAGAGGTGCACCTTCTCTTGCATTTTGGATAGCTGTCTTGCTGTATAAGTCACTTGCTCATGAGCACTGACTGATCATCTGGACTTTTTGATAGAGAACAGAATTCACGATTCTGTCAATTAGGGCAAGTTGCCTATGCCCTGAAGTATCAAAGCATCCCAACACCATCCCATTACCAGCACCATGTTTTACTATTGGAATGCTGGTCGTATTGCTGTTTGAATGTCTAAACAAAGTGTGACAGATGCAAAAATTGAAGAAATTGGGAAGGGGTCAAAAAGGCTTTCACAGCACTGAAAGTATCAAGTCCTGAATTTGCTCGTCTCTCTGTTCTGTAGGAGGGGACCCAAACGATTCAGAAACATTTTTTATTGAGGATGACATCATCTGGTCGGCCTCTTCTCAGGTATGTCCTCGCTTGGCTTCTCTGTATGTTTCACATCACCGCTTAACATGACCCTATCCTTCTGTCTATATCTCAGTCTTTCTGTACCTCTGATCTCTTTCTTTGTCTCTTTCTTTCTCTCTATGTTCCTCTTTCAGACCTGGCTATTTTTCTCTAAGGGTTTTCGTGCGTGTGTGTATGTGCGTGTGTGTGTGTGTCCATAGGATTCCACTAGGGGGCTTTGTGGATGGGAGAGCAGTCTCCGACAGAAACCTCAGGCTCGAACCGTGTTTCAGGCAGGGGTTGGGACCTGGGGGAAGCCACAAACCCTTGAGAAGAACAAGAACACACCCAAAGCGGACCCTGCTGGGGTACGTACTGATACCCCCTCTGGGAGCAGGAAGGGGGCGGGGCACTGGCCCACTGGGAGCAGGTTATAGGGATGGAACTACCGCTTTAGCATCTCAGACTCAGTTATCATTCTCCTCCTTGTCGCTAAGTGAGTCCATGTGACTGGAAGCTCTTCTGACCCAGAAAGGAGGGGTGGCAGAGATAGACTGAGGAATAGAGATGGATGGATGATGGAGAGTGCTGTGCAGGGAGGCCTTTTTAATGTGAGTTTGTGTATCAAGTGGTGACTGGTTGTAAGGGACTGCGTGTGTGGTTTACACCTGTTTTGTTTTCTTAGTTTTTTGTCCTCTTCCACATCTCTTTTTCCTTTTCTGTGGAGGGCCATTCCCTACTTCTCCTCTTTCTCTCAGCATTTTAGTTTTCCTCACAAATTTTGGGCATTTCAGGACTGCCATTTTTCTGTGATGTGCCTGCCCATGTGTCTGTGTGTTCGTGGGTTTCAGTGGTCTTGTTTCCCTTTTTTTACTAACTGTGCCGTTTCCTATTTCCAGGCAACTCATGGTAACTCCTTATCATCAACACCGAGCACAACTACCCCAAGCCCAAAACGTTCCAAGAAGTCCTATCCATACCAAGTGAGCTCCTTTGGTTGACTTCTGCCCTGCCTTCATCAACACTGATTGTCAAAAAGTCTCTCTGCTGTCCACAAAATTTTAAATTGCAGTTTACATTGCTGGAATGACAGTATATTCATATTGACAAAGCAAGAATTTTTTTCAGAAGTTGGAGATTCTCTATGATGAAATGCTTGTGTGATAATGAGTGTGTGCGACTTCAGCAAGAGAACTGGCTTGCCTAACTCCATCATCTTTAAAGTCTAATGGGTGCTGATCCAAAAAAAAAAAAAAAAAAAAAAAAAACACTGAAAGGATACAGCTGATACTTGTCTCTTTTTTGCTGTTGTGCATTAATAAATGTAATATACTTCATTGTGAGTGCTGACAACTAAATTTGTTATATTTTTGTGTGTGTGCACCCTTACAGGATGAGAAGGGCTTCTGCTTGGGAGAGCTTATTTGGGGGAAGGTGAAGGGTTTCTCCTGGTGGCCTGGGCTGGTTGTGGGGTGGCGGTCCAAACAGGTTCCCCTGGGCATGCGTCGGGTGGAGTGGTTTGGAGATGGAATGTTTTCAGAGGTGAGCGACAGGATAAGGAGCATTGAATCACATGTGTATAATCGCTCTTTGTCTGTTTCTTCAATTTCTCTGTCACTGGATCAATTTCAGTCAAGTGAGGAAGTTTAAAATGCAGATCCCAGATATATTTTGTGTCACAGTTTCTAGTCATAGATGTCAATCCAAAAACGGATGTTGTTGTCAATAAAAGTGCATGTGTCTGTGTGTTTGCATTTGTATACGTTTGTGTATGCGTGTCTGCTGGTGCATTGATGTCCATGTGTACATTTGCACGCGGTTTTTAAAGTAACTGCAGTGGGTTTCCCGAAAGCCTCTTGAGACTAAAAACCTCTCTAAATGACTCTTACGATCATTCTTAAAATAGCGTGGGTTTCTCAAACACATTCGCGTCCCTTTAGTTCGCTCTTAACGAACGAGAGATCCAGACCACTCGTTCACAGCAGAGAACCGCTTTAAGATCCCTCTCGCAGCCGTCCGTTCTTGCCGAGCACACAATACGCATGCGCTTCCTAATACAGTGCTTATTTCATGGGTAAATATTTGTATTTTATGCACTGATTTAGAATGACAGTGTCTTAAATTAATTTGCACATGATAATATCACATTGATAATTTGATAATATTTAATCCAATTAACTTACAATAATTAGAAAATGATCATGCATTTACTTTTTATTAATGACAAAAATGGCAGCACCTGAATAATCTTATAAATAAGGCTGAGACACCACCACTCCTGCATTCAGTCACCCCTGCATTCCCCTCCATGACAGACACCATATTGCCACAAGCCTATTTATTGGAGCAATCAGGCTCTGAATGAATAACAATGAAATGAGCAGGCAAGGTGAAAGGAGTTTTTCCTCATTATTTAGCCTTTTCTTAATTATTTTTATCCCCCCGGCAGCATTAATGCAGGGGGGATATAGTCATCAGAGTGTCCATCTGTCCGTCCGGGCGGGCGGGCGTTGGTCTGTACTCATATCTTATCCTGGCCATATCTTGGAAACTATACATCCGATCTTCACGCAACTTCACAGATATATTGAGCATGCTGTCTAGATGTGCCTTTTGATACTTAGGAATTTATGGAATTTTTCATTTTTGCGGTTTCCATGCAAACTTGTGTGAAATGTAACTTAGCTTGTCCGGGCCGTATCTCAGAAACTATACATCCGACCTTCACAAAACTTGACAGATATGTTGAGCATGATGTCTGGATGTGCCGTTTGATACTTAGGAATTTCTGGAATTTTTAATGTTTGCGCTTTCCATGAAAACTTGAGTGAATTCTGAATTGGAACTTAGCTTGTCTGGGCCATATCTCAGAAATTATTCATCCAACCTTCACCAAACTTAATAGATATGTTAAGCATTATGTCTAGATGTGCCTTTTGATACTTAGGAATTTTGACAATTTTTGATTTTTGTACTTTACTTGGAAACATGGGTGCATTTGGACTAAGCTCACTGATAATTTTCACCAAACTTGATTAATATGTTCAGCATGATTTCTATATGTGCCTTTTGACATTTAGGAGTTTCTGTAAAAATTCTTTCCTGCGTCTCTTATGCAAATGTGTGTGAAGGTGGACTTAGTTCACTGATAATTTTGTTTGGGCAATATCTCTGAAGCCATCTCCGACTACACCAGTGTCAGTGAAACTTAGTTTAATATCTTCAATTTGATTTATTGTCTTTTGAAATGTTTGTTATCCCCCCGGCATTATTTTTATATAAATTAAATGTGAAGCTAGGACACTCCTGGCACTCGTGGCAGCCCACTTCCTCGTAGTGAGTGCCGATAACATGAACAGCAAGATCAACAAACAACCACAAATACTACAGGTAATGTCCTCAGACATACAGTAGAACACAGATTGACCACATCTACCCCAACATACCTCGACAGACAGTTGATACAGGGACACTGAACACGTATTGGTCTGACCACAACATTCTCTGGATTGCCATTTCATAGTCAGGCAAGTTTGTTACCTTATTACTTCAGATCAAGTCCTTTAATACTGTAGTACATTTACTCATGTCAACTGAATAGTTAACCCATGAATGTGGGGGGCCGGGGGGATATGCCATTGCCAGATGGCTCTTGTTTATTCTTGTAGTTTTTCGTTGTAATATTTCTGTAGACTTATGTAATTAACAAAATACACTCTGAATCAATTTAGTTTGGCCTACAGTTTGATGTAACACCTTGTCTTTAAAACATTGTATTTCAGTGTTGTTTGGTTAAATAAGTGACGTATACCTCACAGCAATGGTTTATCAACTACTAATGCATTAGCGAGGACGCGCTTGGCAAAGAAGCTCTTTGCAAAGTTCCTTGTAAGGCTCTGTCTAACGATTGTCTTTGGGAAACCCACGTAACAAGAGAGCATCCGTTGTTTAAAAATCTCTTTAAAAGGCTTGTTAATCCTGAGATCCAACGTTATCGGGAAACCCACCGCAGGTTGGTACGCTGTCCCTCATGTTGGTGATGTTGAATATGATGAGATATTGGATCTTTTTATCGACCCCTGATAGTGGAGGTGATGCAACATTTGTCTCTCTGTCTATGTCTCTTCAGCTTCACTCCATCGTTTGCTCTCTTTCGTCTCCCTTCTCAGTTTCTCATCCCACATTCTTTTTTTGCAGATCTATACAGAGCGTCTCTTGCCATTTGCTGCCTTTTCAAAATGTTTCTGCTCCAACTCCTTTGCCAGCCTGCCTGCGTACAAGGAAGCAGTATACCAGGTCCTTGAGGTACTGCACCAAACCAAATGCAACTCTTTACAAATCTGACTCCAATGCATATTTGGCATAGTATTACGATTATTACCATTTTGAAACCCACTTTCTCTGAGAACTATGCTATTTGCTTTTTTTTTTTTGTTCTGTCTGATTTTAAGTTGCTAATCTACATCATTGTTCTGGTGTGTAAAGGGTGAAAGAACTGTGTGTGCGATTGCGACATTTTTTTTAGTCACTCCATTGAGATATAACTGACATTTGCAATGCAGTATTTAAATGTTTGAACAGAAACACAGTCTGTCCTGTCAACACATTGGGAATGAAAATTGTGAATATGAGGTTAGATATTCTCACCTTTGATATGTGGTGATTTATATAGATATTATATGTACCATGTGGGCAATGGTTCCCTTTCTTAGCTGTAGTCACCTCCTAACACTTAGGGTCTGCATTTTCTCCCATCATGCTGTGCTGTGCTGCCAGTCATTCCCTGCCCTCATCTTTTGAGCCTTCGCTGTCTTTTTTGCCGCAGCTGGCAGTTGACCGGTGTGGAAAGGTGTTCTCACTTGAAAAGGAGGTGGGCAAAGAGGAGGAGCTAAAGCTGATGATGGATTGGGCCTTTGGCGGATTTAAACCCAGCGGACCTGAAGGCCTTCGACCTCCTATGGAGGCCAATGGTAGGACAGGGCTGGTGGGGGCAGGGTTATGGGGTAAGAGCCTTGTGGAGGAGTTGGGGGAGGGGGGTGTGGTAGTCTGAGATGAAGTATCAGGGCTGTACGTTAACTTTTTCTGCTCATAGCACTGGTGCTACAGAGGTTCATAGTCTTGTAGCACAAGACAAAAACTTGTAGCACAGTAAAAGCATCTGTTACAATCTCTAAAACCAACCACGAGTAGTGCAGTTTGTCATTTAAAGACATAAAATATTAATTGTCTCTTTGTAAATTGAAGTACTTTCAAGGCCTCAGAATTCTTTAAATTCATACAATTTTAAGTAATTTCCAGAACTTGTCAAGCAGTCTTGACACAAACAACGTACACTTCAAATATAATGCAGGCACATAACTCACAGAAATATTAAGAACCTCTTAAAGTATTTGCATACTGTTTATATAAACATACTGTAATACTGTTTATACATGCTGTTATTTATTAATGTATTCCTGAGACGTGCGGTGATGTGAGGCAGTGGCCTAACCTTTTATCGCTGGATTTTGTCAACCTGTTCCCACGTACTATACTTGATTGACGATCAAAACTATTAAATCCAAGCCTATAGGAAGCCTGTATACTGATAGGTGATGACGACAAAAAGATTAATTGACGTATACGCTTCGATTCAAGACAGCAAGGATGGAAGTACTTTTAATCAATAGAAAAAATCTCAGCTCTCTCGATAATTTTGTGTATTGTTTTAACCTTTTGTTCATCGGATTATGAAAGAAGATTGAAAATAAACGCCCAATTTTTTTGATTGGGGTTAAAAATGCGTATTTAAAGGGGGATATATTGCACATTGATCAAGCATTGAATTGCATAAGAAATGAATGGCATTGCTTGCCCCGCTTCCTGTAAGAAAAAGTCGCTTTAAATCTGCAGTTTGGAAGGAGCATTTCCACGATGTTATGTCCTGCGTAATAACGCGGAATCTTAAACTGGCCTGTCATTCTGCCGAATAGCCTTACTAAATTAGTTAATCGTCTGATTGCTAATCAAGCAAAGGGGATTAATAGTTTGCTTTACAGTGAGGATTCTGCCACACCTAACTAACCTCCGAGGTGGCACTGTTTCACGCCCTCGCTCTGTTGAAAACATTACGCCTCTCATCGACCGGTGATACAACAGTTCGTTCATTCATTGCACGGAGCAATTTTCATGTCGCACGTGCGACATATATGTCGCTCTGTACAGCCCTGAGTATTATAGACCAGATGTAGCGAAATAGGGTTATGTACTGTTACAAGTATGGATGGTGTCAAGGTACAGTAGGTGGCTTATATTGATTGTTGGTATGGGGTGTAAAGGAAGCTACTTCACTTTGATGTAGAATATTCTCAAAGGAAATTCTTGCATGATTCAATGCGGAGAGTTTATAAATGCATGTGATCATCTTGCACCTCTTTCAGCATAGGATTGCAGATGGGATGAACTGATGTTGTAATTGATGTCTTAATCTTAATTATTTATGTTTTCGCTGATCTGATTCATACTCTACTCTTAGCTTCAGTCAGGTCCACTCTAAAAAATTATTAATTGCAGGTTATTCCAATTCTTTATCTGGGAAGTTGAAAAATATTTTCACTCTTAACTCAGCTAAATGCCTTAAAAACTGACAGGAAGATACAATTATATGCCACCTCTCTTACATTCTAAATGCTTTACAGGAGAAAATTCACTTCTGTCACCACCAATCTACCACCAGGTTCAAGCGCAGCAGTCAGAACACTCACCCCACTTCAGGTTATGTGGTGATAAGAATTTTGTGTCTAATAAATTTAGGAGAGGACAAGGAAAATTTTATGAAAATCAGGACACTGGGGCTCTCTCCACTCTTTTTATTGGGGTTATTGGAGTGTCATAGTCAGTACGTTTACATGAACAGTTAAGTCAAGCTACGGTAATAGCTCGATTAAGCCATGCAATCGGACTACTGTCCTTGTCCCAGTATACATGTGCAGGATGAAATTTGATTTATTGACCGAAGTATGCTCGTCTCCGCTAGGATGTGCCTTTCAGCTTGTTCATGTTGCATCTTTTTGTGATTGACCTATTCCGTCACAGACCAAAGATTTGACTAATAAGTTAGCTGGCTGCTAGCTAGTTGCATGTCGATTGCATCGACTGTGTGAGATTGAGTGGCGAGAACATGGACAACTGTACAGCTCTGTACGTTTAACACGGGTTGTTCACTATTCTTTTCGTACAACTGAGATGCACGCTATCCCCGGTGGTTATGGCATTAGCCGAAGCTTGGCTGAAACGCCGCTGTGCTCTACTTCGTGCCCTTTCTACTACCCCGGAGTGCGTTTCCCAGAAGCATAGTTGCTAGCAACTAACATAATTTGTTCATTCGCAGTCTGTGGTTTCAACTATGTAAGTTAGCATCTGTGCTTTCGGGAAACGCACTCCCGGGCTTCCCGTGCATGTTGGATGCGGGTCAGGAGTAATGACTGGTGGGTGAGTGTTGTTTTTCCGATGGCGAGTGGAAGGAAAATTTTTGGATGACACGCAAGTCGTTCTATAAATCATGTGAATTAAGGGTCGAAGTTAAAGAAACCCCAAGGCATTACTGTTTAAGCACCAATACCCTTGCCGTCGAGGATTGCTACTGTTCAGTACAAACTTGCTCGCTAGTCAGAGCTCAGAGTTCTTGCTAAGCAGTTTGGTGTTTACATGTCCGCAAGACTTCCGGGTCAAAGCCCTTCACGAAGAATGCGGAGCATGCTCAGAGCGCATAGTCCAGTTCAGTTCGATTCAAGCGTATACATGCAGGCATAATGCAACTATTAACCGTGTTATCTGGGTGTGTTAGTCGGACTATGAGAAATTCGATTTAGCGCGATTCAAGTCAGACTAACACGTTAACATGCATTTTAAAAGTCAGGTTATAGTCGGACTTACACAATAATTCGATTTTCTCGAATATCATGTAAACGCGCTGACTATCTTCACACTTTTCCTATCAGTGTATTTTTTAATGTTGCCAACCAATGGCAGCATTTTTGATTATCTTTTTATACCTCTTTTTGTTGGAAGCTCTGCAACTCCCCCCATTTAACTGTTAAATGTTGATTGGCATAAGATCTTGTCAATAGCGGGGAATGGGTTAATGACTTACAGCGAAACAGAACCTCAGTTGGACATTTCATCCAGCATCTACTGCAGCATGGCATTGCCATGCACTGCCTTGGGGTTTATGAGCACCCGCCACTAGCGGCGCGCAGGAGCTATGGTTTCGGGCTCCGTGCGTGCGTGCGTGAGTGTATGCGTGCGTCCGTCAACACATTTTGCTTTATCTCATCAACTATTTCAGTTACAGGCTCTTAATTTTTACTGGACATGCATCTCATAAAGCCCTACTAATGACATGCCTAAAGGTGACCTTGGCCTATTTTTTCAAGGTCACTGGCCTAAAAATATCATCAAAAACTTCGACATTTTGCTGTATCTCATCAACTATTTCAGTTACAGGCTCCTAATTTTTACTGGATATGCATCTCAGAAAGGCCTAAAAATGACATACCTAAAGGTGACCTTGACCTATTTTTTCAAGGTCACTGGCCTCAAAATATCACTAAAAACTTCGACATTTTGCTTTATCTCATCAACTATTTCAGTTACAGGCTCCTAATTTTTACTGGACATGCATCTCATAAAGGCCTACAAATGACGCGCTTAAAGGTGACCTTGGCCTATTTTTTAAGGTCACTGGCCTAAAAATATCACCAAAAACTTCGACAATTTGGTTTCTTATCTTATCAATATTTTCAGTTACAGGCTCCTAATTAGCTCCCGCCGCCTGAGTGGCACGGGGGCTATGGTATCGGGCTCCATCCATGCGAGCATCCATGCATGTGTCCGTCAACAAAAACTTTGGCATTTTGTTTATCTTAACAGCGGGAGCTTCTGGGGCCGCCAGTGCCCTATATTTTGACTTGAGGGCAGTTTTCCCCATTCTGGCCCACCAACTCCATTCACACCAACAGATGGATCCTTGGGAATATATCCCATCGTATCAGTAACCAAGCCCAATAATAATTGTACCACTGATTAATCTGTTAACCCTTTACCTCTTAAGGGAGAAATACCCATCAGGTCCCTCCCTCCTGAGGCAGTTTCAGCTAGTTAGCTACTTTTTATGGTATCCCCACAAAAAGCTCTGAACACCGAAAACTACGAGCTAAACAACATTATGTTACTAAGAAAATTTATAGAACACATAAATTTTAATTTATAAAATTATAAAGATAGCGTAAAAAATGTGTTGTGACTTTCGAGTGCTTACATATTTATGAAAAATCTTCTCTTTGACAGCTCAATGCTCAAAAGTATTTTATTCTTACCTGCTCTGGCAAGAATCGTTCAAAGTCCAATGCGTCAGAGTCGCTGTTACATATGTTTTCCGCCATTTTGATTACTAAAAATAGAGGGCAAAAATCTCAAAATATTTGAGTTTAGCTATGCCATGTGATTATGCAGGTGTAATCTATGAGGCTTGTTCTGATTGTTTATGATAGGATAGCAATCAATTGAATTGTAAATTTGAACGGCAAATGTTTTGATTGGTCAAACAGAGAGTGCCATATCACTCATTACTCTTAGGAATACAAAGGCATTATGATAGATTGCAATATGGCACTCTTAGGAGGTAGGGGGTTAATGCAACTTGTCATCACAGAAGACGCACACTTAACTTGGTACTGTGTATGTGTGTGCAGAGTCCGCGGAATCTCCTTTGTCTGACTACCAGCCTCCTGCCAAGAGAAAGTTCGTGAATAAGAACAGAACTGTTCCTCCTGAAGAGAGCTTCAGCAGAGGTAAAGCCAAGCACACGCACGCACACACATACATGCGCACACGCACACACACACACACATACACATACATGCACGCACGCATGCACATATGCTCTACCACACACTCACTCACATGCTCTCACTCATACACTTGTTCACTAACATTGCAGCAGTTCAGCCTTGTTACAACTCATAACGTTACACCAACGCATAATATTACTAGTGTAACATTACACGCGGACCATCCAACTCATAATGTTACAGTCGACGCATAATGTTACACTTTTTCTAACGCATAACGTGACACTTTTTTGACGCATATTGTTATACCTGATCCTAACGCGTGACGTTACACCGACTTAATGCATAATGTTACACAACTGCCCAGTTTACTATTTCTCTCACCAACACCGTTACAACTCATAACGTTACACTGATGCATGGATCGCCTGCGATTAACACAGACGTTAACGATAATGACGTCACTTTCTGTTGATCTTCGGCCCATTCGAATGCACGTGATGTCAATAGCTGCGATTACACAGAAGTTCACGTTTCACTTTTCACGTGTCATCTGTCACAATTTCTTTTCGTTCCTCGGCTCATGAATGCCGCAAGTGCACAAGGGAACGTCTCCTGCCATGCTTTTCCCGAGGAATGAAAGGAAATTATTGCAGATGACACGTGAAAAGTGAAACGTGAACTTCTATGTAAATGCAGCCTTAGGGTACTCTTGCGCATATCAGAAACGTATACGTGAGTGGTAAACGTATCAAGCATTAACGTTTTAGGTCTGAAACAGCGCACAGTGCTGGGGAGCCTGCACACCAAGCCCTGCTGGGGGGCACTGCAAGCGCTTAGACCTTGAATGTACAATGTAATGAGCCATTAGCAAAATCAACTATTGTTGAATATTTTATCCCTGAATTAGTCTACACAGTGAAATTGCACCAAATGTATAATTGAAATGAATCTTGATGCCATTATTATTTTTGAGAAAATTGACGATTATTTAATTTTAATGGAAAATGCATTCCTTTTTGTACTGGTGCTGCCATCTGGAGATCTAGTTTTGCGGGTACATGTATTAGGCTAAGTTCTCATCCTGCAGTCATGTCCATGCTATGGTAGAGGTGTGGTCATCGGTAAGTCCGTCATGATACATGTTGTTACTCAGGACCCTTCAATTAGCCGGTGACCCAATTCTATGTTTTTCACGAGTGATGTGCCTGCGACGGATTGTTCTCATCGCGGCCAGAGACTAAGGGGCTGCAAAAAATCCTGACCGGCCCTGGGACCCAAAAAAGGGGGGCGCCACTTAACATGTTTAAAGCCATGTAACAACTTACCGAAAATTCAGGTACCCCCACTTTCCTATATCCGTCCCTAGATTGCCCCTTGACAAAGTATGACCCCCTGAAGTTGGCCAGAATTCATTAAGTTTTCGGAAGTTGTTCAGAGTGATTGAAATATTCACGACGCGAACCCCCCGGTTCCCCCCCCCCCCCACACACACACAAGCTCACATCCCCCCACCCCCTTGCGCACCCACCTAATCACCCGCACAATATATATTATTTCATGTTTACTAGGCTCGAGGAGCGCCCCGACACCATGCCCATTGTTTGAGGCAAAACCCTCTACCGCGCAGTCTGGGAGGTTTGCTCACAAATCCCAACTTATAACACCCTCCAAATGCTCAATTTTAGCCTCCGCGCTTCATTTGCATACATGGCTAGGCACCCCCTGCTCTAAAGGAGGTTTTGCAGGGTATAGGCAATGGAGGTTTTGCAGGGTATAGGCAAATTTGCCCACAGCCCAATTTGAACCATCTTCTGCTTATATGGACCTACTTGTGGGACTGTCCAGAAAATAGATTTGAAATGTGAAATTTGCATACAGGAAGTGAACTGTGACCTATTTAGTGATTTCAAGATTTTTGTGGGGCAAGGCCTCGAAAAGTCCATATTTGAACCCATAAATGATTGTTCTGAAAAACCAACATGATTTTTAATGACTACACAACAACATGACGGACATTTTGATAACAAACATAATTATATATGTGAAAAACTGAAGAAGTTTCAGACAATTTTCCATTGAAAAATGCATCTGTCATGATGCAAAACGTAAAGTTCATCTTGAAAAACAGCCAGGTTCCTATGAAAACACACCTAAGATATTTTCAATAAAGTTGCCTCATATAGTTGGCTAAATAATGTGCAAGTGTTGTTAAATTGCGAGACCGGTAACATGGTGTATTCAAGCCATTTTTATTATATGCTCTGGCTTGACTGAATATGAACTCTTACAAGAGGACCCCCTTGTTTGGTCCCTATTTTTTCTACCAACAGACCACATGGTGCGGGAAGTGCAGAAGAACGGCAAGAGCATTGAAGGTAAGCATGTGAGTGCTTGTCACCTTGTCAGAACAAATAAGGATACACAATATTTTTTTCATTGCCCAAAGCCTAAAATGAGAAGATTTGCTATTAAAGAATGTTTTGCTATTGAAACTCGGTGAATGGGACAAATTGTATGATTTGCTATATTGACAGCATATGTAAACTTATCTCATGATGATGAAACTTGTATGTAATCTTCAGCTGAAACATATATATTATTTGCAGTGATCCCAGTTTAAATGGGTTCAGACATAACTGGTTGCCAAAATGTATTGTGATGTATTGTGATGTATGCTTCAAATAACCAGTACTTCTTGAATTGGAGATTCTGGGTTTGTATCCTTGCTGGGCATAGCTAAAGCAACTTTTCAGCACTACTGCTGCATCCATGGGATTCACTCATGTATATGCAATGTGCTGGAATGCCAAGCCACATATACCTCTCATCTTAGCAGAGTCAACCATAAGGAAGGTCTTCATCAGTTGTTACAAGACTTCGTAATGAGTTGATATTTCCTTTAGGGAGAGGAAAATGGCATCTCTTTCCTTGAAGAGACGAGAGAAAACATCAAGCTGATTTATACTTCCCTCTGTCTTCTTCCACAGATTTCTGCCTTTGCTGCGGCAGCGTGTACATAGAGATCTTCCACCCGCTCTTTGAAGGAAGCTTATGCCTCAAGTGCAAGGTATGGACACTATTCCAGTGCTTGAAACAGATGCATGCTCACTGTGATGTACAGTATTGGTTGTTTTTCGTGTGCTAAATGGTGTATTACATTGATTTTTAGCTTACCGGCCCTATGGGTCGATAAGCTATTATCGTGGTGTGGCGTCCGTTGTCTGTCGTCCGTCATCCATCACCCGGAATAACATACTACTAGACCATATCTCCAGGCGTTTTTCTTGGATTTTTGATTGAATCATTTTTGTCCGTTTTATGGGCCCTTGAAATTTTGGCTCCAATGGTAAAGATAGGACTGAGAAATTTTAAAAAATCATTTCTCAAAAGCTGCGTTATAATTTTTTTTCTAAATCAGGCAATCAACTTATCTTGGTACCGTCAATGTACAGTGCGAGTGCCATTTTGATTGAATCGACGGAAGTGGGTCTATTGGGGGCGCTGTACTTTATGAATATGCAAGATGGCCTGTGGAGGCCAAATGGTTGCAGACAGAGATTAAGTTTGTATTATCGACATATAGAAAGTCATATATGACCTATATTTTGGCAATATTAAATTTGACCACAGATGACTTTGAAAGGTCAAACTCGAGGTCAGGGATATATTAACAATGTTAAAAGATATGACTTGAAATTTCAAAAAATTCTTTCTCAAAAACTGTCTGATAACTTTTTTCTAAATCTGGCAATCAACTCACCTTGATACACTTTATGCACAGTGCGAGTGCTATTTTGATTGAATTGATGGAAGTGGGTCTAGTGGGGGAGCTGTACTTTAACATTGGGTCTTATGGAGAATGGGCCTAATCGCCTGTGGAAGGTAAATGGTTGCAGATAGAGATTAAGTTTGTATTACTGACATATGGGAAGTAATATATGACCTATATTTTGGGTATGTTAAAGTTGACCTCAGATGACTTTGGAAGGTCAAACTTGAGGTCAAGAAAAATGTTACAATTTTTCAAAGGTTTCTAGGCTTGAAAATATTGAAGATTGGGAACATATGTGCATTGAACACTTATAGGAAGTTATGTATGAACTTTTATTTGGTGGCCTTGAACTTGACCTTCGGCGACCTTCGAAGGTCAACCTTCACATAGTGAAATTTCAATTACTTCTATCACCAAAACTATTACAGGTAGAGCTTAGGTTTGTATTGCGGGCATATAGGAAGTCATGTATGAAGTTTCATTTGGTGACATTGAACTTGACCTTCAGTGACCTTGAATGCCCAAACTTCACAGTGAGATTTTAATGACTTATATTGGCAAAATTGTTACAGATAGTTTCGGTTTGTATTGGAGATGTATAGGAAGTCATACATGAACTTTCATTTGGAGGCCTTGAACTTGACCTTTGGCGACCTTCGAAGGTCAAACTTCACATAGTGAAATTTCAATGACTTCTGTCACCAAAACTATTACAGTTAGAGCTTGGGTTTGTATTGTGGCCATATAGGAAGTCATGTATGAAGTTTCATTGGGTGACCTTGCACTTGACCTTCAGTGACCTTCAACGGCCAAACTATACAATGAAATTTCACTGACTTATATCAGCAAAATCGTTACCGATTGAGTGTAGGTTTGTATTGGAGACGTATAGGAAGTCATGTATGAACTTTCATTTGGTGACCTTCACATTGACCTTCGAAGGTCTAGCTTGACCTAGAGAAAATTCAATGACTTCTGTCACCGAAAAGGTCACAAATGGAGCCTAGGTTTGTGTTACTGACATAGGAAGTGACATATGAACTTTCATTTGGTGACATTCAGCTTGACTGTTGATGACATTTGAAGGTCAAACTTGACATAATACAATTACAACTAGCACTCTGCCCGTGGGGATCCATGGGTTCTATTTTATGTAACTTTGTGCAGCATTATGATGTCATCACATGCACCTCTATGATGTCATCACGTTGCTATGGTGTTGGTATGGGGTTTCCATAAACACCAAGGTGGCTGTCACGCGACCAATGTTTTTATAGTAACTAAAACTAAGTAACCATCAAGGGGAATACGCTGCGCTGTCATTCCGCGCTCAGTGGAACACAAAGTCGTCGATGCACCCTGAGAGAAATTTTGGTTTGCCAGCCACTCCTGGGAAGGTTCACCAGTGTTCCAGGTTTTCTCCATTTGTGGATAATGGCTCTCACCGTGGTTTGCTGGAGTCCCAACACCTTAGAAATGGCTTTGTAACCCTTTACAGGCCGATAGATGTCAATGACATTGTTTCTCATCTGTTTTTGAATTCCTTTAGATCGCGGCATGATGTGTTGCTTTTTGAGATCTTTTAGCCTACCTCACTTTGTCAGACAGGTTCTATTTAAGTGATTTCTTGGTTCAACAGGTCTGGCAGTAATCAGGCCAGGGTGTGGCAAGTGAAATTGAACAAAAAAAAATGTGGTTTATCACAGTTATTTCATGATTTAACAAGGGGGTTCAATTACTTTTTCACATAGGGCCAGGTAGGTTTGGATAGCTTTTTTCCCTTAATAAATGAAATCATCATTAAAAAACTGCATTTTGTATTTATTCGGGTTATCTTTGTCCAAGATTAAAATTTGTTTGACGATCTGAAACATTTAAGTGTGACAAATATGCAAAAAAATAAGAGATCAGGAAGGGGGCAAATACTTTGTCACAGCACTGTATATCATGAGTCTGGACAGACGTGGATGTGAGCTGTACTTGACTGATGGCATACGAGAGGCCAAAATTCTAGTATCATGTTTCACTAATGCTGGTGTATTGATTCTTCAGCCTAATGATTGCTTGCTTCTCCGACAGTAACAACTCGTTGGACACAGTGAGAGTTACCAGCAACAGATTTCAAATGCAAATGTCTCACGTGAAATCAATTTCAGACCTTCTATGGGCTTATTTATAGTTGTAAAATAAACAATTGGGTGATAACACACCCCTGGCCATGGAATAGCTGAGCAGCCAACTGCCCACTTACTTTTGGTTCCTTAAGAAGTGGTAACCACTCATTGAAAAAGCTGTGAAAAAATGCCATAATTTCCATACGTTTAACCCAATTTGGGTATAAATACCTTAAAATTAAAGCTGAATGTCTGCATTTCAAGCTTGTGTTTGTTATGTTTCATCTCCAATATGCTGTGGTAGACAGAAAAAATTACAGTAACTTTCATTTTGGAAATTATATGTTTGTCAGTGTTAAAATATTTATGGGATTCACTGTATATCTCTCTTGCAGGATAACTTCGCAGAAACACTTTACCGCTACGATGATGACGGATACCAGTCGTACTGCACTGTATGCTGTGCTGGCCTTGAGGTTATTCTGTGTGGAAATAACAGCTGCTGCAGGTAAATGCTGTTTTTGAGCCCTCTGTTGGCTGTTAGCTGATCTAAGTGATTATAGAATAATGTCCCTGAAGAGCTGAAGGATGTTATAGTATCTTTGGAAGACAAGTCGAGGATACAATGAATCAGCGATCGTTACACCACATCTGCCATGTCCGTAGAGATTTTTTTTTTTGTCAGCGCCCTACAGACCACAAATTTTAACCGATTTGTTTCATATTTGGCTCGGGTCTTGCCTGTGGTAAGGTCACGATTTTGTCGATTTTGGGAGTGATTGCTTTAGGGGATCGGGGGATACACATCAACCAGTGGGCGACCGGCTGTCTAGCTTAGCTTGCAATCAGCAACCATTAATGGTCCTTGACAGCAGGTCGGATTAGGCATGAACTTCTCCCCAACTTTCCAGGCAGATGGATGGGAAAATTTGGGGAAATGGATGGAAAAATCTGCCTTTCCCGGCTGATTGTTGCTTCATACGGTGCTTTTCAATGATCGCTCAGTAGGGTTGAACAATTTGAGAAAATACTTCAATTGTAATTTTTCAGACCAGTAGTGCGATTGTGATGTAATATACAATTTTTTTTTTTTTGTTGCTGATAGCAAAACCAGGAAAACAAATACAACTGCGTGCGAACCAGAAGAGAGAAACTGGCCTTGACAGCATTATGTGATTTTATGCTAATAGGTGAATCATGTTATACTGTTGTTTGGGTTTTATCTACTGATTTGCACTGTGCCAGAATAATGCATCCTTCCAACAGATCAAGATACGCTCCCTGCTGCCTACATATGAAATGAGGCAAAACAACTTTGCGGGAGCAGGACACACTACCTGCTTTGCAGCTGGTGAACACAGCCCTTTTGGGAGATGGAGCTGATTTTGTTGCCTGTTCGGCGTGTCTTACCTGTGACTAACAAATTGGGTTTTATTAAAGAAAAACATGGCGAGCTCTACAACATTGTGAGTGGGTCAAAAGGACAATATTCAAAACCCTCCTAATTATGCCTCTGCCCCACGCAGTGAACAGGAGGCATACTGTTTTCTGGTTGTCTGTCCATCCATCACACATATCTTGTGTGCCTGACATTTACTGTTGGAGAGGTCGAATTTTGACTAAATCAGGTATGCTTACTCCCCACGGAGGATAATTTAACTGATGGTGTTTTGGAGCTTATCAGGTCAAAAGGTCAAGGTTGAATGAAGTCAGCTTTGTGAGGGAACTGAAGATCAGCTTTTAGGGCATATGAAGCAATTGCTGGTGATGGCATTGCAATCAACTTTTTGTGGTGACTTCTGCCTTATTTAGAAACTTATTTTCCTTCTGGTTTCTATGACCTTGTTTCTCAGAGTAAGTAGAGAATGGGTCATACAACTGATAGCACTAATTAAAGTAATTGCACTACTGCACCTCAACAGAAATACAATTACAAAAGGATGCAGTGTGGAAGTGCACCACTTTAGGAAAAGACTAAGGTTAATAGTAGAAGTTGTTTTGTTTTAGTTTCAACAATCACTGCCTTATGTGTGGACGTGGAGCCTTTGGGCCAGCGGCCGCGTTAGACCTGGGCTAATATCCCTCCCTTTATTAACAATTAGTCCTGGCTAATTCTAGATGGTTTTCCTTTATTAACACGTTTTCCATTCCAAGAATAATCAAGTGGCAATTGAAGACACGGCTTCTCTCCCCCATGCGATCTAAAAGCGACAAAATAATGGGCTGCATTCAGTACAGAAAAATAATTTAATTGTAATTAGGTCTTTGCACCGGCACTCGGCGACAGCATTTCAGGACTTTTCAGCGAATGAGGGTAATTTTGGTGACTAGTACATGGTTTTGTCCGTTTACATTTTCCAATCAGACAGCTGTCTATTTTTTACAGCGAGTTGCGTGACCGTGCTGCAAAAACAGGTGTACGTACTTGTCGCCGAAATTACCTTAATTCGCTGAAGAGTTCACCTTTTCCACTTGATTATTCTTGAATTGGAAAACATGTTAATGAAGGAAAACCATCTAGAATTAGCCACGACTAATTGTTGTCAATAAAGGGGGGGATATTAGCCCCAGAATTTTCAGGTCTAACACCGCCTCTGCTTGGGCATGTTCAGCCCCAGGTCTTGATTGTGGCAATGTGTAGCAGTAAAAGCAGAGGAAAATGATGGGTAAATCACAACTTTTGCAGTTTTCTAATAGCATTTTATTACATTGCAGTGGTGTCACAAAATTCAGTTAATCATTCTGCCCCAGCATGGAGCCATGAACAAATTGGTTTACAATAGCTTGTTTATCCTCAAATTTGGTATGCTGTTCATTCTCAATTTATACAGTTCTGCTCAAAAGTTTGCATACCCCAGCTGAATTTGCGAAATGTTGCTATTTATTTTGAAAATATGAATCATCATGCAAAAAACTTGTCTTTTATTTAAGGATAGTGATCATGTGAAGTTATTTATCATCACATCGGTGTTTGGCTCCTTTTTAAATCATAATAACTGAAATCTCCCAAATGGCCCTGTTTATAAGTATACTTACCCTTGAATGTTTGACCTTGTTTATATAGACACAAGGTGACACACTTAGGTTTAAATGGCTATTAAGGATTCCACACGTGTGGTTTTATAAATTGTTGCAAATGTCTGTATATAGTCATTAAGATTGTTTGCTCCCGAGTGGATGCACTGACCTGGCTAGACACTGAGCCATGGGGAGTGGAAAAGAACTGTCTTAGGACCTTCGTAACAAGGTAGTTCAACTTTTTAAAGATGGGAAAGGATATAAAAAGATATTCAAGGACTTGAAAATGCCAGTCAGTACTATTCAGTCTGTGATCAAGAGGTGGAAAAGTAGGGCATATGTTGGTACCAAGCTAAGGTCAGGTAAGCCAAGAAAGATTTCAGCCCAAACTGCCAGGAGAATTGTTTAGGACACAAAGAAAAATCCGCAAGCTACCTCAAGAGAAATACAGGATGCCCTGGAAAAAGATGGTGTGGTCGCTTCAAGTGGCACAATAAGGAGCTACTTAAACAACAATGAGCTGCATGGTCATGCTGCAAGAAGGAAGCCATTAATATGCCAATTCCGCAAAATACCCACTAAAAATATGTCAGACAATACCTTGACACCTCACAACTTCTGGAATACTGTCATTTGGAGCGACGAGACCAAAGTAGAACTTTATGGTCACAGCCATAAGCGCTATGTTTAGAGAGCAGTCAACGCCATTCCCACTGTAAAGCATGGTGGTAGCTCTCTGATGTTTTGGGGGTGTGTGAGCTCCAAAGGCACAGGGAATCTTGTCAAAATTGATGGCAAGACGAATGCAGCATACTATCAGAAAATACTGGCAGACAATTTGCATTCTTCAGCACAAAAGCTGCGCTTGGGACGCACTTGGACTTTACAGCATGACAATGATCCAAAGTGCAAGGCCATGTTCATCCTCCAGTGGTTACAGAAGAGAATGGTGAAGGTTCTGGAGCGGCTATCACAGTCTCCTGAATTCAATATCATTGAGCCGCTTTGGGGAGATCTCAAACATGCAGTTCATGCAAGATGACCACAGAATTTGCAGGAGCTGGAGACATTTTGCAAGGAATAATGGGCAGCTATACCACCTGAGAGAATTAGGGGCCTCACTGACAACTATCACAGAAGACTGCAGTCTGTTATTGATGCTAAAGGGGGAAATACACATTATTAAGAACTAAGGGGATGCACACTTTTGTACTGGGTTCATTACATTTTTTTTCCCTTATTGCCAAGTTTTATTTGATTACTGTGCCATTCTACAAACCCCAATTCCAATGAAGTTGGGACGTTATATAAAACATGAATAAAAACATAAAACAATGATTTGCAAATCCTTTTTGACCTGTATTCAATTGAGGACACTACAAAGACAAGATATTTAATGTTCAAACTGATAAACTTTGTTTTTTGGAAATACTCACTTATTTTGGATTTGGTGCCTTTATTTGTGCAGGATTTACTGTATTTGAAGTCAACTTATCTTACTTGTAAGTTAATTCCTATGAAACACTAATAACCATGGTACCCTGCAGATCTCCGAAGTCAATGCTGGGAATGACTGCTGACCTTTCAGCTCTCAGGTGTAGAATATGTTGTTCTGAGGGGCCAGATTGGTTGCAATGTGTATTTTTGTTCTGCCCTCACAGGTGTTACTGTAAGGACTGCTTGAACATACTGGTGGGACCTGGGACTTTTGACCAGCTGAAGGACGTGGACCCATGGAGTTGCTACCTGTGCCTTCCCTCCCAGCGCTACGGCCTCCTCAGACGCCGGCCTGACTGGAGCATGCGCGTACAGGAGTTCTTCGCCAATGAGAGCGCCATGGAATTTGTAAGAGTCCCTGACACAATGCCCATACACTTGCGCATTTGTTCCTGCATGTCCCTTAGCTTATTATTTACTTGCTTGCATATGTACATTTAACCATCTCATCTTAAACTCTATGTTACCAGATTATTGTTTCTGATCTGGTAGTGCTTCATAAGTTTGAGCTGCTGGAGCAACTCCTCTGATGGATCTGATGCTTACTGGATCCCTTGGCACATTTGGTGGCCTGCAGAATACAAAGAATCAGTAGCTAGTGGTTTGTGCTTCCTAGAACATTTGTTTGACTGCACTTTCCAAAATTAACATAGAAGTTTGCCATGGC
Organism: Gymnothorax javanicus; assembly: GCA_029692085.1. Taxonomy (NCBI): domain Eukaryota; kingdom Metazoa; phylum Chordata; class Actinopteri; order Anguilliformes; family Muraenidae; genus Gymnothorax; species Gymnothorax javanicus. Next base: position 60,054,039 of record CM056202.1, on the reverse strand, counting down.
AAAATGGACCTGTGAATACAAATAAATCAAATTCTAATCAGATTCTACTGAGTCATGGTCCACTGAACAACAAGAAATATTTGGAACTCCCAAGGAATGATTATGTTTGGGAGCTGCATTTTTCATTTTGTCTGCACAAGTGCACAGCTGTGCTGTCTTAATTGGGTGGGCTAACAAAATAGGGGTTGAAGAATTGCGTGTCCCCCCCCCCCCTTCTCACAGGAGCCCCACAGAGTGTACCCCTCCATCCCTGCTTACAAGCGGAGACCTATTAGGGTGTTATCCCTATTTGATGGCATTGCCACAGGTGAGTGAGCAAATTTTCCCATGGCATTGGCTTTATTTTTCTCCTGCCTAACAGTAACTAGGGAGAGGTTATGGGGTTATAAGCTTATTACACCTTTCTGGGTACTGTAATGTAAGGTTCTTAATAATAATAATAATAATAATAATAATAATAATAGTTTATTATCCTCCTTTACAGAAGCAATTAAATATATACATACAACTCTAATTCCAAAATAGTTGCCACAAAATGTAAATTGTGAATAAAATCAAAATGCAATGACTTTCAGATCACATGAGCCAGTATGTTATTTAGAATAGAACATAGATAACATTTCAAATGTTGAAACAGAGACATTCTACATTTTTATCTACAAAATGAGCTTATTTCAAACTTTTTGGCTGCAACTGGTCTCCAAAAAGTTGGGACACAGGCAAAAAAGGGCTGAAAAAGCAATTAATATATAAGAGAATCAGCTGAAAGAACATTTAGCAAGTAATTAAGTTAACTGGCATCAGGTGTGTAACATGATTGGCTGTAAAAGGGATGTCTTAGAGAAGCTGAGTCTCTCAGAAGTAAAGATGGTCAGAGGCTCTCCCACCTGTGAAGGCTTGCATAAAAAAAATTGTGGTATACTTTAAAAACAATGTTCCTCAATGTCAAATTGCAAAGGCTTTGAAGGTCTCATCGTCGACAGTGCATAACATCATCAAAAAATTCAGAGAAACTGGGAAAATCTCTGCGTAAGGTACAAGGCCGAAGACCTTTACTGGATGCCCGTGATCTTCGGGCCCTCAGACGCCACTGCATCATTCGCTGGCATGATTCTGTCATTGACATTACTAAATGGGCCCAGGAATACTTCAAGAAACCACTGTCTGGAAACACAGTCCATCGTGCCATCCACAGATGCCACCTAGAACTCTATCATGCAAAAAGGAAGCCATTGTTGAGCATGATCCAGAAGTGCCATCATGTTCTGTGGGCCAAGGCTCATTTAAAATGGACTGTAGCAAGGTGGCAAAGTGTCCTGTGGTCAGACGAGTCAAAATTTGGCATTCATGTTGGAGATCATGGGCATCGTGTCCTCCGGGCTTAAGAGGAGAAAGACCACCCCTCCTGTTATCAGCGTTCAGTTCAAAAGCCAGGTATGGGGATGCATTAGTGCATATGTTGTGGGACACTTGGATGTTTTAAAAAGCACCATGAATACTGAAAGGTATATAAAGGTTTTAGAGCAACATATGCTCCCCTCCAGATGACATCTATTCCAGGGAAGGCCTTGTGTATTTTCAGCAGGACAGTGCAAAACCACATACTGCAGCAATTACAACAGCATGGCTTTGTAGTATAAGAGTCTGTGTGCTGAACTGGCCTGCCTGCAGTCCTGATCTTTCACCGATTGAGAACATTTGGCACATAATTAAAACAAAAGTCCGTCAAAGGAGACCCAAAACTCTCTGGAAGCCTGTATTAAACAGGAGTGGGATTAAATTCCAATGGCTAAACTCAAGAAACTTGTCTCCTCAATGCCCAGACGCCTCCACTCTGTGTTTAAAAGAAGAGGGGATGCTACCCCATGGTAAACCGGCCCCTGTCCCAACTTTTTTGAGACCTGTAGCAGCCATCAAATTTGAAATGAGCTCATTTTGTGGATAAAATTGTGAAATTTCTCAGTTTCAACATTTGCCATGTTATCCCTGTTCTATTGTAAATAAAATACTGGCTGGTGTGATTTGAAAGTCATTGCGTTTTGATTTTATTCACAATTTACACATTGTCCCAACTATTTCGGAATGGGGGTTGTACATATTCCTAAAATAGACAGTGATTAAAACATCAATACATGATTAAAACAGGTTCGTATTCAGGCAGTCAATTATTTTAAAACATTGGGTGAATAAGATTCATTAGCATCTCCCGCTCAGTGGAGTCCCTACGACGAAGGCCCTCACCCAGCAGGAGAGACCTTATAGTGTCATGATACCCATCTTCATGGGGCCGTCTGTCCTTTTGTGGCTGTTTGAGAGCCGTAGCAACAATGTTAACATCTAATTTGACTAAGCGATTAACAAGGGAGCCTTTAGTTGTACCCACTTTCAGAACTAAGTCGATGACGGGGCAGTCAACTTTAGCAATTCTATACAACAAAGACGACATTAAAAGTTTTACATGAGCCTTGGCGTCTAAAACACCAATGGCTTCAAAAATTGGAGAATGATGTGAAAACTTACTAAGCCCAAATGCCTTCTTAAACATTTGGCCTTGCCATCCATGCATCCTCTTAATACAACCGTTGCTGAGAAAAATAGAATCACACCCATAGAAAAGGCTAGGAATACAAACGCACTTGATCAATTCCACCTTAGCCTGAGCGGCCAGTTTACTAGGGTGGCCAATACCGCATTGTTCATGAGTAAACTAGTTGTTCCTACAAGAACGCACCCGTTGTTCAGCGTGACTCATACCCCCGGAAAACTTATCGAAACTAATACCTAAAATATCAAGGGAGTCCACAGTTTCTATCTCTGCACCCAACATAAACCACTTCGGTCCATTTTTAAACTTACTACGACCAAATATGTCATACATTTTGTCTTTTTAATTCCAAAATTGAAGCACCATTTTTGTGCATAAGCAACACAAATGTCGATCAGGGACTGTAGACCTGTAGCAGTAGTACTAAACAAGGCGACATCATCAGCATATGCAAAGAAGTTAAACAAAAACTTCCCTATTCTAATGCCACCACAGCCAGATTCCTCCAACTCAATGAGCAAGTCGTTCATAAAAGTATTAAAAAGAACAGAGATTGAGCGCTCCCCTGACGGGTGCCTCTGGTCATTTTGAAGATGGGACCAAAAACTCCCCTCCATCTAACAGTTGACTTAAGCAAATCTGCAGAGGAACCTCCAGTGAGCAATTGGTAACTTATCAAGGAGTTTATAGAAGAGACTTGGGTGCCAAATTTTATCAAAACACTTTTCGGCGTCTAAGCTGCATACATGAAATGGGGTTTGCTTCTCCTTACAATACATAGTTAAATCATTTAACATAGCAGTACAGAACTCTGTACCCCGATTTTCTCGAAAACCATATTGACCTCCTGATAGGTTCATCTCAGTCTCAGATGTTTTCAGATAAAATTTAAACAGTTTCGCAAATGTAGACGTAAGTGTAATTAGCCTATAATTAGCTGGTACATTAGGATTCAGGGTAGCTTTCTTCAGAATAGGAATAATAACTCCTTTAGTGAAACACTGTGGTACTGACCCAGAGTACAACATAGTTGTGAATACTGTGGATAGGTGTCTACATAAAACATCTGAAAGACTGTACCGTAAATGCTCAGGTGTGATACCGTCAATGCCGGCCGCACAGCCTATTCTGAGCTTCAGAACATTCTCATGGACCCATTGTGGTGAAATGTACGCTGGAAATACCTTGTCTGAGTTCCCCTCAAAAACTCTCAGCACATCATGCTTGATCTGTTTTTGAAAAACATTAAGTTGCAGCTGGCTATCCTGCATGATATCGCCATAAAAATTTGAGAAGTCCTCTGGGTTAAGAAGAGAATGGGTTCTGGACTGTCTACCACTCTTAATGCTATTCCAGAACTGTTTAGACCTACCAAGTCTGAACTTAGAGGAGGGGCAAGAATTTTGTTATCAATTAACCTTTGTACATTTCGACGAGACATACATCTGAACTCTTGTTTGACATGTCTGTAACAATCATAAACAACACCACTTTTTGGTCGGTGGTTTTCCACCCATAGCTTCCACTAAAACCTTTTCCTAAGTTTCAGTTCCTGCATCTGAGGACACCAATAAAACCTTTTACGTTTATGAGAAACTGGAAGTGCTATCATTCATGTCTGGCTGTGTGTCTGTTGATGTACTGTGTTTTGCTGTAGGCATGCTATTAGCTCAACTACATTCCACGGTGGCTGCATTGCTATTTCCAAAATTTTCTCAGAATGCCCTGTTTAAATGTTTTCTGAAAGTTCTTTTCTTGGTTTTCAATGCAGAAAATTTGTCCGTAACATGAATCTCATTGTCCAATTACGTATGCATTTACCTAATGGTTGCGGCTTGTCCTGCATTTGCCTGTTAGGCTACCTGGTTCTGCGTGACCTGGGCTTCAAGGTTGACAGGTACATTGCCTCAGAGATCTGTGAGGACTCCATTGCAGTTGGAATGATCAAACACGAGGGCAAAATTGTGCATGTTAATGACGTGCGAAGCATAACCAGGAAGCATGTAAGTCAGCTGTTTGATGAAGAATAAAATTACGGAATGCATCTTTTTGTGATAAAATCCCATCATTCAGCTTTTTTTTTTCTGAGAAATGAGACTATTCTATTCATTGCCACTGTTTTTCCTGTGATCCAGATTGCTGAGTGGGGACCCTTTGATCTGCTGATTGGCGGGAGCCCCTGCAATGACCTCTCCATGGTGAACCCTGCTCGGAAGGGCCTTTTTGGTACAAAAACTAATCTATGCCATCTTGGCAGTGTGCATACCTTTTTTATCCCCGCAACGTGTAATGCATCAGGGATATTGATATTTCTTTGTCCATCGGTCCACTGTTTGTAAACATGTTTTTGTTTGAAGTGTAACTTGAAAAATGTTCAATTTTTTTCATGAAACTTGCATATTAATCATATGTTTGATTGGTCCCTTGCTGTTTTTAATTTTTTACATCAATTTACCACAAGATGTTGCTATAACAACAAACCTTACGTTTTGGCCTATCAGGAATGGTTGGTCTCAGAAGCAAAATTCTTTTTTGGCCTGTTTCTGTGAGCCCAGAGGAATATATAAGGCAGACTCATTGGTAACCTCTCCTTTGTTTTTTTTCTTTTTGTAAAATCTTTAAAAATTTATCTTCTATATCAGAGGTGGGCAACAGGGGCCATATTTGTCTGTGGTTTTCTCAGCAATTTATGGACTTTAATTTGTTGAGTATCTTAATTAGCCAAATCATTCATGAAATCTTAAATTTCTGTTGCATTTCTTTAAATCATTATAAATGACCACCACAGACTGTTCTTGTCTTCTTAAATGTAAAATTTTTCTTTCATCTAATGTATGCGCAAACCTGTGTTTGTTTGTACAACCAATTAGCTCAATTAGTCTGGATAATTGATATAATTAAAAACCTGTATACACACCAGCCCTCCAGGACCAGAATTGCCCACCCTTGTTCTAGATGATGCATATGATTTGCACAAAATTTGCTTCATAGCATCATCAGACCATGGTCTTTAAATGCTATGCAAACAAATTTGCTAAGTCAGTGGATGTTGCCACAGCAAGCCAATGAGTTTTGTGGGCATGGCCTCTCTGACCACTGATTCCTGAACGGAATGTCCAATCTTCACCTAACTTGATGGCCCACATCTACAGGCCATAAACTCAAGCCGACCAAATTTGTTGTAAATCTGTGTATAGGTGGCACTACAGCAAACAAATAGTCATTGCTCCAAAACAGATCACCTGATCAACTTAAAATTTTGCTTGCCTCATGTTGGTCAATGGTCCTGGTCTAGGGTCCGATTGACGTCTCTAAGCAGAAGTTGATTGCTTGAACAGGATGGCTGCCAGTGGCCAATCAAATTTCAGCCGCCTCTCCTCTCACTGAATTATAATGTATCATCATAAACATGTAAATGACTGTTTTGGATGTGCGAAAGAGTGATCTGTATTAAAAGTACTCTGATTAGCTAAATGTTTGCACTATAGAGAGCTAAAATGCATTTTGGGCAATAACTCTTGAACTGCATTTGTAGGTTTGGGCTGCATTCACATTTTTTTTCCCCCACTGATTCTCTGGCTCATGCGCCATACCAGATTTTCTGCCATTTTTAATTTTATAAAACCTTGTATGACCCCTAGACGGTTTGTCTAATTTGTGCCAAATTTTGCACTCAGCATCCTCAGACCAATATGGTTAAAACATAAATAAAGAATGATGCTTCATTAAAAAATGTGGCGGCAGTAGACCGATACGTTTTGTGGTTTTGGCTTTAAAGGTTGATTATGGAATATGAGCAGAATACCGACATCTAGTGTCTCAAGATCGTAGTCGCAACAACAGAAAATAATTCCAGCAGTCGGGTTGCCAAGCTCATTGCCCAGTGTGTCAAGCGATCAAGCCATTGTCACGTGCTTTTTCATGCTGTGGAAATCCTTTATCCGAGTCCATCGAGCATATGCTTCGCCGATATTGACTCTCGTCTTTGCCCTGCTCCGGTCACTCTGCTGCTGAACGGATAACGCACCGTTCGCCGGGGCTCTGAAGCAGCTACAGCAGGACTTGCAGACTCCGCCATTTTACCCAGTGCCAGCTAGCTGTGCCGGGCCTGGAGACCGTATTTGGCAATGCCCCGGCCGCTATTGGCTTGTATGATGTAAACAGGAAGTCATTGTCGAACCAGTCAAAATTTCTAAATTATTTAATTCAGACTTAATATATTTTTTTACGGAAAAGAAATACTTTTATTCAGCACCCCTCTAAACGCACCATGGATGTATTATTTTTGAAAAAATATAGCATTTAATTCACTTTCTCCATAATCAACCTTTAATTTATATAGTGGGATGTAACTCCTGAATGCAATGTTCAATCATCACAAAACTTAAGAATTTACATTGATAACTCAAGAAGCTAAAGCCTATAAAATGTGGTGGCAATTGGCCAATTAGAGGCAACATTGTAAAATTGTGCATGTCTTCTCAACCATGTGACCTAAATAGCTCTAGTAAATGCATACTGTATCTCTCATTAAGCTAATATATAATAATAACCTTGTAATATAACCTTCAAATGTGCAAGAGAAATCAATAAAAATATGGCTCAGCCAATCGGGTAAGATCTGCTATTTGACAGACTTAGCAATGACCAATCAACTTGAAACTTGCAGTGCAATGAATACCATTAACTATTGTTTTCATACAATGCATGTGTTCACTGCTCAAAATTGATAATTGCATCATATTTCTTGGACCTTGCCAATTACCGCTTCTAGTCATATTTGAATTTTTCACTTTTCCTTTTTCAGAAAGCATATTTAACTTTGGTTAATTTGAGTGTGTTGCAGTGACCGGGAAAATACGGTGCATCTTCTGATTGCTCTTGTTACTATTATGATTGCGATTTTTGGTCAACTCTCTCAGATATCAGCACATAAAACACGCACAAATTCCATTGTGCTTTTTATGTATGTGCTGCTGACTGCGGAGGATAGGTCACATTATAAGTCATAGAACTTGTTTATTCAATGGTCTCAGTACTCCCACCTACCCAGCCTTCAGTGATAGAAGTCTTGATCCATTATCATCTTCAACAGGGCCCATTATAACAGGGCCCATGTTGTTTTACACAAAGCAGGTTTTCAAGTAGGGACAGGGACCATTGACTCTGTTGTATTATCACATGTGGAATTTTTTTTCCTGCCACTAGAGGGTACTGGCAGGCTGTTCTTCGAATATTACCGACTGCTGACCATGATGAGACCCAAGGAAGATGATCCCCGCCCTTTTTTCTGGCTGTTTGAAAATGTGGTTGCAATGGGAAACCGTGACAAGGCTGATATCTGCCGCTTTTTGGAGGTGAGGAAACAGATCATTCTGTCTTCTTCTAACCACCATGGTCATCTATTTCTCTAGGACGTCAGAAATGCAATAAGATGGATCAGTTTTGTTTAGAGAACATGAAGTAGTGTGTTCTATTGAGAGTTAGGACTGAGATGAGTTCAACTTTGTCTAATATTTGGCCATTAATATCAACTGGTGCAAGTAATCAAGTTGCTTAATTTTAAGTGTAATGTTGATGTATCACTTTCAATTGTTGTGGTTGTTTAATTTTTGAACTTTTTTGTATGGACAAATTTAGTGATAAACGTGTGTATTACTGGACAAGTTGATGTCGTGTTGAGTTGCATATTGTTGGGTTGTTTGATCTTAAGCTGTTGTGGATTGCTGGGTTGTTTGATATTAAGTTGTTGTGGACTGTTGGTTGTTTAATGTCAAGGGGTGTGTATTTGGGTTGTTTGATATAAGTTGTTATGTTTTGGTGGGTTGATTTTTTGTGTATTTAAGCTTTTTATTGCTCAGTTGTATGTTGTTTGTCGGGTTCCTGAATGAGATGTGTGCTCACTGTTTGTAGTGTAACCCGATTCTGATTGATGCCGTGAAAGTGAGCCCAGCACACAGAGCACGGTACTTCTGGGGTAACCTGCCAGGGATGAACAGGTACAATGCACTTCACATGCACACATTCTAATTGAAGCAACCTTTGGGTTTCTGGAACATTTTAGCTATCCTGTGTATGAATAACCTATGTCGTATAGAAGGCTTTATCTTATCAAACAATTTTTTGCTAACCTACAGCTTTGGTGAATTGCAGACAATTGAACCAGTCTCTCTTCTTACTCCCTCTAGGCCCCTAGCTGCATCCCTTACTGACTGCTGCAACCTTCAGGACTGTCTAGAAATTGGACGATTAGCCAAGGTTAAAGCCATATTATCATTCATTTACTTTGATCCTGCCAAAGTAACATCTCCAATGTCACGGCAGGTTGCGCCTGCTCATTAACATAACTCCATCACCACTTTACTGTACATTTGCTTATTTAAATACACTATGATGAATTGACCGTAAAATTACTGTTAATTTAACTGGCAGCAGCGGTGCCAGTACTTTTTGCAGTAAAATAACAAAAGACCATAATTAAATTTAGCTGCAAAATTATGGGTAACCAAAAAATTAAACTTGTTCCATTGCTTTATCATTTGGGGGAAAAAAATTTGCGGGTGAGTGCTAGTTCCAGCGCGTGCTGGGTGCAAAAAATGCTTGTACGGGTAAATTAACTGTAAATTTCAGTTAAATGCACGCGGGCCTGTGGAACGTTGCATTTACTGAAAATCTGCATCTTCAATGTACTGTAAAATTATGGCAATTTATAACAGTGTAAGTAATCCCCAACTCTGCTGTAAATAACTTTCCACTGTCATGACTCCACCCTCACTGAGCTTGAAATCACTGCTCATAATTACTGCTGCCCTCATAGCTCTGTCAATTACTGCGAGTTATCACTCTGCCTTCACCTCACTAAATGCTGTTTTCAGAAAGTCTTGTTCTATAAATCTTGATATTTTGTTTTGATTTCATAATTTGTATATCTGATTTGATTTTGTTCTTACCTCCGGCAGTTTGAGAAAGTCCGGACAATCACCACTAAATCCAACTCCATCCGGCAGGGGAAGGCAGAGACTCTCCCTGTCACTATGAATGGGAAGGATGATTATCTGTGGTGTACTGAGATGGAGAGGTGAGGATAAAGAATAGACAGTAAAGAAGTGTACAATGCATTCAATGCCTGATTAGCAGTTTGTTGTGAGAATGTGCTCCAATGCTATATATTTCATTAGCGATGAATATCAAAAACATGAATGGGTCAAATGTAAGTTCTTGAAAGCGATATAGGGGCTTTTTTGTCACTAAACCTTTTTAATAGACACAGTATCTGAGAACATAATCATTTACTGTTGCTGGGACTTAAATACGGCTGGCTTCACTCATTTCCCCATAATGACTACATTTAATGCCTATATGTATGCCTATATGTCTTCGAGGGCAAATTTGCGCTTGCTATTGTTAGCCCAATGTGTCCGTGTTATATCGAAACTAAATCTTCCGTTCTTTAGGGATTTTTTTTCTGGGGCACAGCTTCAAAGAATGTCAGCTCCTGAGCATTCCGCTTGCTTACAGTGTATTTTCCTCTCTATGATCTGCTTGTGATGCTGTCAGTAAGACTTTGCGGGTGGCCATTTGATTCTATGGGGTCTGACGTGTCCAACGAGCCCTAAACCACCTTAATCGCACAAACCTGGCCTGAGATAGAGCCTTGCGTTCCCGGTGTGTCAAACTGAGTCCATGGGGCATTTACATATACTTAAAGAGCACAACGATATAAACCCTTAACTGGTTTGTTTGTAGTATTTTTCGGTATAATTATCTGCTAAAAATTTAACAGTCGTTTTCAAAGTCGTTTTCTGACTGAGAATCCTTGCGCTATTAAGCACAAGCATTACGACAGGCAGCCTTACAAACGATAAATCAGGGCGCATGACGTGTTTTTTTGACTCACTCTTTATATCGGCAATTTGAGGATGGGAATTGATCAGCTGACAGTGTGTTCTGTCCTGAGCAACCAGGGTTCAAATCCCAAGTTGGCATGTTCCTGTTTAGGCAGTAAAAGCATTATTCTTGCATAAATAATTGCTGGGGTTTTTGTTCTTTTCACCATTTTTACCTCAGCTTTGTATGTATAATTTTGTTTATTTGCTTGTTTTTTTTTTTTCTTAATAAATCTGTTCCAGTGGAGTCAAACTTAATTTCCTTTGTATGTATTTGAATGGAAGAATGTAACAGGACTGGTTGCAATGAAAAAATAATAACTTAAGATAAAAATAAATTAAATTCTTGTAATTAGATGGAATGTATGCCTGTAGTGACATATAAGTGAAATTAAATAAGTTTTGCAGTTTAGTACCTGAGAAAAGTCGAACGGCACACAGTGTCAATTTGGAGATGCCACCTGGACGTTCCTGAACTATAACCTCTCGAATTTTGCTCTGTTTTACTTGATAAGAAAAAACTTTGGCACACATAATGGTGAGATTTTGTGCTGTAATTTTTTAAAGGTTTCAGACTGCAACAAATTGATTTTAAAAGTGATAAAAGTAAAATTTTGTGCAAATGTGATCTCTCATTTATCCAGTGTTCCATCTTCATTTACTCTGACTCAGTGACACATATACTGATTTTTACACCGTGACAAAAATCCCCAAGGTGTTACCTTTATTATGATACCAAGATTATTCAAATGGACCAAGTAGTTGCAGAGATACACTCATGTCATTTTGGGCATGTCATTTTCCAATCAGAGGCTCAGGGCTTTAGAGGTTAATTCATATTATTAAAGAAATTTCTGGAAAATTTTTGTAAAGAAAAAGATTCATAAATTTTTGAAACATAACTGTCCCATCCTGTAAAATTGGCGATGGAAACCGAGTGGTTAATGCATAAGGGAATCTACTATGTGATTCTGACATCTTTGTAGCTCACCTAGACCAACGGTCCAGTGGGCTTTTGTCGTGGCCTGATTGCCTGTTGTTTGTCATTGTTGTTTATCGTTGTTGTCTTCTCAGAAACTGTTGAACCAAAAAGCTGAAACTTAGCAGCAATCTTCCAGCCAGTGAGGACATTAAATTTAATACAAATTGTTGCAATCAAATTTCCAGTATGAGCGTCGCGACAGCCATATTGAAAGTGCCATTTTCACCCATTAGTGAAATATTTCTGCAGTGATTATGCTGAAATTTGGTATGTTGGTACTAAGCAGGCTTGACTCAACACGTATTGTCAAGGGCTTTCCTGTAAGTTGCATTTTGACCTTGATTTTACCTCTGACATCATACCAAGCCCCTAAATTTCAAATACTTGCCCAAGGAGACTGAAACTTTGTAGACCACGTCCCACCGATGGAGACACCATTTAGACAGCTGTCAGAACAGACTACCTGTCATTATTTTAACAAGTATCTGACTAAAACAACAATATTACTGAACTCAATGTGTATAGGTAGTAAATTCAATGCAACTAATGATATTATAGTGATATACCATAGACTTAATGCATATATTCCTAGTCATTTCCAGAATGTTGCATAGTTTGTGCAGGGCATGCAGACACTTCTCTAGTTTGATCTAAAAAGTTGAATGTCTTGGTAAGTTACTGTGCCTCTGGCACTACTTTGTTTTCTTTTTGTTTCACTCTTCCAATGCTGCTCTTACTTCACAGGATTTTTGGTTTTCCCAAACATTATACCGACGTGAACAACATGGGCCGAGCTCAGCGTCAGAAGGTTCTTGGGCGGTCATGGAGTGTCCCTGTGATCCGACACTTGTTTGCTCCCCTGAAGGACTACTTTGCCTGTGAATAAGAAAGGCAAACTAACCTCCAAGCTCTCCTCTAATTTTTGCACCAGTTGCATGTTAGGCTCTATCAGCACCAGCAATGGTTGGATGGAACGTAGCCTTACTTAGCAGCCATACGTCAGGTTTGCCTTACATCTGTGCCCAAAATTATTCATACCCCTACCAATTTTTGTTTTTTTTTGTGGTATTTTTTGACAAATCAAATTTATTCTTGCACAAATGACACAGTAAGTTGACATAAGGCTGTAAGAAGTACAGTAAACAATTTTTCAAGAAATACAGTACTTTTTGGTATTTAATTTGACAGATTTACAAAAAATGCCATGTCCAGAATTATTCATACCCTTTTCTCAGTAATTGATGGCAAAGCCTTTATTCACGATTACAGCCTCCAAGCGCTTCCTGTGGTTGATCACAAGGTTTCTGGGCCCATTCGCTGAAAAGCAACCCCAGAGAATGATACTCCTGCCACCTTGTTTGACCGTTGGGACCGTGTTTTTCAGGTTGAATGCTTCACCTCTTACGCCAAACAAAAGCCCCATCTCTGTGCCTAAACAGCTCCATCTTTGTTTCATCCGTCCATAACATTGACAGCCAGAAGCTTATATCTTCATCCAGGTGAGCTTTTGCGAAGGCTTGACTAGTTCTTGTGTGTCTGGGTTGGGGAAGTCTGAGAGGCGTAAGAAAGGTGAAGTGTTCAACCTGAGAAACACGGTCCCAACGGTCAAACACGGTGGCGGGATTATCATGCTCTGGGGTTGCTTTTCAGCGAATGGGCCCGGAAACCTTGTTAAAGTTAATGGCATCATGAAACCAGTATATCTAGATCCTCAGTGAAAACATAAAGCAATCCACTGAAAAACTTGGTCTTGGGCAGGAATGGATCTTCCAACAGGATAATGATCCTAAACACACGGCCAAATCAGTCAAGAAATGGTAAGTGGACAACAAAGTGAACATTTTGGAGTGGCCAAGCCAGAGCTCCCACCTCAATCCTATCAAAAATCTGTGGAGGGAACTGAAGACCAAGGTCATGGCAAAGAAACCCTTAAACCATAAGGATCTGGAGAAGTTTGCCAAAGAGGAGTGGGCCAAAATCCCCGTGGAAATGTGTAGAAACCTTGTGATCAACCACAGGAAGCGCTTGGAGGCTGTAATCGTGAATAAAGGCTTTGCCATCAATTACTGAGAAAAGGGTATGAATAATTCTGGACATGGCATTTTTTGTAAATCTGTCAAATTAAATATCAAAAAGTACTGTATTTCTTGAAAAATTGTTTACTGTACTTCTTACAGCCTTATGTCAACTTACTGTGTCATTTGTGCAAGAATAAATTTGATTTGTCAAAAAAAAGTTGAAAAAAAAACAAAAATTGGTAGGGGTATGAATAATTTTGGACGTGACTGTATATGATGACGATTGTACACTTAGCTGTGACAAGTGTGCGCTGTCTCTCCTAATTGCATGGGATGAATATTGCTTCTTGATCGCCTGTCCCTTTTATAATGAAATCTCCTCGATCTTGATTGGGCCAGTGAGTCATTCTCTAGTTTAATTGATGAGCAGTTTGTGCATAATAATCTCTGTAAAAGTTTTGTGCTGGATGGCGTCGCGTGACATGAGTGTGAAGCTGTGTCGGGGAGATTACGCAACAGAAATGTATTCTCTCCCTTTCTGCCTTTGGTTATATTAATTTTTTAAGGATATTGGGGGCCACTGAGGAGAAACCTTTCTCTCCTTTCAAGATAGTGTGGGGCGATGTTTTTAAATGTGTTTTTTTTAACCTTGAAGTATTGGTTTTTTTGCTGCCTACCTCACTGCGGATGTATACCCGCCTCAGGGTCTGTTAATCTCTCTCCGCTGCATTCTGTATTTATTTAATCAATGAAAAAGGGCTTAATTCATTAGAAGCTTGAATTTCTTGCTCAGTTATGTTTGTGTTTTCTTGATCCAGTGTGACATTGTCATATAATCAACTTTTAATTGTTCACCTAGACATTGCTGGCTTTTTTAATGTTCTTTGTGTGTTTATACTAAGGTAAAGGGATCAAGGGACAGAGACGATAAGGGATAGAGGAGGGATTCACAGCCCAATTGGTTTTATGGAGTTGATTAAACCCCAAACTGTGCAAGGGGGTCATTGACAGTTGTGAGAGCTGCCTTCCTTTCAGACTGTGGCACATCTCACCAGCATGTGTGCATTATATTTGGTTTTTATTTCAAGGGTCTTGGCCTTTTTGGATACAATTTAGGATCTGTCCTTGCCTTGCTCTCTTCTATACTGCATGACACTGCCTCTTCTCCTCTCAGGCACAAAAAGAACATTAATTTTGAAACCATGTAATATTACTGCCTGACATGCCCCACAAATGAACATTTTATACTTTGCTGAGTATCCATATTTTTATCGTTTCTGTTATATTTTTAACCAAAGTGCTGCTGAACAGAGAGTTAGTGGCTTCTTTTACACTGAGAACTTGTTGCCTAGCAGTCGAGCGTGCCTGTAGGTGGAATGCCTGGTCACGTGATCCCTGAAACTTGGTCTTGCAGCTAGAACTCGGCTCTGATTTTGACGCTAAAAATAGCTGTCCATACTCCTGCTGTTCTGTGTCAGTTCCACAATCGGATTGAAGCAATTGCTGCATTTTTAAACATCTTTAATCTTTCAAACTGATGCTGGAATCTTGAGTTCAACTGAGTAGAGCAAATCAGTAGTTCTGGGAAAAGGTAGTCTTCTCAGAATTCAGTTAGATTCTGTAAAATTCAGGGTAAATTTGTCCTAATTTTCCTTTCAACATGTTTGTTTTTACTTGCACTGAACTAGTAAAGAATATAGGACATTAGTTATTTTTAGTAGGTGGGCAGCCTTTTCCTGAAGTATTGTAATAACGGGCATCAATGAGTGTTGCATTCATTTGTGGAATGCAGCTCACTCAAAATGGAATTTTACTGACTTTTAATTGTACAAAAAACTTTGTAATCTTAAAAAAGATATTTTCAAACATTATGAATAATCAGGATAAATTTGACATTTTGAGTAACTCGGGAAGTATTTAACATAATTAATCGCAACATGGACCTGAACAGTGCCTTAACAGTGCACTGAAATGCTGTTACTTCTCTTCCAACAATGCTAAAATTCGTGCAGTAGTTAATTCTCTGGCAATGCTGTTAGTTTACTTGTAATCAGTGGCGGTTCTAGAACCGGGAATTGGGGGGACGCAGACATGTCCCTTTATGACAATTAGTCCTGGCTAGTTCTCAATCATATTCCTTTACTGACGCGTTTTCCAATTATCGTAATTAGCAACTGAAGACATGGTTTCTCTCCATATGTGATGGAACGGCGATGAAATCATGGGCTAAATTCAGTACAGTGGCGGAACCAGAACTGAGAATTGTGACAAAACATCCGTTTAAAACAGTTATTAGTCCTGACCTGTTCTCAGTCATTTTCATGATTAACAAAAGGTTCACTCCGAGAGCACTCCACACTTAACAGGTGCTGCTTGTTCTCCCCGATTACCTAAGAAGACAATCATTCATCTGGACGCGTATTTGCTGTATTTAAACCAACGTTATTCAAATTTGCATACCTGCCGATTCTCACGCTAATAGCTCGAGCAGCACGCTGCCTATTTAACTGCGGAGTGCCACTTTTTTTTTTTTTAATCAACCCACGCAAAACCAAGAGTGAAAGGCGGTATTTCATTGGAACGCGGACCTGATCAATCAACGCGAAGCACTGGCCTATTAATAAGTAAATTATTTTTCTGTACTGAATTTCGCCCATGATTTCATCGCTGTTCGATCGCATATGGAGAGAAACCGTGTCTTCAGTTGCCAATTACGATAATTGGAAAACGCGTCAGTAAAGGAAAATGATTGAGAACTAGCCAGGACTAATTGTCATAAAGGGACGTGTCTGTGCCCCCCCAATTCCCGGTTCTAGTACCGCCACTGCTTGTAATGCTGAAATGTTTCCTACAATCACGTGAGGTTATTGAAATTTATCTTTGTGTGGTGTGATAATATGCAAGTGATCATGTTACGTACATTAAATAGCAGTCCAGTTGTCTGTGATGCAAAGAAATGTGTGTTCAGATGTTTCGCTCCTCATTCTTGTGATCATGTGCTTTTTCCTTTTTGTTTTTTTTATAATGAATTATCAGTTTTGTTTTCTCACAACAGTCTTTGCCAAAAGAAACTCATGCTGTCCGCTGTCCTTTTATTTCTGCCTTTGTTGAGTGTTGCGCACAGAATGTGGTAGGCTTTTCAGAAAAAAAAAAATGTTTTTACACAGGTTTTTTTTTTTTTTTTTCATAAATACCTCAACTTCTTATCGTAAGAGTCTGTAGGGACTCCCTGGTGCTAAGTTTTTTACAACTTCATAGAGTTAGGCTTTCATACATATTTTGTATCTGTACTTTTTTAATCTGTGGAAAGTGATAGGCTTTTTGTCAAAGTTGTCTGTTCTGCAAAAATTAACTGTGTTTAAAGCTGTAAATGGTGTAGAATCCCCATTATAGCCATTGACTGACTGATTGTGTTCAATGTTCTGACTGATAATAAATTGTCTTGATAATATTCTTCATACTCTTTTCTGCAAGAACTGAGAACATCTTGGACACATTTTGAGAATGTTTTCACTTACCAACTGGGGTGTGCATTGCTCAAATTGAGGTAAATAACTGTATCGTTGACTAAACCTGATTGTTGTATATATATTTAGTCACAGGAAGCTTTGGCAATCCTTATCAAGAGGGGCTAAATTAAATTACTGCACTTGATGGCTACTTTATTAGGTACACCTGTACACCTGCTTGCTCATGCAAACATCGGAAAAGCCAACTATGTGACTGCACCTTAATCCATAGAAGTATGCAAAGATTGCCAAAATGTTCATTTGTTGGCCAACATTTGCATCTCAGAAAATACTGAACTCCGGGTATTTTCTCGCAGAACAGTCTCTAAAGTTAATAGACTAGGGCTGTGTCCGAAATCACTCACTACTCACTATATAGTACGCTATATAGTGGGTTCCCCATTTTATAGCGCTGTCCGAATTGTTAGTAAGAATTATTATCCCCTATATAGTGAACTCAATACATCCCACAATTCACTGCGAAATTTAGTGAACATGTGATGGCCACTAACTGAGCTATACGTCCCATCATGCACTGCACACAAACTGAAAAGCTCCAAAAGATGTAAGCTGCCTTTAGTCAACGGAGTTTGGTTTATTTTACTTTGTGAAAGCAGGCACGAGACATTTATTCAACTTCAGGCGAGAAAATGTTTTTTTTATTTATTTATTTGAAACTGAGCAGCGCAGGAGACCCGTTTGTTAGCACAGGATATTTCAATAAGGACAGTGCACATAACGCTAAGATGAGAGAGAGAGATTTCAAACGGACATTTAGGTACAATTAAAATGAATAATGCTGAGTTAGAGGACAAAAAAATAGAAGACGATATAAAAAATTGAAGGCAAATTTTATTATTTAAATGATAATGGTAAACACAAACACGGTGGGAAATATACTCCGTTAGTTTATAACAAAAATACGTCCAAATCCTTCAGCTGAAGTTCAACAGGTACGATTTAATTTTGCGACAGCAATGACGCTATTAACAGCCACGACAAAACTAGCCAGATAGCGTCCGAAACCGTTTCTTCCTTCTGCCTATGAGCTCACTATATAGTCACCTACATATTGAGTCCCCTTATAGTGAGTAGGGAATAGTGAATGCGTGAGTAATTTCAGACACAGCCTAGTTTTCAGGTGGGAAAAACAAAACATCCAATGAGCAGTAGTTCTGTGGGCAAAAATTGCCTCGTTCATGAGAGAGGGCAGAGGAGAATGGTTCCTACACTTGGCTGACAGGAATGGAGCCTGGTGTGGTCTTCTGCTGTAGCCTTTCTGCGTTAAGGCTTGATGTTTTGTGCACTCATAGGTGCTCTCCTGAATAGCTTGTAGTTTCACCTGGTCATAAGTACTTTCATATTTTTGTCCCCATTCTCTATGGACCTCTGGAATTAGACGTTTTCACACGCAGAACTGGATGTTTTTTGTTTTTCACACCATTTTCTGATACTTGAAAGACTGTAATCTATGAAAATTTGGGCAGTTTTTGAGATACTTCTTCCATGTCGTCTGACACCAATAATCATTCTGCAGTCAAAGTCACTTTGATCAAATTTATTCACATGGTTGATGTGGAGGTATGTTTCATTTATACATCTCTTTATGTTTACACTTCATCAGTCCTCCATCTTGTCTGAGAGAGATTTCTGATTTTAGCTGCAATTTTCCTCTCTTAGCCTTTTTCTCTCTTTGCCTCTATCCCTCTCTCCTTCCCTTTCTCCCTGTCTTTGCCTTTCCCCATTCTCTTTCTTTTTTCCCTATAGTCAGATTGTCGTGTGCAGATTGGTTTTTTAGCTTCACAATGCATCTCGCGACCTCAGAATTCTGGGGTTCTAACTGACATTTTGGTCAAAATTGACTTAACTATTGCACATAGTTGGTATTACATAGTTTTATCTAATGATTAAGTATGGGTATTCAATTCAATTATTAAATTAGCTTTAGAACAGAAATACAAAGTTCCAGTTCCCTAAGTGTGCTTTGATTGAAAATAACAAGGTTCTATTTAAGACTTTCAACCAATGAGACCCTGGCTTTGATGAGAAATTAGTTTAAATTTAGCCAATCAGACGTCCGGTTTTATAAGGGTTTGGTTCCATACACTTCAGGCAACATGGCTTTGAAAATGAAACCTGTCGTGAATGTAATTCAACCGGTCATGAATGTACATTGTTTGTGCTTTCATCAAAATACTTGAAAGGATTGCTGTTAATCATAAAGATGTAAAATACATTACAACATGAAATGATTGCTGTGTTTCGCAAAACCGAAGTAGCGTCATGGCATTAGCTGTGGTAGAGTTTCTCAGCACTGCTTCACAAGGACTGAGCTGTGCCTTAAAAACTGTCCTCAATAAATATTATACTCAGGTGCAGAAGTCAAGAAAAAATATTTCCAGTCATGACTTAAGTCTTTTTTTCTGTGTGCGAGTCTTTTTTTGTCATATTTGAGAGTTTCTCAGCAGACATCCAACAATTGGATTTATACCCATGAAGTACTGAACTCCTGGTCATTCTCCCATACAGGAAACGGACAACGTCCATCATGTCCTAGAGAGATCAATGTCTGTATCAGAGTTCTTTTCCACCCCATCACTACTTCACACCATTCTCAAATCCAACAGAAAGCACCGATACATGGTTATCCCAATGAAAGCAGCTGACCTCATGGAATTCCAATCATGTACCCAATGTCTTAATTACAACGTAGTGCCCTTCTCTAGGGTTACCTTGATGACACCAGTAATTCTGTACAAAACTTCCCATCAGCTTGAGAATTTCAAAGTTCAGAGCATCAAATCCAGAGAAGGGGAAGGCTTGTTAACGAGTTGGGCTTTGAGGCACTTCAACATAAAACGCTATGTGGAAACAATTACAATACCTTCCCCACCTGAAAGGCAGCAGATTTGCAGGAAATGCTGAAATTCATGCCTTTGGTTGGTCAAAAGTATTATTAGCAGATGTAGTCCTCCTTAGAAAATGTCCATCATAATATTTCATCTGACTCGATGATACAATAAAGCTTGGTAGTTTACATTAGTTAATAGTTGGTTGCTAAATGCCAATTAACTATCGTTCTTTTCCTGTATCCCAGGTTTTTTTATATTGTGTTTGTGATGGTTGGTAAGGAATGAAGCCTGTTATCACGCAATGCGTCTTTCTTCAACAGTTCTAGTTGAACTATCAGATATTGTGGCATTTTTTAGGGTGTATTTTCTTATCAATGTGCAGTGATGCACTTCTGAAGTTTTGTTTACTTCCGATAACAATAAAACTTCATTCAATGAACATTAAATCTTTGCGTTAATTTTTTCAAAACTCATTGATTTCAGTTAGAACTTTGTAAATTTGTCTAATTGTCCATTCATTAAGGTTACAAGGTACTATTTGTTGTTAATTCCGAAATATCCATAAAATTCCATTTAAATTACTGAAATCTTTTAACAGTGTGATAAAATGTCAGTTGATTAATACACTCAGTGTTTTACTTACAGTACTATGCAAAAGTTTTAGGCACCCTGCACTTTCTAAAATTCAAATCTGTATTAGATGTTTACTTTTTGTTTTCATATTAGAGTTCCTGAAGATAAGAAGTAAATTAGAAATTCCAAATGCTGATTTAAAGAAAAGTTTCAAAAATAAATGTTTGTATTCCATTAGAAATAGTTGATACAGATATTATAGTATTGACAGAGCCTTGATGTCAACATCATCATTGCTGTTTGTAATTTTTTGGAGGGATAGACACAAGTGAGACAGTCAGTCTGCAGAAGAATGGTGGGAAGTTCTCCACTCTGTTTGGGACAAGCAAAAAGCCAATCATCTCATAAAATTATAGCACAACAGGACAATGTCCCAGATGTTTTGGCAAAGGGGAGTCACACCAAATATTGATTTGATTTAGTTTTTAACAGTCTACAGCTCTGTTTAGTACATTTCTCAGTAATTAGAAACTTTTAATTTCATCATTTTTGCTAGCATATTTGCCCTAAGAAATTGCTTTAAAGGGGACCTATTATGCTGATCCTTCTTTTAATACATATTAGTAATGTTATAATGTTGGTTGTCCATACTCAACCTCTGAAAAGTTTCTAAACATAAGATACAGGGGTTTTGCTGTAATCCAAGAACGTGATTTCGTGAATGTGATTTCCTCTCTGAACAGCTCCTCCCGAGATCTTCGCGAGATCTGGGCAAAACCTGATGTCAGGTTGTGCCGTCCAATTAATACAGACTTAGCCAGAGCCAACCATGGCGCTGGACCTACCCACACCGGAAAATATTCTAGCCGGCACTAACAACGGCAGATCATACTATGCCTTAGTAGCGTCTACACTTTTGGAAATACAAAAGAAGAACCGCAGATCATTTGGGGTGCAGTTTTGTCAGTATCTCTCCCAAAGCTGCTTGTCCGTTTACTTTTGGACGCGAAGAAAAACACCTATTTCTCTTCCAAAAGACGATGCCACCAGAAATCAGTGGGTGGCTTTTTTTGTTTGCTGGCAGCAAACAGCCACGGCCAAAGGGAACGTTAGCTGCTTGTGCTCAGCATTTCACCAAAGACAGCTTTGTTAATAAAGGATAATTCGACACAGGATAAGCGTTTCAGCTGCTTCTCAAACCTGAAGCAGCTGCATTAATCAAGCGCTTGGAGCCACAAGCTGTAAGTAACGATATAACGGCAAATAAGGTAAGTGAAGCTAACGTGTTACGGGTGGCTACTGGCTAGCAGGACCGCTAACGATAGTTAGCACTAACAACTGGCCTCAAGCACAGGCTTTCTAAAATATCTGAAGATAAATCCTGGATCGGTCGTGACTGTCTGTGACTCACAAACACAGAAGCTGCAAGTTGCTTTTACTGCATAAGCCAACCTGACGTGATAGCCAGTTGATTGTGGCTGTAGCACTGCGGCTAACATAGCCAAGTTACTGTTGCTAATTTTTGTGTCCTAAATATGCAAGAGTGATATGGGGGGAAATTCTACAGAAGGTGTCTGAACATAAACCTCATTTGAAGCAAACTTTTTATACTTGTTTGTAATTTGGATGCTTAGTACAACTGTCCACGGTAATGGAACTTGCTGTCTGTAAAACCTGTATTGCAAGGATTTGTCTCTGTGGTTGTCATGACTGCTTGGTTACCAGCTACTGCATGTTAGTTTGCGTGCCGTGCTATTTAAAAATGATCCTGGTTAACGTATATGCAATAATTCTGATCGGTATGCTTGTGTTACTTCGGTAAGCATCAATGTGGCAGTTTCATCATAACATTGCCCGATTGTAGCCACTACAGTTGAAGCTAACCGGAGAGGTGCAGTTAGACCAGACGTTGGTTTTGCAGAGCTTGGGGTACATGTTTGGGTTTGTTTACGGCTGCTTGTGATCGCTTCACTTATCCATGACCGGGATCAGCCGGATACTTCACAAATGTCTGGGCAAGCTCTCTGGTGCTACCGAGAAAGCAATGTGAAACGCAGAAGCTCTACTGTGTCTGGTATAACAAATGATTTCTCTGCACTACCATGACATAATTTCATCCCCCTTTAGAAGTTGTTGTGGCTAATAAAAAGCCGAAAAAGGCAGAGATTAAATAGGAAATTCTTTCCTGTAGAAGTGATCGATTCGCTAGCCCCACATAAGCAACTTGTCCGCACTAACGGAACTTACGGTCTGTAAAACCTGTATTATGTTCATAACATAACCAAGCTCTCTCTAGCTGTCGCGTACTATCCATAAAGCTGCTTTCACATCGGACGCGAAACGAATTTTTCGCGGGACAGATTAGCCCACATTCAAAGTCAATGCAAAGACGCGAATACTCGCGTTATGGGCGCGTTAAGCAGCTTTCACACCAGACGCAAAACTAATTTTTCGCGCGACAGGTTACATTCAAAGTCAATGCAAAGAAAGACGTTACGGGCGCGTTAAATCACACTGGACACTAAACTAACGCGACAGGTTACATTCAAAGTCAATGCACGAATACGGCACGCTGCCGCTTTCACACCGGACACGAAATGAATTTTTCGCGCGACAGATAACATTCAAAGTCCTGACCGCTTATCAGCTACTGCATGTTAGTTCTCGTGCTCTGCTAATTAAAAATGCTCCTGGTTAACTTATATGCAGCAATTCTGATTGGTATGCTTGTGTTACTTCGGTAAGCATCAATGTGACAGTTTCATCATTACATTGCCTGATTGTAGCCACTACAGTTGAAGCTAACCGGAGAGATGCAGTTAGACCAGACGTAGGTTTTGCAAAGCTTGGGGTGCGTTTTTGGGTGCTTGTGAAACGATCGCTTTACTTATCCATGACCGGCGTCTGCCTGATACTTCTCCAATATCGGGGTAAGCTCTCTGATGCTACCGGTGAAAGCAATAGGGAAGCGCACAGGCTATAACGTGTCCGGTATAACAAACGATTTCTCTGCATTGCCATCGATTGAATATTAAATAATTTCCTGTAAAAGTTATCGATTCGCCAGCTCCACATAAGCAACGGTTCACGCAAACGGAACTTACAATCTGTAAAACCTGTATTATGCTCATAACATAACCGGAGCTCCATCTAGCTCTTGCGCACTATCCATAACGCGCCCATTCTCCGCGAGGAAACACTGGTCATTCTGACACAGTAAGTAAACCATTACCATGGGCAATTTCCGAAAAGGCCGTTTAGCCTGGAGCTTTTGCCCCTCCGTCATATACCAGCGCAGAAGCTGTTCGTTTCTCCATGCTAACAACACACCGCAGTTATGCACATGAACCAGCAGGTCCTTATAATACACATCGAAGCAGTCCATAAGCTGTTGGTCCACTTTTAGCTGCTCCTCACTGTCCATGTTTCCCTCTAAACTCAGACCCACCGGATTTCTACGGTCTCCGGTCTACACTTGGGCATGTCGACCCGTTCTACAAATGTGTCTATATGTGGTTGATTCTAGCTTTCCCTGCATCCTAGCTATAGAGTAGAAAAACCGCTGTACTCACCACTGTTGCCGTAGCAAACTGTAGCCGATAGCAAATTTGAGCTTGAGCTGCCAGATTTTCGCACTGCGTCCTCCACTTTCGCCGTTGCGTTTATTAGAACAAGTTCATTTCATTAGATCTATATTCAAGTATAACGTTAGATTGCGGAATTTGCCCGCCGCTTCCTTATCAAATGGCAGCCATGTCTCACGTTTCACTCTGGGGAGACTGACCCGGAAAACTGCATTCTGCAGCCTCGTCCCGCCCAACTCCGCCCTCCACAGAGCTGGCCAGTCAGAAGAAAGTGGGCACATGGGGAGTGGGGGCCATAGCGGAAGAGCCACTTCAGTGAGGCATTTCAGGCAGAGACTACAATGGACTACAAATGGGGTTTTTTGAGGATGGCAGTATGAGCTCAATAAGGACCCTGTTTTGGATTTGAACGATCAAAAGTACTCTAGGGGAGTCCAAGATCAAAATATAACCTTGGAAATATAGCAAAATAGGTCCCCTTTAAATGTGCCTAAGACTTTTGCACAGTATTGTAAGTGGATCAATATAAAGATCTCCCACACTAAACTGCTAAACTTTACAAGCTAATTCCTCAAAACTTTGTAAATGTTAGTTAGAACCCTGTAATTCTAAGGTTGTAATCTGCTTTCAGGTCTTGATGGTCATTTATTGCTGCTGATGTCTTTTCTTGATTTTAATCTCCATTTCTGCACCCCTGTGCCAAAACTGATGAAATATTAGACTCTCTAGTTTGTCACATGACCAGCAAGGCTGCACCCATCATGCCTGACACTGTATTGGGGGTGGGTCCTGAGGGCTGAAGGTGCGGGGGCTTATTTTGCATTGCCATGTGGGTGGGCCCAGTGGTCAGTCTCACCAATGGCACTGGCTGGGGGGCTGGAACTGTGGGACGGGGTGGTCCCATCAGCTTTCTCCTTATTTAGTTGGATAAGCCTCTCCTTGGCCTCTAGGGGTTAGATTCTTTTCTTAGGAATGTTTAAAAATAGAATGAAGAAAAGGACGTGAAGAAGTTAAGAAAGATGGGCTGGGAAGGATGAGAAGCCAGTTGGAGCTGTCAGTCAAATTAAATTAGAGCTGGAGTGGTAGACCGTGTTTGTGTAGTGCTGTGTACACACACTACTGCTCATACTTGGGAGTATTAACAGTATTGCTCTTTCACATTACTCTAACACACATGCACTATAAATATGAGCAGCAATGCAAGTAAAAACGAAATAACCATTCAGATTAAAGTGAACATATCCTTCAAATGTTATGCACATTGATCTTAACTGTTTACTTCTGTCAGAAGCTGTCACTGCCATAGTGTCAGAAATAGTCCAGTTAGATGTCATCTGAAAATTATTTAAGAAGTATGACCAAACTCCATGCTGTAACTGCAGACATTCTGCACTGAGACACTGCACATCTTGTACCGAGGACAGGTTGTGTCTTTCAAGGAGGCCTCTATTGCTCCAGTAGCAAGAACAGTATTATGGTCCTCAGTCGTGGCAATTTCTAACAGTCAGCAGTCTGCAGGTTCAGAGATTAACAGAGGAGGATTTGAGCAAAATTAGTTTGCACCCTACCCCCAGAGCATTACAGGCCTTCATGACACTGTAAACCAAAATATTGTAATTGGAGGACACTGGGGAGTAGAACATTTGCTGGGGAGCAGAGCACTGATACAGTCTAAGATTTAGGACCCTCCAGTAGTGGCAACATGAAGTTTTATCCATTTACTGCCTGTAAGCTTCCAACCTGTGCAACAAAATAGTCTTTACTAATGGCTGAAGTAATTTAGATGCAAATATATTCATCACGTTCATCACATTTGTGACTCTTCCCACCAATCTGTAAGTCAGCTCCAGAATTATTGGCACTCCTGACAGGAAAATCTGCCAAAATTGCTATTTTAAAAAATGGTAACTGATAAATTGAAAGTCCTGACATGTAAGGAATTCTTTGCTTTATTAACATTCTATGGAATCAAGAAAACTTATTCAATCATTTAATTAACTAGAAGCACTCAGAGTGCAAACCTCAGCCAAGCTGCTTGCATTTTAGCCCTTTTTATAGTGTAATGTGCAATAATGCTGAAAATGCCCTTATCCCACAATGGTAATTGAAAAATTCCAAAATCTAATGGATTGTTCCTTGTACCATCCCTGACTCCTCCAGAAAATTTAATAGAAATCTGTTTATAACTTTTTGAGTAATCCTGCAAACAAACAAACCAATGCCAACTAAAACATAATCTTCGAGGAGAAGGTAAATATCAATTTCTTTTAAATCAAGGTTTCACATTTTAAAGCAACTCAAAAGATTGTTGGACATAACTTAAACCATGTTTAAACTAGGAATGAAATTCAACTTATCTTGGTTCATTGAGTTATAAGGAAATGCTATATTGTGTCATTACATTACTTCCTGTTCCACGAAGGTATAGAAATGTTTGGAAAAGCATTTTGTCATCCAACATCATGATGAAAAGAAAGGACTGGCAGTTCAAAAGGCATCTCAGAAAATATTGAGGAAGTATTTGCCCCCTTCCTGATTTCTTATTTTTTGCGTATTTGTCACACTTAAATGTTTCAGATCATCAAACAAATTTTAATATTCGACAAAGACAACCCGAGTAAATACAAAATGCAGTTTTTAAATGATCATTTCATTTATTAGG
This sequence comes from Gymnothorax javanicus, assembly GCA_029692085.1. Taxonomy (NCBI): domain Eukaryota; kingdom Metazoa; phylum Chordata; class Actinopteri; order Anguilliformes; family Muraenidae; genus Gymnothorax; species Gymnothorax javanicus. The sequence goes on along the minus strand of CM056202.1, from coordinate 60,027,428 downwards.
GGAAAAAGCTATCCAAACCTACCTGGCCCACTGTAAAAAAGTAATTGCCCCTTAAATCCTAAGAACTGGTTGTTCCACACCCAGCGACAACTACTGCAATCAGAAGTTTGCGATAACTGACAAGAAGTCTTTCACGTCACTGTGGAAGAATTTTAGCCCACTCTTCTTTACAGAATTGTTTTAATTCAGCCACATTGGAGGGTTTTTGAGCATGAATGGCCTGTTTACGGTCATGCCACTGTATCTCAAGCGGATTTAAGTCCAGACTTTGACTAGGCCACTCCAAAATCTTCATTTTGTTTTTTTAAGCCATTCAGAGGAGGACTTGCTAGTGTCTTTCGGATCATTGTCCCGCTGCATAACCCAAGTGCGCTTGAGCTTGAGGTCACAAACTGATGGTTGGACATTCTCCTTCAGGATTTTCCGGTAGAGAGCGAAATTCATAGTTCCATCAATTACAACAAGTCGTCCAGGTCCTGAAGCAGCAAAGCAGACCCAAACCATCACACTATCACCACCATGTTTGACTGTTGGTATGATGTTCTCTTTATGAAATGCTATATTAGTTTTACGCCAGATGTAACGAGACACACACCTTCCAAAAAGTTCAACTTTTGTCTCCTCAGTCCACAGAATATTTTTTTAAAGTCTTGGGGATCATCAAGATGTATTTTGGCAAATGTGAGTCAAGCCTTTGTGTTATTTTTGGTCAGCAGTGGTTTACGCCTCGGAACTCTCCCATGGATGCCATTTTTGCCCAGTCTCTTTCTTATTGTTGATCATGAACACGGAGTTTAACTGAGGCAAGTGAGGCCTGCAGTTCTTCAGATGTTGTTCTGAGTTCTTTTGTGACCTCCTGGATGAGTCGTCGATGCGCTCTTGGAGTAATTTTGGTAGGCTGGCCACTCCTGGGAAGGTTCACCACTGTTCCAAGTTTTCTCCATTTGTGGATAATGGCTCTCACCGTGATTCGCTGGAGTCCCAAAGCCTTAGAACTGGCTTTGTAACCCTTTCCAGACAGATAGATGTCAATTTCTTTGTTTCTCATCTGTTCTTAAATTTCTATAGTTCGCGGCATGACGTGTTGCTTTTTGAGATCTTTTAGCCTACTTCACTTTGTCAAACAGGTTGTATTTAAGTGATTTCTTGATTCAACTGGTCTGACTGTAATCAGGCCTGGGTGTGGCCAGTGAAATTGAACTCAAAAAATGTGGTTAATCATGGTTCATTAGAAGAAGGGGGGGCAATTACTTTTTCACATAGGGCCAGGTAGGTTTGGATAGCTTTTTCCCCTTAAAAATTAAATCATCATTTAAAAATTGCATTTTTTATTTACTCGGGCTATCTTTGTCTTATATTAAAATTTGTTTGATGATCTGAAGCATTTAAGTGTGAAAAATATGATATATATATATATATATATATATATATATATATATATAAATATAAAAAAATGGTGAAAAATCAGGAAGGGGGCAAATACTTTTTCATGGCAATGTGGTATGAGCATATTTGGCAGTGGAGTGGAGGCACAAACAAGGTGACACATCTCATCCCAAAGTCCAATGGCTTAATGGATTCCACCAAGTATCTGGCAATTTTGGCTGACAATCTGGTTTTTTCATCCAGAAGGCTAAGACTTGAGGCAGACGGGCTTAACAGCAAGACAATGACTAAAAGTTCACCTCAGAATCCATATGAAGTGGTTCCAAGATAGCAAAGTCAATTTTCTAGAATGGCCATCTCAGTCTCCAGATCTCAATCTGAATAAAAGTCGTGGGCTGAACTGAAAAGGACAGTAAATAAGCGCAAACTCAAAAGTCTGACTCATCTTGAAAGGCTGGCATAGAGGAAATGTCCAAAATTCTTTCAAATGTGAATCTTAACCTTGTTGAACAGTACGACAAAACACTCCATGCTGTTATCCTCGCCAGAGGTGGTTGCACCATGCTCCAAACTAAGGGTGCTGATAATTATGCAACCTAAATTTTGGTCAGTTTTTTTATTTATCAAATAAATATATGATTTTGGTAGGTTCACCTGAAGCATTAATAAACAATATGTTTTGCACTTTGGCATTCTGAGTCCCTGTACTGTGATTATTTATTCTCAATTGTCTTTTTCGGTGCATATCCGTTGAGGGGTGCTAATAATTCTCAAAATCAAAGTATCTTTATTGTCCCTTACTGGGAAATTGGTTTGCAGCCAGGATACACAAAAAACATACAAACACACCAGACAACCGAAACGCTGGTGGATGACAATCAACACACATATTGGGCAGATTACAGAAAGGGCAGATTAAAAGTAAAATAAGATAAACAATAAATAATAAATTCTTGAGCCCACTATATATTGTCTTTCTTCATACCAGTCTTAAATTTAATCTCTGATTATTTCTATTATTACGACCATGTATTCCCACTTCTGTGTCAGCCACTGGTCCCGACTGGGGTTGCCACCATCGCCATTTTCTTCAGTGATTTTCTTCAGTCATGCTGGGTTGAGACAGACAAGCTGGTTTATATTCCTTCCCGCTGGGCCAACTCACTGTCTGTCCAGGCCTGAGTCAGCGTAATAAGACCAGCCAAGTTAATGATTTGGCCTCTAGGTGGAAACAGGCTCAAGCGCTGAACATAAATAAGCCCTTAACCCCAAAATATGACCACTAATGAGCATTCATCCCAAGCTTCACTGATCAATGAGCAATAATCCTCAAATTTGGGCTACTTGCTCTTTGAGCTGAATATTTTGGATAACAGGTGCAGTACAATTCAAGTCTGTTATTACCAATTAGCCTTCAATTCCAATCTGCAAGCAATGGGTCATCACCTTATGACATCACCCACCACCCATGTGTCCTCACTTCAAAACTGTACCAGCAATGATCTGTCATCTCCAAATTACACAACCAATGACCCTTGCTCCCAAATTATGGCCACTAACAAGCTCTCACCTTCAAACTGTGCCAACATAAAGTTCTCCTGTCCAAACTCAACTATCAGTGAGCCCTCACCCCAACCTGTGGCTACCAATGAGCCCTCACCCCTGAACTGCCACCAATGAACCCTCAGCAGAAATTTTCCACTGCCAAATGTACCCTCACTGCCTAAATACTACTTCCAATGAGCTCTCACCGCAGAATTGTACCTCTTATGAGTTTTCATTTCAGACTCTAACCACCCATCGCCTCTAAACTACAACCCCAAATCAGAAAAAGTTGGGACAGCATATTATATTAAAATTGAAATTGAAAACAGTAATTGTAAATCACCTTTGATGTGTATTACACTGGAAACATGTTAGCCACACATTGTTTAATGTTTTCCATTGAATTTTATTTTATTTTATTTTTTCAGAATAAATATGTATATCAAATTTGATTGTTGTAACACATTTCAAAAAAAGTTGGTACAGTGAAGCATTTACCACTCTGTAACATTCCCTTTTCTTTTCACAGCACTTACAAGATGTTAAGGTACTGAAGAGACCAAGTGATGAAGTGTTTCAGGTGAAATTTTTTGCCCATTCTTCCTGTAAACAAGTCTTGTGCAACAGTGCAAGGTCTTCGTTGCCGCATCTTGCGTTTCAAAATGTGCCACATATTCTCTATTGGGGACAGGTCAGGACTGCAGGCAGGCCAGTCCAGCACACAAACCTGCTTCTTCCTCAGCCAGACCTTTTTTAATGTGTGCAGTATGTGAGTTTTGCATTGTCAGGTTGAAATACGAAGACCACAATGGAAAAATGATCAGTCACATTTTCACATTGTGGAGAAATGATGAATTAAAAATTCAAAATGATCTTAGAAACAAAGCACTGAAAACATATGCAAATATACAAAAATGCAAAATTTGGACTCATCATTTTTCCTTTGTGGTCTTCATATGCACGGTTGTCCCTTGGTAGAGACGCCGTTTAGAGGGCAACATTACTGTAGGTTGGCCTAAAATCTCAATGTACTTTTCTGCATTGAAGGTGCCATCACAGAAGTGCAAGTAACCTTAGCCCAGGGCGCTGACACACCCCCATACCATGACAGACCCTGGGTTCTGGACTTGTTGCTGGTAACATTCTGGATGGTAATTTTCATCTTTGTTCCAGAGCACACAGCGTCCTTTTCTTCCAATGAAGACCTGAAATATTGACTCGTCTAACCACAGTGCACATTCCCACTGAGTCATGGTCCATCCCAGATGCCTCCAAGCCCAGAGAAGTCGATGGCGCTTCTAGAAACAGTTAATGTAAGGTTTCCTAATAGCACATTGAAGTTTTAAGTGGCATGGACAAATAATGGTATGGATGTAGCTCCATATTGCTGTGCTTGAAAAAGATTTGCCTAAGTAAGTCTGAGCCCATGTGGTTATATCAGTTATGGATGAATGTCAGTTCTTGATACAGTGCCATTTCAGGGATCGCAGATCACAGGCATTTAAGTTCAGCTTTGCACCCTGAGCCTTTACGCACTGAAATTCCTCCAGATTCCTTGAATGTTTTACATATATTATGCAGAGTAATTCAATTCAATTCAATTCAATTTATTTGTATAGGGCTTTTCACAGATAGACTGTCACAAAGACGCTTTACAGTGAGAGATTCAGTAAATCAAAGGGCAGTGCCCAGCCTATTCCCCACTACAGCACATGAGGCAAAAAACTCCCAGTAGGGAGAAAAATCCTCAAACAGTGGTGAGAAAAAACTCCCCAGTGGGAAGAAATCTCAGGAGGGACCCGGCTATAGTGGGGAAGCCCATCCTCCGCGGGCTAGCTAATTAATAACAAAATAAAGTAATCGTGGAATAAAATGGCAATAGAGTTCCATTAAAGTCCATCTAAACAGTGGCATCGGTAGCTCCAGGAGAGCAGAGGAGGAATATTCAAATCTCCTCCTGTTTTTCTTTGTGGAACATTGTTCTTAAAGATTTCAATAATAATTGAATAATAAAATAATAATTTAATAATAAATAATTTTCTCATGTATTTGTTGGCAGACTGGTGATCCTTGGCCCATCTTTGCTGCCGAAGGACTTGGCCTTTGCTGGGTGTTGGTTTTGTACCAAATCATGACTACAGTCATCTGTTGACACCACCTGATTGAAATCACATTATTCAATCCTACACTTCAATATAGTGCTAATTTCCCTTCCATCCCAACTTTTTCTCAATGTGTAGTTGGCCTGAATGACAGAAATGGATGTACATTTTAAATAAGAAATGGCACTGACCTCACAAATAGTGAAATATATTGTTTTCAGACTATCTATGATGAAACATAAGTGAAAAAAATACAAATCACTGCTTTCTTTATTAATTTGCAAGTGCCATACTGTCCCAACTTTTTCTGATTTTGGGTTGTACCACTATGAATGGGGGAGGAGGACTGGGAAGCAACACACTTGACAGTTATTGTCAAGCATCTGATTCAGAAACTGGCAAGGACAGGAATCTAAAAAAAATATCAATACGGGATATTCAGAGTCTATGCATTTTCATACTTTGTGTCGCCCAAAATTTGACAATGTGGTAAAATGCGCAGGTTTTTACAAACAATGTAGTAGTCCATGATTGAGTCATCACTAGAACAGTCAGGAAATCACAAATAAGTGAGAAGTGTGCAAATGGTAAAAATGAGCCAAGTCAAGCAACTACAAAAAAGAAAACGAAGCCCAAACTTTGCTTTAATTTTACTGAAAAAAACCTCACTCAGACTCAACAGTAATTTTACTGGAAACAAATCCATAATCCATCCACCCTTTATCTCTACCACTTCTTCCTCATGAGGGTCGCAGGGAGGTTGGAACCTATCCCAGCTGACTATGGGTGAAAGGCTGGGACACACCCTGGATAGCTCGCCAATCTATCGCAAAGTGCACACTTCATTCACTTACATATACTGACAGGCAATTTAGAGTCTCAAATTAGCCTGACATGAACGTCTTTGGACTGTGGGAGGAAACCAGAGTACGCAGATGAAATACGTGCAAAAATGTGAACTCCTTATAGAAAGGCACCAGGCTGGATTCAAATCCACAAACCCCTCTTGCTGTGAGGCGGCAGTGTCGTCTGAGCTACCGTGCATCCCTCAACTCTTCTCCCAGGTTTACTGAGAAAGGTCCAGAAAACCTTGAACTCCAACCGACTTATTGAACTCTGCCCCCACTCTCAACTAATTTCATCTCTACAATCTTAGTCTCATCCCAATTTACATTTAGCGCTGCTCTGAATTATGTTGAAAATACCTATAAATACCTAACCTCCGCCCCTAATTTTATCATTGATCGCCAACTTAATTACTCCTGGATAAGTGAAGCTCAGGAAGGAGTGTTGTTTTTAAGATAGTACATTTTACTCTTCCTAGCTACCTAGTTTACCTGTTTCAGTTGACATGACTAGCATAGCTGGATACTCACAATGCGTCCCATAATTCACTGGACAGTGACACCTTTTTTATTTTGGTTTTGGTTTGAAATTGAAAGAATTAAATGACGTGTAGACTGTCGGCTTTAATGTGAGGGTGTTTCCATCCATATTGGGGTAACTGTTCAGAAATCCAACTAAACCTACATGTAAAATGTATGTTTAGTTGGATTCCAATTTGGTGATTGACCCAGACGACAGGACCAAAATAACAAAAAATAATAATAAAATTGTGGTGCTCACTGCATGTTAAATAGCTTTATTTTGCCCCTCTGGACTGCAGGAATGCATTGGTCTGTTTGAGGAAATAGAATCAGTGGTAAGATGAGACAGACACGGGTATCTTTATTTTGAAAAATGATGGCCGAACATTCCAGGAGTGTGTTCAGATCCTTTGACTGTATCATGTAATGTCTTGGGGTAAATATATTTTGCTAAGCCAATGAAACTCAAGTGAGCTGGACAACTGAGGGAAATTCAATCGGATGGAAAAGGGGGTCTGTGGGATAGGGGAGTAGCATGGGTTTTGGAATGAAGCAGTGTTTAAGGGGGGAAGGCTTGCAGCTTGTAATGGTTTGACCCGTTGTGTTCAAAGGCAATACTGCATAACTGCAGATAATGAAATCATGTCCTATCCTCTGGTGCTTTGCTTATTCCATGAGCAAAAAAGTGAAATTGTTACTGTAAGCTTTCGGTCGGTGAAAGAAACAGATCTGGGAATACAGAACCATGGGAGACCGCGTGAGGCATTCATTTGGCAAATTCTGGACTTTGTGTTCCTTAAGAAAGAATTAATAAATATGTATATTTATACACAGGTCCTTCAGGGAACAGAACAGACAGTGGCAGAGAGCTGAAACCGTGGCGTGGCTTTTACGGTGCTGTGATCATGCCAGAAATATATATGGTGTTAATGATGAAGTACTCATTTCTGCTCAGTGAAAGAGGGACAGCCTTTCATCAGATATTTTCCTGAAGATGCCATTGCTATTTGCTAGCAATTTTTCCATTGAAATACAAGACAGAAGATCATGACAACAAGGAACTGTACTGCAGGCTTTCTGACAGGTAAAGTACCATCAGATACATGTGTGACATTGAACTTAAAGAGTCAAACCTGGTTTGGGTGTTAATGTAATTAGTAGCACACAACATATTTCACTTTTCTGATGTTACAAAGAGTTGAAGAAAAACTTTCATATAACCCTTTCACACAGCCTGTCATCTTGGCTAATATACACTAAATCTTCCTGTGCATGCCATCCTTCACATCACTTGTTCCCAACATCCCTCCATCTTCCACTTACCATTGCCTTCCTTCTGTGCTTCAGTTTCTATCTACTCTCCTTCTGGCTTCCAACAACCTTTTCTGATACCCAGGTGTGATCATATCCACTGTCTCTAAATGCATTAACCCTCTGAAGAACTGGACTCTCAGCCTGTGCTGTAGAACTTCATTGCTTTCAATTGCCAGAAGTGATTGTTCCATCAGCATCAGAATGATCAGGCTGGAAGATTTTAATTGTCATCTTAGATACTTAAAAGCTTTAATCGTATTCTGCACATTGTAGTCTGAATTCTCTCATCTGAACAGTAAAATTGATCCCTTCCCCTCCTCATTCAGTTTTGATGTTCAGGTAGCGTATTGTGATGTTACCTTTGTTTGTTTCACTTCAGCTAAGTTAAATTGCTCTTCTATCAAAAGAGGCAAGACAGATTTTTTTCATATGTTTGTACAGTATCATCAACAGTTGCCATCAGAGGGCTGAAAAAGTTTTATTTTTATATATATTTATTGTTTATTTTTGTCCCTGCTCCCAGTTCACTGGTGCAACAAGTCAGAGGACTGTCATCTTGCGTAGCCACTTTCACGATGTTTTTTTCCCGCCTCTATCTCCCCCTCTCTCTTCCTCTCTCCCTCTCTCTGTCTTTCTCCCTCCCCGTTCTCTTTGTTTCTCAAATGTGAGTGGATAAATTAATGTTTCCACAACTTCCTTGTTTAAAGAACTGTGCTTCTAAGCTCCATGCCTGAATCTTCTCCAAAATAACCTACCCACGTCTGGGCTGTGCTTTTTTTTTTTTTTTTAATAAGTATCACTGTGACAGGGAGTGGCATCCTTCAGCTAAATATGGGGATATGATGGGGTCTACCAACCATGCAAGGGCCAGTGGGGGGGCACTAGGCAGCTCTGTGATTGGGTGGCCAGGGTCTGTGCCCAAGGGGTCTTGCCCAATCCAGAGTATCTCCTGGAGAAGTGTGCTGGGGTTTGGGGGTACTTATTAAGCAAACAAGGGGGGTAAAGTAGGCTGGCTTGGTTAAATTTACTTTAGCAGGACATCTGCGGACTACACTTTGGAGTTTCGGCCGCTCTCACAGATTTGAGCCCCCTTAATCCAACATCATGGTAAGAGCCGGTTCTGAAAGGGGTTCAGACACACTCTTTCCCATTACCTCTGATTCGCTCAAGATGTTTCGGAGATTATATGATACAGGGCAAATAGGTTTGCAGCTTGTGTGTTGTTCTTGTTCTTTTGACTCCCACTCCTCCAACAATTGCATAGACACTTATACAATCACTCCTACACGTTTGACGTGTAAACACATACCTCTTCCTGCGTTCAGCATCCTAGTCGCTCCTGCTCATGTTGCTGATGTTGGCTGGCCAGAAGAATTCAGTATTGCCTTTGTATAGACTGCTAGGTTTGAAATTGATGATGGATATATTTGCCGGCGAAAAATTGGAGGGAATTATTTTCAGAGTGATCTCTGTGGATGAGAAGACCTCTCTGTGTTTGAGATGGATGTCTGACTGCAAGAGCTTTAAGTGGTACACTTAATGGTTGTAAGGTTTGCTTGATTTGGGAGAGGCTGTTGCGTCCCACGGAGAATGCCACAGCTGTCTTTGATAAGTTTTTTCCTCTGAGATTTCTTGAGAAATGACGCAATGTCAGACTGCAGATTTCATTAAGGGTATTAAATACTGTTTCCTGAATTTGTTTAAAAAACTGTGAATTAAAAATTGTGCTTTGAATGTTCTTCCTGTAACATTTCACTGGATAATTCACTCCTCCAGTGTTTTGGGAAGAGCCCAATGCTAAAAGTACTTAAGTCACATTTTATGCATCAGGAGGTAAGGCTTGCATGGAAAATGTCTTTTATAGTTACCTAAGCCCACTGCCTGGAATTTCTCAAGATCAACATTTTTGATTTCAGTACTTTTAGCACTGGGGTCTTCAATTGCCTCTTTGTAAAACAGCTGGTTAAGAATTTTATCTTAGTTCTAGTGCTCTTCTCAGGTTTTAGGTTTCGGGTACGTTATGTGATGCAGCAAAGAGGAACGTTTGAGGAATGTTTCTGATTTGTATGGGAGTGTATATTTATGTTCACAAGAGAAGAAGCAGGAGAGAGTGAGGGAAATAAGGAATGAGTGAAAACTTTGCCATGGTCTTTGCTGGGGATAGAGGAACGGCAACATGAGCAAAGTGCCATGAGCTTTGGGGAGGGGGTGTTGAGCTGCTGCAGACAGATTCAGAGCTGATGGAGCCTCAGGTGCTTTGGAGGTGGTGGAAGGATCAACCAATCAACCAACAGCTATGTTTGGCTATCATCAACTCACCCAGTGACTAACAGGTGGGTGGATCCTGGCCAATGGGAGATAGCCTGTTTAACTTTTCAACAGTTGGGCCTATCATGGTTTCCCCTCACAGAAATAAACCCTTAGGAAACTTGACAAGTATGTTGTGCTTGTCAGCCAGCCCATGCAGAGTCGTTAAGTTTTGCACCAGCTGCATTTCTCCTTGATAATTAAAGAAGATTTGCACCTTAGAACCCTCTTGGGGCACAAGCAGATTGAATGATCCAGTAATGGATCCCTCCAGAGCTTGGCTGGAATGTTCTGAAATGAAATTCTGTCTTTGGCAAGCATGATGAGCAGCAGTCACAGTGAGACGTCTCGGCCATTCTTTTCGCGGGGCAAAGGAGACGGGGTGGAAAATATATAGGAAACACACAGAAAAGTGTTTGTAGTCTTTGAAGTCTCTGCAACCTAATTACCAAAGGATCTGTACATGTCATTGATTTCAACATTAATTAACTGAATTCCTCACTTTAACTCCCAAATGCCCAACGTCCCCCTAGCGGTAACGTCAGTGTTACAGGATTTTCAATGGCGGGCTGTGAGCCTCTGACACTTAAGCGCATAATTGCTGTCAAGCTGTTCCTGTTTAAGATCACTTGATTAATTATTACACAATTTATTTACTGAACAATTTGGATGGACATATAAACCTGTAATTATTGAGAAATTATAAAGAAATGACAGAGATCATTTGGCTACATTGACAACATGCTTAATAGTGATATTGTAAGGATGGAGAAAATAATTATAATAATAATTAGTTAATCCAATACTTTGTCTGAATTCCAGATCCCGTTTTAGCTATCTTTTTCAGCAGCGCAACTTAATTTATTTTAAGATTGCACTTAAAATATTTGCAGCGTTCAAAAGAATAGGCTACATTTGCGGGGAAAAGCAGTTGCACACTCCTTGACAATGCGAGAATAATAAATTTATTACATTACCAACGCTTCTTACATCGAAGCGTTCATAACTGAATAATTTCGTTAATTAATTATTAGCGCATGGCAAAAGTTTGACACGTGGCATGCATGTAAAATCATTTAAAATACATCCCATGCGTTGAACTTTCATGGTCACAAAATTGTTGATGATGTTTTTATTGTCCAGCTTCTGGGAAAGTTGTAGGAAGGCAACAATATAAGATTGTAAGAATGGCCATTATCTAATCCATTTATCAGAAACGAAATCTAAACTTTATCTGACTAACATCTACAGCAGCATTTACTACATAAAATGATACTTGTAGGTGGAATTTTGGGAAGTTTCAGTAATTGCCATCAATGCAATCTCATATTGTAGCCTTCCTCTTTGACACAAAGCTTCATGTCAAATAATGACAATGCAGCTTATTGGTAGCCTATTTGCTCTGTCAATTAATTCAGATTGAGAGGAAACCTGCATTATAGTAATATCACTGTTTGTAAATAGAGTTTTATTTTTACTCAAGCAAACCTAACATGCAGACCTAAGTTGACAAAACTGCGTTTTTTAAAACGTTTTCCTAGGTGTTACAAGCTGATCGGACACTGACACAGAAAAAAAATATATACTGCTTTGTAAGCTATGGAATTCAGTAGCTTCAAAAGACAATGACGTTTTATGGCACCATTAATGTGGATAGGAAAATGCTTGATAACTATTGCAATGAACAATAATGTAAGCTGAGGTGAAATTGACAATAATTGTACTGATTGATCCTCGCAACTGAATGAATTAAAGCTTAGCTGCTAATTAGGAAACATAAATGGGAATGCGTTTGGAGAAGTAATGCGCTTTAAGGCAAGGTGATAGCCGAGCAATGATTGCCCCGATGGCAAGTCCTGAGTAGTAGAGGTTAAAAGAGATCTAATCAGCAGCTCTTCCTTGGTAACTCTCCAAAGCAAGAGAATTACACAACAGCCAAAATGCTTGAGCTAAATTGCTGGGTCATCAGTCACAAAAAAGGAAAAAATTATAGGAGACACCAAAAGTATGACAACCTATGCCAAACACCAAGGATGCATCCCATTGGCCGTAAACTGATTTATATTTTCCTTCACAATTTCCTCCTTTATTTTTGGACCCAGAAACTGATTTGAGATTGCCATTTTTTTCATTGTCGCAAAACTGTAAGAAAAAAGCTTCAGACTCTCCTTCTAGGAACCTTTGAGCGAGGAACCTCACTTCTACTTCCTTCTCTCACTCCCATCTTTCCTTTCCTTACTTCCCCCATTTTACTTCCTGGTGAGAGTCCAGTGGAAGTGGGGGAGGAAGGGAAACAAGCAGTAGGGGAAAAGAAATGTGTTGCACCACTAAAAGCAACAACAGCAATACAGAACTGTGGCTGAATGTTTTCACCTCTGGACTTTACTCCTCTGTTACGTTATGTGTATATCATTCCGAGTGTGTGTATGAGAGGGTGTGTGTGTGTATGTGTTTGTGTGTGCACTTATGTACTTATAAGCATAATACTCTTGTCCAGTGCTTCCCTACCTAGTTCCTGGAGATCTACTATCCTACAAGTCTTTTCCAACCTTATCCAGGCATGGCTGATTCCACTAATTCAGAGCTCGAAGTGTTCTCTCACAATTGAATGGAATATGCATTATTAGGACCGGAGTGAAAACCTCCTGCATGGCAGATCTCGAGGAACAGGCTTGAGCTGCTGTACTATACTCACTGTATGCTCCAGGCCAGCTATATGAGGATTATGCATGCACATGAGTGGCTTAGATGAGCTGATGACTATGAGCTATGAGCTATGAAGACCACTTCATGATTACTGAGGCTGTTTTATATTCCATTGTGTGCTGTTTGATTTCAATTCATTTTACAGTGGCCTTAGAGCAAGTTGGGCTTGAATTTTAGCCATGTGGCCACTTATGGGTTTAGACCCCATTTCAGGAGACTCTAGGTTCAAGGCTGTGATTTCACTTTAATGTGTGAATGTTTGAAGAATGATGATTGTGCTATCAGGAATGGTCATTTCTCTTTTTCATTTTTGGTTGCCCAAATCTGGGCTGATCATGTTCAATTCCCCTTCTAATTAGGAATGTCAGCTATTTGCAACCACAGTCACACCCATCCACCATCCCTCACAAATGCAGGACTTGCATTTTTCTCCCTAAACTCATGGCGCTGCCATCTCTTTTGTTTTCACACTGCCACTGGTCCTTAAAGAGTAAAGTAGAGTGAAGGCCAACTTCGCCAAGGGTGAAAAATGCAACAAATGTGCAACTGGCATGCAATCCACTTCTGCCTGATTGACCAGTGGAGGTTACTATAAAGTTTGAAATGCCATTCCTTACATTAAATTAGCCACCCACATCCTGGGCCAATGTGTCATCGAGCAATTTCCTGTGAAATTAACAGCCATTTTCTGAATTTGATTTGAGTGGTGCCTAAACTAAATTAGTCCCCCAGTGACTTATGAGGATCATGTCTGAAAGACAGCTTTATATAGAAACAGGTTCTAATCCTAAATACATGTATTCAGGGCACATTCTGGCAAAGAGTTCAGTGATGAGTGTGAAGCTTAGCACATGGGCCACCATTAGGATGGGGGCCCAGAGAAATATTCTTGCAGAGGGCCCATAATTCCCAGCTATGCCCCTGCTTGACATTTTTGATATAGTGAAGATGCTGATACTGGTATACACTATACTAGGCCTTTCGAAATATGAATGATGCATGAATATTCATTGTGCCACCATAGCTTTACACCATCAGAAAAATGGCTCAAACAATCCTCTTCTTGCTAACAAGTGAGAAGGATTTGTTGCTGAAAAAATCTGTAGTCTTGTAATCAGTAAATAATTCCAAGATGAAAATGAGAGTTTTATGCGTTAAGAACCATGTTAGTGGAGTTCCAAATATGCAATCCGTGGATTAAGTTTACTATCACTAACAGGCACACTAATGTCCTTTATAAATTGCAAAGAGGCCTGGTCTCACCATTTGGCCTTGGAAGCTAATTCATATTTTAAGAAAGTATGATTGCTTTCCATCATCAACATTTAGAAATTAGGTTGAGGTACTTATGCATGGTCTCAAATGCATCAAAAACCTATTAACACAGTCATTGCAGTAGTATGGAATGATTTGCTGTATCCACACAGTCTCAAACTAAGGAATCTACCATTTCATTTAAATTCATAGATATTCAGATAGTATTTTTCATTGCTGTGGAAAATTTAGATTTTGGGATGTTCAGGTGTTAAGGTTTGTGGTTATAACCCTTTAGACATTTCCAGGTGGTGTTTTGGTTTTGGTGTTGTGTGTGTTCAATATTTTGAAGTTCGGAAATTGGTACTGTAAATTGGTAACAGTTGGATTTTCATATTTTGGCAGTTTTTTGCAGAATTAAATATTGACTTTAAGTCGATCAGTGTGAGCAAGATTGGGATGATATCTGCTGAGCTGTGAACCAGGACAGTGCCCCAGAGTTGCTAAGGTTAAATCTGCCAAAATTCCTCTCAGAACCAACTAGAAGACCAATAAATATTCAAATGTGCTCACTCTTTAAATAAGATGGGTTCAGAGATTCATTCCAATGCATACGTTTGCAAAAACTTTAGGTAACCCATTACAGGAATATATCATGCATGCATATAAATCTTATTTGCTTTGCATATGTTTCTATTTTGACATGCTTACAGAAGTCACATAGCAAACTTTACCCTAGATGCAACCGCTTGATCTCTCCCAGTTTAAGGGCACTTGGAAGTCAATAAGAACAGATGGTTGTAAACTGATGGTTTACTTATTTTATTTTTGATTGGCCCAATGAGTACAAGTGACCAAAGGTGTTTGATATTTTACATGCAGGTGGCAGGTCTTTCACAGTTCAACAATTTCTTAAAGGAAATTATGTTAAATTATTTCTTTGTTCAGAATTATTTTTCTAAGACTATGTTAGCTCCTCAATATAAAACCTTGGTAGAGCTTGCCAACATTAAGGTAAACAATAATGGTCCTTGGGATGGATAAACTTGTATATTTGAGAACTATCTCGATTTACTCTCCTAGGTAATAGAATTCATCCAGACCATTACATCATTCTACCGTGAAAGAAATCAAAAGAGAGGCATTGATGCATCCTTACCATGCTCATTATTTTAAAGGAAGAGCCCAAACTTTTTCTGGTTTCCATTTCTCACCCTGTCCATCCCTCCCTCTCCATCTCTTTCCTGCAGCCAACTGACGCACAGACTGACGCACGCTCCTTCCTGAGTGAGGAGATGATTGCGGGTGAGTGCATAATTGATGAACAGAAAAATTGTATGACATTGTCAACACAACTTCTAATAATGTTTTCTTGCGGGGTTACACCCTAAAATTGAAATAGAATGTAAAATACAGAGACTGAAGTTGCTTCCACTTACATTACATTGAGTGGATGCAGACATTCACAGCAACAAAAAATGAATTAGCTTTTTTCCTACATCATATAACAATGTCAGAGAAACCATGCATGATGTTAGATGTTATTGGCATCAAAAAGACTTCTAATTCAATCGCAGAGATGTGTGAAAATTCAAGTTACATGCACGTAACATGGTTTCAAGTTGGAGGTATCAGCAGTCTTCATAGCCCAGACCTATATTGATTTAGTACATGAATCTACAAAAGGTTATCTGGATGAGAGTGTCTGCCAGATCTCTCAAAATGAATGCAATGTGATTATAAAAATGGGAATTGCAAAGTGTAGGTATATGCTATCATCCACTTAATCAGTGTGCTGTATATGCTTTGTTTTCCCAGAATTCAAAGCTGCTTTTGACATGTTTGACACCGATGGTGGTGGTGACATCAGCACCAAGGAGTTGGGCACTGTGATGAGGATGCTGGGCCAGAACCCAACAAGAGAGGAGTTGGATGCCATCATTGAGGAGGTCGATGAGGATGGTAAGGTCCCAGGTCATGGGGTAAAGGTCACAACTCATAAAATACACTACAGTTTATAACCCAGGATAAGTGTGGGATCTGTCTTTTTCACTATCATAGATGGTTTATATGTCTGTGTGTCTGTCCATATGTCCTCCACCCCATCCTCACAATCCTCTGTATGCCCTCTAAGGAAGCGGCACCATTGACTTTGAGGAGTTCTTGGTCATGATGGTACAGCAGCTCAAAGAGGACCAGGCTGGAAAGAGTGAAGAGGAGCTGGCAGAATTCTTCAGAGTGTTCGACAAGTACGTCAGCCGCAGCGTGCCACTCTTGTCGTTTACCACTTCTGTCCTTTTGCACATGCACACCGGTGTATATGGACACTACTGCAGTTGGCATGAGAGGACCAAGATATGGCATGGCCACGTAAACAGAATCCTGTTAAGGGAAGGGTTTTGTCGAGATTTGGTTGATATGAAAGCAATAATTTTATAATAACGCTAATGCAAAAAGGTGCTGATACCTTCTTAGAGATATAAGGCAAACAACATTAAAAAGAGACTTTTTATATGATCAACAAATTTAGCAATTGAATTCTTATTTTTTAAAATGATACAGATGATGTATTATCCTTAATATCTATGCCATTTTTGCATTTGACATTTTAACCAAACTTTATGTTGGCAGGCCAGTTAAAAGTACCAGCCATCACAAAAATCATTTGTAGAAAAACTGCATTTGTGTTAATTCGGAGACAAGCGTGACAGAAACAATACTAAAAGGCGCATGTTATCATAGATTTATTCTTTATTGTTTAACGACACTTTCAGCAATTTTTCGGCTATCTCATGTCAGCATACAATTCATTCATACCAATGGGCAATTTAGAGTCTCCAATTAGCCCAACATGCATGTCTTTGGACTGTGGGAGAAAGCCAAATTACCCGGAAGAAACCCATACAAACATGGGGAGAACATTCAAACTCCACACACACCGTCCCCAGCCCGGATTCGAATCCACAACCTTCTTGCCGTGAGGTAGCTGTGCCACCCACTATGCCACTGTGCCGCCCGTATTGTTATAGAGAAGAGAAATATAGAGTGTGTCTACTCACTGGTGTCTGACTCTGTTGGTGTCTGTGGCAGGAATGGCGATGGCTTCATTGACCGCGAGGAGTTTGGGGAGATCCTGCGCTCTGCAGGAGAACCAGTCTCAGAGGAGGAAATTGATGAGCTGATGGCAGACGGTGACAAAAACAATGATGGCAAGATAGACTTTGATGGTAAGACATATTTTTTATTCAAGCACACACATGAATGTACAGTTTTGGATGGGCTCTTATGAGGATGCTAGTAGCACTGAGCCGTAGGTGAATCTATCAGCAATGGGCCGAAGGAAAATGGTCCCTGCACTGACTCCTGGGCCATGTAGGAAACAGTGTACTTGCTTATGTAAACTAAGTGCACTGGATGTTATCAGCCTGTGGTCATGCCTGACACAATAAAGAAAATCTACTGAACATACCTCGCAGACAGCCTGATTTTTCCTCCTTGATATTTTACAACAGTGAGTAAAAAAATGCCCAGGCTTGTAATAATAAGCACCTGCCTCCTTTTCAATGATTTTACAACTGTGATGGGTCATTAAGATGACTCCACCTCTTCATCTCTGCGTGAGGTTTAAAACGCTGACCAAACCATGAAAATATGAATATAATCCTAAATCTTATGTTCCAGACCAGGAATCAAGTGCGGAGGTAGAGTACAATCCAATGGGTAGTTTATTGACAGCTGATACAGTAATTTGGGGATGGAATCCCAGAGGTGGAGGTGGAGACGGAACCCCGGAATACGATAGCACAAATGTTGTGGGTGAAGCTGTGCGGTCAATTGCTGGCCAGTGGCCTCCGGTATTGTGGCTAGGTGATATACACCCTTCACCAGCACGAACTGTCCCACAGGAAGATGAAGTAGCTTGAGGGGAACTTGGTTCCCAATCCTGATGATTGTAGAAAGATTGGGAGCTTGTTCCTAATAAATTGGACAGATGAACATACTTGGAAGGGTTAACAAGAACGTGGTCCCAATCCTGGACCCTGATTATACTTGGGAGCTTGTTCCTATTGAACTGGACCAACAAATTAAATTGAGCTGAGTTAACTTGAATGCAGGCCCAATCCTGGACCCTAAGTAGGCTTGGAAGCTTCTTTGAGTTAACTAAGTGAAGAGAAAAGCTTCCAGGAATAGCTATCAGTAAAGAGCAAGTTGCACTTAACAAGGATGAAGAGTTTCAACAAGGAATACTGACTGGAATACTGACAAAAGGCAATTACAATCCAGCAACTTGCAACACAAAGCCAGAGGCCTAAATACCCATCACATGGTGATTAGGAAATAACCATGAAACGAGAAACAGCCTGGGTGTGGCAAACACCCAAGTCGTAAACCAGTGATGGCTCTAGAACCGGGCATTGGGGGGGGCGCAGACACGTCCCTTTTTGACAATTAGTCCTGGCTAGTTCTCAATCATTTTCCTTCACTGACGCGCTGTCCAATTATTGTTATTGGCAACTGAAGACACGGTTTCTCTCCATATGCGATCGAACAGCGATGAAATCTTGGGCGAAATTCAGTACAGCAAACTAATTTACTTATTAATAGGCCAGTGCTTTGCGTTGATTGATCAGGTCCGCGTTCCAATGAAATACCGCCTTTTACTCTTGGTATTGCGTGGGTTGATTTAAAAAAAAAAAATTGGCACTCGGCAGTTAAATAGGCAGCGTGCTGCTCAAGCTATTAGCGTGAGAGTCGACAGGTATGCACATTTGAATAATGTTGATTTAAATACAGCAAATACGCGTCCAGATGAATGATTGTCTTCTTAGGTAATTGGGGAGAACAAGCAGCAGCTGTTGTCAGTAAAGGAAAATGATTCAGAACTAGCCAGGACTAATTGTCATAAAGGGACGTGTCTGCGCTCCCCCAATTCCCGGTTCTAGAACCGCCACTGTCGTAAACCAATCAAAAGCACACATACCTCTAAAAGACACACAAGTTTCTGAATAGGAAGAAACACGAAAGGCATTCACACGAGGGTTGTGACACCAAGATTTTAAGTTAACTAGAAAATTTTGCATTCCAAACAACCTTTTCATTCAGTGTACTCTATTGCTGCTGAGTGAAATTTGTATTTGTATTTAGGTGGGCAGTATGCAGTTGGCAGTATGCTTGGCAGTCAGTAAATATACTCAGTCAAAAAAGAAACTTCACACTCAAAATTTCTAAATATTTTCTTGAAACTTAATACAAGAGATATTATTATTATAATTAGGGGTAAATGCGTTGTCAAAGACATCATGACACACAGCAACTCCGACGTGCACAAGCATGCAGCACGTGCGAGCATACATCAAGGTAAAAGCATGTTTCCTCGTGTTCCTAGTCACGTGACCTTATGAGACACGTGCAATTGAGCCCACGTTAGCACGGTAGAGTGACATCTCGGAAAAACAAGTTCTGACAGTCAATTATCCGTTGATTTGCAATGCCACGACTGTCAAACATTCAACGTGAACGTGCCATTGGCATGCTGAATACGGGAACGTCGGTCATTGACGTTGCCAGGGTTATGGGATGCAGTCGACGGACTATCCATGATCTTCGGACACGTCTCCAACAAACTGGCACCACAGCAGACCGACCTCGTTCGGGTAGACCACGTGTGACGACACAAGCAGAAGACCGACAAATCGTCTTACGTCATTTGCGTAATCGATTTCTCACTGCAACGTCCACTAGGAATGAATTGTTTAGAGGTCGTGTGACTGCCCAAACCATACGTAATCACCTGCGCACTGCTCATCTCCATGCACGTCGGCCATATCGTGGACCAATTTTAACCCAGTTACGCCAAGGTCAACGGCTTCTCTGGGCACAACGACATCTGAGATGGACTCAGCGTGATTGGAATAGGGTCGTTTTTAGTGACGAATCCAGATTCACTTTGCACTTCGCTGATGGGAGAGTTAGAGTTTGGAGGAGATGCGGTGAACGCAACGCCCAGTCTTGTGTGCAGGAAGTGGACCGTTTTGGGGGTGGTAGTGTTATGGTTTGGGGTGCCTTTAATGGTCCTGCCCGTTCCCGACTGATGGTCGTTCAAGGAAACCTAACTGCTGCAGGATACAGAGCTTTTGCCATTCATGGCAGCTCATGGCCCAGGTCTGACATTCCAACACGATAATGCCAGACCTCATATGGCCAATTTAACATGGAATTTTCTTAGGAATGCTGGCATCAATGTCATGGAGTGGCCCTCAAGGTCTCCTGACCTTAATCCCATAGAACATGTATGGGATGTGTTGGGCAGAAGACTCCGTCAAGTAAGGAGCCCTCCGCAGAATTTGCAGGAACTTGGTGCCATGTTGGTTCAATTATGGCGACGCATCCCCCAAGCTGTGTTCAGACGCATCATTCAATCCATGAGGAGACGTTGCGTCGCAGTTGTGAACGCTCATGGAGGGCATACGCGCTATTGACATGCTTTCATCAAGTTGTAACTTACCATTTTTACTCTCTTACATTTCCGTAGCATTTCCGGTGGAACTGGTTACATTATGAACATGATTTTTATGGTACACCGTCCTTAATGGGTACAGAATGGAATTAAATCATTATTTAAAACCACTTTTCTTGTATGTTCAACTTATCGACTTCCAAACGAGTGTGAAGTTTCTTTTTTGACTGAGTAATATTTTGAGGGCACATGCAGTTATGAAGCTGTTTCAGACACAGCCCTAGAGTTATATGAGACACAGCCTTGGAGTTATATATACACTGTCCCCATAGGCTGTACTACTTGGGATTTCTGAGATTTCAATGACTGCTGTTATCCACACTACCATTGATGAGTGAGATATCTGCATATCTTGTGAGACAGGAAATGTTCAAAGAATTGTTTAGCAAATAAGGATATTGTTCATAATAGGATTTGAAGTAGGTCAATCCTGGTGAAGATTTTCTATTACACTGCATCAGTATAGCCACAATCACTTTTTTATGGGTGTGTGTGGACAGTGTACTGCATATCCCTGTGTGTGTGTGTGTGTGTGTGCATGCATGTGCGTGTGTGAGCTTGTGAGTGCAAACACTTTTGCTCTGTTTTACTGTGTTGTGGATGTGATTGTGTGTTGTAGCAAGGTGGGGGGTATGAAAATATTTCTTTTATCGTAACTTATTCTTTGTACTTTCTCCTCTTTCAGAATGGCTGAAAATGATGGAGAACATTCAGTAAACCAGTAAACATTCCTTTCCAATTCCCTCTGGGTGAAGACTGGAACAGCACTTGTAGGCTGCAGTATGCAGACTGTAGTGTAGAGGCACTGGGGAAGCCCAGGGGACAGACTGGCCTCTTGCTGCTACTGCTTTTGGGAAGGAGTATAAATATCTCTCCTCTGCTTTCTGGGAGGAACCCCAACCCACAGCTGCCTTCCTCTACACCTGTTGTTGCTCAAGAAACTTGCCAATTTCACCCTCTTCACCACTTCATGCAGATACACACATGCAAACACACACAAGCTTGCAGCTTCACAAATATGCCATGTACAGAACACCTAACTAAAATAAACCAGTTTCCAGCTTTGCCTCAGACCGCTCTGTCTGGTATGTTTTTTTTTCCAGTTGAGGTTGTTACTGTTGTGTGGTTCCATGGTTTTTTGTGTGCTCTTGCTATATCCTTTTTGAAGTCATGATCTGTCTTTTTCTGAAAAACTTCACAACCAGTCCTCTTCTCCTCAACTCAACAAACCAACTCAGGCCACATCCACTCTAATATGTTTTCACTTTAAAAGATGCTTTAAAACTAAAATGATCTCCATCCATACCAAAACGCAATCTTGGAGTTTCCAAACTAAAACGAGATCAGCAGCTTTTTCAGAGGTCTCCGTTTCAGAGGTTCGAAAACGCCGGAGTAGTATGGATGCTTGGCAAAAGCGTTACAAAAAATCTGCATTTTAAAATTAAATGTATTAGTGTGGACCTAGCCTGAGGTTCTGTAGAGAAGGTGGGAGGGGAATCAAAACAATTCAATATGACTGAACTACAAGTAATTTCTTCTCCTCACCCCTTCTCTCCTTCGCCCCCTTCACCTCTTTTCTCCTTCCATATTCTTACTACACAGCAAAAATCCCAGTGTTTATTCAACTTCAGTAGAGTTTATATGAGATCAACCTATCCATCTTGGACTCAAATAAACTCTATTGGAGTTGAATTAACACTGGGATTTTTACTGTGGTTGCTCTTTTAGAATCTGAAACTGTGGAATGTCATTTGAGAGCTGATGTGTTTGCCAAATCAGGGTTTTGGCATGTCCCTCCATGTCGGGTAGGTGGGTGGGCTGGGGGGGTGTTCTGATAGTTACCTTGGGTGCCCTCCCAGTGTCTAGTATATTATTGGGGTGGAGGGCTGGTGGGTCTATGCCTTGAAGCTGAGCGAGTAAGTAACATGCAATTCTGCTTGAGGGCTCAGTAGAAGGTTTCAGAAGAACAGCTGCCCAATCTCAATTTTAGGCGTTTCCCTGAAAGCTCACATGAATGACCCCATTCAGTGTGTAGAGGCCCCAAAACACTATCCTCTACTCCTAGACCCCTTATCCCCCAAGACAGGAAGACTGCAACCATAAAAGGAGAATCCAAAACTGATGTTCTTGACTGTATAGCCATCATGGCCCTCTCCCCCCTTCTCAGACACTCATGCTATTACTGGAACTCCACTTTTGAGGCACAAGCACTTTCTTCAAGTTTAGGGTTACACTCCCCCTGTGGCAAAACACTGCCACCACCCTGCATTACACTATATTACAGCCCTGGATTTTGGGCACTATTCACAACCCTGCACAAAACTCTTCACACTAGAATACAAATGTCAGTTTGCCTGGCATGCTGGACTTTCCACTTTACTCAGAAATGCAGCTTATCTGCACCTACATCCACCATCACTGAAACCCTAACAAAAAAAAAAAAAAAAAACCTGAAAAATATACTAGGCAACTTATCTGTCACCCCAAGTCATCAAACCGTTTGAAAAGCCAGGCAGTCCAGGACACCAAATAGCCAAAGATTCACAACAACAGATCAGCCAACAGCTAAAATTAAAAGCGGGTCAGAATTCAACTTCAATTTTAAAATGGACTCAAATAGCAAATAATTACCCTTGAGCGAATGCAGAAATATTTCCAGAAAGAAAATCAGTCAGCATAAGCGCACGGCTCTTTTTAGTCATTTCTTTGACCTTCAAAGCTGTTAAATGGCTTTATTGACAGCATCGGGTGCTTTTATAAATGGTACTGCCTGTGACCGTCACCGGCCGCCTCATTTTCCGTCACAATATTCAGCCATTCGAATATACATCAAAAAGGTGTTGGTAAATACGTAGTGACCACAGATTGTGGACGAAGTCGATTGGCCTGTGGCTGTTTCCGAACCCTAAAAGTTGAAGATTCTAATCCTGGAGGCTGGTAAATGACAGGGGGCGTGTCACTGCTGGCAGGTTTTAAGTGTGGCGGAACTCCCAAGTGGATGCTTAGTCTTACTGTTCAGGTGAATATAGGCTGACCATTCCCCTGGCCCTATTTCCTTGGAATTTTTGAGGGAAACTGATCATCAGCCATGGTAAGATTAATAACCCAATGCTTGGGTTTAATTGTGGAGAAGTCGGAATGTTCGTGAAATAAGATATAATAAATAATAATAATAATAATAAATCATTTGAGGCGTTTATATTATGAGTCGTGTAAGTCAAAAACAGACGTATGAATAATAATTTGAAGAATAATACTGAATTTTGCGGGCTTAAAATTTCATTGGCTCCGCTTTAAATGTCAAATAGACCTAGGGAATACTTGAGTTCCATTTTTACACTTCTTTTTTTTTTTACGTTGATCATTGGGCTTAAGATTCCAATTCACCTCGACAAAATTAAATTTTTGTACCTCGAGACAATTCCCGCTGCAGGCTTAGATTTCATTTTCGAGATTTACGTCTTGCATTAATTTCGTTTCATAAAGGACTTACAATTGATCACAGGATGCACGTCTCCTATTTCCTCAGAAAAGGAGGCCAATTTTGAAATGGTTGGCTACCTGAATTGGATGAAAAAATAATGTTATAGGCTACACGGTTTAATTTTCCGTTGTGCCTTAATCGTGCTGATAGAAAGGAGACCTTCTCATATGTACACGAACTACACTATTTAACCATTCATATTTTGCAAAAATAGGTGTCTGAAAGGACGATAACGCACTTTATTTCCAAGGGAGTAGGCCCAGGCCTTTCGAATATATTAAACCGTCGGGCGTGTACAGTTGATTCCTTGGCATTCGCGAAAGGAAAGGAGGATTAAGTGAGAATTTCTAGTTGACGCAGACAAGTAAGCAGATCTGGGGTCGTTTTCTTTCCCACGTGCTTTAGATTGCCGGGCAGCTCGCCGTGAAGATTGCTTATGTGCGTTTTGGTCACATTCCTAGGAATTAAATTTCCATGTGGGCTTAAGCAGTGGTCTTGGCCTCGGTCCTGGGACTTCGGAGAATACCACAACCCCCTGGCAGAAATTATGGAAACACCACTCTTAGAGGATGTTCATCCATCTTTTTTACTTGATAGAAAATTAACAAATCGCAGGTGGGCCTATAACACACACACACACACACACACACACACACACACACACACACACGCAAAAAAACCACCAGACGAAGATCCGAGTTGGAACGAAACATTGTCCCTATTTAATGAATAAAACATTTCCTTGGTGGCTTGGAGTAATTGTGCAGGTGTCCCTTCTTTTTCCATTGACACATTTTATTTGATAGCCTTGCACCTATACTTGATGTGCGTATAATTGTAGCCCCGGGACGAAGTGGATGCTTTGGATTGAAGTATGGATACATGCTTGTCGTCACCGCCGCCGCTGAGTCCGCGTCCGTAGACACTTCCTTGTGGACACTGTACCAGAGACGTGCGGTCAGGGGAGGCAGTGGCTTCGCCATTTATCGCTGGATTTTGCCAACTTGTATCCACATATATGCCTGATTGACAATCAATCAATTCAGTGGCGTAGCCAGAGGGTGGGCCAAGACACGTCACTTTATGACAATAATTAGTCCTGGCTAGTTCTCAATCATTTTCCTTTATTGACGCGTTTTCCAATTATTGTTATTGGCAACTGAAGACACGGTTTCTCTCCATATTCGATCTAACAACGATGAAATCATGGGCTAAATTCAGTACAGCAAAATAATTTACTTATTAATAGGCCAATGCTTCGCATTGATTGAACTGGTCCGTGTTCCAATGAAACATGGACTTTCACTCTCGGTATTGTGTAGGTTGATTAAAAAAAAAGTGGCACTCGGCAGTTCAATAGGCTATAAAAAGTGTGCGGCTCCAGCTATTTGCGTGAGAGTCGACAGGTATGCAATTTTGAATAACGTTGATTTAAATACAGCAAATATGCGTCCAGATGAATGATTGTCATCTTACCTAATCGGGGAGAACAAGCAGCACCTGTTAAGTGTGGAGTGCTCTCGGAGTGAACCTTCTGTTATGAAAATGACTGAGAACAGGTCAGGACTAATAATTGTATTAAACGGATGTTTTGTGCAACCCAATTCTCTGTTCTTGTTCCGCAACTGTACTGAATTTTGCCCATGATTTAATCGCTGTTAGATCGCATATAGAGAGAAACTGTGTTTTCAGTTGCAAATTACAATAATTGGAAAACACGTCAATAAAGGAAAATGATTGAGAACTAGCCAGGACTAATTATTGTCATAAAGTGATGTGTCTTGGCCCACCCTCTGCCTACGCCACTGAATCAATTGCTACTTTTTTTCTACCGGAAAATTAAGACCCAGCCTATAGCCTATGTATGTAGCCTGTAATGATGAAGACCTGATAGTGACAGAAAGATTCATTTACGTTTACAGTTTGATTTGAGACTGCAAGGATGGAAATATTATTAATTAATTAGAAAAAATCTTGGTAAAAAAAAAAAATCTCGGTAACTCCGTGTATCGTTTTGACCTTTTGTTTATCGGATTATTAAAGAAAACTGAAAATAAACTCCCTATTTTTTATTATTCATTTTTTTAAATTAAAAAGTAGGTATTTAAGGGGAAAACATTATCGTCAACATATTATTTATTTATTTATTAAGCTTTGACATTAGTCAGGAAAAGATTGCACAGGTGGCAAGGCACCTATTGTGAGGCAATCATCCCACAACATGTACAGACAATTGAACAAAGAGAGAAAAAAATAGTAATAATAAAATAAGACAGTATACTAGCAAGTGTAAGTAACATCAGAGGCACAGACGGCCACATGAACAATGACATTTGCCAACCCACGTACAGGAATCGTCTGAAGAAAAATAGTTACTAAACTTTTCTGTATAAAAATGAAATAGCTTCAATTTAAAAGCAGCTGTAGTATCAGAAATTTGATAGAGGTGACTGGCGTTCCACAAATAAAATAATCTGTTAAAATAAGAATGGCGAAAAGTTTCAGTCCTAAATTTTGGAATTTTCATTAAAAATGTATCCTCATTTTGAAATGAAACAAAATGATTATAGTTGGTGTCATATTCCCCCTTCAAGCATTTGCACAAGAATACACTATCAAATATATCACGTCTGTAGCTCAGTGGTAAAAGATCAAGCTTCATTAGTCGGGCTTTGTAATTGCTTCCTACACAATCATTATAACCAAGAATGTACTTTGTGGCTCTCCGTTGCACACCTTCAATATGAAGGAGAGATTTTTTTTTCAAGATTGGGTGGAGTATTCTAAAAGTGGTCTTATAAGCGAAATATACAATTTTCGTTTTGTTTGAACTGAACACGAATGACCGCAAGTTCTTTGAATTAATCCAAGCATGCGATTTGCTTTACTGATCAGGACATTAGCATGTGCATCCCATGATAAATTTGATGACATCACAATCCCAAGATCACGCATGCAGTCGACTTTTTCAAATAAATTACCATTTATTGTGTAATGATGAAGAATGGGAATTCTCTTCCTTGTAACGCTTAATAGTTTACATTTACCAGCGTTAAATCTCATGTCCCATTCACGGCTCCAATCCAAGATGTTTTCTAGGTCGCACTGCAGCTGTGAACAGTCTTGCGTGTTTCTGATTTCTCTTATACATTTAGAATCATCCGCAAACAAGGCAACCCGAGTCTCAGGACTTACACAGTCTGGCACGTCATTAATATACAGCAGAAACATCAAAGGACCTAAAATTGATCCTTGTGGAACTCCTGATATAACGGGAGACCAGGATGATAGGGCACCATCGACAGCAACTCTTTATTTATGATTGGATAAATACGACATAAACCACTTTAAAAGATTGCCATGAAATCCATATGTCTGGAGTTTATGTAATAATAAGTCATGGGGGACGGAATCAAAAGCAGATGAAAAGTCTAGATATAAAATATCAATTTGTCCAGACTGATCTAAGAATTTACCAACTTCGTGAAATACCTGGATTAACTGAGTTGTTGTCGACCGACCCTTAACAAAACCATGTTGTAGGTGATGCAAAACAGGCACTACATGAGGATAGACAAAATTAAGTATACATCTTTCCAGCACCTTGCTACATATGCACAATAACTATACCGATCGATAATTACTCACATTTTCTTTGTCGGATTTTTAATGGACTGGAATAACATTTGCTCTTAGCCAATCAAGTGGTAATTCTCCAGTCTGAAGAGATTTGTTAAAAAGACTACAAAGTGATGGAGCCAATTCATGAGCACATTCTTTTAAAATCTGAGCCGGTCTAGTCGTCAGGCCCACATGCTTTATTTGTATTAAGGTTAATCAAAATTGATTCAACATCATGGACAGTAATCCTTAAATCACCCAAATGAGCATGTTTAAAAACGGTTATATCCGGATCTGTTCGTTTTAGAGGCTGAGGGGTAAATAGGTATTGAAAATACTCGTTGAACAGACTAGCCTTTGTGCTAGGATCGGAGGCAGTTTTATCTCCATAAGCAACAAGACTGGGGACACTTTTTGTCTTTGTTTTACTCTTAAAGAATCCCCAAAAGCGCTTTGGTGTTTTGGCAAAAGAGTCACCAAGATCGTCTAAATACTGATTATATTTATAAGTACATAAATTTTTCAATTTATTCCTTAGTTTACGGAATTTTGCCCACAATGCTGCAGAGTTGCGTTTTTTAGCTTGTTTCCGTGTGGATTGAACTTTGTTGCTTAGGTGACGTACTTCACTGTCAATCCAGGCAGGAGAATTTACATCCTTGATTACAGTAGTAGGAATAAATTCATTAACAGATGAGAGCACAAGATCTAGCCAGCTCCGCCAATTAATGTTAAGATCGGGATGAAGCATAGCAGAGTGAAATGACACTTTGCCCATGTAAGATCGAAGCCCATTAAAGTCAGCTTTTATAAAATTGTATACTTTCCTCACGCATGTGCGAAGTCTGTTGACACGAGTTTGGAAATTGAACTCGATCACAGCATGATCACTGTCAAACTGTCCAAATGTTATACTGGGTTCGAGCAGCGATCGGGGGTATTAGGAAAAACTAAATCCAGCACATTGCCCTTAATGTGAGTAGGTTGATTAATGATCTGGGTTAGGGAAAAACTGTCAGCCAAGTCGCACAGTGTGTGGCCAGTATTCGCCGTTTCATCCCACCAGGGTATGTCAGGGAGATTAAAATCGCTAAGTGCGAATATGATTTTGTATTCCATACTGCATTTTGCAAACACGTTTGACAGCAAGTTGTAAAACGATACTTGGTCGCTATCAGTCTGTAGCACAAGATAATGCACACTTTCGTTGATTGGCAAGGCACTAGTTCGCAGATTATGATTTCACAATTACTGGGTTCTAATTCGGGCCGTCGGCGGGAGAGAATATTTTTACGAATACCAATAAAGAGTCCGCCGCCTCGTTTGCCACGTCTGTCTCTGCGATACGGGGTATAACCCTCCGGAAGAATTTCATTAGACTCAATAGAGTTATCCAGCCAAGTCTCTGTAAGGGCAGCTATGTCCGGCATGCAAGCGTATACTAAGCCTGGAAGCTTAATCAACTTGTTGCGCTTTTTATTTACAGATTCCGCACATCTTGTGTTCCATAAAAAAAGTTTAAGACCCTTCGCCTAGTAAGCTTGTGATTCTACTTCCTCATTAAATATATGTCTCGAAACAATCGGAAAGTTCAAGGAAGTTACGTCAAGGTTTACCTGTAGCTGAGGAGCAAAAGAGGTGACTCTCATGAATTTCGGCTGCTCTGCTTGGCGTAGTCATTTGCGAGTTAGATCAATCGTGAATAAAATATTCCCAACCATATTGACCAAGCATTGAACGCATTGGCATTGCATTAGCTTCCTGTAAGCAAATATGAACAAAGGTGGTGTTGCATCCGTATGGGAAAATTGCCCATGAAAGCTTTTGATTCCTTACCATATTGACTGTGTGGAGAGATGTATGTGGGCCTAGAAAATGCATTTGTTTTTTGTGTCAAATGTGCTTGGACAGATGTGGGCCAAATTTCGATGAGCACCCCCCTAAAACCAACATATGGGGATAAATCAATGAATAACTCCCAATTATCACAGTGCTAGCTCTAAAATTTATAACTGTTATTGTTGCTGCCATCCCAAGGAACAATTTGACACCAAACATGGCTTAATTGCTTTAAAAATATGAGACCCAGGAGGAACTGAAGCCGTACAAAGCATAATTTGGCTACATTTTTCATCACAAATTGAAAGTTTAACATTAAAATTGATATAGTTCCCAAAGTGATCCACCCTAAATAAAGGTGTGTCCAAAACTTCTTTGCTTCATTGGCAAAATCTCCCCCTTGTCAAAAACCAATGAAACAATTAAACCTTGTAAAAATGAATTCTTTGGCTACCACATGCATCCGTCTTCTGGAAGTTTCAGACCACTGGCTCGCTGTGTAAACAAAAAGAATTTGATTTTCCTGTCATATTAACATGAGGGCTGATGGGCTAGAACATTTTCTGTTCTGTTTGATTAGCACATAATAGCCAGTGGGTGCTCTTATTTTGTTCCTAAAGGGCCACAGGAAAATCTACAGCACTGCATCGTGAGTGAAAAACCTAATTTTAGTGAAATTCAGAGAGACGCGCAGTTGCTGCCTCTATGTCGAAGTCCATTTAGTGTTGTTTGTCCAAGGTTGCTTCATCTGCGGATTAAAAACTATAACAGGTTTTCATTTCTTGGTAAGAACATTGATTTCAACATATTTTGACAAATCTGAACTGTGTGATACAATTGAACCTATGGGACTGCATGGTCAGAATGAGGGTTGCTGCAAAAATTTTTTATGCTATTTTCGCTATCGTATTTGCATCATAAATCGCTTATGCTGTTAGAATGCTGAGTGCTCAAACTTTTGAGGTAACACAGTATTTGACGGTATAAAAACAATTATTCCTAGCAGCCCACCCTCAAGTCAGTGCTTGCTAAAGGGTTAACCTTCACAGGGTTAATGACATTAACCTTTTGGTGGAAGTATGGATACCTAGACACTGGACTTGCCATTTGGCTAAAAGTGAGTCAAAGACTGGGGAAGTGTTGACAAAACAGGCCTGCATTGCATGAATTCAGTAAATGAATCAATGAGAAATTAATGCAAATGTTTCTGACAACCTTTACTTCACAGTTGGCTGTCACGAAACCTACCATAAGCACGAGTCCCTGGGGCTGGGAAGCACTGATCTTGAGGCTTGGCACTGAGCCAATGTGTTGAGCTCCAGCTGAGTGTGACATCCCATTTGAGGGCATTATTTAATCCAGCTCTTACCACATGTCTGCTATTTACACATGCTATGTAGTTTTTTTTTTTTTTTTTTTTTTTCATGCGGAGCCTTTATTTAAACCTGTAGTTGGTCCTCCTTACTGTCACTTACAAACATCCTTAAAACAAAAAGTGTTTTCCCTTATGGACACATAGTTGTTTTGGACATTTTTGGTACAAATTTCTTTTGACATACCAATGATTTAATTATGTACTTTTGTGCAGACTTGTGCCATAAGAAACTGATATTTGCACTGTAATGTGTGTCTAGAAAAGTATCAAGTTCAAAATAGAATACAACAAGCAATATAATGTTTGGCTCTGAGACACATTTTATATCTTTGGCACTCCGAAGTTTTATATTTGTAATCAATCAATGGCAAATTCCAGTTTCATCATGTGGAAGCTGCAGCAGTTTATTTGAACAGTACCCCCATTTAAAGGTACCACAATGTTTTGGATAAGTTCAGGCGAGCCAAAGATTTACTTGTAATAGAGTGACAGCGAAAGCATCATGTGTGGTGTCCAGAAATACTTGGGCAGGAACCCTCCCATTTGCAGAGCAGGGGTGTTGGGGTTTGTGCATTCACTGTACAGTTTGGCTGCCAGCCCGCTATTGCCCACATGGAAAGAATCTATATGAGCATATATGCCGCATATAGGCAAAATTCAGGTACATATATGTGCTTACAGAGGACATATAGGTCTCTTATATCGCTTCTTTATTTCCACATCTAGGCCCTATATGTACATACAAGGTATATGTCTCCTATATAGCTCATATAACCAGTGGCAGGTTCTGTTTGTCATACCTATTGTATAGCTCATATCTCACTTTTGCAACTGTCATACATGATGCCTAGCTCATATTTTTATTCTCAAGGTAATATCTGCATATTAGTCCAAAGTCCCTTACAGAAATAACAAGAATTTCACGCAATAACTTATTAATCGCATGTGAACACGTGAAATTGGCATCACATTTGATCCTAAATACATGTTGACGTGACAACGGCATGTTATGTGTAAACCAGTCATTATTAACTATGGCAAGTGAGAGGAGACAAAAAGCTATGATATCAACACAAATATCTAATACTATTTGTTACACTTTTTTCCTGAAACATTAACAATAACAAGGTCATCAATTCTTCCTTGACCATACTTATTTCCATTCTATGAAGATTGAGTTGTGTATTGTGGAAGAGAAGGAAATGTATAAAAACAAAATGGTTTGATTATGTTTATTTCATCAATTAAGCATTTTTTCAAGTTTAAGTCACTGCCAGATTCACCACATTAGATAAAATTGGATTCACATCATTACAGCTCATGCACATCCACTGGAAGGTTATACATTACACTGTTACATCCACCAAATGCAATGTTTTCTATCTTGTCTGTAATGCAGTTTCTAGATGAATATGGCTCAGAGGTCCTTAGTCTAAATGTATCAAAATAAAACAAAAATAACAAAATAAAAGTACACAGAGTAACATACATTCAAGTAAACATGCCTGTCAAAAGTCATTTTCATCCCCACATCTATTTGAGCATTTCACTGTGGTTAATGAATTTGAAGACAAAGTCTACATTTCTGTTCACAGTATTAATGAACAGACACTTGTCTTTTATCTGAGATGCTTGTATAGCAACCAAAGGTCCCAGACTTTTTTCCTACAGGGATGAAATAACAAGGATTTTTAAATTCCCATACGGAAAGAACCTATATAAACATAATGGTTTTAATCCCCGCCTTGTATCAACCAGCAGTGGTCGGCAGCTCTTTTCAGAAGGAGAGCGCAATTGGCCAATGTGCTACAGGGATGCAAATTGCAAAGGGCCTGCTGGGAAGGGTTATGTAATTTAGAGTTCCCCTAGGCTCTTCCTGTTGGCTAGACGGGCACTCATAAATAAGATTGTGACATTTTTAATGTTTGTTTACTTTCTGCCCTCATTCTGAGCTTGTGAAGCACTACCCAGTTAATAAGAATAAAGCACTTAAAAATGATTGCGGGCTGTGTACACTCTTCTGAATTGTTAACAGGGGACTGCATATGCAGTAAAGATAAGGACTTGTACATAGTTCTCTAATTGGATATCCCCAATTTCGATGGGAGTGGAATTGTCAAAAAAAAAAAAAAAAAACGTAAAAGGTTTAATTGGCCGCTTTCATACATTATAGGTACATATATGTACATGTAGGTTTTTTATGTATGTTGCATATATGCGAAACCTATATGTGGCCCTATATTAAAACCTATATGTTTATATAGGTTCTTTCCGTGTGGGTGGGGCCCACTTACTGTCTTCATTGACATGTAACCGCTACCAGCAGCAGTAGAGGGAAGCCTGCCCAATCATCTCATCAGCACATTTTCAATCAATTGTATCCAAAATCAAGACAGAGATCCCAAACATACTTGTAAAGCACCAAAGGAGTTATTCAAATCCAATAACTGGAAAATTCATGACCAGCCATGTCATTCACGTGATCTGAATTCAACTGAATGTGTCCTCCATTCCAGGGGATGGTTTCCAGATTTACAGAATCTCATGGCAACATACTGATGAGAAGTGCTGACCATGGGCCTAAATGTATTTTCAGGGTCATAATTAAGTGATAAGCATTTGATTTACAATTATTTTGGATTTTATGAATAGGATTTGTTACTTCAGTTTTTTTTTTTTAATTCACTGTCATTTTGCACTTATAAAATCTTACAAAGTAGATCTGACTTTTTGAGTGCACCGCATAGTACCGTGGCGCACTTGTTGCAAAAATACTGGCTTAAAGGATAATACTAGATGGTCATTCCTCATGAACTCAACCAAAGTACAATAATCTTGCACGATCACCAACTCAGATTTGCTCAAATTTATTTTGGGAGTACCTCTACATTCACATGCAAAATTTTAGGCTCCTACTCCAAGTGGTTTCCGAGATATGGCCCCCCAAAAATCGGGGCCAAGCCACAAGTGAATCACAAATGTTAATTTAGAGGATTTTGGAGGGCAATATCTTTGGAACACATCATAGGTATGGGCTGAAAATTGTTATGCAGGGTAATTTGAGTCCAGGCTTTCAGAATCTTTTGTCAAAATGTATCTTTTTCTTTTCATTTTCAAGGTATTGGCCTCTCAAATATGAAACTTTTTATGGGCGGAAATCAAAAATTCTGTTTCAAGGGCCCCCTATAAGGCCAGGATTCCTTATTGAGGCTAAATAGTGCTGAATTCCTTCTATTTAAGGACAGGTCTGTCTGCTCAAGGAAGATTGACTGCACCTAAGGCATAGTAGTGGAGTTAGGTGACTCTAAACAGGGTCCCAGCTGAAAAAGTCACTTTTTTTTCAATTTTGGATTGGCAAGTTCACCATGTGGGCAGTTACCCATGGTAATAAAACTTGTTCTACATAAATGTATATATCTTGGCTTTATTTGTTCAACATGACAACTTATTTTCTCATCTCCTTCATGTTATCAAATATCAAATATATGCATTTTGGGGTGAAAATGCCCATTATTATCCCCTTTGTTCTGCAACTAGAATTTTTAAATAGACAAGGCATACTCATAAACTCAAGTTACATAATTTCCCAAGATAATCATACATCTGACATGATGTTGCATTCCCTCCCTAGGATCCCCCAGGTATTGCATCATCTTCCATGCATATTGCATCACATCTCCCACGTATTGCATCATCTTCCATGGGTATTGCATCAACTCTGTTTAAAACAATAGGGTATCTAATTAATGAATTAATTGAAGCTTCAGCATGGCATATGACAGGTGCAAAATTGGGACTTCCTTGAATGAGGAATGCGACAAACATACATACTGCAGAAAAACAGGACAAATTTCATTCGATGACCTTAAACCAGCTGACAGACAACATTTGATTTGGCAGTGCAATGTCATATTCAGTGAAGAAGAGATAGTCTGAAAGCCTGAACCCAAATTACACTGGATAGCAATTTTCAGCCCATGCCTATGATTTGTTCCAAAGATATTGCCCTCCAAAATCCCTATAAATTAACTTTCGCAATTCCCTTCGGGCGTGGCCCCCGACTTTTGGGGGGCCATATCTCGGAAACCCCTTGGAGTAGGACCCTAAAATTTTGCATGCGATCATTATGAATATAGAAGTACACCCAAAATAAATTTGAGCCAAATCTGATTCGGGACCTCTGGACGACTTCATATGGAATGACCCTAGAACAAAATGTGTTTATCTGTTTTGCTGTGACAAAAACCAAATGTTGCAGAAAGCTGGTTTTATATTTTGAGAGAATGCTTAGGCAGTGTGGGTGACAGTGATGATGGTGTTTTCTTACAGAGTGAAGCGCAACAGGAGGCCCGCTCCTACTTGAGTGAAGAGATGATTGCTGGTGAGTTAGCACCCATCTGTCTCTCAGTCTATGATCAAGATATCATTTGAGCAACCATTTAACTCACCAAGTAATTTCATTCTTTCTCTTGTGAGCAAGAGACATTGTAATTTGTTTGTTTTAATTGAGTGCCATCATGCTGTCACTTGAAAAACAGCAAAAATCCTTTATTTCAGAGAGATTAAATCAATGATTAATGAACTCTGGACTACTCTCAAAGTGGAGGAGAGTGTTGGATGGAACTGCGGATCGGAGATTGGAGTGAGTGAGATGTTGGACTTGGACTGTGATTGTGCGGACCTTGGGCGTCCCCCAGGTGGCGAGACTCAGGGTGGGGCACGCGTCTCTTGTCGGAGTCCGTGTGGCTCCCAAGCCCCCCAGGGTCCCTGGTGGTGGCTGTTTCTTGCTTCCCTCTTGGAGAGGGGAAGGGTGGGAGGGACATAGAAACGAGACGAGCGGGGGTTGTGGGAATTTAGGAGGTATCTATAGGCGTGAGGACGAATAGAAAGGCTCATTGGGAGTGTCCCTGTTCATTAACCTACGTTATCGGGAACTCCCTTTAATGAACTCTGGACCACTCCCCAAAATGGAGGAGAGTGTTGGGTGGAACTGCAAATGGGAGATTGGGGCGAGTGAGATGTTGGACTTGGACTGTGATTGTGCGGACGTTGGGCATACCCCAGGTGGTGAGACTCAGGGTGGGGCTCGTGTCTCTTGTCAGAGTCCGTGTGGCTCCCAAGCCCCTCGGGGTCTCTGGTGGTGGCTGTTTCTTGCTTCCCTCTTGGAGAGGGGAAGGGTGGGAGGGACGTAGAAACGAGACGAGCGGAGGTTGTGGGAATGTAGGAGGTATATATAGGCATGAGGACGAATAGGAAGGCGCATTGGGAGTGTCCCTGTTCATTAACCTATGTTACTGGGAACTCCCTTTAAAACTTTTTGAGATGCATAATTTCTTTCGTATCAGTTCATCTGATGAATCCGGGTGGGCATATACTGATTACAGACTCTCCAGTTGGCATACCAGACCCCAATGTACAATGTATAATTGGCTTATACAACCCCAATTCGAAAGGGACACTGTGTAAAATGTAAATTAAAACAGAATGCAATGATTTGCAAATCTCATAAACTGACATTTTATTCACAATAGAACATAGACAACATATCAAATGTTCAAAATGAGACATTTTACCATTTCATGAAAAATATTTGCTCATTTTGAATTTGATGGCAGCAACACATCTCAAAAAAGTTGGGAAAGGGGCAACAAAAGGCTGGAAATGTAAGTGGTACTAATAAAGGATCTGGAGGATCATTTTGCAACTAATTAGGTTAATTGGGGACTCAAGGTCAATAAAAATATTTACAATGTGAAAACTCAGAACATGAAATTTCAAAAAATTATTTCTCAAAAACTGTCCAATAACTTTTTTCTAAATCTGGTAATCAACACACCTTGGTACACTTTATGTACTGTGTGAGGGCCATTCTGAGTGAATCAACAGAAGTAGGTCTAGTGGGGGCGCTTTACTTCAACATTGGGTCTTACAGGGAATAGGCAAAATGGCCTGTTGAAGTTAAATGGTTGCAGATAGCGATTAAGTTTGTATTATCGACATATAGGAAGTCATATATGACCTATATTTTGGCAGTGTTAAAATTGACCTCAGATGACCTTGAGAGGTGAAACTCTAGACCAAGCAAAATGTTACAATTTTCAAAGGCTTCTAAGCTTGAAAATATTGAAGATTCAGAATATATTCGTATTGAGCAGCTATAGGAAGTAATATATGAACTTTCATTTGGTGACCTTTAGGGCTGCCCCCGATCAAAACAAGTCTTGGTCAACTGACAGTGAGCCATTTTTTTCCGATTGTTCAACTGGTCAAAATTTTTCTACTTCGTTCAGAGCTTCCTCCTTATGCTGCCCTTGCAGATACTGCTGTTGCACTTGAGAAGTTGAAATATGAATGGTTTTATTTAACCAAAGCATAACACATTCTAACATTCTAATGCATAGACTATGTTTTATTTTATAAACCTGGTTGGTCTCATTGAGATTTTGAATCTCTTTAGCAAAAATATTGTTTCATCGTTATCTATAACAATCAAGATGTCTAAAATTCTCACGTACTCTGATAATGTCTCTCAAATTGATGCAAAGTGGAAATAATATTAAATAAAGAATGGAGTTGGATCAAAAAATGTTTTTTTCATTTAGGCTATTAATTGTTTATGGTTCAATTCCTAGTTTTTAATTTGTGCTTAAATAAAACAGCTGATGTGACAGACCATTCCGATGGACTTCCAAAACAGATGTCTCGTTTTAAATGAGACTGCAATACCAAGTAAACCAATTGAAGTGTGCTTAGTGTTGAACAATATTTAGTAGACATTATTTATAACAAAATGACTAATCAAAGAAATTACTATTGAAATAAATAGCATAAAACAAATTCACACACAATGCTTCAAATTGCAACTTGTTAATTGCAAAGCTGAGTGAACATAAATGGGTCTCTATTGTAAAAACGTACCCTACTCGGTGACTAACCAATTTTTAGTGCCTTCTCATGATAAGCAATTAAATTGTGCTACAAAAATGGCTTACATATGCATGGTCAATGTTCTGCGGCTTGAAGTTCTGCTTGATGTAATTCCATTCTGCGGATACACATGCAAAAAATAAAAGTTTTATTTGGCTACATGGCTCTTAATTTCTTTTATCGATTCGGCTTTCATTATAATCTTTCGTTTTTTTTTTTATTTCTGAGATGGCAACCTGTAAGTTGCAGTGGTACCCACGATGTAATGGGGATGCACCACATACAGTTTCAAATTAAATATGCAATAAAAACACTTGGCACGCATTACAAATAGCCAAAATATTGCAACACAATCTTATATTTTCAGCAGTAAAGCTCATGAAACGCATTTTTGCATGGAAAGGATATCAAATAGACTGATTTACCATTTTCAAGTGGAAGGTCATGATCGTTGTTGAACTGAGGTAAGTCAAACGTTGCTTGCAAAGTCATTCCAGTTTTTTCCATAGTCTGACTTCAATAGTCAAAAACAAAATGCTGCTATGCTCCTGATTTTTTTCTTTAACATAAGGTTGCAAGGTTATATTGAAATTAGCAATTAAAGTATGCCCACATTACTTATCTAAAAGGTAGCCTAGGGCAAATCTTTAATTTAATTGCACATTCGCGTGCCCATAAGAAGGATCCAATTTGGGCATGAATGTGGGTGTTACACATGCTAAAAAACAATTACTTTAAAATGCTGCTTTTATTAGTTTTGCTGAATCGTTAGCTAGATTCATACTACCTTAATTGCCAATTATAACTTATTTAAAGGTGACATAGAATGGTTGAACGGGGTATTTATCCTTGTTCTGTGATGTGACATATAGACAACAAAATTTTGGTTGGGTCTGTAATGCCTCAGAAGCTTCTTAAAAATCTCTCTCAAAAAGCTATGTTAGGGTGGGGGATTTTGAACGCGTTGTTTTGCACCTATTTGGCGACCTTTCGGGCTTAACTGGCAACCTCATTATGAAATGCAAGCATTTGATGCTGATTGGCTGGCTTTGCTGCCACTCAAAAGAATGTAACTTCGCCCAGAGCAGTAGGGAAAATGGAAAACAATCGCCGGCTTCGGAACACGGACAGACCAAATTTATGCAGCTATGGCATATTCAGAGATTCAGCCTTATATGTTTGAGCCGAATCAGATGAGGACACTGAATTGAAGGAAGAACCAGTCCAGCAAAGGCTGGATTTAAACGTTTCTGAATGGTAAGTATTTTTGAATTTTTTTTTTTTTTCAAACGTAATTCAGAGCTGCCAAGGCTTACGCATTGGGAGTGAGTCTCTCGCATTGACGTTCCTGTGCCGTAGTCAGCAAGTATTCAATCAAAGCGCACTGAAGAAATTCATTTGTGGAATTTAAGCCTTATGCAAAAAGTTAATTCGTTTCACATGCATTACGGTGGATTTCCCCACTAGTGACACGGAAATAGAGTATGACTCTGGAATTCTCACGCTTGTCTTTACTGAGGGATTGGAAGCAATGAAATAGCATAAAGACGTGTATGCAAATTATTTTGAAGGGGAGGAAACGGAATGAGAGTGGGGGGGCAGTGAGATACATGCGACATCATATGTATTTGTTGTTCAGATTGGCCCATTTTTCTGGCAGTCATTTTTAAAAGAGGAATTTCTATGAAACGGAGATGTTCAGAATGTCTAGCACTTTTCGTATGTTCTTGAATGCGGGTAAACTACCGTTATTCAACGTAGACAAGGTAAAAACAGTTTTTGATTCTATGTCACCTTTAAAGAGAACACTGGCCCTATTAAGAGTGATGCATTGTCACTGCCATATACCACAGCATCTCAGAATGGATTATTCCATGGATAGAGATTATTTGCAATTGCTCGACCGAAACAAATCCTGGTCGACCAACAGCCCACAAACTAAACAACTGACCAGGCAACTAAATGGGGTCGGCCCTAGTGACCTTTAAATTGACCTTCAGTGACCTTCAAAGGCCAAACTTTACAATTAAATTTCAATGACTTGTATCACCAAAGTGGTCACAGAAAGAGCAAATTTTTGTATTAGAGACATATAGAAAGTGGTATATGAAGTCTAATTGGCGAGCTCAACTTGACCTTCTGTGACCTTTAAAGATACATTGAATTTTCAATTACTTGTATCATCAAAACTGCCTCAGAGCTTAGGATTGCATTACAGACGTATAGGAGGTCTTATAAATGTATGTGAACTTTCACTTAGTGACCTTAACATATACCTTCAATGATTCAAAGGTCAAACTTCACATGAAATTTTCATAACATGTATCATAACTGCAAGATTGCTTGCAGGTAAGCTACAGGACCCTTGGTCCTATTTTTGCTTTTTCATTCTCAGAGTGCAGCACGAGCAGATGCACAAACTCACCTTAACATCAACCCTCCCAAACATAATACTGGAAGTAGGAAAATTAATTACCTGGCATCAATGCTTTCTCCATCACAAGCAATACCCCAAAAGTTTAGAAAAAGCTGATCTCCATCAAGGTCCTGCTCATTAACAAAATTAATCTGGAGCAGACCTGTGCATAGTTGGTTTAGGTACTGCCTTAAACCTCAAATATTTATGATGATCATTATTATTGTTTACTTATTAAATAATATTGAACTGATTTAATATAGGCCTTAGGCATAGATTTGGGTAGGGACACCGCACAATATCTCAACCTACTTTGGACCAGTGGGGAAGATGAAAGAAATGCAGAATTGTAAATCTAACATGATCCATTCCAATTAATGCTCGGTTTGCGACTTTGTCCAATTCATAAAGAGTCAATGGTCCTATTTGAAGTAGGCTATTTATCTCAGCTGCAGTCACGTTACCAACGTTGTTTCAAGAAAACAATACCACACACAAAGATGCTTAATAGACAGGATTACGAACTGGCCAGCTAATGTAGTTTTATATTCACTCACTTGGTTTCAGTGTCCACTCTAATAGAGCTGAGCAGGTTTTGGGAGTGCGCTCAGATGATTCATAGCGATTAGGGAAGGTTGTGGAGAGTGAACGAAATTCAAACATTAGTTTATATTCAAGTTCTTGATGATCAGCGGCAGAAACACTGGAGATGCAATTGCACCTGAGCCCGTATGTGATGAGGATCCAAATGGCTGTGGAAATACAGTCGCTGTGGCAATTTAAAAAAAGAATAAGCTAGTAAAGAACATTGGCAGCAAGAACAAATGAGAGATGTAAACAGCTTTGCTAGTATAAACAGATGTATTTGCTACAGTATCATAAACAACAGCAAAGACAAATAAATCATAATCATCGGAAGTAACATTCTTAAGAATTCAATCTCTCAATGTTTAATAGTCATGTAATATTAAGGAGGCCACATTACATAATTTTTTTTAATTGAAATTGATGGTGGAAAGGCTGCATATTTTGTCTATATCATGGAAAATATCCTTCTGATTGCTTTCTTTTTGTGGAGATTTTTGGGAAATGTGATGACCAATCAAATTGACTGTGCTGAAAATGTGGTCATCAGAGAACTAACGCAAAAATAGCAAAAAAAAAAAAAAAAAAGTAGAGAAGATGAGTAATGTTAGTAATGTAATGTTATCCAAAGTAAATTCCTATTTTTGTCTCCTTGTGTGATGTGCAGTAGAAGAACACCTGAGGTAAATTAGACGGCATTACCTTAGCTAGCCACAATGCCATCTGGCTAGCTAGCAAATAAACCTACTCCTGTCCTTTGGGGTGGGATTTTATTTTGCATGCAGTTGATTCATTGTTTCCTGCTCAACCATTTTGCCAACACAAGACAGCAACTGTATGTGAGTACCTAGCAAACACCCAGTTTTTGATAAAGTTCAAATTGACCCAGAATTGGTGATTTAAGATCTAGGCTCCAAGAATGTGTTCAATGAAGATAAAGCTGAGTTTTTGCTCTGTGCAATTAAATTGGGATGATCTGAAAACACCAAATAATGGTTCTTCAAAAAAAAATTCCTAGCGTTAAAACTGTTTTCTGACTTACATGCAACAACGTGGGATGTTGAGCTACACAGAAACTGACTGAGGCATTTCTAAGTCTGATTTGAACAGCCGTGAACTGTGTGGCTGGCATGAGAAAGAACCCAACGTCAGAGCGCTAGGTGGCTTGCTAACTTACGAGCTATAGCTAGCTAATAAATTACTGTATAATGAGTGTCAGGTTTGCTAATAATACAACATACTATCATGTAATTACATCACTTATAAATTGAGAAGAGTATTTCAATTGTTTGATATTGTTAAGCTTCATAATAAATGTTCCTGACATCAATTGTAAACTTGTATTCAAAAATCAAATCAGAAGTATTTAAGTACAGAACAGAAAAAGAAGTTAATGACTATGGAGTCTATCTATGAAAATTATGGAGGGACCTTGATTAGCATCATAAAAAACAAAGAAACACTCATTTGGATAATGAAAAGCAAGTTTAAGTTATAAAACTATTTATGTCTTAAAAATGTCAATCAAAATATATTTTATGTGAATGTGATGTGTTTGTTTGCAGTCCATCAGCATTTCTAGGAAATACTGAAATAAAATCCCTATCGTGGGAATCTAACTTGAATGGGTTTTTCCTCATCCAGACATTCAACAACAGTGAATGACTGAAAGCTTAACCATTAGATCATTACTGTTGATAAAATCCATGAAAAGGCTCTCCAAGCCCTATTGGTGGTGCACTTAAACTGTCAGGGGTCCCAAGCTGAAACTAAAGGAGACTGGCTACCTTATTCACTAAATTAAACCAGGGTATACTCAATGAATCATCAGCACTTATGAAATATCGAAATCTGCATCATCATTGTCTTCTTGAGATCACAAATGAAACAAGCACTAACCCACCTACATTGGCAGCATATATGGATGCTCTTGTGCTGCTGGAAGATGCTCATGCGACTTCACCTGACAGCTCTTTACTGCACCCCTAGTACGTCCCTGCTGCTGCTGCTTGCATGAGCATGCAACAGTTTTGGCAAAGCCCTCGCTCCCAAGTAAAATGGGATTAACTTTTTAATTACGAAAATAAGATTGATTTAAATTTAACAACTTTTGTAAAAAAAAAAATATATACATATTTTTAGGTCACCTGAGACGAAGTCTCAAAGTGACCTATTCTAATCGCCTTTTGTCCGTCGTCGTGCGTCGTGCGTCCGTAAACAATTCACATTTTCGACTTCTTCTCAGAAACTGCTGATCCGATTTCAATTAAATTTTGCAGGAACCTTCCTTGGTCAAATATGCACAGAAATTGTGAATTATATGGTGCCCACCCCCAGGTGCTTTGAGGGGCAGGGCTAAAACTGGTCAATATATTTTCGACTTCTTCTCAGAAACCGCTGATCCGATTTCAATAAAATTTTGCAGGAACCTTGCTTGGTGAAATATGCACCAAAATTATGAATTATATGGTGCCCACCCACAGGGGCTCCCAGGGGCAGGGCTAAAACTGGTCAATACATTTTCGACTTCTTCTCAGAAACCGCTGATCCGATTTCAATAAAATTTTACAGGAACCTTCCTTGGTCAAATATGCACCAAAAATGTGAATTATATGCTGCCCACCCCCTGGGGCTCTGAGGGGCGGGGCTAAAAGTGGTCAATACATTTTCGACTTCTTCTCAGAAACTGCTGATCCGATTTCAATTAAATTTTGCAGGAACCTTCCTTGGTCAAATTTGCACCAAAAATGTGAATTATATGGTGCCCACCCCTAGGGACTCTGAGGGGCGGGGCTAAAACTGGTCAATACATTTTCCACTTCTTCTCAGAAACCACTGATCCGATTTAAATACAATTTTGCAGGAACCTTCCTTGGTCAAATATGCACCAAATTTGTGAGTTATATGGTGCCCACCCCCAGGTGCTCTGAGGGGCGGGGCTAAAAGTGGTAAAATTTGTTGAAATTTTAAAAATCTTCTTCTCCTGACCCAGATATGCTGGAAAACAATACTCTTTATAGATGGAAAGCTCTTGAGGTGCT
Source organism: Gymnothorax javanicus (assembly GCA_029692085.1). Classification (NCBI taxonomy): domain Eukaryota; kingdom Metazoa; phylum Chordata; class Actinopteri; order Anguilliformes; family Muraenidae; genus Gymnothorax; species Gymnothorax javanicus. Next base: position 59,983,642 of record CM056202.1, on the reverse strand, counting down.
TCATCAAAATTGTGAACTTCATGACCCTCGAGCTCCATGTGTGCCCCTGGGGAGGGGGTGAAATTTACTAAAGTTTATACAGGAAAATGATACTTTTGGGTATATTTTGTTCATTTTCTACTGGAAATCATTCAAACTTGATTGGCATTATAACCATGAGATGACAGTTTGATGCTATGACATTTTTCACCCTGCCTCTTCCCCAGGGGCTGAGGGGTGGGGCCCAAATGGGGTCATATAGCCAAAAATTTCAACAATCTTCTTCTCTAGACTGAGATAGGCTGGAAACTAATACTCTTCATAGATGGGTCTTGAGGTGCTTTATCAAAATTGTTAATTTCATGGCCCCCAGGCTCCATGTTTTCCCCTGGGGAGAGGCTGAAATTTACTATACTTTATATAGGAAAATGATACTTTTGGGTATACTTTGTTCATTGACATCAATAATATCTGTTTTTATACAACTCAGGTGACCATTAAGGCCCATGGGCCTCTTGTTTAAAATTGTTTTTTTTAGGGTATTACTCTAGATCCAGCTGATATTCTTGTACTACCCAAACCTAAAGTCTCGGGTATGAATTGTGCGCAGTCAACATTTTACTGAGCATACAGCGGTAACTGATTCCCAGGGAGGTGTATTAAGAAGTGAGATTAGCAGGTCAGTGAGGTATGTTGAGCCTAAAACTAAGGTTTTCTACGTCACAAAGGTGGATCTATTTTAATCTGGTCATTTTAACTTATGGCATCTCTGATTGCGAGTTTGGAGTTTGTTGAGCCAGCTCACACAAATAAAGCCTGGCTAAAGTTGAACTTGCTTTGTATTAGACCCCCCAGATTTGCATATATACAAAACAATTTATGTATACAAATGCTTCATGAGCTGGAGCAGCATCATCAGTTGGCCTTTGACCACAGCCACTGATAGAAAAGATAAGTGATGACATGGCTGCACTGAACTGACTGTCCAAAAGGGGTCCAGACTAGAGTGGGATGCAAAGTACCATTGGTACATCTCAGTTCTCTTAATTTCCATCCACATTTCCCTCATTTGTGTCTTTTCCTTGCGTCTTTGACCCTCCCACCAGAAATGCATGGAGATACAAAAGGAAATATGAGGAGAGAAGAAAGAAGAAAATATGTGTTTGAGAATTTATGTCCTTTCTTCTGAGGTATCACATGAAGTGATGTCCATTTCTGATGACAGTGCACAGCTGGATCTGATGCCAGAATCTGTCATTAACATTTTACCTCATGGTTTTCAGTTAAAAGTCCTCCGGGATGGTTGCCCTTGTGTACCCTCGCTCATTGCTCCTTGCAGCAGAAATAAAAGCTTTGAGGTGGTCTTCTAGATGGCAGGTCCATAACAACTTCTGGTTTAAGCGAGGAATGATGAAATACCAAGTAGGAGAACTGAGATGTACCATATGTCTTCCACTTCTTGAATCCTTTCCAAAATTGATCAAGTGCACCTGATGAAATAAAAGCAAAAACAGCAAGGCAAGTTTATTTATAGAACATGTCATAAAATAAGCAAAAATTTTAAGTAAAAAAAAAATTAAGTTGTAAAATTAATAAGAAATATGGGACAAAGACATATGAAAAACTCAAAAAGATCAGAGGACAAAAAGGAAAACAATAACTAAAAGTGCGATCTGAAGGACTGTGGTTTACAAGCTAATAGTGCAGAGGACAACTGAACACTAATACAGCACCATGGCTATTTTGTTAAGACTGATGCAAGTAGCACCAAGAAGTAATATTTAAGCTAAAGGCTGTAACTGTGTTTACATAAAATCACAAAAGGAAGTTTTAAATGGAAACAAATTGGTCAATTAAATCTACATCAGTGGTGGCTGGTGAACAGAAAATATTAAGTTCAGGTTAGATTGCTCAGGGTTCCCCCTGGGTTTTGAAAAATAATCTTCTCTTTTTTCCATGAAAAATAAATTCAAAGAAGAATTCTTTACTTTACCTTAGTCTTTTTTTTTTCAGCCACTCATGGTCTTTACATAACTTCAAAAACCCTTTAAAGCGGACAAACTGGCTACAGCATATACAAGGAAAAGGTCATACTCCAAATATTTGTGCACTAACAGTCCTCTCCATTACATAAATTACTATAACTATAAATTATTTATTGTATAAAAAATTTAGGCTCCACTTCAGGTAGGCCTCTAAAATTGAACCTCTTTTGAGCTTTTAGCATGGAATTTATTCAAAAGAGTGGTATTAGAAATCCCTTTAAACCATTATTTCTTGATTTTTTTTCTGAATAGTGTAGCCATTTTGGCATCCCAAAATTAATAAGGCCTCACAAAAAATGCTAAGTTGGACTTGGGGTGAGCTCAAAATTTTGTGCTGTCAGAATCAGAATTAATGGAATTCTCAAATGTTTATTTAAAATGTTAAACTTTTGAGATTACCATTAACTCTGATTCTAAATTAAACTTTTGGTGAACTCAATGTTTTCTCCACAAACAATTTGTTGGTATAAAAATGAACTCATTCCCTAGGGCAAGCCGCTGCCAATGGCACAGCAAATTCTACCATTCCCTATGGTAAGCCGGTGCCAGCGGCGTGGATGACCATTCGCAGTCCCATGAAAACACGAAATCAGTTGATGATCGCGGTCATGGGCCACCTGTGCTTCAATAGTTTATATTGTGTAAATTTCAGGAAAAGTATTCCATACAAATGCAACAATTTTATATAAAAGTATTCCGTAGGGAATGAGTTAATGGAAGTCTCAAATGTTTAGGGTTTCAAATGTTAAACATTTCAGATTTCCACTAATTCTGATTCCAAGAACGTACAAGTCTCAGTACCGGCACCCTCATCCACTCCAGTCTTCTCTCACTGGGGTGTGCTTTCAGGTTTCTTGACTGTCTTCAATCACTATGGGATATTAACCTCTTAAATCTGAACGCCCCCTAACGTTGGCGCGGGCACTACGGAATTTACATAAGTCAGTCAAATACTGACATATCATGCAACACACATCAATGTCATCATTTAGTATGCTTTAAAGATCCATTCTTGTTAAGAAAGTTGTTGTTCTGGTCAAAATACCAAGTTATTGCCTTAATCAAAATATATCAACTGTGGTGTTCACTCACCTATATTTATGGCAGGTTGCTCCCTTTGCCTTATACATGTCCCGGTTAATGGTCTAGGATCTTAGTAATCCATGAGACATGGTTTTGAAAAATCTTTAAGCTATTGCTCTATAAGAAAAACTATTCAGATTTTTCATTTGTGCATCTACTTTCTGCATTGTATAAATTCACTTGACCACAACCAAGAGCTTCATTTATTTACACTTTCATGCTAGAAAGGTTGCTGATTGTAACTGGAGATTTTCGTGAAGAGCCATGGATTAGTTAATGTGCTTGCCTGACTCATAGGGACTCTAACCAATTCCATGACATCCACAGTAGTGGAAGAGTCTTTCCAGTTGGGTCGTTGCATGAAGACGTGTACGTGTCAGTCCTTGTAACCACTGGACACACAGCCAGATCACAGCCAGACTGCTGCAAGAGCAATCGATGTTTGCATCTGGGTTGGTATTTCCGGAAATCATGGTGACTTCACGTATTTCGGAGATGCCCTAGGCATTAGAATGCATTGTTTTAAGGTGCAATCATGTTTTTATTTTGAAAGTTTTTTCAGTTTTGTTAGCCTGTTATATTCTTTGTACTGTTGTTGCCATTACGAATGGCATGATTGTATGCATAGAGCGATTGATAAGTCTTCATCCTGAATCACACTTATATATGACTTATAAAGATCCACTTGGTGTGTCAGTTGGTAAGCAAACGTGGCCACAGAAGTTCAGTCACACACCCACTAAAAAATACGGAAAGGACAGATGATCAAACGTTAAGATTAGGAAGTGATTTTTTCAGATCACTTAACATAAGTTCACCTTCATGCATATTTTTTTTTCTTGAGACAACAGAGCACATAACTTATACGACCATGCTGAATTTATTTTGCTTGCTAACTAGTTTATTTTGCCTATAACATCCCTTTTGGTGTGCTTGAGGCAAATATTCCAATTGATAGCTCAGATATTTAGCTAGGTTCAGGGGCAATGAAGTGAGGCACTAAAATGTGTGTTGCGTTTGGTCCGGTAGATACAAATCATATTGGAACCAGTGCAATATTCAGTAACGACCGTTTAGCAACATCTGATATAAATGCACAATTAACGAGCTAACAACAGTGAAATGTGTATTAAATTGTCTTGACCATTACAGACCAACAATTAGACATCCATGAGTGCCTGAAATAGTTGCAACTCAAATCAATCAGGTGAATATACGTCACTTAGAATGCATGGGGGTGGGTTGACCAGTTTCCCACAAAACTGTTCCTATCCCTCAGTAGTGAGTGTGATGCCTACTGGCCTGTTGAACCGCATGTCATTCGGTTACGTGATGATGTCTTGAAGAAGCGATCTTCACTTGCCGTCGTTTTACGTAGTTTACCACTGCGAGGTCAGTCTTTGACGGTCCCAGTCTATGCCATACTTGTCTGAAGACGTGAAATGGTGCTAAAGTTGAAAATAAAGTTTAGCCCAACTTGTCGCAAGCTCATTCCTGCCTTCTACATGCTAAAGGCTTCATGTCTGACATTTTCAGACTTTCCTGTACGACGCCCATAATCTTAATTTTGTGCTTTTCAGTGTTTTTTGTTCAACAAAGAGCATCCCAAACATGTCAACCATGTTTTAAAGGGATTTGAGAGACAGGATTCAAGTGGACCATGAATCGTACAAAATCATGTGAAAAGCATGCGTAAAAGAACATGTGACCAGGATTCAGCGTAACTCGTGTCTTGGTGCGATTCGTTCCATTTAGGAAGACTATATAGTTTGCCATTTCATTATATTTCCTTTTTTTAACAATGCTAAAAATTTGGGTGTTACTAAATTTTCGTTGCTGAGTATATTCGTATTTGAAACTGGTTTTGTTTCCAGGTTCTACATCTAACATGAGACTAGGCTTGTCTGGTGTTGCTAGCCAAGAGGAGGCACACCAGACGTTAGCTGTATGACTTATGCTCTGCTCATAACATAACTTGAGACTCATATTGACATTTACACTCCCTATTTTCTTGGTTCAACTTGAGAGGATGTTTGTACTCCAGCTTCAACCATTTTACAAGCAGAAATATCCTTGTATATTAATTTTCTTGCACTGACTGTGGGAGAACAGTGTTTGGCATTGCATCCCCACAGAGACCTGTCAGCCAATAACATATTTGGACATATTTGTATTAAACCCTCTCTGATTGGTCTTTCTTGGCTCCGTTCATTGAAGATAAAAATATGGCACTGCCATCTTGTTTTACTGACGTTCAGTTATGTCTTCACAAACTGCCTGAAGTGAGGAATTATTCGGGGCTACAGAAAAAATCTTTGGAGTTACAGCTTTGAATACCCTGGACAGGCAACGCCACTGTTTGTCATTGAATTTATATTTGTAATTAAACAATTAAAACGTTTTTCTTATTTGAATGTACAAACCCCAATTCCAATGAAGTTGGGACGTTGAGTAAAATGTGAATAAAAACAGAATGCAATGATTTGCAAATCTCATAAACCCACATTTTATTCACAATAGAACATTGACAGCATATCTGATGTTGTAAGTGAGACATTTTACCATTTCATGAAAAATATTAGCTCATTTTGAATTTGATGGCAGCAACAGATCTCAAAAAAGTTGGGGCAGGGGCAACAAAAGGCTGGAAAAGTAAAAGGTACTAATAAAAAACAGCTGGGAGGGCATTTTACAACTAATTAGGTTAATTGGCAACAGGTCAGTAACATGACTGGGTATAATAAGAGCATATTTAGAGAAGCAGAGTCTCAGAAGTAAAGATGGGCAGAGGCTCACCAATCTGCAAAAAAGTGAGTCTAGAAATTGTGGAACAATTTCAGAAAAAAATGTTCCTCAATGTAAAATTGTGAAGATGTTGAATATCCCACTATCTACAGTACAAAACAGCATCAAAAGACTCAGCGAATCTGGAGAAATCTCTGTGCGCAAGGGACAAGGCTGAAGGTCAATATTGGATGCTTGTGATCTTCGGGCCCTCAGGCAGCACTGCATTAAAAACAGGTATAATTCTGCACTGGAATTCATTGCAAGGACTCAGGAACACTTCCAGGAATCATTGTCTGTCAACTTCCATACAAATGCAAGTTCCACAAATGCAAGTTAAAGCTGTATCATGCAAAGAAGAAGCCGCATGTGAACACGATCTAGAAATGCCACCGTCTTCTCTGGGCCAAAGCTGATTTATGATGGACTGAGGCAAAATGGAAAACTGTTCTGTGGTCAGATGAATCAAAATTTGAAATTCTTTTTGGGAATCAGGGACACTGTGTCGTGCGGAATCAAGAGGAGAGGGATCATCCAGCTTGTTATCAGCGCTCAGTTCAAAAGCTTGCACCTCTGATGGTATGGGATTGCACTATGGCATGGGCAGCTTACACATCTGGATAGGCATCATCAACGCTGAAAAGCACATAGAGGTTTCACAACAACATCTCTTTCAAGGAAGGCCTTGCATATTTCAGCAAAACAATGCTAACCCACATACTGCATCCATCACAACAGCAAGGCTTCGCTGTAGAAGAGTTCGGGTGCTGAAATGGTCTGCCTGCAGTTTAGACCTTTCACCCATAGAAAACATTTGGCGCATCATAAAACAAAAATCTGGCTTAGAAGACCCAGGACTGTTGAGCAGCTAGAATCCTACATCAGACAAGAGTGGGACAACATCCCTCTTCCAAAACTCCAGCAATTGGTCTCCTCACTTCCCAGACGTTTACAGACTGTTGTTAAAAGGAGAGGGAATGCTACACAATGGTAAACATGGCCCTGTCCCAACTTATTTGAGATGTGTTGCTGCCATCAAATTCAAAATGAGCTAATATTTTTCATAAAATGGTAAAATGTCTCAGTTTCAACATCTGATGTGTTGTCTATGTTCTATTGTGAATAAAATGTGGGTTTATGTGATTTGCAAATCATTGCATTCTGTTTTTATTCACGTTTTACACAATGTCCCAACTTCATTGGAATTGGGGTTTGTACTATGCTTTTGCTGCAATACTGCACTCAGATGAAAGCTATGTGATAAACTGCCAACCGATGATTCTAGTCATTGTAAAACTTGTTGATCAAGCAACATGATTGAAAACTTATCAAGACTTCTTACTAGCTTCAAGGTATTTTTTTCTGCCTCCTCTAATCGCTGTCAAGCCATTATCCCTGTTTTACATATTATGAATGTAGCTTTTGAGTTATATTCATTCTATTAATTATTTTGCATTGCAAGTAATTAGCTATGTACAATACTGATAAATGATTTCATTCATGTCAGTATAAGCAACAAGTTGATGTAATACCATTTTACAATATCATGCAGCCATAGAAAGATGACTGATGTTACTGTTAGCTCTAGTCCACGTAGCTATTGGCCTGTACAAATACATTGTCAACTACACGCCCTCAACTACAGCTTACTGATGTGAAATAAACCTCTATTTTTGAACTTCAGAAATGTGATACCTTGACACCAAATTCATAAAAGTGTGTTCACAAGCTAAATTGTACAAGACATCCGAGATATTGGCCTTGGTCACGAAAAAAAAAAAAAAAAAAAAGAATACTGGCTAGCTGGTCTGCAATTCTGCAATTACAGCATGACCAATGGTAGGCAATGCTGCCATTTTCACATTCTGTCATTTTAACTGTTGCTGCCAACATATCGTGTCAATTAGCCAAGAATTCTGCTATTTACTTGTGGTCTCAATGGCTTTTGCATCCTACTTTTGGCAGAGTACTGCTAATTTTTAACTGCAAGTTTGAAGTTTTATGATTTGCTAGAAGTAGCAGGCTAGTTAGTTACCTGGAGGAGGGTGGAAATCGTTATCAATGCTCCAAGAGTTCTGCACCAGGACAATCTGTTTTATTCCAATTTTTCCACTCCAGCTCCATCAACCACTTGCGGTTCCGTTGTGGTCCCATTTTTGTCTGCCTCAGTTGTTTGACATGAATCTGGTAGGGACAGCTAGATCCCTGAGGTGCTTCAGACCAGATTCCTTGCAGACAAGAGTGTTGCTGCACACAAAGGGCATTGCACATTCAAAAGAGTTAGCTACCTCTCCTAATCATAAATCTTGTTCCCTCATCTGTGCTTACGGACATAATCAATCTCCTTGTGAGGTTCTCCTCTGTAGGAATACAGAGAAAAGATGTGAAGGGTTTCTTTTTTTTCCAAGTTTGAACATCAGGGAATGGGGCAAACCTTACTGCCCTCACACTCCACCATTGTTGCTTCACGGAGAATCAAGCTAGCAAAAGAAACTTGTCCCTATATCCAGTTGCCATACCTTGCAATGTGAAAGAGGCCTATACAATCAGAACAAACATTGTCGTGATATGGCCAATGAGTTCCAAGTGCTGAGGGTTGTTGAATAGTGTCTCAAATCCACACTGGCTGTTCCTGATCATGTTTTTCCCATTTTCCCAGAGTTCAAGGCAGCTTTTGACATGTTTGACACTGACGGTGGTGGTGACATCAGCACCAAGGAGTTGGGCACCGTGATGCGGATGCTGGGCCAGAACCCAACAAGAGAGGAGTTGGATGAAATCATTGAGGAGGTTGATGAGGATGGTATGCAATGTTTGTTGTATTCTTTGTCCCATTTAATACCTTTGATACATCCCTGGTAGCTACCAAATGCTGCATTTTTGGTTCAAAGTTTTTACATCTGTATTTTTTCACATCTGTCCATAGTACTAAGGGCACACATGAATTGTTTTGAAATAAAGATGCTCTAAGATGTGTCACAAACACATTAAAGGTCTCCTTATAAATTATAATATGAATCTTCACCTGTCTCAGGCAGTGGCACCATTGACTTTGAGGAGTTCTTAGTCATGATGGTCAGACAACTAAAGGAGGACCAGGCTGGAAAGAGTGAAGAGGAGCTGGCTGAATGCTTCCGTGTGTTTGACAAGTGAGTTGGATCATCTTGTCTGAGGATTGGCTGCTGGTTTGCTGTCTGTGTTCCCTGTGTTGTGTCTTGAAATCCATTTATTTCCTCCCACCCTCTGTGCATTGCCCATGGGCTTAGCCAACAAAATGAAAACGATAACGCTAATCTTATAATGCTGATACCTTCTCGGAAATGCTTTTTCTTTTTCAGGAAGCAAATGCTATATCTGTCTCACAATTAAAACGATAATACAGTTTTTCTTTTTCATCTTCATGAGAAACTGCCATGCCTGGCTTTGCATTTTTGATTTTGAGGTCCCATGCACTTTTCCTAACAAACTTCAAATGAAAATACATTCCCTCGATGGCTGTGTGAGAAAGTAGGACTTCATTTCCTCAATTTGGTATGGATTGGATATTAACAAATACAAGTGATTTCATTGGTTATCAGTCAGAGGGAAATCCCTGCTGAAATCCCTTCAAAATGTCTCATTCACTCATACTTACTTCCCGGCTGGGAGGATCATGTCCTTACATTCTGCAATGCTTACATGCAGCTGTCCATCAGTATTACCTCATAATTTCATATCATGAGAGCCTTCTGTCATCAGAGCAACTGTAGTCTAGCCCGGTTCTATGAGAAGCTTTCGAAGCGGTAAATGCTGACTTTGCCAGGTTTTGGGGCCGTCACTATGTTAAGGACAAATGAAACAAACTCTTCGGTCAACAAATAAGACGAACTGTAAAGGAGTACAATGCCTCGCATTTGTGAATGTTTCATTGAACGCCATAAGTGAATGAGACATTTTGGAGATCAGCTAGTTATTGGAAAAGAATCCGGTGTGTTTTAGTTCATGGCAATCTTACAATCTAAGGGGTCTATTCTCCCATGCGCGTAAGTCGAAAAAAGCACGTTCGCTTATTCTCCCCTTGACTTCAGTCTGTGCATTACGCTGCCCGAAGGCAGTTACGCACTTCGGGTGGAGCAAGGCCAAAATCTGGGCGTTTCTCAGGCAAATAACACTTACGCGTATTCTGCCCCTGGCTTACGCGCTTTTTCTGTTAAGCACTTTTGAGGGCTGTATTAAGGTCAAGCGCCAATATAAGGCGAAATAGAATATTGCGTTTGATGTTGGTTTTAGGCCGAATTTTAACATTTATTTTATTTAACATAGTAAAGGTTGAGACATTCAATATTCGATTGTTCATCCTTATTTCTAAACTACATTTCTCATAACCATAATAAATTATCAAACAAAATCATCACATGATATTACGCAACAGCCTGTTCTCCAATTAGTTCAATTACATTGCAATTAATTAATACAAGTATAAATAAGACCATCATTCTACCATGCCCTCAAAATCTAAAACCAAAATGCCAGTCTTGCATTTGTTTGCACTCTTGCGTGAGTGGGAAAGAGTAAGAGGAGCGCACCGAGCTCGAAGACGGCCACGCATATATCGGCCTCGTTCGGACATCCTGGGACTAACAGACAACGAGTGCATCCAGCGCTTTCGTCTGGACCATGAGGCAATCATCTATCTTTGCCAACTTCTGGATGAACAGCTATCCAGCCGCAGCAATCATCCACAAAACATACCCGTGGTCATCAAGGTCACAACTGCACTGTCAGTCCTGGCATCTGAGTTGTTCCAGAGAGTGGCTGGTGATGTCATGCATATATCACAGGGACACAGGCGTCTGTGTCAAGGTGTCCGACACAGTTCGTTGACGCTATGCTGCACCACAACAGCCACTTCATAAAGTTCCCTGAAACACCTGCTGAAAGACGAAGAGTTAAGGGGGGGGTTCTACCAGGTCGCCGGGTTCCCCAGTGTTGTGGGAGCCATTGATTGTACTCACGTTGTAATCAGAACCCCTTCTGATTCTGAAGTCACGCGCTGTGGGCATGATCGAAGCGCTTAGGGGAGAATACGCGTAACTCAAATGCGCGTAACTTGAATCGCATAAAAAAGGACTTAACACGCAAATGGGAGAATAGACCCCTTAGAGCGTAAAGATTTTGCCTCTTTAAATTTAAAACTGAATTCATTTAGGGGTCTATTCTCCCATTTGCGCGTAAGTCCTTTTTTACGTGATTCGAGTTACACGCATTTGAGTTATGCGTATTCTCCCCTACGCACTTTGATCACACCCACAACGCTTAACTTCAGAATGTAGGCGGCCTTATGAAAGAGGAGTGACTAATACAAAGAGAGGCAGACTCTGTATCAAGCTCATTGATTATGGCTATCAGGAAAACATGGAACATGGATTTTCTGATTAACCATGAAAATGCAGTTGTAGTCCATGGAAAACGCAAACCAGACTTTGAATTTGAATATCGTCAGCCTGCTGATAAAACCTCATATCTTCAAATTGATAAGAAACAAAAACTCGCATGTCCACTATTCTTACATGCAAAATTAAACATTTTTTATGTTATTTATATTTTAAATTATATTTATCAATTTATATTATTTTATAATTTTTTTTATTTTATATTTATTTTTTATTTTCCTGTGAAGTTTATCATTTTTAAGATACAAGGTTTTATCAGCAGGCCGACGATATGCCGCAGTAATAGTTGGCCTATGTATGTCTGTGCCAGTTACAAGAAGTAATGCAGACATCTCTTTTTTATTTCTTATTCTAGCCACCATGGCATTAAAGCTATGCAAACAAACAAATTGCCGCGAAAATGAAATAACAAATAAAGAATTTAGCGCTTCTCAACCAGCGCAATCAGAGCATTGAAAATGTGCCCCTCCTACACCAGCCTGTTTGTTCCGTGGAAGAAAGGGAAGAAGACAAATAAAGTGAACATTCTAGTCACACAAAAATAACAATCAAAGACAGTTTATATGATCTCATTTAGAAATTGCGCACTTGAAATCTCAAACTACTCCGATGTCAGGTTTGCACCTAAAGGACATGGCAACGCTTTAACAAACAAAGGATTCTTACCCCGCACGCTGTCATCCCCCCGTCCCGAAACCGCCTCAACAATCACACAATCCCATATCCATAGCCTATTATGTCCCATTTGATTTGAGCGGCACATTCACTTGAACTTGTGCCTAGTACTTTATTCTAATCAATTATCCCATTTACTGATGATGATTCTTCCCATGTCGGCTATTCTTTATTGACTAAAATTGATTAACAAATGGATAGTGCTTTGGTATTGGCCAGGGTAGGGCTCAGTCTAGAGTATTTAATAATATCTTTATTCACACATTAAAATACACAGTATTATCAATGGTAAAAAAATAAATAAATCAATAAAAAAATAAAAAAACATATTTACATAGACACGGGTTAGTTAATACAGATATTCTCAATTAGAAAATCAATCTCCTCCCTAGTGAGAATATCACAACTTTTTAGATTATCACGAACATATAGGGCAGTCACATTTGTTAATGGAACATGAAGACAATGATGGCGACGTTGAGCCGAAGCCGAAAACCAAATTTCACAGATGAGGAGTTAGAGGTATTGGTGAAATCAGTGAAGAGGCACCACGAAGTGTTGTGTGGCAATGGGGCACTGAAGGCTGATCCGGGGAAGAAAGCTGCAAATCGTTCTGGATGTGGCTTCGGTGGGGAGATGTAAGCGCAGTATCCCCCATTTAAAGCATAAATGGAGAAATCTGGGGGGCGCTGTAAAAGCCAGGCTCTCTGCGCACCGGAGAAGTGTGCACGCAACAGGTGGTGGGCAACCATCATCCCCTGTGCATTTCACTGCACTGGAGGAGGTGGCATCCACTCTTTCTGCAGTGGAAGTGCATGGAGAAGAACTAGGAGTGGATACGGATGAAGGAGGGTTACGTAAAATGGTCATTTTTATTTGCCTATACTCAAAGTATCATTGTGATAAATACTGGAAACAAGCTTACGTTTCAAATATTTATTGTTTTTTTGGCATTTCAGGCGGTAGTGCAGTATATAGGCGTCATGGGCTGAGCCAGGGAATTTGGCGCAGATGCTTAATATGCGCGTATCATGATCGCACACAACCTGAACATTAATGCTGTGCCAACGTCTACGGTCGCTGTACATATTCTCATTAGTGGAAGGGGTTCTGATTGCAACGTGAGCACAATCAATGGCTCCCACAACACTGGGGAACCCGGCGACCTGGTAGAACCCCCTTTAACTCTCCGTCTTTCAGCGGGTGTTTCAGGGAACTTTATGAAGTGGCTGATGTGGTGCAGCATAGCGTCAAGGAACTGTGTCAGACACCTTGACACAGACGCCTGTGATATATGCATGACATCACCAGCCACTCTCTGGAACGACCCAGATGCCAGGACTGACAGCGCAGTTGCGACCTTGATGACCACGGGTATGTCTTGTGGACGATTGCTGCGGCTGGATAGCTGTTCATCCAGAAGTCGGCAAAGATAGATGATTGCCTCACGGTCCAGACGAAAGCGCTGGATGCACTCGGTGTCTGTTAGTCCCAGGATGTCCAAACGAGGCCGATATATGCGTGGTCATCTTCGATGCAGATATCTCTGCACAGCTTGGATCAACGCCTGGATGACTTCGCTAAAGTACAGCTACATTACCTTGGAAGTTATAGCTAACAATGAAATGCTAATCATGAAAATAAGTTGGCAATGACTTTAATATTTATTTTCCTGCTGTAATTTCTTTGGTGAAATATGAGATGATTTGAACAAATTATTTTAACCCTGCATAAAATATGATACATTTGAGCAAGAAAAGGGGATTTTGAATGGGAAACTTTGCTATTTTGAAATGTGTAGTCCTCTGGGTGAGAGCACTGCAGATTAAGTAAGTTAACCAGTCTTATCCTTTGTTCAGGGATGGGAAACTGCATATGTAGATGATGCTTTACATATGTGTGTACATATTTGTGTCCTACAGGAATGCAGACGGATATATTGACCGAGAAGAGTTTGCTACTATCATCCGCAGTACGGGAGAGAGCATCACAGAGGATGAGATTGATGAGCTCATGAAGGATGGAGACAAGAATGCAGATGGCATGCTCGACTTCGATGGTGTGTGTTTGAACTCAGTGATCTTCGGTTTGAATCATTTTAGTTTCTAGTTTTTTGGTGTTTGGAGTGACAAGATAGAAAATTTCAATATTTCATCTTGCTGGATTTGTTAATATATGAGTAGATTAGGGCCACGAGACTTAATTTTTTTTTCTTTTTTCTTTTTTAAAAATTTGGCATCTCCAATCCCATCCGAATCTGGAATGCCCAATTGGTGAACTATGAACAAGGCTTGCTCGTATGCGACCCCTTGCTGCAAATTCAGGAGAGTGTAGACAGTTCACGGCTCTCCTCCGAAGCATGCGCCTGTCAGCCTGCTGCTTCTTATACACTCATTAGTTGAATCTTCGCAAGTTCAGAACGAGGTCGGAGGATACCCGGACATGAACAGGCTTAGAATCTTCCTGACGAGCGCCCGTCTGGCTAACAGGAGGCGCTTGAGCAACGAACAAGGCAACTATTATTATTTTCCCTTCCCAGCAGTCCCTTCCCAATTTGCAACCCTGTAGCACAATAGCCAATTGTGCGCTACTCTGAAAAAGCTGCCGACCACTGCTGGCTGGTACGAGGCGGGGATCGAACTCGCGACGTGATAGTCACTTCTGCTTCGCAACGCGATGCTCACAGGACTTAATTTTGGTAGATTTTTCATATGTTTTGTACTTTTAGGAAACTTGAAATTGTCAGTTTATGTTTGGGGCTACATTGCCGGGTGTTGTAATCTTTCTATGCCAAAATGTGTCTGCTTTTTTCTAGAATTCCTCAAGATGATGGAAAATGTGCAGTAAAGCTGGAACTCAAGGACATTCCTCCTCCTCCTCATGACCTTCAACCCTTTCTGACCCCACCTCCTCCCACCATTGGAGAGCTACACCTCCCCTTCTCTTTATAGATCTCAGCCTATTTGAAGCATTGGGTACATCTCAATTCTCTTAAATTGCATCCACATTTCCCTAACTTATGTATTTTCCTTGCGTCGTAGTCCCTCCCTCTAAGGTTGCATTGCGAGGCGCAAGGAAATCAAGTAACGGGAGAAAAAATGAGGAAAAATGTTTTTAGGTAAATGAGACGTCCTTTCCTCTGAAGTGTCACATGAAGCAGCATCCATTTCTGATGATGGCACACAGCTGGATCTTTCACCAGCGTCTGTCATTAGCAAATTACATCATGGCTTTCAGCTGAAAATCTACTGGGAAGGCTGCTCCAGTATATCCTTGCTTGTCACTCCTCAGAACTCTCTCCTTATTCCTCACTCTTCACGCCCTGCAGCAGACATGAGAGCTCTGGGATGGCCTGCTAGATGGAAGATCTGGGAAAACTTCTGGTTCAAGTGAGGATAGAGGAGTAAGGAAATATCAAATAAGAGAACTGCAGTGTACCCACTGACTGTTGGCTGAGGGTCAAGGGGCCTTTTTCCAGCCAATATGAAACCCTATCCAGGACAGACTGTGGCATAGAGATCATGGCCTAAATCAAGAAGGAGTGCATTTCTGTTCTCTGGAGCAGAAAGCACTCATAAAAATCCAAAGACACAATGGCTGGTGTCCCCTTAACTCCACTGAGCAGTGTCTCAACAATTGACCTATGGCTAAGCCCCGCCCTCAAATGCGATGAGCCAATCACAGT
This sequence comes from Gymnothorax javanicus, assembly GCA_029692085.1. NCBI lineage: Eukaryota > Metazoa > Chordata > Actinopteri > Anguilliformes > Muraenidae > Gymnothorax > Gymnothorax javanicus. Next base: position 59,967,959 of record CM056202.1, on the reverse strand, counting down.
GCGTATTCTCTCCCCATGTACTCGGACATTCTGAGCCTGAACTTCAATTGAAATGCATTATGGAAACTCTGAATCGTTCGCTTTTATGGGGTTTTAAAATGTTTCTCAGATAAAAAAAATGGTCAAATGCTGTGCTTGGGGTAAATTTAACTCCGATACAAGGTGTCCCGAGAGGCTGGTCGATGGGGTGTATTTTATACCCTTCCCAAAGCCACATCATAACCGAGAGAAGTGTCTCCTCTGGATAAAGCTGCTTTCACACCGGACGTGAAACGAATTTTTCACACGACAGATTACATTCAAAGTCATTGCAAAGACGCGAATACGCGCGTCTGCATTGACTTTGAATGTAATCTGTCGTGCAAAAAATTCGTTTTGCGTCCGGTGTGAAAGCAGCTTAAAGCTTTGTGGAAAACCCCACTATCAGCTTAACGTAGCTAACAAAGGTCAACAAGGATGTCTACATTTGTTCCAAGCTAAGTCAACATTGTGTTTAAGGCGACATCTTGTCACTTCGCTGGAGATTAACGCAAAGTTATCCTTTCCATCGCTACGTTAGCTCAAGTTAGTAAACTCTATGGCTAACTACAGTGCTGACGGACGTTGGCTTAACGTGAGCTCCTGGCTGCATTGTTCACCATGTCACCCTGTTTACTTAGGAGTTCAGTCACGTCAGGTTAGATTTCTTAAATTCAGTAGCTAGCAATAATAATACGTAAATATAATTTATTACCCTGCGGTGCACAAACAGTGCTGATCCTCTGTCTTGTTGTGTGAGAGGGTGACGGAAACGAGATGCGATTGATCGTGTTTGCACTGAGACCTGAAAATTTTAGCTTCTAATTTAAACTTTTCGTTGACCTTCTCCACTCTAAATTCATTAATGTATCTCTCCAATGCATAGTGTAACCCTATTTGTTGACTTCTTGATGATATTTGAGCCTTCTATCGCCAAAAATCATCGATAGCATCCTGAAAAATATCTCCGACTGTGATACCAGCCATTAGCGCCTGTTCTAAAATGTTGATTGTTTGTCCGAGTCAGTGGAGGGGGCGGGGCTTAGCCATAGGTCAATTAGACTTTCATGCTGTGCATTTGATGTCACATTACCTGGGAGACTGCACTCGAATGCTTGTACAGTTGCAATAAACCATGGCTAAAAAAAGTCTGGCTTGCGTTTTATTGTTGTAGGATTTTACTAGTATTCATATTGATTAAAGAAAATTAATTAAATAAGTTCCCTTCTCTTTACTAAACTTTTTTTCCCTTGGCTGAAAGACGACACTATGCTTCAGAGTGATTGCCACGTATTAAAGTATTTTATCATAAAGAAGATAGGAAAAAATACCCTGCCATGTTTCACAGAGGGGGGATTTGGATGATGAGCAGTTTCTTCCTTTCGAATAAAGAATTATATGGGTATCATGTATAGGTGCAAGGCTATCAAATACAATGCGTCAATGGAGAAAGGAAAGGACGCCTGTACACTTACTCCGAGCCACCAAGAAAATTTTTTATTTATTAAATTTGGACAACATTTCAATCCAACTCGGCTGGTGACCAGACGAAGATCTGAGTTGGATCGAAACGTTGTCCTAATTTCATAAATAAAAAATTTTCTTGGTGGCTTGGAGTAAGTGTGCAGGTGTCCTTTCCTTTCTCCATTGACCTGTTTCTTCCTTTGCCCATACCTTGTTTTCCCTGAATTAGCCTCTTCTTAAGAGGTCCATCCATCAATCTATTGTCTTAGCCATCTCCTCTTTATCAGAATGGTAGGGGAGCTGTAGCTTATCCCAGCCTAATATGGGTGAAAGGCAGGTTGTTTTTGGACTGCAGGAGGAAACTGGAGTGCCCTAAAGGAAACCCACAATAATGAAAGGAGAACATGGAAACTCTACACAGAAAGGCCCCAGACTGGATTTAAACCCATGACATTCTTGCTATGAAAAAACACCGCTACTCACTATGCCGCCTTTCTTGGGAAGTCATCACTCAAACACGCAAATGATACAAATTATCTCAGAAAAAATACAAATGTCACAATACAAGGCTAGAGACACAAAACAAGAGGTATAAAACAAGGCTTGAGACTGATAATAAAAGCTGAACTCCGGGCTTCCATTAGGATTTTTTCCTCAGGGGCCCTAACTTGTGGGCACGTATGTATGGGGGCCCCAATCCACAAATTGAGGGTCCTGACCTTTAATAAGTATAACCTTTGAATAATATCAGGGACAAAGCTGTTATTTAGCTCTGGTCCATACCATCACATCAGCAGGATGAGCATCCTAGGAATGTATACGTTCCAGCAACCATCACTTTTAGTCTAGTGTCCAATTTTTCCTTCAGTTTCTTTTCCATCTCTCTTTTGGTTCCTACTGAAAAAAAATCAGACAATGAAACAACAATCTGTGAGTAAAAGATGTCTTATCATTGCTTTTCTTTTTTATGATTGTGACTCTGACGACAATCATGTTAATGCAGAGACTTCTTGATGCCTCCAATTCTTCTTAGAGCAGGAATTTATAACTGCAAGTAGAATTAAACTCTGTTTTGGTGGATCCTCCTCCACAACTGATCAGCATGTCAACCAGTTACTATAATAACTTCATGATGATACCACATCCTGAGACTCAAGTCAGTTGTGCATCAAGTTCAGTTACTATAATAACTTCATGATGAAATCCTGTATTGTGTAGCATCTTCGTGAATGATATATAGAAGCCCCGATTTAGCCTATTACCACTCACTTAGTTGATTGGCAACACAGCTTTGGTCCTGCTTCAGCTATGGCTCAATGTCGTCACTGATCAACTCATTAGCAGGCCACAATTACATGAGAAGTGAGCTATTAAGAAAAAAGACATAATGCATCGCTCCATTAACATCTCGTTCTTGTTTTTATTTGGATAGAGCTGGCCCTGCAATTTAGAAACTTCGCTATTTTATGCTTAGTTCCCACTGTCGTGCACTCCGTTAAGCCTGCCACAGATGGTGCAACTTTGCCTGAGGCAAGTGACATGCGTGTATACTGCATCAGGCAATGTTGCACAATGTGGGGATGGTTTTGGCTGCATAACTTCCTCGCGTGACAGTGCAGCAGCGTATCTAGCATGCTAGATATTTTCTCGTCACGCAAGGAAGTTACTCACCGTGTGGGGGATACCTGCTGCAATGTTACACGTGCTCAACCAATCACAACGTGCAGACCCGTCATATGATGTGCAGACGAGTCACAAGATACAGAAAAATGGCGTCACCCTCTGAAACTGTAACATGGTGCTGCCATTTTTCTGTATCATGCAGAAAATTTTGCTGCATTGGTTTTTCAGTATGTCTCAGATTACCAAACATCAGAACCAAAACTTAAATATTTGCAAATTAGTAGCCTCCCAAACATGAATTACAAAACTTTGGTTTTGTGCATGGGGCCAGGTTTGGCCCTCCATATCTCTGGAAAGAAACACACTAGATCTTTCTAGTCCTAGAAATTATTAGACATGTAATAGTAATTTTATGACAACTTTGTACTTGTGCCAAGAAATTTGACATTTCTGGTTTACAGGCCCTTTGAAATGAAGAAAAAAACCACATCTGAACCATATTTGAATGTTGCCAAGATATGACAAGGTATACCGTCAAACAAATTAAATCATGGAAATATAGTACAGAGAGTTCTGCCTCATGCTATATGCCATTATAGAAATGTATCTGTACAACTTAATCCTCAGGGGTCTAAGCCTTTTTTTTTTTTTTTTTTTATTTTTTGGTTCGTCTGGTTTCCTTGCGTAATAATACTAGTACACTGTTATAAACTGGCACCTTTTTTCCCAGTTATTTTAACTGTAATTTTACAATAAGTTTCATTGGAGTTCTGTGTATGTTAAGAGTAAACCACAGTTAAATGTGTGCAGGACTTCACTTACAGTTAAAATAACCAGGAAACAATGTGTTAATTTATCTGTAAAATTCAGTCAGTTTATAACAATGTACTGGACCTTTATTTACCTGCCTCACTCACACACACGCAGTTTGATCAAAAGTACTGGCACCCCACATTTTGACTTTGGTGAATGCTGTATTAACTGGCTACGGTGGCTAGCATACAGACAGGTAATCAGTGTTAGCACAGCTGGGCTTCTGGCTCCAAAGCTAAACCATGGTTATTGCATCAGCTACCCTGCTAATCTATGGCCCTTATATTAGTTAAAAGGAAAAAAAATAAATGTCCGCACACTGAGTAGCAGCTCCCAGTACTTTATCGACTGGAAAGGCAACGTTTCCACCCAGCAGGGTCTTCATCAGGTAGAATTTGGCTTATTAATTAGGTTAATGTAGCTGGCTAGCTTGGTATGATGGACTTTATGAAGAAACACATTTAGCAACAGCTAGCTAGCTTGCTAGATAATGCGTGATAGGTTTAATTAGCTATATAGCTAACTAGCCCTTCTATATACAATGATAACGTCTGTTAACAGGGCTGCCAACTCTCACACATTTGGCGTGAGAAATGTGTGAGATTCAGTGGCATATTCACATTCCCGTGCTGTAGTCAGCAATTACTCAATCAACGCAATGCATGTGTTTCACGATCGTTCAAATTGTTTCAATGAAATAAGACCATTTGAAACGTTTTTATAGAATTCCATTGCTTCCAACCCCCGAGTAAAGAAAAGCGTGAGAAGTCAGGAGTCATAATTGATTTCCATGTTACTAGTGGTGAAATCCACAGTAACGCATGTAAAACTGATAAAACTCTATGCACAAAGACTTCAATTCCACCAGAGAATCTCTTTCAACCGCGCTGATTGAATAATTGCTGACTACAGCACGGGAACGTGAATATGCCACTGAATCTCACGCATTTCTCACGCCAAATGTGAGAGTTGGCAGCCCTGCCGTTAATCACACTGAAAATGGAACTAATCCATTTGTCGTGAAGCAACGGCAATTGTCACACTATAAGCTCTTGCTGTTCCTATCTGTTGATTGTATAATTACAACAATCTCCGGACAAGCCCTCCAAATACTCAGAGGAATCAGCTGAGGTCGTCTGGCAGTGTGTCATGGTTCAAATCGTATAGCTAACTAGCCAGCTACGTGGGCAACCTGTTAGGAAAGCCGTGACAGTTTTCCTACCTCTGACTAACACCTTTTGTTCAAAAGTATTTTTCCCCTAAATTCTGATACTTTTCTGTTTTGCTGTTTCTTCGGTGCATTCCAGTATAATAACTGCGGCAGGCATAAACTCCTGTTGGCACGGTTAAGTGAGGGCTTACAGGATTCATTCTCTGGCTAATTAGCTAGTTAATGAGCTAATACTGACGCTGGCTACTTTGTGATAACATATAACATTATATGGAATAATACTAGAATTTCATTCACCTTACAAAATAGAGTGCAGACTCATAACCACACAGCAAGAGATTATTTTCCCGATATTTCAGTGAAAACTTCTTTAGTCACAAACGCGGCCGAAGAGTCAAGTTCTGCAACTCGAATTAGGCTAGCTTGGGCAACCCCCCCACAGACAGTTGGGTTAGGCCAGGGGTTAGCGGGTAGGCTAACCAAGGCTAGACCAGGGGCTCTTCATGTTCTTCATGAATGGTGAGCCTGGCGTTCCTACTCAAACCCAGAGCCATGTAGGCCTGTGCTCTAGCCTAGCCACATGACATGATTAAATGTGATGAGTGCTGACTGTATAATTTAAGGTTCTGTCACGCAAAGTGGCCGCGCCCTTAATGATGTAAAACTTTAAGCCTTTATATAATGTAAATAGGTGAGTGACATAAAAATTCACCCCCCCCCAACACATAAACACACGCACACACACACACACACACACACACACACACAGTTTTCATGGAGGCCAACCAAAACCGTTTTTTGAACCAGGCTGTAAACATGTTTACTTCTGCTGTAAAATTGGGCTTTTTAAAATGGGGTCAATGAGCATTGACTCACTTCTGCAGCCAGCCTCAAGTGGCCATTTGAGGAACTGCAGTTTTTTTTGGCATTTCCCTGTTGACCTCACTTTTCATCCCTGGAGGTTGCCGCTTGGTTTGTCCATGTCATTGAGAGGCCTTAAAAGACAGCAGGAGAGTTAGTTAATCCAAATGGTCTAGCCATGCACCCATAATATACAGTATTTGTAATAATTCTTTGATATGGATGAGGTACACATGTTGCAAGTCAAGCTTACTGAGAACTTTGTCTTAAGGGACAAGCTCCAAAGCTGATGATATCATGGCAAGGGTTAACAATAGTTAGTGCAGGAATCCACAAAGAAGAGGCCCACGCTTGCTGGCAATTTGCAGGGTCAAATGGGACCACTCTGCTGGGCCTCCTAAATATAATCCTTTGCAGATTGTTTCAATGCATCATAAAAACACATGAACACCCAATTAGTGCCACGGCTAAGAATATCATGAACTTCTAGTTTTCATTCAGTTAGCAAGATAATAGGGGCAGATTGCCAGATACACAATGGGAATATTATACGCAATTCCATCCAGAAAACAATTTCTCTTCCATAAATATTTTTTTGCCAGAAAGCTTCTAAAAAAGTTGGATAGAAAACTATTAAGAGGTTATAAACCGTCTGTTCTCAATGCGCTACCAATTCACCCCTATTCACTCATTCGACTGGTCACCTCCTGCAAACCCCAATTCCAATGAAGTTGGGATGTTGTGTAAAACGTGAATAAAAACAGAATACAATGATTTGCAAATCCTTTTCGACCTATATTCAATTGAGTACACTACAAAGACATGATATTTAATGTTCAAACTGATAAACTTTATTGTTTTTTGGAAATGTAAAACCCACGCAGCTCGACCAATGGCGGAAGAGCCAGGGTTGAAGGTTGATGCGTGTTCTTTTGGCTGGTGTTAACAAGCGCGACCTCCTGGCTGGTGTGAATCACAATAAAACTGATATATTTTCTCCGTTCGAAGGACGGGGCACAAAAGCACAACGGTTACAATTAATCTGACTCCATAATAAATTTATAATAATGAATTTAGTTATACCCTCGTTAAATATCTGACTCCAAATTAGAATTAGAATTAGAATCCATACTCTAGGGAAACCTGCGTGGGTCTCGAAGTGACTACACCTCGAACTTTTAGGAGACTATCGACGTCGCTAAACATGTACTCCCGGGTTTTTAGTTCTGCTACCGGATCCTAGGTTCGTCGATTAGATTAGAGGTTGGAAGTCAGCCATCACTGCAACAGCATCTTTTGGCGTGAATACAGCGAACCCAGATCTATGCACGCCCATGGGTTCCTTCAGGGAATTTTAACAGATAACCGACTTTTCGTCCATGGGTTTCCTTAAGGCTAAAATCCCAGAACCGGCAATACATAAACCCTTTATGTAAGTAGATCATGATTGTCTCTCCAACTTAATAAAACCAATTCCTATACCAGGCTGCTGGCCAGTCATTCCTCGGTTGGGATTATACCCCTAGGTATCCGTCGCAACGCGGCTGGAAAGAATAAAAGGATTAAGAGTCACAGAGACCACGCAAGTTTAAAGGAATAACAATAATTTATTCATCAGGTAGGCAAGAGCTTAAATCAACAGACCAAATATTAGTTACCACGAGTTTAGACAAATATAAACGTCATACCTGGCGACAGCTACACACACAGAGTTGGGTGAGTGCGAAATCAGAGACGATCCGCCATAGCTATAGAGTCTACTCACGCACTTACGTGCGCAGGGAGAGATCGGATACGATCTTCCCAGAATGGATTGTTTCTCTTTGCTTTAAGCCAATTCACGCCTTTGATCCAGGCGGCATGGCCATAAACACCTGGAAGGGGGTCGAATCCGGTTTTTGGGTTTCCACCATTGGGAGGGTGTAATAAAACACTTCAGCAGAGAGAGGAGAATAGGGTGATGACCAGAGAGTATTCTGACCAAATTCTCAGGAGTTTCCAAAAGGGAATGAACCATAATTTCAATGGGAATGAAACATACTCCATTCAACTCCTTGGATTCTCCCGAGAGTAACAAGACCAAACATGATATGAATATGTACTAATATGATGCAGTTGTCATGTAAAAGTCTTAAGATGAATTAATATATCGGTAAATTGGGTTATAAGACCAGAAGTGATTTCTTAGCAAAATATTGAACATATAAGCATATTATGCAGTTCCCAGAGGTTTAGATTATTTTAAGCAGATTAATATAACTGGACTTCAATTTAAGAATAAGGATAGTAATATGACTCCCACAGGGGCATTGTGTCAGCCAGAGCCTTGCAACTACCCCCCCCCACACCCCCCTCCGTGGTGAGACCATTGCCACTTTCCCCATGCAGGCTGAGTGAGCTTCCTGGAAGTCCACAAAGGTTTTATTGCCATCTGGCATGGCTCTGGACTGAGCTTATCAGCCATTTGTCGCTTACAGCCTCTGGGCTCCCCCACGCATCAGCGTTTGCAGATCCTACAGAGGTGCCGCTCAGAACCCAACCCCAAGGCACAGATGAATTTTATTGGTTTAGAAATGGAACAATCTTTTGTAAAATGAAATATGCAATGTCTACAGAAATATTCACTCATTTTGAATTTGATGCCTGCAACACGTTCCAAAAAAGCTGGGACAGGGGCATGTTTACCACTGTGTTACATCACCTTTCCTTTCAACAACACTCAATAAGCGTTTGGAAACTGAGGACACTTATTGTAGAAGCTTTGTAGGTGGAATTCTTTCCCATTCTTGCCTGATGCACAACTTCAGTTGCTCAACAGTCCCAGGGTCTCCGTTGTTGTATTTTGCGCTCCTTTATGCTCACACATTTTCAGTGGGAGACAGGTCTGCAGGCAGGCCAGTCTATTACCCGCTCTGTTTTAATACGAATCCATGCTGTTGTAACACTTGCAGAATGTGGCTCGGCATTGTCTTGCTGAAATAAGCAGGGACGTCCCTGAAAAAGATGTTGCTTGGATGGCAGCATATGTTGCTCCAAAACCTGTATGTACCTTTCAGCATTAATGGTGCCTTCACAGATGTGCTATTTACCCATGCCATGAGCACGAACACATCCCCATACCATCACAGATGCTGGCTTTTGAACTTTGCGCTAATAACAATCCGGACGGTCCTTTTTCTATTCAGCCCGGAGGACACGACGTCCATGATTTCCAAAAACAATTTGAAATGTGGACTCGTCAGACCACAGCACACTTTTCCACTTTGCGGCCAGTCCATCTCAGATGAGCTTTTTGGCGTTTCTGGGTGTTGTTGATACAGTATATGGCTTTCGTTTTGCATGGTAGAGTTTTAACTTGCACTTGTAGATGTAGTGACTGTTGTAGGAATTTTGATTTTATATTCCTGGTGTTACCTTCCCAAAAAGAACTCAGACAAAGGAGTTAATATTGAAGCCAAAGTCAGTTTACTTTTTCTGCAGAAAAAGGATCCCCGCCACATGCGAGAACTCTCGTTACAGGCAAAAGCAAGGATAACCAACAAGGATCTTGCTGTGGTTTAAGTAAGAGTCCATCTTGACATCCTCCTCCCCCCTCGAGCTGATTTATGCATCATGGTATCAACAGGAATGTTGCAGACGCACACAGCCCACGTAAAGCCGGCCCCGAAGTATGCATACATCGTATCGTTCGGCATCCCAGGCTCAACTTGTACTGTTTTTCCTGAGAACATATATACTTGAGAGAGAAAGAGAACATCTTGGCCCTGTCAGGACTGCATGGCTCCAGATAAACTATAAGCAATTACGCATTGTTCAAATTTGTGGAAGCTACAGCTATGAAGGCCTAGGCTAATCAGAAACAGGCAAGAGTACACTACCATAGCCTAAGAAAAATTGAGCCAGAGCAAGCAAGGATAAACAATTAATAATAATTAAATGAATCAATATAAAAATGATTCCACAGCGACGAACTGTGTTAACTGACAATGGTTTTCCAAAGTGTTCCAGATCCCACATGGTAATATCCTTTGCAGAATGATGTTAGTTTTTAATACAGTGCCGCCTGAGGGACCAACGGTCACGGGCATTCAATGTTGGTTTTCGGCCTTGCCGCTTATGTGTAGGGATTTCTCCGGATTCTCTGAATCTTTTGATGATATTATGGACTGCAGATGATGAAATCCCTAAATTCCTTGCAATTACACATTGAGAAATGTTGTTCTTAAACTGTTGGACTCTTTGCTCACGCAGTACTTCACAAAGTGGTGAACCTTGTCCCATGCTTGCTTGTGAACTACTGAGCCTTTAGGGGATGCTCCTTTTATACCTCTGGAATGCTCCATATAGGTGTTTTTTGAGCATTTCTCAACTTTCCCAGTCTTTTGATGCCCCTGTCCCAGCTTTTTTGGAACGTGTTACAGGAACCAAATTCAAAATGAGTGAATATTTCCAAAAAAACAATAAAGTTTATTAGTCTGAACATTAAATATCTTGTCTTTGTTGTGTACTCTATTGAATATAGGTCGAAAAGGATTTGCAAATCATTATATTTTGTTTTATTCACATTTTACATGACGTCCCAACTTCATTGGAATTGGGGTTTGTATGAGCTTTTTCTTCCTGGAAAGTCACAAAGGATTATAGGTGAGGTAAGATCAGTGTTCAGTCACTTATTGTTTGTTCTTAGGGAAATAAAGCATGACCATAGAACATCTTTTAACTAATCAAAATTGGGTATTTTACAGAGGCATGGAATAAATCCTCATAATATACTTTTGTAGGAGCTAATGTCTGTTGTGACTGTGTCTTTGTAAGTGTATTTGAATGTGTGCGTGTGCATGAGAGACAGAGAGAGAGAGATAGTGTATTCATGTCTGCTCATGTGTACATAACATTGTCCCTTGAGAGACTGCGTGTGGGGGGGTGTGTGCTGTGTGTTTGGTAAATACACCGGGTGTTAAGAAAGGTCTTGAGACTGGGAAGCTCAACTCTGCATGAGATGAGTTTTCCTGTGACTACACCAGGGTCTTGGTGTGTGTCAGTGTATGTGTATTAGCGAATCAGTCTATCAGAGTGAATGTGTCTGCGCACCACTGTACGTGCATTGTTGTATCTGAGTATGTGAAAGTGAATATGTGCAAGTGTGTCAGACAGAGATGGAGAAAATTGGCAGCAGCATGAAGTGGAAAGCCACTGCCAGGCAATTCAAGGCGGAGGTAATGATCGCTGGTGAGCAACTCAGGTAAGAGTGGGGAAAAAGTCATACCTACTTCGAGATACTTGACTGTGAATGTTTCTCGGTGAAGCAGAACAACTAAAAAGCTACTACACTTCACAGATACTGTTAGAATTTTGTAATCCACTGGGAGGGGAGGGGGTGGGGGAGAAGGGTGTCACTGAATATTGCAGTGCAGTTTGTCATACAGTGATCTTGGTGATCTAACTTTCAACTTTCACTCAAAGCACATCTCATTCAATAGGTATAGAGCTTGAGCTGATGTTGATACAAGTCAAGTGTGCCAAATTAGTTTTGAAAGCGTAGACCCTAGTGGTTTGATTTCTGGTGAAATTTAGCTTGGATTTGCATTCAATTTGGTTGAAACCTATGTTTGTGACATCACAGGTGAATTTCATGAAGAGGTTATAATTCAGTCATCTCCTAGTGCACCAGACTTCCTAGCAAGCCATACTGCGGTATACAGAAATAGATTTGAAATTTAACATACCTGTATCTTCTTCTGAAGGTTACGACTGCATGACAGCAAGCTGATCAAGGACCGAAGGTACCACCTGCGCACCTACCCCAACTGCTTTGTGGCACAGGAGCTGACGGACTGGCTAATTAGCCACAAGGAGGCACCAGACCGAGTCACCGCCATTCACCTTATGCAACATTTGATGGAACATGACATAGTGCACCAAGGTATGAGACAACACATCATATATTGAGGTACAGGGTGAATATATACTATGGGCTGTGTGTGTGTGTGTGTGAGTATATCTGCATTTGCATAAGAGTAGGTGCATAACTTTGATTACTGTGTCTCTCTTTCAGTGTGTGACAAGTGCACTGTCTTCAAGGATGCTAAATTGCTGTACCGCTTCCGTAAGGATGACGGAACATTCCCCTTCAATTCAGAGGTGAAGGTTTTCATTCGCGGCCAGAGACTCTATGAACAGTAAGTCAATGCTAACCCAAATGCCTGTGTGAAGAACAATGATTATGTATGTGTACTCGAAGTAAGGTGACATCCACCAGTAAATTCTGCGTATTCAAAAAGTAGAACCATTAGTCACCCTGGGTTCTCTAATCTGCCTTGGGATATCTAGATTTGACTTGCTCGGAATATAAACCAAAAAAGTGGTGTTTTATAGTTAATAGAAATTGAGCAGACATACATACCACGTTTAATTGGCTAAATTGGTTATTTTACTCAGGGAAGTGGGTGTAAAGCTGATGTGCCTGAGCAGCAATGCAACGGAATTGATCTGCTTGCGTTTACTGAGGATGTTTCATATTCTAAACAAATACATTTATATCTGCTAACAACAATACTCAGGAATGCACTAATTTTGAACATTCTGCCGACTGATCGTACAGTTTACTCTGGATGGTGTGGTACATTTTGCAAAACTCCATAAGCGATGTTAAATGGGTTTGTCTTGAGGTAACACAAGTGACTGCTGACAGAAATGTGACAGATGAGAACTATAAACTGTCTGCACTGTCCCAGGATGGTAGCATGAGAACTAGCATGCTGGTAAATTGTTTGCTAACTGAACATTGCAGGCGGCCAGTGGATTGGAGATGCCAAATTTAAAACAAAATATGTTCAGTTTTGTGAACATACACTACTGCTCAAAAGTTTGGGATCACTTGCAAATTTCTTTGTTTTCTAAAGAAAAATACATTTTCATGCATTTCACAAACATTTTTTTCCATCTCACAAACATTTTTATCCATTTCACAAACGATTAAAATTAATCAGATGATTTTCAAAGAATGATCTACATTTTTGCATAGAGGCCTATTATCAGCAACTGTCAGTCCTCTGCATCAATCTCCTGGTATGGCTGCTAATCCAAGTTAAGCATTTTATAAGGCTAATTGATTATTAGAAAACCCTTCTGCAAATGTATTGCACAGCTGAAAACCGTTGAACTAATAAGGGAGCGCAAAAGGGAGCATGGCATTCTTGAGGTTGGTTTAGTACCTGAAGCATCAGCAGTTGTTTGTTTGTTTACAGGCTCAAAATGGCCAGAAAGAAAGAACTTTCTTTAGAGACCCGTCAGTCTATTGTTGTGCTTAGAAAAGAAGGCTATTCAATGCGAGAAATTGAAAACTGAAAATCTCTTACCATGCTGTCAACTACTCCCTTCAGAGAGCAGCACAAACTAACACTAACAAGGACAGAAAAAAGGAGTGGGAGGCCCCGATGCACAACTGTGCAAGAAGACAAATATCTGAGAGTGTGTAGTTTAAGACAAAGACACCTCACATGTTGTCAACTAGCAGCTGCGCTAAATAGTTCCCGTCAAACACCAGTTTCAGTATCAACAGTGAAGGTGGTTTTTCTTTTTTGATGAAGGCAAAGTTTGAAGTACATATTCATCATTTTCCATTAAAATCATTATTTCTAACTCAGACAATGTCAGCATGTTCTGTTCATTTGCTATATTTCCTATTCAGACTATTTTCATGTGTGTTTCCGTGGAAAACAAGAAAATTTCCAAGTGATCCCAAACTTTTGAGCGGTAGTGTATTTTTTTTTTGGATAAACTCCTTGAGACGTGCTGTCTCTTTTTTTCGAGGGGTCCGCACATATATCGTAATTACTAGATAACTGAATCAAAATAAGAACTGAACAACCCAAAAATGTAAATAAATAAAAACAATACAGTCACTATGAGTATAAACAACATACAAACCATAGACAAACAAAAAAAAAACAATGAATACATGTTCCTCATGGATATTCCCTCAGCCTTCATTTGCATACTCCCAGGGGTCATGAGATGTTTCCCGCTTAATTATATTGATGTTACTGCACAGTTGTTAATGTATTTGCTGATCATGTTGCATGAATGTGCCAGTTTAAGGCACAGAAACCCACTCTTCTGTATAAAGGAGTGTGGATTGGTGTGTGTGGTCGGAACTTCAGGTTGATTTTGGGAAGGAGTTCTATCCTGCAAGTGAGGGAGGAGCAAGGCGTGGCTTATCAGCGCTCATTCCCTGGCTGTCAGATGATTGATTGGCTGCTGCAGAATGGCGAGGCAGAGAGCCGGCGTCAGGGTCTGGAGCTGTGCCGTGCTCTACTAGAGCATGGAATCATTCAACATGGTGAGAGACCCATCCCCTCTGTCACTGAACTCTGTTGCCACTGCCATCACCCTATATCATAAGTAATATGTTGACACCAGAGACACATATAGACACAAGCTACTGGTATACCTGGGAGGTATACCACAAAGCTGGCTTGGTGATTAAGCCTGACTTCAGCACTTAGTAAAACCAGGAAACTCTTCAAATCTGGAATATGGACTAATGAAAAAAGTGTTTTTCCAGGTTTTACTTAAGCTTAAAGTCAGGCTTAATCACAAAGCCAGCTTCGTAGTATACCCCCCTGGTCTTCACCCCTAGCACAGAGTGCTCACAAGAATGTTTATGCAAGGCTCCATAAAAAATGTTTTATGTCTGTAGTGCCAAATATGTTGTGAAATGTGATAGCTACATTAAGTGAATAATTATTAAATGTGCATTCACTGTTAATGATACTAAGTTTGCAACTATCCTACAGACTGCATCTTGTTTAAAGTCTGTTTTGCGTGATGAATGGTGGCTTGGTCACCTGAAAACCCAAAATTACAAGCAATAGTACTCATCCAAGGCTACTATGAAACAGTCAGTAAGTGTGTGTATATGATCGGAATTTAAAGCATTCATTGACTCATTCACAGCTGTTGTTGTTGACAGTAAATACAGGATAGCTCCCGACTTCAAACTGGCAGGAAGCCACTCCAACTCCAGTAAGCTTCACCTATGACAGCAGCATCTTAGTCAAAACAATTGTCCGTTGGTCTGTGGAAGTATACATACAACTATCAAGATGAGTTAGACTCTCAGGGTTGTTTTAACAGTTTTATGAAAGATATTGTGCGAATTGTGAGGAATTACAACCATTTTTATAAGCTGCACCTCAATTTTAGAGGCTCAATAGTAATTGGACAAACATAATCATTGCCATGTCTTTAATACTTAATCACTGCCTGAAGGTTGTGGCCCATAAAAGTGACCAGATGCTGGGTTCCTTCCCTGGTGATGCACTGAAAGACAATGCCACTGCAGCTGTCATCAGTTCATGCTTGGTCTTGCAGTGCTTTGCCATCAATTTTGCCATCCGTAAATGAAATTCATGCTTAATTGGATTCAGTTCAGGAGATGACTTGGCTAATGTTGAAGATTCCATATCTTCGCCATAAAAAAAAGCTTTTAGTTCAGTCTTTGTGTGGCTCACAGCAGCGCCGCCGTCAGCCTAGCCAATGCCCAAGGATAAAATGGTCTCGAAATGCCCCCCCCAGTAGGCTATAGAGTTAATGAATAGGCTACAATAACAGAATGAAAAATAGAATGATGAAAAAACACACTGACAGGACACTTTATGTGACACTTGTTTAGTGTTGTTTAGATAAAATCATGTTTCAAGGATTGCATGTAAAATAAATAATGTACCAGTCACCATGGGGGTTAAGAGAGGGGGGTAGAGTCAAGCACTGATGGAGAAAGAAAACACAGAATCTAATGATATAAAAGTCCCTTTGCATCCAAACAATCAAGACAAAGATTAAATCCAACAAAGACTATTGAGCATGCCACCACAACTAATTTTATAAGAGAAAAATAAACAGCAATCGTGCTTGGCTTGAGAGGCTGTTTTACAGGTGCTTCTGGGGTGAAGGCGCCAAGTCACGATCTGGGATACGCAAAGAAAGACATATTTTTAAAAGTCATCACTTATCTTACAAAGTATTAAAAACAACACTTCAAGCCAATCCCATGACACCATTACAAGATGTGCTTCTGTACTACATCATATAGTACACTGGGAATATGCAGTAAAAATAACCAAACGAATACTTCAGTAAAATGGACTCTCCTGAAACTGTATTTGCACTCCCATGACCCACAGCACAATTGGAGTTCTAAAAAAAAAAAAAAAAACATTATTAAGACCTCAAACTTTAAAATTCAAAATGTGCTTAAGATCAAATAAACCATTACCTCCACAGTAAAGCTTGAAATAACAGGAAACCTTAAGTTACCAGCTTCTGATCCAGGGGCCTCATTTATCAACCGTGCGCACGCACAGATGTGTGCGTAATGAGCGCGTAAGAACATTCCCACGCAAAGTATGGGATTTATCAACTTGTACTTGTGCGTAGGAACGTGTAAATTTAAGCACAACTCTTACCATGCGTACACACAAAACCTAGTGGTAGAACAGTGAAACTACAAATAGAATGCACAGAGAGAGTCACTGTGTTCAGCAATCTCAAACTTCACACGTTCCCCGTTTCCTCTTATTAATAAAAATTCTCAATTAGTAATTTAGCAGACAATTTGAATAATTTGTGAAAACAAGTTATAAAAGACAACTGTGACAGGACAACCTGAAAGTAAAACTTGAAATGCAAGTGCCATGGCTTACCTTGCACTATTGGAGGATTTGGAGAACCGTGCGCTCCGCAGCGCGTGCTGATCTGTTCAGTGAGAGCACAGAGTGGCTTCTCAGCAGGTACCGCTTCCCCAGAAACATACTGATTGATTTATGCCGTGATTTACAACCCATGTTGGAGCGAGAGACAAAACGCACCAAAGCCATCTCAGTGCACATCCAGCTCCTGTCAGTCAGGGACTGCGGTCAAGCTATCACCAGTTCGGAAAACGACGGTCAAACTATCACCGCTAAAAATTTGATGCGCAAATACAGCGGACAGCGCGGTAGTACGGTCACGTGATACAATTGCTGTCAAAAATCGGCTTGTTGAAAGAAATACCGAGGCTTATTCAACGAAAGAATGCGTGTATTTTGTTTAGAAAAAAAAAAGAACGTTAACAACTTCCATAATTTGGTGTGGAAATAATTTTAATTTATTTCTTTTATCAATCAATAATCGACATTTTGTGCAGAATGAAATGTGAGATTTTGGTGAACTGCTGTGACTCCAGATGACGAACAATTGCATGTCACTGTAATAATGTTTTACTTAAAGCAAAAAACAAAAACAAAAAAAAGGTAGATATTACTCTGGCATTAATGTAGGAATTGCCATTAGAATTGGTCTTTTTAGGTGGACAAAAAAAGAGAAATTTCAAGCGGGGATCATAATACTTGTATAATTCAAAATGTTTGTGGAAATTAGTGAGCCCAAACCATACTGCACACGCTGTAGTAAAAGCGTATTGAATAAAGAGAGAATGCATGGGTGAATCATTATATAAAAAGCCATCAAAGCATGTGCTTTGCAATTGGACACAACTAAATGGGGGTGTGTCTGAGAGCCTGTAATGGTTAAAACTGAAAAACTTTAGCACTTGCATACCACACTGCATGCATTCCAGTACAGGATGTCTGAATAGGAAGAGATTCCATGATGGATAAATTAAATAAATGGCTATCAAAATTGGGACTGTGCAATGGATCCAAGATCAAGCATTAAAAGTTGTCTGTGTGCCTTGTTTGATATGGCCAGGCCAAGGGGTCTTAAGTCCCATATCAGGGTTTGAAATTCACGGTAGTCAACTAGTCCGCACACTTGTAAAAATTGCAGCGGACTAGTAAACTCGACTTCAAACTAGTCCGAATGTCTAGTGTCCATTGTCAACTAGCAATGAATGGAAAGAATTCAATATCCAACCTCCACTTTTTCTGCTTTTTATTAGCCAGAATGATTTTAAAAAGGGGCACCAAGATATTTTGAGGGGTTTTATTTGTGAGAAGGTAGTTTATCATTTAATATCAATATTTAATATCGCAAATGCATATGCTGCGCATGCCCTAGCAACGTGGTGTGTCATCAGTAACAGGGCTGCCACAGTTCTATACCATTACCACGTAGAGCTGCACTAGAAATTTAACTCTAAATTTTCTTGACCGGATGTACGCTTCATGTTTTTACACACCCGAAAGTTTCTCTGGGTACCCAAACATCAAGGTAAGCCGGAAAAGTACTGATTTCATTTGACATTAGTGGAGGTTGAAAACGGAATTCTTTCCCCAAAAAATTGAAAATATATTTGTGTTTGCATTGCAATCAAAGGTCAACTACTAGAGAGATTATGTAATACATGGCTTAATTTGAAATCACTTTGTCACTGTATACTTGTGTTTCCGATTTGTTTTTGTTATCATTCGATCACCTAGCTAGGTGTCCTTGAACACAGATATTAAATATAAAATGACAACAATGATTTCTAGATGTGCTAATTGCACACAAAATTGCAAATTATTGTGTGAAGGTCGGTTCTGTACCGTCCCGCGTTGGAATTTGGGGGTCGACTGATGTTGCACTAGACGATCTGAACATTGCTTCCATTTTCAGAATCTAAAAAATTAGTGATTCAGTGTAAATTAGAGAATGGTCTCAATTCTTAAGCGATGTATGGACTTAAACTCGTTATTAAGAAGGCATTTTTGGCACTTTGTTGTATGTAGTGTACTGTTTTGCAAATATTGGGCAGTGGCCGAACACATGAGCACTGACATTGATTCCAACCCAACAAAATGACAAACCAGCATTTTAGATCATTTCAATACTTGGCTTGGGATTTCTCTTTGTGTAAGGTACTGAAGGGCTTTGAAATTTGAAGTTTTTATCATTTGCTATCAGTGGCGGCTGGTGAAATGGCGATAGGGAAGGCTCAAAACAAGCCCTTAAAATTAATGATTGGTCACAACCTGTTTTCAATCATTCATTTAAATTACCATTTCAGAAAATCCTAAAATTCTCAACATTATCAGGTATGGTCAGTTTTCATTTATAACGCATACCTGTCAACTCTCACGCATTCGGTGTGAGTTTAAGTGGCATATTTACGTTCCTTTGCTGTAGTCAGCAATTATTCAATCAACGCGTATGTAAGAGATTCTCACGCAGAATTGAAATCCTTGTGCACTGGATGGGTTGGAAGCAATGGAATTGCAGAAAGACGTTTCAAATGATCTCATTTCATTTAAACGATCATGAAACACATGCATTGCTTCCAATCCCTGAATAAAGAAAAGCGTGAGAAGTCCGGAGTTGTAATCGGCATGCGTTATAAATGAATATAATATATATATACTGTTTGCTATTACAGAAGGGCTCTGTATTTTATGTTCATTGGCATGACTGATTATTAATTAGAATTATAACATAATTGGAGTTAAATTAGCATAGGTGTGAGTTTCAGTTGTAAAAAACCAAATAAAAACTAAAGGCACTCAGAGCGTGCAAACCTCTGCCAAGGCAGCACAGTCAAAAACTTGCTGAGTGAACATAGCTCATAAGAAATTTAAGGATAGGTTCCATCCCTGATATGAGACTAATCAAGCCACAAAATTTGAGCGATATCACTGGGAAAGATTTTCAGTTATCAGGTGTCATAGCATTTCATGATGGCTGCCATGGCGGCCATATTGTTTGACCAATCGCGTTCAAAATAAATAGGGCCCGTCCCTGATGTAATAGCTACCCATCCACAAAATTTCAGATATCCGTTTAGTACTTTTTGAGTTATCTTGTAAACAAACAGACAGACGGACGGACGGACTCACGCCGGCAAAAACATAACCTCCTTGGCAGAGGTAAAGATTTGAGGTATAGATATCTCAGTGGCCCTGTAAATTAAAGAAGAAAAGGCTGTCTAGCAAAAGATGGGGAGGACCAGTAAACCTGAGTGATAACTTGTCCGGATGCCTTGTGAAAAAAAAAAAAATCCAATTTCTATCCCTGCATATACACACATTATGTTTTACTTACTTATGATAGAAATAATGCTAGAATAGTATACACCTGACCATGGAACAGCTGAGCAGCCAACTGTTGAATTCCTTTTGGTCCCTTAATAAGGGGGTCTATATTTGAAAAATGTGGCAATTCCTACACCGTTCGCCCAATTTGGATGAGCTCTTGTTATTTCAACTCCAATACGCTGTGGTAGACAGCTAAAATAACAAAAACTGTAACAATGTCCAAATATTAATGGACCACACTGTATGCTGGTGTTTTTCTATAGAACCATCCACTTCAATTGATTTATTTCCATGATAAGCGGAACTGAGCATGTTTGTCAGCGGGACCGTCTTAGTGGACGTGTACCATTGTGGTATTTAAGAATTGGGCAGAACCGCCACTGTCAATTCATGTTATCATGTTTGAGTATAGATCGTGGGCCGAGGGTCAGAATATTTAACTTTCGTGACCCACTTCGAGTAAATAATACATTTTGAATTGATATTGTCCAGAAACATATTTAAAAGCATACCATATAATTCAGCAATCTAAGAAATCCACCATTATTTCAAAAAGATGAAAAAACCTCAGTAATAATAATGAGAACTCTGAAAAATTACCCAATCACAGTGGCCCTTCTATAAACACGTCAGAATATCCTGTAAACAACAGCCAATCAGATGATTTGTTTCAACAAAGTGACTCTAGCAAACAGGTATGCCGTGGGATTCTGTATTAAGTAATGATGAAACTTGCTTATGTATCAAGGGATTGGTTGCTTCTGCAACTGTTGGAAGAAAGATGATGCAAAGATTTTTTAAAAATGGATTTTTATTTAGAAAATGAGCGTGTTTAATAGTGTTGTGACTTTGCCACGATAAATTTAGCATCAGACACTCCAACTGCCCTTACAAAAAAGTATACTTCAACTTCATTTTAAAAGTAAACTTCAAGTATATTTCAAGTATACCGGTACTATACTTGTAAGTTTACTACTTCAATACTTCTTGGATCTAATTTGGCCCACTATACTGCAAGTAAACCCAAAGATATACATCATAAAAAAAAAAAATTATAATGAATGACACTTTTAGCCCAGTATCGCATGAGGATCACTAGTCCATTATTTTCCTCTAAATACACATTGGAAGTAAAGAATATACTATTTATAATTACTGTATTCCTATTTTAGATACCCCAAAGAATGGATAATTCCACATGGGGATACTATAGGCGGGATTTGATACCTGAATCTTCCGATTAGATAGCAGCTGCTTTACCCACTGCCAGGGGTGTAAAATCCGGGTTCTGAGAGTAAAAATCCTCCCCAGAACTTTATTCCAACCACCTGGATTTACTTTGGACAGGAGCCAGTATGAATAATCAGCTCATTCTGTTGGAGGTAGAAAAACTTGGCAGGACTTTTACTTTCTGACCCCTGGATTCTATACCTCTGCCCACTGCACCATACTTGAAAATGGTGTGTTTATGAAAGTATGCTGTCATAAACTAAAAGTGGACTGGTACTAAACAACCAAACAAATCCCAAAATGTGCCGTGGTTTGGTAGGTAAAGCTGCAGCCTTGTAGCCAGAGGATTTTGCGATCAAATCCTCCCTGGAGTTATTAGCCTGTGGAGTTTTCCCTTCATCTGAGTATTTAAATGAATATTGCGTCAATTAATTCCTATGTGTTTAGAAAACAACAATGGACATGATATGGTCATAAATACTGGGCAGAATGTATAATTAGTCATAATATAATTTTTTATAAAGTATTCTATATATCCAAGTTTACTTTCAGTGTACTTCAAAGTATACTTTCATGAAGTAAAAAATTTGAATTAGGTAAACTAGTAGTATATTTATAATTTACTACTCTTACGCCTAAAGTATACTTAAAGTCTACTTTTATAAACTGAAAGTGGGCCAAATTAGTCCAAAAATACGACGGGAAAGTAAATTCAATTCCAAAGCATCAGTCACTCCTCTGGGATACTTCTGAAAATTGTTGTTGGTTATGGTGTGTGGAATTTTATTTATGAGTTCACTGTATTCCTTCGTACTTTTAAAAGTAGAAAATAAATGCACATCGGTCTTAGTTACCAAGTGGGTAGTATAATGAATTATAAGTTTGCAATTTGCTTACATGCTAAGTAATACTAAAGCTAAAGCTAAATAGTATGGAGGACCAAAATGGCCAAAAATAAAAAAATACATGTATGAAAAATAATAAAGAAGTAAATACAAGTAAATACATGAAACAATAAAGAAAAAATGCAGAAATAAAAGGCTCAATTATCAAATAAATGTGCTGTCAATTTGAAAATGTACAGGTAGAAAAAATTAAAATAGAATAAATAAATAAATAAATTGTATTTATTCATTTGTCAAATTGTTTACTTTTGTAGTAATTTATTTTCAGATTTAATCGTGTCCTGATTCATTCTTCTCTGATTACATCTATCCCTGTTTTTATTTATGCCCCATTGATTCATTACCCAATGTATTCTTTTCTGTTTTTAGTTATTTCTGTATTTCTTCACCCACATGTTAATGAGGAGACATTCCTGGATGATGTAATTTAAAGGAGCTGTGTCACAATTACGCCTACCGTGCATGCCCAGAACTTTGAAAATTGTCAGCCTAAGAAAGTGAATCTGATCGACTGCAAGTCATAATCTGATTTGATCCTCACCATTCCATCTTCGATAGCATTGTATTTATATATTTTAGTTACTCAGGCATTATACTTCTTATATGAAGGAGTTTCTATGGAAATTGGAGGATTCAAAGTGCTATTTTAGCAATTTTGCCAAAGGAAATGAAGAGTGTAAGCTGGTTTCCCAACTGCCAATAAACATCATAGTGATTTTTCATTGAAGTATCCATTGTGAGGTTTAAAGGTCCCATGTAATTAAAATAATATTGCTTATTTTTACATGTAAATATGTATACTTAAACATTAAAATCACATGCAAAAAATATCTGTAAGTGTACATATTTACATGTGACAATGAGCAAAAATTATTTTCATGACATTGGACCTTTAAATCTCACAATGGATACTTTGATTAAAAATCACCGTGATGTTTATTGGTGGTTGGAAAACCAGCTTACACTCTTCATCAACGAAAATGATTGAAAAAAGTTTGAGGCTTACGAATGCTCATCTTATCTTACCGAGCAGACCTGGCTACACCTGATGGTCCCAACTGTTTTCGGAGGTAATGTAAAGTCAGTTTAATTAAATGATTGAAAAAATCTTTTTTTTTTGAGGAATGGTCTGTGTTTCACCATTTTTCAGTTCACCGGGCACCATTGTTATATAAGCCCCCACTTTTACTGTGTTTAAGCATGTTTACAGACAAGGATTTCATACTAAACATATTCATGGGGTTAGATCTTAGCTGAGTTTCTTCTTTACACAGTGTCCCTGAAGCACCACTTCTTTGACAGTGCGCTGCTGTATCAGTTCAGCATTAACTTCCGCCGACGTCGCCGTCTGGCTGAGTTACTCTCTGAGAGTGATGAAGATGCAGAGGGTTGGGCAGGAGGAGTTCAAGGAGCAGGTTCTAACACCCAGGAAAATCTCACTGATAGCCCTTTCATCCTGAGGAAAAACCTCCCCCCAGGAAACAGCAGCTTCCTGTCTGGTACGTACAGATATGAGCACACACTGATCCTCACTCTCACACACTGAAAGACAGTGAGTGCATTTACATGATGTTGGACAAAATCTAATTATAGTGTTAGTCTGACTAAAACCGTCCTTTTAAAATAAACATGAACAAGTTAGTCCGACTGGAACTGTACAACCCCAATTCCGAAATAGTTGGGACGAAATGTAAATTTTGAATAAAATCAAAATGCAACGACTTTCAGATCATATGAGCCACTATGTTATTTACAATAGAACATAGATAACATTTCAAATGTTTAAACTGAGACATTTTACATTTTTATCCACAAAATGAGCTTATTTCAAATTTTCTGGCTGCAACAGGTCAAAAAATTTGGGACACAAGCAAAAAAGGGCTGAAAAAGCTATTAATATATAAGAGAATCAGCTGAAAGAACATTTTGCAGGTAATTAAGTTAACTGGCATCAGGTGTGTAACATGATTGGCTATAAAGGGATGTCTTTCAATGTTCCTCAACTTCAAAGAGGCTGAGTCTCTCAGAAGATTCACAGAAAAAGATGGTCAGAGGCTCTCCAACCTCAGACGCCACTGCATCACTCAGGCTTGGTAAAAAAATTGTGGAATACCGTGCCATTTAAAACTAATGGAAAAACAATTGAGCATGATCCAGAAGCGCCGCCGTGTTCTGTGGGCCAAGGCTCATTTAAAATGGAAATAGCAAAAGTGGCAAATACCGGGTCCAACAAAAAAGATTGTTGCACTCCGTCAAGGATGAATTAAAAATTATCATCTATTTAATTCATCCTAGACGGAAAAATATTGTTTTTTTCCATGAATGGGTATTTGAGCAAATATGCTCCCTCCAGATGACATTATTCCATATTGGGCTTTACTCCCAATGAATCGCTTTTTTTTTAGAGGAGTGCGTGTGCTGAACTTTGCCTGCTTTTTGGAGCATAATTAAACGACAAGTCTGTCAAAGGAGTCCCAAAATTCTCCAGCAGCTGGAAGCCTGTATTAAACAAGAGTGGGATCAAATTCCAATGGCTAAACTCAAGAAACTTGTCTCCTCAATGCCCAGACGCCTCCACTCTGTGTTAAAAAGAAGAGGGATGCTACACCATGGTAAACAGGCCCTGTCCCAACTTTTTTGAGACCTGTAGCAGCCATCAAATTTGAAATGAGCTCATTTTGTTGGTAAAATTGTAAAATTTCTCAGTTTCAACATTTGCTATGTTATCTCTGTTCTATTGTCAATAAAATACTGGCTGGTGTGATTTTAAAGTCATTGCATTTTGATTTTATTCACAATTTACACTTTGTCCCAACTATTTCGGAATTGGGATTGTACTAAATTTAATTTCTCATAGTCAGACTAACACACCCAGATAATGTGGTTTCTAGTCTTATTATTCCTCGATGTATAAGCTTGAATCGCACTGAACTGGACTATGCGCTCTGCGCATGCTCCATTTCATTATACAGGGCTTTGACCCCGAAGTCTTAAGAACTTGTGAACGCCAAACTGATTAGCAACAACTTTGTACAAGTTTGTACTGAACAGTAGCAATCCTCATCTTCAAGAGTATTGGTGCTTGAACAGTCATGCCTTGGGGGCTCATAACTTCTTCCATTAATCCGCATAATTTATGGAATGACTTGTGCGTCATCTGAACATTTTCCTTCCACTCGGCATCGGAAAACTCTGTCCTACTCGTCTTTATTCCTGACCCTCATTCAACATGCACGGGAAACCCGGGGGTGCGTAACCTGAAAGCACAGATGCTAACTTGCGTAGTTGGAACCATAGACTGTGAATGGACGAACTACGTTAGTTGCTAACTTAATTAGCTACTTCGGTTTTTGGGGAATGCAGTCCGGGGTAGTATAGAGGGCACAAAGTAGAGCATAGCGGCGTTGCTGCCTAGCTTCGGCTAACGCCATAACCATCAGGGATAGCGTGCATCTTATCTGTACGAAAATAGCGAACAGCCTGTATGAAATCTACTGAGCAATAAAGTTGTCCATATTCTCACCCCTCAACATGCTATCAGTTTGTCTCCAGCGAACTTGTTTGTCACTTGTTTGGTCTGTGACATAATAAGTCAACCAGAAAAAGCTCCAACACAAACAAGCTGAGGGGAGGTTTACTGCACCTATTGTAGCGGAGACGGATATGCTGCGGTCAATAAACCGATTCCCCTATTGCGCATGTAAACTGGGACAATGACAGTTGTCCGATTAAATGGCCTAATCGAGCTATTACCGTAGCTCGATTTAATTGTGCATGTAAACCTATTGGGGTGCGTTTCCCAGAAGTGTAGTTGCTAACTAAGTTAGCAACTTACATAGTTCGTCCATTCACAGTTAATTGGCCCAACTATGTAAGTTAGCATCTGTGATTTTGGGAAACGCACCCCTGATTGATTTTGTCTCTTGTTGAAAGACTCACACTCTGCTTCTCTTGCTCTCACACAGATTCATTCTTTCTCTCTCTTACGCACGCGCACTGCTAGCACATTAAAGCATTAACTCAAATCTTATTTGTAGGTAGACACTCATTAACACAATTTCTTTCTCATAACCCATGCATCCTATCTCTTTCCTACACTCACTCTCATGTCCACATCTTCACATTAAATACTCTCAGGTTAAACAAGTTGGTAATTCTCAAATTATCTTGCATGTGCATGTCTGTCTGTTTGTGTGTATGTGTGCAGAGCAGCCCAGTAAAGAGATCAGGATGATGTCAGCAGTGCGCAGGGGAAGTTGGCCATCACAGCAAAACAAACCCACTGGATACCTTCCCCATGTGCCCCTCTGTGCCACCTCCATGGCAAAGTGCAACCCTAAATCAGGTAAGGGGCCAGTTACCATGGTATTACAGCACCCTCTGTCTGAAGCACTCATACATATGATAGAGACCAGAGTACTACTTGCTGATTGTCTGATTTTTAGGCTGCATTTAATTGACAGTGCTGAAGAAGAGAGTGACCTGCCAAGAGCTAATATCCCCAGGTGCACCTTTCATCAAAAGGGTTCTGACGGTGAGCAAGTAACATCAAAATGTCAGTGAGACCGAACAGCAGTGCGTCAGAGCAACAAAACATTAGAGTCACTGTGTTTCTCTGCAGGTGGTGGGGGACGCTTTGGGCTGGGGGTTTGTTGTTCGAGGGTCTTCGCCTTGCTTTGTTCAAGCTGTTGATCCAGGGGGGCCAGCTGCTGCAGCAGGAGTAAAGGTCATATGATATAAACAAACTCAACCGCACACTCACATGCAAACACACACACGCACGCACGCACACTCAAGCGCACACACACACACACACACACTTCATGTCTTGTGGGGACATTCCATTGACTTTCATTCGTTCCCTAACCCCTTTCCCTGACCTTAACCCTCAACAGTACATACCTAACCCTAACCCTAACCTTAACCTAACCTTGACCATATTCCAACCCTAAACTTAACCCCTAACCCTAAAATAGCTCAATTTCCTCATGGGGACCTGAAAGGATGAAGAAATCTGGTATTCCATTACTTATGGGGACATTTTGTCCCCATAAGGGTAGGTAAACAAGGACCACACACACACACACACACACACACACGCGCGCGCGCGCGCACACACACACACACACAGAAGTGAAATTCATGGCAATAAGACATTCTAAAGAGCATTCTTCCCCCCAGGTGCGCCAATTTGTTTACCAGGTGAATGGGTCATGTGTCCTTCACCTGGATTATCGCGCACTCACCAAACTGGTCATGACTGGACCACGTACGGTTGTGCTGGAGGTGATGGAGCCACTTGACTGAGCCAATGAACATAACCCAACACAGGTGTGTCACACAGAGATGTTAAATGTTTTAAAATCCCACTTCTAACAATTTCTGTTCGCAGGTCACCCCCGTTTTGTGAGAAATTATACAGGATTACTATTTCAATATATATATTTTAATTTACATATTTGATGTATTTTCAATGCCATGACTGATCATTTCTCTTTCTATTTTCAAACATTAAATTTCACCTCAAATATGTAATTTTCAACTATTTATTTACTTGCATTTTTCAGTATACTTTTCATGCACTTACAAAGCATGTTTGTATGTAATGCAAATTACCTCCATCTCAGTGATTACTGTATATTCCTAAGGATGCCGAACAATTGGGAAATAGTTTCCATGTGATTTATCCCATTACACACTAAAATTGGTTGTGGCTCTGATAGTGTTACCCTTTTCAAAACCTGTGCAAAATGGGGAGAATTCCACCTAACTTTGACAATTGTCTACAGTGAGATTGGGGTATGATCAAGTGTTTTGTTTTACATCCAGGTAATGGACTCTTGACTTCACAGATGCACATTTACATTTCCCTGGGGACCAAGCACCTCTATGTTTATATAATTATATATTCTCACCTGGGAAGAAAAAGAGGACCAAATGGGCATCAGAACCACAATTATGCATGGCGAAAAAGGTCACAGAGTCCAGATTTAAGCCTATAGTGCTGTGAAAAAGTATTTGTACCTTCTTATTTGTAATATTTAAATGTTTCAGATAATCAAAGGAATTTATATATATATATATATGGCAAAGAAAATGTGAGTAAACACAAAATGCAGCATTTAAATAACTCTTACCTTCATTATATGAAATGATTATTTAAAATCTGTGTCACCTATGTAAAAAAAAAATAAATAAATAAAAAGAAGAAACAGTCTTTTTTCTGTCGGACAAAAACTTATATTTCCAGCATTGTGAAACAATTTGGATAATATTCGCTACAATTCTAGCTATTTTAGAGCAATCTACTGAGTGTCACTTTTCAAATGAGACCAT
The DNA here is from genome assembly GCA_029692085.1 of Gymnothorax javanicus. NCBI lineage: Eukaryota > Metazoa > Chordata > Actinopteri > Anguilliformes > Muraenidae > Gymnothorax > Gymnothorax javanicus. Next base: position 59,939,526 of record CM056202.1, on the reverse strand, counting down.
GATTATGCCTTCATTATGTTTCAAGAATGGTTAGCATTTTAGTTTGAGAGGAAGTTTGTTCAAAAAAGGATTGCACGTTAAAAGGTTAAAATATTTCTGCAAAGATGAGCAGGGCAAAATCCCTCCATAGCGATGTGGAAAACTCATTGCTAGTTATCGCACACATATGAGCGCAGTTGTTGCTGACAAGGGGGGCACGACTAGCTATTAGGTTTAGAGGAGTTTTTTTTTTTTTTTTTTTACATGGGTGCCATAGGTGATATCACCTGTGACCAAGTGCTATTCAAGTATTTATTTCTTGTAGTATTGGATCATATAAATAAAGATAAGCAACCAGATAACAAAATATAGTAAAAACAAAAAAAATGTCTTTTAGAGAGAAAATGTTGATAACTAGAGTGGCCATCCTTGGCTTTGATTACAGCATTTAATCTTTCAGGCATAGTTTTCACTTTTTTTTAAATTTCCTCATTCGCTAAACCATTCCATATGGTTTGAGGTTCATTGCAAAGAGATGCTTTCGATGTTGCAACAGATTTATTTTGGTATCAAGCAAATCCCAGATTTGCTCAATGGGATTAAAGTCTGGATTTTGAGCAGACCAAGTCATTACTTTTATGTCGCCAGATAATTCTTTCCTGCTGAGATCATTCTTGCACAACTTTGAAGTGCGTTTAGGGTCATTATCTTGTTAGAATGCCTCATGAGGATGCTGTGATGCTTCTTTTGATCCATGATTCTGTCCATTTTTATGAGATCACCGGCTCCTTTCAAGCAGACAAAACCCCAAACCGCAATAATCCCACCTCCATATTTTGCTGACGGGTTAAACAGTCACTTTTGAAATGTTCTCCAAATCTTTGGCGCACATAAGTTCTGTGTTTGGATGAGAAAATTTGAAATTTTATTAATTGGTCCAAAGGACTTGTTCCCAGTTTGTTGGTGTCCAAACCTTGAATTTCTTGACAAATGCAAGTCTTTTTTTTGATGTTATGTCAGGGTTCGCCCACTGGATGCCAAACGGCTGTCCGGCGGACTATAAACCAGGATATTGAAGGACTCATATGCAAGGCTGGGGAGTGAGGAATATATTTAATAACAAAGGAGTTAAAACAAAAAACAAAAGGGAAACATGGTTCCAACTAAATATAAAGCAAATACAAATACAAAGATAAACAATGTAAACCCTAAGTAAAACTAAAGAAAGGCAAAGTGTGGCTGTTAAAAACCCACTGACCAGCAGTGGAAAACAAATACAATGCAGCCTTAAATATTGCCTACCTGCAGCTCATAATTAACGAGCTACCGGTGTCAGCTATAATTGATAAGGGAGAAGGTGAGAAGGAATGTGAGGGCTTGGGACAGGGCTGGAGGCACAACCTCACATGTTGCCAGCTCTTGGCAGCAACACGACCAATCAGACCATTTTCACACAGGCGTCTGGAAATAGTAGATTTCGATACTTTCATCTCTTCACTTCTGGCACTATTAATATCATCATGGAGTAGTCGTGCTGTCAACTGCCAGTTTTTTTTACTTGTCATACACCGATAACGAACATCAGAGGCACTTAACTTCCATTTTGCACCACAATTGCCACCAGTTTTCTGCAACCCGGTTTCTTTGACATGCTTGATGGTACTTCTTACAGTGCCGTGGCAGCATTGAAAGTCTTCATAAATTTTTCTAAGTGACCAACCATCATCATATAAGGCTGCAATGCAGCTATGAACAATCTCAGAGAGCTCCTTCTTTTGTGCCATCGTGTTTAACACTGTTGTGACACTGCTCAAAGTTCATGTCACTTCATATACTGGAACAACTGACCATCAGAGGTAATTTTGCAGGATAATGTTGCCTCAAACCAGTTTAAACAAATTTTTAGCATCAATAATCATGGAATGCATTCATGCTATGCAAGAGTCATAACATAAAATTTGCTACACCTTTCAATTGTAATAAAAAATTGATGTTTTCAGTGTTGTTGTATATTTCCCATATTTTTACCTTAGTATACTTTTGGGAATTTTTTTTTTTTTTTGTTCTCATGCCTCCAGTAGTATTTTTCAATAAACTTTCTCCAAAAAAATTAATGAGAAGTAATATAATAGGACCCCTTTTGGATGAAAGTGGTGCTGTATAATCTTCACTGCATACTACTGTGCCTTGCTGCATAACCCAACTGCTCTAGAGCTTTAGGCTGAACAATCTTAATCAGAATTTTCTTTGAGAAAGTATTAATGCTTCCATCAATTATGGCAAATTTGCCGAGGTCGTTGAGCAGCAAAGCAGCTCCATACCATCACACTACCATGACCATGTTTGACTCTTGGTATTATGTTCTAATCGTGGAATGTTGTGTTAGTTCTCCTGCTGATGTAACGAAACCCATGTCATCCAAAAAGTTTCACTTTTGACTTGTCCGTACACAGGATTGAGAGCACTTTCTCATGTTTTTTGTTTTTGTTTTTTATTTTTTTTACAAATTTAGGATGAGCATTTGTCTTCTTTCTGTTCAGTGGTGGTTTTTTTCCGTCCAGCTCTCCCATTGATGCCATTTTTGCCCTGGAGGGGCAAAAATGGAGGACACGCTGCATATCTACAAATGTCAGTTCCATGCGGCTATTCCTGAAAGATTACCTAACCTCAAATGGACATTTGATTGTATATTTCATGCGCACATCACGGAATTAAAGGTTACATTGTATTTTGAAATGAACATGCAGATGTGCACCAGAGAAAACACTGAGCGAGTAGTTTTATTTATTGAATCAATAATTGCTCTTTTTCACAATGTGCCATTTCATGCACAAACACCTTCATCTTTGTCAATGCTGTGTATTCAATATTTTTAATATAATTTTATTTAATTACATTATCCTCTCTAATATATTTTGGATAAGAAGTGTATCATTAGGGAACTAGACCATCTTAAGCCTGCCCCAGACAGTGCAACTTTGCCTGATGCAAGTGACACGCGTGTATACTGCATCAGGCAATGTTGCACCGTGTGGGGATGGTTTGTGCTGCGTAACTTCCTTGCGTGACAGTGCAGCAGCGAGTCTAGCATGCTAGATATTTTCGAGTCACGCGAGGAAGTTACTCTCCGTGTGGGAGCTACCTGCTGCAATGTTACACGTGCTCGACCAATCACAGCGTGCAGACCCGTCATATGATGCGCAGACGAGTCACATGAAACAGAAAAATGGCCACAATTCAACTAATTTATCCTTGGCCAAGATGTCTGTTATAAGCTGCGTCCGAATAGTCTTTTTTTTTTTGCTTAGGAAACTTCCTAACTCCTAGAAAACGATCCGGAAGTATTTACGTGGTAGCCATGATAAGTGTGTTCGGATTCTTTAAATGTAAAGGAAAGGTGCGACAATGCTTCCTAATTTATCACCTTTAGCATAGGGTACACTGAACCATCCTTTTCAAAAAGAAAGGAAGAAATGCTATCCCGCAATTCCGTGATGACCGTCCATCCAGCCAACCACGAAAACAAACAAACATGATGGGCAGGAGGCGGGTGATCACTGTGCCTAGTGTAAGTGCATTCGGATTCTCTTACTAGCACGGTTCTCTTCCTAAGCTGTAAAAGAGTCCCCTTTACACCTTTCCTTTACCTCATGACGTTTTACACAGAGATTAAGAAAAGTGGTTAGGAATTCGACGATAGGACGCAATTCTTTAACTATTCGGACGCAGCCACAGTTTCAGAGGGTGCCGCCATTTTTTTGTATCATGTGACTCGTCTCCACATCATATGACGGGTCTGCACATTGTGACTAGTCGAGCACATGTAACATTGCAGCAGGTAGCCCCCGCATGGTGAGTAACTTTCTTGCGTGACACAAAAATATCTAGCATGCTAGATTCGCTGCTGCACTGTCCCTCAAGGAAGTCACGCAGTAAAAACCATCCCCACACGGTGCAGCATTGCCTCATGCAGTATACAGTACATGCGTGTCACTTGCCTCAGGAAAAGCTGCACCGTCTGGGGCAGGCTTTATACAATGCAGCGCATCTATCGGTAGGCATAGTGATGATTACCTCCGCTTCCCGAGGGATAAAGGGCAAGGGCATCCCAAAGTTTATACACATTTTTACACCCTCCCTCTTAATGAAGCTCCCTCCATAGCTGTGAGGGAGACTTCACACGGAGTGACACTCGGTAGTGATGTGCTAGTGGATAGGGACTGGTTTGGTTTGGGATTGGGCCTAATAGAGTGCATCCTGGTACAACCTCCAAACATTCGCATTGAGATCAAGCCGCACCCCCCTGATTGGCTAAGGTAGAGGTGGGCAACGAGGACCGTATCTGTCCCTGGTTTTCACACCAACTTCTGGCCTTTAATTAGTTTGGCTAATTTAGATTATCAACTATTTCTGAAATCTGACATTTCAGGTGCATTTCTTTAAATTATCATGAATGGCCAACAAAGACTGTTCTCATCTCCCCACATAAATTTTTTTTCTTTGATCTAATCTTTGCACAAATCTATATTTGTGCATGCAATCAATTAACTCAATCAGTGAGGTTAATTGATAGAAATAAAGAACCTGCATACACATCGGCCCTCCAGGACCAGAATTGCCCACCCCTGGGCTAAGGTGAGCCAGCTTACATCTGTCTGTTGCCAGAGGCTGTCCCTGCAGGGCAGCCGATTCCAATGGCTTAGAGCAGGGCTATTCAACCTTTTCCAGAAAGGGTTGGTGTAGGTGCAGGCTTTCATTCCAACCAAGCACTTGCACACCTGACACCACTAATCAACCCCAAGAGTCTTTGCTAAAGAGCTTGATTAGTAGTAGTGTTGGTGAGATGAAGCTTCATCAAGTGTTGAAGCTTTCTAGCCAGATGTGTTGAAGTGTGGTTCATTTCTTGAGGTTTCGAATGCACTCTAGAGACCCCTATTGGTCAATAAAAACACATACGAGTTGTGCTTCGTAGGAAATGATAGGCAAGCATAAGCCTACAGCCTGAAAGTGGCAAAATCAATAAATGCAAAATAAAATCAAGTATTTTGACTACACGTTATGTCATAACAAAACTAAAATACTTTCGGGGACTAGGCAGAGGGCAGTGAATGTGCTTGTGAAACAAAGAGCATTGTATTTCTGTTCAAAAATAATAAGCATTTCCCCTAATAAAAAAATGGAAAAAATGATCAAAATAAGGGAATTTATTATGTATTGGAAATTATTTGATTCGGCTTGAAAATATGACATCACATAATAATCTAACAATTAGCCACACTAAGCGACCTTATTCGGTGTAATCAAATCAAAGTATTCCCGAACGGTTGAAAACTTTCTTTTTCTTGCTGGCTCCATCGCACACAATGATAAACTCGCACACCGCACAAAATCGCAAACCGCACTGACAAACTTAAACTACTGACAACAACCCACGAGCTGCAGAAGAGAAATGGGACATTTTGTAGTCGAATCACTCGCTGAAAGTGAACCCCCTTCTCTAAGCATCATCCCAAATGAGGCTTCGAACGTAATGGTTGATGTCATTTCGCCGAGACGATACAAGCCTCGACACGGAGCTCCGTGAGGAAGTGCCTCACATTTTCAATTCACACTCCGAAGCCTTGGTATCGAGGTTAACATCACTAATTAGTAGAATCTGGTGTGTAAGCGTTTGGTTGGAATGAAAGCCTGAGCCCACACAGGCCCTTGCAAGATCATGTTGAATAGCCCTGGCTCAAAAGTTATCAATGTATTGTGCATAATGGGCTGTTCCTACCAGTGGCGTAGCCAGAACTGAAAATCGGGTGGGCCAGGAACATCCCTTTACAACTTCTATTAAGCTTCGTTCACACTAGGCCCTGAATCCGCTCAGGGGCGCGGACCGAATTCGAGAATAAATTCGTAGCAAATGGCTCTAGTGTTAAAGTGCACAGCTGTTCACATTTAGCGGGACGGATTCCGTACCGGACGCCGAATCAGTTCAGATAGGTCGCGGACCCATTTTGTCAGGTCTGGTGAGAAAATCCATGGACGGATTTCTACTTTTGACCAATCAGCGTCGATCAAAATACTAACCCAAACAAACATGGCGGAAAGCATCTTTTCTGATTTATGCAATTTACCCACTGTCGCCATCTTCTCTTTCTGACATTTCGTGTCGCAATACATAAAAGCAGCAGTTCCTCCTTGCTACTGCTTGTGTCTGCCATGTTGCTATCCAAGCTTTCTGACACGTGACGTCTGCGGAACATTCCGATTGGTTATCCATCTTGACCTAGATACCGATGGAAAACAATAGTGTGAACACAGCACATCCGATCAGTTATCTGTGCTGAATTAGGTCCGGGCCCCTGAGCGGATTCAGGGCCTAGTGTGAACAAAGATTTAGTCCTGACTTGTTTGCAATCATCTTTCCTAATGAACAATACATTCAGTCCAAAAACAATCCACACTATCAGGTGTTGCTAGTTCTCCTCCTGAAGGTAAGATGACAATCATTTGTTTCGACGCGGTTGAACAATTATTGCTCCTGACTTGTTCTCAATCATTTTCCTTAATTAAAACGTTTTACAATTATAACAATACAATATTGGCAATTGTAGACACAGCATTTTTCTTAATGCGATCCAAGTGTGACAAAATAATAGTCTAAACTCAGTTCAGAAAAATAATTTACTCGTAGCCGCACGCTTTACGAAACTGCCCTGGATCTTCCGCGCTGCATTTTTTTGGCACATCTGGCAATCAAACATTTTCTTCATGATTGCTTACATTGTTGGAATTAAATGAAAGACGAAGATGAGAAACACCTGTAAGCAATTTTGAGTATGGCTGATTGAAAGGCAAAAAAAAAAAAAAAAAAAAAAAAACCGCGTCCGAAGGAATGATTTCCATCTTTCACGAGGACAACTAGCAACACCTGAGTGTTTTCGGAGTGAATGCATAGTTCATTAGGAAAGATGATTGCGAACAAGTCAGGACTAATAGAAGTTGTAAAGGGGTGTTCCTGGCCCACCCGATTTTCAGTTCTGGCTACGCCACTGCATCCCACAACCACAGCCCCCGCTTACAAGAAGCCTTCAGCAGCTGCCAGGCTTCCCACACCACCTCACAGAACTCAGTGAGCCCTGTGGTGATAATGAGAGAGAGAGAGAGAGAGAGAGAGAGAGAGAGAGAGATTTGCCGAGTTAGACTCTGCATTAGCGCATCTCATTGTTACCAATTGTCTTGATCTGAAACACGCAGATCTATGACCCGAGTTGAATCCCCGGTGAGAGCAACATGTGATCACACTTTGAAGGAAAGAAGTCCAGGAGGGTATGGCGCTATGATAAGCACTGCGCCACCAAGAGATGTTATGAGGCACGGTATACATCCGAGCTTCTGCCACAGGAAGGCGCCAGCAGCCTTGTTTCTCCACTCTCTTTTGCCTTGTTTCATGAGTTGTTCGAGTTCAGGCAAGACGCCCCCCACTGGCCCTTTTGGCACAAACAGTTTCACCTGGTTTTTACCGTTTCTGAATGTGACTGACAATAAAATACTGAGTAATTACATATTAATGCAAACCGATGAGGTGTGAATTGAGTTTTGTGATGGGTCTCAATTCGACTGAAAGTATAATTTTACTTCCTCGCCTCAAAGTTGTCCATGGCTTGAGTGCGGCACGATGAGTTTGTTTTATTCTAATTACATACGTCACTTCCGCTCTTTATCCTACGCCATCTTGGACATATTAGTCCCTTGAATGGGGTGTATTGTCCGTGGAGAAATGTCTTTTTAGAACTGGTTATTTTGAGAGAAAAAAAAACTATAAGTTGATTTAGTGGCTATATCTACTATTTTTTTTTCTGGTCGCCTTAATAGACGGTTGCTGCACCCCATCGCAGTGAGGACTGTGATTTCATTTGCCAGCAGTATAACTCATAGTTAGCGTACTTCATCGCCGGTAGCCAAAAGAAGAAGGAAAAGTGATCGGCAGCCAAGTTGCTCTCTCAGGCCGGTGTGTCATCATTTCAGTCTGGTTGTCCAGTGTGATTTAAACGGCCAAGTTTCACCAGCCAGGTAAATACAGCGTAGCGCAGTGTCGCAGATAGTAGCGAAGGACAAATCTGGCAATGTTCCCGTTCAGTCGGTGCATTAAGTTTGCTGCATGAACTTAATGTTAGCAATAAACCGGGGTCACTCTGGCATCTCAGTTCAACTGTTTCTAATGTTAACGTTAGCACATTACTAGTCCTGTAACATTTATCGTTGCACGCTGGGTAACAGGAGTTAAAACGTTCTCGTTGTTTTCACTTGCTAGTTAGCTAGCTTGCTGTAAATGGCAGGATATCTTATGCTCCTGTCACGACTGGTTAACGTTAGATTATCAACTAGCTAGTTTTCTTCCTAGAAAGATTGAGTATATTAGCCAGCGTGGTCACGCAACAAGCTATATAGCTAGCCGCGAGCCAATAACGTTCTTGGCAGCTAGGAATTGAAAGTAACGCTTAGCTACTGTTGGTAACACGGCTTGCCAACATTTTTCATTCTACGTTATTAGGAGCTTGCAGTTTACGAGCATGCTTACTTAGCATGCAGATCTCCTGGCGTTCGAAGAAGGATTGCCATTCGTTCCGTTATGAATAATAGCTTTTTTTTTTTTTTTTTTAGCTATCCAGCTAAATTATTTCACACCATTTTCTTTGGAGGGAAAAGCTGCTGTTAGGTTGCTAGCCAACGTTATTAGAGTTTGAGAGAAGAACGTGTAAAGTGACATTGTAGATAATTGGTCCAACCAAATCTGACTCGCGATTGCTGGTGCAGATAAGGAGAATAAACGTTAACGCTGTTTGGGACGTGTTAGTTAACGTTATCAGGTGACTGGGAGCTTCAAATGTTCTTTTTCGAATTTGCCTGAATCCTGCGAGTTTGGCTGCCAAGAAAAAGGTAGCCAGGTAGTGAAATGACTGAAAACACCAGATTTTGTGTTCCGAGTGGCCACACAGTTTGACTTAATTCGTAGCTAAGTCACCACCGTCGCATAAATCCGGTAGTAAAATGCATTGACCTGTCAACTAACGATTAGTCATCATTTTCATTGTAACGTCAAGATTCGTGTGGTTTATTGCCATTTGCTATGATATTCTGAGGCAAGGCTGCGCAGTGTTTGGCGAGGAAGCAACCAGAACATTCCACTGATTGCGGACTTCGAGGGGTGCGTCCTCATGCTTCGAGAAGTCCTAGCCTATCTGTTATATTGTCTTTTCCTCCACTCGCCTCCCTCTTTTGTTTCTGGAAATTTGGAAGGAACGAGGATACATATGCCGTAGGAGGTATATTAAAATGGAGTACACGCCTCAACTTCCTAATGCTGTACAAAAATGTAGCCAAAATGTCCCTCATAAGGACCATTGACTGTATAAAACATGGACGTAGCCGCCGTGACGTCGCCCATAGGTTTCCAAATATCCACTGTGAAGCTCATTTGGTCGCCATCTTTGCACTAACTTGACTCCACCTATCTCCCACCTAATCCAAAAATGGGCAAAAAGGTGAACCGTTGCTGGAGCTGAGGCGGGCCCTGTGGGTGGGCCAGATGGAGCCTGTTTGTTGAAACGCCCTCCTCGCTCAAAGCTACCAAGCTAGCTACGGCTTATAAACTATGCTAAGAAGCTAACGCAACTCGATGCTACATGGTTCGCTATGGCAGAGATGCTGGGTCATATCTGTCCTAGTAAGGGAGTCGAGCCTGCTAAGTTGCTTGTGGCTGGTTGAATGTTGTTCCTAACCGTGAAGCAGTTTGAGACGAATGCTGTACACACTGGGAAGTTGCGGCGGTTGGCTGACTGTGCATCAATGTTCCCCAGGGAGAGCGAGCTGGTGCTCGCCTTAGCTCTTCAATGCACCTTAGCCACGTCACATCAAAGGTAGTCTTGCCAGTCAAACGTTAACATAGCATAACATTAGCTGAATGGAAAACCTGGTGGACCTTTATTTTCTTACCTTGTACGCAGTTTGATCAAAAGTATTATCACCCTACATTTTGACTTTGGTGAGTATTGAATTATTTGGCGACTGTGGCTAGCATACGCATGGGCATTTGCTAGCACAGCTGGGCGTCTGGCTCCAAAGCTAAACCATAGTTATTTCCTTGGCTGCCCAGCTAATCTATGGCCCTTGTAAAAGCTAACGATACCTCTAGGACATGCAACTTTTCTTTCGCATCGTATAATTTAAGGTACTTCTGGACGTCAACAAAGAGCCTATGCTCTTAGCGACACTTTTCTCTTTTAGATTTTTTTGAGTAAATGGAGCTTCACTGGACACCGAATATAGCAGAACGTGACCTGTTAGTGACACTGTTTTCCGCTGCCATTTGGCTTAGTAACTCCCTAAAGCCCAACGTCCCCCCTGGCGGTAACGCCGGCATTATGGGATTTTCAAATGATGTGCTGTGAGTCTCTGACATTAAAGGCATAATTGCTTTAAACTGACCCGGTTTAAGATCGCTTGATCAATAATCACAATTTATTTACTGAATAATCAAGACCAATACACACTGATCGACTTTAAAAACTTATAACCAGAATTGTAGCCAACCTCGGATTCAAGTTTATAACCATTTATTGATTTTACCCATAACAACAACTTCACCAAAATGTGCGATAACATCAACAAAAAAAGAACGACAAAAGAATCAACAATGACAAGTTTAACAACAAAATCAACAAGAAAGATCAACTCCAATCTCAGTACCGAGTGTGACCGCCACGTGCCTGCAACAAAGCCGTCACTTGTCTTGGCATGGGCAGCACAATTCTGTTGAGCTGTTGCTGGGGAATGGCCTGCCACTCCTGGAGAAGGGCTTCTTGGAGCTCCGCCCTCGTCCTGGGCGCTGGAGTGCGTTGCCGAACCCGCTGATCCAACAGGTCCCACACATGCGCGATGCACTTCATGTCAGGGCTGAAAGGTGGCCATTCCATGACTTGCACACCATTGTGGGCCAGGAGCTGCTGGGTCACGTGCTGAGTGAGGTCATGCGTTGTCTTGCATGAACTTGACCTCAGGGTGGTCTGTGATGTAAGGCATGACGTGCGGTCTGATGACAAGGTCACAGTAGTGGGCTGCATTAAGATTTCCATTGATTATGACCAGGTTGGACCTCCAGCCATACCGAATGGCACCCCAGACCATCACCAAGCCTCCTCCAAAGCGATCTGTCTTAGCAATGCAGGGGGCTGCGTATCTCTGACCATGTCGTCTGTAGACCCTCTGTCTTCCATCATGTCGGTACAGACAAAATCTGGACTCATCACTGAAGACAACATTCCTCCAGAATCTGTTGGGGACTCGTCTCTGACCATATACTTCAGCCCAGCGAAGCCTGGTAGCCCTGCGCCGTGCATCAAGCTGCATTCCAACACGTGCCCTGTGGGCTCTGATCCCTCGCTCTGCAAGTTGGCGACTCACTGTTCTTCTGCTGATCCTTGGTCTGTTGATTCCTAGGGTTTCCTGAGCCGTCCTGGTGCAGGTTCGAAACCAATCTCTCAGATGGACAAGGTGGATCTGATTGTCCTGGGCAGCGGTTGTGACCCTAGGCTGACCAGATTGGGGTCGATCATTGGTGTTTCTAGTTTTCTGGTAACGAGCCACAAGGTTAGAGATTGTGGGTTGGCTTACCCCAAAAGACTGGGCGATACGATTTTGGGATGTTCCAGCCATCCACAGCCCAATAGCTTGATCACGTTGGGGTCTGGAAAGGCGAGGCATGGCGCACGTAGTGTCTTTGAACAAATGGTCTCGGGTTCTGGCCTTCATGACCTCAAGGATTGTTTTAAGGCGTTTGACAGCATTGCAATTGTGGTCAGTGAAGCCGGACGAGGTTACATCACTAATTCCTCAAATCCTGCTCCACAGACACAAACAAGGTTGTGACGTCTTGCACTGTTGTGTCTCCTTACTCAAAGACAACTGCATATCAATTATGTAATCATCTAATTAAAGTTCCCCTAACCCAACTATACTATTTCTGTCTAGTCAGACTTATAAGTTTTTAAAGTCCATCAGTATATGAGCCTCTGATTATTAAGAAAGCATTAAGAAATGACAGATGGTTTCACTGAAGAGAAATATTGACAATAGACTTAATAGTGATATTGTATGGATGTAAAAATTATAAAATAATAATAAAAAAAATTAACCCAGTGCATTCCCTGAAATCCATCTCCCGTTCTAGGACTTTTTATACAGTGCAACCTAATTTATTTTACGCAGTGGCTATGTTCACGAGTTGTAGGAATAATTCAACTGTTTTTACGACGAGGCAGAATTTCCGGTCGCGCCTGCGTAGTTTGGGTCATTTGGGACTTCGGGTGATTTTAATTATTTTTGTGACCGCATGATTTGCCTTTGCAGTGAAAAAAAAAAAAAATCACCCCTCGATATTTTCTATCCCCAGGCTTTTATGAGCGGTTTTTCGATACTAGTGATTGAAACCACTGCAAAGGAATGGAAGATGACTCAAGAAACCCAAAACTTTAGGAATATGCAATTTAATACCTTTTACAACCTTTTGCGTTTTCAATCGTCCTTGATCAACGAGTGTACTAATTGACCGAATTATCCTGTTCCCAAGCGGCAACAGCTGCGTTCAGGGTGCTGTAACTCGCGAACTCCGCTCCGATCTGAAGACATCGCAGGCTGTCCGCCATAGTCCATGCACTGTGAAATTCACCGGAAATAATTGTCGCAAGACGCCGAAGTGCGCAGGCGCGGAGACCGTTGTAGAAATAGTTGCTGAATTATTTCTAGGGTTAGTCGTAAAGATAGCCATCGCGTTTATTTTAAGATTGCTCTTAATCATGTTTTCAGCGTTCAAAAGAATAGGTTGCATCTGGTTGCCGCGCTGGTTGCCGTTCAAAGTGATAATTAATTTATTAAATTATCAACGCTTCTAACGTCAAAGTGTTGGAGATTGAATAATTTAGTAAATTGGATATTGGTGCATTGTGAAAGTTTGACACATGGTATGCATTTAAAATCATTAAGTATGCATGCCACGCATCAAATAGCAAAGTCATTAGGTCTTTGGTGTTTGGTTTCTTGGAAAGTTGTAGGAAGCCTATAATATGAGATTGTATGAACGGCAATTATCCAATTAAACAATATGTAAACCTTGTCTGAATACCATCTTCAGCAGCATTTGCTAATTTCTCTTAATTGCTGTCCATGCGATCTCATATTGTAGCCTTCCTCATTGAGCAAAGCTGTATGTCATAATCGTTAATGGCAAAGCAGCTAATTGACGCCACATTTGCTCAGTAAATTAATTCAGCTTATTATCCGATTCTTACGCGGAAACAGGTTGAGTGTTAAGCTGCATTTTGGTAATGTCACTGCTTGTAGACAGTTTTATCTTTACATGAACAGCCTTAACACGTGCACCTAAGTTGGAAAAACCGCATTTTTACTCCTGCATGAGCGAAGCTTCGGAAGGAGTGTTTTGATGATACTCGGCTCTCACTAATCAATCGCTCAATGAATCAATCAATTTTCCGTTGACATAACAACGGGCGGTAAGATTCACAAACTGCTTATCCAGGAGTTAATGATAATGTCACTTTGATTAGAAACGTTTTCTTAGCATCAAGCCAATCAGATGCGGACGCAGAAATAAATTTATTCCTTTTTGTGAGCTACAGGAATTCAGAAACATGTAAGACATTGACGTTTTACGTTGCCAAAAATGTGGATAGGAAAATGCTAGATTATGGAGGTAAATCCCTATCTTTATTCGAGAGCGTGATATTTCGTTTTGTGCGTAGACTGTACAAAATTTTTCCCCGAAATTCTGCTCTAGCACTCAAATTGCCCTCACTCGTGCTTGGATTTTTTTTCTCCTTGCTCTCAAAACTGTCTCTGCGCGCTCGAAACATTTCTGCTTGCACTCGGAACATTGCTGCTCGCGCTTGGATTTTTTCTCCTCGCACTCAAAACCGCCTCTGTGCGCTTGAAACATTTCTGTTTGCACTCGAAACATGCTGCTCGCGCTTGGATTTTTTCTGCGGTACATTCCTATCAAAAATCACCAACCAATAGAATGCCAGGTTCCGTGTTGACAAATGAAATTATCGCTGCCTAGTTGCGGGCCCATTCGTTTTACTTCATACAGTGTACCGTGGGGGCGGTGTCGTTTACGCACAGACCCTCTGCGAAGATACCGTAGAATCTGGCTCTGCAGTGAATGCGCGATCGCTTATTAAACTATGTTACTCTGTAGATTATGTAGCCATCTAGCTAGCTAGCTACGTTAACGATAGAGAATCTTTGTAAATAATCGTCCTAATTAAGCGGTGTCATTTGTTTTTGCCCTTACTTCACCAGCTAGTTTGCAGTACCAGTGATTGCTTTTGAGCTAGCTTGCTAGCTAGCCAACGTCCCAAAAATGTGAAAATGCAGCTTGGACGCATGGAAGCTAGCTAAGATGTTAAAGTCATGGCCAAATGAAATCATATCGCTTAAATAGGATTTTCCACAGTTAATGTTAGTGTGACAGAGTGGTTTTTAAATCCATCGACTCTCAGCAGAAGGTGTAGATCTTTCACCATTATTGCCTTGCAGTTCCCTGTCATGTTTGCTGTTTTCCCCATGCTATGCCTGTAATGCAGCTTGTAGCAATTTATATAGAAGTTGCTCCCATGTGAGACAAAATTGCCTAAGTTTTGAAGCATTTAATTGGACTTGAAAATGCTCACTCAGTTATATGTTAATTGGAATGATTGCGTTTACTCTCTGTCTCGATAGTCAGTCTGCAATGGGATGCAATGAGAGCAGGAGATATCCGTGAGGTTGAGGGACCGTTTTGTCTAATGCCTTCATGCTGATATGGTATATGCAGCAGTGAATGTGCGCCTTGGGGCCGTGTTTGTCATTAAAGCTGTGACATATCTTGCCTTTTGCCACAGAGGTGCAAATAACAGTCGTATGCATCTGAGGCAGCTGACATCCTTCTCAGTCCGTTACATTAGCTAACTAGATGGCTAAATAATCAAAAGAGTAGTGTAGTTTAATAAGCGATCGGTCACACAGCATATAGCCAAAGATACTGCAATGTCTTCGGGAGTGGGTCTGAGAATCACCGCCCTCTGCCCCCACGGTTTGCCACCTGAAGAGCAATCACTGGTACAGCCAGCAAGTTGGTGAAATTAGGGCAAAAAAAAAATGACACTGCTTAATTAGGACGATCATTTACAAAGATTCTCCATAGTTGACGTTAGCTAACTAGCTAGCTAGCTAGATGGCTACATAAGCTACAGAGTAACATAGTTTAACTAGAGAAGCAATTTTTGAAGAAATTGCGGGTGTGAATGCTGAAAGCTGAAGCCACACTGCGATGCTGTTTTGAATACAATAAAGCTTGAATGATTTGAATGTTTGCTGACGCCACACTGAAAAGCTGCCATGAAAATATAATATTTGAATTAGGCACTGGCCGGTTACCGGTTTCAAGGTATACCGTGGTTTGAAAAAGTCAAGGTATCGAAACCGCTAAAATTTTCCATCATACCGTTCCTGCGGTATGAGCAGTTTTTTATGAGTTGTCAAAGACAGAAAGTGCGGGTCATGATTATTGTTGAGCTGCAGGTTTAGGCTCCCGTAAGGTACTAAATTTATTTTATTTAGAAGAATTCAATTATTTTATTATTATAACTTGACATGGTACACGTTTACTAATATACCAAATATTCTGTATGTTGTTTAAAAATAAAATAGATTGTGTTCAATGGCAAAAAGTAGTTTTTTACCCAGATATTTTAAAATAATACATTTTAGAGCTGTAGTTGCAATACCGTGAAACCGTGATATTTTTGCTAAAGGTTATCATACCGTTAGAATCTCATACCGGCCCATGCCTAATTTGAATTATATAGAATACTTGAATGTTTATTAAACTGAAAGAAAGAAAAAAAGCTGAACAATGAAAGAATGAATGAATGATTGAATGAGTTAAACATGAACCAGCTCAAAGTTTGAGTGTATTAACAGTTAAAAAAAAGACTGCAGTCTAAAATGTCCAAGATGGACACAGAAAGACAGAAAACAGACACAGACAGGCAGGCAGAGTGACAGGCAGACTGACAGACAGTCTTTTAGACTGTTCATGATTTCAAAGAACTCAGGTTGGTGAAATAGCCCTTTCAGTGTTCAAATTTCACTGTGCTGTTACACACAGGCGATTGGCCGAACTGCAGTCGATTCGGCCAATCACCTGTGGGCAAAGGCACAGTGACATTTGAATGACCTATGACTGCAGTCTAAAATGTCCAAGATGGACACAGAAAGACCCAGACAGACACAGACAGGCTGGCAGACTGACAGACAGTCTTTTAGATTGTTCATGTTTTCAAACCTTGAGCTGCTTCAGAAGTAATTGTCTCTGTGTGAGGCTTTAACTGCCATGGAGCATTTTATATGTAATCTAATGACTGTTGAGTGAGTTTGAAGGATTTTCTCATTGACTTCTATATAAAGAAAGTTTCAGAAAATGGTGAATATTTTTTAAAGTATGAATGGGATTGAAAAGTTGAATCATACGTAAAATGTAAGGAAAATGTTGAACACTTTCCAGTTGGAATGGAGTTTCTAACTGAAAGTATGAATCGGTAGTTACCGTCTGAAAAAAGGTGAAGCTTTCAGATTTTGAAGATTCCGTAATTCATTTCCAATGGGAAAACGGTTTGGAAAAAACCTGGAATATCTGGGAAAGTATAAATGTTAGGAATTAGAAAAGTCATTCTTGTCTTCCTAATTCAGCTGAACATTTTGATGTTTGAATGGTTTGAATCGGTTGAAGTTTGTCGAACGCATTCAGGGCCAAAGTTTTTTTTTGAATGGGATTTAATAGGAATCGGAATTTTAACGTTGAATTTCCGGAAAACTATGAATGTTATGGAAAATCTGAAGGTTTTTGATAATGTCCTCATGGAACTGAATAAGATGTAATTTGAATGGTTGGAATCGGTTGAAGTATGTTGAAGTTACGGTGAATCAAAAAACGCGGCGGAATAATGATAAGAAAAATAAAGAATTTTGTTAACAGAAGAACATAGGGTTTGAATGCTTTCAGCATTCACACCCAATAAGCGATCGCGCATTCGCGGCATAGCCACACATTCCGCAGAATCTTCGGAGTGGGTCTGTGTAAGCGTCACCGCCCCCACGATACGCTGTATGAAGTTAAACGAATGGGCCCGCGAACAAGGCCGCGATCATTACATTGGTCAACACGGAACCTGGCATTCTATTGGTTGGCGATTTTTGATAGGAATGTACCGCAGAAAAAATCCAAGTGCGAGCAGCATGTTTCGAGTGCAAGCAGAAATGTTTCAAGCGCACAGAGGCGGTTTTGAGTGCAAGGAGAAAAAATCAAGCACGAGCAGCAATGTTCCAAGTGCAAGCAGAAATGTTTCGAGCGCGCAGAGACAGTTTTGAGTGTGAAGAAAAAAAATCCAAGCACGAGCGAGGGCAATTTGAGTGCGAGAGCAGAAGTTTGGGGGAAAATTTTGCACAGTCTACGCATGAAACGAAATACCACGCTCTCGAATAAGGATAGGGATTTGCCTCCAAACTAGATTGGCCAAATTAAAGCACTGAACTAGAAAGCAAGCTGAGGGCAAACTGATGCTGAACTGAACAAATTAACACTTAGTTGGTAATTAGGAAACCTAAATGGCATTGAGTTTGGAGATAAAATACGCTTAAAGGCGAGGTGTGAGCAGTGCCGATATCCCTCCGATGACAACTCCGGAGTGGAAGAAGCTGTGCTTGCACTAGGGAAAAAATGTGTAGCCACTGTGGCTAAAGTCAGAAAAAATAGTTCAGCCACAAGTAGCAACAATGTTGGTGCTCTGCACATAAAATTTTGTTAAGAAGAAATGTCATGTGTAGGTTCCACATCTGTGCTCTGAAAATAATAATAATAATAATAATAATAATAATAATAATATGACATTCATGTAAAAGTTCTCACACGTGTGCCATGTTTGCACATAAAATTTCTAGTAAATTCCTGAGACTTGCAAATTAATAAAAATGCAAGAGGGGCATCATATAGTTTAACAGGCTTTTTTTTTTTTTTTTTACTTACCATTACCCTTGTAAAATATTTAACATTAAAATAAAATCATACAGGAAGGAAGTGACTTGTCAATGATTTAACGTAATAATAATAAAAATGACTACTAACTCTTCGTGTGAGTGTCAAGAATACACGTTGTTCAAGTCTACAGAAGGCCCTGTTTACAGCAGTGACGTGCTATCAGGTCAGGGTAGGCAGAATCCTCAAACAAACGATAACTCTTATTACTTTGCTTGATTAGCAATCTGAGGATTGATTAACTAATTTCAGTGGCTTTTTTAAGTGTAAAAACTTGGTGGGGCAAGAATGTATAAGGTCTGGATAAGTGAATTTCTGAATTTCCCATTGACTATAATGAAAAACGCCTGCTATTATTTTATCTAAAATCGTAAATCCTCCCTGCGTAGGACTGGATTACATAATAAAAAATGAATCGAGGCGCAATTTTGCTTGATGCTTTATGAGAACGAAGTTATGTGAGGTTGTTCTAGTCAACGGTTAATCCAATGGTAGGTCAGTATGACTCACATCTGACTCTGATTCGTCACTCGCATAGTATTGGTGAATAGCCTACAAGAACATGTAGAACGGAACAGACAGCCGAGCAGTATGCAGAAATGCTATCTTCGCTGGCAATCATGTCTCCTATGGAGGGTGATTTGTGCCATAATTCAATACAATACACTTATTGAAATACAATACATGTGTAACAGTAAATACAATACAAAAATGCTTACATACAATACACATATTGAAAATACAATACATGTGTAACAGTAAATACAATACAAAAATGCTTTATCAGTGTGAGTCAGGAATATTTGTGCCAAAATTAAAACATTACAACTGTATTGCATTTCAAGATGTGTATTGTATTTCAATGTGTGTATTGTATTTAATTTTGTCATGAATAATCCTGACCGACATTGAAAAACAAAGTATGTTTGTATTGTATTTATTGTTACACATGTATTTTCGAGATGTGTATTGTATTTTGAGCTCTGTGTTAAAAACCTCAAGATTGAAATACAATACACGTGTATTGTATTTCGATATGCAGTTTTGGCACGATGTAGGCTGGTTCTTGGCTAGATACGCCCTGCGTGGCCAGGATTGGCCAGGCGCCCACGCTTTAGTTGATTTAATTGGACCAACAAACCCACAAAAATAAATGATGGTTTCCGTAGAGCCAACGAGCTGAAATCAGTCCGTTGTCACAGCACGTAGCCAGCGAACTGTCAGTAGTTGCTGATACATGAAGTGGACCTGTTAGCTTCCTTTGTAACTGTACACAGTTACTATCGTTTAATGAATAAAACGTGATTACCTCGCTGCTTTAATATTTACGGTCATTATCGCTGGAGCACCCATTCTTAACCGCCCCACAGGACGATCTCGCGTCTTTGCATTGACTTTGAATGTAATCTGTCGTAAAAAAAAAAATTCGTTTCAAGTCCAGTGTGAAAGCAGCTTAACTCAATTCTGTAAAATGAGCGACAGACGATATGAATGTTTTAATGTCTTTAGTGTGTTGAATAGCTTTGTTTTGTTGCCAATCGTAGTTTTAGCACAGAGTGCACAGTGAGCAAAGACTGCTTTTAATTAGCTAGACTGCATTCAGTTAATAGCCTACTGAAAATGATACTTATGTGACATCCTACAGCGATGTGCGCTGTTAATTTATGTCTGAATAGAAGTTAATGATCTACCTAATCAAAATTCTTTTTTCATCTAACGTTGACTTATTTCGAATATTTGAACGTCAAATAGCGAAGCAGTGCATCGCTGAGGTGTAAATTCTCACGCAGCTTCGAACGAATAGTGACGAACTGTCCGTCCGCGTTGGACCAGGGTCGGACATCCTACTTTTGTTTTATTGAAACACCTGACGGACATGGTCTGTCGAAGGTTTTCACTCGACAGATGGTCTGACTCGGTCAGACAAGTAGTTTATTTAAACAGCCCCCTGGAGATAAATGAGTATTTTGGTTTCTGTTATACCCAGCCAAATGCCAGTGCTCTAATGTTGCTATGGTTATAGGTTGGCTAGCGGATGAATTTCAAACTTCGAACAGTGAAACTACCGTAGCCGAACTATCTGTGCGGTTTCACGGTTTTAATTAAGACCTGCCAGCCAATCAGAAAAGTGTATTCACCCAGACCATGGCATACATCGGAGTACCAACCGGGCGTGACTTAGGCATTCTATGGAATGCCTCGTCCAATCATATTAATTGGTCGGAACTCATAGACTGAAATTTACTTAGTGCCAAAACCCAACATCGAGATACAATACACACCTCGATATACAATGCACACATTGAAATCCAATACACAACTTGGAAAAACAATACGGTTGTATTTTAATTTTGGCACAAATATTCCCGACCGACATTGAAAAACAAAGCATTTTTGTATTGTATTTATTGTTACATATGTATTGTATTTTCAAGGTATGTATTGCATTTCGAGGTGTGATATGTATTCATTTTGGCACAAATATTCCTGATGGACATTGAAAAAGAAATCATTTTAGTATTGTATTGTTTCACATGTATTGTATTTTTGAGGTGTGTATTGTATTTTGAGGCGTGTACTGTATTTTCAATATGTGTATTTAAGCATTTTTGTATTGCATTTATTGCTACACATGTATTGTATTTTCAAGATGTGTATTGTATTTCAATAAGTGTATTGTATTGAATTATGGCTCAAATCACCCTCCATAGTTTCCATCCACTTGTCAATCGAATTATTTTAAGTTCGCCAAAAATATTCATGCAAATAAAGGCAGTGAAAATGCATTTCCATCTAACAGCATTAAAGCGAATAAAAACTTGTGCGGAAATCAGTGTATTGAATAGATTTGACATTTTAAGCTGTTTCCATTCATTTTCGCACTGAATCGCAGAACCTTCGAGTGAACAGAAGTAGTGTGGTAGCCAACAAAATTAGGCAGTTGCTATGGGTACGGCAGTTTTTCAGTACATTTCAATGTGGAGAGGTACGGCAGTCCCCATTTCAAGCCCTGCCCTAACCTAAACCTAACCGTAACCCCAACCCCTAACCCTTCCCCTAACCTTAATCCCGAATCCTTATCCTAATCCCTTGAAATCAACTACCGTACCAATAAAAACTGCCGTGTCTCTAGACGCTTCCACAAAATTAACAAGCTAGCAATAAATAAATGGCAATGGATCGCGTCTACCAACAAATGATGATAATTGCACAAGTTGAAATGGTGCTTATGTACCAGCTATTGGCAACAAAGCAAACCATTATCAGAAGGCAACGACGGCATCAAAACACCGTCACGATGCAGTAGCAGATTTATTCGGCAAATAACATTTCCTTCAGCAGTTATCGCATAAGCCTTTTACCGATCAAGAGAAAATCCGATGAGATCAACTGTATAAACTTAACGTCGACATCTTGAAAATCAAGTCAAATTTCACCGTTTCCATAAGGCATATTTAATTCTATATGACTTAATTCGCATACGAACGTATGGATGGAAACATGGCTAAGCTAGCCAGTTTGGTCGACTGCCTCAACTAGGGTTGCGTTATCGTAATAATAAAAAAAAAAAAAAAAAACCAAACTCACAGCTTGCTCACTAAATAGTCCCTAGATAGGCAGATGCTAGGATGCTTTTATTTGTACAATTCATCCGGAATGCACCGCTAACGTTACGCGAACGTTTCTGCCAGGTCATTCGCTATGGCTAATGCTATATGTAGATATGCAACTTGGCTAACATTACATGGGCATGAGAGCTAGCTGGCCATCACCCTTTGTAAGCAATGTGAGTTTATTGTGCTAAACTAAGTTTATCTAGCTAGCAATATTTTCAGATAAAGTTTGCCATCACAGCCGTTTACAGTGACTCGATTACCTACCACGCCAGCTAGACAAGTGGCTAGTTAGTGCTGTGCTTCCCACTAAGACATGTTTTTATATTTTCGATGTCTCGAACAGTGTCATGTAAAATTGCGCATTAAGTTTTATTCTGATCTGATTTTCGATCACAAATATGCTGAAATCTTTTCGGAAGACCCCTTAGTTTGGCGGAAAATAGCAGGAATTTCTCCATTATAGTCTATGGGAAATTGAGAAGTGCGGAGCACTTCACGCCATATTTGTTTCTTCAACTGCGCTCGTAGAAGGAATCGGCGGCAGCCTCTCCAGTTCTGTATACACTCATTGAGTGGGGGCTTGTGGCTGTCAGCCCCACATGTCAACAAATTCATGCTACCTCCACTAATATAGCCAACACTCTGAGCATGCGTACTTATATTTTCACACGTATCGTAAACATTGCATTGCATAAGGGGGGCTAGCTCCATTCATGCGGTCATGGATCAGGAGATCGGTCTGAAGCAGCAAAACAGAGACCAACAAACATAAACGTAAATCCAAACACAAATTCTATGCAATTTAGCAAAATGCTAAATTTATAGACAATACATTTTAGCAGATAATAATATGATGTTTGAGAATTAATAATGTAATTTGCCTGCGGTCCTTTCTGGTGACACTAATGACCAGTCGCCACTGACTGATTTACAAGACTAAACGGCAGAATGGCATGCCAGTTCCATCCACGACATTATTGCTGAGTGCATCGAACTTATAATGCTCACGAGACAGCAAGTTTGTTCATATTTGCTTAGAGGAAGCTAACGCAATACCATTAACAAATATTAAAACCTTTCTTATGCGACAATGTGTGGTCAATATGTTTACAATAATATTTCTCCCCTTAAACACGTACTTTTTAATGCCATTTTAAAAAAATAGGGAGTTTATTTTCAGTCTTTCAAAATCCGATAAACAAAAGATCAAAACCATATACGGAATTACAGAGAATGTTGAGATTTTTTCCCAATTAATTAAGATTTACTTCCTTGCAGTCTCGAATCAAAGCATAAAGGTAAATTAATCTTTTTGTCACTATCACCTCTTAATCATTGCAGGCTTAATTGACCAGAAAAAAAAGTCAAATTGATTGATTGACAATCAGGCATAGTACATGGAAACAGATTGACAAAATCTAGCGATTAAAAAAGGAGAAGTCACTGCCTACCCTGACCGCACGTCCCTGGTTTACAGGTATGGCATTGTACATCAAAGTTGAAGTTTTGCAGAATTTGTAGGCATAAAATTACCTTATATTGTGTAATATCTCATCCCAATCTTCTGTTATAACTTCTAAATATTCGATCATTCATCTACACGTGGGCTTGTCGCACGCCGTGGAGGAAATGGAGCGAATGAGACAAAAATACCGCGCGCTTCTGATTGGACAAAATGTTCGGAAATGCTGAGTTTGGGTCTACTGGGATGCGCTCTTCCGAAAAGGAGGGGCATTTGCTTTTCCTTATTTATCGCTCTAAGAAAAGCTGCAAAAAAAATTTTTCAGTAGATTTTAGCTTCGCCACAGTGGCTAAACAGGCTAAAAAAGCCATCGCCATACAGAATATGGCTGCGCCTATGGCAATGTGGCAATTGGCTAGCGCAAGCACTGAGAAGTGAATCTGGTTAATGAAGCTAGCTTGCTTGTGGATGATGGACTTCATGAAGAAACCCATTTAGTGAAAGCTAACTAGCTTGCTCAATAACATGCATAGTGTTAGCCAGCCGCCCATCTCCCCGTCTTTGAGACGGGCAATGTTTACCTGAGACACTGAGACGGGTAAGTCTGATTTGAGACTGGTTTGGCCGTTTCCAGCATTAGATAGCCTATATGTGAGACGGGCGAGCATTTGTATAGATAACAATGGTTGTCCCGTAAATCTGCAGAGTCGACTTGACTTTAATTCTTGAGTGAACTGAAGTGCTGTAGGCCATGCGTGAAATTGGGCTCAAATATAAACTCATTAACATATAACCAATCCGCACACTTCTGTCTTATCTATGCCCCACACATTGGCGCCATAGCCAAGTCTCGTAGCGTGTGTGCGCAACTGGGCATTGTCCACTTGTACAAGAGTTGTTTTTGAGGCAGATCAACGCTTACATTGATAACGTAGATGTCCAAGAGCATTTTATTCACTGTTGTGTGTTTCAAAACGCTCTGCCTTGTATTGATTTGTTAGATTCAACACCTCTTTCGAAGCCCCTTCAAGTAGATTTTCTTTGTATCGGTGCGTGAGTGTCGGCAATTGAAACTTGTATATCAGAAATCGGGCATTTGAGTAAGTGTAGCCTGAAAGAAATACATGGACACATATCGCGGCAATCGTGGCTCCGCTTATCTATTTTAGAATCACTTTGCCAGCTTTCCGCTCTTAGAAGTTCAGTAGTCGCCAGATCTCATCCCCAACTGATGAACTTGTGGCGCAAGACCCATATCATTTCCTTATTGGTTCACTCTTGAAATCCGAGTCCACAGGACATAAAATACAATTCTAATGGAGACATGATTCATGCAAGTTGTAGAATTGGGTGAATATTCCCATTAAAGCAGGGTTTACACATAGGCATGATGCGTTAGGAATATCATTTTCCCGTCATTCGTTGCACATTCTTGACATTCGTAAAGTGACTTAATGCATCTGAATAGGGTTCTCAACAGCGTGTCGGTTTGTGATATTCGTGCAGCATGTTTTTGGCTGCCAAAAAATCTTCCACGAATATCACGAATCACCCTCGATTCGTGGAGTGCGCAACTGAGCGTGTCGATTCGTGGTGATTAGTGGTGATTCGTAATAGAGCGTGACAACATTCGTAGTGTATTCTTGCCATTCTTTGAGCCCATACTGTCACGCGTCGTTACAAATCGACACAAAAGCTGTCAAGAACTGAACTGAATGACGCGTAACGCCTCTGCCCCGAATCATCAGATTCAATTCAAATTCGTGATCCTCGGTCACAAATTTAGATTCGTGGCATTCATGACTTGTCATTATGTGTAAACCCAGCATAATAATTAATTTTAAATGACAATCTTTAGGCGAGATGATATTCTATCTACTGCTGCAGACATGAACTATGTGTAAAAGCTCACAGTTCTGCCACGTCGAAACTGCTTGTGTCTTGATCACGTAGATGGCGATTCCCAACAAGTTATTTTAATCATGTTGATTGTCTTCTGAAATCGCGAGGCGAGCTACGAAACTTGGATTTGTGGGATACTATCCATACATCAAAAAGGTTTCCACTTGCACGTCTCGTCATTCCAAGTGTTAATGCATGCCTAAAGGCTCCCTAGTGCTAGCTTCGTTACTCCAAGTTTTTATGTGTGCGGTTCTGACACGAGAAGTGATTGGTCATATGTTGTATGTTATATTTGAGCTCTGAACCGGAGTGGGGGAAACTTTTTGCAGGCCGGGCTATATTCTCAACTGAGAGATTGCTCCGGATGCTGCTTCCCGCTGAGCTGGCGACTCACGGACGGACTGGCCAAGCTTGGAACCCCAGTTGAGAGAAATTGCTTCGGTCAGTGTTCAGTCAGAATCTCTGCTCTTGACAAGCTAAATAAAGTTGTGGCATCACCGATTGTGACACATAAAAGTACTGTCTTCAGGCTTGTATTGAGTCTAAGGCACTAGGCATTTGACACGTCCTTAGGCTGTTCCCAGTATTCTTCAGGATAGTTCAAATCGAGGCTGTCCGCGCTTGGCGCATGCGTATCGTCTAAGATCACTTCAGGTTTTCCCAGCGACAAAGTACAGCACTGAATTCATTTAGGTTTGAGGTTTCAATAATGCCATGATTTTCTTTTATTTACAGTTCCCTTTAATGAACCAAATACACTAATGCACTCGTTTGGATGCAAGTACAGCAGTGTATTTAAGATGAGTTTCTTGTATAATTAAATGTGGTGTTTTGAATTGAAGTGGTGTCTTTGACTTTATCTTCTGAGTCAATGGAAAGAAATACCCATCAGTTATTATGTCTCCCCCCAGGAGGGAGAGGAGACATATTGTTTTTGTACGGTTCCCATCTGCGTTCGCATCGGCATTCCAACTGTTTCTGGGCTGTAACTCGGAAACTGTTTAAGATATTTACATCAAACCTTGCACACTCTTTAAATATCGTATGTAGATGTGCCTTTTACTGCCTCTGAACATCAATTGGGGGGGACGCGTTGGGGTCGGGGGAGGTATTTGTTTCTTTTTTTGCTTTAAAAGCAATCTCTAGATTCGCTGGTTCGATGGGATGAACCCCTACCGTAGGTGGTTGCATCTTAGCCAGGTTGGCCTGGTTGCTGGGGTGAGACACCCTGAGATTCCATTTTGGCTAACACTATGATAACGTGTGATAAGTTTAATTGGCTATAGAACTAGGTAGCTAGCCTTTTTAAATCCAATGATCCGTATTAATAATCGCACTGAAAATGGAACAAATCCATTTGTGGCGAAGCAGCGGCTATTGTAGCTCTGTAAGCTCTTGCTGTGTGTATCTGTTGACTTTATAATTACAAAATCTCTGGACAAGCCCTCCAAGTGCTCCGGGAATCAGCTGAGGGGCCCCGTCATCTGACTTCGGTGGCTAACATCTGCTATGGTGTCTTGAATGCTGTTGCTACGTGACCAACTACGTTGGCAACTTGTTCGGGAAGGCATGATGGTTTTCCAACCTCTGACTGACACCTTTTTTTCAAAAAATATTTTTACCCTAGACTCAGACACTTTTCTGTTATGCTGTTACTTTGCTGCATGCCACTATAATGACTGTGGCAGGCGTACACTCCCATTGGCACAGCTGGGCATCGTGGGCAAAAGCTAACTGAGGGCTTACTGTATTCATTCTCTGGCTAGTTCACGAGCTAATACTGACACTTGCTACTTCGTGCAAATGTAACGTTATGTGAAATAGTACTAGAATTTTGTTCTCCTTAGAAAATAGACCACAGACTCCTAACCACACTGTAAGGGGGTGGTGGGGTGAATGGGGATTGACTCACTTCTGCTTTCAGCCTCAAGTGGCCATTCAAGGGACTGCAGTTTTTGTCACTTCTGTGTTGGCTTCACTTTTCAAGCCCAGAGATTGCCGCTTGATAAAGGACACTGCCACCTTGCGCATTTGGAGTTAGAGTCTGCGCGGTTGTGATCGGGGGTTGAGCCATGGTATTGAGGTCTCGCCCATACGGCCGCCCCTCTCGTAATCACATCTCGTGAATTTTTTATGGAGCCCAGCTGACCCATAGACTGTATATAAAGATGGACGACGTAACTCCACTTCCTAACGTTGTACAAAATTGGAGCCAAAGTATCTTCCATGTGGAGGCTGCCATCTTGCACCTTTGGAGCCAAAGTCTGCGCTTTAGTGATTGTGGGGTATTGAAGTCCCACCCATACACCTGCCCTACTCAGTGGCAAGCACATGCCCTGAAATTTTTATGGAGCCTATCTCAGGGATGCCAATTCTCCCAGAAAATAAGGCCGCCTCCCGACCTTACGAGCGCCTCTGAAATCCTCCCGATTTTCTCCCTTTTCAAGCATTTATCATCCCGCGTATGCATTACATGTATACTATGCGCAAGCAACGTGGAGTGGTACAGTGCATCCACACAGCCAGTGCTCTTCACGATCACCCAGTTATGTATTTAAAGAAATTATCGCATATTCGGTCACTTAACCACCTCAAAACTCATCACACTTATGAATGATTAATGTAGTAGTGCTGGCCTAGTATACAGCAGACCGGTGATGGATTGGTTTACTCTTTCCATATGACAATTCCTAGATGTAATCGCCATTGTAAACACATGCACACTGTGTAAAGATACTGGTAGTAAGGCTCCAGTATCTTGGGGCACATGTTTGCCGCGTACTGTTTTCAGACCCGCTGTTGAAGTGACATTCTCGGGTGTTTGGAGCACTTATGATCTCGGTAAGTAAATGTTGAATTGTTTGTGGATTTCCGTTGTCCATATTCCTGATTTTATTGTGGATCGTTAGTAATTCATGATGCCATGATGGAAAAGTCAGCGTAACCATTTTCATTCAATGTCAATGAGTCACTCCGTATCCGATTTGATTTTTAGGCTTTTTTAAATTCTTCATTTGAATTGCTGTTATGTTTGATAGCTTTACTAGAATAACTAGAAAGTACAACACTCAATCAAATTTTTAGGTTGCCGGCCGTAGGCCAGTAACCTAGAGTCGTCACTTTGCGTCCGGTGGCATCGGCGTTGTCCGTTTAAAGCCGAATCTCAAAAACGGTCTGATGAATTTTTTTTAATTTGGGGATGTGATCAAATCGGTCATCAAGTTAATGCCCGAGCAAAAATTTTTTTGATCGAATCGTTCGTTTAGACCTGGCGCCCATTTTTATGTCGAAAATGGCAATTTTTGGCACTTAAGTGCAATTTTCTCAAAAACTGTCCCATGAATTTTTTTTTAATCGCAGCAATGGAATCCGTATCATGACCTGCTTCAACTGTGTAAACGGCGTTTTGATTGAATCGCTCCTTCATAGCGCCACCTAGGCAGTGTGTCTGGACCTCATCATTTTTCGGGGTGTTTTGTGCTATAACTCTCTTAATATAGCATTTAGAGCTTAGGTATGTATGAGGCTCCTCTTGGTAATCAGGTATGCCGAACATTGTGAGTCATTCACTTTTGACCTTGGGCCTCAAGGTCAAGGTCAAATGGCAAAAATGTGCTACAACTCTCTTAATATAGGATTTAGACCTTAGGTATGTTTGAGGCTCTTCTAGGGAATCAGGTATGCCGAACATTGTGAGTCAGTCACATTTGACCTTGGGCCTCCAGGTCAAGGTCAAATGGCAAATATGTGCTACAACTCTCTTAGTATAGCATTTAGAGCTTAGGTATGTATGAGGCACCTATTGGGAATCAGGTATGCCGAACATTGTGAGTCAGTCACATTTGACCTTGGGCCTCAAGGTCAAGGCCAAATGGTAAAAATGTGCTATAACTTGCTTAATATGACATTTAGAGCTTAGATATGTATGAGGCACCTAAAGGGAATCATGCATGCCAAACATTCTCGGTTGTTCGAATTTCACCATGAGCCTCAAGGTGAAGGTCAAATGGCAAAAATGTGTTATAACAGCTTAATGTGGCATTTAGAACTTAGGTATGTGTGAGGCACCTATAGGGAATCATGTAAGCCAGACATTCTCGGCAAGTTGAATATGACATTGGGCGTCAAGATCAAATTGCAAAAATTGCTATAACTTGCTGAATATGGCAATTGGAGCTCAGGTATGTTTGGGGCATCTATAGGAAACCATGTGTGCTGAACATTCTCAGTCAAATTTGATATTGGGCCTCAAGATCAAGGTTATATGACAAATATAGCCCATATTTGTTTAACATTGTGTGTAGAGCTTAGGTATGTATTGGGCATTAATAGCAAATCATGTATGCTGGTTGTTTTCAACATACTGGATTTGACCTTGGACAACAAGGTCCAGGTAATGACAAAACGGCCTAAAATTCCTTTAATGTTGGCTTTAGATCTTCGGTATGTATTGGATACTAATGAAAAATCATGTATGCTGATCAAACACACCATATTGGATTTGACTTTGGTCTTCAAGGTCATGTGACAAAATCAATATTTATTTCCTCGTTTAATAATGTCTTTAGAAATTAGTATGTATTAGGCACTAACCTATATATAATAAAAATTTTTACGGGCATTGTAACCACATGGTCAACCTTTTTTCACGATCAATTGCGGCAATAAAAACTGGTCAAAACCCATTTTTGGATGTTTGTTCCTATTAGCGTCATGGAATAGAAAGAATAATACTAATTAGACCCACTCGGTGGCAGTGTTGTGTAAAAAAAAAAAAATCATTGTCTGAAAGCGGAGCAAGAACCAGAAATGAATTGAGAAGATGGCGCACTTCACAAATTGACAGCAGACAACAGTGAATGTTCAGGTTAGAAGAAAATCTAATCGGATTTCATGATGTAGACTTCTTAAAAATTATATTTTTGCTGAATGGCAGAAATGTTGCTGTCTGTCACTCATGAAAAAGTGTGACTGCTCAGTCGAGTTGCCCGATAATGGTAACTAAAACCCCTTTCTCACTGAGCTGCGTTGGCCCGCGGAAGTGTGCGGATGAAACAGTTCTCTTCTTTCGCAGAGAAGAATTGATTCGAAGAACCGTGAATTGATTCGCAGTGGTACGGGACCATTCGCCATCACCGCCGAAATCCGGATGTCCGAGCTGGAGCTTTTTAACGGCAATATCGTGTAGACAACGTGTTGCTTTCGCAAGAATTCGTGTTGGCTTGCTGTTGAATCCACGGACTGATGCTAGTTACTTTTCTCCTGTTGGAGCTGTAACTGCCGGCAACCTTCAGGGCCCTTGGCATTCTAGTTTATTAGATATTTATAAAATTTTGGTTTGTCGCCTCGCAAGATCACGGCCAGAGTTAAATAGGTCTGTGCTGCGTTTCTGGAGTAGCGGTAGCTTCACGGTTTCTCCGCCGCCTCCATCGACGTGGTCTGCTCAAGTGACCGGTGTTTGGACATCACTTGACTCCCATTCGCGTGGAGTTTGAATTTAATTGGGCGCGATATCTGTATGCTGATATCCCGATCTAGGTGAGCATTTGTTGACATGTTAAGCTTAGTTATTTGTGTGGTGGGCTTACGGTAAGCTTGGGCGGTTCCGGCGGGTACCCGGTTCTACCCAGTTCCAAAATCGGGAACCGGCTCCGGGTATCGATATTTTTCAGAACCGGGTACCCGTAGAGGTGTCAGTTCCGATGGGTTACTGATTCCTACCGGGTACCCGCAGTAGAGTATTGAAACCAAAGCCTCATTAAAGCGGTTCCGATACCGAATTTAATTACCAGCGAGGTTGGACAGCCTCCGTCGCCTTGGCATAATTAGCTTACCTTAAATCAATTCCCGTGTACTTTGCCTAACTTGCAGTTAAGCCATTTATTCAGCCAACTGACTGATCAAAACCAAAATGTGGCCAATAATGATTAAGAAGTGAAAATGAGAAGCAGACAGACCTAACCAGGCTGCTGTGTTAGATTGAAAGTGTGTCAATAATCTGAATAAATAGCAGACCTCTGAATTCCACCTCTCGTAGAATTTTTACATGGCCTATCATGAAAAAGATTCCTTCACCCTATAATGCCCAGACACAGACATCATTATAGGAAAAATATGACCCAGTAATATTTTTGAAGTATTGAAGGGTAGTAATTAGATCCACTGTTCATCATTAGGTTTTGTGACAGATAAATATACATTGCTGAACAGAACTTCTTCTAATTCCAGGAGTATCATATCTGATACAGCCAAAAATCAGCACCCCTCCAGAACTCAACACTCGAAATTTCAAATTATTTATATGCTCTATCTATAGCTATCCCTTGACATGTATAAGATAAGTTTTTGTGTAATATTTACCTTGGAATGCCAAACTTCACTGCCAAAGTCCCAGGAAATTCATGAATTCCCATTCACATGGGAGCTACTACCTTGAAGTGAGTAACTAGGGGAGAGACTACTCCTGTAATCTCACTTCTTCCTTCCAGGTGGCAGCACTGTGTATCAGATATGATACAGTGAGTAGTCGTGGTTGTGTTGCACCTTACCAGGTGGGCATGGTCCTTCATTTGGTGTATCATGTATGATACGGGGGCATTATAGGGTTAAAAATAAACCATTTTAAGATGGCCTTGGTTTTTAAGCGTTTCAAAATACACAAAGTGGAAAAAATTTGTACAGCATATCGAACGTGAATGTGAGAAATTATTTTTGCATTGCACGCAATAGACAAATGCAGCGAAGACTTGGCAAACACATTCAGGCAAACGCAAATTTTGAGCATTGTTTATTTAATAATTGAACAAGATTTCAAATAAAGTAATTAATGGCTGTTTATTTTGGTTGCTTTTGAGCGTCTGAATAGCCTAAAGTGAAGGTGGAAAACATTTTGTTTAAGTGTATCGAACGTGACGTGTAGAAATTGTGATTGCATTAGCACGCAGCGCAACCAAATGAAAAACTAGAAATAATCTCGCAAACACATTCAGGTAAATTACGTGCTGAAAAAAGCAAAGTTAAGGTCTGCAAAATCATCATCTTCTACCCGACAATTGCTCTCACCCCCTTCCCATTTGCTTTGCTCAATTTGCAGTCAAACAGTTGATTCGCTCAATTAACGATTTAAATTGGTTGACAGTCTGATTTATTTGAATATGTTTTGTTTATTACATTTTGAAATTTAAATGACCATGAAACATGACAGATTTGCCTGAATCTGTTAGATTATTTCTTGTTTTACATTCTGCTGCGCTGCGTGCAAATGCGTTAACAATTTACGTGAAGTTCGATGCAACAAAATGTTTTCCACCTTCACTGTTGGCTATTAGACGCTCAAAAGTAACAAAATCAAGAGCTATGAATTATTTTATTTTAAATTAATCTTGTTAATTTCAGCCCTACGGGCTTGAACCCCTAATAATAAAAATAATAATTATAATAATAAATATAGCCGCAAGCAGCAATTCCGGGGTTCAAGCCAAGAAAGACCATTATTAGTTGAAAGGTTTAACAGCTTAATTAACAAGTGTTGCCACTAAATGTGGCCATGTCCCCCGCCTGGTGACGGGAATCGACTGGGGTCGGCATATCACAAAATTACACATTGAAGCCAAAATGAATAAAATCGGTCAAAGCATTCTCGAGATTTCGCGTTCACAACAAATGGGACGTGACGGACGGACGGCCGGGCGGATGGACTGATGGAGCTGAATACTGTGTCCCCCGGCCCTAATACACCTTGACCCCAAAGATGAATGGAAACTGTCAAACCGTTCTTGAAATATTGCGTTCACAACAAACAGGATGGGACGGACGGACAGCCAGACGGATGGAGCTGAATTCTATATCCCCCGCCCCTAATACAACTTGACACCAAAGATGAATGGAATCGGTCAAACCATTCTTGAGATATCATGTTAACAAGGTATTTGTAAGTGGTCACATGGTCGTAATGACCTTGAGAATAATGGCAAGGTCACGTAAATCGAGTGGGCTGTGAGCACTCCCTTAATACACCTTGACACCAAAGATGAATGGAATCGGTCAAACCGTTCTTGAGATATCACGCTCACAACAAACGGGACATGACTGATGGATGGACGGACGGACAGACGGACGGAGCTGAATACTATGTCCCCGCCCTAACACACCTTGACACCAAAGATGAATGGAATCGGTCGAACCGTTCTTGAGATATCATGTTGACAAGGAATTTGCAAGTGGTCAAATGGTCGTAATGACCTTGAGAATAATGGCAAGGGCACGTAAATCGAGTGGGCTGTGAGCACTCCTCTAATACACCTTGACACCGAAGATGAATGGAATCGGTCAAACCGTTCTTGAGATATCGCGTTCACAACAAACAGGACATGACGGCCGGACGGACGGAGCTGAATACTATGTCCCCCACCCCTAATACACCTTGACACCAAAGACGAATGGAATCGGTCGAATCGTTCTTGAGATATCGCGTTCAGAACAAATGGGACATGATGGACGGCCGGACGGAGCTGAATACTATGTCCCCCGCTCCGCTCGCTATCGTGGCGGCGGGGGACAAAAACCACTTCCAGAGTATGTTGCAGGTATTTATGTGGACCTATTTTGCCAGTGTAATGATTGGACCAACAACTTATGATGTATAGTCTGATTTGTGTTTTACCACGCTGCTTTGTTTTGCATTTATAGTGCCCCCTATCAGTCAATTTGAATGAAATTTTCAGAGTATGTTTCAAGTACTTATATGAATATATCCTGTGAGTTTTATGGCTATAGGACAAACAATTGCTGATTTGTAGTCTGATTTTTGTTATACCATGCTGCTTTGTTTTGCAGTTATAGCGCCCCCTATCAGTCAATTTGAATGAAATTTTCTGGGTATGTTTCAGGTTCTTATATGAATATATCCTGTGAGTTTTATGGCTATGGGACAAACAATTGCTGATTTATAGTCTGATTTGCTTTATAGCGCCCCCTATGGGTCGATTTGCATATACCTGTTAAGGTATGTTCCTGGTACTTATATGGACATATTCTGCAAGTTCTGTGATGATTGGCCCAGTGGTTGTTGAATTTTGTCCATTTATGTGCTAAGCCACGCCCCTGCTGAAGTTCATTGGTCAATA
Source organism: Gymnothorax javanicus (assembly GCA_029692085.1). Classification (NCBI taxonomy): domain Eukaryota; kingdom Metazoa; phylum Chordata; class Actinopteri; order Anguilliformes; family Muraenidae; genus Gymnothorax; species Gymnothorax javanicus. The sequence goes on along the minus strand of CM056202.1, from coordinate 59,905,305 downwards.
TCTTGGAAACAAAATGAGATTTCAACAAGGTTTTTGCAATCTTTGACAAGCTTGGTCCACTGATGATCCACAGCAAATTTCGAAGGAATCGGACCTACGGCCTAGGAGGAGATGTCAAAAATGTGTTTTTCAAAAAATTCAAAATTCCGCAAAATCAAATATGGTGGACCTTAGAGGTCCTTATGGGAAAGTTGTAGAGATTGGACCAAGGAATGTCTGTACCAAGTTTCGTGTAAATCGGACTTACAGCGTAGGAGTTATGACCTTTAACCCTTTAAGGCCTAATGCAAAAATCCCAGCAGAGAATCATGCTGCCATGTTTACCATAGTAACCTGTTTTTGGGCTGAAGCACAGCTTCTCAGCTTTCAGGAACAGTTGGAATTTTTTCTTATTGCGCAAAACTTACAGTAATTACGGTACTTTCAAAATTACGCGCATATCTTTGTCGGCAACGACGCGTTCTTAAAATGCGCACATGCTGTCCCGGTTTAAATGGGTTAAAGTGAAAACCTGTTTTTCTTGAATTATAGCGCCACCATCAGGCCGATTGAGATAAAAATGCCTTGGTCAGCATTTACACACAACTTCCAACCAATGTACAAAATTTCAGGTCTCTACCATTTACCATCTCATGGGAATTTGCAAAAACATTTCTGAAGAAGAAAAGAAATAATAATAATAATAATAATAAACCAGCACAAAAACAATAGGGTTCCAGCCCTACGGGCTTGAACCCCTAATAATAATAAACCAGCACAAAAACAATAGGGTTTCAGCCCTATGGGCTTGAACCCCTAATAATAATAAACCAGCACAAAAACAAGAGGGTTTCAGCCCTACGGACTTGAACCCCTAATAGAAATAAACCAGCGCAAAAACAATAGGGTTTCAGCCCTACGGCCTTGAACCCCTAATAAACCAGCACAAATACAATAGGGTTTCAGCCCTACGGGCTTGAACCCCTAATAATAATAAACCAGCACAAAAACAATAGGGTTTCAGCCCTACGGGCTTGAACCCCTAATAATAATCGCAATAAAACAGCACAAAAACAATAGGGTTTTAGCCCTACGGACTTTAACCCCTAAAAACAATAAAAACAACAAATGTTGATGGAAAAACTCTAGACATCTTTCATGATTGATTAAATTGTTGTGAACTGGAACATTAAAAAAATGCTCATCAGGGAGTGTAAATGGAGACATTTCACAACTTAAATTCCAGGAGCTTCTGGGTGCGCTGCCCGTGGACCCATCTTTAGTTATTTAGGAATTCAAGGTAAAAATATGGTATTGTTACATAACTGGCCATGTGCCCAAATTAGGATGTGAAAATATGCAATTTTTTGAAAATTTCAAACTCAAGCAAAATTATAAAAATTGTTCTGGCTCTACCAATGTATAGATAAATGTGGTTGTCCTCTCGATGTGACCCAATATGTCAAAAATTACAGAAAAAAATTCATTGCTTTATCTAGCATACCCTTTGAGTTATTAGAGCTCAACGGAGGCAGTGATTTTTAACGTTATTGATTTTCGGCCATTTTTATGGCCTTGTGAGAAGAAAAGGGTTGGCTACAAGCTACAGCAAATCTGACAGCATTTTCATAATCTACAGAAAAAGTTGGCCCGAGACACTTGATTTCAAAGCTGTACATTGGAAACACTTGGGGATATTCTTGCTTGAAGTTGCACCGAGAGGCAAGTTTGGTCAAATGGAAAAAATCAAAATTTCCAGGGGCTGTAACTTCAAAGCTATTTGAGATGCAGAGCTAATCTTTTGCGTTCCTGTACGCTGTATTGTTGTCCTGTGAACAACTATACCTGTGTCTGCTACTCTTTTTTTTTTTTTTTTTTTTTGCAGCTCTTCTGCAGTGTTGTTTGGGTTCTTCTGAGCATTTCTCACCAGATCTCGGGCCATTCTATCTGAAATTTTTCTTGGTCTTCCAGATCTTGCCTTGGCTTCAATTGTTCCATTTATTTTCCATTTTCTTACGATGTTTCTGACAGTAGAAAAGGGTAGTCTGAAATGTTGTGAGAGTTTTTTGTAGCCCTCTCCTTGTTGGTGGAAGTGAATTATCTTGATTTGACATCCTTGGACAACTGTTTAGAGGAACACGTTTTTTTAACACCAGACACAACAGCCACCACAGTCAGATACTTTAGAAGGCATGGAGTTACTTCAGAATATATAGTTCAACCCTGGAATTATATTCACCTGACTCATTGAAGCCCTAATGAGTAAATCAACTGTGTGTGGGCCTTAGTAATCATCTTCTTAAAAGGTAACAAGGAATAATCCAAAAGGGTTCCCAAACTTTTGCACAGGGCCCTTTTTCCTTTCTTATCATTTAAAAACTCAGAAAAATTAAAATAAAAAGAAACCTTACTTTTAAATTTGCAGAAAGGTGTCATTTTTAACTTTGTAGCATTTAGTGCTCAGGTTTGCTTTCAATCACTTGGAGATTAATTGTAACAGACATCTGAACCAGGAGTGCCCAAATTTTTGCACCCCACTGTAAGTTGATAAAGCATTCAGAAGTTTAATGAAGTTGTATAAAGTCCATAACTTGTTCATTGTTGTGTACTATCTCATGAAATTACCTTTACTTTTTAGCAAGATGTAGTGTGTGTAGAGAATGCATGGTGTACCTCCTTTGGCATGCGAAAAAAAATTTCTCAACTTATCTTGTGTTCCCAAAATTCAAATTTGCTTTGTTTGGTCATCACTCTTGACATATTACCAATCATAACATGCATTTGAAACAATTAAATATTCAGACAAATAGGAAGACCGGTATACACCACATTGTTCACTAGGCGTGAGTAAACCGCTAGGCACCATCTACCAGTTGTAGGAGCTGGGCAGCTGTTCTATAAATGCCCATAGCATTTTGTACTCCGTTACCTACCGCGTGCCCAAAGAGAGCGTGTGAGTGCACTGCTATGCACATCCTGTGGTACAGCATGGCTAGGGTTTGGCCCTCAAAGCTCAGGGGATGAGATCTCCATCTAGTTCACTCGATTCTACTTAACCCTTTAACTGCCTGCTCCCTTTTGGTCAAGCACAGTTTGAGTCGCTGTATTAAATTGAAAGATCTGTTGAACTTAGCCTGATGAAGCCTTCTCCAATAAGGGTCATTCCATGTCAAATCATCATATTTTCAAAACATCTTTCACCATGTAGTCATAGATTGCTTCCATATTTTCACATTAGATAAATATGTATTAGTGATGAACAAATCCGAAATTTCAGCTCATTCGGACCAAAATGAATTTTTGGTGAATTATTTTCTAAGGGTACTGTTCCTCGGTTTTTTTGTCAATTGACATTTTTCTTGTAACATGGCATAACTTTTTTTATTATTACACCTATAGCTTTGGAACTTTGCATCTAAGCTAATGTTATACTGCTTAATAAGAAAATCCAGTCCAGTTTACTTTATCTTTCTTGGTTGTGGAGCTATGAGGACACTAGAAGTGCCTTTTGTTCAGGGAGTTCCATGTTTAGGTCCCCAAAGCACCCCCAATATAAACCCGAGCATAGGCTCTCTGGAATTTTTTCCATTCATTTGTGTGTGCTGAGTATAAATCAGGCTGAATTCACCATGAATTCATCACCAACTGCAGTCAGTACCTTGCCAAATGTGGAAAAAAAAGCAAAAATGCCACCTATTCAAACCCCCGTATCTCCAGGGGCACACCTTGGATTTTCTTCTATTTTTTTTTAACTGATTCCTCTATTATAGTAGAAAGACTACTCCAAAAATTGTTGATGTGTTTTGACCAATATAAATTTTGCATGTGTCTGAACAGGGGTGGGGTGGTCTCGAGAATGGCGTGGCACTTTCAGCTTAGTCTGAGCTAGGGATAATCTTTGTTTCAGACATGGATTCTGGGGCAGTGTTGGCAGGAAGCTGGGATAGGAGGATGGAGTCTGGGTGTGGAGTGGGATAGCAATTTATTAGTGCGTGGGTGACATGTAATCATGCGTTGGTGGTATTTGGTTGTTCAAGGATGGGGTTATTGGGTCTTGGATTTTGTTATTCTTGTGCAGCGGGATGGTTTGATCTTTCTCTCTCTCTTCCTGTTTGGGGGACACAGCATGTTCCAGCTCCCAGTGAACAACCTGAACAGCTTGAGGAAGGCCAGGAAGAATGTGAAGAAAGCGCTGGGGGATATTGGTTTGGAATACTGTCTGGACCATGCTAAGGTAGGACCATCTTCTCAAGCCTGTGCCAGAAGGGTTCACAGGTTCAAATCCTGAGGAATGTTTCTGGACTGCAGTCCTACAGCTGTCATTCATATGATGTGCTGGGCCGTTGAGCCATTAACTTGTTGTGGAGCCCGGCTAGGTTAGCCTAAACAAATTGTTTTATTAGGTCATTGATGATTGATGTGCTCTCTTTTAATGTGCTGGTAAATGGCTGCATATCATTTATGTGACTTTGTTTCTGTGTCCATTCTCATACTCCTACAGGACTTGAAAGAGTTTGGCCCCAATGAATTTTATGTAAAGAACACCACCTGGGAGGATGTGTGCATGTGGGAACCATCATCCACAAAGTCACAAGTGAGATGCAGGCGCAGACTGGATTTTAATCAAAAGTAGTATGAGGTTAAAGTACTGGTGTTATAAAGATCTTTACTTTGAAAGCATTGGCATCTGTTTTCCTTGTGTATTTTCAGTTGGAGGGACCAGTAGTAATTGGACGGCTCTGCATTGCGTAAATGGAAATGATTACATTTAGAAACTGGTTGGAAAACCTTTACATTTGAGTGCCTGAAGTTTGTGGCCTGTTGACATCACCAGGTGATGGGCATCATTATGTTGGAACGCTGGAAGACTCTGGACTAATGCATTTCTGTGTGTTTCAGGACTACCGCTCCAAGCCTTTCTGCTGCACCAACTGTACCTTCTCGTCCAGGGTCTTCTCAGCATATCTTAGCCACTTCCGCAACGTGCACGGCAATGACTATAAGAGCCACATCCTGCTTAACTGCCACTTCTGCACCTACAATGGTAACAAGAATGCCTTGGAGGTGCACGTGAAGCTCTTCCACACAAGCAACAATGTGCTGAGACAGGGTGTGGACAAACAGGCCATGAAAGACGTGGGTATCAGCTGCCAGGCCCGCCCTTTGGAGGGGGCGGAGCAAGCAGTGTACTATTGCAAAAAGTGCACGTACCGTGACCCACTGTATAACATTGTGCGCAAGCACATCTACCGTGAGCACTTCCAGCACGTTGCCGCGCCCTACATTGGCCGGGGCCCCCCCGACAGGTCTGCCTACGGAGAGGCGAAGCCAGCGGTGGTCTCTGGGCGGTCCAATGCCCTGCACTGCAAGCGATGCCTGTTTGTTCCACGGATGATAGAGGGGCTGATTCAGCATGTGATTGAGGACCATGAGCGCATTGGCTACCAGGTCACAGCCATGATTGGACATGCCATGATGGGCCGCCTCACTCCATCACCACTGATCTCCTCCAGAACCACAGCAGTGGGGGCAGAGAAGAGAAGTGTAGTGGCAGTGGGAGAGGGGCAGACGGGCGTGACGACTGTGCGTAACTCGACACCACAGCAGACGAACCGCGTTGTGCCAATTGGGGCAGGGAATAAGTCTGGTATTTTTGCTTTGAAGGGCGGGGCTCTTCAGCCCCTCTCTACCCCACCGCAGGTACGCATCACACTGCCAGGCACCGCCCAGGTCTCCACTCCTCTCACTGCTAAGAAGTTCTATCAGGTGGATGCAGGCGCTGGTGCACGACGTGGTCTGGGAGCTTCTGTGTCCTCCTCGTCCTTGTTCTCTGCTTCCTCGCTGCCTTATCGGGGGCAGCCCAAAAGGGTCGGAGGGCCACCAGTGAATACTGCTCACACTCAGAAGTGGAAGATCTGCACCATCTGCAATGAACTCTTCCCAGAGAACGTATATAGCGCACACTTTGAGAAGGCCCACAAGGCGCAGAAAGTGCGGGCGGTTGCCAGCTATATTATGAAGATTCATAACTTCACCAGCAAGTGTCTGTTCTGCAACCGCTACCTGCCCAGTGACACCTTGCTCAACCACATGCTGATCCATGGCCTGACCTGCCCCACCTGCCTCTCCACATTCAATGAGGTGGAGCGGCTGGTGGCCCACGCCCGTCAGGTCCACTCAGGCGAGGCGTCCACTGTGGATTCCCGCACTGACACCCCACTGACCTTTGACCTTACGCTGCAGCAAGGAGAGCCCAAGAATGTGCAGCTGGTGGTCACCACATATTGCAACAAAGTGCGCAATTCTCCTCAGGACCTAGCTGCCGTCCATGCCCAGAACAGTGTTACTGCAGACAAGAGGGTACCACTTAAAGGAGAGACGGGCCAGGAAACTGGGGCGGTATCCAAGGGGATGCCCCAAAAGATGGATATGGGGAAGACTCTATGCCCTCTTTGCTTCACTGTCCTCAAGGGGCCCATCTCAGACTCGCTGGCCCAGCACCTGCGCTTGAGGCACCAGGTGATTCAGACAGTGCACCCTGTTGAGAGGAAGCTCACCTACAAATGCATTCACTGCCTGGGTGTCTACACCAGCAACATGACTGCTTCCACCATCACCTTGCACCTGGTGCACTGCCGAGGAGTGGGCAGAGCTCCAAACAGCTTGGACATGCCCTTCCTCTCCACCACCCTGCCCACACATGAGCGTGACCCAATCCCTGACCCAACCTTGACCAAGAGGCGGAAGACTGAGGAGCACAGGGTAAGGGAGGCAGAGGAGCCTGTAGCCTTGGCGCTGGACCCCCAGAGGCGGCAGGGGGATTCATACGAAGAGGGAAAGGCCTTCCTCACCCGCTATTTCCAGCGGCAGCCGTATCCTTCTCTGCGTGAGGTGGAGAGGCTGGCCTCAGCATTGCGGCTGTGGAAGTCAGATGTGGCCAGCTACTTCACTAACCGCCGGCGAGCATGCATGCAGGACTGTCGTGCCAGGAAGCCCATGGTGTTGCTTGGCTTCAACATGCGTCAGATGAGCCAAATGCGCCACAACATGAGCTTCCATCCAGTCTACCTCTACCGCGGCCAGAAGGTGCGTGAGAGCCAGCACTGTGAGTCTGCTCTCAGCCAGCAGGGGAAGCCAAAGCCCAGTGAGCCCATCAGCCCTGATGCAGTGCGTTCAGGGAACTACACAGAGCCCATTGTGCTGGATGAGGAGAGTGGATCGGAGGGGGAAGGGGAGAGGGGAAATGGAGGTGAGAACACTGCTGACAGCAGGACTTGCAAAAGAGACGTCATTAATGCTGGAGCAGAGGAGGTGGTAGGTGTGGCCAATAGCTTGGGTTCAGATGACTCTTCCTGGCAGGGGGGTGAGAATAGATACAGAGAAGAGGACATTGGCAGTTTTAACAGGCTGGATTTGGGACTGGTTAAGTCTACTGTTGGCGTGATAGAGCCGGACGCCGCCCTATGTTTGAGTCCCCAACAGACATGAAACATGCATTTGAGCCTGTTACGGACTCCCAGAGCCTCCTTACATCACACTGGCCAGGGGGAGGAGTTGGGGGGAAAACAGTCCATGATAGTACGGTGATCCTAGCAGTCATACTGCCTTTCATTGGTCATATTGGAGCTTACATGGCAAAGGAAATCAGTGTCTCTGAATCTGCTTAAGATGCAAAAATAAAAAAAAAAACAGAAAGCTGTGCCTTCTGTTTCCATTTACATTTTCTCTTTGATCCTTTTATTTTTACTTTAATGTTAATTCTACCATCTCATTGTTTAAAGGTACTTGCTCAATAAAGTTTAAGATGCAAAAGCCTCTTTCATATTGCCCCACACAATTATGTATATGTGTGTGTGTATATATATATATATATATATATATATATATATATATATATATATATATATATATATATACATGTAAACTATTGGAATATGAAGAGACATGGTCTTTTCCAGTTGCATTTCCCTTGTTTGCACTCCAGTGCAAAAGTGGATTCCTATGAGTAAACAATGCTGTTGCGTCTTGTCTGTTTTTTTTTTTTTTTTTTTTTTTTTTAATAATCAAGACTACAGTATGTTACAAAATTATTGGTCAGCACGTGTAAACTGAGGTGTCAACAACCATTTTGTCCTTTCTCATTTTGTTTATTTTTGCTATAGGAAAGTAGTTTTCAGGATGATTTCTCATGTATACGCAGTGCATCCCAGGGCTGAGTTTGAGGTTTACTGTTGCACAGCGAAGTCCTCGTGCTGTGCTTGGTTCAAGACTGTTGTGACTTGGTTCAGTTACAGTTATTCCGATGGTCCTCAGTACTTGATCAATATGAATAGTTTTTGACATTAAATTTGATTGATGTAAAATACCAAATATTTAAAGTTTTTAAAATAATATTTAAAACCTGTGCTTAACCCTTAGAACATTGATCTATAATGAGTCACAAAAGTATTTATGTATTTGGAAAATGTTTTAAAAATTTCTTTCCTTAAGCAGTTGTGAACAATAAAACTTGCACATTGCGCATTGCTTTGGTCCTCATGTCAGGTATCTTGTTTGAGACCATGCTGATCAGACATACCAGTGCAGTCGTAACTACGAGTGGTCACTCCGACCTCTGTAGCAACCCATACCTCAATTGGAGTTTGCCATTTGAAAACTGGACTTTGGCCACAAATGTGCATGCCAGGCACTACTTTGAAGGTTCATAACAGACATTTCCTGGTGATAACTGTGCTCTTGTTAGCACATTTTGTAAATCATATACTTCTGTCAGTATTAACTCTCAGATAATTTGGTATTTATATACTCAACAAAAAAAGTCAAGGGACACTTTTTTAGCCCGAGAATGTGAAATGTACAAACTAAATGTAAATCCCAGGTGTTGTTTCTGTCATTGGTGTTAAGCCAAGACACAAATTGCATCAAAACATTTGATCAGAAGACTTAATTACCCCAAAATGGTGTGAACGGGGAAGATGAGAATCACACCAAGTTCTGACCATTAAATCAAAATGTCAAATAATGTCAAGTCATTTCAAAATCTTGTGTAAAAACCATGTGTACTCACCACAGCTTGGCAGCCTTTTGGTAAGCTCAGAACGAGAAAATGATACTGAAAAGATTCAGTGGTCCTTAACTTTTTTTTTGTTGAGTGTATGTTTTGCCAGTACATGAGCAATCAGGCATAATTTATGCGGTACGATTTGGAATAAAACTAAAGTAGTTGGAACTATTTTCTCCTCAGTTTGAATCGTGCAACTTGCCTGTACATCTGTAACGTACGATTTGATTGGTGAGGTAATATTCTTTTCACAGCGTCCTAGTATCCAAGTCGATGTTCACGGTCGCGGAACGATACGGAAATGTGCCACGATGTTCCGGTTGACACCAGCGCAGCGTTTGCTAAGTCTACTTCCTGATTGTCTATGAACTTCTAAAACAAACATCTTTTGCATATTTTGGTTCAGCTTGTCCATCTTCAAGGCAAAACTTGAATTTTCCTACTCATTCTCAGATTTATTCCTGCATTAACAGGTTTTTGTGCAGTGTTGCTATGCTTACTGACCTTGATGCGGTGAGGGGCTCTGCCATTCCAGGATGACTCACAGTAGAGCCAATTGACCTCCATGTTGTAAAGAGGTAGTTGAGGAGGTTTGGATATGAGATACGGAAGTCTCTTGGGCAGCTCCTGTGCAGACACTTCTCTTGGAAGGAAACTGGCAGACCCAGGTCAAAGTGGACGGCTTGTGTTTTCCAACTGGCCTGTGATCCCATTGTACAAGTTGGGTTGTTCCTTGAGAGGGGGATATTGCTGCCTCTGCCATGTTCCCAGTGCAACTGTGATGGACCAAGTGTTTGACTGGATGGATAGATCCTTGACAAAAAAAAAAATTTTTTTTTTTTTGCTATATTGCTTATTTTCAACACTGACCTGCAGGAGTTCTCTTGTTCATGCTGTTAGTGTTAAATATTTAAAAAAAAATGTTTTTGAATTCTGATTGGAATTCAGAAAACCAAAACCATGTGCTTCAGAGCACTGATCAGGCAATCTAGCGTTAGGGTATTTTGGGTAAAGCTCCATATTTGTGTCCCCACACACACAGACACTACCTCTAGAGAGTCAAAATATTAATTTTGGTAGAAGCTTTGGTCTATGTTCCAAGTTTGAAGAAAGTTATATTTCAAAGGAAAGCGTAATGTTCCATTTGTATTCAGTGTTGGGCTCAAAGTCCTGGGGTGCGTTTCCCAAAAGCGAGATGCTAACTTTGTTTGCAACTTACATGGTTCGTCCATTTACCGTCAGTGGGTCTGATGATGTAAGTTGGCATCTGCGATTTCGGGAAACGCACCCCCGATTGATCTGCACTATTTAACTTTAATTCTGAAGTATTACATTTTTATTGCCCCAGCATTAACCCTCTGTTAACCAAGTACCTTTCCAACTGTGTAAAAATCATTGCCCTAGGCAAATATGTTGATTATGGGCCAATATTTGGAAAAATGGAAAAAAAAAAAAAAAAATTCGACCCTTTGGCCCACCTTTCCAAAATGTAGCAGATCTGCTACATTGGGTAATAATGCGAGTGGGAAAAATTAAAGTGACAGACCATTCAAGTTATTCTCAAATGTTTATTTGGCAAAGAGAAACAAAACCAGCAGGGTGTCCAGGCTGTTAACCCTTTCACTTTATGTAGCAGATATGCTACGGTGGTTAATAGAGGGTTAAAAGCAGGGGGTATAGCTATCACTCTGTGTACGTATGTTCTTGTCTGCAGAATAACTTTGGAACTGTTGGATATTTTCCTAAAAAACTTGGCATGCACATCAACCATGAGATGAGGTAATGCCTTTTTTCATTTGGAATTTTTATATCGATTGACCCGAAGGTGGTGCTTTAACAACTAAATTTACATTTTGGCCCAGAACTTGGGGACCATGTCTCAGGAGCAATTTTTTTATGAATTCTGCAGAACCGCAGAAATTTGCATATGGGGTCATTCCATGTCAACTCTGCCGCCCGTGTACATGACACCTCTCAGATTTTGCTCAAATTTTGTCCAAAACTACTTTTATGGTACCCAACAAAAGAATCCCAAGTTTCGTGTCCATATCTCTATGGTTTTCGTGTGACGCCCTCTCGAAATTTGAGTGCCATGCCCCTTTTTTCCTTATGTGAATTGGTCATCGCATTTTGTAGCATTTTGGAAGGACTATAACTTCTCACGTAAGAGAGATAGGAAGCTGAAATTTGATGTCCTGGTGTATTCTAGCTTGTGTCAGGATTCTGCAGTCAGAATCACCATGAGACATCAGAGGGGTGAGAGGAGGGCCCCCAAAATCCTAATATTTTCAAGCGGCAAGTGATTTTTCTCTTTTTGGGGGTCCCTAGGATTCAGTTCAGTGAATGTTACTGTTGGGAATGTTCTCCTATTTGGGAACTTTCCCATCACCAAAGTAAGTTTTAAGATAATAACAGCATTGGTGGGGGACCAGTGGGAGGTCTGAAAACCACTTTGGGCCAAAATGACCCTTTCAGACCCCCAGATGACCCCGTGGGCTGAGGTTGATGGTAATGACATCATACAAATATAATAATATACATGATGAAACATTCATATAATCAAATAAAAACTTTGATTATCAACCCCCTTCTATATGAGCATACTTCATGAAAAAAGGCACTCTGAGACCCTTTTTAGGCAGAAATTTCCAAGTCTGGAAACTAGGTCAAACAGGATTACATGGGAAGAGTTGACCAAACTGTCTAAAATCAGTTATAATTACATTAATACAGGTGTTCATCAATGAAAACTGGGGGTAAGAATCCAAAATTATGTAAAAAAGAATTTAAACCCCTTGTACACCATAACTTGTCCATGATCTAATGTGGGTCCTTCCAAAATGCTACAAAAGGGAATGGTCAATTCACATTAGTCAAAAAAGGGGCGTGGCACCCAAATTTCAAGAGGGCGCCACACGAAAACCTTTGACACGAAACTTGGGATTCTTTTGTTAGTCCAAAAATACTTTATGGTACCAAAGTTTTAGCAAATCCGAGAGGTGTCATGTATAAGGCACCTCAATATTGACTGTTTTGACATGGAAAGAATCAGGGAGGGTTAGCTTATTTTAAAATATACAGTACCTATATATATATACACAACCCCAATTCTGAAATAGTTGGGGCAAAGTGTAAGTTGTGAATAAAATCAAAATGCAATGACTTTCAAATCACACCAATCAGTATTTTATTCACGATAAAACAGAGATAACATAGCAAATGTTGACACTGAGAAATTTTACAATTTCATCCACAAAATGAGCTCATTTCAAATTTGATGGCTGCTACAGGTCTCAAAAAAGTTGGGACAGGGTCCTGTTTACCATGGTGTAGCATCCCTTCTTTTTAACACAGAACAGAGGTGTCTGGGCATTGAGGAGACAAGTTTCTTGAGTTTAGCCATTGGAATTTGATCCCACTTTTGTTTAATACAGGCTTCCAGCTGCTAGAGAGTTTTGGGTCTCCTTTGATGGACTTTTCGTTTAATCATTCGCCAAATGTTGTCAACTGGTGAAAGATCAGGACTGCACGCAGGCCAGTTCGGCACACAGACCCTTCTACTACGAAGCCATGCTGTTGTAATAGCTGCAGTATGTGGTTTTGCATTGTCCTGCTGAAATACACAAGGCCTTCGCTGGAATAGATGTCATCTGGAGGGGAGCATATGCTGCTCTAAAACCTTTATATCCCTTTCAGCATTCATGGTGCTTTTTAAAACATGCAAGTGTCCCACACCATATGCACTACTGCATCCCCATACCATCAGAGATGCTGGCTTTTGAACAGAATGCTGATAACAGGAGGGGTGGTCTTTCTCCTCTTTAGCCCGGAGGACACGACGCCTATGATTTCCAACAAGAATGTCAAATTTGGGCTCGTCTGACCACAGGACACTTTGCCACTTTGCTACAGTCCATTTTAAATGAGCCTTGGCCCACAGAACATGGCGGCGTTTCTGGATCATGCTCGACAATGGCTTCCTTTTTGCATGATAGAGTTTTAGGTGGCATCTATGGTGGCACGGTGGACTGTGTTTACAGACACTGGTTTCTTGAAGTATTCCTGGGCCCATTTAGTAATGTCAATGACAGAATCATGCCGGTGAGTGATGCAGTGGCGTCTGAGGGCCCGAAGATCACGGGCATCAAGTAAAGGTCTTCGGCCTTGTCCCTTACGCGGAGATTTTTCCAGTTTCTGTGAATCTTTTGATGATGTTATGCACTGTCAATGATGAGACCTTCAAAGCCTTGCAATTTGACGTTGAGGAACATTGTTTTTAAAGTATTCCACAATTTTTTTTTACGCAAGCCTTCACAGGTTGGAGAGCCTCTGCCCATCTTTACTTTTGAGAGACTCAGCCTCTAAGACTTTTATAGCCAATCATGTTACACACCTGATGCCAGTTAACTTAATTACTTGCTAAGTGTTCTTTCAGCTGATTCTCTTATATATTAATTGCTTTTTCAGCCCTTTTTTTGCCAGTGTCCCAACTTTTTTTTGAGACCTGTTGCAGCCAGAAAATTTGAAATAAGCTCATTTTGTGGATAAAAATGTAAAATGTATCAGTTTCAACGTTTAAAATGTAGTCTATGTTCTATTGTAAATTACATATTGGCTCGTGATCTGAAAGTCATTTCATTTTGATTTCATTCACAATTTACACTTTGTCCCAACTATTTCAGAATTGGGGTTGTGTGTATATATATATATATATATATATATATATATATATATATATATTTGGCTGTGAGTGTCAGTTGGTTAGTCTGTACTCTTAGGTGGCCAATTTATGTGGGACAATGATTCTTCGTGCTCGCTGAACCCCTCTTGCAATTTGAGCCTCATGAATCTTGGCATTGTCATCCTGGACTATGCCTGTGGCGTCAGGTGTTTAAAAAAAATCCATCGATGGGATAACCTGGCCATTCAGTACATTCAGAAAGTCTGGTGATTTAATTTTTTTGCTGTATAATGTTGCTGAGCCAAGACCTGCCTAACTGAAGCAACTCCTGATCATAAACTGCCTCGAGAGGCTTGTGCAGTGGGCACTATGCATGATGGGTGCATCACTTCATGGACTTCATTTCTCACCCTGATACACCCATAGCGTCATGCACAGTACATCAGGACTCTTCTGACCACATAACTTTTTGCACTACACCACAGTGCAATCTTTATGCTCTCTAGAAAATTGACGTTATTTTTTTTTTCCCCAGTTAGCCTGACTAACAAGCGGCTTTCTTGTGGCCACACAGCTGTTAAGTCCCAATCCTGCTAGTTCTTGTCACATTGTGCATGTGGAAATTTTAATATCTACTCAATTAAACATAACCATGAGTTTATCAGTCAATTTTTTACGACGAGACTTCACCAAGTGTTCTTGTGATCTCCAATCACGAGCATCCATAATTTTTTTCAGACCCATTTCTTCTACAAAGTATAGGGTTTGCATTTATCCATCCAGATTTTAATATTGTGTTGGACAATTCTCAACCCGATTCCAGTAATTTTGCCACTCTCTGTAGTTGTTTTCTTTGATTGGTACAAGCCAGTAATTTACCCCTCTTGACACACTGGAACAAGTTTACTACAGCCATGGGTTACATCTTCTGACATGGTTGTATTAGAAATGAGAAGATACAATCTGTGCCAGTCACGGTTAAAAGAATTGTTGCTAGCTGAAACACAGTTATCACTGCAAGAATGATGCAATCATACGCTCTTAAGTATTTGCTTATTTAAATCCAAACAGGGACGTTTTTATGGCTGGGCAGTGTATATGCCAATCAGTCGTAACATACATTATGACCATGTGCCTAATATTGTGTAGATCCCCCTTCTGCCCCCAAAACAGCCCTGACCCATCAAGGCATGGGCTCCACTTGGCCTCTGATGATGTGATGTGGTATCTGTGTCGGAAGCAGGGAAAATGGGCAAGCGTAAAGATGTGATCGACTTTGATTAGGGTCAAATTGTGATGGCTGGACGAGTGGGTCAGAGCGTCTCTGGAAGTGCAGCTCTTGCAGGGTGTTCCCAGTCTGCACTGGACAATTGCCTACCAAAAGTGGTCCAAGGCAGAAAAAAACCAGTTAACCATTAAAAGGTTCATGGCTGGCCAAGGCTCATTGAAGAAGAACAAGAAGAAGAAACTTTATTTATATAGCACTTTTCACGGACAAAAGTTACAAAGTGCTTTACAAGTTTAAAAGCAATAACAATAAAAAGCAATACAATACAATTGCATAAAAACAATGAATGGTAAAAACAACAACTAGTAAAAGCAATAAAAATAACGATAAAATACAGCAACAATTTTAAGAGCAAAGAATAGTTAAGTAACTTGTTGGCACCTGGTCTTCTACTTATCTAAATGCTTGTCTGAACATGTATGTTTTCAGTAGACCTTTGAAAATGTCCACAGAGTCAGCAGGTCATACTGATTGGGGCAGAGCATTCCACATCTTAGGTGCTAATGCTTCAAAAGCTCGTTTGCCACGAGTTTTGAGTCAGGTGCGGGGAACAGACAAAAAACCTAATTCTTTTGATCTAAGGAAGCGAGCTGGTATATACGGATGAAGCAGATCAGCTATATATTTAGGAGCCTGTTCATGTAGAGCTTTGTAAGTGATTGTCAGGATTTTGTATCTGACTCTAAACATTTCTGGAAGCCAATGGTGTGATTTTAATATTGGGGTCACATGTGATCTTTTATTAGTCTTCGTAAGCAGTCTGGCAGCAGCATTGTGGACTGACTGTGGACTGCGAAAAGTGGACACATTCAGCGATGAAAAAGAATGTTACAATAGTCAATGCATGATGAGATGAAGGCATGAATAATCATCTCCAATTCAGCCATTGAAACTAGAGATCTGAGCTTGCCAATATTCCTAAGGCGGAAGAAGCATGATCTGGACAGCTGCTAATATGTGTGTCAAATGACAGACCGAGGTCAAAAATCACACCTAAGTTCCGTAGACTGCAGTAAACTGCTGAAGTGAGAGATCTATGGTTTTGGAGAACCTGTGGAGCAAATTTATCAGCAGCAACGATCAGAACCTCTGTCTTATCTGGGTTTAGCTGTAGGTAGTTTTGTGCTGCCCAGGCATTTAACACATTGAGACAGTCAAAAAGTTTTTGGAGCACAGAAACCTCACTATTATCGGCTCGGGGGGGGGGGTTGTGCACATCTCTCTCTCTCCTTTGGAGCCAACTCTTGCATCGAGCTACATTTCTTGATATGGCTGTTGTCAGTGATCTTTTGAGAGCTGATCATGAAGGGATTGGGGAACTTCATCTTGATGCTGTTCAACAGGCTCTATCCTTGTTTGTGGCATTTGACTCCACAAACTACATGCGATGGTGTTCAGTCTATCTCGAAGACAGTGACGTGCCGTCGGAGGTCAGTTAGGGGAGGCAGAATCCTCACCGTTAAACAAACGATAACTCTATTAGTTTGCTTGATTAGCAATCTGAGGATTGATTAATTTACAAGACTAAACGGCAGTATGGCGTGCCAGTTCCATCCACGACATTATTGCTGAGTGCATTGAACTTAAAGTGCCCACGAGACAGCAAGTTTATTCATATTTGCTTAGAGGAAGGTAACGCAATGACATTAAGAAATATTAAAACCTTTCTTATGCGGTGTTCAATGTGTGGTCAATATGTTTACAACAATATTTCCTCCCTTAAACACGTACTTTTTAATGCCATTTTTTAAAAATAGGGAGTTTATTTTCAGTCTTCTTTCATAATCCGATAAACAAAAGATCAAAACCATACACGGAATTACCGAGAGAGTTGAGATTTTTTCCTAATTAATTATTAAGATTTACTTCCTTGCAGTCTCAAAGCATAAAGGTGAATTAATCATTTTGTCACTATCACCTCTTAATCATTACAGGCTTAATTGACCAGAAAAAAAGGTCAAATTGATTGATTGACAATCAGGCATAGTACATGGAAACAGGTTGACAAAATCTAGCGATAAAAAAGGAGAAGTCACTGCCTACCCTGACCGCACGTCCCTGCTCAAAGACATGCGACGTCTGCCTCAGACTGCACCATCTGTATATGAGAATTTTGCCAAGGGCAATTTTTCCATCAAGGACAAGCCGAGTCGATTCACTGCCGTTGGGGGGGATCAGAAATTGGAGCAAACTATCAACTTATCATCCAAGTGCAGCGATGGCATCATAGGGCATGCAAAGCAAAAATGAGTATATAGCTCAGTGGGACCTGATCTACCACGAGATGATGGCTGTGAAAAACCTCCATCACCAGTATGCCAATGTGACAGAAAGAATGCATGAGACATAGAACCACCATGAATCATCTCAAGCCACAACTGATCGCAAAGAGGCCCATATTCAGAGGATGATGAGGTTCATTGAAGAGAAAGGGTCCGTTCTCACGGTCGGTGCTTCCTCAACACTACAGAACTTCGTGACAAAGGAGATCATGTATGGTGACATCAGAAATGACATGCTTAATGTTCTAACAAAAGGGAAAGAAAAGTACCTGACATTCAGGAAAGAGAGGTTCCTCGAGAAGACGACACGACTCAGTCATTGTATTCACTGCACTAATGTGAAAACAATGAAAACTATCCGTAACAAGCCACAGAAGACGGTCAAAGAGACAGTCAAGAAAATGAATATAGCAGAGAAAAATATTGAAATTGCACGTGAGCGGGGCTTCGAGACTGAAGGCCTGTTGAAATACGATGTTGTGCCACCCCTGGTGTTGTTTGATGATGAGGGACTGATAACGAAGCCAATAAAGAGTCAGTTAATCAAGTAGTTAGAGCTACCTCTCAAACCTGAGGATCACAGTTACAGCCACAGAAGTAATTCCTCATTCACAATAGATGTCATGGCCACCATTCGAATGATCAGTGTAGCCAAACTATCAAGATTTAATGACCTGCTTACTAGTTTTCTGTCAACCTCCGATGCATTCCGACGGTTTGGATGATGTGACTGTGTTTGATATTTATTCTGACGAGCTGTCTGTGAAAGACAGTGAGAGGCAGAGGCGCGGTGTTACAGTGCTCATTAAATACAGTTCGATTGAGCCGTCATCCCTGCTACTGTAATGGTTTTGCCTTGCAGTCCCTCCCCCTCCTGCTGTCTTTGCCTCCACTTCAATGGGCAACAGGTGTGGCTCGTTGAGGTGGAGGTGAAGGCAGCCTATTTAAGCACTACAACGCTGCATTCTGGTTTTATCCCTGCCGTGTGGTGCTGCTGCTCCCCTGTGTTTTAATTGTTGGTATTTATTAAATTCTCTTTATTTTGTATCAGCCTGTGCGAGTGGGTCCCTTTTCTTTGCTTTTGGGTACATGGTCCCAGTGCCTGCTGGATTGCAGGTTGCATCCAGCGGGAATAAACCATGACAGAATGCAGCTGCCAGTTTGGGACCCAGCCAGGCTGATTGTTAGGGGAGCAGCAGCGGGTTTTTTATGCAGGGGCTTCTGGGGAGCAGTCATCCGGGGTCCG
Source organism: Gymnothorax javanicus (assembly GCA_029692085.1). Classification (NCBI taxonomy): domain Eukaryota; kingdom Metazoa; phylum Chordata; class Actinopteri; order Anguilliformes; family Muraenidae; genus Gymnothorax; species Gymnothorax javanicus. Next base: position 59,886,768 of record CM056202.1, on the reverse strand, counting down.
GCGGAGGCGTGCTCCAGTGTGTACCGGGCGGAGGTGCGCTCCAGTGTGTCCCCGGCGGAGGCGCGCTCGAGTGTGTCCCGGGCGGAGGCGTGCTCCAGTGTGTTCCGGGCAGAGGCGTGCTCCAGTGTGTTCCAGGTGGAGGCGTGCTTTAGTGTTTTCCGGACGGAGGCATGCTCCAGTGTGTTCCGGGCGGAGGCGTGCTCCAGTGTGTTCCGGGCGGAGGCGTGCTTTAGTGTTTTCCGGACGGAGGCATGCTCCAGTGTGTACCGGGCGGAGGCGTGCCTCAGTGTGTGCCGGGCGGAGGCGTGCTCCAGCGTGCTGGGCCCAGTGTGTTCCAGCGTGGCGGGCCCAGTGTGTTCCTGCGTGGTGGGCCCAGTGTGTTCCAGCGTGGCGGGCCTAGTGAGTTCCAGTATGCCGGGTCCAGTGTGATCCAGTGTGGCGGGCCCAGTGTGATCCAGTGTGGCGGGCCCAGTGTGATCCAGTGTGGCGGGCCCAGTGTGATCCAGTGTGCCAGGCCCAGTGTGATCCAGTGTGGCGGGCCCAGTGTGTTCCAGTGTGGCGGGCCCAGTTTGTTCCAGTGTGGCGGGCCCAGTGTGTTCCAGAGTGCCTTTTCCTGGCATGCCAGGAGGCGTGCCTTGGGGGGAGGGTACTGTAATGGTTTTGCCTTGCAGTCCCTCCCCCTCCTGCTGTCTTCGCCTCCACTTCAACGGGCAACAGGTGTGGCTCGTTGAGGTGGAGGTGAAGGCAGCCTATTTAAGCACTGCGCATTCTGGTTTTATCCCTGCCGTGTGGTGCTGCTGCTCCCCTGCATTTTAATTGTTGGTATTTATTAAGTTCTTTTTATTTTGTATCAGCCTGTGTGAGTGGGGTTTTTTCTTTGCTTTTGGGTACATGGTCCCAGTGCCTGCCGGATTGCAGGTTGCATCCGGCGGGACCAAACCATGACAGCTACCAAAGAATATGGACACTTTCTGGCCTTCAAGCAACAACAAAGTTCTCCTTGAAAAACTGATCCACAACCATCTTCGCTCCAGTGTTTCGTCCCTTGCTGAGTGCCCCGTTGTGCTTGGACAGGTTGTAAGAGACGAGGATGATTGGCAATGCCGCAGCATTCCCAAGGGTGAGGAGAAGACTGTCACACCTTCACTCCACGTCATTTGAAGAAGCTGACTGTTATGATTTTGCTATTCCTGTCTTGATTCTGCCATGCCTGTTATGATTCTGCCATGCCCTGACTTTGTCTCTGCCATGTCCATTAGGTTTTTGCCATGTTCTGTTTAGTTTTGTTCCTTGCCATGTTTTTGTTATTACCCTGCCAGATCCACTTTTCTGTTTTAGTCCAGTCCATGTCTTTGCCCATGCCCTTCATTGCACTTTGTCTCCCCTGTCTGGTCTTTTGTTAAGTTACAGCTTCTCCCCAGTCCTGCGTGTCACATGCTTAGGTGATTTCATGGTTTCTGGGTTTCAAACATTCCTTCTAATCTCGTTTGCTTCCTTCGCCTCTTTTCTATTTTACTAACCAATGCTAACAGTTTGTTTTGTTAAAGTTACTAACCCAGACTAACATTGTATATAATGCTAACTTACTAACGAGCACCAGGGATTGTATCGCTGCACTTACTAATTGATTAACAAGCTCTCAGCACTCGCCCTATTCTAGTCTCCGCCTCTTGCTTTCTCTTAGTCTTTGCTGTAATTCAGCGGATCCTCCGCACCTGCTCCACTCTGTCCTGCCTCTCATTATCTGTGCACATTAGAACTCCCTAACCAGAGCTGTATGTTTTGTCATAGGCTGTCTCGTGTTCCCTGTCCACGTTTTGGCTTTTGCCAATTTTATGTGATTAGGTTCTCCCTCGTGTTTGCTCCCACGTAATTAGTCTGATCCAGTTCACCTTTCCCTAATCATAGCATGTGACTTCCCTTTTGTGTATTTAAACAGTCTTCTCACAGCAGTTCCCCGTCAGAACGTTTCTCTTGGTTTGCCTGTGCTACGCTTGTTTTCGCCTCGTAATCTCTCGTGAATCTCTTCTGACTGGACCGTCCCTGTTTTCTGATTTTGGCTCTGTTTTGGATTGCTTGCTATCTCTGTGTATCGAACCTCTTTTTGTCTGACTTTGTTTTTTGTGATTGGTGCCCTGTTTACGACCCGGATTACGCCCTGTGGATTTTTGACTTTTGGATTGTGGACTTTGTACCGTTGCCTCCTGCTCTGCGGGGGTTCGCCCCTTTCCAAATAAATCTCATTTTTACTGCAATTCCTGGTTCTCGCGTCCGGTAACGATCTGGAACCAAACAGCTGACCTTCGCATACTGCCTCATGCCCTTGACTCTGTTATGGATGGACACAGAGTGTGTGTAGTAATTTCAAGCGATACAGATGTGATCGTTGCCTTAGTGTTCCACATGCCGGTTTTCCTCCAGCACAACCTCAAGGAGCTATGGGTGCCTGCTGGAGTTGGAGACACTACATGATATGTGCCCCTGCATACCCTGTATGACCGTCTTGGAAGTTGCCTTTGTGCAGTCCTCCCAGCTGTACACCGCCTCATTGGATGTGATATCACGAAAGTAGGCTTTCTTTGAAAGCTCAACCAGAGGAGTTACTAAAGCATTTCGGGAGACTACCAGATCTCTCGGCCCGCCATCAGGAATGCAGAGCGATACTTGGTCAAAGTGCTCAAATCAGGAAGTGAAGCCAAGGACTTTACTGTAATGCGGGCCGAGGTTTTCCACCATGAAAAGGGGAGCTCTCATCACAATCTGCCTCCAACCACCCAGGGAGTTCTACCACACATCAAGCATAGCTTTTACAATGCATACACCATTATGCATTCTCTAGAGTTACATGAGGATCCACAACATGTGATTGTGCTGAAGCCAGGTGATTGGGGTTACAAGCAAGGAATGAACAGTTAGTACCTGAGACATCCTGGAACAACCTGGAATCACACTGAACAGCTGTCTGCTCTTGCACTAAGGGGTCTATTCTCCCATGCGTGTAAGTCGAAAAAAACGCGTTGCTACGCGCTTTTCAGCCTACGCGTATTCTCCCCTTGACTTAAGTCTGTGCATTACGCGCCCCGAAGGCAGTTACGCACTTTGGGGTCTATTCTAGGGAAAGCCGAAAGTTCCATAATTCGCCACTAATTCCACGCGTCTTATCTTAAAACGCCGTAGAAAACGCGCGTTTCTAGGTAAAAGCAGCGTAAAAAACGGCGTTTTACTTGTATAAAGCGCCGCTTTTTACGGCGCTTTTGCAGGAAGCTATAAAACGCCGCTTTTTACGCGACAAAAGTGCCGTAATAGACGCCCGTTTTTTACGGCGTTTTAGAGAGGCACTCGAACGCCGCTTTTTACGCCGTCATAAGCGTCCATAAAACGCCGCTATTCACGGCGTTTTTCTGATGATAATGAGCCCTGTCCTCTGTTTAACACAGCCAGCAAGTTCAATGTTTCTGAAACCAATCAGCAGAGGGCACAGCGAGACCTAAACAATGGATCCATGAGACTTGCCTGCTGTGTTGCTCTTTCGTGTTGCTAGAGGAAATTACTAAAATTCAGAGGATTAAATATCGATCTGCATGAAAGTATAATCCCCTTGGCTGGACACGCTGTGCTCAAAATATATCGGTATGTAAAATAAACAAAACCTTGATCATCATATTGTACACTTAACCGTGAGCCAACCAGGGCCGCGTTTCCCAAAAGCGTAGTTGCTAACTTATGATGTTCGTCCATTCACAATCAATGGGCCCAACCATGTAAGTTAGCATCTGTGATTTTGGGAAACGCACGCCTAAGCCAGTGGCGGAGAGGCGGGCGGTGGACTGAGAACAAGGAGGGCGATAAATATGTCTTTAAACTGCTTATTAGTCTTGACCTGTTTTCAGTCAAATTCCCTGGTAAAAGACAATTGAATTCTCCCCTCTCAGGTGTAGCTAATTGTCTTCGTTAAGACGAGAAATAAAACGCACCAGTTGAACGCAAAAGAGATCGCATTTCAATCTTTTTCAATTAAACAATCATTACGCACAGGTTTGACGACTTGCTTAGGATGTGACGAAATTAAAAGTGGAAAATCGACAGTGGTTGTTTTGTGAAGAGTTGCCTATTAAGGCACGTGAATGAAACATTTCGTAGAATTTATTGTTCGCTTGCCTAATCATTTCATTATATAAGGGAAACTAACATGTTGCCCCAGAACAATGATTGAAATCGGGTCACTAATCTCATCCGTTTCAAGGGATGTTTTCCGCCCTCCGCCAGAGCCCTCGAGAGACATGGGCTTGCTTAATAGATAACTAGTTATCACTATCTTAATTTTTTCCCTCCCTTTGCAGCACTTTTAAACGTGGTTTGCTTCTAGCTCTGTGTCAAATAATGCCTACAATCATTTAAAAAATGTATGAAGTCCAAATATATTGTACATACGCCATACAATTATTAGTTTTGCTTTTTTGTTGTTTTTTTTTTGTCTTAATCATCTGTAATCCCTCGCTAAAATTTTTTTTTTTTTTTTTGAGATGCTACTCGTTACACTTACTCCCATGTTCACCTGTAATCAGTAGCACAATTTCTAAAGTAATAAATTGCAAGTTTTTTTTTTTTGGGTGGGGACTTGTTTTCCGTGTTCTTTTTTCTCTTTTCGTGCTTGAAAAAGGACACGAATAAGGAATTGTAAATCAACAATATTTATGCTCTATTATTTGGCAAAGCTAAAGAATGAGCTCTACGATTGCCTTTATATAATCGCTCAGTTACCTACGTTTTCGTTTCGTTCACTGAAAAAGCGTTCGCATTCAACTGTGCCTGCTAGTCTGACTCAGGTCTATACCTGAAAGAAACTAGTCGTTATAGCTCTGCATATATGAATTTATATGTATGCTTTGTGTACTAAGATCGGAACAACTTCATTCTGAAGTGTTCCTACCTACTTGTCTTCATTTAGTCCGTCTTTGCCCTGACACGATGGATAACAGGATGATATTGCGTGTTGCCCATACTGGGATCAATGTAGAAGTCTCAAAACTAAAGTATGTAAATGGAACCGCGCCAGTTTCAGTTTCCGCGAATACACTGTTCATAATAAACGAATAAATTGAAGCCTTTTTTTTGCCAGGTAATTTAACTGGCACCTTTTAGCCAGTTATTTTAACTGTAATTTTACAATAAGTTTACCACGGAGTTCAGTGCATGTTCAGTGTAAACCACGGTTAAATGCGCGCAGGATTCCACTTACGGTTAAAATGACAAGGAGACAATGCGTTAATTTAACTGTTAAATTCAGTCAGCTTATAACTGTGTAGGAAAGCCGATCTGGCCTGATGCAGGTCGGTGCAAAAATAAATAAAGGCCTGTCGCAAAAACCCGCCTGGTTCTTATAAACGCCTGGGGTCCAAGTCAATTTTGCGAAATAAACGCCCGGGCTACTAAATGGTCATATACGGTATTTTATTTTGTGCTGCACTCAAGATTGATTACTGCTACTACTACTGATTACAGGTGAACATGGGAGTAAGTGTAACGAGTAGCATCTCAAAATACATTTTTTAGCAAGAGATTACAGATAGGCTAATTAAGACAAAAAAACAACAAAAAAGCAAGACTAATAATTGTATGGCGTATGTATAATATGTTTGGACTTCATACATTTTTAAAATGATTGTAGACATTATTTGACACAGAGCTAGAAGCAAACCAAGTTTAAAAGTGCTGCAAAGGGGGAAAAAATTAAGATAGTGATAGACGGTTATCTCTTGAGCAAGCCCATGTCTCGAGGGCTCTGGTCAGTAGCGGGCGGTGGGCGGAAAACAGCCCTTGAAACGGATGAGATTAGTGAACCGATTTCAATCATTGTTCTGGGTCAACATGTTAGTTTCCCTTATAATGAAATGATTAGGCGAGCGAATAATAAATTCTACAAAATGTTTCATTAACGTGCCTTAATAGGCAACTCATCACGAAACAACCACTGTGGATTTTCCGCGTTAAATTTTGTCACATCCTAAGCAAGTCCTCAAACCTGTGCGTAATGATTGTTTAATTGAAAAAGATTGAAATGCGATCTCTGTTGCGTTCAACTGGTGCGTTTTATTTCTCGTCTTAACGAAGACAATTAGCTACACCTGAGAGGGGAGAATTCAATGGTCTTTTACCAGGGAATTTGACTGAAAACAGATCAAGACTAAGAAGCAGTTTAAAGACATATTTATCGCCCTCCTTGTTCTCAGTCCACCGCCCGCCACTGGCTCAGGCGTGCGTTTCCCAAAATCACAGATGCTAACTTACATGGTTGGGCCCATTGATTGTGAATGGACGAACAACATTTTGGGAAACGCGCCCCTGGTTGGCTCACGGTTAAGTGCACAATATGATGATCAAGGTTTTGTTTATTTATTTTATATACCGATATATTTTGAGCACAGCGTATCCTGCCACGGTGATTATACTTTCATGCAGATCGATATTTAATCCTCTGAATTTTAGTAATTTCCTCTAGCAACACGGAAGAGCAACACAGCAGGCAAGTCTCATGGATCCATTGTTTAGATCTCGCTGTGCTCTCTGCTGATTGGTTTCAGAAACATTGAACTTACTGGCTGTGTTAAACAGAGGGCAGGGCTCATTATCATCAGGAAAAACGCCGTGAATAGCGGCGTTTTATGGACGCTTATGACGGCGTAAAAAGCGGTTCGAGTGCCTCTCTAAAAAGCCGTAAAAAATGGGCGTCTATTACGGCACTTTTGTCTCGTAAAAAGCGGCGTTTTATAGCTTCCTGCAGAAGCGCCGTAAAAAGCGGCGCTTTATATAAGTAAAACGCCATTTTTTACGCCGCTTTTACCTAGAAAAGCGCGTTTTTTACGGCGTTTTAAGATAAGACGCGTGGAATTAGTGGCGAATTATGGCACTTTCGGCTTTCCATACTATTCTCCCATTTGCGCATAAGTCCTTTTTTACGCGATTCGAGTTACGCGAATTTGAGTTATGCGTATTCTCCCCTACATGCTTCGATCACACCCACAGCGCTTAACTTCAGAATGTAGGCGGCCTTATGAAAGAGGTGTGACTAATACAGAAGGGAGGCAGACTTTGTACCAAGCTCATTGATTATGGCTATCAGGAAAACATGGAACAAGGATTTTCTGATTAACCATGAAAATGCAGTTGTAGTCCATGGAAAACGCAAACCAGACTTTAAATTTGAATATCGTCGGCCTGCTGCTAAAACCTCCAATCTCCAAATTGATAAGAAACAAGAACATATGTCCACTATTCTTACATGCAAAATTAAACATTTTTATTTTATTTGTATTTTAAATTATATTTATCAATTTATATCTTTTTTGATTTTACTTTATTTTATTTTCCTGTGAAGTTTATCATTTTGAAGATACGAGGTTTTATCAGCAGGCCGACGATATGCCGCTGTAATAGTACGCCTATGTATGTCTGTGCCAGTTACAAGAAGTAATGCAGACATCTCTTTTTTATTTCTTATTCTAGCCACCATGGCATTAAAGCTATGCAAACAAACAAATTGCCGCGATAATGAAATAACAAATAAAGAATTTAGCGCTTCTCAACCAGCGCAATCAGACTGTTTGTTCCGTGGAAGAAAGGGAAGAAGACAGATAAAGAGAACATTCTAGTCACACAAAAATAACAATCAAAGACCGTTTATATGATCTCATTTAGAAATTGCGCACTTGAAATCTCAAGCTACTCCGATGTCAGGTTTGCAACTAAAGGACATGGCAACGCTTTAACCAACAAAGGATTCTTACCCCGCACGCTGTCATCCGCCCCCCCCCGAAACCGCCTCAACAATCACACAATTCCATATCCATAGCCTATTATGTCCCATTTGATTTGAGCGACACATTCACTTGATCTTGTGCCTAGTACTTTATTATAATCAATTATCCCATTTACTGATAATGATTCTTCCCATGTTGGCTATTCTTTTTTGGCTAAAATGGATTAACAAATGGGTAGTGCTTTGGTATTGGCCAGGGTAGGGCTCAATCTAGAGTATTTCATAATATCTTTATTCACACATTAAAATACACAGTATTATCCATGGTAAAATAAATAAATAAATAAACATATTTACATAGACACGGGTTAGTTAATACAGACATCCTCAATTCCTCCCTAGTGAGAATATCACAACTTTTTAGATTATCACGAACACATGGGGCAGTCACATTTGTTAATAGAACATGAAGACAAAGATGGCGACGTCGAGCTGAAGCCGAAAACTAAATTTCACAGATGAGGAGTTAGAGGTATTGGTGAAATCAGTGAAGAGGCACCACGAGGTGTTGTGTGGCAAGGGGGCACTGAAGGCTGATCCGAGGAAGAAAGCTGCAAATCGTTCTGGATGTGGCTTCGGTGGGGAGATGTAGGCGCAGTATCCCCAATTTAAAGCATAAATGGAGAGATCTGCGGAGCGCTGTGAAAGCCAGGCTCTCTGCACACCGGAGAAGTGTGCTCGCAACAGGTGGTGGGCAACCATCATCCCCTGTGCATTTCACTGCACTGGAGGAGGAGGTGGCATCCATTCTTTCTGCAGTGGAAGTGCATGGAGAAGAACTTGGAGAGGATACGGATGAAGGAGGGTTTCGTAAAATGGTCATTTTTATTTACCTATACTCAACGTATCATTGTGATAAATACTGGAAACAAGCTTAGGTTTCAAATATTTATTGTATTTTTTGGCATTTCAAGCAGTTGCGCAGTACATAGGTCATGGGCCGAGCCAGGGAATTTGGCGGAGATGCTGAATATGCGCGTATCATGATCGCACTCAACCTGAACATTAATGCTGTGCCAACGTCTATGCTCTGTACATATTCTCATTAGTGGAAGGGGTTCTGATTGCAACGTGAGTACAATCAATGGCTCCCACAACACTGGGGAACGCGGCAACCCTGTAGAACCCCCCCTTAACTCTTCGTCTTTCAGGGGGTGTTTCGGGGAACTTTATGAAGTGGCTGTTGTGGTGCAGCATAGCGTCAACGAAGTGTGTCAGACACCTTGACACAGACGCCTGTGATATGTACATGACATCACCAGCCACTCTCTGGAACGACCCAGATGCCAGGACCGACAGCGCAGTTGTGACCTTGATGACCACGGGTATGTTTTGTGGATGATTGCTGCGGCTGGATAGCTGTTCATCCAGAAGTCGGCAAAGATAGATGATTGCCTTACGGTCCAGACGAAAGCGCAGGATGCACTCGGTGTCTTTTAGTCCCAGGATGTCCAAACGAGGCCGATATATGCGTGGTCATCTTCGAGCTCGGCGCGCTCCTCTTACTCTTTCCCACGCACGCAAGAGTGCAAGCAAATGCAGGACTGGCATTTTGATTTTAGATTATGAGGGCATGGCAGAATGATGGAGAACAGGCTGTTGCGTAATATCATGTGATGATTTTCTTTGATAATTTATTATGGTTATGAGAAATGTGGTTTAGAAATAAGGATGAACAATCGAATATTGAATGTCTCAACCTTTACCATGTTAAATAAAATAAAATGAATGTTAAAATTCGGCCTATAACCGACATCAAACGCAATATTCTATTTCGCCTCATATTGGCGCTTGACCTTAATACAGCCCTCAAAAGTGCTTAACAGAAAAAGCGCGTAAACCAGGGGGAGAATACGCCAAAGTGTTATTTGCCTGAGAAATGCCCAGATTTTGGTCTTGCTCCGCCCAAAGTGCGTAACTGCCTTCGGGGCGCGTAATGCACTGACTTGAGGGGAGAATACGCGTAGGCTGAAAAGGGCGTAGCTACGCGCTTTTTTCGACTTACGCGCATGGGAGAATAGACCCCAAAGTCTCTGATGGAAACTGTAAAGCTTCTATCTGTAACGTAGGATCAAAAACGGTTCAGGGATGATTTAAGGAACACAACAAGTTGTTGACATGGCCTCCAAATTCCCCAGATCTTAATGCAATTTAGCTACTGTGGTATTTGCTGGACAAACAAGTCCGATCCATGGAGACCTCAACTCACAACTTACAGGACGTCAAGGATCTGCTACTTAAGTCTTGGTGCCTGTTACCGCAGCACACTTTCAGGGGTCTAGTGGAGTTCATGCCACAACAGGTAACAGCTATTTTGGTAACAAAAGGGGGACCTACACAATATTAGGCAGGTGTATACGAATATTATATATAAGAATAGTTTCATCGCAAAACACAATGAATGCCACTTTTGGCATTTTTTAACCACTGCAAGAAGATCATCATTGGTGGGCTGGTAATCATGGCAAGTTCTGCCCTTAGCAACATGCTATATATCCCAGTGTTTTATATGCTCGAACATCAGCTTTCATTCTGAAGCGCAAAAAATGCTAAGCCAGTTTTTTTGCACATTACGATATGTCCACGCTGTCAGTCAACGATGGAGACTCCTGCACTGCAAACAGGCTCTACTTGTTTAGTGACTCTTACTTTGGGCAACACAAAAATATGACTGTCATTTCTAAGATTCCCTAATTTATCCATCAAGAATGCATTTCTGATCAGTTGACTTAGTTTTCTCCCAGTTGACTGACTTTTTGGCTGCATTGAGCCTTGGATTCACAAAAAGGACAGTGTACGGCATGCGGAGGAGTGTAACAAATTATTATGAAAACATGGAAATGTTCACATTAATGGCATTTATTAGCAGGTATTTGACCTGAAACAACACTTCTGTGGATATATTACCTTTTGCCTCCTCAGATTTGTATCTAACTTACAAAACAAGGTATTTTTGCATCCCGAAGATTTTATTTATGTATTACTGTAGCATCTCTCTCATTATTTAGGGGAAATATGGTGACCAATCAGATGTCCGCGTCAGCTATTTTTGTTAGCTGGCCCTTTATAGTAACGTGACTTAACTGAAAATGCAGGGCAGGCATCAAAGTACGAACATAAAATATGCGAGCAGAAAAAAGTTGGAAGAGGAGGGAAGGGTGAAACTGCCCAAATTAGATTCTTATTTTTTTGTCTTCTTGAGCAATGTGCTACAGTAGAACAGCTTGTGAACAAGGAATGTAGGGCGCGTGTTGGTTAGGCTATGTTTACCCTAGTTAGCCATGGAGCTGTCCAGCTAGCTAGAAAAATTAGCTAATTATCTTACCGGCTGCTGAGAGTGACTGTCAAAAGTGGACTTCATTATTTAGATGCAGCTGGTTTATTATTCCTGGCTTGACCAGTTTGCCCTCTCAACTCAGTCGGCTGCTTTATGTAACGTTAGGTTGGTAGCTAGTTCCCAGTTTTTGCAAAGTTCAAGTAGACACTGAAGTGGAGATTTCAATTTTACAGAAATATATTGAATGATGAAAAAATATCTGAGTAGCATATATTTGCATGGGTCTGAAAACGCGGATAGAGTTCCTGGCTGACTATCTAGTGAATACATTATACTGATAGTAAAATTAGTTTATAATGCACCATACTATCATGTGATCAAATAAAAAAATTGTGAAATGATTAATAATTTGTTTGACATTGTTACAGTTCATAATAAGTGTTAATTACATTAGCAACATTCGTTAACTTGTATTCGTTTTTATTAGATGGCTGGCCTTCTAATCGGTCGTTCAAGATTTTGAGAAGGTATGTTACCTTGACCATTTATCTTACATAAGGCAAAGACTGTGAATCAAAGACATTATGCACATTGTGCCCAGAGGCGTAGCCAGTGGTGGGGGGGGGCCACAGACACGCCACTTTATGACAATAATTAGTCCTGGCTAGTTCTCAATCATTTTCCTTTATTGATGCGTTTTCCAATTATTGTAATTTGCAACTGAAGACACGGTTTCTCTCCATATGCGATCTAACAGCGATGAAATCATAGGCTAAATTCAGTACAGTCGCGGAACAAGAACAGAGAATTGGGTTGCACAAAACATCCGTTTAAAACAATTATTAGTCCTGACCTGTTCTCAGTCATTTTCAAAACAGAGGGTTCACTCCGAGAGCACTCCACACTTAACAGGTGCTGCTTGTTCTCCCCGATTAGGTAAGACAACAATCATTCATCTGGACGCATATTTGCTGTATTTAAATCAAGGTTATTCAAAATTGCATACTTGTCGACTCTCACGCAAATAGCTGGAGCTGCACGCTTTTTATAGCCTATTGAACTGCCGAGTGCCACTTTTTTTTTTTAAATCAACCCACACAACACCGAGAGTGAAAGTCCGCGTTTCATTGGAACGAGGACCAGTTCAATCAACGCGAATCATTGGCCTATTAATAAGTAAATTATTTTGCTGTACTGAATTTAGCCCATGATTTCATCGCTGTTAGATCGCATATGGAGAGAAACCGTGTCTTCAGTTGCCAATTACGATAATTGGAAAATGCGTCAATAAAGGAAAATGATTGAGAACTAGCCAGGACTAATTGCTGTCATAAAGGGACGTGTCTTTGCCCCCCCACTGGCTACGCCACTGATTGTGCCTCTCCTAATACATGAACTGATGCAATGCCTTTATATTTTGTCGGTATATTGCTGTCAACGTGTGCATTAATATGCGGAAGTTAACGAGATTGGATCAGGTGCGTGTTTTGTGAATGAGTGGGCTTGGAGGGCCTGAAAATAATTAATGGGTGTTTTTGCCAAAGAATTTGAACTTTCTGATTTATAGGCCCTTAATCTTGAACCCGAACGGCGCGAGTACTGTGGGCAGTGGTGCATCTCATAACGAACACAGTGCATCTCATAACGAACACAATCTAAGATCATATTTCCCATGCAGCAACATAGTCATATTATGCACCCACATAATGGGAAGAAACTCAGATAAAAGCTCGTAATAACCATTTTTACCAAAACGGAACATAATTCACCCAGCAAGCAACTAAATGAGCTTGTAGCAAAAACTCACAAATGGTGCATGTGTCGTATAGGTAGAGCGAGCGAAAATATACGTTCATTCTACCGCACAAGTGATATATCATATTAAAGCAGAGACAAAAACGGATTCTAACCATATACGCTTTATTGCGCTTTGACCATAGGTCACTGAATTAGCAGCTGAAAAAGAGCAGAAACAAATCATGTTTTGCGAAGCCATAACCATTATGTCTTACCTTGGCTGTTTTAAGTTGTGTTTGAGGGCATAAAAATGCTGTTCTTATTTTCTCTAAAGTCTTTCTGTCCTTGTGAAGTGATTACTGCTAGTTCTAAACAATTTACATGTCCTCAAGGAGCTTTCTTATGAGGGGTAGGAAAGCATGTTCTAAATGCAAAGCATGCAATCCCTATGTACAGTGCTGTGAAAAAGTATTTGACGCCTTACTGATTTCTTATTTTCTTGCATATTTGTCACACTTGTTGTTTCAGATGTTCAGATCATGTTTCAGATCATCAAACAAATTTTAATATAAGACAAAGATAACCTGAGTAAATAGAAAATGCAGCTTTTAAATGAACAGTGCCTGACAAAAGTCTTGTCACTTATCCAAGTTGTAGGAACAACAAATAATAACCTGACTTGTAGTTGATCAATTGGAATCAAAAATGGCTTATATGAAAGGCAAAGCCCACTAGATTATGCGAAATATACCAAAATAGAGTTTTGTGTCATTGATTGAGTTTTATAATTTAATTTGTACAGAAAGGTCAGATTTTGCTTGGACAAAAGTCTTGTCGCATTGAAAAAAAATGTGGAAATTATACATACACTTTATTTTGAATACACAAATATGCCACTATAATATCAGAACATAAAGCCATGGTGCCTTGGAAAAAAGAATTAATATTGCGTATGTCTCCCATGAGCTTGGAGGACTGCATCCATATGTCTTGGCAATGACTGAGATAACTTGATGATGAAATCATCTGGAATGGCATAGAAAGCAGTCTTGCAGGACTCCCAGAGTTCATCAAGATTCTATGGTTTCATCTTCCAAGCCTCCTCCTTCATCTTACCCCTGAAATGCTCAATAATGTTCATGTCAGGTGACTGGGTTGGCCAATCCTGGAGTACCTTCACCTTCGCTTTCAGGAACTGTGACATGGAGGCAGAAGAATGAGAAGGAGCAGCAGTATAAGTAGGGCAGCAAGAACTTCTTGATATTTCAGGCTGTTGATGTCGCCATCCACTCTGCAGATCTTTCTCACACCCCCATGCTGGATGTAACAACAAACCATGATTTTTCCTCCACCAAACATGATTGTTTTCTGGGAGAATCTTGGGTCCATGAGGGTTCCAACAGGTCTTGTACGGCGACTGGCATGCAGTTCAATGGATGATTCACCAGAAAAATAAACTTTCAGCCACATTTCCAGTATCAATCCTTTCTGCAAGCTGTGGGCCTTGGCAAATGCAATGCAGGTTTTTTGTTTTCTGTTTAATGCAGACTTCTGTGTACTAATTTGGCTATGAAAACCACTTTGAGAGAGAATTTGACAAACTCTTCTTGAAGATACCGAGATTTTTGGTGACATTTCCTCATGTAGCTTCGCTGTAGTTGAAGAAGGGCTAGCCTTGTACAGTTGAAGCAACAAATGGTCCTTTCAAACAGTTGTCATACTGGGGTCTGTCTGACCTGTGCTTGCCATGAACATCACCAGTTTCTTCAAATCTTTTTCTCATCCCCTCCACTTGACATTTGGATACATTAAAGATGTCTGCCACCTCAGCAGCAGACTCAGTCTTCAGGGTCTTGATGATCAGCACTTTGGTCTGTGGTTGAATCTTTGGTATGTTGTCAGAGGTCTAGTCGCACCTCATATGAAAGTCTGGTGTGCTGGGGTTATTTCTATACACATCTGGGAATGTGTTAATTACAGTATTTGTCATAGGTTAAACTCTAATCTGCGATTTGTTGCATCATCTGAAGAGACGACAAGACTTTTGTCCTAGCAAAAACAGATGTTATGGGCTTAGCCAAGCTGTGAACATCAGAACACTTTTTGACGGTTTCATTTTGCACCAAATTATTAATGTGAAAGCCCTTGACATTAAAATGGACCATTTATTATAACAATTGATTGGTTAGAAATAAAGTTATATGCTATTTTTAGTTACTATGTTTTTATGCGACGAGACTTTTGTCAGGCACTGTAGATTTTATTTATTGAGGGAAAAATCAATCCAAACCTAACTGGCCATATGTGAAAAAGTAATGGCCCCCTAAACCTAATAACTGGTTGTGCCACCCTCAGTGACAACAACTGCAATCAAGCATTTGCGATAACTGGCAATGAGTCTTTCACATCGCTGTGGAGGAATTTTGACCCACTCTTCTTTGCAGAATTGTTTTAATTCAGCCACAATGGAGGGTTTTCGAGCATGAATGGCCTGTTTAAGGTCATTCTGGTAGAGAGCAGTTTTCATGATTTCATCAATTACGGCAAGTCGTCCTGGTCCTGAAGCAGCAAAGCAGCCCCAGACCATCACACTACTACCACCATGTTTAACTGTTGGTATGATGTTCTTTTTATGAAATGCTGTGTTAGTTTTAAGCCAGATGCAACAGGACACACAGCTTCCAAAAGGTTCAACTTTTGTCTCGTCAGTCCACAGAATATTTTCCCCAAAGTCTTGGAGATCATCAAGATGTTTTTTGGCAAATGTGAGATGAGCCTTTGTGTTCTTTTTGGTCAGCAGTGGTTTTCGCCTTGGAGCTCTCCCATGGATGCCATTTTTGCGCAGTCTATTTCTTGTTGTTGAATCATGAACACTGATTTTAACTGAGGCAAGTGAGGCCTGCAGTTCTTTAGATGTTGTTCTGGGTTCTTTTGTGACCTCCTGGATGAGTCGTCAATGTGGTCCCAGAGTAATTTTGGTAGGCCGGCCACTCCTGGGAAGTTTCATCACTGTTCCAAGTTTTCTCCATTTGTGGATAATGGCCCTCACCATGGTTCGCTGGAGTCCCAAAGCCTTAGAAATGGCTTTGTAACCCTTTCCAGATTGATAGATGTCAATGACTTTGTTTCTTATCTGTTCTTGAATTTCTTTAGATCGCGGCATGATGTGTTGCTTTTTGAGATCTTTTAGCCTACTTAACTTTGTCACACAAGTTCTATTTAAGTGATTTCTTGATTGAACAGGTCTGGCAGTAAACAGGCCTGGGTGTGGCTAGTGAAATTGAACTAAAAAAATGTGGTTGATCGCAGTTAATTCATGATTTAACAAGGGGGGAATTACTTTTTCACATAGGGCCAGGTAGGTTTGGATAGCTTTTTTCCCTTAACCCTTAAATGCCCCCTGTGACAAATTTGTCACACGATTTTGGGGGTTGTCAAAACCATGGACCCCACATAAATTTTGCAACCTAATGCCCATAGTGACATATTTAGACCATCAGTGCTGCCATCTGATGCACAAAAGTGGAACTGACTCTACACTGGCTGCACCAGCTAACCTTTCCAATATGGTCGCCCCCATGGTGGAATCCACACGATAGATCAGCACCCATTCATCGCCGGATAAAGTAGACAAACAGGGAAGCTAATGAAAAATAAGCTATGCCAAATACTTCAGCCATATGTCAACTGTTTTATCATTCAAGTCATTTTAGCATTAAGGTCCCCGAAATGCCCATTGTGACATATATGTCACAAAACTAAAATGAGGTCAAAGGTCTCCAAAAATTAAAAATTGCTATTGGGTTGTTATTTGCCCCTCTCCAGGACATATTAACAGAATACATAGATTTTTCTTTCAACTTTTACTATAGTTGGGCATTTAAGGGTTAATAAATGAAATCATCATTGAAAAACTAGATTTTGTATTTTCTCTGCCTATTGATGATCTGAAACATTTAAGTAAGACAAATATGCAAAAAAAAAAAAAAAAATCAAGAAGGGGGCAAATACTTTTTCACAGCACTGTAGCTGTTGGCAAACGATGTTGTTGCCAGTGATTTTGGGACTTCTGCCAGATAATCTAGTCTGTGACTGTTTGGTAGAGATGTCAATCATCAATATTGACCAACTGACTCCCAAGATATTGCCCTGCATACTGTATAATGTCTGGCCAATGCTGAACTTCAAATATGCATTGGTACGCAGTGTGCACAGAAAAGTTTCGTTAAAGTCAATTTTGTTCAGCTATGGCATTGTTATAAACTGTTTCACTTCCAGCAGTGCTCCAGTTGGAGTCAAAATTCCTTAGTATGATTTTATTTGAATGGGAATCTGTGTAGATGTCTGTCAAAACAGTTGTATTTAGATGGAACGGTAATACCTATAATGACATAAAAGAAATTAAATGCATTTTACAGTTTGGTACCTGGAAATTTGAAATGGGATAGATAGTACCTCCAGTGTGCCAAAATGGTGAATTTGGTGATGGCACCCATATATGCCAGTACTAAAACCTCTCTGACTTTGCTCTGCTCAGTTTATTAACATCAGTTTTGCACAGATAATGTTCAGATGTCGTCATATTGTTTTATAGAGGGTTTGGGCTGCAACTTCATCATTCTAATGGGATATTTACCCTAAATCTGCAAAATTTTGTTGAGCGGAAATAAAATTTTTCATTTGTTCTCCACCTTCATTTGCTCTGACCCAG
Source organism: Gymnothorax javanicus (assembly GCA_029692085.1). Classification (NCBI taxonomy): domain Eukaryota; kingdom Metazoa; phylum Chordata; class Actinopteri; order Anguilliformes; family Muraenidae; genus Gymnothorax; species Gymnothorax javanicus. The sequence goes on along the minus strand of CM056202.1, from coordinate 59,869,227 downwards.
AAACGAAAAGACTCATGTTTACACCTCTACAATAATCCTAGAGGTGTTACCTTTATTATGATACCAAGATTAATCAAATAGACTGTGTAGTTGCAGAGATACACTCAATTCATTTTGGCCACATGATTTTCAAGTATTTTCTGAGCCGGAAGCCCAGAACTTAAGAGTTTAACAATAGAAAAACATATCGGAACCATATTTCTTTTGTGCATTACCAAGGTGAAATTTCCAATTACCACACAATTACCCCTAGGGACAGACAAATCATGAAAGTCAATATTGATTAAAAAAAACTTTATTACAGTGGAAGACCAACATATTGGCTCCATGAAAAACCTGATTCACACCCTGTGCTCCAAACATGTCAGTTTTGGTAGCCCTGCAACAATTACCATCCATTTTCGTGTAACGTCAGACACTTTTATTACTATTATGTTACAAATCTTAAGTTAAAATGCTCGTATCAGCTCCAAATTTCGTTTCCAAACAGGGACAATGGATAAGAGTTTGCATACCAAAAAGCAAGTTCCTAAGTTAAAATGTTTTGAAAATAAGGCAAAATGAAAATTTGGGAATTGTCAATATTTTAAGTTTTTTTGCGAACACTATATTAACTTTGGTGTAGCACATTAGATCTGCATCATGCACTCATTATTATCCCTGTGGATAGGAATACCACTCATTTCATCACCAAACATGTCCAGAACGTCTCCAAACTCAGTACACATGTACAAAACAGGTTGCACATCTCTTTCAAAGTCACAAATTATACCACCTAAAATTTCTTTGAAAAAAAAAAAGTATGTGGTCTTGAGTAAATGGCTGTTGCATTTGATAATAGTGCCGTCGGGGCATCTTAGGTTAAAATATGGAGAGGCTACTCCAAGGCTATGTGGTATTTCTAATAGAAAAACTGATTATGTAACGTCAGACACTTTTATAATTTTAACCAAAATACAGCCCCAGGCGATAGGATATGATGCCTATATAGCTCAGGATGTTTTATAATGTGTATCTTTACCCAAAAAACACAACAGCAGTAACATATATTGGATATGTACAGTTACATGAGCAGAAATCTAAATAAAAGAGATACGATGTGACGTCAGACACTTTTATAACCTATACCTCTGTGATCGACTACAGGGGGTATATAACTTGTCTAAAACATAAAGAAGGTGCCTCTGACGACTGCACATGCGGAAAGGGATCGAGACCACTTCCATCGGCTAATATCCAACGTCTCAAAGTTTTGCGCCTCTCTAGAGCGAATAAAAGTATCTGACGTTACATCGAGCGAAGTACATGCACAGGGACCTAACGGAAGCAAGTATCGATACAACAACTGGTCAGGATTGTTGAAAATAATCATAAATACAAGCCAGAGTGCATAAAACACAGAAAAACTGTAAAGAATACATGCAGGAGGAGGCCAAACGTTGATGTAACGTCAGACACTTTTATCCAGTTTAAAATTGTGTTTTGATGTGTAGCATGTAGGTGAATGACAGTAGACCCAAAATCTTTACCCCAACATATTAGCCCTAGGCACTGCTCAAAGTGAGGGTAAGGGTTATAATCTGCCTGCATTGGTTGTACAGTACATGGTAGGTTAAAATAAAAGTGTCTGACGTTACAACGCGTACTTATTTCTGATTCAAGCCATGGTACACCAGAAGGAAGACTCAACCAACGGTTCAATCTAATGAATCTTGGAGCCAACACCCCAGGGCACATGAGAAATAAGTTTGGGGTGTACTAAAAGTGCCACTGTGGTAATTACATACACCCAAATATTTAAAAAAACGTCCCAAAAACAGGTTTTTGAAGCATTTTTCAACTTTGAAGGCCCGTATCTCAGGGAATACCCATGGGATTCACACAAACTTACACTTTTCTGAAAGCCCTAACTGTCCTGCATTGAATGAGACTAAGATAGGCCAGACTGGTGGAATCATTTTTATTCTGTAGCATTGAGAAGGTGGAAAGGCTGGAAAAAGGCCAAATGTACGCTAATTGAAAACTTGACCCATATATATGTGTGTGTGTGGCGGATCATGAACTGGCAACAGGGGAGGCTCAAAACAATCCCTTAAAATTAATGATTGGTCATGACCTGTTTTCAATCATTAATTTAAATTACCATTACAGAAACTCCGAAAACTCTCAACATCATCAGGTGTGGCCAGTTTTCATTTATAATGCATACCTGTCAACTCTCATGCATTCGGTGAGAGTTTAGTGGCATATTTACGTTCCTCTGCTGTAGTCAGCAATTATTCAATCAACGCGTATGTAATAGATTCTCGCACGGAATTGAAGTCCTTGTGCATGGAGGGCTTGGAAGCAATGGAATTGCATTAAGATGTTTGAAATGATCTTATTTCATTTGAAAGATCATGAAACACATGCATTGCTTCCAACCCCTGAGTAAAGAAAAGCGTGAGAAGTCTGGAGTCGTAATCGGTATGTGTTATAAATGAAAACTGGCCACATCTGATAATGTTGAGAGTTTTCGGAGTTTCTGTAATGGTAATTTAAATAATTGATTGAAAACAGGTCGTAATCAATCATTAATTTTAAGGGATTGTTTGAGCCTCCCCTGTTGCCAGTTCACGAGCCGCCACTGATTGGTATCTTCGAGGAAACTGTATTTGCAAAAATGTCGGAGTGTCAAAGTGCAATGTTTTACCAAAACAAATATGCTGGTGTATGGGCATATAACTGTAATGCACAGCCTATCTCCTAGTAATCAATAAAAACCTTATCATTCTATATTATACAACCCCAATTCCGAAATAGTTGGGACAAAGTGTAAATTGTGAATAAAATCAAAACGCAATGACTTTCAAATCACACCAGCCAGTATTCTATTCACAATAGGACAGAGATAACATAGCAAATGTTGAAACTGAGAAATTTTACAATTTTATCCACAAAATGAGCTCATTTCAAATTTGATGGTTGCTACAGGTCTCAAAAAAGTTGGGACAGGGGCCTGTTTACCATGGTGTAGCATCCCCTCTTCTTTTTAACACGGAGTGGAGGCATCTAGGCATTGAGGAGACAAGATTCTTGAGTTTAGCCATTGGAATTTGATCCCACTCTTGTTTAATACAGGCTTCCAGCCACTGGAGAGTTTTGGGTCTCCTTTGACGGTCTTTTTGTTTAATTATGCGCCAAATGTTCTCAATCGGTGAAAGATCAGGACTGCAGGCAGGCCAGTTCAGCACACGGACTCCTCTACTACGAAGCCATGCTGTTGTAATAGCTGCAGTATGTGGTTTTGCATTGTCCTGCTGAAATACGCAAGGCCTTCCCTGGAATAAAGGTCGTCTGGAGGGGAGCATATATTGCTCTAAAACATTTATATACCCTTCAGCATTCATGATGCTTTTTAAAACATGCAAGTGTCCCACACCATATGCACTAATGCATCCCCATACCATCAAAGATGCTGGCTTTTGAACTGAACGCTGATAACAGGAGGGGTGGTATTTCACTTATTTAGCCCAGAGGACACGACGCCCATGATTTCCAACAAGAATGTCAAATTTGGACTCGTCTGACCACAGGACACTTTGCCACTTTGCTACAGTCCATTTTAAATAAGCCTTGGCCCACAGAACACGGTGGGGCTTCTGGATCATGCTCAACAACGGCTTCCTTTTTGCATGATAGAGTTTTAGGTGGCATCTGTGGATGGCACGGCGGACTGTGTTTACAGACACTGGTTTCTTGAAGTATTCCTGGGCCCAGTTAGTAATGTCAATGACAGAATTATGTCGGTGAGTGATGCAGTGGCGTCTGAGGGCCCGAAGATCGCGGGCATCCAGTAAAGGTCTTCGGCCTTGTCCCTTACGTACAGAGATTTTTCAAGTTTCTCTGAATCTTTTGATGATGTTATGCACTGTCGATGATGAGACCTTCAAAGCCTTTGCAATTTGATGTTGAGGAACATTGTTTTTATAGTATTCCACAATTTTTTTTTTTACGCGAGCCTTCACAGGTTGGAGAGCCTCTGCCCATCTTTACTTTTGAGAGACTAAGCCTCTCTAAGACATCCCTTTTATAGCCAATCATGTTACACACCTGATTCCAGTTAACTTAATTACTTGCTTAATGTTCTTTCAGCTCATTCTCTTATATATTAATTGCTTTTTCAGCCCTTTTTGCCTGTGTCCCAATTTTTTTGAGACCTGTTACAGCCATAAAATTTGAAATAAGCTAATTTTGTCTAAAATGTCTCAGTTTCAACATTTGAAATGTTATCTATGGTCTATTGTAAATAACATATTGGCTCGTGATCTAAAAGTCATTGCATTTTGATTTTATTCACAATTTCTTCGTCCCAACTATTTCAGAATTGGGGTTGTTACTGACAACGCGATAAAGCCCTTCTCAGTTGCAAGTGTCATGGGGTAGCGCGGATAAAAAACTGTTCTCACAGCGGGACTGTTATTATCATTGCCCTTATTTTCACTGTCTTTCACTGACCCCTCTATTGATAGGATAAGTGGAACGATGTGGGAAGGCCATAGATGACAACAGTAAGAGGTGATTCGATTTTCATGGCTCAGGGTCAAAGGTCAAGATTTCAGGAAAGGTCAAAAATGATGGTGCAGGTAGAGGAATGCACTCTCCTGAGTGCCCTAGTAGTTCATAATGGAATACACAGGTATTTCAGACATTGTAGTGGCTAAGTCCTATACTTAGCCCTACTGGCTGCTGACTAGGTTTGTTCCGACGCGTGCCCATAAAAGTGTTGTCCAAAACGTTAAGTAGCGTATAAATAAAAGTATTTATTTTCTCCTTCAAACAAAACAAATGTCCGTCACTTATGGCATAGCATTCACATAAAATATAACTAAAAATACATACAGCCCGGTAACGTTTGCGACCACACACTGAGCACTGTCTAAAACTGTGTGCCTCCCAGAATCAGCAACATCTGTGTTTAATTGGACTCTGATTAAGTACACGACTCTCAGCCTTTACCATGTACTGAAGTAACCTTGGTGACGATGTAAGTAACAGATATGGCTCTTACAGACATAATGTGATAAACTGGATAAATCAGTTGACTTCTAACTAGGATCAGCAAGCAGCTCTATACTGGAGGTAGCAATTATGGTCGGAAGTAAAATTGATGGACCTCCATCCCTTATTGAAAACCCCATTACAGCAATCACAGCTGGGACATTTTGCCAGAAATCAAAAAGGGCAGTCAAAGTTGACCAAGCTTAGACCCAAATATCTTCCTTCAAAAATATGTAACGGTACAGTGTGCTAAATTTTAATAAAAGAGATTAAGTTATGCAATGTATAATATGAAAATTCAGTTTTCTTTTGGTTTTTAACCAAAATTTGTAAAAAAAAAAAAAAAGATGATCATATAATTGGTCAGTCTCACACGATTCCTTACCATTACCCTGAATTTCTTCTCGCCCCAAAAGATCACTTCAGTTTTGTCACAAATCTTGTGTGAATACCTTCCATGTGTCTTCTCAGTCAGAAATTACCGTGTCTATTAGAATTATGCCTCCTTTGATTGGTTTATGTCTCGCATGTGCCCCTATCCCTGGCAGCGTTTTGTTTCATTGTTACTTCCTGATGTACCTGTGACGTGTATTTAAACCACTTGCCTTGAGTTGCAAGTTGCTGGAATGTAATTTGCTATTTGTGCATAGAACCAGTTCGTATTGCCTAGCTGAAAGTCTCAGTCTTTATAAAGTTAAATGTAGCCTTTAATGATAACGATTTTTAGAGGTCTTTCTCTTTACTCAGTCAATTCGAACAAGCTCCAAAGCCGACTCATGGTCCAGGATTGTCACCACACTCAAGTCTGCTCCTTTGTTCAGTTAAATAGGAACTCCAGGATTGTCACCACGTTCAAGTCAGCTCCTTTGTCCAGTTTATATGATCATCAGGATTGGAAACAACTTCCTCTCAAGCCACTCCATCCCCTCATGGACAGGTTGGCTCTGGCAGTGTGTGCACTCCAACTGGCAGTCATCTCGGAAAGCCACTGGCTGGAGATTAGCTTCGCCCACAACATCTGAACTGAGCTCTGCCTTCCTCTTCTGGGTTTCATCATACTGTTACTGTATTACTATAAATAAACCTTAACATTGGATTGTACTCTGCCTCCGCACCTGTATTCCTGGTCTGGATCATAACAAGTTTGCCTGTGTATCATAACATGACTGAAAAGCAGCAGAATTAAAATATGACAGTCCAAATCAGAACAAGCAACATTGCGCCAAGTCATGTTCAGATTTATAATTATTACTATTTTCTTATTTATTTATTTTTTTGAAGCCACTGGTCAAGGGCTGTTATCACTTTACTCATATGAACTCAGCCCACTCAGCCTGTTGTTGTGGATGGCTCAATTGTCAGGTGACCTTGAGGAAGAAAAAGAAAGGTCCCGGTCTAGCTGACTATTTTACCAAGCCATTAGTATCTGGCAAATCAGCTGCAAAACATTAAAATAATCTAGATAGATTTTATGTTTTGTTGCACTCCAGACTTGAATTCTTACAGTTTGGCCATTTGGCATTGCATTGCGTCCAGTTGAGAGTAACTGCATTAGCCTCAGACTGCGTCGACCACTTTGAACTTAACTGTGCTGAAACTTTTCTCTAGAAGCCTGTGAACATAAACTGTAGAATTCAGTTTTTGAATTCTATGCATAAAATAGCCTCATCAGCGGTGTGACGTTGCTACCATGGTCATTCTTATCATTTACTCTTTTTTTTCATTCTTCTTATTTACTCTTTTTTCCCCTAAAGATTACAAGTTCTCATAACGGAATATGCTGTGGTTTTATGCCCAGGAATCGGTTCCGTTAAAGATTGCCAAGTATTTCGAAATCTTCCTGGCTCTTTAAGACTTCGCGGAAGCTGCGTGACAGTCACATCTAAATTGCCTAAGAAAATAATGGCAAAGTTGAAATCGCTGGCTTCACTATGACTCTTGCCTAAGATGATAAACGTCGGATTCTGTTAACGTCTATCGGGTTATTTGATCTAGCGTTACCTCGATTACCGCGACGGAATATTCCTGTGGAATATATTTAAAAAAAAAAAAAAAAAAAAACCTCGATACCGCGAGTAGGTAGATTTTTATCATTAAATGTTAGCGAGTCGCATTTTGTTTACTGGTGATCTGTCAGAGTAAAATGTTCGGGTGAATCAAGACGGGCAGACTGAAGTAATCCAAGCAGAGGTGACGTTGTTTAATTTAGCCAGCTAATAGAAATGGTAACCTTCATGGGCAAACTCGCAGTAGTTAGCTGTTGATAATAAGTATTTATTCACAGTACATATTTCGCAAACCATGTATGACAGAGCGCTTAATTGAATTGTTCTCCTCCTGCATTAGATTGATGCAAGCGGGAAGTAACACTATTTCCGTTTCGATATCCGTTCTATTGGTTGCCTTTAGTGACACCGGCGGACATCAGAATTTTTTCACCGACACCAAAACTGGCCAATCCAGGAACTCCGAAGCTAAGCTGACTTACCTTGTGCTAGTAGTAGTCGTAGCCGTAGCAAGAATGAAGGATTTGATTACTACTTAGCTAGCCTTCCTGGCTAAATACTCATAGTGTGCGTCCGTCAACACGGATAGATTAAGCGTGTACATAGAATCGCAAATGTAAGTCGTTAACATTACTGATATCTGTAGCATGGCCTGAATAATATTAGGCTAACGTCAATTTAGCTCGTCACCACAATTTCGTATGACTTGAGATGCCTTGCTGACCACCCTTGATAGCTAGCTGGGCTAGCTTTCGTGGGTAGTTGGAATGTATTTCCTGAAGGATCATATTCATTTCGAGAATACGTTGGCTTTAATTGTAGCTCTACAAGTTAGACGTCTCGTTTGATGAACATTCGTATACCTGGCATCGGGCGAAATTATTTGATTTAGCTAGCTACCTAGTTCGTCAGTCTAGCAACTATTTTCTACCGTGTTCGGCTGTTTTTAATTTCGCTGTATGCCTTGAGTGAAATAACATTTAAACATCGACGTGCTAGCTAATCATAATGCTATGTGGCTTGAATAGTTTGCTCAGTAATTTGGGAAGCGTGAGTAAAACTGAATTCTTCGTAACGTAGCTGGCTAGCTAATGTTATGTGAGGTTATTTCTCTAAGTCAAAGGTGTGTAGCTAGTTTGCTAAATAGAGCGAAATTTTACTGCCATGAATGTTCAGCATTTGTTCAATAATATGCATTGCCTCGTACAGCTTAACTAACTTGTTAAAATAACTCTGGATGGGTGGCTATCTGGCTAGGTTGCGGCTATAAAGAATTTGTTTTGACTAGTAGCTAATGGGGGTAGTTAATTGCTGGGTTTTTTTTCTCACGTGACACGAACCTTGACAACGGTTGCTATCCGCCATCTTTGTGCCCCTCAGCAGAATATTAGTGTGAAGTGCGGCACTTCTATCAGTTCTCCGTAGTGTGTTCGATTGTGGGAGCAAAAGCGGTTTGCACAAAGTAAGCCTCAGTTCTATAAGAAAGATTTGTTGTCATCAAGGAGAGAAGCGGGAAGAATTAACGAGGGATAGAAGTATGGATTGCAGCCGTGAATAGAGGCGATACTGAAACAATTTCTGGCTAGAGAGAGAGCGCTTCTGTGGGTGTAAAGGCTTTTTGGGAGAGCCCGCAGCCGTCTGGGATGAGCACAATAATGATATCAAATATGATGATGAATATTGGGTAGTTATCTTTGAATTGGCTAGCTATTTCTTAAATTATACATTAGTGTGCAGTGATGATTATACACTTAACAAAATGAAGATAAATCAGAAACCAAGCAATCAAGTATTTTGGGCTATTTCATGTAATATTGGATCATATAAATGAAAAGTAAACCGATAACAATATATCGTAAAAACAAAAATAAAAACGTCTTTTTTGAGAGAAATAGTCAATATCTAATGTGGCTATCCTTTGCTTTGATTACAGCATTTAATCTTTCACGTCTAGTTTTCACATTTTTTTTTATTTCCTCACTCGCTAAACCATTTCATATGGTTTGAAGTTCTTTCCAAGGAGATCCTCTCAATGTTAACAACAGATTAGTTTGTCTTGGTATCAAGCAAATCTCAAATTTGCTCAGTCGGATTAAGTCTGGATTTTGAGCAAGCCAACTCGTAACTTTCATGTCTCCAGATGTTTTCGACGGAGTTAATTCTTGCACAACTTAGAAGTGTGTTTAGGGTCATTATCTTGTTGAAAATAAAATCACTGACTGATCAGTCTCTTTCCAGATGGCAATGCATGCCTCTTAAGGATGCTGTGATGCCTCTTTTGATCCATGATTCCGTTGATTTTTATGACATCACCGGCTCTTGTAGAGCAGACTGAGCTCCAGACCATAATATTACCACCTCCATGTTTTACTGAAGGGGTTAAACAGCCACTTCGAAATGTTCTCCAACTCTATGGTGCACATAAGTTCTGCAATTGGATGAGAAAATGTTGAATTTTGATTCATCAGTCCAAAGGACTTGTTCCCAGTTTGTTGGTGTCCAATCCTTGAATTTCTTGCCAAACTCACATCTTTATTTTAAGAAGTCGTTTTTTTGGCTGAAACACAACCGATCAAACCATTTTCACTCAGGCGTTTGGAAATAGTAGATCTTGATATTTTCATCTCTTTACTCCTGGCGCTATCAATATCATCATGCAGTTGTCCTGCTGTCAACTGCAGATTTTTTTTTTTTTAACTTGTCATACACAGATAAGGAACATCAGTGGCACTGAACTTCCGTTTTACAACTCTGTTGCCTTTAGTTTTCAGTGAAACCATCTCTTGGAAACTCTTGATGGTGTTACTTATAGTGCCATGGCAGCATTTAATGTCTTCAGAAATTTTTCTGATTGACCAACCAGCATCATGATTACCCCTGATTACCATCAGGGGTAATTTTGCAGAATAATGTTGCCTCAAACCAGTTTAAACAATTTTTTTTGCATCAATAGTCATGGAATGAGCCTTAAAACGTGCATTCATGCTATGCAAGAGACAAAAAAAAAAAAATTTGCAACACCTTTTAATTGTTAAAAAATGAAGTTTTCAGTGTTTTTGTTTATTACGCAAATTTTACCTCCGTATACTTTTGGGATTGAATTGTTTTGTTCTCATTGCCTAAAATAGTATTTTTCAATACATTTTCTCAAAAAATGATAGAGAATTAGTATATTGGACCCCTCTTAGACGAGGGGTAGTGTGTAATCATCACTGCATGCTACTGTATTTCAGGCACTGAAGCCACAAATCCAGACACTGCGTTTCCAGATTTTAAAAGTAATTTTTAAACGGATTGATCATTTACTATAACTTGTTTGTAGGACGAAGTAGCCAACAAATTGTATTATTCTGTTGACATCAAACACTAGCGAGTGGTGTCGCTGCTTGCTGAGGGAATTTTTTAGCTCAATACCAACCGTGGGAAACTTAGGAAGACGTTAAATATGGTTTTTCAAGGAAGCTGTGTAATTATTCTGTATTTGAGATGTCCAGATCCACATCTGTGATGATCTTTTTACCCAGAAGAATGAAGCAAGGCAGAATTATCACTCAAAATACTCAAGGAGTAATTAAGGATGACGACCCCCGGGATGGAAAGGGTGCTCCAGAAGAAACTTACTGACCCTCTTTAAACCCCCACATCGCCACCCTCTCCCCTCCCCTTAACACTTTAAAACCAAACGGCTAGGCACCTCCTCCCCCAATAACCAGTCAAACAAGTGAAACGTGAAACATGCATGGTTTCTGAATGTGTGGGTTTATGTCTGTTGGGGTCACTACAATATTGACGTTTTCTATTCCTAGCACCCCCAACATCAGTAATGCACTTTGTCTATCTGACAGCTAACTAATATTAATGTTACAGAGAGCATCTTACTAAACAATCTAGTCATCTGTCTCATTTACAGTTGTTACAGGTTAACTGTGGTCCCAAATGTGTAATGCTGAATTAATCTTGTTTCATTGACAAAATATTTGACTCTGTAAAATGAGAGTTCAGAAACCATACTGGAGCTACCCACTGGGAATTTACACTGGGAGGGGTGTTCCAGAGCACTTTTACTACTTGGACATGGGATTATTCCAAGTTCTTAGGACATCTCGGGCGCACCATTAGAAAGCACAGGAATGTTTCCACTGAACCTCTCTGTCACATCGTTATCCTTTTTTGAGCATTAGTCAATCTTCAGTTCACAGAATAGCGCAGAGAATGGGACTAGTCTAAATTAACAGCTTTGTCATGAATTTTACTGTATGAGGGGCAAAATCATAGTGGATATGAATCATGTGACATCTGCTGAAGACCAGCAATGGTCTTGGTCATCTTCCCTGGTGATGCTGCCTAAGCTACATTATGAACCCAATTGGTGTGAAACTGTTACGTAATGTCAGAGCCCTACTACGGGGAGCCTGTCCACTTTGTATCACTGCAATTTTACAAAATGGTCTCCGATTCACCTGGGGGATGCTTGAAGGATAGTCCTCAAAGAATGAGAGTGAATGAATCTAATTGGCTAAAATACTCTCCAACACCTGCTTCTAGACCAAAAGCCAAAATTTTGATTTTACCTACTTTGTATGGATTGTATGTAAGAATTGAAATAAAAAAAAATACTGATTTTCTTTTTTTCTTTCAAGGATGGCAATGTTGCCCATCAACGCCAGCATTCTGCTAATGTATTACTTTATGACGGATTGCATCGGAACACTCTCCCTTAGCTGCAAGGGTAGTCCTTGGTTAGCTAGAAAACGTTACCGTAGTCTAACCTGTTTACTCTGCATCAATTATATGAACACAATCATAAAAATTATGGTTAAATGCTTTCGTGTATGGCGCATTCCTTTAGTTTTTTCCAAATGATACAACAGCCGTTAGGAGTGTGACCAAAAAAAAAAAAAAAAAAAAAACTTGCATTCACTTTTTGCTATCAAGTGGCTGGGAAATGGCTCGTTGTCCGTGACGTCACTAATACTCATAAAAGCGTATTTTTGGCTATTGTACGATTGAAAACCCCTCCCAAAAAAAATCTTAAATTAGAAATATATCTTGCTTCGACCCCTTATATCAAAAGTATAATGAAAATGAGCAGAAAAAGAAAATTTCGACATGAACATTGCATTTGGGGCCTCAGGTCCGTCGGTTCCCTTTCATTTTTGACTGCCTCGCGAGCGCCCCCTGTTGAAACAGGAAGTTCTCAGAGTGGGAGTTCTCCCCAGTTTAGAATTTATCTGGTAATGTGCGATAGATCTCGAAGTGGGGGTGCACATAACAGGGAGGACAGGGCGAAAACGGTGCAATGATCCATGTGAACGAAGATCCTTTCTGCTCTCTTTCCACAGATGTGGTTTGCCGGTGGTAATATAACCGCTTGAAATGACCGAGTGCTTGGCCTGCGCTCTTGATAAGTACCTCGGTATATCTCTGTGTTTAAGATTGTGAAGGCACCACGTTCTGAGGTCAAGGTAAGTTATCTTGTTTACCTTTTGAATCAAGTTAGGTTTTTAAGATGGATGGCTAAATGTCCGTTTATGGTTATTTTTTGTTTGATTAATTTTGGTAGTTATCCTACGGTAACGTTTCATATTCGTTGTTGAACAATGGCTACATTAGCAGGTTAATCGGCAAAGAGTATTGCTTAACGTTAGCTATTGCTTTGCTTCGAAGCTCCATGGTTTTAATGATGTATTCGTAGCGCTTTATGATAGCTAGCTAGGTTGCTAACATTTAAATGGAGAATGTCTGGGAGTTTTGGCTGGTGCTCTGTTGCTAATTTTTTTTTTGGCTACGTGCAACCAGATGCCAATATATACTGTCAACGGCCTGCCATTGTTACTCCGCACAACAGCTAGCATTTTGTAGCCAGCAAATTCATGATGTGAGTGAGCATTTTGGCTATATTTCGATAGCTGGGTAACATCGGGTTACGTCAGTCCCAGTTTCAGGGATCGATGCTCTTCTCTCTCAACAAAGTTCTTTCACAGAAAGGCTGTGCACATTAACAAACAATAATCTAACGTTAGCCTCTCGAATTGTATAATCTTAAATTTGCCTTTGCTGTCTCTGACAGATAATACCTGCCTTCCCTTGCTTTATTGTTGTCGTTACTTGTCGCTCTAGGGAGTCCAATGGTTGCTCCGTGATCCCAAAATTCCGCACCTAGTGACACAATCCCTACAATAAAGGTTACTTTGTGAAACTTTTTAAGGGCTACCGATGGGACCCTGTCATGAATTACTGGCAAGATGGCCAGAAAAACAAAACGAAAGTGTTAGCACCCTTCCCTCTGTGCTGTATGCAGGTAACCATCTGTCGGTAGCCCCCCGTCTTTGACAGGTCTGAGGAAATTGTCTCATAAGGAGGAACTCCACCTGGAGCAATTGCTGGTAGACGTCTTTGACGGTTTTTGTTGGAGAATAATTGTGTGCAGTGTAGTCGCAGCAGCTGTTGCTGTAGAGAAGGTGCATTTTGATGATGACAGTTACTATATTATTGTTTGTATTAGTCAATGCAATGTGGTTTTTTTAACCATTAAGAAAAGTTGCTGCATGACAAATATTCCTAGGAACGGTGAATGTTTCTATGATTTATCTTAACAACTTTTTCGATTAATTGGTGAATATGCGTCCTCATTTAAATGTATGTAATGTTCTAGTTGATCTGAATATGAATGTGTGCGCTTCAGCCCAATTTTAGCTGTTCATATGAAAAATTATGTTCTACAGAAATGCTTTTAAGGGATTCTGGTGAATACCTGTGCATCTGTGAATTGTGGATTGTTTTAGATTTTGTACATGGTTGACTTGTTTTTTGGTGACCTGCAGCATATTTTTGAGGATGAGTGCATCTCCAATTGTGGATTAATGATTTTTTTTTTTTTTTTGGGAGAAACATTCATGTGGCGCAGGATTAGTGGCAAAATGTTGCTTCCTAGACTTCAACTGTTATTGTTTTGATGTTGCAATTAAATTATTAATAGAATGTGGAGCCCTATTAATTGTTTTGCATGCATTCTGTTTTGTATAGTTAGCTGCCTGCAGACAACAGATGAGATCACATCCCTAGTCGTGTTGTGGACTAATTTAACAATATATGTGGGGGGATCTATTTCTTTGTATGCTAACAAAAATCTAATCATGTCTTTTACCTATGAGACAAAATATGATCTTTGCTTACTTGGTCTCTAAGTGACTAATTTCAACCAGTAATATTACGACTGCCACCCAGTCTTCAACTCTTAGCGGCACAGAGCTAAGATTGATTAGTTGGCTAGCAAGCTACATGCCCACTTTTCAATGCTCAACTCAGATTCTTCTATCATTACAACCTTCCTGCCAATCTTGTTTTGTTTGGAAATATGTCACGAAACAGAAGACGGTACTCTGGAAATGCCAATACAGACAGGACAGATTGCGACATGGGTTTTTTTTGTAAAGTGGTTAAATCAAAGGTTCTCTTCATTTAGGTGATATTCTTGAAATTCAGGCATCCAGTGATGTACCCTTATATCAAAGGTATATCACTCAGGAATTTTCTGAAAAATATCTGAACAAATGAATTCGACAGGGGTGTCAATGTGCGTTACAGACAGGACAGGGCAAAATGTTACGGACAGGACACTTTTGTCACTCTAAAAATATCAATTAATTACCTCCGCTAACGAAGTTGGGGCGGAGGTTATGTTTTCGCCCCTCTTTTTTGTTTGTTTGTTTGTCTGTCTGTCTGTTTGTGAACAACATAACTCAAAAAGTAATGCACGGATTTACCTTAAATTTTGTGGGTGCATTGCTATTACATCAAGGATGGACCCTATTGATTTTCACCACAATCAGTGAAGCAATATGGCCGCCGGGGCAGCCATCTTGAAATCGTATGACACGCGATAACTGAACTTTGCTCTCATTCAGCAAGATTGTGGATTGGATTGCGCTGCCTTGGCGGAGGTTTGCACTCTACGTGTGCCTCTAATTACCACTAAAACTGGTATTGATCAATATTATGGATACATTTGCTTTGTTAGAGAGACAGCTGCATATCTTTTAATAAGAAGTATGTCATTTTAATTTCAAATATCAAGACTTACAGCCTCATATCTTTAAGCATGTACAAAATTGTTGTACAACGTAAGTGCACACATCTAAGTCCAATGCCTGGTATGACTAACTTGAAAACTGTAAATTTAAACAAAATTCCATATGTTGATGCCGGTCACAGTCATGAAGTCAACAACGGTACATAATTGCCGTGAGTGCAATGATCCATGAAGCCAAAATACATTTTTCAGAAGCTTTTGGATGTCAACTAACACATCAACCAGGTATTTCATGAAAATTCTGAAAAAAAAAATTCTGGAGCCGTGTCGCAAATACCACGGAATGCCCCTCTTCCATTCAATGGCCCTCATTTATCAAACGTGCGTACACCCAAAAAATGGGTGTATGCCAAATCTCCTGCAAGGATCGGCATTTATCAATCTGAACGTGAGCGAACGGTCCGCAAAAATCTCACGCCAGGTCTGATCAGGCGTACGCAGATTTGAAACCAGCGAACAACATGCAGGAATGAGTGCAGCTGTCAAAATGAGTAATAAACCATATGCAGCGATGCGGGCGTCATGCTGTTGTTGCTCTTACTAATAAAATGAATAAAAAGATGAATGAATGAATAAATAATTAAATAGGAAACCTGTGTTGAGAAATTAATTAAACTTATATTTTGAGACAACCTGCTTGTCAGGCCAGACGGCTGACAATTACAATCAATTTGATTAAGCGCAATGCACGGCTTGGCAGATATGCACTGTGGTATGTCACATGCTCATCCAGTCAGATATATACTGAACATCAAAAGAAACGCAAGATAATTAAAGGCAGACAGGAAAATAAGTTTGCGCGTAATTATTTTAGAAAATCAAATTTATTACTAGCGCGTGCACATTTACGCTCGTTTCATCAAACTTTTCTTTATTTTGCGGTCACGTTGACTGAGTAACCATAAGAGTACATTAACTAACTAGCTACCTTGCTTTTCTTTTGTTCCTCAGCCTAGGGACACTTTGACCGTGATCACATTTTGACAATGGCAGATCTTCTATTGTTCGAGGAATAAACTTATGTCCGACGTGAGAGGAACTTTCGGCACAGAGAAGATCTCCTCCGGGAAAGTGACGAGGGGCTGCTCATTTTATGTGGCACCCAATAAAATGTCATGGAGTAATACTAATAAAAGTGCAAGGAAGAGTGATCCCTGCAGACTTTTAACAATTACCCTCTTACAGCTCCGATCGAGGCGGTGGGGACTCATTCGTGTCCCCACCGCCTCGTTTTCCCACGATGGAGTTGGAGCCCTGCTGCCACGCGCTCCTCGAATGGTGACAGCTGGAGGTTTGAGTCTGGTTGGCCTCCACCGGACTGTGCACTGCTGCGCCTGTGCGCGATCTTAAAATCTGACTTTTTTTTTTCCCTACATGTAAAGCATTTGGATTGTCAATTTTGTAGGCTAAATAACATGAAATATCATGGATCTATAAATTGAATTTATTAAGGCCGATGTTGTTCGCACTTCTACGTGTGGTCAATGCTGAAGGGCTCGGTCAAGCGGGAGTTAACATCTGGGGTAAAAAATGAAACTCAATATCTCTTTTCAGGCTTTATATTTCTGAAAAGCTCTTTTTCTTTAGTTTCTGGAACATATCTTGTTTTTATTTCCTGCTGGTCGGTGACTGATGGGGGATTATGTCGTGGTGATGTCCGTCCGTCCATCCGTCTGCACGTCCCGGGAAGGGTGCTTATGTTTTGAAATCAACTCCTCCCACATTTTTTGCAGGATTTTCATGAAACTTTACAAAAATGATAAGCAGATATTGGTTATGCGCATATCGCATTTTTAAAGTTGGATTCATAATAATGTCTCCATTATATTTTTCATCAGATTAAAATAGTTTACAAGCAATGCCATGCCAATGCTATCCTCTTATGATATTTATTATGCGACTTTTTTCAGGCTCCTAGTGTATAATGTATTATTATTGGCCAGTGACTGAAAGTGGAATCCTAAGATGCTGTGTTAGATTTGTTCATTACCGAGCCCGGCGAGGGATATTGTGCTCTACAACCACTCTTGTTACTGTAGCTCTTATAGTTCAAAAATTATTAGAGATTGAATTTGGGGAAAATTTTAGTCTCGGACAAGTCATGTTTGTGACTTGTCAAACCTTTCTTTCAAGTTCTTAATTTGTAACAAAGTATTAGCATGGGAATATGTTTCCTTGTGGTCATAAAATCCATATGTGATGATTTAATGTCCTGAATAGTGATATAGTCATTGAATTGATAAAATGGTGGTTTTTATTGAAAAAGAAAATGTATGATGATAAAAATCCTTTTGCCGAAATTCCATTCCCAGAATTACCTTTTTTTTTTTCCTTGTCACAGAAAAAAAGAGAGCTGATATCATCCAAGAGAAAGCATACTGATATGTACTTACACTAGGTGTATTCAGCTTATGAAATCTTAATATTTTTCCCCGTATAATATGGTGGTACTTTTATGAAATTCCTTTACCGGTTCAGAATTTCAGTTGTTTTCAACAAAGAATCAAGTACCATTATTGCACCAACACAACTTAAATATAACTGTTACTTGTGCCATAACAGGCAACATTCTTAATATTGGCAAAATGCACTACTAGACTAATTAAGGCCCCTGGTAGAAATAAATTGCAGCACTATCTATATAGACAACTTTCGTGAAAATAACAGTAATTTTAATGTTAATTTAGATTTGGGCGAATATGTTTTTTGTAAAACACACAACCAAGTGAACAGAGACTGTAAATTACAGAGATTTACTGAGATTTTAAGTAGATCTCCAAGCAAAGTGACCAAAGGATTTGGCCGATAACACAAGTCTTTCAGTCACTGTCTTCTGCAATTAAGCAGCATATAAAATTCTGGAGTCACTGCCTGCCTCGATCCAGTTAGGTGAGAGAACGCCATAAAGACGTGTTTCTCTCTGCTTGTGAAAGTGCAGAGCTGAATCTGCGTTGTTGGTGGGCCATCTGCCAGAAAAATCATTAGAAGACAATGAGGAAAAGTCTGTGTTTTTGGCAATAGCAGAACAGATGAAGCTTCTGATCCTAGCGCTATGGGGGACGTACACAATTAAACAGCCAAAACGCCAAAGAACGGAAGAGGAACAAATAGAATTGAGCAGGAAAAACGCAAGATGGCCAAGAGCTCCAGCATGGCCAAGAGCGCCAGCATACCACCCCCTGCTGAGTCGGATCAGGCCAACAAAGAAGACAGTCACTGTGTGGCCCAGGGATGCAGCCTCTGTGCTCCAGGACTGTTTTCAGTGTACAGACTGGCAGATCTTCAGACAGGCAGCTACGTGTGAGGGAGAGGTGGACCTGGAGGAATACACCTCCTCCGTCCTTGGCTTCATCTCCAAGTGTGCTGATGATGTCACCACCACCACCAGTACAGTAACCTGCTATCCGAACCAGAAACCCTGGCTGAATGCTGAGGTGAGAGCTCTGCTGAAAGCTAGGGACGCTGCGTTCAGGGCAGGTGAGGTATCAGTGCTCAGAGAGGCGAGGAACGGACTGACTGCACTCATCGCGAGGGCCAAAGCCACATACGCCCAGAAAATTCAGGGTCACTTCACCACCAACGACCCCCGGCGCATGTGGAAGGGCATCAAGTGCATCACGGACTACAACACCAGGGATGCACAATGCCCAAGGGACCCCTCCTTGCCAGATGCACTCAACCATTTCTATGCCCGCTTTGAGGACCCTGACACCACCCCCAGCACCAGACTCGCACCACCACCCGGTGACACGCCCCTCAGTGTGACTACAGCAGATGTGAGGAAGACCCTCCAGGGAATCAACCCCCGCAAAGCTGCAGGCCCCGACAACATCCCAGGGCGGGTACTGAGGGACTGTGCACACCAGCTGTCTGAAGTGCTGGCGGACATCTTTAACACCTCACTGTCACTGTCATCTGTCCCCACCTGCTTAAAGACTGCCACAATTGTCCCCGTCCCCAAGTGCTCCACAGTGACAGGCCTAAATGACTACCGACCCATAGCCCTAACTCCGGTAGTCATGAAGTGCTTCGAGAGGCTGGTCATGACCCACATCAAGGACTCCATCGACGTCACTGTGGACCCCCATCAATATGCCTACAGAAAAAACTGCTCCACGGATGACGCCATTTCATCGGTGTTCCACACAGCCCTCACCCATCTGGAGAGCAGAAACTCCTATGTCCGTCTGCTCTTCCTGGATTTCTCCTCAGCCTTCAACACCATCATCCCACAGACCCTGGTGCAGAAGCTCTCCTCCCTTGGACTGAGTCCCACACTGGGGAACTGGGTCCTGGACTTCCTGACCAACAGACCTCAAACTGTCAGGATCCACAACACCGTCTCCTCCTCCATCACCCTCAGCACTGGCTCGCCACAGGCCTGTGTGTTGAGCCCCCTCCTGTTCACTCTGCCATATAGTTAAGTTTGCGGGCAACACAGCAGTAGTGGGACGTATCACCCGCAACGATGAGTCCAAATACAGAGAGGAGGTGGAACACCTGGTGCAGTGGTGCAGAGAAAACAACCTCTGCATCAATGTGAAAAAGACTAAGGAAATGGTGGTGGATTTCAGAAGGGACAAGCGCCCTCTCCCTCCCCTGAACATCGGAGGAGCAGCTGTGGAAGTGGTCTCCAGCCTCAGGTACCTGGGTGTGCACATATACAATGACCTCACCTGGAGTGCCAACACTTTCCGTCTGGTCAGGAAGGTCCATTAGCGTCTCTACTTCCTCAGGAAGCTGCGGAGAGCTGGAATTGGGAGCTCCGTCCTGAGGAGCTTCTACCACTGTGCGGTGGAGAGCATCCTCTGCACCTGCATCACCATGTGGTATGGCAGCTGCACTGCTGCTGAGAGGAAGCCTCTGCAGAGGGTGGCAAAGGCTGCACAGAGGACTGTGGGGAGCAGCCTTCCCACCACCTTGGACCTCTACACTTCATGATGCAGGGGGAAGGCCCTCCGCATCATGAAGGACTCCACCCATCCCGCTCACAGATTGTTTCAGCTCCTCCCCTCAGGCAGGCGGCTGAGGAGCATTCAAAGCAAGACCACCAGGCTCAGAAACAGCTTCTTCCCTGAAACTGTCAGACTGTTGAACTCGAGCCGTGCTCTGTAGACTCCCACCCCTCCCACCCTCTCTCATCTCATTATCTCTCTCTCCCATTTTCCCTCTCATTCTCTCTCTCTCTCTCTCTCTCTCTCTCTCTCTCGCTCTCGCTCTCTCTTCACCATACACTGATTTGCACTAAAACACTTTATCCACCAAAGGTGCAATATTTTACTCACATGCGTGTTTAGTATTTAACAAAGCTAGTTTCAGCTTAACTGTTTAACTGTTTATATATTTTTATATTTTTACCCTTGTTGTTTATATTCTGTTCTTTTGTATTTTGCTCTTTATTTATTAGGCCTCTTATACCGGGACCTGAGTCCTAATTTCGTACCGTTGACGTGTAAATGTGAGCTGGTATGACAATAAAAAGTTCCTTGATCCTTGATCCTTCCTTGAGCTGTATTTATATCGGTGCCGCTTTCAATCGGGAAAACTGAAGGAATCAAAGGGTTTAAATAGCAATGCACAGCTAGCCTTGCTGCCACTGGACAGGTAAGCTTTGTTTTACTCTGTTGTAGTTATGCACTTTTATTAGCCTCAGATAATCCTGTTGGTGGTTTTTAATCCTGCTAATGTCAATTTATAAATGAACCGTCATCGTTTGTGGCCGACGAAATCTTGCTTAGTTGTGTAACGATAGCATGTGGTGCTATAGGACACTAGCAAGTTTTAGCTAATACCTTCAAAAAGCCATTCATACCGAAGTTTATGCATGGATGTAATGTGTCATTGCTCCCTGTTTTCAGTGAGGCTTTCACACGACAATCACTGAGAGTGTCTGTTTATATTGTACTTACATTGTAACTGAGTCGCTACTCTCCTCTGCCTCTGTCGGAAACCGATGCGCGTTCTTGTGCCTGACTTGGGGATGGGGGGCAGGGACCGCTCACATAGGCTTCGGACAAGAAGCTACGAAAACGACCAAATCAGTTACAGCCGCTTTAACTTTATTAGCTCCCGCCGCTCGCGGTGCGGGAGCTATGGTATCGGGCTTCATGTGTGAGTGCGTGCGTGCGGGCGTCCGTGCGTCCGTCAACACATTTTGCTTTATCTCATCAACGATTTCAGTTACAGGCTCCTAATTTTTACTGAACATGAATCTCAAAAAGGCCTACAAATGACGTGGCCTCAAAATATCACAAAAAACTTTGACATTTTGCTTTATCTCATCAACTTTTTCAGTTACTGGCTCCTAATTTTTACTGGACATGCATCTCATAAAGGCCCACAAAAGGTGACCTTGGCCTATTTTTTCAAGGTCACTGGCCTAAAAATATCACCATAAACTTCGACATTTTGCTTTATCTCATGAACTATTTCACTTACAGGCTCCTAATTTTTACTGGACATGCATCTCATAAAGGCCTACAAATGACGCGCCTAAAGGTGACCTTTGCCTATTTTTTTCAAGGTCACTGGCCTCAAAATATCACCAAAAACTTTGACATTTTGCTTTATCTCATCAACTTTTTCAGTTACTGGCTCCTAATTTTTACTGGACATGCATCTCATAAAGGCCCACAAAAGGTGACCTTGGCCTATTTTTTCAAGGTCACTGGCCTAAAAATATCACCATAAACTTCGACATTTTGCTTTATCTCATGAACTATTTCACTTACTGGCTCCTAATTTTTACTGGACATGCATCTCATAAAGGCCTACAAATGATGTGCCTAAAGGTGACCTTGGCCTATTTTTTCAAGGTCACTGGGCCAAACATACAGTGCCGTGAAAAAGTATTTGCCCCCTTCCTGATTTCTTTTTTTTTTTTTTTTTTTTTTTGCATATTTGTCGCACTTAAATGTCTCAGATCATCAAACAAATTTTAATATTAGACAAAGACAACCCGAGTAAATACAAAATGCAATTTTTAAATGATTATTTCATTTATTAAGGGGAAAAGCTATCCAAAGCTACATGGCCCTATGTGAAAAAGTAATTGCCCCCTAAATCCTAATAACTAGTTGTGCCACCCTCGGCGACAACAATTGCAATCAAACGTTTGCGATAACTGGCAATGAGTCTTTCACATTGCCATGGAAAAATTTTAGCCCACTCGTCTTTGCAGAATTGTTTTAATTGATCCACATTGGAGGGTTTTTGAGCATGAACAGCCTATTTAAGGTCATGCCACTGCATCTCAAGCAGATTTAAGTCCGGACTTTGACTAGGCCACTCCAAAATCATCATTTTGTTTTTTTTTTTTTTTTGTTGTTTTTTTTTAAGCCATTCAGAGGTGGACTTGCTAGTGTGTTTCGGATCATTGTCCTGCTGCATAACCCAAGTGCACTTGAGCTTGAGGTCATGAACTGATGGTTGGACATTATCCTTCAGGACTTTCCGGTAGAGAGCAGAAATCATAGTTCCATCAATTACGACAAGTCGTCCAGGTCCAGAAGCAGCAAAGCAGCCCCAAACCATCACACTACCACCATTGTGTTTCACTTTTGGTATGATGTTCTTCTTATGAAATGCTGTGTTAGTTTTATGCCTGATGTAACGGGGTGCACACCTTCCAAAAAGTTCAGCTTTTGTCTTTTCAGTCCACAGAATATTTTCCCAAAAGTCTTGGATCATCAAGATGTATTTTGGCAAATGTGAGATGAGCCTTTGTGTTCTTTTTGGCCAGCAGTGGTTTTCACCTTGGAACTCTCCCATGGATGCCATTTTTGCCCAGTCTCTTTCTTATTGTTGAATTATGAACACTGACTTTAACTGAGGTAAGTGAGGCCTGCAGTTCTTCAGATATTGTTCTGGGTTCTTTTGTGACCTCCTGGATGAGTCATCGATGCGGTCTTGGAGTAATTTTGGTAGGCCGGGCACTCCTGGGAAGGTTCACCACTGTTCCAAGTTTTCTCCATTTGTGGATAGTGGCTCTCACTGTGGTTCGCTGGAGTCCCAAAGCCTTAGAAATGGCTTTGCAACCCTTTCCAGACTGATAGATGTCAATTTCTTTGTTTCTCATCTGTTCTTGAATTTCTTTAGTTCGCGACATGACGTGCTGCTTTTTGAGATCTTTTAGCCTACTTCACTTTGTCAAACAGGTTCAATTGAAGTGATTTCTTGATTCAACAGGTCTGGCAGTAATCAAGCCTGGGTGTGGCTAGTAAAATTGAACTTAAAAAATGTGGTTAATCACAGTTAATTCATGATTTAAGAAGGAGGGCAATTACTTTTTTCACATAGGGCCAGGTAGGTTTGGATAGCTTTTTTTCCCTTAATAAATGAAATCATCATTTAAAAACTACATTTTGTATTTACTCGGGTTATCTTTTTTTCTTATATTAAAATTTGTTTGATGATCTGAAACATGAAATGTGAAAAATATACAAAAAAGTAAGAAATCAGGAAGGGGGCAAATACTTCTTCACAGCACTGTATCACCAAAAATTTGACATTTTTCTTTGTCTCATCTACTATTTCAGTTACAGGCTCCTAATTTTTACTGGACTTTCATCTCAAAGTCCTACAAATGACGTGCCTAAAGGTGACCTTGGCCTATTTTTTTTCAAGGTCACTGGCCTAAAAATATCACCAGTAACTTTGACAATTTGTTTTATCTTATCAACATTTTCAGTTACAGGCTCCTAATTGGCTCCCGCCGCCCGAGTGGCACGGGAGCCATGGTATCGGGCTCCATCCGTGCGTGCGTCCTTCAACAAAAACTTCGACATTTTGTTTATCTTAACGGCGGGAGCTTCTGGGGCCGCCAGTGCCCTATATTTGAAATCTGGTAAACCCAAGATGCCGCCAAGGCTTGCAATTCCTTCAACAGTGATACTTGGGGATTTTGTTGCTTCTGTCACCATCCTCCTCAGTATCCTGTGGGGCAAAATGCAGTTGCGCTCTCTACCCTTGAGGTTTTCAACAGTTCCATATCTTTGGAATTATTACTAATTGCCCTGACAGTGCTCAGTGGCATATTGAATCGTTTGTGAATTTTCCCATAGCCATTACCAGATTTATGAAGGTTTATGACCATCTGCGTCTTTTGAACTGACAGTTGTTTTGCTTTCTTCATGGTGTTGTATGACAAAGGGATATTGCATGTATGTCACCTCATTTATATATCCTAGTGAAGCAGGAAGTGTTGTAATGGCTCAATATAGCTCCTTAACACTTAGATAAAACTTAAACTAGGTATTAAATTTCACTTTATTTAATTTTGGTAGATGTTGTTTGCAGTAGCCTAATCTTTAAGGGTGTCATTAATTGTGAAACCCTGATTTGGAGGACACTGATTTTTAATTAAATCAGTAAATAAATTTGATTGGTTCCATTGGAACATTAATATTGTACAGTATTTTTCCCATGTTGTTGTTTAAAGTTTCAAAGTGAATGTTTTTTTGAATGCATTGTAGCCTTGTGCATTGCCTGTCGGAGGTGTCAGTAATTTTGGAACCCACTGTAGCTAAATTATGCTTTTTTTTTCTATCACCAAATACAAATTTAACTAAACTGGGTCATTCCATATGAAATCACCCAAGCTCCCAGCTTTATGGTCTCAGAATTACTTCATTTGGTGATATTTTGTTGCCTGCGATGAGCAAATCAAATCACAGGTGGTTTCAAGTTGGTATCTCGTTCCGTTCTCATTTTATGGGCCCACGTTAACCCTCTGGTCACAGTTTGTGACCATTTTCAAAGGGTTATAACTGATGAACTAATAAGGATACAAATTTCATTCTTTCAGGATATGTTTATTCTGTCTAATAGTCTGCAACAAACCTTTTAATATAGTGGTTAACCCTTTGAGTGCTTTGCAATTAACCCCTAAACACTTTTTGACCCTCATTTTGACCATGTGGGCCTGTTTTGATTTTCAAAAAGTTGGCCTCAAATGAAAGCTTACACAAAGTACTACAAAATGCAACAAAGTCAAACTTGGAACAAATACTCCTACTTGGAAAAATAAGACCCCTTTTAAGTGCTATTTGCACATTGGCACAACTACTCTCAGTGTACAGGTAAATGTACATAAATGGACAGGGAAATGTAGAGAAGAAAGGCAGATATGGCAAACATGATACAAATGTTTAATACATATTATTTTGCTAAATCCAATTTTTCAAACCACACTGAGATTCAGTCCAACTCTTTCTTGGCAATTATATAATTCCTGCCCTTGCCACTCATGCTAGGAGCATCAACCAACATGATATGCTTCAGTGGTACCCAACAAAGATCCTTCCTTCGTGGCCAAGAGAATCGTGGTGCAGGGCCATTTGGATGCATGAAAGTTACTTTAACATCCTCGTTTTCAAGGAATTGCTCTAAGATGTTGGCCAACCACCACTGGCCATCATGTAAGCAGGCAACATATCGACCAGGGGTACAATATTTAAGCTCCACAGGATCGTCCTTTTCGCAAATAAAGGGGCAGGTACGGTTTGAAGGGTTTCATCCACAATTGTAACAATTCTGCCTAGTCTATCAAATTATCTTGAAATTACTGTGAATACAAATACAAGAAAGTGACACAGGCTGCAAATGATCAAAGAGCATGCAACTGAAAGTAGAAATAAATGAGTGGAGTTCAGTATTCCCTGTACATTATTGTACATTTACTTACACTGAGAGTAGTTGAGCCGATGTGCAAATAGCCCTTAAAAGGGGTCTTATTTTTCCAAGTAGGAGTATTTGTTCCAAGTTTGATTGTGTTGCATTTTGAAGTTCTTTGAATAAGCTTTCATTTGAGGCCAACTTTTTGAAAATCAAAACAGGCCCACATGGTCAAAATGAGGGTCAAAAAGTGCACCGTTTCGATAATTAGCTGAAAAGGGGTTAATGTTTCTCCAAATTGGATGAAGATGGAAAGATGTTTTTACCTTCATTTGAAACTCCCATCAAGTATACTATCAACAATTTAAATGGCAAAGGGGACATTCTAAGGATACTTGCATAATATTTCATTTGAAATCGACATGTTTGGCACATGCGTAAACCAAATTTCAATGTTTAGGGGTTAATTACAAAGCACACAAAGGGTTAAACACTATTGTTAAAGCTTTGTTGCAGACTATTAGACTGAATAAACATATCCTGAAAGAATGAAATTTGTATCCTTATTAGTTCATCGGTTATAACCCTTTGAAAATGGTCACAAACTGTGACCAGAGGGTTAACGTGGGCCACGCCCCCTTTTCGGGGGCCTATAAAATGAGAACGGAATGAGATATCAACTTGAAACCACCTGCGGTTTGATTCGCTCGTCACATGCAACAAAATATCACCAAATGAAGTAATTCTGAGACCATCAAGCTGGGAGCACCCCCCGTTTTGGGTGATTTCATATGGAATGACCCAACTCTACAAGTGAACAACAATTAATTTGATCAATGGTGCTTAGCATGATGCCACCAGGCAGTCAAAATTCAGTGATTTTCATGCCACTTGCTTATGACCACTTAATTCTCACCAAATAATTATAAATGTTCCCACTGTGACCGAGTGACCTGGTCTATTTACCCCTAAAAGATAAATGGGATTAATATGATTCTAATACGGTGAGATGGAGCAAGTATTCAGGCCAGAAAGGAACCATGTATGGATATAAAACTGAAATAAACATTTGAAATTCTGTTACCATGAAATCCCGTTACCATGATGCATCAGACTTTTTCTTTTTTAATATATAAAACTTGTGGAAACCTTGCCCATTTTGGTAATTTGATAGTCAAGTAAGCCTAAAACAATATAACATTCGCCATAAAAGCATTTCTTTTAAAGAGTAGCATGTTATGGGCCATTTACTACGAACCTGTAAAAATGATGTTAACTTTTTCAAAGTCCTTCACTGAGAAGTTTTATGCTCTGAGATAAAAGAAATGGCCTAAAAATTTCTCATTATACAGTGTCATTAAAGTGTTTTTAGAGACCTACATGCACATGTATTACAATAACATGTTGAGTCTTTCTTAGCTGAGTAGCAGCCATATTAGAAGTGAAACTGAAATTCCATTACTACTTGACCGAGCCCAGGACCTAAATCTCATGCCCCTGCTCCTGAAATGAGCAACTCTCTCCGTTAGAAAGTGGTAATATTGCTGCACTTTTTTCTGAATATTTATATATAATAATGCTACACTTTCTTCTGATTATTTGTATAATGGTAGTTTTTTTGTAAACTTACACTGACTGCCTTTTTATTTATTTGTAAATTTTTTTGCTAGAAATTTTCTAGATGTTTGTGAAACGTATGGATGGGATCTTAACTCTGACTTGCTGATTAACGTGCGTGTTATTCTGTTTTTCCCCTGTACATTGTCTTTTAACTCTGAGCTTTTAGGTGTGCTGAGCGGTATAAGCTGGAGCCACAGAAAAATCCAGAAAGGTGGAGGGCAATAATGACACCTATTGCATGAAAACAGCAAGTGGGAGATAGAGGGAAGCCAACAGACAGAGGCAGAGGACTTTGTGCTTTGGCGAACCCACAGGGATAAAATTGGGGGAAGAAACATGTCTTACAGTAACAGAGAACTGGTGTTGTTCTACATAAGTTACAAGCTCTCCCAGAGGAACTATCCCTGTAGCCACATTGGGCTGTCAGGGCCAGGAGGGGGTGCAGAGAGACCTGCGGAGGAGCAGGAGCAGGAGGAGGGAGCGCCCTTAGGAGCAGGGCATGCCAATGGCTCTGTGAATGGACACAGCCCAGAGCCACCAATCCAATCGTCCCGCGGGCTGGAGGCCGTGAAGGAGGCGTTGCGGGACTCGGCGAATGAGTTTGAGCTGCGCTACAGCCGCGCCTTCAGCGACCTGTCCTCGCAACTGCATATCACACCTGCTACTGCCTACCAGAGCTTCGAGAGTGTCATGAATGAAGTGTTTCGCGACGGTGTCAACTGGGGCCGCGTAGTGGGACTGTTTGCCTTCGGTGGTGCGCTCTGTGTAGAGTGTGTGGAGAAGGAGATGAGCCCGCTGGTGGGCCGCATTGCTGACTGGATGACTGTCTACCTGGACAACCACATTCAGCCCTGGATCCAGCTGCAGGGAGGATGGGTGAGTATGTTGACATGCTGCATTGGGAGTGCCTTATGAACTCATTCACTGTAGCCCACTAGTATTTGGACAGTCTTTACATGGTTCTCATTCTTTAGTGGATCAACCCTTATGGATATCAAATTGGAGCTGAGCATTTGCAATTTAAGAATATATTCAGTATTTAATTTACATTTTATGGAGTACTGAGCCAAAATAAAATGGCTCCAATTTCCAAATACTTATGGACTGTGCAGTGTATGTAAATGAAGACGTGTGTTAGATAATGTTGAGAGCTTGGTTATCTTTTTCTGATGTTTATGGTCTATTTTTTTAGCTTACTGGCCCTATGCGCCAATAAGCTATCGTGGTTTTTTCATCCATCTTTCAGAACATTTTTTATGTTTTTTTGGCCTGATTAATTGTCCTGTAAATTTGCTGTAAAATACTACTGGATCATATCCCCGGGCCTTTTTTTTTTTTTTGGATTCTTTATTGAATCGCAGTGAATGACAAATCAGTTGCCTAGGCGCCCGGGACAATCAGTTTTTCACGCGGACAAGTAAAAACGAAAAATCAGTCGCCCGTCGGACAACCACTCTAAAATATTGACCGGGCTACTGATTTTTCCCGCCACGGTTGGCCAAACAACGTTTGTCTGCTCAGCTTGTAGAAACAGGCTGTTTTCGGAACCGTCTACTACATACTACCAACGGATCCAGTATGCAGTATATACGACATGCTACATACTGAATTCCTCAGCCGTATGTAGTATGACAGTTAGAATCGATTGAATTCGCAGTATATTAGGTTGGGGAGTTGCTCGATGTCAACCCGCCACAGAAGAAGAAAGCTGGCGAAAGTAAACAATTGACATAGCAAATGATTAAACACCGCATAGTGCAGCAGCCCATTTTGCTATATGAAAAAAGTTATAAACGTCAGTTTTTATTCTTTTTCCAACGATAATTTTGAGGGATATGTTACGCCTGTCTGACGTTTGAAAGAAACAAGATTTGGCTGCGCTTAATCACCTCACTGTTAAGTTAAATGTGTGTTGCAGCTTGTTTCGTTATTGTAATTCATTTGTTTTTTGGACGCTTAATCCGCCCTTCAATCCAAACTGGTTACTTTTTATAGGCATACTTGCCGATTGGTTTTTGTTTTCGTGTGGCCCGAGCTGGTTTACTCATATGGTGAACATTTATCCGATGGCAATATCTGCATCATAAATGACGTCAAAAATTATCACACTTCATCTGCGTGTCATTCAGTCGCCCTTCAAAACTGACTGAAACCTGTCGCTGTTTAATTTTCTTGATCAGCATTCGCTCAGACGAATTGGTAGAAGGACAGTCAAATTTATTTTCGATAGCATTGTTATACATAGCACCACGAAATTATGAGGGGTTTTGTTTCGCACATAAATGACGACGCAAGGGCGAGGTTTTGGCTTCCCTTTGTTACAGCCAACGAACAGCTCCTGGTGTCATTTGCCCCATTTGTACAACAGCAAAAGTGTACGGCTATTCTCTCAAATGTGCGTTATTAAATTTACTGGATGAGAATATATAGGCCTATCCTAATATTTTGATCTCTGATCAGTCCGTGCAATAGTTGCATTTGACCTACTTTTGTGAACACATTCATCGTTTGCATTTTAAGTTGACTAGAAAATGCCAAAAGATTTTATTGTTTGTTTTAATTGCTGCTTATGCCTATGTATGACAATGATGCCTCTTTCTCGAAAAATACATAATAGAAATCCTAAATGTAACCTCTAACAATTTTGCCTACATGCGACTTGCTGGGGGATCGGCCTCATACATGCGGCCAGCCAGCTCTCAGCGGGCGCGCATCTGAGCTCAATGGCCAGCTGGCTGGCTAGAGCTGGGTACGCCCACGGCGATAGCTTGCTGTCGTGCAGGTATATGAAGCTTTTTCAACTCCAAAAACCTTATAACTAATGCCCCTTTTCCTCTACGTGGTACCGGCACTACTCTACTGTACTCACATTTTTAGCTTTTCCATTAGGAAAAAGTACCTGGTACTTGGCACCTGGTACCAGCTATTCTGGTACCTGCTCTACTGCGGTTCCCAAATAAGCTGACCGAGTGGAGCCGGTATCCCATAGTGGAGAAGCGCCATATATTTTGATTCGCTACGAATCATCCGTAAAACTGCAAGGCCTCACACCGCCCGCGGCTCGGCTAACGTTAACAGACCCAGCCGCCGGTTGGTTCACACGCCAGCTGTCAGCTAACGTTACCCCCTCAGGTGTTACTGCCTGCTAGCTGTTACGGCCGTTTAAGGAGCTTCTCAGCTCTGAAACTGAAGGGGAAATTTTTCAATTCGCCACCTATCTTTTTGAAACTTCCGATTTTTGACACCTACACAGTTGATTTCTCG
This sequence comes from Gymnothorax javanicus, assembly GCA_029692085.1. Classification (NCBI taxonomy): domain Eukaryota; kingdom Metazoa; phylum Chordata; class Actinopteri; order Anguilliformes; family Muraenidae; genus Gymnothorax; species Gymnothorax javanicus. The sequence goes on along the minus strand of CM056202.1, from coordinate 59,838,591 downwards.
CCTCAAAAAATATCAAAAGCAATTTTAATGAAGAAATAACATACGAAATTTACTAAAAACTTTCTTATTCAACTTTCACGCCGCCACTCCTCGGATGTATTTTTTTGTGACGTCCCAGCGCTTTGCATTGTGGGATATCGTATGCGAGGTAGACTGGTCGGCTGCATACTGCCAGATTCTCACCAAATCAGTATACATGTGGGTATTTTTGGCATACTGCAGATTTTGCTTTTGTTGTCATACTACATACGACATACTACTTTTTGGTCAAATCAGTATGTACTGCTAGTCTAGTATGCGATTCCGAAAACAACCACAGTCAGAAAATTCGGCGTAGACATACATAAATACCTGTTCTGATCGGCAAACAACCGCGAAAACTTGTAAAATCAATAATCCATGTGCAACTCGTTGCTTCCATGTGAGACAAAGTTGTCCAAGTTTTGAAGCATTTGATTGGACTTGAACATGCCCACTCAGTTATATGTTAATTGGAACGATTGCGTTTACTCTCTCTCGATAGTCAGTCTGCCATGGGATGCAATGAGAGCAGGAGATATCCGTGAGGTTAAGAGACCGTTTTGTCTAATGCCTTCATGCTGATACGGTATATGCAGCAGTGAATGTGCACCTCGGGGCCGTGTTTGTAATTAAAGCCGTGACATATCTTTTTTTTTTTTTTTTTATTTTTTTTAAATTTGGCATCTCCAATCCCACCCGAATCTGGAATGCCCAATTGGTGAACTATGTACAAAGCTTGCTCGTATGCGACCCCTTGCTGCCAACTCAGGAGAGCGAAGACAGTTCACGGCTCTCCTCCGAAGCACGTGCCTGTCAGCCACTGCTTCTTATACACTCATTGGTTGAATCTTCGCAAGTTCAGAATGAGGGCGGAGGATACCCGGACATGAACAGACTTAGAATCTTCCTGACGAGCGCCTGCCTGGCCAACAGGAGGCGCTTTTGAGCAACGAACAAAGCTGTTTATTTATTTCCCTTTCCCGGCAGTCCCTTCCCAATTTGAAACCCTGTAGCGCGATGGCCAATTGTGCGCTACACTGAAAAAGCTGCCGACCACTGCCGGTTGGTATGACCGGGGATCAAACCCGCGACGTGATAGTCACTTCTGCACTGCAACGCAGTGCCTTAACTGAGTGAGCTATCCGGCAGCTAAGCCGTGACATATCTTGTCTTTGCCACAGAGGTGCAAATAACAGTCTACTGTATGCATCTGAGGTGGCTGGCATCCTTCTGAGTCCATTACATTATCTAACAAGATGGCTAAATAAACAAAAGAGTACCGTAGTTTAATCAGCAATCGGTCACAGCATATAGCCAAAGATACTGCAGTGTCTTCGAGAGTGGGTCTGGGGGTCACCGCCCCTAGCCCCCGTGGTATGCTACCTCAAGAGCAATCACTGGTACACCTAACAAGCGGGATTGATTAGGGCAAAAACAAATGACGCCACTTAATTAGGACGATCATTTACAAAGATTCTCCATAGTTAACGTTAGCTAGCTAGCTAGATGGCTACATAATGTACAGAGTAACATAGTTTAATAAGCAATTGCGCATTCGTGGCATAGCCACACATTCCGCAGAATCTTCAGAGTAGGTCTGAAATGTCACCGCCCCCACGGTACACTGTATGAAGTTAAACGAATGGGCCTGCTGCAAGGCAGCGATAATTTCATTGGTATTGGTTGGCGATTTTTGATAGGAATGTGCCGCAGAACCATTCCGGACAACCACCATTCCAGACGGGCAACTGATTTTCATTGAAGAGCTTGTCCGTGGACAACCAGTCAAAAAATTGATTTGTCGTTCACTGAATCGTTTTGGGCCGTTTCATGGGCCTTTGAAATTTCGACCCAATGTTACGACACAAGTCCGTTTAAGTGTGCCAATAACCAATAACAATAAAACCATTTTAATATGGCCCTGGTTTTCAAAAATATAACAATATAGGCCGACGCAATGTGGAAAACATTTCATTAAGCGGATCCACCGCGAGGTATGATTTATTTCCATATTCACGTGAAATGTAAGCCTATAAAAATAGTCTGGCAAACGCACGAAGGTGAATCTACAGTTTCCAGGTCATTTGAATCTCAAAATGCGACTGCAAAAAGAACAATATAGAAATAAACCGTCTTCCGATTCAAATTTGTAATTGTGCGAATCAAGTGCTTGATTGTCAATTGAACATGGGACCAAGGTGAAATTTTCCTGCACTCTGCACTTAAACATTTCTTTGTCTCTCCCTCGCTGCTTCTGAATCTACTCTGCTTACCAACTCTGTTCGATTCGAAAGACCAGCGCCAGTTACTGTTTAGGTCCTCTGTCTTCTACATGAACTCACGTGATGTAGAGCTGCTTTGCCATAGGATGAGCGCGAAGCAATGTCAGTGTTGCGTTTGGGGGCGGTCTCTAGCGCCCCCAAGAGACCGCCTACTACTCACTACTCTGTCTTTGAAAACAACCAGTTTGTTTGCTCTGCGGCTCGTGAAATAATGCTGGAAAATCGTCAACATTTACAAATTAGATCGCGCGTAGGGTGAATGGAGACCACGATCTTCTGGCGATTTATCGTGCAGGCCTACTCAGTAAGCACCAAGAGCATTTATTTGCATTTATTTGACGAATCCTTGAAAATGAAAATATTACTACAGATTAATTACTTATTTTTAATGGTTCCCACCCCTCCAAACAAATGGTTTTAAACAATCGACTCATCAACAACTAATTTTTATTGGAACAATTAAAAAAAAAAACCCAGAATCTCTCTTTCAACCTTACAAAATACAAAATCACATGGCAGGTTAGAAGCACCAAATTTCCAAATTTAACAATAATCATTCGTAACTAGCATATTTACGTATTTATTTATTTATTTATTTACCTATTGGATTGTTGTTTTATATCAGTATATATTTTTCTTCTTTTCTTCTCTCTCCCTTTTCTTACATAGAGGTTAAACATAAATATTGATTATTTACATTTTTTTATTTTGTTAATCAATTTACATTATTCATCGATTATCAATTAGCCAACCAAACACGTCCATGAATACACCTCACTACTTCCTTACCCGATCTACATTACCCCACGCACTACACACCACTCTTACCACCTCTCTTTGTTGTTGTTGCTGTTGCTGTTATGTCTGTGTTCTTGTGTCAAAACAAGGCCTGTAACCTTCTTACAGTGCCGTGAAAAAGTATTTGCCCCCTTCCTGATTTCTTATGTTTGTGCATATTTGTCACACTTAAATGTTTCAGATCATCAAACAAATTCTAATATTCGACAAAGATAACCCGAGTAAATACAAAATGCAGTTTTTAAGTGATGGTTTCATTTATTAAGGGAAAAAAGCTATCCAAACCTACCTGGCTTTATGTGAAAAAGTAATTGCCCCCTAAACCTAATAACTGGTTGTGCCGCCCTCGGCGACAACAACTACAATCAAGCGTTTGCGATAACTGGCAATGAGTCTTTCACATCGCTGTGAAGGAATTTTGGCCCACTCTTCTTTGCAGAATTGTTGTAATTCAGCCACATTAGAGGGTTTTCATGCATGAACGGCCTGTTTAAGGTCATGCCACAGCATCTCAATCGGATTTCAGTCCGGACTTTGACTAGGCTACTCCAAAACCTTCATTTAGTTTTTTTTTTTAAGCCATTTCAGAGGTGGACTTGCTGGCGTGTTTCAGATCTTTATTCTGCTGCATAACCCAAGTGCGCTTGAGCTTGAAGTCACAAACTGATGGTAGGACATTCTCCTTCAGGATTTTCTGGTAGAGAGCAGAATTCATGGTTCCATCAATTACGGCAAGTCGTCCAGGTCCTGAGGCAGCAAAGCAGCCCCAGACCATTACACTCCCACCACATTTGACTATTGGTATGATGTTCTTTTTATGAAATGCTGTGTTAGTTTCACGCCAGATGTAACGGGGCGCACACCTTCCAAAAAGTTCAATTTTTGTCTCCTCAGTCCACTGAATATTTTCCCAAAAGTCTTTGGGATCGTCAAGATGTTTTTTGGCAAATGTGAGAGGAGCCTTTGTGTTCTTTTGGTCAGCAGTGGTTTTCGCCTTGGAACTCTCCCATGGATGCCATTTTTGTCCAGTCTCTTTCTTATTGTTGAATCATGAACACTGACTTTAACTGAGGCAAGTGAGGCCTGCAGTTCTTTAGATGTTGTTCTAGGTTCTTTTGTGACCTCCTGGATGAGTCATCGATGCGCTCTTGGAGTAATTTTGGTAGGCCGGCCACTCCTGGGAAGGTTCACCATTGTTCCAAGTTTTCTCCATTTGTGGATAATGGCGCTCACCATGGTTTGCTGGAGTCCCAAAGCCTTAGAAATGGCTTTGTAACCCTTACCAGACTGATGGATGTCAATGACTTTGTTTTTCATCTGTTCTTGAATTTCTTTGAATCACGGCATGATTGAGTTGCTATCTGAGATCTTTTAGCCCGCTTCACTTTGTCAGACAGGTTCTGTTTAAGTTATTTCTTGATTCAACAGGTCTGGCAGTAATCAGGTCTGGGTGTGGTTAGTGAAATTGAACTCAAAAAATGTAGTTACCTTATATGACCAAATAATCGCCTGCGTGCAAATACGCGCCTGTGTGCAAAAAGCCGCCGGGGGTCCGACCTCATTTTGCGTATTAAACGCCCAGTTCAATTAAACGCCCGGGGTTCAGTTAAACGCTCGGGCGACTATTTGCACTATTGTATATAAACGTATGTGTTACCCCGAGTCGCAGTAACAGAGAGGCTAAAACAAGCTTTGGTTTCTCTTTGTATGTATATGGGCAAGGCTCATGAAAATGACTCCACCCCAGACCTCATTTGAAAAAATATTGCTTTGCTAGTATCAAATAATTAGTTTCTATGTGTAAATTAGAAATGTTTACAGTTTATGTGCAAAAAAAATTATCATTGAATCACCAATACTTATCCTGCAATGCATCATGAAAGAACGGCATGTCTGAATCCATTTTCGGCGCGGTTGTGTACGTTATCCACTGACACACCTCTCTTCAGAGTAGTCTGATACATACTAAATCTTTTTTTAATCAAGTCTAGCTCCTTTTTTAATACTTTATGATGTTTTGAGAAAGGAATTCATTCCCCAAAAAAGCTGTCCACCTATTTTTTTGACCTTTGGCAGGCTTGTGAAAAAAGTCTTGAAAATGAGCATCAGGATTTTAAGTGAAACATGGATTAAATGTATACTTTCATTTCATGTGGCAGTTCCCCTCTCAGTTCAAATGAATTTTCTAATACTTTACCACAATCGTCATTATTTTCTGCACGTTTTGGTGTATAATGATCCATGTAATAAAAAATGGTGGGAGCAGGAGTCCATTTTGCGAAGGCTGTCAGCGGATAATGTACACAACACAAAATGCTGTCTTAATGAATCTGCATAAACAAAGCTTTTTCTGATAATTCCAAGTGTCCAGAGGCCCAAGCCAGTGGCGTCGCCAAGGGGGGGGGCACGTGCCCCCCCCCACGGACATCTCGTGCCCCCCCCCCATGTGCCCCCCCATTTAGGATATGTAAATAAATAAATAACGCAGTGTCTATGTGTCTGAAAGTCGGACAGGGTTTTAATATAACTCCATGTCCGACAGTCGGATGGCTTCAATTTAACTCCGCGTCCGACAGTCTATTATTGTTTTTAATTTCTTCGAATCTACTGAATCTTTTAGATATTAAATGTGAATGTTTTGATAAGAGGGCTCAGTTCTTCAAGATGAGTACCGATAATTTCAATGTTTCTGTTTAAGCTCTGCTCAAACATTGGCGCGGGACTTTGCGCATTTATGAAGATTTAGCGACTGTCGGACAGAGATCCTAAAATACTCCGCGTCCGAAAGTCATAAAAGTTCTAATTTTTCGAGCATTGCAGCAATTATTAGACGTGCAAACTTGGCCATGTTTTTGTTCGACCTTCACAAAATGCAAATTGATAGCTATGGACTTTTCTTGGTCTTTTATTCGTCTGTTTTCTTCCGTTGAAGATAGACAACAGTCTTTATTCGGTCTCTCTTGAAAATTAGTCAGATGGATCGAACAGATTCACGCTTTATTTCCACACCAGAGATAAAATAGTGCTTGTAGTCAGTCAGCAAATCAATTCCATGACCATTGACATTGTGAATTAAATATCGCATGGACGATCAAGACTGTCGAACGCGAAATGCAAAATACTCCATGCCCGGCAGCCAGCAGAAAGTAAAATTATTGATATGAGAGCAGATTTATAACGAAATAAAGAATAAAATACATCATCAACAATCAGAACATCCAATGAGCACTGCAATCAATTTATTTGGGCAATTTTTATAAATACAACGAAGTCCGTACAATGCCGGTCAGACATTAAATGCTCCGTGTCCGACAGCCAAAAAAAAAGAGGACGATTAGAACAGATTTATAGCGAAATAAGGAATTAAAAAAAAAACATTTTAACAACAAACAGAACATCCAATGAACACAGTGATTTATTTATTTGCGGGCCATCTTTTTTGGATGTTCTGTTTGTGCCCCCCTTGTGCACCCCCAGAATAAAAAGTTTGGTGACGCCACTGGCCCAAGCTATTAGTTTTCCTCCTCCACACAAATGATTTCATTGACAGGTACCCTTACCTTTATCTTCCCAGCCTCCATATATTATTTTCCAACCTTAAATCTAAGAAATCAAAGAAAAAACAGCTTGGATTTCATGATGAGCAACACCGAATTTATTTATAAGCAGTAAATCCCCCCAGAATTATCACAAATACCTGAAAAGAAGAGATATCAGTGAAAATGAATCTTTAGTTTAAGTTAAATAATGGAAAAAACAGAGCGGATAACGTACACAACATCGATAACGTACACAGCGCATGCCGCATAAAACAACACAAAATGGAGATTTCATGTAATAATTTCAAAAAGTGTCCACATAATTATGTCTTTCACACTTTTTTCAAACTAGTTGGGATGTATTTTTAAGGATTTTACAAACTAGAAGTGCGTGATTCATTGAGTCTCGCCATGACACCGATAACGGACACAACAAGCTTAAACTATACTGCAAGGAAGTTGATGTTCGTGTGAGTGTGAAGGTCAGGGAGCCAACAATACATGAAAAATGGTTTCATTTTGTCAAAATATGAATATTTTCGGGTGGTGTGGACCCTTAATAGTTCCCTAGATGCTAATTAATTATTTATTTATGACTGGTAGTAATCGGATCACGTACACAACGGTTTTTTTGGGACAAGTTGTTGATGCCTGTATGATATGGATCAAGTGAGATGCACACAATGACTTGGCTCCCAAATAATAGTTCAGTATGTGTTTTATACATTTAAAAGTAGTTTAGACTTTTAGATTTTAATTTATTCTTTGAAACATAATTCAAAATTCATATATCTGTTTTGGACATACCAAAATGTGGGAAATTTTAAGGTTTGCAAGATTTTAGGTGCCCATAATGTGGTCAAAAAATGGTAAGAGACCCATAAAAGTATGCATTCCTGTGTAGCTCTCATCATGCTCTTCATGATAAGACTGTAATAATAAAAAAACTCCCAATATTAAAAATTTTATAGGCATTGGACAAACAAAAAGGGGGTGGAGTCATTTTCATGAGCCTTGCCCTTATCTGACGTCAATAAAGATGTGGGGGAAAAAAATAGCAGACGATCTTTGGCACAGAGATATAAAAAAAGTTTTTTTTTCTTTTTTTGGGTGGGCGTCTTGTTTTCGGTGTTCTTTTTTTATCTTTTCGTACTTAAAAAGGACACGAATAAGGAATTGTAAATCAACAATATTTATGCTCTATTATTTGGCAAAGCTAAAGAGCAAGCTCTACGATTGCCTTACCCTTCATATAATCGCTCAGTTACCTACGTTTTCATTTCGTTCAAAGAAAAGGCATTCGCATTCAGCTGTGCCTGCGAGTCTGTCTCTGGTCTATACCTGGAAGAAACTAGTCGTTATATGCATATGAATTTATATGTATGCTTTGTATTAAGATCGGAACAACTTCATTCTGAAGTGTTCATACCTACTTGTTGTCTTCATTTAGTCTGTCTTTGCCCTGACACGATGGATAACAGGATGATATTGCGTGTTGCCCCAGCTGGGATCAATGTAGAAGTCTCAGAACTAATGTATGGAAATGAAACCGCGCCATTTTCAGTTTCCGCGAATACACTGTTAATAAACGAATAAACTGAAGCCTTTTTTGCCAGGTAATTTAACTGGCACCTTTTAGCCAGTTATTTTAACTGTAATTTTACAATAAGTTTACCACGGAGTTCAAGTGCATGTTCAGTGTAAACCACGGTTAAATGCGCGCGGAACTCCACTTACAGTTAAAATGACAATGTGTTAATTTGACGGTTAAATTCAGTCAGTTTATAACTGTGTCGGAAAGCCAAACTGGCCCGGTGCAGCTCGGTGCAAAAATAAATAATGGCCTGTTGCAAATACCCACCTGGTTCTTATAAACGCCTGGGGTCCAAGTCAATTTTGCGAAATAAATGCCCAGGCTACTAAATGGTCATATACGGTAATCAAAGTTAATTCATGATTTAATGGGGGGCAATTCTTTTTTCGCATAGGGCCAGGTAGGTTTGGATAGCTTTTTTCCCTCAATAAATGAAATCATCATTTAAAAACGGCATTTTTGAGTTATCTTTGTCTTATATTAAAAATTTGTGTGATGATCTGAAACATTTAAGTGTGACAAATATGCAAAAAAATAAGAAATCAGGAAGGGGGCAAATACTTTTTCACAGCACTGTATATATTTAAAAAAAAAAAAAAATCTATGTCTTTCCAATGTAGTTGCCTCACCCATTTCCTGTCCATGTCTGTGTATTTATTATTTTTTTTATTAAACCTTTATTTAACCAGGTAAGACTCATTGAGATTTAAAATCTCTTTTACAAGAGTGACCTGGCCAAGAGGGCAGCATAAATAAAAAGGACACATATAAGTTTCATACAAGGACAATGACACACAGATATCAAAACACTAAAAAAATAAATAAATAAATACATAAATAAGTAAATTAGGCACAGAGACAGGTTCTCATGCTTTCACATTCTAAATCCTTTAAAATTGAAACAAAAGCATTAACAGAAATCAGTTCTGACAATCTCAAGTCCTTCTGAAGGATGTTCGAGGCAGAGGGGGCAGCATATTTAAAAGCTTTTTTTCCAAGCTCCGTGCGAGCACGCGGAACAGTCAAATGCAAAATATCATGAGAACGGAGGTTGTAATGGCCTTCACTTCGAAAAAGTATATGGACAAGTAAGAAGGGACCAGCCTAAGGAGAGTTTTATAAATAAAATTCAACCAATGGGTACGCCTACGTACATACAGAGATGGCCACTCAGCCTTAGAATACAAAGCACAATGATGGGTAAGATTTTTAAAACCAGTAACAAACCGCAAGGCACAGCGATAGACAGTATCCAGGGACCGTAAACATTGTGCAGAAGCATTCATATATAATAAGTCACCGTAATCTAGCAAAGGCAGGAAAGTAGCTGACACAAGATATTTCCTAGCTGGAAAGGAGAAGCAGGATTTATTTCTAAAGTAAAAGCCTAGCTTTACCTTGAGCTTAATGACTAGATTTGCAATATGGGACTTAAAAGTTAGCTGACGATCAATTAGAATACCTAAATACTTGTAACTTGAAACTAGTTCAATTACTCTTCCTTGAGCAGTGATTATGTTTGGAAGATTTGTTGGTATTTCACTACTGTTAGAAAACAGCATGAGTTTAGTTTTTTCTGTATTTAATACCAATTTTAGTTTCTGCAGGCGGGACTGAACAATATCAAATGCAGACTGTAGAAAGTTAATGACCCGTATAACAGATGATGAACAGCAATAAATAACGGTGTCATCAGCATAAAAATGATAATTAGCATTTGAAAGGTTTTCACATAGGTTATTAACATAAAGGGTAAACATAATAGGTACTAAAACAGAACCTTGCGGCACCCCTTTGGATACTGTTAAGAAAGAGGAGGTGGACCCTGCGATTTGAACACACTGGGCTCTAAATTCGTAGACCAGGCGCAGGCGTGGCGCAGGCGCGGCGAATGGGGGGTGCGCTGCGCCAACGGGGTGTGTCCAGGCGTATGTTGCAATTTTGTGCCCGGCATAGCCTGGCGCAAGTACTCCTCTGTCCCGCCTCGGTCCCTCCTGCTGGCGCAAGTGGCAAAGAAGGCGTGTTTGGGTATAACACAGCCGAGTCAAATCTTCACCAATCAAATGAGCTCCTCTCCTCACCTTTAATGTGTTGGAATATAGAAGCCTCTGTCCTATGTCTGCATGATGCGTTAATGTTGCATTTTACTTTGCTGCTTCAGGCATGTTTTCTGCACCGCTTACGTCTATATTAAGCATTACGAATATGAGTTAGCTGGCTTGCTAGGGCATTCTCGAATTATTACCATTAGCGAACTTGAATGGAATTTCAAAAGCGAAACTCGTCAGATCATTCAAACTTATGAAGTTGGAATGAAATCGACGATTTGCTCATTTATTTCTTCTGCCTGCATCATTAGGAAGAAAGCGATGGATAAGCGTGTTCCTATTATGACACCCTGTTGCTGCTTAAAATTTTGGGATTAGCATGCATGGACAACAATGCAAGATCGTTACACATTTATTTTCAATATGTGATCTTAACTCAATACGAGATCATAGCAATCAGGCTGTATTCCTTTCCCCCACTAAAAGCGATAAAACCTAAGTGACAATAAATAGTAGCCTAGTATTAAGCCGCTTGCACACTGAAGCTGAAAAGCGAATTTTTTCAGACGACAGATTGCGTTGAGCGCAGTTTCTCGTGTCTGAAAGTCTGACAGGGTTTTAATATATCTCCGTGTCCGACAGTCAATTATTGTTTTTAATTTCTTCAAATCTACTGAATGTTTTAGATATTAAAAGTGAATGTTTTGATAAGAGGGCTCAGTTCTTCAAGATGAGTACCGAGAATTTCAATCAATGTTTCTGTTTAAGCTCTGCTCAATAAAGTGAGTCGACATTGGCGCGGGACAATGTACAATGCCTGTCGGACATTAAATGCAAAATACTCCGTGTCTGACAGCCAAAAAAAAAAAAAAAAAAAAAAAAAAGGGCGATTAGAACAGATTGATAACGAAATAAAGAATAAAAAGAAACATTTTAACAACAAACAGAACATCCAATGAAAACTGCGATTTATTTATTTGCGGGCCATCTTTTTTGGATGCTCTGTTTGTTGGTGATATATTTTTATTCTTTATTTCGTTACAAATCTGTTCTCATACTAATACTTTTACTTTTTGCTGGCTGCCGTACATGGGGTATTTTGCATTTCGCCTCGGACAGTCTTAATCGTGCATGCGATAATTTATTCACACTGTCAATGGTCATGGAATTGATTTGCTCACTGACTACAAGCACTATTTTATCTCCGGTGTGGAAATAAAGCGTGAATCTGTTCGATCCATCTGACTAATTTTCAAAAGAGAGACCGAATAAAGACTGTTGTATATCTTCAACGGAAGAAAACACACGAATAAAAAGACCAAGAAAAGTCGATAGCTATCAATTTGCATTTTGTGAAGGTCGAACACAAATATGGCCAAGTTTGCACGTCTAATAATTCCTGGAATACTCGAAAAATTAGAACTTTTATGACTTTCGGACACGAAGATATATTAAAACCCTGTCCGACTTTCGCGTCTTTGCATTGACTTTGACTGTAATCAGTCGTGGGAAGAATTTGTTTCGCGTCCAGTGTGCAAGCGGCTTTACTGAGCATAGAACACAAGCATTATATATAGGCAGTTTGTGGTTGGCTGAGAAAGATGTGAAGTCGTTAGTTTGCATCACAGATTCAGCTGCGTTGATTAAGCCAGGTGGAGTTTCCATTACGCGTGCCAACCGCCTTTAATCTGACATCAGGACAATCGATATAGATACTATAATTTATGCCCTGATTCAGATAGTTACATTAAATAGTGGTTGCGGTAATTATTTATTGCATCGAAATGTGCCTGACATTCTGGAAACCTGCCTGTGAGGTTTCGGTGACGTGTGCGCACTATGCGCCGGTCAGCCAAATTACCACTGCACAGAAAGTAAACCAGGTTGGAGCTGGCGAGCTTTCTGCGCAACTTCAGCGAAGACTTTTTCTCTGAAATTGTCACTGCTTCTTGATGAATATGTGACACCTCCCCTACTACGCCGCCACACCCATCTCGGCGCACGTCCGTCTACCAAATTGCCAAAGTGGCTGCGCGACGGTGTTGCACCGCACGAAATTACCACTGCACGGGCTGCACCGGACGAAATTACCACTGCGTGGGCTGCGCCACCCTGCGCTGCGCCAAGAAATTAGAGCCCACTGTGTTCTAGCAGACAGATAGTTGGAGAATCAAGCTACTGCTCGCTTAGACAATCCAATTTGGTGAAGCATGCCGACTAAAATGCTATGGTCAACTGTGTCGAAAGCTTTGAAAAATCAATAAAAAGTGCTGCACAATATTTTTTGCAGTCTAATGCCTCAATAATGTCATTTGTGACTTTAAGAGCGGCAGTCATAGTGCTGTGTTTTTTCCTAAAACCAGACTGATAATTTGATAAAATGCCCTTAGAATCTAAAAATTCTTTTAATTGAGTGCTCACAAGCTTTTCAAATACTTTAGCTAGGACACAAAGTTTGGAGATCGGTCTATAGTTATTTAAGTCAAATGGTTGCCCCCCCTTTCAAAAAAGAGGAAGAACAAAGGCAGATTTCCAGACTTTTGGGATCTCACTGCTAATAAAACTAAGATTAAAAATCAAAGACAAAGGTTCAGCAATGAAATCAGCAGCTAGCTTAAGAAAATAAGGGTCCAGCTTATCAGGGCCTGCTGATTTCTTAGGGTCCAGGTGCCTTAACTCTCTATGGACCTCAGCAACAGATACAGGCATAAGCTTAAATGTGCAATCAGTAGGCCTATATGAGCTTGTGGAAGTACTGTCTATTTGTACAACAGAGTTTATTTTTTTAGGAAACAAAGATTCAAATAAAAAACCATAAGAAATAAAATGCTCATTAAAACAATTAAGTATGGCTGACTTGTCAGTCAGAGTACAGGAATTGTGAACAATGTAAGTAGGAAGTTCACTTGATGGTACATGGCCAGAATTTTGTTTAATTATTTTCCAAAACTTTTTCGGGTCATTTAATGTTTTTGTAGTTTCAGATAGGTAATAATCAGATTTAGCTTTCTTTATAAAAAATGTACACTTATTACGAAGCTGTCTAAAATGGAGCCAGTTTGTTTCTGTTTTAGATTTTCTTGCCCTGGCCCAGGCAACAAAATCTAAAACAGAAACAAACTGGCTCCATGTTGGTATGTTGGTGTTCTGTCTGTGCATTTTGTTTCTTCAGTTGATGTCCTGTCTATGCATGTTGATGAATTAAACGGAAGCCTTGTTTGGTATGTCCACTTCTTATTATCGCTTTTTAATCATTATAGGCTACATGCCGGTTGTACTTGTTGGCTAAATAAATTGCTTGATTTTTAAGATGCTTTTCCACTGAACGCGAAACGAATTATTAGCACGACAGATTAGTGCATTCAAAAACAATGCGAAGACGCGAATACACGCGATGTATTCGCGTCTTTGCAATTACTTTGAATGTTATCTGTCGTGCAATAAAATCGTTTCACGTTCGGTGGAAAAGCAGCTTTAGTTCGGCAAAGTAGCTCCTCAGGAATAGATTTAGGGTATGCTAATTATGTCAAGGTGATGGAGCTGACTTCAAAGCACCAGAAGCATTTTAAACGACCACTGAAGTTTGATAGCCATTTTTTCAAGACTGCAGGTGGATGATACGTGGTTTGGCTTTAAAGGGTTGCCCCAAAACTAATCTTGGTTTATGCTGAAATGCAGTCGGCGTGCTGCTTTCTCTCCGTGCAGGCTTTTGTTTGTGTGCAAATATACCTCGGATGGACTTGCATCGGTGCCTACCTGCTTGATATGACATTATAATTGAGCAGTGTCATCTCCTGGGTTGCGGTTTGACATTGTTGCATCCCTAGTTCAGGGCCATGTGGAGTCAAAGAGCACTTAAGGTGTACTTTTTTTTTTTGCTTATTTTGTATTTTTACCTTTTTCAAACCTTTTTTTTTTTTAAATTGCACTTTAACGGCTTTTTTTTTTTTTTTTTTTTTTTTTTTTTAATGACGACAATAAACATTTCAGTTTGTGGGAAAAAATCGTGCCAAAGAACCGTGATCTCAATTCTAAACAAAATTCACAAATTCACGTGATTCACATTTTTTCCAGAATCGTGCAGTCCTATTTCTGAGCATCGCGTATATTACACTTATAACATAATAACAGAGTTTGCTCTTTAAATCTGCTGAATAAATCATTTATGGGCGTTTAAAATAAGCCTTGCAAAACGCCCCTGCCAGTTTCGAATTTAATGAGCTTGCGATCACGTGACTGAGTGGCATCATACCAGCGAAAACAAAGCAGGATATGCAACTGTTGCGCAAGATTCACTGTAGTTCAGTGTGTTCCCAACAAATGGAAGTAGCAGGTTGAATGAGAAAAGTAGCCAGTCAAGAGTTGCATGTGATGCTGCCCTTTAGTGCATTCTAGTGGACCGTAGACAGCTTGAAGGTAACCCATCTGTTCTTTTTTATACATGATTTAATAGATATAGATATGACCAAAACAAACAGGAATAAATAAATGTTTTCTCCGAGAATGCCTGCAATCCCCCGAATATCGAATGTGAAAATAGTTTTTGCGACCCGCAAAAACTCCCGGCGCCATATGAAATACCTTATTAGTATTCATGAATATGCAAGAATGATGTCGCGCGAAAGCGGATGTGCGCAGTGGACGCAGAAATGAAAAGAAGTTTGCCAACAGCAACATGCTGCGGCCAAAGAAACACCTGACTGATTCGGCCTGCAAAAGTGCTAGAAAAGGCCAGGAGGAAGATCGATTGAAGGCCAGGATAAATATAAAAGGACAAGGTGATCGCTGGCAAACTTTTAAAGCCAGGTTTGGAGATATTTCCGATGAAGTTGTGGCCAAACTTTTGCTGGATATGTAAGTAAACTTGATGCCTGGTGCACAATGCCCGATTTCCCTGTTTCCTAGCACTTTCGGATCGTTAATGTACTTGAAATCGTCCCATATTTGTTACTAGACATATTTATAGTAATTTATTTCTAATGAATAAATGTAATTTATTTACTAGCAGTCGAATGTGATGACTGATCTGACGTGACTTTTCATGCGAATCGCTCATGCATATTAAAAACCACTTAGCGCTCGGAGCCGTGTTTGCTCGCGAACAATCGCCGGGCTTGAGTCCCGGGTCCGTCTATGAACGATAGCTCATGCGAATCGTGCGCTAGCCCGGATTATTTTCACTGATGGTCGTTGGCGTAATGGGTGACAAGAACTGTGCTGTTTAGCATCTAAACACTGACTTGAGTTCATGTGATATACGATAAGGATGCAATCAATTACGCTATATACATCTTTTACTTACAAAGAAACAGATTGCGAGGGGGCAGAATGACGGCAACATGGAAAAAAAAGCTTGCATAAAAAAATTCTTGACAGTATGGTGAGTTTGGAAGCACGGTTCGAGGCATAATGAAATCTCATAACTCATGCGCATGTAGCGTGACTCTTTTCTTACACCATTCTTGGCACAAACTACGCAAGATTTGCACAGTCTCAACTTGTTCGCAGTCGGCGGGTACGAACTAGCCAGTTGATCACTGCGATCAACACTGCTCATACCGTAGTTATTATCAACAATACAACGTGGTTTCACCATTCGCTCACCCTGACGATTCCTCTTCACTGTTTCGCACATGTGGCCCGCGGGTTGACAGCATCCTCACAAGCTTTTTGTCCTACCCATCAGTTCGTTTGGCTGTCACCATGTGGTCACGGTGAAAATGAACGAAACAAAATTTACGAACTAAAAGTAATGGAATGTATGCACGTTTCTTCTTATATCACCCAAGACCAATCATAACGTCACATGAACTTAAACCATTGTCTGTGTTCAGATGCAAAGCAAAAAGCATTTATGATAACAGTTCAGCATGTTTAGATGCAAAGCGAGCAAGGTGATAAGAAGTGGCTCCGGGACTCGAGCCGGTCGGCAGTAATACGAGTACACAAGTTTCCGGGCAAGTTCGATAAGCCAACTGATAAGAGATCGGGCAGGCGTGAGTTGCGGTAATGTAAATATACGGGAAACAAGTGGTTAAGTAATAGGCACTTCAAAATGGCCACGGTCCAGCAGCCACAACGGCTGTTCGTAACGGTCGAGTGATTGCTTTCCTTCGGAATTTATCCTTGTTAGGGGTTGAGGACGACATTAAAACTTACACACAAATCTTTTTATTGGAACAGCCTGGCAAATTATGCGAAAAAAATTAGTTGAGGATAAAGAACAAATTGGTTACCTTTAATTCATCTATTTTTCAGTGGAAAGTTTTAGAATTTTCTATTCAAATTTAACTTTTTTTTTCTATTTAAAGTTGAACACCCTTACATACATGCCACCATTTCATGCACAATACAAACTAGCACCACAAAGACAAGTACATTAAAAACTATATGCAAGCATAAATCAACTCCAACACCACAGCAATTATTTCTTTGAAGCATTTTTTCTATATTATTACAATTTATTCCTTAACTCACATCGTTTGCCTGTCTTCTCCAGTCGCAAGTACTCGAAGCTGTGCGAAAGAATTAACATCTCCTTACAATTATACATTTATTATCCCCCGCCACGAAGTGGGAGGGGGATCTAGGTTTGAGCTCCGTCCGTCCGTGCGTCCATCCGTCTGAGATAAAGGGGACAGCCTTTCTCAGAAACTATTAGAGATAGGACAACCAAATTTGGTGTGTAGCTTGAGACCCTAAAGGCCTTGATGGAGTTCGAAAATGACATGCACACGATTATTTTTCCGGAGTTATTGCCCTTGATCCGTATTTTTGGACTCTGTCCACGGTATCTCTAAAGGGGACAACTTTTCTCAGAAACTATTTGAGATAGGATAACCAGATTTGGTGTGTAGCTTAAGACCATGAAGACCCTGATGGAGTTCAAAAATAAGAGGCACACGATTATTTTTTACACAGTTATTGCCCTTGTGGCATTTTTGGGAGCCTCTGTTCATAGTATCTTTAAAGAAGACATTTTGGCAGGGGATGTTGTTGACCATGTCTACTTGTTTATCAGTAATTTAAATGTCTGAGGGTTTTCTTTTGGCACTGTATAATCAGCCATTTTCAACCATAACAAATATTCAGTCACTATGTTGAAGGAAAATTATGGAATCACCATTTATTTGGCATTTATAAAATAAATATTAGCAAAAATCAGAATACGCAAATTGTTCTGCAGTTAAGAGTGTGCTTGCTGACTTTCATGAGGTGTTGGACTTCATTGGAATTGAGAGGAAGCATGGCACCAACAACAGAGGAAGCATGGCACCTACATAACCCTATAATGATGAAGAAAGTTTAATGGTTAAAAAAAGATCTCCGATAGGTAACACTGACATCATATACAATACACGTGATATTAATTTAAAAAAAAATACAGCTCTCATTTCAGCATTTTCGCAGCAATGTCATTTATTTAAGACTGCACTTCATTTATTGTTGTACCCCCGCTACGAAGTAAGCGGGGGTATATAGCGGCCCGCCCGTCCGTCCGTCCGTCCTTCCGTCCGGGGTCATATCTCAAAAACCGTTGGAAATATTTCGACCAAACTTTGTACAATCGTGAACCATGTCACAAACTACGCATCCAGTCATTTTCAGCTTTCTGGGATGTCAATTTTCTGGCGTTTCCATGGAAACGCCACATTTTGTACTTTATTCTATAGTGGACAATGGGGACAAGTTTTCGGAAACTACTACACCTAGATGAATGAAATTTTGTTTGTAGGTACTCCTGGCGATACTCTTGAGCGAGTTGAAACCCAGTTCGAAACTTTATTTTTACGGAGTTATTGCCCTTGAATCTTTGATTCGACTTAGTGCAAAAAATCCGCGGGATGCATCAATGGGGACAAATTTTCTCGGAAACTATTACACCTAGATGAATGAAATTTTGTTTGTAGGTACTCCTGACGATTGCCCTTGAATCTTTGATTCAACTTAGTGCAAAAATCCGCCGGGATGCATCAATGGGGACAAATTTTCTCGGAAACTATTACACCTAGATGAATGAAATTTTGTTTGTAGGTACTCCTGACGATACTCTTGAACGAGTTCGAAACCCAGTCCCGAAACTATATTTTTTATGGACTTATTGCCCTTGAATCTTTGATTCGACTTAGTGCAAAAATCCGCCGGGATGCATCAATGGGGACAAATTTTCTTGGAAACTATTACACCTAGATGAATGAAATTTTGTTTGTAGGTACTCCTGACGATTGCCCTTGAATCTTTGATTCGACTTAGTGCAAAAATCCGCCGGGATGCATCAATGGGGACAAATTTTCCCGGAAACTATTACACCTAGATGAATGAAATTTTGTTTGTAGGTACTCCTGGCGATTGCCCTTGAACGAGTTGAAACCCAGTTCGAACTTTTTTTTTTTACGGAGTTATTGCCCTTGAATCTTTGATTCGACTTAGTGCAAAAATCCGCGGGATGCATCAATGGGGACAAATTTTCTCGAAACTATTACACCTAGATGAATGAAATTTTGTTTGTAGGTACTCCTGGACGATACTCTTGAACGAGTTCGAAACCCAGTTCGAAACTTTATTTTTACGGACTTATTGCCCTTGAATCTTTGATTCGACTTAGTGAAAAATTGGCTGGGACGCGTCAATGGGAACAAGTTTACTCGGAAATTACTACACCTAGATCAATGACATTTTGCTTGTGGGTACTCCTGACGATACTCTCGAACGAGTTTCGAAACCGAGTTACGAAACTGTATTTTTTACGGAGTTATTGCCCTTGAATCTTAATTCAACTTAGTACGAAAATCGACAGGGAGGCATCAATGGAGACAGGTTTGTACACTAAATGGACCTTTTTGGTACTTGATTTGAATATGACTGCATATTACATTTCCATAGAAGCGTTATTTGCTATTGACATTCATTGAGCGACAAATGGGGAGTGGGGGTACGTGAGCTTTGCTCGCTTTTTTCTTGTTTAAAATATTTTCATTAGTAAAAAGAAAACATTTAAATGCAAAACATTGAGCATATCGAATTATGAACATCGGTGCAAACAACGTCAGTTAAAGCCTAAACCAAGCTAAGCAAGTGCTGTCTCACAAGCTACACGATTCAGAATATTTGAAAGACAATTCACGTGTCATGTCCTCGTTTAAGGAAAATAAGTGATAACATTTTGATGAACTGAACAGAATGTTATTGAAAAACAGTTTTACCAGTCGTCATACTGCGTAGTCTTTGCAAATGAGCAAAGTAATGCATGGTTATGGATTAGATGTGATGAACGCATTGGCACACTTGCAGCCAGAATGCGACAATATTTATGCAATTTACCTATGTTTCGACGCAGGTTTTCTTCGGGTCACCATGAGTCGATTCAATGCCTTCAAAACGTATGTCGAAAACGCTGGCAATTCAATAAATTTGATTATTGCATAGTGGCAATGACTGTCCCTGGTTTGAACACTGGGGTACATGTGGTGGTTGGCTACTCCTGCTCTGTATGCATATATGAGCATTTACTGTATAATCGCATATGGGCTGACCTCTGAGCGGAATTGCCTCATCAGTTCAGTTTATTGTGGTGAAATTACCTTTCTTTACGAAGGATATCATTAAAGGGGACCTATTATGCTGATCCTTCTTTTAATACATATAAGTAATGTTATAATGTTGGATGTCCATACTCAACCTCTGAAAAGTTTCTAAATGTAAGATAAAGGGGTTTTGCCGTAATCCAAGAACGTGATTTCCCCTCTGAACAGCTCGTCCCGAGATCTTCATAAGATCTGGGCAAAACCTAACGTCAGGTTGTGCCATCCAATAAATACAGACCAAGCCAGAGCCAATCACGGCGCTGGACCTGCCCACACCGGAAACTATTCTAGCAGGCACAAACAACCGCAGATCATACTATGCCTTAGTAGCGTCTACACTTTTGGAAATACAAAAAAAGATCATTTGAGGTGCAGTTTTGTCAATATCTCTCCCAAAGCTGCTTGTCCGTTTACTTTTGGATGCGAAGAAAAGCACCTATTTCTCTTCCAAAAGACGATGCCACCAGGAATCAGTGGGGAGCTTTTTTGTTTGCTGGCAGCAAACAGCCATGGCCAAAGGGAACGTTAGCTGTTTGTGCTCAGCATTTCACCAAATACAGCTTTGTCAATAAAGGATAATTCGACTGGATATGCATCTCAGCTGCTTCTCAAACCTGAAGCAGTTGCATTAATCAAGGGCTCGGAGCCACAAGCTGTAAGTAACGATATAACTGCAAATAATGTAAGTGAAGCTAACGTGTTACGGGTGGCTAGCAGGACTGCTAACGATAGTTAGCACTAACAACTGGCCTCAAACGCAGGCTTTGTAAAATATCTGAAGATAAAGCCCGTATTGATCGCAACTGTCCGTGACTCACAGACGCGGAAGCTATAGGTTGCTTTTACAGCATAAGCCTACCTAACGTGATAGCCTGTTGATTGTGGCTGTAGTACAGCGGCTAACGTAGCCAAGTTACTGTTGCTAATGTTTGTGTCCTAAATATGCAAGAGGGAAATTCAACAGAAGGTGTGTGAACATAAACCTCATTTGAAGCTAACTTTTTATACTTGTTTGTAATTTGGATGCTTGGTACAATTGTCCACGGTAACGGAACTTGCTGTCTGTAAAACTTGTATTGCAAGGGTTTGTCTCTGTGGTTGTTATGACTGTTCGGTTACCAGCTACTGCTTGTTAGTTTGCGTGCTGTGCTAATTAAAAATGCTCCTGGTTAACGTATATGCAGTAATTCTGATCAGTATGCTTGTGTTACTTCGGTAAGCATCAATGTGGTAGTTTCATCATTACGTTGCCCGATTGTAGCCACTACAGTTGAAGCTAATCGGGCAGATGCTGTATGTGTCTGCAAAGTTGGGCTGAAAAGGCTGCAGTTAGACCAGATGTAGGTTTTGTAGAGCTTGGGATACAAGTTTGGGTTTGTTTACGGCTGCTTGTGATCGCTTCACTTATCCATGACCGAGATCAGCCGGATACTTCACCAATATCTGGGCTAGCTCTCTGATGCTACTGTGAAAGCAATCGCGAAACGCACAAGCTCTAACGTGTCTGGTATAAAAAACGATTTCTCTGGCGTAATTTCATCCCCCTTTAGAAATTGTTCTGGCTAATAAAAAGCCAAAAAAGGCGGAGATTGAATAGGAAATCTTTTCCTGTAGAAGTGATCGATTCGCTAGCTCCACATAAGCAACTGTCCACGCTAACGGAACTTGCGGTCTGT
This sequence comes from Gymnothorax javanicus, assembly GCA_029692085.1. NCBI lineage: Eukaryota > Metazoa > Chordata > Actinopteri > Anguilliformes > Muraenidae > Gymnothorax > Gymnothorax javanicus. The sequence continues at coordinate 59,817,049 of CM056202.1, read as the reverse complement.
AAAACCTGTATTATGTTCATAACATAACCGAGCGCTCTCTAGCTGTCGCGTACTATCCATAAAGCTGCTTTCACATCGGACGCGAAACAAATTTTTCGCGCGACAGATTACATTCAAAGTCAATGCAAAGACGCGAATACACGTGTTATGGGCGCGTTAAGCCGCTTTCACACCGGACGCGAAACGAATTTTTCGCGCGACAGATTACGTTATGGGTGCGTTCAGCCGCTTTCACACTGGACGCGAAACGAATTTTTTGCGCGACAGATTACATTCAAAGTCAATGCAAAGACGATGCATTGACTTTTGAATGTAATCTGTCATAAAAATTCATTTCAAGGTCGGTGAAAGCAGCTTATCGCGCCCATTTTCCGCTAGCAAACTCTGGTCATTTTGACGCAATAAGTAAACCATTACCACTGGCAATTTCCGAAAAGGCCGTTTAGCCTGGAGCTTTCACCCCGTCATTTACCAGCGCAGAAGCTGTTTGTTACTCCACGCTAACGACACACCACAGTTATGCACACGAACCAGCAGGTCCTTATAATGCATACCTAAGCAGTCCATAAGTTGTTGGTCCACTTTTAGCTGCTCCTCACCGTCTATGTTTCCCTTTAAACTCAGACCCACTGGATTTCTATGGTCTCCGGTCTACACTTGGGTATGTCGACCCGTTCTACAAATGTGTATGTATGGGGTGGATTCTAGCTTTCCCTCAATCCTAGCTATAGAGTAGAAACACTGGTGTACTCACCATAGTAGCCGTAGGTAGGTAGCAAATTAGAGCTTGAGCTGCCAGACTTTCGCACTGCATCCTCCACTTTCGCCACTGCGTTTATTAGAACAAGTTCATTTCATTAGATCAATACACATGTACTGTGTTTGATTGTGGAATTTTCCCGCCGATTGCTTGGCTCAGATGGCAGATGCATCTCACGTTTCACCCTGGGGAGGCGGACCCGGAAAACTGCATTCTGCCGAGTCCCGCCCAGCTCCGCCCTCTACAGAGCTGGCTAATCAGAAGAAAGTGGGCACACGGGGAGGGGGGGTCATAGCGGAAGAGCCACCCAAACGAGGCGTTTCAGGCAGAGACTACAATGGACTACAAATGGGGTTTTTTGAGGATGGCAGTATGAGCTAAATAAGGACCCTTTTTTGGACTTTGAACGATCAGGAGTACTCTAGGGGAGTCAAAGATCAAAACATAACCTTGGAAATGTAGCATAATAGGTCCCCTTAAATGTTTGCCCGCTATTCGCCTTCATCATCTTTTTGGGCGGCAACCCTACTAGCCACCACTCAAATTTCTAAGATTCTAAAATTTCTCAGACAAAACAACGATGCGCATATGACGTAAGTACTATTATTAGACTTGTATGACGCGCAATATCATTGGATGTTGAAGTTGTTTTCGAGTCCGCTTAATTACAGTGCAGCTTAATGTTTTAATACAGCGGTGAAGAGACAGTTAATCAGTCAACTGAAAAGCATCTATCAAAATAAAACGCATCAAAACTCGCCTTAAATTTTTTAAATTGTCAGGAAAGTAGCCGGCGGTGGTGGACTGAGTAGTCGGCGAAATCGCCAGCCGTCGGGGCTTGTGGAACACCTTGTAGTTCCCATCTGTCATCTTACACTATGGAAGAAGACAACCCTATGAGCATTGAGGAAACGCATACTTGTCATCATTTAAATGAAAAAAATTACTGATCGGAATTTAACATGTGTAGAATGATGGAAGCTGCAGACGATTGAAAACAGGACAATGCGCAAATACCGCATCACGACATAGTACCATGTATTAGTCATATTTAGTATGAGCAATGCTATGGGGAGAAGTCTTTCACTTGACGTCATTTTCTTGGTGGGTGACTTAGGGCGCAGGACATGGGGGGCGCTCAATGTCGCCACTTTTGGCTATGAAATAATATTTATCCAGGGGTATGATGCCTTGCGCCCAAAGTGGCCCATTATGTTTTACACACAGGTGGGGTCCTTAGACCCTCTCCTAAATGTTAAGATGTAAACCTGGGTGGACGACTTGAGGCGCATGTCTGTTGAGGGTGCTTTTGACAGTGCTAAAGTGAAAAAGCCCCATCTTGGGAGCCCACTCCCTAGATGCGCCCGGAGTCAAATTAGCTCACAGGACCCCACCTGTGTGCAAAACATTATGGGCCACTTGATCCAGGGGTATTATGCCACACCAAGGCGTAATACCCGTTGATACAAACTATTTCCTAGCCAAAAGTGGCGACCTTGAGCGCCCACCATGTCCTGCGCCCTAACTCACCAACCAAAAAAATGACGTCAAGTATAATACTTCACCCCATAACATTGCTCATAGGAATATTACTTTGGGCGACGTAGGGCGCACTGAAATATTTGCATTTTAAAACCTGATTTTTTTTTTTTAAGGTGCACTTTTCATCCCTGCTCCCTTGGAGGCCCCTCAAAAATGACCAAAAAGGTATTGGGCACTAAAAGTCTTGTCATTAAAATAGACCCAAAACTAGTTGCTTCACAAATAACAAGCAACAACATAGTTGGCTAATAAAGATGCTTGCTACCAGCTAGCTATGTTTCATTTTTTTAATGTCTAACTTGCTTACTGCGACAGAACCAGAGGAGAGGAAGTGTTTTCACCACAAAAATTTCAAACTCAAAGTTGTACACACAGTCACATTCAACCACATCACCACCACCACTGCCACATCTGTAACAGATTGTGTTTGTGTCCAAAAAAATACGCATGCATAAATGCATGCACTTTCTTTGCAGAACATGATTTGTCCTTCACTGGTCGAGCAGTGTTACAGGCTTTCCAAATACAAAATTACTGTGTCAAAACTATCACTTTCAGATGCACGTCAGCTATTTAAGTTTGCCAAGAGTTCAAGCAGCATTTATCCGAGAAGATAAAAATGAGAAATGCTTTCTTGTTGATGAGGCTTTTGGCCTAAACGGGGGAGAAAAATTACTCTAGTCTCTCTGAATTTCACAATAGTCATTGAAGGACGTGTTCATTTGAGATATTTCATTTGAGGTCTTACTTCAGCAAAAAATTAATAAATGAATAAATAAATAAATTAATAAATAATGCAAGGCTGAAATTTTTATGGACCTTACTGTAGTGCTGGCTTCACCCCTGGTTTTTGTGTCACATTTAATATGCTCAGGCAGACTGCCTTTTTGGGTAGGAAGTAGGGATTTTGACTGGCTTTCCAAATTGAGTCCCTTTTGAATTCAGAGATTTACCCAAGTCAATTTGTTCATGTGCTGAGCTATTACTCTCTAACTGGCCTGTTTTCTATGTCCACTTAATTTGCTGATGTATGAGGTGCTCCACCCACCTTGTTGGTCTTTGTTCTGTCATAATCACCAATTTCTCACTTCCCTTCTCTTTGGAGTGTGCTTGCTTAGGCTTGTGGACCTGTCCCTGAGGTAGAGTTTTAGAAGGGAAGCAAGAATTTAACCAATCAGCTGTCTTTAAAATCAAGCATTCTGACATCAGGTAGCTTGGTTCATTGACTCCCTTGAGACCAGAGCAAACACCCTGCCCAAACAGATATATCACTTTTAATGAGCAGCGAAAGGCTCGCTGAAAACAATAGCCATCCATTGTTTCTGATGACTGCAGAGGTAGGACTGTACAAAGAAACCACATGCCAGCCACCAGGGAGACCAGAAAGCTGTATCTGTGTGAATGGCGCGATCTCGCTTTCCATTTTTGTAAATCTGTTCATGGTATTGGCTGAAACTATGTGTTCCTGACTCTCTTTGCCTTTGGTCTCGCCAAGCGTAACTGCATGCATAAATAGAGCAGCACCATGTCCGCTGGCATCTGCATCTGCGCAGAGGGTTAAGTGGTAATGATTCTTGTAGTTTTAAGCAATACTGTATTGCTAAACATTCAAATCAAAATGTTTGTATACGTATGTTTTTAGCATTAAACATACAAAGCAAAATTCATGTCAGTATATACCAAAGAATTTTGTCCGTCCGTCCGCACCAGTTTGCTCAACCGATTTCTCAAAAACCGCTCATCAGATTGTCTTCAATTTGTAGTCCTGCATTCTATACTTCATGGAGAGGTGCATTGCCAGTTCTCTTGAAAATGTGATGACTTTTTCAAAAATGACTTTTGTTCTCCATATTTCGAACTTAAAAACTTCACTACTGCAAATGTTGTCAGACCGAGAAATCCTTCTCAGATTTGTGAGTGATTGCAAAGTCTCAGAGGCTGAAATGTCCAACCCCTTCTCATGGAAAGGCCTAGCCCCATCACTGTACAGTCCATTCCCAAGACCATTCAGTTCAGAGCGGCTCTCTTGGGATAAAACAAATAAGATTTTCTTTTATTTCTGATAGATTGCTGGAATTGTCTCCACTCCTGTATACTTGCTGTACATTTGTGTACATTGCTTGTGTACAATATGTAAGTGGGTCAGAACCCCAACATAGGCAATCTTCTTGATGAAAATACACATAAAAGGAGGCTTCAAACACATTTCTACCCTTTTCCCCTGTCAAGACAAGGCCATAAGCCTTCAGTATGGGTTATCAAATTCAAATTTGGAATAATCCCCACCTTCGAGTTGTGACCGTCTTTGGACCCTATTTTAAAAATATCAGAGCAGGTATCAAATGTTCTTTTACAATGGATCAGTCAAGCACTCTGGTCACTATCAAACAAAAATAACACCATTAAAAAATTCTGACCCGTTGCCGATTTATGAGGTTGGCAAATTGCCAAAATATGTGGAAAAAACCTAAATTTTGGCAACTTTTGAGGCCATACTATTCAGAAAGTAAAGGGTTAATGGCCCACTCTTCTGGTTGATAAAAACACTTGGGTATAGCTTGTTATGTGCTAGAAATTTCAGCCATGTGGCCTAAATAGCAGCTGAGATATTGAATGAAAGAAATGGTATGCCCCACTCCAGGGTCGGAAATTGCCACACGAGGGGTAGAACTTTAGAAGGCCATAAAATCCTAGGGAATATACTGATGGTCCTAAAATTTTGCATGTGGGCATTTTTTAGTTCCACATACACAGGATTAAAATTGGAATTGAATCGGGGCAACGCAATGTCCTACCCCTTACCCAGTTGACATGGAACAGGCCATTGTTGAAATAAGGCATATTTCAGATATTGCTCTGTTAGTGAGTTATACTTGTGCCTTATAAGGTGTGGAAAGCTTTTATACAAGCTTCCGAGCTCAGATGTGGGAACTGCTAGCTTTTCATTGCAGGGTGAATGCACTGACTGTTAAATCAGCAGTTCCTTTAATGAGTATGTGTGCTAGCTTGTGGGACTCTGAAGAAAAATGGACAAAATTCTAAACTTTATCATGGAGAAAAGGCATGGTTTTGGTTTGGAGAGGTTACTGGTGACCATTGATGTCCAGCTGCGCCTATATTGATAAACTCATGCTACATTCATCCTGAAAATCATGGATTTATATTGAATTCCATGCGTCTAAAGTTGATTTCTGTGTCACGTCCACCCTGAGCAGAGATATTGCAAGCCTATCCATATTAAATGAACGATTGTAATATGTCCAGCAATAGCTAACGTTGTCTAGGGGAGTTATGCCCAAATTTATCTCAGGGCGGTGTGCAGCTAATGCCCTTTCGGCTTGCTTAAAAATACAACATGGAAAACAAGAAAGATTGATGCTACCTTCAATTTCTTTGGTCAAACCCCGACGCTTCCCGCAGTCCGTGGCCAGCTCCCACCTGTTGCCCCGCGACAAACAGCTCGGCCTTGGGAATCGCGAAGAAAGTGGCGTCTGCTGGCTCTCTTGCAATTCGTTTGTTCAGTTTGAGTTTTCTAAAAGGTCCTAAGAACTTCAGCAGCTCTTCGCTTATCTGTACAATACGGTTGATGTCCTCTTCAAGATTTGATAAAGGAAAGAAGACGCTGTAAATCTCCGTGTCGTTGAACAGTGGTAAGTTGCAAACTGGCAAACTCCGATTTTCCTCTGAGACCAGCCTTCACGCTCTCAAGGGTCCAGTGGCAGCCACGAGCGTGCGCACCAACCCCACTGGAAATAGCATCGTTCCACATGCAGCGCCAGGTCACGGGGTCAAACCACGCTCATTAATTAAACAAACATCAATCCTTATTCCATATTGTATCTCAGCAAGTCAAAGTGTTTTAGGGACCCAATAATTCTACTTGTAAGATTTAATTAGATAAATCAACATAAGTGTGCACATAGGCTCATTTGGGGGCTAATAAGATCTCCTGACGCTCTACATGGTTATATTAGATCTTGCAAAAATGGCCTGTCTGTAACATCTGTTAAAAATATTATTTTATGATTTGACAATGCGCCGTTTTGTGGGCTCTGAGAGTTTGGCAAGCCACATGGAGAGCTGTCTTATTTGGCTCATAAAGAGTAGATAATTTTGATTTTCTGACTCAGATGAAGTACACTTGTGGTCAAGGAGTTTATAATCCCAGAAATCTATTGTTTTAACTCCAGGCCATTTTTAAATTCTCTCTCTCTCTCTCTATATATATATATATATATATTACGGCTGCACGATAAACGGAATTGCGGTTATCGCAAGCGCAATAAAAGTAAGTGCCACTATGAGGCAGACAGACGAGCATGCTTATTACCTTTTCTATGACAAATACCTAATGCGGTCATTTGAAATGCTTCCAGGAAGAAAACTGTGATTTGAAGTCCGCTAATTACCAGCGAGGTTGGACAGCCTCTATCACCTTGGCATAATTATCTTACCTTAAATCAATTCCTGTGTACTTTGCCTAACTTGCAATCAAGCCATTTATGCAGCCAACTGACTGATCAAAACCAAAACGTGGCCAATAATGATTAAGAAGAGATAATGAGAAGCAGACGGACCTAACCAGGCTGCCATGTTAGATTGAAAGAATATTAATAATCTGAATAAATAGCAGACCTCTGAATTCCACCTCTCGTAGAATTTTTACATATCATTAAAAAGATTTCTTAAAAATAAACCATTTCAAGATGGCCTTAGTTTTTAAGTGTTTCAAAACATACACGAAGAGGATAACATTTTGTGAAGCATCTTGAACGTGAAAGTGAGAGAAATTATGTTTTCGCATTGCACGCAATAGACAAATACAGCGAAGACTTGGCAAACAAGTTCAGGCGAATCTGTGCTGCAAATTTGTTGCATTTTTTAATTTGATAATTGAACAAGATTAATTTAAAATAAAATAATTCATAGCTCTTGATTTTGGTCACTTTTGAGCGTCTAATAGCCAACAGTGAAGGTGGAAAACATTTTGTTTAAGCGTATCGAACGTCACATGTAAATTGTTAACGCATTTGCTTGCAGCACAGTCAAATGTAAAACTAGAAATAATCTAGCAAACAGATTCAGGCAAATCTGTCATGTTTCATGGTCATTTAAGTTTCAAAATGTAATAAACAAAACATATTCAAATAAATCAGACTATCTACCAATTAAAATCGTTAATTGAGCGAATCAACTGTTTGATTGCGAATTGAGCAAAGCAAATGGGAAGGGGGTGAGAGCAATTGTCGGGTAGAGGATGATGATTTTGCAGACCTTAACTTTGCTTTGTTCAGCGCGTAATTTACCTGAATGTGTTTGCGAGATAATTTCTAGTTTTACATTTGGTCGCTCTGCGTGCTAATGCAATTACAATTTCTATACAAGTCACGTTCGATATGCTTACACAAAATGTTTTCCACCTTCACTTTAGGCTATTTAGATGCTCAAAAGCAACCAAAATAAACCCCCATAAATCACTTTATTTGAAATCTTGTTCAATTATCAAATAAAAAATGTCCAAATTTGCGTTTGCCTGAATGTGTTTGCCAAGTCTTCGCTGCATTTGTATATTGCGTGCAATGCGAAAATAATTTCTCACTTTCACGTTCGATATGCTGTACAAAATTTTTCCACTACGTGTATATTTTGAAACGCTTAAAAACCAAGGCCACCTTAAAATGGTTTATTTTTAAGAAATATTTTTAATGATATGCAAAAATTCTATGAGAGGTGGAATTCCGAGGTGTGCTATTTATTCAGATTATTGACATTCTTTCAATCTAACACAGCAGCCTGGTTAGGTCTGTCTGCTTCTCATTATCTCTTCTTAATCATTATTGGCCACATTTTGGTTTTGATCAGTCAGTTGGCTGAATAAACGGCTTGATTGCAAGTTAGGCAAAGTACGCGGGAATTGATTTAAGGTAAGCTATTTAAGCCAAGGCGATGGAGGCTGTCCGACCTCGCTGGTAATTAGCGGACTTCAAATCACAGTTTTCTTCCCGGAAGCATTTCAAATGACCGCATTAGGTATTTGTCATAGAAAAGATAATAAGCATGCTCGTCTGTCTGCCTCATAGTGGCAGTTACTTTTATTGCGCTTGCGATAACCGCAATTCCGTTTATTTATATAGACAAACTCGGAGAACAGTAGCTCAGCGCCTAAATGTAAAACAAAGCGTCATCGTCAGACTCTGGCAGAGCTACCAAAGGCATCAACGTGTCTGACCAGACCATTAGGAATTGTCAGCAAGACTGAGGTTTGCGATGCTGGCATCCTGCAGTCCGACCGCTGCTACTTCACCCTCACAGAAAAGCTCACTGAGGTTGGTGCAGATGTCATATCTAGTGGAGCCATGGTCAGTGGGCTGAGAGAATGGTCACATATAAGTCACGGTTCACGCTCCAGTTCAGTAATAGCCAGGCTCTTGTTTATTGTCGTCAAGGAGAGAGATTTGCTGATGTCAATGTTACTCAACATCTGCCATTTGGAGGAGGAAGTGTGATGGCGTGGGGGGGGATATCCATGAACTACAGAACCCCTCTGTACGTTGTCAATGACTGGTCAACGTTATCTCAACGAGATTGTTCAACTTCTGATCATGTTACTTCTGCTTCAGATTGGACCAGGAGCTTGGTTCCAGGACACCTAGGGCGGCAATCATAACTAACAGACTAACATCACAAAGTTTTGCACTTCACATGGGTACCAGACAAGGATGTCCACTCTCACCACCACTTTTTTCCCTCTATTCAACCATTAGCAGTAGCAATCAGATAAAATAATAGAATCATAGGGATCACAACCAAGCAAATAATGCATAAGATTAGCCTATATGCAGATAATATACTACTATTCATGCAAAATCCAACCCAGTCATTAAATGAAGTTATAAAAACTATTAAACCATTTACAAATATATCTGACTATTCAATTGACTGGAATAAATCAACCATCCTCCCGCTTTATGGGGATTTTGGGAAAGCTGCATTTTAACTGTCACCCTTTCCATTCACTACTGGCAATATCACGTTTTTAGGCCTAAGTATATCCCCCAAGCCGTCAGTTTGCTGTCAGAGTTGTTCCATCTCAATTTCACCCCACGGCTAAGCAATAGAAGAAGATTTAGATCGATGGATGTCACTACCACTATCCATCATAAGCAGATTCTACCCATAATCACGTACCTTTTCACCATAATTCCTATCCAACCGACAGTAAAATGGTTTGAAAAATTAGACTCATTGGTAATAAAATTCTACTGGCAAAATCAAAAACCCAGAATAAAACTATCTACAATACCAAACCAAAAGACCATGGAGGCCTCAAAGCACCCTACTTTCAGTTCTATTGCCAGATAAGTCAAATGCAATATGTAATCAAATGGATACGTACATGCAAACCATGATCCCATCCACCCCTGCATCATCGAACAGACAGACTCAAAGAACATCTCATTGGCAGATTTACCCTGCATTAGCAATACCATTAAAAAAACACAGTTGTTTCAGTATTCCTCCAATCTCCTCAACTCTTTGACAGCTGGGTGGAAAGTCAATAAAATTATAAACTTCGCAATAACTCCAAGCGCACACAGATCAATTTGGAACAGACCTGACTTCTCTATAAACAATTCACCTATGATTGGCAATAAGTGGAAAGAAAAATGAATCACATATCTGCATCATATTTTTGAAAATAACACCCAACTTCCCTACCCGCAGTTAATTGAAAAATGCAACATCAATAAAAATCAATAATTCCAATACATCCTATTAAAATAGTCAAGTAAGGAAAAATTTGGTATTGACAATATTGACCTCAAAGAATCACCAATAAAATTATTTCAGCAAAATTGCAAAATCAAACAGACCTTTCTCTAAAGTTAAACTCATATCCTCCCCTGGTTCTGACAACACACTATGCATTCCAGTAGATAAATGGGAAGAGAACCTTAACATCAAAACTGTGACCAACTTCAGCAATGAAATCTGCAGGAACATCTGCTGCATGTCACAAAATACTAATATTAGATTAATCCAATGCAAGATAATTCACAGAACGCATATTGCACAACAATGTACAAAATGGGACTATCAGAAACCGATATTATGCACTCATTCAATACTACAGATCGCTAGTTCTGTGCTGTCTGACTCTGCCTACCTGTTCAACACCTTTGGGAAAACGTGATCACCAAACTATCGGCACTGTTTAAATGCAGCATCCCACCAACCCCATCTATCTGCATATTAAGTGAAATTAACTCCATTTCAAAACACATCGCAGCACGCATCGCATTGCCAAGAAAACAGTACTGCTAAATTGGGAAAACAATAAACCACTGAAAATGTCTCAATCGTTAGACCCATTAGCAAAACAATTGTCAGTCGAACACTACTCAGCCCTACAAAAAAAAACAAAAACAAAAAAAAAACAAATGCAACAATTTCATAAAACGCTTTCAAACTTTCATATTATCTTGTTGGTTAACTGATGCACATGCACACTACAAACAATCATTTGGGTACAACGCTTCTCAATGGCCATTAGAATTATTCTCATCCTCCCCATGCTTGCGTAACCTAATACTGCATAATTTCCTTTTTTTAATATGTTTACCATCTCCATTTTCCTTTTTTTTTTTCCTTTTCCCTCTGCTTTTCCCCTCTGGGGTTGCTGACCTCTTGGCTGTGCTGTAGCGCTGTTCGTTGGTGTTCATTCTGCTTGAGTTGAGACAGAGGAAGACGTGCGGGATCGAATCTGAAGTTTTACTCTTGTTTAAACGGAGTTATCTGAAACTAATTTGTGTGTTCAGGCTCAAACAGTATTAGAGATTAGACAATTTGCTCCCGAGGTATAACCTTTGTCGCATTAGGGGCAGGGAGAATCTTCCTCCATCATCTTTTTTTTCCCCTTTTTCCCCCTTTAACAACTCGGTGAGCAAACAGCCAAATTAAGTCGCTAATCTGGTCAAACAAAGGCGACGGGGGTTTTTTGGGGTTTTTTTTGAGGGGGTTTCAGTCTCCCGGGAGCAAAGTAAGGTAAAGTAAAATAAATTTAAACTAAATTTAAAGAATAAACTAAACGCGAAGTAATTGTCTAACTTAGTGAATTGTGTGATATACAAAGTAAGTCAGAGTTGTTTTCAAGGACTGAGGTACACTGTCGCCTGCTTTTTCTGTAGCTGATTTAGCTAACGAACTATTGTAAGCTCTCAACGCCAGGAATGTATCAAATTACCGGGATATCTAACTATCTGGCTTGGTTTCATACTTGGTCGCTTGCCTTTTTCATACAGTCTTCTAGCCAATAAATATTGACGCTCACGGGGTTTTTAGTCCCCTTCGTTCTCTATCCTGACCGATTACGATAAACGCATTTCCAAGCTTGAATATTAACGCGAACCGGGTTTTTGTCTTTTTCGTGATTTTATTATCATCGAAGGGCTCTTCTGATTAAACACATTGCAAATTACGTTATCTTTGTATTTTCCTCCGGTTGCGGTGCCTTGATCAGCTGATTAAAGTTTAACTGCTTGTTTGAGTGCTCAGCGACAGCTTGTTGGGGAGATTCCGTGTATAGTTCGCTCACGAAGTAAACGACTTGTTTATTCGGGTCCGTTTTAATTAAAGGAACCGAGGCTTAACTCTTATCTCGGTTACTCTTGGTTGTATTTGTGGCTGGCTAGCTAGATAGTTACTGTTTGCTTTTTGGCTGGGGATCTGAGATTTAGTATTTAGTCAATAGGACAGCAGTCACTTTAGTCGTCTGCTCGGTTACCCTTGAATTTAAACGAAAGCTTTTACCGGAGTGCTCCGCCTCCTCCCTCCTCCAGTTTCTCCTGGGCGTAGTATAGCCAGTCTTTTATCTGGGTTCTCAGCTAAGCCCTGTGAGACTTTTGGGTTAGTATATTAATAGTAGCGGGTCTAGATAAATTCAAGTTGGCTTTTTAGGAGTGCTTATTATCGATAGAGTTTCTCAATTTGGTATTTCATTTCTGTTCACTAAAACTAAGCCCCTGTTAAAAGAGGCTTATTATCCATTCACATAGTTTCCCTACGGTTTCTATTGTGACTGCTGCTTAGGGCTTCTCAGGTTAATTAATTAATAAATTGTGGTTCCTGAGCTTCTGTCTCGGCATTAGTAATTTTCTTTGTTATCTAGGGTGAGCGAGGTCATTAGGTAGGGGGTTCAAAATGTGGCCAAAACTATGTGACGGTTGCAGGATGATCGCACTTTTGGAAAGAGATTTCCAGGGTGGGTTTGTCTGTCACCGGTGCCAGCTAATTGAGCATCTGGAGAGCAAGATCCTTGTTCTTCAGGGCCAGTTGGCGTGCACGACATAGTTCATAATCAGTAGAGTCCCTAGAGGAACTAAGTAGTATGTCGCTTTTAGAGAAATGGTCTGTACGCCAAAGCAGGGTGGTGTGGGGACCCCAGAGCAGGCAGGGAGAGAAAGTTGGGTGACGGTAGGACGTCAGCGCAGGAAAGGGCGTGCACACCGCACAGCGACAGCTCCTCCAGTGGTTGAGGTGTCCAACCGATTCCTGCCCTTGCAGGAACTCGAATTGGCCCCTGACCCTGAGAGTGAGGGGACTGATGAGCAGCAGGGCACCCTGTTGGCCTCTACCCCTCAGAAAAAGAGAGTTATTGATAGTGGGGGACTCAATACTTAGAGGAATAGACAGTTTAGTCTGTTCGCGCGACAAGGAGTCTCAGACGGTGTGTTGCCTGCCTAGTGCCCAGGTAGGAGACCTCCTGGAGCGTGGCGGACAAGCTCCTGGCCAGAGCGGGAGGGATCCAGTTGTCATGGTCCATGTTGGGACTAATGACATAGGTAAGGGTAGGTTTGAGGTTCTGCAAAGCAAATTTGTTGAATTAGCTGAAAAGCTTAGGAGCAGATCCTCCACGGTAGTGTTCTCCGGGATTCTACCGTACCACGTGCAAGCAGAGGGTAGCAGAATTTTATCTGGAGGTTTAACACGTGGCTACGAACCTGGTGTAGGAAAGAGGGGTATAGGTTTATGGGGCACTGGAACTACTTCTGGGACAGGGGTGACCTGTTCAAGCCGGATGGGCTACACCTGAACCGGAGGGGTACCTTTGCACTGGGTCAGCGTATGTTGAGGGTAGCAGAGAGTTATTTAAACTAGGGACTTGGGGGGCAGGGAGGTTAGAGAGTGTTACACAGAGGGAAATGCAGACTGCCCTGATGGAAGCTGACAGCGTTACATGCACTATTGATGATATATTTTTAAAGCAAAAAAAGCATGGTGAGGGGGCTTTGAGCAGCAGCGCATGGGAAATCGAAGGGGAAGAGCTGTTCATGATAACCTGAAATGTTTTTATCTAAATGCAAGAAGCATTAAAAATAAATTTCAAGAACTTGAGGCCGTTATGATTAGTGAAGGCTATGACATAGTTGGGATTACAGAGACATGGCTTAGTGAAGAGGATGGAGATGAATATAATGTAGAAGGTTATAAGCTCTTTAGGAAGGATAGATGTAATAGGCGAGGAGGGGGTGTAGCACTCTATGTGAACGAAAACATAAATGTGCAGGAAATTCCTGAAATTGAATATTCCGTGCCTTGTGAAGATATCTGGGTCAGGCTCACTGGCAAACACGAGACTGGTTTAAACATAGGTGTATGCTATCGACCACCAGCTTTGGACAGTACAGTCAATGAAATGCTCCTTAAGAGGATTACGCAAGCTTGTAGAGGAGGAGGGACTATTATTATGGGAGACTTAAATTATCCTGGTATTGATTGGGAAATGGTGAAAGGACAGGGTAGGGGGAGGAAGAATTTCTAGATGTCATAAATGATAATTTTTGGTGCAGTATGTTAATAAACCTACAAGAGAGAAGGCAATTTTAGATTTGCTGCTCTGTAATGACCCAGATAGAATTAGCAATGTTGAGGTACTGGAGCCACTTGGGACAAGTGATCACTCTACTATTAATTTTGAGGTTTCATGGGAAGTTAAAAAGGTGTCTCCAAAAAACAAAAATTTTTAATTTTAGGCGAGCAAACTTTGACAGGATGCGGTCATATCTAAGTGAAACAAAATGGGAGACACTCCTGGACTGTGAGTCTGTAAATGAGATGTGGGAAAGATTTAAGGGGTTTTACTTGATTCACAATGTAAATTCATTCCAAAGGTGTCCAAAAGTAAGCTGAAAAAGCAGAATCCTCAGTGGATGACAGCAGCTATTCGTAGGAGTTTGAGGGAAAAGAGGAATCTTTATAAGATGTACATAGAGGATAACAATGAGATTACTAAGGCCTAATTCTGTAAAATGCGGCTGTGGTCAAAAAAGAGCTGAGGAATGCTAGAAGACTGTATGAAAGACAAATTGCAGAGGGGGCAAAAACTAACCCTAAGCGCTTTTTTCAGTACTGTAGCAGAAAAAGGAAAGTCAAAGAGCAGGTTAAGTGCATAAAGAATAAAAATGGATCGCTGCTATATGATAATAAGGATATTGCGGACACCTTAAACGGTTACTTTGTTGAGAATTTTACCTTAGAGCGGTCTTTATTCGCCAGAGGGCTTGTCCAATGCTCAAGATTATTTAGCGGAAATTGAGGTTAGGATAACGTCAGATTAGACAAGTTGCATCAACTAAAGGCAGATAAGGCGGCGGGTCCTGATGGCTTATATCCTAGAGTGCTCAGGGAAGTTAGTGAGATCATCTTTAAGCCGCTATCTGCCATCTTTAGACGGTCTTTAGAAACTGGAGAAATACCAAATGATTGGAAACAGGGCAATATAATACCAATATATAAAAAGGGGACCGTATTGAGCCAGGTAATTACAGGCCAGTCAGTTTAACTTGCATTTGCGTGCAAAATATTGGAATCTATCATAAAAGATGAGCTGGACTTATTTCTTGAACGTAATAATATCTTGAGGGATAGCCAACATGGTTTTTCAGAAGGAAGGTCATGCCTGACAAACCTTCTGGAATTTTTTGAAGAGGCCACCAAGACTTATGACCAGAGCAGGGCTTATGACATCATATATTTGGATTTTCAGAAAGCATTTGACACAGTACCGCATAAGAGACTAATTTTTAAAATGAGCTCCATTGGAGTTACAGGTGGTGTTCTGAAGTGGATTCATAACTGGTTGCAGGACAGAACACAAAGAGTGGTGGTCAGTGGTATATCATCTGAGCTAGGTAGGGTGGGGAGTGGCGTCCCCCAGGGATCGGTGTTGGGACCCCTGCTGTTCCTCATCTACATTAATGACCTTGATAGGAATATTGAGAGCAGATTAGTGAAATTTGCAGATGATACTAAATTGGGGGGCTTGGCAAATAGTTTAGAGTCCACTAAAGTGATTCAGGATGATTTGGATAGAATTCAGAATTGGGCAGAAATGTGGCAAATGAAATTTAATGTAGCGAAATGTAAAGTAGTACATGTAGGTAATAAAAACATTAGACGGGATTACTTCATGGGAGGTTTTAAACTGGAATGTGCTCCACAAGAGAAAGATCTGGGAGTGATTGTTGACCAAACCCTCACAGGCTCTAGCCATTGTGCTAGTAGCTGTTAAAAAAGCCAATCGGATGCTGGGATACATTGCCAAAAGTATTGAGTTCAAATCCAAGGAGGTGATGCTTCTTTTGTACAACACATTCGTCAGACCACATCTAGAGTATTGTGTACAGTTCTGGGGACCATACTTTAAGAAAGACATAGAGGCTTTAGAGAAAGTTCAGAGAAGAGCCACGGCTAATTCCGGTATTAAAGATGAAAGCTATGAGAAAAGGCTGAAGATCCTTAATCTCTTTAGTCTTAGGAAGAGGAGACTAAGGGGTGATTTGATTGAGGTCTTTAAATATGTTAAAGGGATTAACAAAGTGAATTGTGTAGGATTCCTTCAACCAAGTGTTGTTAGCAGAACTCGGGGTCACAAATGGAAGCTGACTAAAGGTAAATTTAGCACTGATATTCGGAAATATTTCTTCACCCAAAGAGTAATTTCAGTGTGGAACAGCTTGCCTGACCATATTGTTGAGGCAGAGACCTTGGGAGTTTTCAAGAGCAGACTTGACTTAAAGCTAGATACCATTGAGTCATTGAGTATCTGAAGTGATATATTCACGATGGTACAAAGAAACTGGCGAGCCTAGTTGGGCTGAACGGCCTGTTCTCGCCATTCATGTTATGTTATGTTATGTTATGTTTTAACATTGACTGTGAAAACTGTTTATTTTCTTACTTGTCATGGGTAGTATTCCTTGTCAATCAATGTCCAGTCCGTCTTTTAGTTTTCTCCTTCTGTCTGTGTTGTTGTTGTTGTTGTTTTTTGATGTCTTGATGAATTTTCTTTTAAAAAAAAAAAAGCATAAATCATCTAGCAGTTTGCATTTTGTATGTTTGTGTTTGGTCAAATTTTTTATTTGTAAGATCCCTCTGCTGTTTAATGCTGTTGAGACTTTTTCCTCATACGCTTCCCTCTTAGGATTATCTTTGAGTTTATGATGACTGTTAATGAAATATAAAGCTGACCTCCCAGCGGGGGGGTTGGGGGGCATGGCGGGATGGGAATGGGGGGGGTGTTGCTTAGCGTCTACCATTTGGAGGAGGAAGTGTGATGGTGTGGGCAGAGATATCCATGACCTACAGAACCTCTGTACGTCGTCAGCGAAAATCTGGCTGGTCAGCGTTATCTCAACGAGATTGTTCGATCTCTGGTAATGCCCCTTCTGCTGCGGATTGGACCATAAGCTTGGTTCTTGGGCAACAATGCAAGACCTCATCGTGCTCGGGTGGTGACAGACTTCCTGCCACGGCAGAACAGTCAGCGCATGGATTGGCTTGCATATTCACCCAGCTTGTCACCCATTGAGCATGTGCGGGATGAACTAGGGCGGTGAGTTTGATTGACATCACGTTCTTGCCGTCATCCTCCAGCAACTGACTCAGCAATTAGTCGCAGAATGGCAAGCGATCCCTCAAAGTTATTTCCAACGCCTTGTGAATGGAATGTGCCGGCACCGCCAAGGATGTGTGAATGCTTATGGTGGCTACACCAGTTACTGAAGCTTCTGCATCTTGTGTGAACATGACTTTAGGGTGTGCATGACTTTAGTTCATCAGCATCATAAGCTAGTGTCCAATCAAAGTTTTTTTTTTTTTTTTTTTTTTGTGTGTGTGTGTGTGTGTGTTTTCTGTCCTTGAGCCACCAAAGAATTATTTTGTCGTTAGTCATCACCATTGTAGCTTTTTAGCTTATAGTTATATGCACAAATATTTTTGACCCTTCTTTTGGGTAGAATACATAATGTGATAAATTTGGAGATTTTATCCCGACAGAAAAAACAACCTTCATAATTTTTCAATCTATAAACTTTCAGAAATTAATTTGAGTAGTTCTGCTTTACAGTATATGTCTTGTCAGACATTGTGCAGTTGTGTTCTGTTCAATCCAGTTAAATATTCAAATGTCGGCTCAGAGGCTTAATGAGGGGTGCTGGTTATTTTGGATTCCTTGTACCTTAATCACTAATATTGCTAAAGCTGGTCCAAATTGGAGTAATAATTTTAGTTTTTAAGAGTGAAAAAATATCTGCGGTCAAAATGACCGACTTGGCGTGTATAACTTCATCGCTATTCATGAAACCAATAAACATTTTTACAAAAAAAGTGTTTGCAGAACATTTCTTCCATCAAAGTTTGATCAACATCTGAGATGGTGGGTGTCGAAACCTTGTTTCTTCTGGTGACTTGACACTGAATATCTCATGAACTTTGTAATGCTGATGTAACAACAAAAATTTGGTTGTTACCAAAGTTGTTTTTAAAAAGTACAATACTGCATCAGTGATGACATCTTTTCATTGGGCAACCTAGCAGTTTCATCTGCCTAGGCTCCCCTTGCCAAGTAGTTTCCAGTGCGTTTTTTGGTCAGGGTTTTTGTTTTCTGTCAAATGTAACAACTGTTTTAATGGCAATTCGGTAACATGCCATGTTTGGTTTTACAAGTGAAATTTAATTTAATTCCGTGTCAGCTGCAATTTTTGAAGCTGCTGTGCGTCTTAAAGTAACCGGCCAACAAGTTGGAATATACTGTACATTAGAAGAAAAATAAAAGTGACATTCCACCAGCCTCAAATCGAGTTTCATGGTGTCCTGCATGACCGTGACATTAACGTTGTACTTCTAATGTAGCAACTTTCTTTTTAGAAGCATGTTGTGGTGTCAAAATTTAAGCCTATTCATGCTTGACAAGGAATTAAACTTGTAGAATGTGGAACGCTTGCAAAAATATCCATTGGAAGTCTGGCAATGGAACTCATGACTGGGAATGAACAACTTTATACAGGATTTTTGGACCATAAACTATAACCACTAATTAATTTGAGTATCGTTCTAGAATATTGTCTTAGAATTGGGGGAGCAGATCTACTGTTTAGTGAGTTGCTGGGATTCCTGGTGCTGCCTGTTGCTCTGTGGTGACATCTTTGCTGTGGCACGGGACTTAAGGAAACCTGTGATGTAGTGAATAGCCATTCTTATGGCTTTGCAGAAATATTGTCAATATTGTTTTAGGTTCTTGTGACGACAAATGTTTTTTTTTTTTTTTTTAGCATCTCTTGTTGGTGCATTATACTCCTTATACAATGCATAACTTTGCCGTTCGAGCTGCCTGCTTAATATTTAGCCCACATTTTGACATTGTCACTCTCAGAGAGAGGTTACAACACCATGGAATTTGTACCATGATGACCAAGCTGCTCATTAAGTTGGTGTCCAGAAAAGTTAAGTTTTCACCCACCCACCTAAAACAGAAATAAGCGTTCATTTGCTTTCGTTAGAAACATGTCCCAACAAGCCTGTTTTTATGAGCAGGTCTCGCTTCATTTCTCACGCTGCTGTGGCTCACCTGAATTCTCTCAAGTCCCTCCTGTTAAGCATTTCATTTCACCCAAAACAATGACAAATGCAGGAAGAACTTTGTTTGCGTAACAGCCCAGCATTTCTGGAATGTCTCCTGTAGCCTGACAGGCGGTGCTATTCCAGTATGGGGTTCAGCCAGCACCAGATTCAAAATGAGCTCACTTCCAGTACGTACAAGGCCTCATGTGTTTTCTGGGTTTTGAGATCTGAATGAAGCCTTTTATCAGCGGATTTCCAAGCTTTCTGTGGCTATACAAGCTTGAGGAGGTGGAAGAGTGGAGGGGAGGTAGTGGTTGTTTTGGGAAACAATGAAAATTGGTTTGCTGATCTCTGTATTTTCCTATAATATATATATCCAGCTACATGAATGTTGCTTGTCTCTGTGGAATCACTCAGGTCTCTCTCCCCTCCCTCCCTGCAGGACCGCTTTGCTGAGATCTTTGGCCATGACGCAGCAGCTGAGTCACGACGCGCTCGGGAGAACTTTCAAAGATGGCTGGTTGCTGGCATAACGCTTGCCGCGGGTGTGGTGATTGCCTCACTTATCGCCATGAAGCGGCACTGAAGCAGAGTGGCACAAGTAATGCTACTTTCTGGCCGACTTAAGAACATGAAGGATGAAGAGAAAAAAATTGAAGGAAGAAGAAAACAGCAAAAATTGCCAAGGGATTCCATGTTTACTTGTGTTCGGCGTCTTAAAGCACTGAGAAGGAGGAAATGGCCGACTGCCTAACCCAGCTGCTGTTACCACCATCTGCATCTCTTGTCATCCTGGTCACGAATTCCATAATGCAACATGCAGCCATGTCACACAACGCACTACCCCCACCGAGAACCAAACCCAAAAGAGACTTTTTTTTTTTGATAGGGGGGGCTGGGATAATGTGTGTCATTTTTTCCTGCTCTATCCTTACATGGCTGTGATTAATGTTATGATTATTGTAGTGTGTACTCACTTCTTATTTATTTTGGGTTGACCAGTGGAATTGTTATGGGGAGGCTATGTGAATGAGTAACTTTATCTGGGTGAATTGGAGCAGGATGGATGGGGGGAAAGGGAGTTTGGGGGATGTATGAATGGGAGCTCACTGGACTTTCCCTGCAAAAAGCCCAAGTGCAAGGGGCCCCCTTAATCAGCAGGGGGAAGCAAAGAGTCACTGCAGTTACAGGAATTAATTTGGTTTTCTTTCTTGTAAAGGTTGAGCTCAGTCATCTTATTAAAGCTAAAGCTGGTGTGTTAGCACGAGAGAAAACGCCAGAGAATTCAAAATCTACATGCTACTGGGCCACTTGCCTGATCCACTTGGATTTGCTTCAAGGACCAATCAAAGGTTTTGCTGATTAGCATGGACCAATCAAGGACTGTTGTTCATTACAAATTTTAATATGCTGCATTTTTGAGCATTTATTCATGTCCAGGTTAACTTAACACCTTTTGTTTCCTCGGACGATTCTCTGGTTGCCTTTTGTTTAGTTCCAAAGTTCCATCATACACTAACAGAGCACAGCGTATTCCATCTGTCATGTTTTATCTCTTGTTTTTATGCTTTGGATTGTTTACCACCCACTTATTCATGACACATTGCCCTTTTTATTCGTAGGTCCATGGGTGCTTGTTTGTGTGTCAGTTGCTCATTGCCTAAACCTGCACTAAATTAAAGTTGCATTCTGCAGATGGTTTTACATTTGTTTTGTTTGAGAATGAGTGTTTTGTCCTCACCTTTGCTGCCATAGTTCTATAAAATCTGAGAACTGCCTCACTTGGCTGGGAAAGTGGCTAAATTAGTAACTTTTAAAAATATTTTAGTTGTCAGACAAATATTTTCTTGGTTGCTGAGCTCCAATTGTATTTGTTGGGTGCAGACCACAACCCATGGTAGTGAGCTGTCCTATGAGAGGGGGTGAGTGGCTCACTATGAGCACACAGCTTTTGCATTCAATCAAACTGCATAGCTGGGTTGTTTTGACCAGTCCCAACCTGATTCCGAGAGACCCAATATTTCCCTGCCAAAATGCTGCCATTTGAATTGTAATGCTGGGGTTAAACCCTGAATTTAAGTCTTTATTTACGGAGGTATCTGGTTTAAATATCAGGTTCCCAGGCCAGATTTAAAAGCACAGTTGAGCAATTAGTAGGAGCTTTAGCCTCAAACCACCTTTTCCTTTTCAGCTTCTGGCTCGATTGTCTTTTCTTACCCCAACCGCAACTTTGCTTAACAGAGTAAGAGATGGTGCATTCATATTGAAGATCAGCATCTATCCCTCATTCATAGTTTGTGGGGGTCAGGAGTATGATAGACGAGGCTAATTGGCAATCAGCTGCTTGCATGCAGGGAGTTCCCTGTACTTTTTCCCTAACACAGAACCCAAGGCCTGGGATCTGTTTGTCGAGTGTTTGCGCACCACACTTGCAGCATTGTGGACAAGTTTGGTGTACATTTTTTCTCAATTGTGATTCATTGTCTGGACTATAAGTAGACAAAAAAAATCCTCATTTTGTTAATTTCTTTTCTTGCGTCTGTGCTACAGATGCATTTTACCTTCTTATTTTCCCCCTGCTTACAGTATTTTGGTGTTTCCTTTTTTTCTTCATCTTTGTTTTTTTTTCAGTTTGTCATTGTATTCAATATAGAACTATTGTATTTATTTACCATTGTAATAAAATTTACTTTACAAAGGCTTTAATGAAACCAAGCTGTGCATAAAGGAAACCCTTTTTTTCATAAACAGAGTGATAAACTGATGGAGCTGTGCGTGTGTGTGTGTGTGTGTGTGTGCGCGTGCATGTGTGTCATGTTGACAGGCAGGGCTGCCATATATCTTCATTTTAGGCGGTAGTACAGAGCAGCTGATGTCTAGATAAAAACTCAAACATTCTGCCAGCTGTAAAATATTTTATCCTTGACCTGAGACCGCCTTTGCTGAAAGTTCCATCTACTGTTTTCGGATGACATTACTATTGCAGCCTCTTATCTTTGCTTGGTCCTCATCCTGGTAAATTTCATAATAGGTGTGTGTGATATTCTTGCATATTTAAAAGCATTTTGCTGACTGAGAACTGAAGTAGCACCTTGTAACAATGCTGTTGTTAAATTAAGGATACTCGGCTGCCTGCTATACCATCCCATTTCATGTTCATTTCATATGTAGCAAACTGATCCATACCACTGAATACTTCTTTGTGCGTGCGTGCGTGCGTGTGTGTGCACGCGTGTGCTCATGTGCCAATGTGCATGCCCTTGTGAGCATTCTTGCGTGTGCTCAATTTGTGAAATCTATGGTTGATGATTGAGAACTAAACAAACTATCATTGTCAAGACATCATGTATACTAGTTTACCTGAATAACAGTTAGAATAGCTTTATTTAGCAACATTTAAAACTCAAAAAACAATTAAAAAAAAGTAAAATATTGAGGATAAAATGTTTAGTGTTTTTTTTCCTGTTGCCTTATACTCCATTAGACAGTCACTGCTGTGATCTATAAATGTTTCTTGTGTTTGTTTTAGCCCATTTGAAACAGAAAATATTTTTTATAAGTTTTTCCCCTTTATAGAATAAAATGTTCGTTTAAGTATTCAAACACCATTGGATAAGCAGATTTGATGTCTTAGATGCCTGGTTTAATGTTTGAAATAATTTTAAGCTAAATAAAGAGGAGCTTTCCAAGATTGATACTCTTCTCATTGCTTTTCTCAGTGAGCGTGAAGCAGAACCCTATCGTTGTACATAGGGCTCTCAAAAATCATTCACAGCCTTGAACCGTGCAAACTGTTCTGTATTGGAGGTATAAAATATCCAAATTACTGGTGTACCCCTTTGTGAGCAGTAGGTGAGCAGACCTGGACATCCAGAGCCGTCTTAACAAGGCCAGAAACACTCTTAACATGATGAACAAGTTGTTGTGCCCCTCCACCTATAGCACTCACACCTATCTGAAACTCTACCCCAGCTGGGTCCTCTCAACTCTCCTGTACGGTTCAGAATGCCGGTGATGGGCTGAAAAGGATTTTACAATGTTATCCACGTTTCATACCAACAGCCTCTGCTGGATTTTGCGCATCCTTTGGCCCTAAACTTGCTGTAACCAAGACCTGCTCAAACGGTATAGAACCGAATCCATAGCTTTCATCCTGTGTGGGAGGCGCTGGAGGTGGATTGGCCATGTCACCCTCCAAAAAGCCTCTATCACCAAGACCGCCCTGCACTGGACACCAGAGGGAAAGCAAAGAGGGGGCCACCTGAAGAACACGTGGAGGCGGATGGTGGAGAAGGAAATGAAGTAGATGGGGAAGACCTGGAGTGGCACTCAAGTCATGGCGAAGGTGGAGCGACTACGTTGCTGCCCTACATGCCACTCGGGGGAATGGGCATGAGTGAGTGAGTGAGTACCCCTTTGTGAGCACTCCCATAGCTAGAAATAAGGGTACTGAGCCCATTTTTTGGGATTTGTGTATTAATGGGGAGGGATCTTTGGACATTCCCCCATACCAAGTATTCTGAGCTATTTCAGTGTCTTTGGTCTGCACTCCTTTCTTCACATCACAAATCTTAAATCAGGTCCCGTTTGGAAATGGTGCCTTTTGGTGGTCAGTTAAGTTTTGGCTTATTTTTAGCTCCGCTGAGATGATGGCAGTCAGCGGAGCTTTTCTAATGCCGAGTCCTCCAGCATCCGTTTTTCTGTCCGGCGTCAACTTTTCACTTCAAATTTGAATATCTCATTAACTGTATGATAACTTTTTTTTTCTAATTTGGTGCAAGCCTTCCTTATATTCTGAATATTCATTGTGAAAATTAGAAAATTCTACGCCCCTGTTTTTGAGAAATTTGGCATTTTGGACTTAGAAAATCAGTGTTTGTGCTCATTTTTTCAGTCTTTCATTAATATCTCTAAAACTCTGAACTTTTTGTCTAATTTGTTGTGAGCCTTCCTTATGATGTTCTGTTGATCCCCTGCGAAAATTAGAAAATTCTACGTCCCGATTTTTTTTTTTGAGAAATTCAGCATTTTGGACTGAGAAAATCAATGTTTGTGCTCATTTTTTCAGTCTTTCATTAATATCTCAACTAGAGGCCTGTCGGCCTAGAGAGCTCCGGTGAGGATGACTGAAATGTCCATGTCATAACTTAATTTCAGAAATCCTTGAAAACTATTGCAATATGAACACATATGACACATTTGGTAACCAGAATATACTGTGAACCAGTTTGGTGTCTCAATTTATGTAGTATAACAATAGAATCACACTACAAATTGCAATCATTTATTTCAATCATCTTACCAGCAAGCAATACTAACAACCAATAAATACCCCCCACCCCGCCTCGTACAGATTAGGTCAGGTTATTGATTGCAATTTGTTGGTTGCAAATGATTGAAAATAGTGAAGATAGAGTATGTGTATTGGACATTTATGAACTTTCATTTGGTGACCTTCAAAGGTGAAACTTCACATAGAGATATTTCAATGACTTCTATCACCAAAACTACCGCAGATTGAGCTTAGGTTTGTATACTGACCAGCATTGAAAACGCACCACCTTAATTTCATGGCCAAGATACAAATTATGTTTGTTAATGATGTGTAAGTCATGGTTTGCGATGCCATACCCATTGTGGAAATATGCATCAGAATAGAAAAGGAAGCAAATGTCCAAATCTGCATGCGTCCCGTGGATGCAGTTTGTAAAGGCACTGAAATATGAACAAAATGCAAAGAAAACGAACACGCGTGTATCCATCATTTGAGGTCAATTATCTTCTGACCAATGTGACGCATTCCCTCATAAATGCTACTTTTCTCCACAGTTATAAAGTAGATATAAGCTGCGACGCTATACAGAGTGAGCGAGGGATCCCATGTGAACATTGAGGAACACAGCATGCTGCAGCTGTTGAGAACGATATTTCTGTTTTTGTTGCCTGTTAAAATAAACAGCTCTTGTTTAAGTTAACCATTGTGTTAGGTTCACTTTTACGAACCTCATGTACTGTTCAGGTCAGTCTGACCTGGGACATTTTTTGGGATTTTAAAAGCAATACAGAAATAAAAATGTTCACAAAAATATTTAACATGTATTGTCTTTATCTCAATTCCAAAAAATATAGATAACATATATAATGAATTTTTGCTATTAATCTCTGATTTATCACATTTAACAATGGATGTATCAGGCATTTTTGTGATAGTGAATTTATTATTTATCGAAAAAATCCACTATAATAAAGACTGGCATAACTTAAGGTGGCATAAATAATGCTTATCTATGAAAAAATGAAATGAAACATTGTTTCAACGAATTATTATTATTATTATTATTTTTATTTGAACAGATATTGGGCTCTAAATTTGTTGACCAGGCGCAGGCGCAGTGAATGGGGGGAGCGCCGCGCCAAGGGGGTGTATCCAGGCGTATTTTGCAATTTCGTGCCTGGCGCAAGTACTCCTCTATCCCGCCTCTGTCCCTCCTGCCGGCGCAAGTGGCAAAGAGGGAGAAGGCGTGAGTGGGTTTAACACAGCCGAGTCAAATCTTCACCAATCAAATGAGCTCCTCTCCTGACCTTTAAAATGTTGGAATAAAGAAGACTCTGTCCTATATCTGCATGATGCGTTATTGTTGCATTTTACTTTGCTGCTTCAGGCATGTTTTCTGCACTGCTTACGTTGTTATGTATGAGTATTTTATGTACAGCATTATATATCATTTGTAAATGGAGATTTTTTTACATGCTGTTTTTGCTGCCTTGCTGGTCAGCTATTTATTTTGTTCATCAGCACCCTCTGGTGGTGTGTCTGTAGCAAAACATGATCTGATGCAATACCCCCTTCTTTGCCATGAAATAGACTAGCGCTTTCTAGAAGCTTCTGGCATCTTCTTGCCTGGAGGGGGCGGGATTACCCAGGAATCCTGTAGATCTTTCCAGAATGTTGCTAGTCTATATAAATGCTGTGAATTTGGTCACCAGGGGCAGAGTTTTTGTTTTGGCAACAGAGTTACATAGTGGCATTAGAGTGTTTATTATAAGATTAAATAGTGGATTATTTGTAGAAATTTTTTTTTATCAGTGAAGAATAAATTTGTTTAAGTTATCATTGCTGGTTTTCTTTGTTGTGATTTTTAAGTCATAACAAATTGGAGGTTCCACCGAGATAAACCATTCATTGGATCAACCCTTGGATTCACCAAAGATTAAAGCTGTACTATTTTTTTAAATCTTGTGACTATTTGAAAAACCAGCAATCATGACTTTTGATGTTGAAAATTTTTTGAAAACTCCAACCCAGGAATCAATTGTGCTGGCAAAGAAGAAGGACTTGCTGCAAATAGCCTCAACCCTTGGATTATCTGATGTGAAATCATCAATGAAGAAACAAGAAATATTCAACATTTCGGTGCAACATTTCATCGATGAAGATATCTTTGGGGAAGAAGCAGCAGAATTGATTAAAGATGTGGAGGTGCCTGCAACAGAGCTGCAAAGACTTGAATTTCAGCTACGCCTGAAAAAACTGGAAGAAAGAAGGTTGGAGAGGGAAGAAATAAGGTTGGAGAAGGAGAGAGAACTGGAAGAAAGAAGGATGCACTTGAAGTACTAATTCAAAATGAAGAAAATAGAAGCAGGTACTGTTACAAAATCTTTTGGACTTTCTGATCATTTTGGTGTGGTTAAGCACATCAGACTTGTTCCTCCCTTCCTAGAAAATGATGTAGACCAATACTTTCCCCATTTTGAAAAAATTGCTGAAAATTTTAAATGGCCAAAAGAGCATTGGACAATGATGTTACAAAGTGTTCTTACTGGTAAAGCTAGGAAAATCTATAACCAGTTATCTGTCCAGCAGTGTTCTGATTATGATTTTGTCAAATCTGCCATTCTGGAGGGTTATGAATTGGTCCCCGAGGCTTACAGGCAAAAATTTTGGAATTCTCGCAAGGAAGCCAGTCAAACTCATGTTGAATTTGGCAGGTTGAAGGAACAGTTGATCAGTGGTGTAATTCCATGAAAGTTGAGAAAGATTTTGACAGAATGAGGCAACTTATTCTGGTTGAGGAATTCAAAAGGTGTATCCAGCCTGATATCAAGACTTTCCTTGAGGAGAAACAAGCCATTACTTTGCAAGATGTTTCCACCTAGCAGATATTTATGCATTGACTCATAAGTCTTCTTTTGTCCAAAAATCCACTTTTTCTAAATTTCAAAGCAAGTCTCAGTCCAAGATTTCTTCTAATAACACTTCTAATGATTCTAAGGCCACTTCTGAGAGGAAACCTTCCAGTGAGAAGCAATCCTCTGATTCTTTACCTTCTGTGTCTTGCCAATACTGCAAAAAGCAAGGTCACCTTATTTCTGAGTGTTATGCTCTCAAGAAAAAACAACAAGAAGAAGAAACCAAGCCAACTGCTTTCACTAAGAGAGAATCTCTTGTATCCAAGGTCAGTTCGCCTGATCTTCTACCTTCTGTGTCTGATTCTGTTATGGAGGGTTTTGAGCCATTCATCACTGATGGTTTTGTCTCACTTTCACATGATTTTTCCTCATCTGCTCCTGTTCGAATTCTAAGGGATACAGGGTCTTCCCAATCTCTTATTCTTGCAGATATTCTGCCTTTTTCGGACAAATCGTCGACTCAGGCTAATGTCCTTATTCAAGGAGTAGAATGTGGTTTTACAAGTGTACCTCTCCATAATGTACATCTCAAATCAGACTTGGTCTCTGGGCCTGTTGCTGTTGGTGTTAGGTCTTCTCTTCCTTTCAAAGGTGTTCATTTGCCTCTAGGTAATGATCTTGCTGGGGATAAGATTGTGCTCTACCCTGTTGTAACTGACACTCCTTTGATTGATCAAGAATCTGAATCTACAGAGGAGGAAATTCCAGACCTCTATTCTTCATGTGCAGTTACTCGTTCTATGATGCTGACCTGGACTTCAACCTGGCTGACACCTTCATTGGGCAGTCTTTTCATCAGGAACCTTCCAGTCCTGAGCTGACTTGGAAATCTTCAGACTTGTCCTTGTCAGGTCATTCTAATTCTAACAACTTATTCAGGAGCAACAACAAGCTCGTGATCTAGCGCATCTTCTACCTCAGGCTGCAAGTGAACAAGAGGCTACTCAAGTTCCTGTCTGTTTTTACTACAAAAATGGTGTGCTTATGAGAAAGTGGCGTCCACCTGATGTATCTGCAGATGAAGAGTGGATGATCACCCATCAAATTGTTCTTCCAAAGTCTTATTGTCAAGAAACTCTTAGTCTGGCCCATGACAATCCTATGTCAGATTATTTGGGTATCAAGAAGACCCTTCAACGTGTCAGGAATCATTTCTTCTGGCCTTCCATGAGGTCTGATGTACAGGAGTACTGCAAATCCTGTCATACTTGTCAAATGGTTGGGAAGCCGAACCAGAATATTCCAAAGGCTCGACTTAAGCCCATTCCCGCTTTTGAAGAACCTTTCAGTCGGATCATCATTGACTGTGTTGGACCATAGCCGAAGACTAGGTCTGGATGTGAGTACCTACTGACTATCATGTGTGCTTCCACCCGGTTTCCTGAGGCAATTCCACTTCGTAACATCAAGGCAAAGACTGTCATCAAAGCTCTTACCAAGTTTTTCAGCTTTGTTGGTCTTCCTAAGTCTATTCAGTCTGATCAAGGGTCAAATTTCATGTCTGGCATATTTCAACAAGTCATGCATGAGCTTGGTATTAAACAATACAGGTCATCAACTTACCATCCTGAGAGTCAAGGTGCTTTGGAGAGGTTCCATCAAACCCTGAAGAACATGATAAGGACCTACTGCCTTGACACAGAGAAAGACTGGGATGAAGGTGTCCATCTTCTTCTGTTTGCTGCCCGTGAAGCTGTGCAGGAGTCTCTTGGGTTCAGTCCTTTGGAGCTTGTTTTTGGGCATACAGTCTGTGGACCTCTGAAGCTTCTGAAGGAAAAGTTGCTGGCAGAAGATGATGTCCCAATGAACTTGCTTCACTATGTCTCTGACTTCCGTAATTGTCTCTCTAAGGCTTGTGACTTTGCTAAGTCTAGTCTCAAAGAGGCTCAGGGCAAAATGAAAGCCAGATATGACCTTCATTCCCAAGATAGAAGTTTTAAAACTGGTGACAAAGTCCTTGGTCTTTTGCCAGTTCCAGGAAACCCTCTTAGAGCCCGATATTTCGACCCTTACACTGTCCTCAAAAAGGTCAGTGATCTAAATTACGTAATTTTAACCCCTGGAAGGAGGAAACAAAAACAAATGTGTCACATCAACATGCTGAAAGAATACATTGACAGAGACACTCAGCAAAAGCCAGTCAATGTGGTAAATACAACTGAACTGGAAAATTCTGAAGAAGATTGTGACTGCCCCTTGGATAATGAACCTGGTCCAGCCAAACTTGAAAATTCAGACATTCTTCAAAATATTGACAGCAAGTTGTCCCACCTGGACCCGTTTCAACAACAACAGCTAAAGCAGCTCATATTTGAATATAGTTACATATTCCCTGACGTTCCATCAAGGACTGATATAGTTTGCTATGATGTCATCCTACAAGATGATGCCAAGCCTGTAAAACAGCATCCTTACAGAATGAATCCAGAGCAGCAGAAATACCTTAAACAAGAAGTCAAATACCTGCTTGAAAATGACTTTGTTGAACCAAGTAACAGTGACTGGAGTTCTCCATGCATCCTAGTTCCGAAACCCAATGGAACATATAGAATGGTGACGGACTACAGGAAAGCAAACGCTCTATCAAAAACGGACTCATATCCTATTCCCAGGATTGATGACTGCATTGACAAAGTTGGACAGTCAAAGTATGTTACCAAATTTGATCTCCTCAAGGGCTTCTGGCAGATCCCTCTAACAGACAGAGCAAAGGAGATCTCTGCCTTCGTCACACCAGATGGATTATACCAATACAAGGTCATGCCCTTTGGAATGAAAAATTCTCCGGCCACCTTCCAACGTCTGGTAAACAGAGTGATCGCTGGACTACCAGGATGTGAGGCCTATATTGATGACATTATCATCACCGCGACAGCTTCCAAGAGCACCTCACCTACATCAGAAACTTCTTTCAGAGAGTGAGTGATTCCAAGCTGACTATCAACCTTGTTAAAAGTGACTTTTGTAAAGCTACAGTTGTTTACTTAGGTCATATTGTAGGACAGGGTCAAGTCAAACCAATTGATGTAAAAGTTATCACTGAATTTCCTGAGCCTACAACTAAAAGACAACTAATGAGATTTCTAGGGATGGCTGGCTACTACAGAAAATTCTGCAAAAATTTCTCCATCATTTCTGAACCTTTGACAAATTTACTGAAGAAAAATGCAAAATTTGTTTGGGATGAAAAATTTCAAAATTCATTTGACCAACTGAAAGCTATCCTCAAAAATGCACCAGTTCTCTTATCTCCTAATTTCAAAAGGGAGTTCAAGTTGACTGTTAATGCCAGTGATATTGGTGCAGGTGCAGTTTAACTGCAAGAAGACACTGATGGAGTAGATCATCCTGTTTGTTACTTTTCCAAAAAGTTTGATAAACATGAGAAAAACTATTCAACAATTGAAAAAGAATGTTTGGCACTTGTTTTGGCTTTACAACATTTTGAAGTCTATTTGACTTGTTCAGCTGCTTCCATCAAGGTCTTCAGTGATCACAATCCCCTCACATTCTTGCATAAGATCAAAAACAAGAATCAAAGATTACTGAGAGAGTTTACTTTTGCAGGAGTATGATTTGGATATTTCTCACATTAGGGGAAAAGATAGTCCATCTGAAACAACACTTTCTCGCATGTAATTTTACTTTTCTATTTGATTGTGAAAATTGCGCTGGTTGTTATGTATATGATTGTTATAATGATCAATGATACTTTTTGTGTAAAGTTCAAGATTATAAAACTGTTAATTTTAACAAAAGAAAGCTTCTAGCAAACCTTTCTTTTCTTAAAGAGGGGAGGTGTTATGTATGAGTATTTTATGTACAGCATTGTATATCATTTGTAAATGGAGATTTGTTACATGCTGTTTTTGCTGCCTTGCTGGTCAGCTATTTATTTTGTTCATCAGCACCCTCTGGTGGTGTGTCTGTCGCAAAACATGATCTGATGCAACACCCCCTTCTTTGCGATGAAATAGACTAGTGCTTTCTAGAAGCTTCTGGCATCTTCGTGCCTGGAGGGGGCGGGATTACCCAGGAATCCTGTAGATCTTTCCAGAATGTTGCTAGTCTAATAAATGCTGTGAATTTGGGCACCAGGGGCAGAGTTTTTGTTTTGGCAACAAAGTTACATGGTGGAATTAGAGTGTTATTAAAAGATTAAACAGTGGATTTATTTGTAGAAGTTTTTTTTTTTTTTAATCAGTGAAGAATAAATTTGTTTAAGTTGTCATTGCTGGTTTTCTTTGTTGTGATTTTTAAGTCATAACAACGTCTATATTAAGCATTACGAATATGAGTTAGCTGGCTAGCTAGGGTATTCGCGAATAATTACTATTAGCGAACTTGAATGGAATTACAAAACGAAACTACGTCAGAACATTCAAACTTATGAAGTTGGAATGAAATACGACTGTTGCTCATTTATTTCTTCTGCCTGCGTCATTGGGAAGAGAAACGATATATAGCGTGTTCCTATTATTACACCCTGTTGCTGCTTAAAATTTTGGGATTAATATGCATGGACAACAATGCAAGATACGTTGCACATTTATTTTCAATATGTGATCTTAACTCAGTACGAGATCATAGCAATCAGGCTGTATTCCTTTCACCCACTAAAAACGATAAAACCTAAGTGACAATAATAGTATTAAGCCGCTTGCACACTGGATGCAAAACAAATTTTTCGCACTACTGATTACATTCAAAGTCAATGCAAAGACAAATACACGCGTGTATTCGCGTCTTTGCATTGACTTTGAATGTAATCAGTCGTCCGAAAAATTCGTTTCGCGTCCAGTGTGCAAGCGGCTTTAGTGAGCACAGAGCGCAAGCATACATATATTATATATAAAATAAATATATATATTTTTCCGTGCAGAAATTAACCCTTTTATTTGTCATATTTGAGTATTTAATCAGTATCTGTGCACACAAAAATTGTGTACATTGCGTACATGTACATGTATCTTTAAAGCCAAGTTCCATTTCATACTTCTCCTTTTAAATCAGAGTTCAATAATCCTCAAAAGGCCATTTTAGCTCCAATAAATTTTGAAATTAACCCTTTCTTTCTCTCTCCTGTTGAACAATTTAATTCATTTGCTCCCCTCGAAGATCCACAGTTCTACGAACAAGTGTCAGAAAACGCACTAATTATTGGTGATTCCATAGTGAGACATGTTAGCTTAGGGTGTTTAAACCAGCTACTGCAGTGAACTGTTTTCCTGGCGCTCATGTCACGGATATCGAAGCGAATTTGAAATTACTTGATAAGGGTAAACACAAGTATTCCAAAATTATTATCCACGCCAGCACAAATGACGTTCGTTTAAGACAATCGGAGATTACGAAGAGTGGTTTTAAGTCTGTCTGCGCCCAAGATAAGAAACTGTCGCGTTCGGTAGCTGTCTCTGCTCCATACCCGATCCGATGTAGTGACGAAATGTACAGCAGATTAGATTCACTCAATCGCTGGTTGTCCGAGTGGTGTGCAGGAAATAGCGTTGGCTTCATAGATAATTGGCGAACTTTCTGGCGCAGACCTGGCCTTTTGAGGAGGGACGGTGTTCATCCTTCTCGAGAGGGCACCGTCCTTTTGTAAAAAAATTTGGCCTACAGTTTAAACCAGTGCAATTGACTGCCAAGTATCAAATCTAGATCGCAGGCATTTAGTACAGTTAGTCTCGATAAATCATTGTTTAGGTCAAATTTAATAGAGACTGTGTCTGTTCCCCGAATCCCAATAAAATCAAAAAGGAAGAATCGTGGTGTCGTCCACAATAACTTGACCTTCATTGAAACGAACTATATCAACACCTGTATGAATACAAAACCCTTTCTCAAATTTGGACTACTTAATATAAGATCACTTAACTCGAAAGCAGCTCTTGTGAACGAATTAATCTGATTATAGTCTTGATGTACTATGCCTCACAGAAACTTGGCTGAAATCAGATGAAAACTCCTCTTTGAATGAAGCTTCTCCACCTGGTTTTATAACCCCCGTCTTGACCAGAAAGGAGGGGGCGTTGCTGTTATTTATAATGACTCCTTTCACGCAGTGCCCAAACTGCAACATAAATTTGATTCATTTGAGGTACTATTAATGAATTTTTCATTGCTTGACTCAAGCATGAACTCCATCCCTGCTCAGCCTATTGCTCTGGTGATAGTCTATAAGCCACCCGGTCAATATTCTGGCTTCATGCATGATTTCTTGGAATTCCTTTCTGAATTAGTTTTAAGCTATGATAGAATTGTTATTTTGGGTGACTTTAACCTGCATTTCGAGAGGGTAGATGATTCTTCAACATCCGTCTTCACTAATCTTGTGGAGTCGGTTGGCTTCACTCAAGAGTGTCATCGGCCCAAAACATATTCAAGGTCATACTTGAGACCTGATTTTAAGCTTTGGTGTTGAGATTGCCAATGTTGACATCCATTCACACAATCCCAGCTTATCGGACCATTTCCTTGCAACATCCTGTCTACAGTTGGCCCTCCCTGTATTGTCAGAAACTAGGATGTATACTAGTCGTACTTTTACTGCCACAACGTCTTCACAATTCATTGAAGCACTACCTACTTATCTTGATTATCCAGTCAGCCCCCTCTGTATTGACGAAATGGCAGATAAGTTTGCTAATGCTCTCCGTAGTACCCTCGATGTAGTTGCTCTATTGAAATTTAAAAAGGTTACTCAGAAGAAGAGACCAGCCCCATGGTACACTGACCAGACCCGGATTCTAAAGCAAAAATCCCGTCAACTAGAACGCAAATGGCGCTCCACTAAACTCCAGGTGTTCCATTGTGCTTGGAAAGAGAGCCTTGTTGCGTATAAGCACGCTCTGTCTGGTGCTAGGTCTTCTTATTTTGCAAATCTTATACAGGAAAATAAAAATAACCCTCGATTCTTGTTCAAAACAGTGGCCAAATTAACGAACAACCATGCTGCAAGTACCCCTCAAATTTCAGCTTCCTGCAGCAGTGATGATTTTTTAAAATTCTATAGTGGCAAAATAATTGGAATTAGAGAAAATATCATTGCTTCCCTAGCAGTTGGTGAAGGCCTTAACATAAAACCTCATGATATGCATATAAACCAATTTGATTCATTCTCTCCCATATCCCTGAGCGAACTTGCCAAATTAGTCACTACTTCCAAATCAACAACTTGTCTCTTAGATCCCATCCCAAGTAAGTTATTGAAGGAACTCCTGCCCATTCTTGGCAGTCCGATTCTGCACATAATCAATTCTTCCCTGATTTCAGGTTCGGTTCCGACTTCATTTAAGATGGCTGAAATTAAGCCTCTACTCAAAAAACCAAATTTAGATCCAACATTTTTGGCTAATTATAGGCCGATCTCAAACCTTCCATTTTTATCCAAGATCCTTGAGAAATGTGTTGCCCAACAGCTTTCTTTCTTCCTGCAAATGAATAAGGTACATGAGAGGTTTCAGTCTGGCTTTAGACAACATCATAGCACTGAAACAGCCCTCACTGTAGTAATGAATGATCTACTTCTCTCCATGGACTGTGGCCGCATCTCTGTCCTTGTCCTACTCGATCTAAGTGCTGCCTTCGACACGATAGACCACCATATTCTTCTTTACAGGCTAGAAAATCTGGTTGGTATTTCTGGACTCGCCCTTTCATGGTGTAAGTCTTATCTTTCTGACAGATGTCAGTTTGTTAGAGTAAATGGTAATTCCTCCGAGTATTCCAAGGTAAATTTTGGAATACCTCAAGGATCTGTTCTGGGCCCTCTGCTGTTTTTCTTATACATCCTTCCCCTTGGAAACATCATAAGTAGATATGATGTGAAGTACCAGTGTTATGCAGATGACACACAGCTTTATATATCTTTTAAGCCAGGTGAAATTGATCCACTAACTAGATTAGAGATGTCTTAAAGCTGTTAAAGCGTGGATGACAGAATTTTCTCTTTAAATCCAGATAAGACTGAAATATTGGTAATTGGTCCCAAATTGCTCAGAGACACATTCCTCAAGTTTTCACTCGATGTTGATGGACTCCCAGTTTCTGCCAAAGCAGTTGTCAAAAACCTTGGTGTCACCCTCAATTCAGAACTCTCTCTCCACTGTCATATTAATGACATTATAAAAGTGGTTTTCTTCCATCTTAGAAACATATCTAAACTGAGAAAAATGTTGTCTCTTCAGGACGCCGAAAAAATGGTCATGCATTTGTGTTCTCCCGGCTGGATTACTGTAACGTTTTATTGTCAGGCTGCACCAGTTCTACCCTGAATTGCCTTCAAATAGTGCAGAATGCTACTGCTAGGGTTCTGACCAGGACAAAGAAATATGACCACATTAGCCCAGTACTCAAAAATCTTCGCTGGCTGCCTGTCAAATTTAGAATTGAATATAAAATTCTACTGCTTACCTACAAAGCCTTAGATGATTTGGCCCCAGAATATCTTGGTGCACTTCTCGTTCCTTACTCCCCTCCAAGATTTACTTCGTTCACAAGGTGCTGGATATTTGAAAATTCCAAATATATCCAGAGTTACATTTGGAGGCAGAGCATTCTCTTACAAAGCCCCAATCTTGTGGAACAATCTCCCAACAAACATTCGGGCCTCAGACACACTCTCTGTCTTCAAGAGTAGGCTAAAAACTTACCTTTTTAGTCAAGCCTATGATTAGTTCATGATTAGTTATGTATAAACATTTATTTGGCTCTGGTGCGACTGATTACAACCTAGTTTTATGATGGGTTCACAAGATATTGGAAGCCAGAGTTAAGTAAATCCATGTGGAACCGGTAGCACTGAGCATGCATTAACGGGGCCCGTGGGGCTTGCTACAGCCTTAGTCACTGGGGAGGTCCATATAGTACTGGTGGTGGTGTTAAGCAAATCCATGTGGAACCGATGACGCTGAGCATGCATCAACGGTGCCAGTGGGGCTTGCTTCAGCCTTAGTCACCGGGGAGGTCCATATGGTACTCATGTTTAGAAAATCAAAAGTGATCTTACAGCCTGGTGTAAGTGTAGGGCCTCTGTGCTGCAGGAAGTGGATGGAGGCGTGTTGACTGTTTCCTGACCAGTCTGCCAATAATTTCTCACTTGGCACATGACACAGGACGGTTTTTTTTTATTAACATGCAGTAGTTTTATCCAGTGCCTCACCCCCCTTTTTACTGTGTCTTTTTCCGAGGATCTTTCCATCCACTACCCTGAGTCCTGGACCGTCCAAGCCCTGTCCCTCACTATGAGCGCTGGCTGCTGCTGTCCTGCTGTCCTGATCCGGTTCTGCACCATCCTCGACATGCCACTTACTGGTGCTACAGACGCCACTGTTCAGATGGACTTAAATGGAACTCTCTTGCCATTTTACTCTATTTGACTTTATTTTGATATTATTTAGCTAGCCTGCGGAGGATGGGCTTCCCCACTATAGTCGGGTTCCTCCTGAGATTTCTTCCCACTGGGGAGTTTTTTCTCACCACTGTTTGAGGATTTTTCTCCCTACTGGGATTTTTTTGCCTCATTCGCTGTAGTGGGGA
Organism: Gymnothorax javanicus; assembly: GCA_029692085.1. NCBI lineage: Eukaryota > Metazoa > Chordata > Actinopteri > Anguilliformes > Muraenidae > Gymnothorax > Gymnothorax javanicus. The sequence goes on along the minus strand of CM056202.1, from coordinate 59,780,118 downwards.
ATAGGCTGGGCACTGCCCTTTCATTATTTAATCTCTCACTGTAAAGCGTCTTTGTGACAGTCTCTGTGAAAAACGCTATACAAATAAATTTAATTGAATTTTTATAGATTTAGGTTAAAATCTGGGCACACATCTGGGCTTCTGGCTCACTAGGTTTTTCAGCTGTATCTTTTGGCCCACATACTGTTTCACACTTCTTTTATCAGGTGTCGAGTCATTTATAAATAAGCTATTCCTAATTTTCCTTTTGGTGTTGCTAACAGGAATGTCCTACATCGCCTGGCTTAAATCCATCAACACTGGGGTCTTTTATACATTATCACTTGTTGAGGCTAGTAGGGGCCTGTTGTTCATGGCAGTACATATCATACATAATTTGGATAAAGAAGAAACTACATGGAATTTAACTCTCATTCCAAGTGCTTTTTTGCCAATTTTATGATGACTGTTTACTTTTGCACGCATGACACAATGCACTTTCCATTTCAAGTTTCTCTTTCTCCAAACAGAGGCTGGATAAATTCAAAATACTTTGTTGACACGTATTGCAACACCAACCTCCTCAAACTACTTTTGTCATTAGTCTTCAAAAGATGGCCCACAATAATGAATTTTTTGTGGTACAGCAAAAATTGTTTTGGCATTCATCACCTCTGTCTTGTGCAGATTTGACACATAGTTCCTGTTGAAATCCTTGAAAAGAATTCTACACAAGGATTTATATCCAAGGCATCACTTAGTGCAGTGGTTCTCAAACTCGGTCCTGGTGCCCCACTGTGTACGCTGGTTTTTGTTCCAACCACAATTGCAGTCCTAGGAATTTAACAAGCTGTTGATTTGCCTTAATCAGGGGCAGTTATTTATCCTCTTAAGCCACATCTTAAAACCTATAAATGCCATGAAAAATAAAAATTTCATATCCACATTGAGATATAGTAGAAACTTGTATAAATGCAGAGTAAAACAATTTAACTAAACATTTCATCAACATATAATCAATAGGTTCCTCATTGGTGAAACTGTTGACACATGGTAGCAAAAACTAACAATTTGTTGGGCAAACAATAGAGTCTCACCTGTTTTGTTTCATGTTAATTTTATTAAGTTCAGGTAAATTATTTTGAAAGAAAGCAAAACCCCAGTGGTCAACTACCAAATTTGGAGCTTACTGATTTTCTCAGAGAATAATTTGATCTGTTTAGAAATGTTTTTACCTGAAAATCCTCACAATATAGAAAAATAAGCACAATATGTTCAAGGGTTTTTATTCTTCATGGCACAATGGACATGTCCATCAAAATGTAGCCTAGGATGGTACATATAACTGTTCCAAACATGGAATGCAGCTAATTAAGACAAATCAACAGCTTGTTAAAATCTTAAAATTGCAATTGTTGGAACAAAATCAGCATCACTGTGGGGTGCCAGGATTGAGTTTGAGAACCACTGACTTAGTGATACCCTTTCTTTCACAAGTTGTTGATGATTCGTCAGAATGGCGGTCTACAGGAACTGCATTTGCCATCACAAGGGACTTGGTGATCATGGGCCATTTCATCTGTATCCAAGCGAAACATTGACAGAGATAAATGGTTAAAATGTATGTAAATATGACAAATAGAGTTAAAATTAGGAGGCTTGAATCGAACTCTCAGAAATATCAACTAACTCATCCTGACAAAAGAATTTTCAATTGTGAATCAAACTTGCATTGAAATAAACAGGAATGCATTCTCTATGTACATAATGTACACAATTTGGATGTGTACAGATACTGATGAAATACTCAAATATGACAAATAAAAGGGTTAATATCTGCATGGAATGAAAAGGTTCCAAGCTTTTTATTGGTAAAATTGTAAGTTCATATGTGGATGTAGCAGATACTGGTGATGGTCCACCTGGGGGGCCATGTAGGTTTTAGTGGGCGTGGCTCGAATTTGGGTGACCACATCCCATCTACCCCACTTTTGGTCCCTTATTCTCCCTCCTGCACAAACGTCCCAAAACTTTTATTGCTGATTCTTGATGTTTGGCATGCAAAGATTGGAAAACAGTTGTAATTTGTTTGGGACCTTTATGTAGGTTGGAACTAGGACCCAATTTCTATGCGTCGGCAATGGCATCCCTTATGACTGCAGGTGGTGCTAGCGTCAACCTACATGGAGGTCCCAGGATTTTTTTCGCTTTAAGTTGCAGTCCACCAACTCTAGTTTCCAGAATAATTGTTAAAAACTTGGGACCTCCATGTAGATTGAAATGTGGAGCAGTCAAATTTGTTACTGCTCAATACGGTACATAAAAGTGGGCGTGGTGTGCTCAGCAGGGGAGGGGTTAATTACCCAGGTTATGACTGATTTCCCTATTCCCAGCCCCAAACTCAGTAATTATGAAGTATGAAGAGATTTGGAGATGGTGAGTTGGCCGCTTTTGCCAGTATTGGGCTGATCATAAAGGCACTCTTAATTTCCGTTTCATAGTGTGCTATATTGGAAATTACTTTTCTAACACAAAAAGTGGAAATATGCAATTGATTATATACAACCTCAATTCCGAAATAGTTGGGACTGTTGAGGAATATATTTCAATATTTCTCATCATATTCATCAGTAAATCAATAAGCATATTGAATAACCATAATCAATAACCATAATCCGTATCCATATTATGTATGCAGCAGTAACACAGACACACTCATATCCAAGCAGTGCACACACACACACACACACACACACACACACACACACACATACACATACAAGCAGTTCACACACACGAGCACAGGGCCAGCGCTAGACCTGAAAATTTGGGGGAAAATATTCATCCCTTTATTGATTACAATTAGTCCTGGCTAATTAGGGGTTCAAGCCCATAGGGCTGAAACCCTATTGTTTTTGTGCTGGTTTATGATTATTATTATTATTATTATTATTATTATTATTAGGGGTTCAAGCCCGTAGGGCTGAAACCCTATTGTTTTTGTGCTGGTTTATTATTATAATTATTATTATTGGGGGTTCAAGCCCGAAGGGCTGAAACCCTATTGTTTTTGTGCTGGTTTATTCGGGGTTCAAGGCTGTAGGGCTGAAACCCTATTGTTTTTATGTTGGTTTATTTTTATTATTAAGGGTTCAAGCCTGTAGGGCTGAAACCCTATTGTTTTTGTGCTGGTTTATTTTTAGGGGTTCAAGCCCGTGGGGGTTGAAACCCTATTGTATTGGTGCTGGTTTATTATTATTATTATTATTATTATTATTATTATTTCTTTTCTTCTTCTTCTTGGTCCAATCTCTACAACTTTCCCATAAGGACTTCTAAGGTCCGCCATATTTGATTTTCCGGAATTTTGAATTTTTTGAAAAACACATTTTTGACATCTCCTCCTAGGGTGTAGGTCCGATTCCTTCGAAATTTGCTGTGGATCATCAGTGGACCAAGCTTATCAAAGACTGCATAAAGCTTGCGGAAATCTCATTTCGTTTCCAAGATATTGACCAATGAACTTCAGCAGGGGCGTGGCTTAGCACATAAATGGATAAAATTCAACAACCATTGGGCCAATCATCACAGAACTTGCAAAATATGTCCATATAAATACCATTAACATACCTTGATAGTTTCATGCAAATCGCCCCATAGGGGGCGCTATAACACAAATCAGACTATAAAACAAAAACTGTTTTATCACCATAAAACTCACAGGATATATTCATATGAGTACCTTAAACATACCAAGAAAATTTCATTCAAATTGACTTATAGGGGGCGCTATAACTGCAAAACAAAGCAGCATGGTATAACACAAATCAGACCATAAATCAGCAATTGTTTGTCCGACAGCCATAAAACTCACAGGATATATTCATATAAGTACTTGAAACACACTCTGAAAATTTCATTCAAATTGTCCGATAGGGGGCGCTATAAATGCAAAACAAAGCAACGTGGTATAACACAAATCAGACTATAAATCATAAATAGTTTTTCCAATCATTACAAAACTCACAGGATATGTCCACATAAGAACCTGAAACATAGCCTGAAAGTTTCAATCAAATCGACTGGTAGGGGGTGCCATAAATGCACAAAATAGCCTAACATAACACAAATCAGACTATACATCATAAGTTGTTGGTCCAATCATTACACAGGCAAAATAGGTACACATAAATACCTGCAACACACTCTTAAAGTGGTTTTTGTCCCCCGCCGCCATGATAGCGAGCGGAGCGGGGGACATAGTATTCAGCTCCGTCCGGCCGTCCGTCATGTCCCGTTTGTTCTGAACGCTATATCTCAAGAACGGTTTGACCAATTCCATTCATCTTTGGTGTTAAGGTATATTGGTGTGATACGCCAACCCCAGTAGGTTTCCGTGACCTTGACATTATTCTCAAGGTCATTACGATCATTTGACCACTTACAAATGTCCTTGTCAACATGATATCTCAAGAACGGTTTGACTGATTCCATTCATCTTTGGTGTCAAGGTGTATTAGGGGCGGGGGACATAGTATTCAGCTCCATCCGTCCGCCCGGCCGTCCGTCATGTCTGGTTTGTTGTGAACGAGATATCTCAAGAACGGTTTGACCAATTCCATTCATCTTTGGTGTCAAGGTGTATTAGGGGAGTGCTCACAGCCCACTCGATTTACGTGACCTTGCAATTATTCTCAAGGTCATTACGACCATTTGACCACTTACAAATTCCTTGTCAACATGATATCTCAAGAACGGTTCGACCGATTCCATTCATCTTTGGTGTCAAGGTGTGTTAGGGGCGGGGACATAGTATTCAGCTCTGTCCCTCCGTCCATCCGTCCATCATGTCCTGTTCATTGTGAACATGATATCTCAAGAACGGTTTGACCGATTCCATTCATCTTTGGTGTCACGGTGTATTAGGGGAGTGCTCACAGCCCGCTCGATTTACCTGACCTTGCCATTATTCTCAAGGTCATTACGACCATTTGACCACTTACAAATACCTTGTCAACATGATATCTCAAGAACGGTTTGACCGATTCCATTCATCTTTGGTGTCAAGGTGTATTAGGGGCGGGGGATATAGTATTCAGCTCCATCCGTCCGGCCGTCCGCCCGTCCCATCCCGTTTGTTGTGAACGCGATACCTCAAGAACGGTTTGACCGATTCCATTCATCTTTGGGGTCAAGGTGTATTAGGGCCGGGGGACATAGTTTCAGCTGCATCAGTCCATCCGTCCGGCTGTGCGTCCGTCACGTCCCGTTTGTTGTGAACGCGAAATCTCGAGAACGCTTTGACCGATTTTATTCATCTTTGGCTTCAATGTGTAATTTTGTGATACGCTGACCCCAGTCGATTTCCATCACCTGGCGGAGGACAGGGCCACGTTTAGTGGCAACACTTGTTAATTAAGCTTTTAAAGCTTTCAACTACTAATGTTCTTTCATGGCTTGAACCTCGGAATTGCCGCGTGTGGCTATATTTCTAGATGGTTTTCCTTTATTAACATGTTTTCCAATTCAAGAATAATCAAGTGGCAATTGAAGACACGGCTTCTCTCCTCCATGCGATCTAACAGCAACAAAATAATGGGCTACGTTCAGTACAGAAAACGAATTTAATTATAAATAGGTCTATGCACTGGCACTCAGCAAAGGTAATTTTTTTTTCCAGCGAGAGCGACATTTCAGAATTCTTTTGCGAATGAAGGTAATTTCGGCGACGAGTACGTACACCTGTTTTTGCAGCACGGTCACGCAACTTGCTGTAAAAAATAGACAGCTGTCCGATGGGAAAATGTAAACGGACGAAACCACGTACTTGTCACTAGAATTACCTTCATTCGCTGAGGAGTTCTGAAATGCCGCTCTCGCTGGAAAAAAAAAGTTACGTCGCTGAGTGCCAGTACACAGACCTAATTATAATTAAATTATTTTTCTGAACTGAATGTAGCCTATTTGTCGCTGTTAGATCGCATAGGGGGAGAGAAGCCGTGTCTTCAATTGCCACTTGATTATTCTTAAATTGGAAAACGTGTTAATAAAGGAAAACCATTAAGAACAAGCCAGGACTAATTGTTGCCAATAAAGGGATGAATTTTTGCCTAGGCAATTGTCTAGGTGAGCGCTGGCCCTGCATGAGCAGTGCACACAGACACATGCACACACACATACACACGCAGCACACGTACACATGCGCGCACACACACACACACACACAAGCAGTTCACACACAGTCACACACACATGCAAGCAATTCAATTCACACATGCATAAGCAGCTCACACACGTATGCAGCGGGCTTCTGTAGCTTCGATTAGTAAGCAGGCTTCTGTTTAGTTGATTCGAAAACATAATCAGGTGATGCATTTGATTTCTTGAGCTTCAATCAATATTTGTTCAGTAAAATCATAAGTTGTTACTGCAAACATAATCAATTGAATCATTTATGTATCTACTTGTATCCTATTCATCTGGCTGTTTTTTTCCTCTCTTGACTGTAATTTTCCGCTCCTTTTTAGTGATGTGCATCCTTATCTTTGCTTGAAGTTCTCAAGGTTAGTTGGCAGTGTTTTGGTTTGCCTGTCCTGTTGTAGCGTGAGAATGAGAAGGCGGAAAGACAATATTTGGAAGATATTTCCCGTGATGAAGGTATAAAAACTGGGTGTGAAAAGTAAGATGTCAGTTCTTCTTGCGCAAAAAGAACTCTGCTTTATATTCATCAACATGCCACAATAAAGCCTAATTGTCTGAAGAATCTGTCTCTCTCCAATTGCTTGGGGATCGGGGAACCTCATAATATGAAAATATGTCTGAATGAAAACCACAGCAGGACGAAGTGTAAATAGTCAATTAAATCTAAATGCAATGACTTTCAGGTCACATGAGCCAATGTGTTACTTACAATAGAGATGGGTTGATTGTTGAAACTGAGAAATTTTACAATTTTATCCACAAAATGAGCTCATCTCAAATTTGATGGCTGCTACAGGTCTCAGAAAAGTTGGGATGGGGCCTGTTTACCATGGCGTAGCATCCCCCCTTCTTTTTAACACAGAGTTGAGGCATCTTGGCATTGAGGAGACAAGTTTCTTGAGTTTAGCCATTGGAATTTGATCCCACTCTTGTTTAATACAGGCTTTCAGCTGCTTGAGAGTTTTGGGTCTCCTTTGACGGACTTTTCGTTTCATTGTGCGCCAAATGTTCTCAATCGGTGAAAGATCAGGACTGCAGGCAGGCCAGTTCAGCACACGGACTCTTCTACTATGAAGCCATGCTGCTGTAATAGCTGCAGTATGTGGTTTTACATTGTCCTGCTGAAATACACAAGGCCTTCCCTGCAATAGACGTCGTCTGGAGGGGAACATATGTTGCTCTAAAACCTTTAGATACCTTTCAGCATTCATGGTGCTTTTTAAAACATGCAAGTGTCCCACACCATATGCACTAATGCATCCCCATACCATCAGAGATGCTGGCTTTTGAACTGAACACTGATAACAGGAGGGATGGTCTTTCTCCTCTTTAGCCTGGAGGACACGACGCCCATGATTTCCAACAAGAATGTCAAATTTGGACTCGTCTGACCACAGGACACTTTGCCACTTTGCTACAGTTCATTTTAAATGAGCCTTGGCCCACAGAACATGGCGGCGCTTCTGGATCATGCTCAACAGTGGCTTCCTTTTTGCATGATAGAGTTTTAGGTGGCATCTGTGGATGGCATGGCAGACTGTGTTTACAGACAGTGGTTTCTTGAAGTATTCCTGGGCCCATTTAGTAATGTCAATAACAGAATCATGCCGGTGAGTGATGCAGTGGCGTCTGAGAGCCCGAAGATCACGGGCATCCAGTAAAGGTCTTTGGCCTTGTCCCTAATGCACAGAGATTTTTCCAGTTTCTCTGAATCTTTTGATGATGTTATGCACTGTCGATGATGAGACCTTCAAAGCCTTTGCAATTTGACATTGAGGAACAATGTTTTTAAAGTATTCCACAATTTTTTTACGCAAGCCTTCACAGGTTGGAGAGCATCTAGCCATCTTTACTTCAGCCTCTCTAAGACATCCCTTTTATAGGCAATCATGTTACACACCTGATGCCAGTTAACTTAATTACTTATTAAATGTTTTTTCAGCTGATTCTCTTATATATTAATTGCTTTTTCAGTCCCTTTTTTTTTTGCCTGTGTCCCAACTGTTTTGAGACATGTTGCAGCCAGAAAATTTGAAATAAGCTAATATTGTGGATAAAAATGTAAACTGTCTCAGTTTCAACATTTGAAATGTTATCTATGTTCTATTGTAAATAACATATTGGCTCATTTGATCTGAAAGTCATTGCATTTTGATTTTATTCACAATATATACTTCGTCCCAACTATTTCGGAATTGCGGTTGTAGAATATTCCAATCATACTCCCATTTATATGTTATGAATGCACATAACCCTACTCCTTCATTCAGTCAGCACCATTTTTAAAAAACATCCGCATTGTGAGATTTGAACCCATCTAAAAACTTCATGACATTCTTTCCCTCCAGAAAATGTAGCAAGCAGATGGTTTCAGCCTCTTTCCAAGAATGTTTGGACTGCTTTTTAACAGCAACAGTCATAATGTAAACAAACTGGAGGCTAGGGCTATGTTGTAAAGTTTGACTGCCATACATGTCACAAAATGCTGTGAAAATTCCCAATGAGATGAAGGTGTATACATGTCAACTATGCAATTCAATAATGTGAATGAAATTGGAATTCTCCACATCTTATCCGATTATTGATCATTCCGACCAGGACCTTATTCTGATGACTGTTTTCAGAACATGCTGTTCACGTGGCTCTTATTGGTTTTACAGATTACAATAAAACTTTTTGAAAACATTCTCTCTCAAAAGCACAAAAAACTTTTACATTGCAGCCATGCAGTAAAGAAACATACAAACACATGAAGTTTTCTTCAGAACTAAACTAACTCATACGAATAACAATTAAAAAAAAATAGGACCAAGGGTCCTGTAGCTTACCGGCAAACTTTTACAGCGATGATACAAGTTATGAAAATTTCATCTGAAGTTTGACATTTGAATCAATGAAATCAATGTCAAGGTCACTAAATAATAGTTCACATACATTTATAAGACCTTCGGTAATACAATCCTAAGCTCTGAAGCAGTTTTGGTGATATTAGTCATTATAATATGTCAATGTGTATTCAATATGTCAATTGTGAACTTTGAAGGTCACAGAATGTCAAGCTGTGGTCAGTAAATGGACTTCATATATGACTTTCTAAATGTCTCTATACAAACCTTGGCTCAATCTGTGACGATTTTGGTGATACAAGTCATTGTAATTTCACTGTCGAGTTTGACCCTCAAAGGTCACTGACAGTCAAGTTGAATGTCACCAAATGAAAGTTCGTATGTGACTTCCTAGATGTCAGTAACACAAATCTAGGCTCCATCTGTGACCGTTTTAATGATACAAGCCATTGAATTTTCACTAGGTCACATTTAATCTTCGAAATACAATACGAAGGTCACCAAATGAAAGTTCATATTTGACTTCCTATATGTCTCTAATATAAACCTAGACTCCATCTGTGACCGTTTTGGCAATACAAGTCATTGTAATTCTATTATGTCAAGTTTGACCTTCAAATGTGATCAACAGTCAAGCTGAATGTCAACAAATGAAAGTTCATATGTGACTTCCTATGTCAGTAACACAAACCTAGGCTCCATCTGTGGCCTTTTCAGTGACAGAAGTCATTGAATTTTCTCTAGGTCAAGTTAGACCTTCGAAGGTCAATAAGAAGGTCACCAATTGAAAGTTCATACATGACTTCCTATATGTCTCCAATACAAACCTACACTCAATCTGCAACGATTTTGCTGATATAAGTCATTGAAATTTCACTGTATAGTTTGGCCGTTGAAGGTCACTGAAGGTCAAGTTCAAGGTCACCCAATTAAACTTCATACATGACTTCCTATTTGGCCACAGTACAAACCTAAGCTCTATCTGGAATAGTTTTGGTGATAGAAGTCATTGAAATTTCACTATGTGAAGTTTGACCTTCGAAGGTCACCGAAGGTCAAGTTCAAGCCCACCAAATGAAAGTTCATGTATGACTTCCTATACATCTCCAATACAAACCGAAACTATCTGTAACCATTTTGCTGATATAAGTCATTGAAATTTCACTGTGAAGTTTGGGCATTCAAGGTCACTGAAGGTCAAGTTCAATGTCACCAAATGAAACTTCATACATGACTTCCTATATGCCCGCATCTGAGGTCAACTTTAACCCTCTGTTAACCAAGTACCTTTCCAACTGTGTAAAAATCATTTCCCTAGGCAAATGTGTTGATTATGGGCCAATATTTGGAAAAATGAAAAAAAAAAAAAATTCAACCCTTTGGCCCACCTTTCCAAAATGTAGCAGATCTGCTACATTGGGTAATAATGCGAATGGAAAAATTAAAGTAACGGACCATTCAAGTTATTCTCAAATGTTTATTTGGCAATAAGAAACAAAACCAGCAGGGTGTCCAGGCTGTTAACCCTTTCACTTTATGTAGCAGATATGCTACGGTGGTTAATAGAGGGTTAACACAGCCAAAATATAGGTCATATATCACTTCCTATATGTCAGTAATACAAACATACTCTCTATCTGCAACCATTTAGATTCCACAGGCGATTTGGCCCGTTCTCCATAAAACCCAGTGTTAAAGTACAGCGCCCCCACTAGACCCACATCCGTCGATTCAATCAAAATGGCACTCGCACTGTAGGCTACATAAAGTGTTTCAAGGTGAGTTGATTGCCAGATTTAGAATAAAAGTTATCAGTTTTTGAGAAGTCATTTTTTTAAATTTCAAGTCATATCTTTTAACATTTCCCTGACCTCGAGTTCGACCTTTCAAAGTCATCTGTGTTCAAATTTAATATTGCCAAAATATAGGTCATATATGACTTCCTATATGTCGATAATACAAACTTAATCTCTATCTGCAACCATTTGGCCTCCACAGGCCATCTTGCATATTCATAAAGTACAGCGCCCCCAATAGACCCACTTCCATCGATTCAATCAAAATGGCGCTTGCACTGTACATTGATGGTACAAAGGTAAGTTGATTGCCTGATTTAGAAAAAAATTTATCACACAGTTTTTGAAAAATAATTTTTTTAAATTTCTCAGTCCTATCTTTAACATTGGAGCCAAAAATTCAAGGACCCATAAAACGGACAAAAATGATTCAATCAAAAATCCGAGAAAAAATTTCTGGAGATATGGTCTAGAAGTATGTTATTGGAAATTTACATGAAAATTCATCCAGCCAAAAAAAAGATAAAAAATGTTCCGAATGACGGACGACGGACGCCACACCACGACAATAGCTTATTGACTGATAGGGCCGGTAAGCTAATAACCACTAAAGTACAAATACTAAAGTATAAGGGAAAATGACATGCACAACAAATCAATAATATTAAAATTCAAGTTGTAAATCACCACACTACGAAACAAAATACAATCAGTTTTACAATATAAAGAACACAGATGAAGGCACAAAAAGAAAGCTGTCATGGCTTGTAAAAGACATTCTCAACAAGGAAAACAATAAAGCCACAGACTCACCTCTCCACGGAACACTCCTAAAAGAGATGTTGTCCGTACTCCAGGTCCGGTCTGCCCCTGGGGAGCTCAACTATTTAACTGGATCTTCGGTAAGCCAATATAATTTTATAGCTCCACAAGATCAGGCCGGCCCAGACAGTCCCTACCTATTTATTTATTTATTTATTTATTTATGCATGCCTTATTAATACATTTGTGCAACTTGATGGTTAGACATCGCTCAAGCCCTGCCTTCTACTCCCTAGCTATTAGAATACCAAAGTTTTGAGCACACGTTTGCACACACAGACAGCTGCCTATATGTGATATTATATGAAATCTATTCCTCTTTCAAGATGTTTAGACCTTGAATGAGAAAACCAACATTTTTCAAGAAAAGTGTCATCTTTAATCGAACATATTTAAATTACTTTTTCAAGCAAACTGTTTCCAACACACTATTCTAGTCAGTCAGTACCATCTGTCTCTGTGCATACCAAAACTGACATATGAAATGTTACATAAAAATGTAAAAATGTAAAAACCAGATCTGAATTTTTGCCCTATTTTCCTATTTTGCTATTTGAGTAAAATATGACAAGCTTGACAGAGTCTTAAAAAATGCAAATAAGATCCATTGTCAGTGTTTAATGCAGTGGCGTAACGAGAACTGAAAATTTGGTGGGGCACAGAACATCCCTTTGAAACAATTATTCGTCCTGACTCGTTCCCTGTCATTTTCATAATTAACAATAGATTCACTCCAAGAACACTCCACGCTATCAGGTGTTGCTAATTCTCCCCATTTAGGTGAGAGGGAAGTCATTCACTTGGATGCATAATTTGGAGTATTTAAATTAGCATTATTCAAAATTGCATATCTGTCAAATCTCATGCATATGGCATGAGCCTCACATTTTTTATTGGCATATTGCATTCTTATACCATTGTCAGCAAACTAACACTTCATAACAAAAGTGAAGATTGAAAAATTTAATTCGGTTTGTTTTGTTTAAGAAATTATTTAAATACATTTGATTAAAATTTTGATTTTTCATTGAAGGAAATGGTGGTCTTATTTATTTGAGAACACAGCATCATTGAAGAGGCATATATTCTATATCATATGACATTAATTGTCTGTGTTGGCAAACGTGTGCTCCCACTGTCTTGGCAGTTTTTGGTGCTAATGTAATTTTCTACAAGAAGGCACACTTCGGCAATGAGGCACGTGCTCTCATTCTCCTTATTGATCAATGATTTATTAGTTAAACACAAAATGTCTGGAAAGTTGTACTGACCCTATCCATTGCAATTATCTTGTGTGCCTTTGCACAGGGGAGAAAAAACAACTCTTTCAGCTCCGATCTACTCGTTTTCAAGAAGAGCCTTGAAGTGCTCCAGTACATTCGTACATTTTATACCCAGTGTTGGTATTCAGCTAGATGGAAAGCAGACATCATAATTCAATCATAAATTTCCGTGAAGGTACAATTGATCTTCTTGCCACTCCCAGCATGGATGCCCATAGGACCCATGATCCAACTATGAACACAAAAGGCACTCAGGACTTGACTTGTTTCTCAGGCTGTCTCCTGGGTTTCATATGGGTGTGGTGTTTGGTCAGAGATCAATCTCGTTATTTTGTGGGGGGTGTAAGAGGACAAGAGTGAGGTGACACGCCTACAGTCTCTGTCTGCAATTGAAGTACAGATTATTGTCTTATTGTAATATTAATAAAGCATAAAATGAAAATTCCCTGATACTACTTGATTTGGTACTCTCATGGCTAAGAAGTTCATGGCAGGACTGGGGATAAGTCTCAGGATCAAGTTACAAAAAAACAAAGAAATCATAAATGTGTTTGAGAGAGAGAGAGAGAGAGAGAGAGAGAGAGAGAGAGAGAGAGAGAGAGATAAATAAAACTTAATTTCAATAATATAAGTACAACACCATCTCTAAAAAAAGTTGGGACACTGTGTAAATGTAAATAAAAACAGAATGCAATGATTTTCAAATCATTTGAACTTGATACTTATTTAAAAATTGTACAAAGACAATCTATCAGATGTTGAAACTGGGACATTCTACCATTTTTTGGAAAATATATGCTCATTTTGAATTTGATTGCAGTAACAACAGTATGTGACATTTTCTCGCGAGGTAAAAGGAAAATTATGAGGAAAGGAAAAAGGCCGTCTATTTAAGATAATTCGGATGCTGCCTCGGTCTGCGGCCCCAACGTCGTGATGCAGAACGGACTCGAAGAAATTGCGCGTAAGCAAGTGTCTGATATTCTGTTCTAAACTACAATTCCCGACAACCATCACGAGTTGGTGCAGTTCTCTTCTATGTCGCCGAAATAGTGTCGTTTATCACACTCGCTTCCTTGCCAGAGCAGTTTGGTCGCGAGGTTCTTAGCTGCAGATTTTCATAGGAGTATTGATTTTCAAACGCTATTTATATGCTATTTTGTTTGTGAAATTTGTGTTTTCTTGTCGATGAACTGTTTTAGATTTGGGCGGAACTAAAGAAGACAAAAAGCTGAATCGGGTAGTTTCCCCTTAGAAAAGAAAAGAAGGTGTACATTTGCTGTGTCATTTCACAATGGCAAACCGGGAGGAGGCTGTGAGGGAGTTTGTTGCTGTGACCGATGTTGATGAAGACAGAGCCAACTTTTTCCTTGAGTCAGCTGGATGGGATTTGCAGGTAGACGATAACGGCGATGTATTTTATACAAATGGAAATTATATGGTCCCTCAAAGTGCGCGTCAGTGGACTTACCAATGCTGCGGCTAGGTTGCATCTCTAGCTACATTAGCTAGCTAGCTAACAAGTAATGCTATGATGACTAGCTAGCTAGCTAGCTAGCTCGATACTTTGCTTGTTTCTTGTTGCTCAACCGGTATTTATAATTAAGATCAGGATCTCACTTCGTGTTTTGACTTTGCACTGCTTAATAGCGTGGTTAAGTTGAGATATTGCTTTGCAAATAGTTCTTGTCGAATTAGCACCGATGTATTCACAAGGTTCCTGGCTAATTAGCTAGCCAGCTAGCTATCGTTTATCCGGGTGAAACATTGGCTGCGTCTCAATTCTCTTATATTAAATCTTCATTTCCGACACTTGGATCCTATCCTTGCTATGGAACGCCATTTGGTCCAAAACGTCTATTTTAACGTTAGAATTAAGATGATGTATTACTGTTTCTTAAGACGTCATACAATGCCGTGTTAACACGCTCATTATGTATAGAAATAGAATGTTAACAGGACATTTCATGACGTCTGAAGACAGAAATTTGACATCTTAACGCGGACGCGATAATAGACGTTTAGGACCAAGTGGCGTTCCATAGCAGGCCTGTTCCATGTCAGCTGGGTACGAAAAATGAACTTTTGGACATTGGTGGCTCTTAATTTCCTTGTCCTTGTAACTATTTGTTTAGACATATGAACATTTCCCAAAAGTCAAATAATAGGACCATCAGCAAATTCTTTCCATGAGAAGGGGTTGGACAGTTCAGCCTCTGAGACTTTGCAATCCTTCTCAGATTTGTGAGTGATTGCAAAGTCTCAGAGGCTGAACTGTCCAACCCCTTCTCATAGAAGGGCCTAGCCCCATCACTGTACAGTCCATGCCCAAGACCATTCAGTTCAGAGCGGCTCTCTTGGGATAAAGCAAATAAGATTTTCTTTTAGTTCTGATAGATTGCTGGAATTGTCTCCACTCCTGTATACTTGCTGTACATTTGTGTACATTGCTTGTGTACAATATGTAAGTGGGTCAGAACCCCAACATAGGCAATCTTCTTGATGAAAATACACATAAAAGGAGGCTTCAAACACATTTCGACCCTTTTACCCTGTCAAGACAAGGCCATAAGCCTTCAGTATGGGTTATCAAATTCAAATTTGGAATAATCCCCACTTTTGAGTTGTGACCGTCCTTGGGCCCTATTATAAAAATATCAGAGCAGGTATTAAATGTTCTTTTACAATGGATCAGTCAAGAACTCTGGTCACTATCAAACAAAACGGACACCATTAAAAAATTCTGACCCGTTGCCGATTCATGAGGTTGGCAAATTGCCAAAATATGTGGAAAAAAAACCTAAATTTTGGCAACTTTTGAGGCCATACTATTCAGAAAGTGAAGGGTTAATGGCTCATTCTTCTGGTTGATAAAATCACTTGGGTATAGCTTGTTATGTGCTAGAAATATCAGCCATGTGGTGTGTATAGCCGCTGAGATATTGAATGAAAGAAATGGTATGCCCCACTCCAGGGTCGGAAATTGCCCTACAAGGGGTTGAATTCTGGAAGGCCATTAAATCCTAGGGAATTTGCTGATGGTCCTAAAATTTTGCATGTGGGCATTTTTTAGTTCCACATACACAGGATTAAAATTGGAATTGAATCGGGGCAGCGCAATGTCCTACCCCGTACCCAGTTGACATGGAACAGGCCAATAAGGATAGGATGCAAGTGTAGGAAATGAGGATTTAATTTAGAGAATTGAGACGCAGTCTTTATTACTTAGTTAGCTAGCTAACTACATTACGTTTGAGGATCAGAACTGGTATTGGAGTGTTATTTTAGAGCAGTGGTTCTCAAACTCGATCCTGGCGCCCCATTGTGTATGCTGGTTTTTTTCCAACCACAATTGTAATCTTAGGATTTTAACAAGTTGTTGATTTGTCTTTATTAGCTGGATTCCATGTTTAGAGCAGTAATTCCATCTGAGGCCACATTTTGAACGTATCAATTGTGCCATGAAGAATGAAAACCCTTGAATATATTGTGAGGATTTTCAGGTAAAAACAGTTTCAAACAGATCAAATTACACTCTGAGAAAATCAGTAAGTTCCAAATTAGGTTGCTTGACAAAGGTATTAAGCTCTCTTAACAATACTTTGCCTGAATTTAATAAAATATACATGAAACAAAACAGGTGTGACTATTGTTTGCTAAATAAATTGTTAGTTTTTGCAACCATCGGGGTGTTTACACAAAATTTGGATCGCAATCAAAAAATCGATCTTTTGTGCCCATTCACACGCAGGGGAAATTCTCACTTGACGGTAAGCAAAGCACTTTCAATGTCCGAACTGCACATACCTGAAACTTGACCCAAGATTGACCCCAATGTCGGTCTTGTATTTGTATTCTGACCGGTGAGATACTATCCAGCCTCAGCTATAGCTGTTGTAGCAAGGTGATGTTATCCCTGTGCAGATGCTGTTTGTACAGTTGTTGAATGTGTAGATTCACATGACTTGTCAAAACGAAGTCCTACGTGTTGATTGAGAAAATCTCCTTGTGCTTTGGGAGAGAATGAAAAGTTTATATAATGTGTGTATGATTTTCTGTTGCTGTAGGGATTAATTTTGGCAGTCAAGTTCCTATCATTGTAGTTTGAACCTATAAATAAACATAGCTGTTAATAAGGGCTGGTAGCCTGCCAGTCTGCTAATCTGGGGCCATTTTGTCCCATTTCAATGTAAATTTTTACTGTAATCGATAAGGGCTAATGTGTTTCAACAGCCCAAAACGACTCTAGATGGAGAATAGCCTGTAAACATTGAATCAATACCAACTATGGATTAAAGTTGACAGCTCATAACATTGAAATCAGCTACTGAACAATGATTTCCGCTACAAAGAATAAACGTTGATTTGTACATGACCGGGAAATGATCTGTCCGTAGACCACGCAGTCATCGATTCATCATTTGCCCATCATTTATTTATTGTTCAGCAGTATCCATTTGTCTTGCACACTGCTTTTGCCACTCGTGAACTTTAGGTAAGATAGGCTATTGTCATTATTAATTTTTGCCGAAGCAGGTTAAGTAGAGTATAGCTAATATAGTAGCGAACTGAATCAGTCATACTGTACAGTGATCAGATTAAAGAAAAAATATTGTTTAGCATTTTATGCTAATCATTATATCAATTGATTAGCAATTGTTTAGCACATCTGAAAAATGATTAGCAAAAATTAGAAAACAGTATATCAGATTTTAAATGACTAAAGGGCTTTCTTATTCTTGCCTAATGACAAATTACACTGACAAGAGAAATACAACTCCACTCTGAAAGCAAAACAGATCATTTCCAAAAGGCATCAATTTCACCCTGAACAATCATACTTTAATATAGCACACTTCTGTTTCCCAATGAAATTTCTGTAAACTACTTGTAACTGGCAGTACAGCTGTCTTATCTCTACCTTACTGTAGCATAATGTTGTTTAACACCTGATCAGAGATGTGGAAGGATCCATTCCCATTAAAATCCAGTCACACAAGGCACTCTCCAACTCAGTCACATATTGACATCACAGCATCATGTATTTGAATAATCAGAGATCATTGTGCATGTTTCTGGGGAGGCTGGCGAACTTGCGATTCCCTAAACCACATCGCAGTGGGACCAGTTTTGATGACTTTGATCGGCGTACCGTGATGTTTTGGTGGCTGGGGGAACATTCGGGTGTGTAAAAATGTAAAGCCTACATCCACTCAAGACGATTAAGAATTAAAGCCGAAAAAAGTGCAATCTGACGCGGAATTCTTTCCATTAGGGCAAAAACCAAATCGCGTCGCTTTAGTATAACAATGATTTCAAATATTCCCTAGCTTTTATAATCTGATGAGTAACGTAATACACGATAGCATCCATGAAAAGATAATGAAGCTAAAACTCGCTATGAAATAACACGTCTCAGGCCCGAACTGTCTGTTTGCTCTTTAGGTAAAATAACCTGGTAATCAATGTTGTATGAGATCCCCTGCGTGCGATGGCATTGAAAGTGACAAATCGGAGCTATAAAAACTTCTCCAATAGGCATCATAACTACCATAGGTTCATTAGCCAGTAATCTGTACCTAAGCGACTGCTTTTGAACTAGCTAGCAAACTACCTAACGTCCCAAAAATATTAAAGTTCAGTTGGGTTGGACGAAACTGCCGCGAAACCTCAGATAAGTTCATGCCTGTGACAGCTGGCAAAGTTAATTAAGTTGGGGCAAGAAACAAATCATGTTGCCTTAATATGATGATCATTTACAAAGATTTCCCTTTGTTAACGTTAGTTAGCTTACTAGCCAACTAGATGGCTATATCCAAAGAGCAACGTAATTTAATACGTGATGGTCCGAATGGCTCACATAGCAGAGTCTAGCCGTCAGAGATGATGGAGCGTATGACTGAACCAGAAACCCTCCCGACCCCCAAGTGCATGCGTGCGCTCCCCAGAAGCTGATTGGTTGGTATGCAAATGAGGACATCATTTTCCAGCCAATGAAAGTCGTGAAAACTTCTCCTATTGCCATGTAGCTTGGGAATTCGGAGGTTCGCAGGCCAGTGAGTCGGGATCCATGAAATATCATTAAGATTTTTTTGAATCGCATTTTTTGCGAAGGGATTGTTATGATGATTAGCATTTCATCAAAACTGCTGAAATTTGATTCGCATTTTGCGATGCGAATCCGCCTAATCTGATCACTGATGTACCGATTGGAAAAAGTTCTCTGACCTTCTTTACAGGGTGAAATTACAGAAAATAAACGTCCTGACTGGTGAGATACGAGCCTGCACCAGCTATAGCTGTTGTTGCAAGGTGATGCTATCCCTCTGTAGATGCTGTTTATACAGTTTTCCAATGCACAGATTAGCATGACTTGTCAAAATGAAGTCCTACGCGTATTAAATCATCTAGTGCTTGTCCACTGTTCTGCTCAGTCTTGCAGCTGTAAGGACTTAGTCCCATGTACGCTTTCAAGTGACTTGACCAGGAGTAGAAGAGTCTATTTATTACATAACTGAATTGCGTAATTTTTCAGTTTGTTTTATTTTTTTAAATATAAATTTGGCATCTCCAATCCCACCTGAATCTGGAATGCCCAATTACAGAACTATGTACATACACAACTTTGCTCGTATGTGACCCCATTTTGCAATCTTGGGAGAGGGAAGACGGTTTGCGGCTCTCCTCCGAAGCACGTGCCTGTCAGCCACTGCTTCTTGACAATCCTTGCTCGAAACTTCGCAAGTTCAGAACGAGTGCGTGAGGATACCCAAACATGAGCAAGCTTAGAATTTTACTGACGAGCGCCCGGCTGGCCAACAGGAGGCGCTTGAGCAATGAACAAAGCTACTACTATTCTAATATCCCAACCCAGTAGTTCTTCCTAATTTATTTCCCTGCAGCGCAAAGCCAATTGAGCGCTGCTCTGAAAAGGCTACTGACCACTGCCGGGTGGTACGACCAGGGATCGAACCCAGATTGCGTCATTTAAAGCAATTCTTACCTTTCTGGCATTTTTACGCTTTTCTTTTGTAATCTTAAAATGCTCCTAATAGGCGTATGGTACAATAAAATGTAAAAGAAATCCACCAGGTGTTGAAACTCATCAATATTCAATTCTCATATATCTCTGATAAAAGTCTGACCAATAATTTTATTTGGTCCGAATAAAATGATTTGCCGAGCTTCCTGGCTGTCATCCGTCGCCGCGTCCCTTCCAGTTGCCTTCCGCAGTCACTGCTTGCGAGTCGCGCGCCTCTCTGGCAGCAATGCTATAATTACGATAATGACGTTAATGGTAGTTAGTCAGACTACAAAGGTAACTAAACGTTACAAGGGCATTTTATTTTATACCACATACAGAAGTGAATATTACGTAATTACTGTTGGTTAGTTTTCACTGACCGGTGCCTCCTGAATCTGACTCCATTGACCTGTCATACTCGCGCTGCTTACTTCCTTACCGCACGTGTCAGAGGAGGAGGGGAGCATCAGAGGTCAGGCAGGGGCTAGAGGGTGGGACTTTGGAGGGACGCGGAGTTGTTCATGTTCAAATTTTTACTAAGTGCTGTGCGACATGCCAGAAAGGCATTTGCTTTAATAGAAAACAAACTTAATTTCTGTTTGCGCCTTAATGGTAGCCGTTTCCCATTATGTTAGCACTGAGCTAACGCCATCACTGATGCTCCGTTAAGTCACTGAGTCAGACATTCATGGTTGAATGAGCCATGTAGTTTTTAAAATGGCAATCAACTGAGTTGCTAGCTAGCTGATAAACTAATGGTACATAATGGTTATGGAAAGGTACTCCATGCACGCTGGCTAGCTGGCTCAGTAACGATAACTTGGTTATGAGAGTGGTACTTAGCTGGCTCGCTACAGCGCTAAGCCATACTGATTTAACCAATGTTACACTTGGCATTCAGTTTGACCAGACGGAGCAAATTTTTTTTCCCATGCGCTCAGCCAATGAAATTTCCCCAAAAGTGATATTACCATAGGGTTAATATCAAAAATAAGTCGTGCTGGGCTGGGGGAAAAGTACTACAGTTTCATGATGAAATGCACTCGCTAACATTCATGTATCGCATACTTGTGCTGGGGTTGACATTAACACTTTTGTGCTACTAGCCCAGGGGGCCAGTAACATTTCAGAATTACTGGCCTCCTTCATACCTTACTGCAGTGGTTCCCAACCCAGTCCTCAAGGACCCCCTTCCCTGAAGGATTTTGCTCCAGCTCTACTCTCTCACACCCGATACATTTCAGGGCTTCATGCTGATTGGTTGAAAAAGATCTATCTGAATAGGGTGTGCATGAAGGTGCATTGGGCCTCAAATGGATAAGGTGTGCAAAAGTGAAGCTACAACAAAAACCTGCAGGACAGGGGGTCCTTGAGGACTGGGTTGGGAACCAGTGCCTTACTGGCCCCCCCCATCTTGCATATAAACATTTATACCATGCGCGATACCATAGCGTTCAATTTACGTGACAAACGTCGCACCAGTAATCCTTTTTGTGTCATGTTCTTTATGCATTGCTTTCCTTTTTTGCAAAGTTACCTTTTCACCCCTTTGTTTCAGGCTACTGGATGTGGTTTGGTGTGCCTATGTAGTGTCCACTGCCTTAACCCACCCTGCTTGTTGTAGAGTAGTGTGCACTGTAGATATGTGTGGTGATGGTTATTAGTAATCGCTAATAAAATTCTATACTTGGTGCTAGCATGTTAATCTGATAAATTCTATTATCAGTCCTGTATTATACTTCTACACTTTGTCTCATTGCATGAAATTTCTTTCGAGATTTTTTCCATGAAATTTACACACTGCAATTCATCAAACAGGCCCAGTCTCAAGTCTGGGAAAAAGTGTGAAGGAGGCACCAGGTAAGTTCATGAATAAATACAAGAGTGAGAGTAACACAAATCTTATCAGTATCTCTGGCTTCTCTGCCCTTGCAACCGCTAAGAGCCAGGCACGTGATGCAAGTATACTCGCGTGACCGATTTTCGATGGTGAAAAATTTACCGTGAGTTTAGGGGAGGACAGTGTCGCACAAATCAACTGTTATTAATAATAATAATAAAAGCAATGAACAAATAGCTTATCGTCATGCAAATACACTGTGTAAGTTTTGTTACCATGTTAATATATACAGCGTAAAAATTAGAATCTACATCTCTCTCAGCAATCAGAGCTGACTCTTTACCTGCCACGCAGAAACCCCCCCCAACTCGCCACGCAGTTCAGCGTTTCCGCTACATGTAATTGATCGTGGCGCACCGCCATGGCAAATTAAAAGCCGCCACTCCCATGTAAAATGACTTTACATAAACTCAAAAAATCCTACGGACAATCAGGTGTCGCCAGTACTCCTTAAGTTGAAATGGGCGGCGCGCTAATAATTCTTGACCTGTTGTCAATCGTTTTCCTTGATGAACACGTTTTCCAATGAATAAAAATGGGCCACCGGCAGTAAAACGCGCTGTGTTCTTCTTAAAGCAATATGTGTAACGATTAGAGAAAAAATATTTTGTTCACTTTGCAAAACGATAAACTACGATGTTAACTTCTGTGTTTGCTGTGAGCACATCCTGCTCTACCTAATTGTGTCTTCATGATTAATTCCAATTCCGGAGATCGGAGTCATAATCGGTTTTCATATTATATGTGAAATCCACCGTCGTGCACACAGACTTCAATTATTACATCGCCTACGTGCTGATTAATGAAAACTGGCCACACCTGATAATGCTGAGTTTTGACGCTGAAGCCCTCCGCCGCAGTTTAAAAAAATCCTGGAGGAAACCTTGCAGTTTCATGTCTCTGCGTTTTGTCTTCTTTACGATGGTGCGTGCTAATATTATGGTCTACATTCATTTTCAATGGTAGAAAAGACGTTCCTAAACCGTAATAACCAAACTATCGGGTGTTTATCCGCCGAAATTGAAACGAGTCTCGTGGAAACGAACTGCCGGTATTTCTCCGAAAAAAATATAAAAGTAGAGTCAATAAATTCATTAATTTCAATATTTATGATGTTATTAATTTTTGAACTCTATATTTAGAAACCCCAATATTTATCCCATCATTTACACCAATAAACTCACATCTCATGGGGCTACTTGACAGTCTTTATATCAAAATGAGATCGCACGGCTTCAACCGGGTTTTCACCTGCGTTTCACGTTTCCCGAAAACGATAGTAATGCGCATTCATGTAAGCAAGCATGTACAGTGCGTACTGTCCTGTATTTTTTTAATATTACGACTGTACATGAGCCACCGCAGCATGTCGACTCAGGTCGACATCGGCAGGTTATGGGAAGTCGACCTGAGTCGACATTGGCAGGTTAAAGGAGGACTATCGTCAAAAAATTTCTGCCCTCCTGTTATACCAATTTGTTAATCTCCTGCTAGTTAAACTGCATTCATATAGCTCAGTTTGCTAATTGACGAAAAAATCGAATTTAATTGAGCCCGTTGGGCAGCGCCATTATGTTCCGTAGCACCTGTGGCATCTGATTCTGGGGCGCGAGATCATGACGTCAGCGCGGAGGTCAGGCGCTTCCAGGCATGATGGCCATGCATTCGATTTAATGAGATTTTCTGGCCGGTGAACAGATCCGAAATCGCTTTGAAAATTCTGCATTGTAAGGCATACGATTGTGTCAACGACACTAAACGGAAGATGGCCAGTGTGAAAATGCATACGTTCCCAAAGGACAGGCATTTAATTCGCCGTTGGGTTATGAACTCGCACAATGGAACAATGCATATCACTGTTCAGAGATGCTTTGTTTACACTCTCAGCCGCCGCATTCACGTCACGATTCCGTGCTTTCACGGACTGAAACTCTGTCTCGCGAAGCTTGAGTTTAAAACAATGGCGGCCTCTGTTTTGGATTTTATCATGGAAATTACGGGCAATTATCGCCAATTACGTGGAAAGGACTAATTATCTTGCGGAAAGACTTGAAGCGGGCGCTGTTGAACTTCAGTGCAGTTAATATAAGTCGAAACAGGTAAGCGTGATAATCCTCCTTTAAGTGTTAAAAGTTGAAATAAAACATCTCTCACTACCTACATTTAAAACTGTGTTTACAAAGTGAAACGACTCTAAAAAGAAAATGGAGCGACTGAAGAATTTGGCCTGCATAGCATATTACTATAACAATAACTTTACTGTTTCATAATAATTCATGAAATATAACTAGTTAACCTATAGGAAGCTTCATTGTAACCAACCTGGCTTCCCGTTATGTTAGCTAACAATAATAAATGAGTCGCAACACTGTAAGTTAGCCAGCTGGGTAACGTAAACGTAGATTTGCGGTGCAGGCTGTATTCTTCAGTCGCTCCAAGAAAAGGATGTAAGAAGCGGAACTGTTAAACATAAGATTCAAACCTCTTAGGCCAAGTGGAAACAAATCCACGTCTTCTCCTATCTTTTTCATATGCCTCCTTGCATTTCCTCATCTCTGCAGCAGTTTTCAGCACTTTCAGTGCTTTCCCTGGCTTTGGATCTTGTCCAGGTGGTTTCAGCCAATCCATTTAGAAATTTCTGTCTTCGTGCACAATTTTCCAGTCTGGCTGCAGACATATGGGGAAAGAGGAGCTCCACTCCAGAACGGAAATTCGCCAAATTGCGCCGGGGACCTAGCTAGTTAGCAACCTAGCTAGTAAGCTACTTAGCAACCTAGCTAGCAAGCTAAAGTGATATCGAACTGTATAATGTTTTAGCTAGCTAGCTACATAAGTGGAGGTGACGTGTTTCCGTCCTGTACAGATTAAAAAATCGCGCCAGGGAGGTTTGTCGTATGATTATCCAATCAACGCAAAGTGGAGATCACGTGTACCGGAGCGCCACTTTCCCTTTGCATCTGCAGCCAAATCGGAGAGGATTTTGTGACATTTTAGTAATAAACATGACAAGGCCCCATAAGCATTCGTATTTTTCACTGGCCCAATCGGGCCAGCGATAAAGATAGTTTGGTGGTCCGAACTGGCCCGCCACTGCTAAAAAACACTGTCGGGCCATCGCGCCAGTGTTAATGTCGACCAGTGCTATGTGAAGCGAAAGCTGATGGTGTAAATGAATGCCATACTTGATGCTGACCTTCCGCTTTGAATAATGGGATTGAAAAAACCGAGTTTCAATTCTCAATGGACCTTTCCGACTCGCTTCGACTGGCTCCATCCCCTGTCGCCATGGCCCACATGCAAGGCATCTTAGTTCCATATTGACAACAGCGCAGCAGAAGTTAGAGCACCTCTCTCCTGCGCGTCTTCCCAAAAATATTGCAGTTTGTTTCATACTGAATGTGTCCAACTTGTCTGGCAAAGTCATCCAGAGAGGCCTTAACAATTTCATGGAAGGATATCCATGACATCAAAATTTTTAATGGAACAGGTGGAGATACAAGAGTAACCGCAAAGTGCTGGCAATCCATGCAGAAAAGCAAAAAACCCAATAAACTGCACATTAAAATCAAACCAGGCTAAATAGAGGAATAGTACTGCACGTGTAAATCAGGGTAAGTAGTTTTCATAAGTTTGTTGCCGTCGCTGAGCTAAAAATAACATTGGATCCAGTTTGCGGTCTAACGTCAGTTGGCCATGAGTCAGACAATATGCTAGCTAGACTTTGTAATGAAGTATATTTCGCAACGCAGCAAACTAGGTACATTAGGCATAATGGTTATTAATCTAACATTCGTTTTATCGCCGTTTTTCTCCAAACCAATTTCGATGAGGAGCTAACTCATTTTGGCTATGAGACTGACATTCTGAATCCTATGGTAGCTAGTTTGCCGGCTAGCTACCTAGCCAACTTTTCTCACATTAAAGTTTCTAAGCAGGTCATTGCAAAATCCCTCACCATCTGGCTAAATGTTTTATAATGTCTAGTGTTGCGAATGCCTGTGCTGGGTGGCATGCAGGAATCATGGTCTCAGTAGAATAGCTCCTAGTTTGTAGCTACATCTGGTATTGCATGCCGAAGTCTACTGGGGAAAAACAATACAATGTTAAAGTATACATCAATGATGCCATTGATGTAATTCTGTTTTCTTAGCGAAACACATGCATAGATTGTTGGTAACTAACTAGTGAAGGCAAAATGGCAAAAAATTCATTTGCTTACCTTCGAGCAAACAGCCTTGTGTTTGTTTATGTTATTCACATTGAGTTGCGTGGGATGCCTTCCTCATGCCTTAATCTATCGCAAACACTTTTCCAACTGCATTTTTGGCCATGGGGAAAGGATTAATTGGGCTCCCTATTTGATTTGATTTGATTTATCTCATAATAAAATGCCACATAAACGCATACAAGACATATAGAGATAATTTCATAACATAAAAAGTACAATAAAAGGAGAACATAAGGAATGAACACAATGACTAATACAAAAAAAAACACAATATCATCAGTGACTGGAACATTATGACATAAGTACACAATGACAACACAAATACTAAGGAAAAACATAGCCTAACCCACCCACATCCCCACAGTGAACACTAATCAGTGTGGCATCCTATTATATGGAGCATTAAAAAGAAAAGGTACAAAAAACCTTCATCTTATTTCCATAATGGACCTTTGTTTAATATCGCACAAGATGACCTGCTCCTGCTAGCTGTTGCTGCTGTTGTAACACCCCCACCCTCAACGAGTTACATGAACAGAATTAAAGGCATACAGCAAAAGAGAACCTCACAAGAGGAGATAATACTGATTGCAAGGCAAAATTACTGAGGGATATTGATTCCATTAGTCGTAAGCAGTGATCCTTAGAATTTCTTTTGAACACTTGCAGATTTTGAGACATTTTGATTCTTACAGGAAGATCATTCCACAGAATGACTCCATTGTACTGGAAAGTTTTAGCACTTTGAGATTTTACAAAGGTGGCGATGTAAGACATATTACTTCTGCGAGTTGCTCACTTGTTCAATATTTCTCAAATAAGAGGGCGCTGTACCTTGAGATATTTTATGCATGTTGCTGAGTGCTAAATAGTTAACTCTTTTTTTCCACATTTAGCCACTGCAGTTTTTTGAATTCAGAAAAACCAACGCTTTGCCTGGGATTGTAGTCTAAGATAACTCAAACAATTTTGTTTTGGACAATTTGTAGTCTGTGCTGAAGTTTAACAGTTAGTCCTCTGTACCAAGAATTACAGGCAAAGTCAAATCAAGCTTGAGTTGTCGGGCAGGGTATCTTTCATCAGTATTACATGTTCCCCAAGCGCATCTAAGAACCATTTTTGTTGAAGTCTAACACCTTGCCTATTAAACACAGCTCATGACTGCATTGATTGTGGGATAATATGGCGGTGCTGTAGAGGTAGGCAGGACCTTAATAAGCTATCTGATTGGTAATTATTCTACGCTTGATTGACAGGTCGAGACTCGGGAAGGTCCATTACGTTCACATACACTGTGCACAGCAAATTTTCATGATAAATCCTGAAAAAGTCCAAGACTTACTGAGAATTTGATTGCGAGAATGGTGAAAATAAGTGAAATTTTAATGCCCTCGCGCAAAAAAATCTAAATTGGCATCATTATCCAAAAATTGATCTTCAAGTCTCACCTTTTCGTGTAGCTGTGAACGCCCCTCCTGTCAACAGTTTCTCCAATGAGAAACCTATTGATCGTTTACGTTGCTTAAATGTTTGGTTAAATTGTTTTCCTCTGCAGTTATTTATACTAGTTGTAGCCCCCGGATGAAAGCGGGTGCCGACTATGGATTCACGAGTCGTCTCTGCCGCTGCGTCCGGGTCCGTAGACACTTCCATGTGGACGCTGTACAGGCTGTAATTTTTGACCGATTACTTTCATATTTGCTATGGACATGTCATACTTCAGGGCCATTTCATGGTATTTGTGAAGTAGTATCAGAAATATAAATGTTTGAATCTGAGCAAAATACCAATTGGATATGTTAGATATACATCTGAACTGATTAGAAAACAAAAATCTGGGCCAAAGTTTTTACCCCTTGATTATGTAAATTAGGATTTAATTAGGAAATGATGAAAATCGGCGTGTCGGACAGGTCACGTTTTTCTCATCTCTCTCCTGTAGTATTTGATTTTTTTCTTGCTGACAGGACAAGTTTCAAGTGAAAGCAAATAACCCACCAAGTAATGTTTTTTTTTTCTCAAGTGTAAAGCCCTGTTAATTTCACTTCACAGGAGGTGGATGTCCTGTCCGACACAATTCATGAGCAAAAAGATTTATTTCCAAAGTAATTGAATTATGAAGGCAGGAATCATTTTTCTCTTTGTTATGTGGTATAAAACATTGTGAGCAAGGTTTGAAATAGAACACACCTCATGGGAAATTAAAAATCTTTTTTGTCCTGTCCACACAATTGCGTGTTGGACAGGACTCTAGTATTCTATTAATGGACCAATGGCTAATTCCAGAGTCGATATTGCAACTTCCACTGCTACTAAGGCTTTTAAAAGGCTGTTCTTTTCTTTTTGAGTTCAGTAACCACTGGCTGATTTAATTGCCAGTAATTAGAGAGGTGGCTTCCCAATTGGCACCTGTCATTAAATATGTTTGAGTAATTGGTGATGGGTCAAGTAAGTGATGACGTGTTAAGTACATGTAATTGGTACCAAACTTACAAATGAGAAGACATTGAGCAAAATTGAGGAACCTCTCTGGAAGAGTTGATTGCTTTAAATTGAAGTGGTTTGCGTTTTGACAAGATTGCATAACTCAAAAGAAACCATGTCAGTTTCCTTGGAACTATAAACTGCACCCCAGATTTGATGGGTCCATCACTATAAAGCAAGTACAGAGAGAAGCAACAGCCATGCCACCTAAAACAGATGCTGAGAGGAGTGTACCAAAAGGGAAAAAATCAAGAATGACAGTGAGAAGCAAAGAAGGACAGGGAAAGAAAAAAGCATTTTATAATAATCATGTGTGTATCTTCTGTAATTTTGGTCCCAAATGAAAAAGTGTCCTGTCCGACACATTGACCAAGCGGGAACTTTTGAACCCCCCAGCCATACTTTTGAGTTAAGAAACCAAAATTTCCTCTGAAACCTAGCTAAGATATCGGGGAACACAACTGTTTGGCTAAATTCTATGAATACCATGTGGTTGGACAGAACTTTGCAGTTTTCCAACATGGCAAAAATACCACTTCACTTTTTGTCCTGTCCGACACAAACTTTCTGGCTTCATTTTGAACTGGAAAAATGAAATCAAAAGACTTAAATTTTTACCCCTCGGCCGGCGGCACGTCGGCTGCTGCTCTAGAGCCTTCAGGTTTGCTTCTAGCTTTCTCCTTTCTGGGTGGCTGGTATGTCGATGGATCCTTCACTTACCCATCGAATTCTAGCCATTTTCAACTCTTAGTTTGGCCACCAGGGGGCTTATTGTGAAAAATTGCCATAACTTCCTTATTATTTGAGCTAGGACGCTCAAATTTTTACTGAAGGTACATGGGATCACCCTTCTTGACATGTCAGACGTGTTTTTGATTTGACCTATTTTTAATTGTTTTCTTGGTCGAATAGCGTAAATGCTGCCGATCTTTAAATTCAACGACGTTACCACTCTAGCGCCCTCAGGTTTGTTTCTAGGTTTCTCATTTTCAGGTGGGAGGTACATCTATGGATCCTTCATGAACCTATGGAATTCTGGCCAATCTTGACTTTTAGTTTGGCCACCAGGGGGCTTCTTGTGAAAAATGAAACATTGCAATAACTTCCTTAATTTGAGCATCAAAGCTGAAAAAATTTCATTGAAGGTACTTGGGATCACCCTTCATCACATATCAGATGCGTTTTTAATTTCACCTATTTTTTACCATTTTCTACGTCGAATAGCGTAAATGCTGCCGATCTTTAAATTCAACCACGTTACCGCTCTAGCGCCTTCAGGTTTGCTTCTAGGTTTCTTATTTTTGGGTAGGTGGTATGTCTATGGATCCTTCACTTACCTATCAAATTCCAGCCAATTTCAACTCTTAGTTTGGCCACCGGGGACGTATTGTGAAACATGAAAAATGCCAAAGCCAAGGTTATTTATTTCAGCGCTTGGCTTCATTACATATATTATTTCTGCAATCAGAATCCAACTAACACCCAATTCAACTTACATACGCAGCCGAGGGGTCTTCAGTGCGATTAGCACAGTATTTTTACCATATGAAGTGGTCCTATGGCTCTTGCTTATGACCAGTTCAAAGTTATTTATCATTCCCCAGAGTAATGACTATGGTGGGGAAAAAAACCTGCAAATGTCTTGTCCAACATGAAACAAATACAATGAAATAGACCTTCACTTATGACACCTATCGATTTTGGTTGCCATGGTGACAATACTTTCCAAATAATACGCAAATTAGTGGCAAAACTTAGAGATTTTGTTGTGGACGCACTACAGGCTGCAATTTTTGACCGATTACTTTCATATTTGCTATGGACATGTGTTACACTTCACTTATGACACCTATCGATTTTGGTTGCCATGGTGCCAGTATTGGCCGAATAATGCACAAAAAAGGGAAGAAGCGGGCTTTCGGGGGCTACACCCATGCAGTCGTGGCCGACCGAACTGTCTAGTTTCTAATTTATCTTAATGTGGATATGAGATTGTTATTCTTCATGGCACAATGAATATGCCCATCAAATTGTGGCTTAAAAAGGTTAATAACTACTCTAAACATAAATGCACATAATTAAGACAAATCAACAGCTTGTAGGGTCATTCCATGTCAATTCAACAAATGCCTCCCACCTGACCATCTCAGATTTGTCTAAAAATATTATCACAGAAAGGTAATATACTTAATAAGATGTGTGCCAAATTTCAGTTAAATATGTATTAGTTTTGGCAGAAAAATATAAAAAAGATGGTAGTGTTGTGCGAATTTTCACTCGTTTTTGCAACGTCAAATAAAAGGGAGTTTTTAGGAGGCAATATCTCCGGTTATACTTAAGCCATTGCCTCAAAATCGTCCACAGTGTAGCATCTAGGCCCAGTAAACTAGGCAAGCACATTTTCAATGGCTTTTCTCTTTTTCTTAGGGAGCTATGGCAGTTTGAAAATGCTAATTTATTTGACGAAGTTGTCTGTGACACCAACTTTGAAGGCCAATTATGACCAAAGTTATGCAGGTAGAGAGCTGATTTTTTCTGGGCAAGCTCTCCTCACATAGTGCTATTGGTACAATAAACAGCAAGCATGTCAATTTCATGGTTGTCCAGAAAATACATAGCAAAATCCTAAAAAAGCCAAAATTTCCTGAAATTTAACATCAAATTGCCGAGGTGTGACAACCTGTAAATTCTTGAAATCTTCACCATCTTAAAGCTTACATTCTTGGCTATCTTTTGTTCAGAGGTGGTTGTGGTGCAACTCTTCATTAAATAGTTATGAATTTTTGAGTAACACCTTATAAACGCTCATTTTTCAACTGTTTTTTTAATGTTAATACAAATTTGAGATCTGATCCTAACAACCATTGGTGTCTGAAAGTCCACACCAAGGTGTTCCCTGTTCCTTTGGGGTTTCTGTGTCTTTTTCCAGTGTAGAACACTGGATACAATGTGCCTCAATTTCATGTCCCATAGGATAACAAAAACCACAGAGGGGATTCAAACCTGCATATGTATTTCTCTGTCAAAAGATATATTGAGCACAAACATGAATTTTCCTATGTAATAATTATGTGAATCTGGCAGAGAAATGGGTACTTACAAGTATCAACCTTTTTACATCCTGGGCTATTATATAGCAGGTCATTTATCAAAATTGGGAACACTTTAATTAAACTGCTATTGTTTGCACAAGTATAAATGTCAATTTGGGGAAATAAACAATTTGTAAGTCCTCCAATGCCATCCAATGGTTGAGATTATGTCATCATTCATCAGTTTTGTTAACATGTTTCAACATGTCTCAGTGAGAGGCAAGTCCTAGTCTGAGCACTCTTGCCACCGATGACATCAGATTAATTTTCATGCACCCACGTGGACCAGCAAGAAGTTTTTACTGGCCACACAGACTACGGGAAGCAGATATAACCTAAATGGGGAATCTGTTAATTCAGCAAAACTGTTCATGATGAACTTGAAATGAGTAATCTAATGTACGCTGTATTGACCATGATATATTTGAATGTTTGGACAAAGTAATGATGTGGCTATAATGTATTTTGCTAAATAAATTTCATATATACAAGTTTGATATGGCATTTCCTGACCTATATATGGTACTATAACCAATGTATCTAAATATTTCAGATCTTTAAGTGACTTTCTGTTATCTGATGTTATGATTACAGCCTCAGAAACTCCTGCAATATGCAAGGAATCACATAGAAACAATGAAAAATGAGCGTTTACCAGGCGTTACTAAAAAATTCTTAACTATTTAATGAAGAGTTGCACCACAACCACCTTTGAAGCAATGATAGCCAAGAATGTAAGCTTTAAGATGGTGAAGATTTCAAGAATTTACAGGTTGTCACACCTCGGCAATTTGATGTCAAATTTCAGGAAATTTTGGCTTTTTTAGGATTTTGCTATGTATTTTCTGGACAACCATGAAATTGACATGCTTGCTGTTTATTGTACCAATAGCACTATGTGAGGAGAGCTTGCCCAGAAAAAATCAGCTCTCTACCTGCATAACTTTGGTCATAATTGGCCTTCAAAGTTGGTGTCACAGACAACTTCGTCAAATAAATTAGCAATTTCAAACAGCCACAGCTCCCTAATAAAAACATATTTGCCATTGAAAATGTGTTTCACAAGTGTAGTGGGCATAGATGCTACACTCTGGAAATTTTTGAGCCCATGGCATTGATATAACTAGAGATATTGCCTCCTTAAAATCCACTTTTATTTGACGTTGCAAAAAGGAGTGCGAAAATCAGCAAAACGTTGCCATCTTTATAAATTTTTTTGTCAAAACTGAAGATATTTAACTGAAACGCCACACATATCCTTTTAAGTACTTGGCCTTGGCGTGAGAATTTTTTTATATAAATATGAGATGGTTAGGTTGGGAAATTTTCTGAAATTTGTTGAATTGACATGGAATGACCCTGTAAAAATCCTAAGATTTCAATAGTGGTTGGAAGAAAAACCAGTGTACACAGGGGGGCACCAGGACCGAGCTTGAGAACCTTTAGAGCCTTCAGTGATCTAGTTAGCTAAGTATGTACTGTATGATGTAGGTTCATACAAAGCTGGGTGAAGAACTTGTAACATTACCGTTTGACCAACTTAACTTCAGCACAACTACTTTCTTGGCGAAGTAAAACCCTCGATAGTTTTTCGTCATGGAAAGATGTTGCTACTGTCTGGCAATGTACTTTTGCTCAGTAATGTAAAGTTATTTTCTATATACTGGTAACTCTGCTTGTTTTCAGCTTGCCTTGGCCAGTTTCTTCGAAGACGGTGGTGATGATGACATTGTGGCCCTCCCTCAGCCAGAAGTATCTTCTCCATCCCACCAAGTTGGTCCACGGTACTCCTTGCCTCCCTTCTCAAAAATTCTCTCATCATGATAAAGGAAAATGGCTTTTTCTGCCTATTCACATTTAAACACTGATAAAATTAGAATCTTTTACCAGATTATTTTCATGTAATTCACCTGAAAATGTTTCTCTTTTCATTATTGCCCTAATACTAGCCTTGGTGGGAGCAACTGGCACTGGGTGTTTTATATATGCATGTGGTACCATTCTTGCATTTGTTTGGTATTTGTAATCTTTAATGCCTGTATCATACACGCAACCTCGTATTCTACTTGATTGATCATTGATAAGAGCTGGGCATTGGACTTAGTTGAGATTTGCTGAAAAGATGGCTTGTAGGATTTCCTCAGAAAATGTTTGTTTTCTCTAGAAGGTCGTGACAGCACACACACACTGTATTTTGCTGTTTGCCATCTGTTTTTCTCTTTGTTGTTAAAATAATTGTGCTGCTTTTCTTTTTGTTCAGAACCCATTCCAGAGTGACATCCTTCAGAGATTTGGTTCATGATCAGGATGAGGAAGGTGGTGAAGAAGGTCAAAGGTGAGAATCATTCCAATTCTTGTCAGAGAGACCTTCATGGGACCTCTCTTGCCCATGATTTCCCTCTCCTTGCTTTAACTTTGGGAATGCCTTATCTCATGTCTGCTAACTTGACTTGGTGTGGAATGTAAATTTGCTGATAGTAATTATGTACTAAGTGGTCAAGTAC
This sequence comes from Gymnothorax javanicus, assembly GCA_029692085.1. Lineage (NCBI taxonomy): Eukaryota > Metazoa > Chordata > Actinopteri > Anguilliformes > Muraenidae > Gymnothorax > Gymnothorax javanicus. Next base: position 59,745,959 of record CM056202.1, on the reverse strand, counting down.
GCAGAAATTTTGTTGACAAATTAGAGGTAGTCAAAAGGTAGCCAAAATATGTATCTTTGCACATATCTTTCATAATTTAATATTTATTTGACGGTATTTTGATTTAAACACGTGTCTGTATCCTTGTGACTTGTGTCCATCTTGGCTAATATTGCTCTTTTGTCTTTGTGTCAGTCTGGATAAAGTGCGCGTTGTGATTTTGATTATTGGAGTAGTGGGACACACTTCCCCATCTGTGCTATGCTCCAAGCATGCATTTTCTATTAGATATGGATATTGGGAATCCCTTCTCCCTTTCATACCCTCCTGCCCTTCTCAGCTGGGCTCAGTCGAGTCAGTTAATTAGGACTCTGATTCCCCCTCGTGACGATGTTGTTGGATTGTAGTTTTACCCTTTAAAGCTGCAGTTGGTAAGTCTTATAAAAGTAACTTTTTGTCAATTTTGCTAAAACTGTCACTGTGTACAGACAGTATTACATAAAACTAGTACTCTGTAATTAAAAAGGCTACTTTAAACCCACATACTGCTCCTACTGCAATTTAAAAGAATCGTTCGGACCGACCAAAAAGAACCAATTAGAGCCAGGATGGTGTCTGACAGCCATCAAACAGTGCACATGCACGTGCTGCGGACAGCCTCCTCCCCCTTCCTCCGTTCATGCCAGTGCTCAGTCAAGATCAAATCTCCCAGAGAGGGTTCGAGAGCTTAGAGAAACTAATGGTGGAACAACAGCCATCAGCGAGGAAAAAAATACCGATACCTCCGTTACCGACAACAGCACACACGGCTAAGACAAGTAAAAAGAGGAAGCCAGAAGAAAAAAAAGCACAAAAGAAAGAATTTGACATAGCCCGGGATAAAACAAGAGTGAACATCGGAGTGGCTTTTTAGAGGTGGAAGGAACTCCGTTATCTGGAAGGATTAAAAACCAACACAGAGTTGGCGACTTTTCTGCTTGACAGGTAAACCCCTGCTTTATTCGTTGGTTCATTTTTGCTCCGCAATGCTTTGCAAATAAGCGAGTTGGCGTCGCTCACGTGCACAGCTAGAACTAACCCCAGCCCTAACCAGCATCAATTCATTTTCGCTCTGCTAATAAGCGAGTGAACGTCGCTTGCAAGCACAGTCGCTGCTCGAATAGCCAGCGTCTTGTAATTGTTACAGTACTCCGTAGTGCATGTGATGTTGCAGTCGAGCTAACGTTAGCTTGTATCCGATGCTAGGGCTAACGTTACTGGGGTCGTTTTATTAGAAAGTAGCAGAAAATATCTTTATGAAGTGACCAGGCAGTCTTATCGGTTGTGTTGTTGTCCTTATAAATATGTGTAACGTTTCTGTGCTCTCACAGCTAAATGCTGTCATACATGGTTTACTGGCCATTCAGCAGGATTCACGACAGTTTCTGTACTCAAAAAAATGGGTAACTTACTGAAATAAGCGTGTGCTGGGTTTTTACTGAATACATACTGCTGTAGATTACTTTTCATGTCGACATGATTTATTTCTGCTCGTTTGTTGGCAGGTGCATCGTTAGACCTGAAAATTCCGGGGCTAATATCCCTCCCTTTACTGAAAATAATTAGTCCTGGCTAATTCTAGATGGGTTTCCTTTATTAACACGTTTTCCAATTCAAGAATAATCAAGTGGCAATTGAAGACACGGCCTCTCTCCCCCATGCGATCTAAAAGCGACAAAAGAATGGGCTACATTCAGTGCAGAAAATTAATTTAATTATAATTAGGTCTACGCACCGTCACTCGGCGATGGCATTTCAGAACTCTTCAGCGAATGAAGGTAATTTTGGTGACTAGTACGTGGTTTCGTCCTTTTACATTTTCCAATTGGACAGCTGTCTATTTTTTTACAGCGAGTTGAGTGACCGTGCTGCAAAAACAGGTGTACGTACTTGTCGCCGAAATTACCTTCATTCAGTGGAGAGTTCTGAAATGCCGTCGCCGAGTGACGGTGCATAGACCTAATTATAATCAAATTATTTTTCTGTACTGAATGCAGCCCATTATTTTGTCGCTTTTAGATCGCATGGGGGAGAGAAGCCGTGTCTTCAATTACCACTTGATTATTCTTGAATTGGAAAACGTGTTAATAAAGGAAAACCATCTAGAATTAGCCAGGACTAATTATTTTCAATAAAGGGCGGGATATTAGCCCCGGAATTTTCAGGTCTAACGACGCGCCTGTTTGTTAGCCAGCAGTGTTGACTGTTCACAACAGTAATGTCTAGCCTTGGCAACTTGGCCGTTTTCATAATGTGAACGTGCAAAATCTCTCCACAGTCGCATGCATAACAGCTCGAGTGCCTTCGCGTGCACGGCAGCCTTCTGGGGGAGGGTCTTAGGAGTGCAGTGGAGAGGGAGGGGGAGGGATCTCAAAGCTGCATTTTTTCAATTTTTTATGCCAAGTCCTCTCTCTCCTCAAAGTTACCAACTGCAGCTTTAAGTCCCAAGAGTGCCATATGGCATTCAGGCATGACTGCATTAAAATCCCAAGTGCGCCATGTGGCACTCTCGACCTTTTGTAATTCAAGCCGATCAAAATCATTGTTATATTCATCCTAGTGCCTTCTATTGTACTTTAGCCAATAGGAGAGGACCTAAGGTTTGTTTTGACTCTAAAATTGCACCATGCGCCCATACAACTTTATTCAGTATTTAACGATTGAAATCGCGTATCGCGTACCACATTGGAGACCTTGCGTAATTGGTGGACTATCATGGCAGCATGAAATTTGAAATTGACACTGAATAGTTTGTATCATAATTTTATGTACAACCCCAATTCCAAAAAAGTTGGGATGCTGTGAGAAATGTAAATAAAAACAGAATGCAGTATGTGCAAATCTCATAAACTGAAATTTTATTCACAATAAAACATAAACAACATATCAGATGTTGAAAGTGAGACATTTTGCCATTTCATGCAGTCTCTGCAGACCTTAGCCGACAATACAGGGGCTGAACTGGCAATTCAGGACCACATTTGGACATTTACAGGCCTGACTTGGTTGGCAATCCCAAACCCAAACTGAACAGAAACAATTGGCATCCTCTCGTAGGTCACTTGTTTGTCGCCGTGTTACTCTCATTGTATACAGCGCCACATACCAAAGTGCACTGTCATGGATTGTGAATCTGGGTGCATGCTGGCCATTTGCCACATCGCCACTGGCAAAATAAATCCATCTGTGGCGAAAGATTGCTTATGGCTCTCCGCTACGGTGGCGAAAGCTTTCCGGCGATGGTTCATCATAAATAATTATATTCAATCCAAGCTCATCACGCTGTTGCCAGATTCTCCTCGCTGAGCGGGCCACAAATTTGTCAACTGATTGGTCACTTTCAACGCGTTCGCACCCCCCACGACCTCTTTCAACCTTAATAAACAGCTTCTGTTAAGCGAAGAGCAAGCGGACAGTTTGGGCTGAGGCATCACTTCATGGTTAATTTAGCTGCTTATGCGATCGCGTATTACGATACTCTTCAGATTATATTGCTGTCTTGCTCACTAGCTAATGCTATTTATGGAAAGTCTTTGTCAACAATCGTCATATTTAAGCAATGTCATTTGGTTTTTGCCCCAACTTCGCTAGCTAGCTGTAACAGCGATTGCTCTTGAGATAGCTGGGTAGTTAGGTAGCGAACGTCGCAAAACACTGACCCCCGAATTCGTAAAGGGTGTTTTTCACTTGATCACGGTTAACTTGGCTAAACAGTGTATAAACAGGTGATGATCGAGCAGACAAATTTAGGCCCGAATTCATAAAGAGAGATCAGATCAGCTGCTGTTTATCCAACGTACATAGTTAATCACACCTGTCTAAGTAACAAAAGAAATTCTAATCGTCCCAGGGGGCTTGTTTATCTCGCGTACAAGCTACCAATTCTCTGTTGGCTTGCTTGTGTGGCTGGACGTATGACCATGGATCTCTTGCGCATAATTGAAATGGCACAGGAAGAGATGACTGACCAAAGGCAAGGTGCCAAATTGAGGTTTTTCAAAGACAGGATGAATCCTTTAGAAGAGTATAGTGACACGTAATTTGTCAAGCGATACAGAATTTCCAAAGAATCATACCGTTATATTCTAGACCTAATCGAAGCAGACATTCACCATCCCACAAGACGAAACCATGCCCTTCTTCCAGTACACCAACTATGTATTGCCTTGCGCTTTTCTGCATGTGGTGCATTCCAAATGGTTGTTGCTGACATGTGTGGTGTATCACAGGCTACCTGCTGTCAAGTAGTTCGTCGTGTTACCGAGGCAATATGTGCCAGGAAAAACCACTTCATAAGATTTCCCTAGAAAGAGAATGAAAGACGGGCAGTTATTCAAGGATTTCATGTCGTAGATAATTTTCCAGGAGTGATCGGTGCTATTGACGGCACCCACGTCGCAATCGTTAACCCAGGAGGCATTAATGCTACACGTTTTTATAACAGAAAATGCTATTTCAGTCTCAACTGTCAATTTGTCTGCAACCACCTGATGCAGTTCAGTTTTCTTTCGATTGGCATCGGTGTCACTCTTTTTATCCTCTATAACTGTTCTCCTACCTTTTAGACACTCAATTAGACAAATTTTCTGGTCATGGGTGAAATTGTCAGCGCGTTTTTTCGACATTTTGGTCCTGACTTTCTCAATTGAGCGGAAATCAGCAGAGCATATGTGCCGCGATCTCCGGGTTTCTTCAGATAGGCATGCCCTTTTGGTACACATATTACGTAATACCATGCACATGACACCACTACGCATCGGCTAAGCGGAGACTTGTACACGGATGGGTAAACACCCGATTATGTTCTACCTGAATTGCGCTAGTCACAGGAGTTTATCCACACTCGCACCTCTCTGTTTTAGCCGCCGTACATTAGTTGTACGTGACTAAAATAATCGGGTGATCATCACCCTTTATGAATTCGGGGGTGAATGTACAGTTTGGAGCAATGAAAGCGCTGCAGTTTAACATAACAGAAGTTCATGCCAATTACAGCTAGCTAAGTGAGTAAAGTTAGGGCGAAACTTAATCATATCACTTAAATATGGTGATTATTTACAAAGACTTTCCTCACTTAATATTAACTAGCCAGCTAGATGGCTATATAATCTTATAAACGTATCTTGATAAGCGATTGTGCACATAGCAGTATAGCGCAGTACAGCCATCATGACATGGTCGCACGTGCAACACAGTGTTTCGATTGTGTGGCTTAAAAGATTTCTTTGTGGCTGAGACATTATCAGGTTGTTTAGCCACAGCAGATAAAGGCAAAAAAAAAAAATCCTGGAGCACACCCAGTGAATCATGCTTCTGACCTCCATCACATTGGGGTTCTACCCAGGGTTGAAAGACTGAGTTGACTGGTGGGTGGGGCGAAAAGTATGCAAACTTTGAACTTAATTTGGAATTGCTTTGTAAGTTTTTAGTTTTTCAAAGTTCGGACTTGCAATACCTTGGAACGACCTGCATTGTTCAGATTATAGCAGGTCCTCAAGCCTGCAATGTCTTCAGAGTTTTTGCGGAGACTGATTTCTATGGGCAGAAATATGTGCCACTAGAAATTGAATTTGAATTATTAACGATTGAATTTGAATTGTTCAGTTTGAATTTGAAGTTCACAATTTGAATGTGAATTGCATGTTTTGAATTTGAATTCAAAACTTGTGATTCAGATTCAAAATTTCACTTTGAATTCAAAACTTGAAATTCAGATTCAAAATTGCACTTCGAATTCAAAACTTGTAAATTCAGATTCAAAACTGCACTTCGAATTTGAAACTTGTGATTCAGATTGCACTGTCACACATCCGGGACCCTGATGACGAGTTGTGCCACTCGTAGAGCAATCGATTGCCGATGCCAAACTCCTTTCTTAGTACTGTCATGGATGCCGCCACTAAACAGCCAAACACCGTAATATCAATTGTTTACCACATATTTACCAGCCTTTTGACTTCTGTAACGTTATACAAGAGAGAGTATTACTGTAGCTGTTAGATTTTGTTAACATGGCACGGCTTACATGCTGAATTTCAGGCGAAGTCATGATGCATGGCTAGCTATGAATCTCAGCTGGCTAACCTTCGAATATGAAGCCCCTTTTACACCGGCCAACAAAACCACTAACACCCACTGACAATCAGGTTTTGTCTTCGGTACAATCTGCATTCACTCCCAGGTCAAATGACTGCAGGAGTCGCGGGTATTTATCAGCTCTGGCTCCGATCGGCAGTTATATAAATACGACACCCGGGTGTACATGCTAAGTTTAGCCCCTTTTCTGGTGCAATGTCTGCATGGGTTGATAGGTATGTTCAGTATTATGTTCAGTGTCTCCGCTGCCTCTCCTGAGTTGAGTGAGACAGATGGCCGGAAGACTCACTCAGCTGAAGCCCATTGGATTTGGGTATAGTACCATAGCATTACCCCTGGGACTTCAAGGGTTAAAGGAGCTGTGTCACGATTACTAAGCATGCTCAGAACTTTGAATACTGTTCAGGAAATCAAACTAAATGAATCTGCTGGACTGCAAGTCAAAGTCCTTTGGAAAACAAAATGTGACAAACAAATTCATGGAAAGAAATGTACTGAATTGTTGTTTACTAAAACAGCGGCATCTGATGCCCAATCGGCCCATTGTCATTGATTTAGTCTGTATCCACGATCAAATACGAAATTGGTGCATTTATAGGTTTAAGTTCTTTCAGATTACTTTGCTTGAACTTAATAACATGATACAAAGTAGGTTCGAATCTTTATCATTCGCTTGTGTAATAAAGTTTTATATGGTTTGTTACTGTATTAATATAAAAGTTAGTTTTGACCAATTAGGAATGGAGTAGTTCATTAATTTGATTGTAAAATATTCCCCTTGTTATGTTGGTGTTTTTAATGTATGACAATGTGGATATGAATTTTTTATTCTTCATGGGATGCATGGATTAAATCCCAATACTCCAATTGTGCTTGGAACAAAAACCAGCATATACAGTGGGCCTCCAGGAACAACGTTGGGAACCACTGGTTGAATCATCAGATTATTCTGCCGTTCTAGAACATTCACTCCCACAATGCACCCTTTTCACTCTGGAAGGGTGGGTTCCTTTTATCAGGGTTTGGCTGACCTGGTACATCTCTGCAAGTGAATGGTAATGTCAGTGAGGACAGAATACTGGATTCCCCACTCAATAGCTAGCTCTTTTTTTGCTTGCAAGAACAGTGTAGTTTTTAATTGTGTGCAATACTGGCTATGTGCCTTCCCAAATCAATTTAACTTTTCAATTTGACTTCCTCACAGGTTTTATGCTGGGGGGTCAGAACGCAGTGGGCAGCAAATAGTTGGCCCCCCAAAGAAGACCCCTAATGAGGTGGTGGAGGAACTGTTTAAGGGAGCTAAAGAGCATGGAGCCACACCTGTGGAGAAGGGACGGGGCCTCGTGGAGCCCAGCGGGTCACGGGTATGGGGGGTTTTACTTTACGCTGATGTCTCCCCTTACACTCTCAACTTACTAGCAATTTTAATGCTCATTTCTCCATTCCAGATACCATATCCCCCCAAAACTGCATTGCATTTAGCCATTCTGTGGCTCACACCTGATGGGTCTTTCTCTATCTGTTTGTAGCCATTTTTGGGTGGAGGCTATCGATTGGGCGCTGCTCCTGAGGAGAAGTCTGCCTATATTGAGGGAGAGGGACGACGTTACCCTGCCCAGGATGTGAGTGCTTCCTGCTCCCCCTCCGTCACTCCCACAGCCTGTTTTTTACCCCTCCTCTCTTGCCTTTCTGCAATTCTACAATCACACCTACCTCCCAAATTAGGTTCATGTGGTCCTCAAGCTGTGGAAGACGGGCTTCAGCCTTGATGATGGTGACCTGAGGAGCTACTCTGACCCTGGGAACGCCCATTTCCTGGAGTCTGTGCGCAGGGGGTAGGTCTTAGGGGAGGATACACCGTGGTTTGAATATAGAGTGGTAGAGATGGTTATTTGGTAAGGTTTAAAGCTACACCAAGTGATTTCTGACCACTCTATGGTCCCAAAAGCGCTACTCCCTTCATAAATAAACAAAGCCACTCCTCAGTCCCTTTCCCTCTCCCCTCAGGACTCTTTGGGGCATTGCCTGATAGTCGGTGTGACACGGGTTATGTAGCTGATGCGCGCTCTTGTCTGCTCGCATTGAGTATTTGGGTTGTCTTGTTGCATTTTGGTAAGATGAGGAAACCATGAGCTAAAATGTTCATAAACCTAATCTTTGCCTTAACCCACTATTAAATTGATAGACCTCACACCTAATTGTAACTTCAGAGAGTAATGAATCTTTCCTTCTTTTCAATCATAAATTGACAAAGATACACTTAGATTTTTGTGCCGTGCAGCTGCTGGCAGCTTCAACTGTATCTAGACTTCCCCTGCTGATTTTCTAATGTCTTTTACCTGAATGTTGATGAATTCTTAAATTGATCATCATAACATTGTAGAGGAAAATATTTACTGCTAAATGGTGTTAAAATAAATTGACTTTTAGACAGATTTAGCTACGTCCAACAAAAATCTACTTGGATGAAGTCTGAATTCTGCTATAAATGTAGCATGTTGCATTAATAGATGCTCAGCCCCAACGGGCTGACAAGGTAGACTATTAATTCCCACGTAACTTCATGGTTGGATGGGTTTGAGACCGAATATAAAAAATTATAGGAGACACGCATAATATATTGTGTATGCAATCTTACTCGACATCCAACAAATGAATTGATCTCATTGTATGCCTGTATTGTCTTGTTTGCCTAATTTTCCTAACTTTGCCCGAAGGGTGTACCTGTGTGGTTTACCCGGGTTTCCTGTCTGCTTTGACGTTGGCGTCATGCTTTCTTGTGCAGATGAGATCTCCGCAACCGCTTGGCGCAATGGCTTCATGCTTTCAGCATGTGTTGTAAATGATGTCTAGTTGTGAGTCCACCATGTTAGTTTCACTTGGGTCAAAGTTCACAGGATAAATGTACCTATTTCAGGCAACCTCACTTTTTTGTTCTGCAAAAAATGACTTCTCTAGTTAGCCAGCATGGGCTGATACTTAGTGGGAACATTTGCTTGCTAGCGGCAGTATTCCATCATCCACATCCAGTCGCTGTGGTAGCTAAAGAACTGAACACGACATGAATATAGATGACCCCAAGCCGGAGTCCTTGTTCACAGGAACCTCAAGTTCTATGCCTTTAGCCATGGCAAAAATAAATACGACCTCTGATTATTCTGTGTGTTAAGGGGACTTATAGTTAAGCAAACATTTTTCCAAGATATTAACTTTTTAAACTAAGAATTATTATCAAAATAATTCTATTAGAAATTGCAACTTAAAACACAGAATTTCTGTGGCATCACATCAGTGGTTGCCATGGCAACGTCTGTTTTAATGAATATATAGTTACTTAGAGAAACACATTTATTGAGATAACCAAAGTGTTTGGTTAGAATGTCAGCTGTAATGTGAAGGTAAAAACATTCCTAATGTCACTACAGAGCTTTTTTTTTCTCTCCAGGTTTCTATGCTCTAGTATTGACTTTGACCCCTCTAAATCAATTTCAGCGGGAAACCGCTAATTAAATATGCATATTTTGATTTATTCTTATTCAGAGGTGCATATTGCAAAAAGAGCTCTGTACAGCCATAGATTATCACAAATGAAGAAAACTGCCAAGTATGAAGTTAATTGGATGTATAGTTGCTGAGAAATCTGTATTTTTAGCTTACCGGCCCTATGGGCCGATTAGCTATTGTCGTGGTGTGGCGTCTGTCATCCGGAACATTTTTTATCTTTTTTTTGGCCTGATGAAGTTTCGTGTAAATTTGCAGTAACATACTACTAGACCATATCTCAAGACGTTTTTCTCGGATTTTTGATTGAATCATTTTTGTCTGTTTTATGGGCCCTTGAAATTTTGGCTCCAATGTTAAAGATAGGACTGAGAAATTTTTAAAAAATCATTTCTCAAAAACTGCGTGATGAATTTTTTTCTTAATCAGGCAATTAACTTCCCTTGGTACTGTCAATGTACAGTGGGAGCGCCATTTTGATTGAATTGACGGAAGTGGGTCTAGTGGGGGCGCTGTACTTTATGAATATGCAAGATGGCCTGTGGATGCCAAATGGTTGCAGATAGAGATCAAGTTTGTATTTTCGACATATAGGAAGTCATATATGACCTATATTTTGGCAATATTAAATTTGGCCACAGATTACTTTGAAAGGTCAAACTCGAGGTCAGGGAATATATTAACAATGTTAAAAGATATGACTTGAAATTTCAAAAAACTATTTCTCGAAAACTGTGATAACTTTTTTTTTGATACACTTGATACACTTTATGTACAGTGCGAGTGCCATTTTGATTGAATCGACGGAAGTGGGTCTAGTGGGGGCGATGTACTTTAACATTGGGTCTTATGGAGAATGGGCCAAATCGTCTGTGGAAGCTAAATGGTTGCAGATAGAGATTAAGTTTCTATTACTGACGTATAGGAAGTAATATATGACCTATATTTTGGCTGTGTTAAAGTTGACCTCAGATGTCCTTGAAAGGTCAAACTTGAGGTCAAGCAAAATGTTACAATTTTCAAAGGTTTATAGGCTTGAAAATAATGAAGATTGGGAACATATGTGCATTGAACACATATGGGAAGTCATGTATTGTAATTGGGGGGAAAAAAAGCCACTAGATGGCAGTATTGACAATTTTTTCTGTTAAGCCCAGTCTGGAGCTAGGTTGGGCATGTCCTGGGCATGCCTCAGAGGGGGCTGGACAAGAGTATATAAGGAGAAAAATTGAGAGAGTGGAAGAGTAGTTGGAGAAATTGCAAGGAGAAATTGTGGAAGGATACATTTGACCAGACCTGTCACTCTTTTAAAGACCTGTGAAGCTTTTTGTGGATTTTTGCCTGTATTGGAGCACTTTCCTGTCCTAGGACATTGCAACACAGCAGCCCATCTCAATTACCAAGAGACTGTAAATATCTCTTTTTTTTTTATTATTTCAATCTTTGTCAGTAGGGTAGATTGTAGATTAGTTCTAAGTGTTTGTTTAATTAAATCTGTTGAAGTTTAAGAATTTTGTCTGTCATCCCTTGCTGTCCGTGACGTCATAACAAATTGACGCCATAACAAATTGGGGGCTCGGGTCCGGGATAGACCATTGTGCGAGTCATTTATTGAAAATCTAAAATTTCAAATTGTGAAATTGTTTTTTGAATTTTCCTTGATATATATTGGCAGATCAACAGCAATGGATGATTTCTTGGCATCACCAACCGTAGAGGTTTTGAAGTCTTTTAAAAAGACAGAACTGCTAGAAATACGCAGACAGTTAGAGCTGACAGATGTAAAACCAGCCATGCGAAAAGCAAGACTGGCTAGAGAGATTGTGGAATATCACATTGATGAAAATGTGTTTGCACCAGGAGATCTGGAACTGTTTCCAGTGGAAAATCCAAATGTAGAAATGGAACTTAAATTAAAAATGCTAGAGATAGAAAGGGAGGAAAAAGAAAAACAAAGGCAGTTTGAGTTAGAAAAATTAGCAAGAGAAGAGAAAAAAGAGAGAGAGGAAAGAGCAGAAAGAGAGAGACAGAGACAGAGAGATTTCGATTTAGAAAAATTAGAGAAGAAAGGCTCCAAATGGAGCTACTAAAAATCAAAATGCAAGCTGAAAACAAATTTCGGGCTAGTCAGGAGGTAAAGCTGGTGCCTCCATTCTCGGAGAAGGAGGTTGATAAGTATTTCCAGTGCTTCGAGAAGGTAGCTAAGAGTTGTCAGTGGCCAAAGGAACACTGGCCCCTGATGTTGCAAACTGTCCTCAAGGGTAAAGCTCAACAAGCCTATTCGGCTTTGTCTGCAGATGATTCCTCTGATTATGAGGTTGTCAAAAAGGTTATTTTGACAGCTTATGAGTTGGTTCCAGAGGCTTACCAACGGAAATTCAGAGGTCTGAAGAAATCTGACAATCAGACTTATGTGGAATTTGCCAACGAGAAGAAGGTTTGCTTTGAGCGCTGGTGTACTTCTATGGAGGTCAAGGATGATTTCAACTCACTAAAAGAGATGGTGTCAGTTGAAGAATTCAAGAACTGTGTCAAGGATGATATTAAGACCTACCTTAATGAGAAGCAAGCACTGAATTTGCAATCAGCTGCCAAGTTTGCAGACGAATATGTTCTCACACATAAGTCCAAATTTCAGTCCAGCAGTAACAATAGATGGTCCCAATTTCAGAAGAAAGGTAATGGTGATACCCAAGATTCCTCACCCAAAGACAAAGACAAATCTGGTGATGGTGCTTAGAAATCCAGTCAAAGGTCTGATCAAAGTGTGAAAGCTGACAGTGACAAAAGTGGTCTAGTTTGCAATTATTGCAAGAAATCTGGTCATGTTACAACTAACTGTTGGTTCCTCAAAGCTAAGAAAGAAAAAGAAAAGGATACCAAACCCAATGCCTTTGTGAAGACAAGGTTAGAAACCCCTGTAGCAGATGACCGATCTGCTAAATTGCCTGCTCCTTGTGAGGCTAAGAAGCCTGATACTGCTGACTTTGTGAGGGAGGAATTTCTTCCATTTGTGTCAGAGGGATTTGTGGCTCTGAATGAGCATTCTCCTCCTGTCCCCTTATATATCCTAAGGGATACCGGAGCTTCTCAGTCACTTTTGTTGATGGACTCCTTGGAGTTACGTGATGAGACCGCTTCTGGGGATTTCATACTTGTACAAGGTATTGAAGGGAGGACTGTATCTGTACCCCTGCGCTCTGTATTCTTGAAGTCAGATTTAGTTACAGGACAGGTAAAGGTGGGACTTATGTCAAGTCTACCTATCAAGGGTGTTTCTCTGTTGCTAGGCAATGACCTGGCTGGGGGCAATGTAGTTCCCCCTGTTCATCTTACTTCACAGCCGAGCACTGAAGATGGCGATGAAGACCCATCTCTGTATCCTTCCTGTGCAGTGACCCGTGCTATGGCCAAGAAGGCTCAAGAAGAAGATGATGTGGTGCCGTCCAGCACATTGAATAGTCATGACTCAGGTGGTTCGCCTCATGACTCTGGTCAGCCTACTTTGGTTTCTCCGTTTGAGGACTTATCAGACACTTTTATCAGTTCTCTATTCAGCCAGCCAGATCGGTCTGGTGATTCTGATGTGTCTGGAGACTTGTCTCTGTCTAGAAAGCGGTTGATTCAGGAGCAAACCAATGATCCTGAAATTTGTGTACTAAAGAAGAGAGCCCTTCCTGATGAAGAAATAGACGCAGTTCCAGTTGGGTATTATCTCAAGGATGGAGTGTTGATGCGGAAGTGGCGCCCTCCTGATATCCCTGCCAATGCAGATTGGGCAGTGGTCAAGCAAATTGTTGTTCCGAAGGTCTACAGGAATGAAATCTTAACAATGGCTCATAGTTTGCCTTTTTAGGAGGTCATCTTGGTGTTAACAAGACTGTTGACAAGATCATGAAACACTTCTTCTGGCCTGGACTTGGAAAGATGTTTCCAACTTTTGCAAAACCTGTCACACTTGTCAGGTAGTTGGAAAACACCAGTTAGACCCACCTGTAGCTCCATTGCAGCCTATCCCAGCATTTGGGGAGCCCTTCTCCAAGGTCATTGTTGATTGTGTTGGTCCATTACCCAAGACTAGATCTGGAAATCAGTACTTGTTGACAATCATGTGTGCATCTACCAGATTCCCTGAAGCCATCCCTCTACGCAACATCAAGGCAACTGCAATTTGAAGGCTTTGATAAAGTTCTTCACGTTGTTTGGCCTTCCCAGGAAATTCAGTCAGATCAAGGTAGCAATTTCACTTCGGATTGTTTCAGCAGGTTGTGTATGAACTAGGTGCGAAGCAGATTCTTTCCAGTGCCTATCATCCAGAGAGTCAGGGTGCATTAGAGCGGTTTCATTCCACTCTCAAGACAATGATGAGGACTTATTGTTATGACCATGAGAAAGACTGGGATGAAGGTGTTCATTTGCTGTTGTTTGCAGCTAGAGGAGCAGTGCAGGAGTCTACTGGATTCAGTCCGTTTGAGCTAATGTTTGGCCATGAAGTGAGAGGACCTTTGCTATTGTTGAGTGAACAATGGCAAGAGAAAGAGCCAAGATATCAGTCTGTTAGACTATGTTAGCAAGTTCAAGGAAAGACTGCGTGCAGCTTGTGACCTAGCCAAAGAGAACTTGAAATCAAGTCAGGGAAAAATGAAAACTTGGTATGATCATAAGGCTAGAGGCCGTGAGTTTAAACCAGGAGACAAGGTCCTTGTGTTGTTCCCTTGCAGTCCAATCCATTGCAGGCTAGATTTCATGGTCCTTATGAAATTCTGACAAAACTCAATGATCTCAATTACATTGTGAAGACTCCAGATAGGAGAAAGCCAAAACAGTTGTGTCATATTAACATGCTGAAGCCTTATCATGATAGGAATGCTAGGGTTGCAGCTGTCACTTCAGATCCTCCTATGGCCGAGACTTGTGAAGATGAGGGGGAGTTTCAAGATGATGAACCTAGAATTAAAGCTGAAGTTCTTTCATGTAAATTGTCAAATTCTGAAGTGTTGCAAAATCTTGATGTAAAACTCCAGCACTTAGAATCCTCACAGAAAGATCAGTTTGAGAGGTTGATCAAGAAATATAAAGATCCATTTCCTGATGTTCCAAAGAGAGTTTCTATAGCCTCTCATGATGTAGATGTTGGTGATGCCAAACCAATAAAACAGCATCCGTGCGGATGAATCCTGAAAAAAAGAGAAAGATTGCTGAGAAAGAGGTTGAGTACATGTTAGAACATGATATTATCAGACCCTCTAACTCAGATTGGAGTTCACCCTGTGTTCTAGTTCCAAAACCTGATGGAAGTACTAGATTCTGTACAGATTATTGCAAAGTCAATGCTGTAACTAGAACTGATGTGTTTCCAATACCTAGGATTGAAGATTGTGTCGATAGAGTAGGGCAAGCTAAGTTTCTGACCAAGATTGATTTATTGAAGGGTTATTGGTGTGTGCCTTTAACTGAGAGGGCCAAGAGCATCTCTGCTTTTGCCACACCATCTGGGTTATATCAGTATGAAGTCCTACCCTTTGGCATGAAAAAATGCCCCAGCCACGTTCAAAGGATGATACAGTCTACAATCGGCGGATTGCCACACACGGTGCGTACATCGGCGACCTGATCACATGGAGTGACTCCTGGGAAGAACATCTGAAAGATGTAGTGACGTTGTTCCAGCGCTTGACCCAGGCTAACCTGACTGTTAACCTGAACAAGAGTGACTTTGGTTGTGCTACTGTCACGTATCTTGGCTACGTCATAGGCCAGGGTAAGGTGGCACCCATAAATGCTAAAGTCCAAGCCATCATGGACTTTCCAGTTCGTGACAACAAAAAAGCTTTGCGCCGCTTCCTTGGAATGATTGGGTACTACCGCAAGTTCTGCAAGAACTTTGCTGAGATTGCTCTCAGTCTCACCAACCAACTGAAGAAAGGCGTAAAGTTCACTTGGGATGAAGCATGCCAAAGGGCCTTCGATCGCCTGAAGTCTCTGCTATGTCACTTCCCCGTGCTCAAATCTCCTGACTTCAACAAACCGTTCTCCGTGGCGGTCGATGCTAGCGACCAAGCTTGTGGATCTGTGCTCCTACAGAGAAGTGACTCTGATGACATTGAGCATCCCGTGGCATACTTCTCCAGGAAGTTCAATCGCCACCAAAAGAACTATTCCACAATTGAGAAGGAGCTGTTGGCTCTGGTTCTATCCTTACAACACTTTGAGGTTTATGTTTGTACAGGGCAAAAGCCAATGATTGTATATACTGACCACAATCCGTTAATGTTTTTGAGTAAGATGAAAAACAAGAATCGGAGATTGTTGAATTGGAGTTTGATTTTACAGGAGTTTGACTTGGAAATTAAGCATGTAAAGGGTACTGACAATGTAATTGCCGATTGCTTATCCCGCGTTTGAGTATGTATATATATATCACGTGTTTATTAGCATATTGTATTATATGTATATATACACAAGTGTCTACTTAACCATTTTTGTATTGAAAAGAAAAATTTTGCCTTTATGAGTCAAGATTTTTCCCTTTTGGAATGGAGGTGTAATGGGAAAAAAAAAAAAAAAAAGCCACTAGATGGCAGTATTGACAATTTTTTTGTTAAGCCCAGTCTGGAGCTAGGTTGGGCATGTCCTGGGCATGCCTCAGAGGGGGCTGGACAAGAGTATATAAGGAGAAAAATTGAGAGAGTGGAAGAGTAGTTGGAGAAATTGCAAGGAGAAATTGTGGAAGGATACATTTGACCAGACCTGTCACTCTTTTAAAGACCTGTGAAGCTTTTTGTGGATTTTTGCCTGTGTTGGAGCACTTTCCTGTCCTAGGACATCGCAACACAGCAGCCCATCTCAATTACCAAGGGACTGTAAATATCTCTTTTTTTTAATTATTATTTCAATCTTTGTCAGTAGGGTAGATTGTAGATTAGTTCTAAGTGTTTGTTTAATTAAATCTGTTGAAGTTTAAGAATTTTGTCTGTCATCCCTTGCTGTCCGTGACGTCATAACAAATTGACGCCATAACAAATTGGGGCCATAACATGTATGAACTTTCATTTGGTGGCCTTGAAGTTGACCTTCAACGACCTTCCAAGGTCAAACTTCACATAGTGAAATTTCAATGACTTCTATCACCAAAACTATTACAGATAGAGCTTAGGTTTGTATAGCGGGCATATAGGAAGTCATGTATGAAGTTTTATTTGGTAACATTGAACTTGACCTTCAGTGACCTTGAATGCCCAAAATTCACAGTGAAATTTCAATGACTTATATCAGCAAAATGGTTACAGATAGTTATGGTTTGTTTTGGAGATGTATAGGAAGTCATACATGAACTTTCATTTGGTGGCCTTGAACTTGACCTTCAGTGACCTTCGAAGGTCAAACTTCACATTGTGAAATTTCAATGACTTCTATCACCAAAACTATAGAGCTTCGGTTTGTATTGTGGTCATATAGAAGTCATGTATGAAGTTTCATTGGGTGACCTTGAACTTGACCTTCAGTTGCCTTCAATGGCTAAACTATACAGTGAAATTTCAATGACTTATATCAGTAAAATCGTTACAGATTGAGTGTAGGTTTGTATTGGAGACGTATAGGAAGTCATATATGAACTTTGATTTGGTGACCTTCATATTGACCTTCGAAGGTCTAACTTGACCTAGAGAAAATTCTATGACTTCTATCACTGAAAAGGTCACAGATGGAGCTTAGGTTTGTGTTACTGACATAGGAAGTCACATATGAATTTTCTTTTGGTGCCATTCAACTTGTCTGTTGATGACATTTGAAGGTCAAACTTGACATAATAGAATGACAATGACTTGTATTGCCAAAACGGTCAAATATTGAAAGTATTGAAGATTGGGAACATATGTGTATTGAACACTTATAGGAAGTCATATATGAAATTTATTTTGATGGCCTTGAACTTGACCTTGGGTGACCTTTGAAGGTCAAACTTCACATTGCAAAATTTCAATGACTTACATCACCATAACTATTATGGAAAGAGCTCAGGTTTGTATTGTGGGCATACTGGAGGTCATGTATGAAGTTTCATTTGGTGACCTTGAACTTGACCTTCAATGGCCGAACTTTACGGTGAAATGTCAATGACTTATTTCAGCAAAATCATAACAGATAAAGTGTAGGTTTGTACTGGAGACATATAGGAAGTCAAAAATGAACTTTCATTTGGTGACCTTCATATTGACCTTTGAAGGTCAAACTTGACCGAGTGAAAATTCTATGTCTGCTATCACTAAAAAGGTCACCGATAGAGCCTGAGTTTGTGTCACAGACTCAAAGGAAGTCACACATGAACTTTCGTTTGGTGACATTCAACTTGACTGTTAGTGACCTTTGAAGGTCAAACTTGACATAATACAACTATAATGACTTGTATTGCCAAAACGGTCGCAGAGGGAGCCTAGGTTTGTATTAGATGTAGAGGAAGTCATATATGAGCTTTCATTTGGTGACCTAGGGAAGATTCAGTGACTTGTATCACTAAAATGGTCACAGTTGGAGCCTAGGTTTGTGTTACTGACATCTAGGAAGTCACATATGAACTTTCATTTGGTGACATTCAACTTGACTGTCAGTGACCTTTGAGGGAAAAACTCGACAGTGAAATTACAATGACTTCTATCACGAAAATGGTCTCAGATTGAGCCAAGGTTAGTGTAGAGACATTTAGAAAGTCGTATATGAAGTCCATTTACTGACTTTATCTTCTGTGACCTTTAAAGTTCACAATTGACATATTGAATTTTCAATGACTTGTATCACCAAAACTTATTCAGAGCTTAGGATTATATAACACGAGGTCTTATAAATGTATGTGAACTTTTATTTAGTGACCTTTGCATTGACTTCCAATGATTTGAATGTCAAACTTCACATGAAATTTTCATAACTTGTATCATCACTATAAGATTACTTGTCGGTAAGCTACAGGACCCTTGGTCCTATTTTTTTACGTGCTTGTTGAGCATCTATTCATTTCTTGTTTCAAGTTCTAGTGCACATTTTTCACTGTTTCACACGTTTTCTGTGTATTTCGTGATAGCCTTTCAATGAGTGTGCCCCTGCCTTTATGCCAAGTTTCATAAGAATGGAGGCAATTCCTTGTTGGCCATCATTGAAAGTCACCACACACATAGCTGTTCCAGCCTTGAAGACAGTGTTCGTGACGAATGTTTCCTTCAGAACACGACTCCATATTACGGACTATTTGAAGGACCACTTCATCTTCTTGCCTCAAAACCAAAATTTTGAACCAAAATTGGCATTTTGCATAGCTATAGGTCCCCTTAAAGTAGCACTTTGAAATTGAGCTACCAAGCTATCTCAGTTGCTGGCTGGTTACCGTAGCTAGCGGAAGATGGCTAGCTAAGTTACAGTGCATGAGTTCAGTAGTCAAATACTAACATTACTTTCAGCTAAGTTTTGCTTATGTACCGATAGCCAAATCTATCTGATTTGTGGATAGTTTGACTTATTTTATGTTCTAGCCAAAAAACGCTTCTCAACATGAGCTAAACCATGCATGGTCACTGATGAATGCACATTTAGAGATCTGGTTGAGGAGCTCGCTGAGGTGTGCACTGCTGCATCCTGCAATACCATGCCCATCCAGCTGAAATACCTTGTCTGCATTCGAATTTTGTTAAATAGGCGGCGTTTTTCTTTTCCACTCCACTTTTTCTTGATCTTGCTAGAAAACGTCACATGGTTGAAGGGAAAGTTGCGGGAAGATTTTGAAGGTCCCTTGGGCATATTTGAAAGAAGTTGGATTCCTTGTCCTGCAATACTTTGTGCTTAAAGGTGCACCATGCAAGTTTGTTTACTTTCTGTGTGATTATGTTTTTGTCTCAATTCGCTGATATCTCTCCACGATCCACTAGCTGCCTGCCCCTAAATTCACTGTAAAAAAAACCCGGGCTCTGGAGACCGCACAGGCGTCACAAACTGCAAATAAACACAAGGGGCACAGGCTGTGCCCCATAACATAACAAACCGTCCCAACCAATCACCGACATGAGTTGACAGTTATGGAAGCATGGGAAGGAGGGAACTATGGGAGGGAGGGGCGGGCTACCTCTGTTTTGTTTGAATTTGAATGTCAACAGAAGTGAAAGTAAACAAACTTGCATAGTGCACCTTTGACAGCAAGGATGGCCTTCGTGATTTATTGGTAAACTCCGGTACTGTATGCCACAGCTGCAAAGGATTGTGGTCTGTATTCCATCATTCCTTTTTTACAAGTTTGGGTCTGTGTTTCCTTCCTGGACAGAAGCGACTAAGGTACAAATTGCTCTTCGCAAAATTGACGGTTTGGAATTTTTTTCGTCATGGCTACCAGCCAGACTATTTCCATTTCATGTCCATTTGCATGGAAGATTCCTTGCTCTTTAGAAAATTCAGATACAGCCCAACTTTTTAAAGAGTCCTGGGTAACAGAGGGGAGAGGGGTTGCATGCGGAGCGGAGGAGGAGCTTATTGCCAGGCTGGCAAAGAAATTTAGCAAACAGAAAACGGGCAGCAGCAGGCTGGCGATGAACTGCATAGTGGAAAGAGACAGACAAATAATGATTTGCATTGCGAGGAGTCATATATTGAAAGCAAATGTACGTTATATTGCTTACATTAGCTTAAATTATGAATTGATGAAGTTAACTTGTTGTCGTGTAAATATAACGTGAAGAGGAAAATGATTTGTTAGTATTAATAATAAGTGATGGACATGGTGACTTAAATTGTGAAGTCACGGTCAAGGTGATTTGCTGCGATATTCATATTAGGTGGACAAGGTGACTGGTTTCCTTATGAAGTCACAGAGAAGGTGATTTGCTATGGTATGTGTATTAAATGATAGGGAGGGTGATTTGTTTGAATATGAAGTGACAAGGCTGGTGATTTGTTGTTTTTTAATATGATGTGATGGACAATGATTTTCTATTTTTCCCTTTGTCCCTGCCCTCCCCTCTCCCTTTGTCCTTACCCATTCCTGCATCTGTTTTCTTGCCCTCTCTCTCAGGGAGATTCCCCAGGAGCTGAGGCAGCTGTCGCGTGGAGGGCAAGTAAATCTGGACATGGAGGATCACCGTGATACAGAGTTCTCCAAGCCCAAATCTGCCTTCAAGGCCTTTGGAGGGGAGGGGCAGAAACTGGGCAGGTGAGGACGGGATGGGGGTTGAGGCGGGGCTAGGCATAGAATTTTGCAAAGTCTCCTCCCTAGCGGAATAGTCTCACTCAGACAAAACCATGTTTTGGTGAAGTCAGCTTCTGCATAGGGGACTCTGTATATGCTGCCTCAAAACAAGGGCTGTGCTGAACAGCCACGAGAGCAGTGAAGTGAAAGCAGTAGGTGGGGACCACAGGAGCAAACCACTTAAATACAAATCCTTTGAAAAGCTGGGTGTTCCCTAAAATTTTTGCACTTTGAAGAATAACCGATTAAAGGAGTCATTGCTGTTCCATGAATGATTTGGTTTTGCAGGAGGACATTAATTGTGATGAACATTCTCTACCTGCCCCTCATGTGTACACAGTTCTGTCCCATCTGTGGCAGCTACTGGATCATTCGGCAGCCAGCAGGACCAGGCAGCCAATGAATCGCAGGCCAGTGCCTCTGTTGCCCTTGACAATACACAACCCATGACCAACATTCAGATACGGCTGGCGGATGGAGGCCGACTGGTGCAACAATTTAACCACAGTCACAGGTGAGTCTTTTCCCCCCACATATCCCTCATACATGAACATGCTACCATTAACATGTGCATTCACTCATCTACACGCACATCTCCTCTAAATTTAACACTCAATCCATACCATTTGCCTCTTTGAGAGTACAAACAAAGGCAATGGGATACATTCCTAGTGAGAAGCTGAAATGTAATCAACTTTTCCGTATTTCCTTTCCATACCATTCCCGCCAGTGTGTCGGACGTGCGTCAGTATGTAGCAAGTGCTCGACCTGCCATGGCTGGAATGGAGTTTGTGCTGATGACTACATTTCCCAACAAGGAGCTGACAGATGAGAATCAAACACTGAAGGATGCGGGCCTGCTCAATGCTGTTATTGTGCAGCGGCTGAAGTGAGGAGCCCAAAGCCCTGTGGCCGGAACTGCACCGTAGGACTGATCCTTTTGGGAACATTGCCCCCTGCTGTCTCAGCTGGTCAGGTGCACCTGATCTCTGTAGGATGGTCAGCTGACCCTCAGCATCCAGTTGCCACAGAAGACAGTAGCGCTTCAGGATGGATATACTGTACATTTATTCTTTGTAACATCCTGTGCAGTACTGTGTGTTCCCCCACTTGTTCATGAAACTGGATAGCTGTCTTCCTAGAGGAGCGTGTAGATTTGGGTCACATTCATTTGTGTAACAGAATATATGGCTCACAGTTCTGATCGTGGATTAAAATAATAAAGCTTATATTTTTACTTCACGTCTTGCCAATTACACTGTAAAATTTGCTTTTAAAATGTGAGCTTGAAGTGTCCTGACTCCCACTCCTCCACTCCCTGCCTAAATGATCTATACAGTGCTATAAAAAAGTACTTGACCCTTTTTCGATTTTTTTTCTATGGTTGCATGTTTGTCATTCTTAAATGTTTCAGATAATCAGACTAATATTAATACTAGAAAAAGATGTATCGAGTGTTTTTCCTTATCAACTTCATAGCTTTTTGTAAATATATACTGATTCTGAATTTTATGTCTGCAACATGTTTGTAGAAAGTTGGGACCAGGACAGCAAAAGACTTAAAATTGTGGAATGCTCAAAAAAACCTGATATACATTCTACAAGTAGAGTTTAGTTGATAACGGATGATGGTGTCGTGATTGGATATGAAAGGGGTATCCTCGAAAGGCTCAGGCCCTGCCTACACATGCATGTTCTATTATTGAGAACACTGCATTTTCTTTTTGACTGTTTTTCATGAAAAAAGGACCTTTTGGAAAATGTTTTCAATTGTGAAGATTTGTGGAAACGTCATAATCTGCAAAGTGCGTACACGCAACCCAAATCTCATTTAAGCAAAACTGGTGTATTGCGAGGAATTTGGGAATTTCTCTGCCGACAGTCCATGATATCAAAAGATTCAAAGAATCTGGTTAAGTTTATGCAAAAAGGGCAAGGACAAAACCAACAATGAATGTCTGTGACCTTCGATACCTTTGGTGGCACTGCACTAAAAATACACTTTTTCAAAGGATATTACTAGATGGGTTTTGGAACACTTTGGGAAAACTTGTTGGTAAACACGGTTCATTGCTGCCTGCTTCTACAAATGCAGGTTAAGGCTCCTCTCTGTCGCCTGCAAGCCATCAATCATAAAAACCCAGAAATGCCACTGACTACGTTGGGCCCTGGCACATCTGAGATGGACTGACGCAAAGTGGAACAGTGTGCAATTGTCTCATAAGTCCAAATTTCAGATTGTTAATAGTAATCATGGGCATTGTGTCATCTGAGGTAAAGAGGAAAAGGACCACCCAGATTGTAACCAGCGCAAAGTTCAAAAACCAGCATCTGTGATGGTAAGGGGGTGTGTTAGGGCCCATGGCATAGGTAGATTGCACATAAGTGAAGGCAACATTTATGCTGAAAGGTACATACAGGTTTTGGAAGAGGAAATGCTGCCATCTAGAAGATGTGTCTACCAGGGACGTCCCTGCTCTTTGTTTTTTACAGTAAAGCAATGCCAAGCCGGATTTTGTGCTTGTTAGAACAGTATGGCTTCGTAGTAAAAGTGCGGTCTAGACCTGTCTCCCATTGAAAATGTGTGATGCATGATGAAGTGCAAAATACCTCCGAGGCTTTGGATTGAGCAACAGATGTTGGATACTGGGAGAATGGTTACCCAATTTAAGGCTTCATAATTCAAGGTCTGAGCTTCACTGAGCAGGGGTAAAGGGCAGAAATGAAACAAGATACTTGTAGATACCATCAAACAAGATACCATCATATTTCAGTTTTTTTTATGATTTTAGTTCAGAGAAAGGGCCACAAATACAAAAAAAAAATCTTCATGAAAATTCAGCAATTAAATTATTTAAAAAATAATACTTGCGCCTGCATTTGTCACTCAGTTGGTCATTGACCATCTTGAGTAATAAGGTGGCTTAAACTCCGTTGTCCATGGT
Source organism: Gymnothorax javanicus (assembly GCA_029692085.1). Classification (NCBI taxonomy): domain Eukaryota; kingdom Metazoa; phylum Chordata; class Actinopteri; order Anguilliformes; family Muraenidae; genus Gymnothorax; species Gymnothorax javanicus. The sequence continues at coordinate 59,722,178 of CM056202.1, read as the reverse complement.
CATCTGTCTTTTGTTGCCTATCGTCCGTGAATAATGTGACACGTGACCTCTATTGGCCACAAATATTAATCCAATTGGACAAAACTTGTTATGCAACATCTTTGGCACCAAAGCTACTTTAGCATCATATTTCAGCCCCCCACCCCAAAAATTGGCGCGGCAAAGTGGTCATATTGAAAAACTGAGGTAGTGCATTTAACACTTTTCTAATGTGAATAAAGAGTTAAAACTTGATTGGTAGGTAGCAAACAACATGCCTCAATGAATGATGAGTTTTCACTATTTCTGAAAGATGGCCGTCTGACGACCTTTGACTTTGCTTCACCCATAGACACTTATTTGAACGACCTGTTACCTATAAAGGTAACAAATATTGATCAAGGTTCATGAAACTTTGCAAGCAACATTTTTGGGACAAAAACTATTTCATGTTTTATGTCAGCCGAGTGCTTCTCTCCCAAATGGGCATGACAAGGTGTCAGACCAGCTGAGTTCCAGGTTCACTTCAACCTCTAGTTCAGAGTTCTGCAATGTTTTTACCAAGAGTCATCACCCCTTGTAGTATCAACTTTATATTTGCAACTTGTTGACGACTTCTTTTTGGATTCTTTCCAAATTAAGGTTAATGTAAATGTCATTTGTTATCATGTAATATACCTTGCAAATATCAGTGGAGTTTGAAGCCTCGACAGACGGATGAGGAGTGAAAAGCAGAGGCATACACTGCTGAAATGACTGGCAGAATGTGGCTTAAAATTAATTACTCTACAGTGTTGCTTTCAGATGGATTTTCTGTTGCTGAGAAAAACACTTAACAATGTAGCAATCATCAAAAATATCCATTTGTTTAGGTGTGATGAATTTTCTCAATAACTATCTGAACATATAAAGTGAAGACTTACAGAATTCAGGTAAATTGAGTCTCAATGCATTTTCTTTCTATTGAACCCGGGGGCACTTTATGCATTATGTTTTCTCTGTGAATATGTTCAATTAACTGCCTCCCACTATACTTTCTATATTACATACCTAACATGACTTGTCACTTTGTACAGCCTTGCACTTCTACAGATACCATCACTTAATTGTTTTAACTGACAATATGACTGACGATGGGCATATTTTGGAGTTTACTGAAGCTGATGTTCAGATATGGATTGTGACTTGAGGTGTATGTGAACACCTTTTATTCTTTTTTATGCTTGCCTCATCCTGGAGGACTGGCCACCACAGAGAGGTGAACACTAAGAATCGGTTTGTGGGCGTCTCCAGCATATTTGTCCTACTTCTCTGCATTTCGGTAGAACCGGTCTATCAAAGTCCAGGGTTACCTGGGATGAATATGGCGTTTCAGATGACCATCTGCATGTGATTGTTTTTTGCCCAAGTGAAGAGGGAGTTTGTGACTGCAGCAAGACCCAGCAGAACAAGACAGTGGGCACAAATGGACCTGGAGGGGGCAGAAGTGATGGTGCAGGTGAGTCAGAGAGTAAGTGAGAATGCTGTTATTGGGGGCTTCCTCGAAGCACAAGCCCCCACCTTGTTGGATTCTGGTTATTCTGATAAGAGAGCTGCGACCTGGGCACAATGTCTGTGAGACACTGACGTTTGTCTGATTCTTAATTTAGGCCCTCTATGCAAGAACCAGTTATGTCACTTTTTTTTTTTTATAAGCTTCCGATATAAGATAGAGGAGATGTCTTTTGGTCCATCTGGTGGGAAATCTCAAAATCACCAAAAAGTGACATAACTGGTTCTTGCATGGAGGGCTTCAATTGTCTGTGGATTACCTTTAAACTTTTTATTCACAGTAAATAAAGTTGTCTTTTTTTCCTATATACACAATATTTTGTTCACTGTATTCAAGCTTTTATCTGTTGCTTGGTGGTTGCTACTGCATTTGTGATAGTCTGTCTGGATGACTGCAATCAATTCTCCTACGTGTGTAGAAGTCAGAGGGCATCCCCTTGGTCAGGAAGCTGTGCTATGCAGTCGGGGGAATGCCTGGTCAGATGACCAACATTGCCCTGGGCTTCAGCTTACAGGTTTTTCTGTTGGATGTGGCACAGGTGAGCACAAACCTGAGCCAATGTAATTCTCTGTTTTTATATGTTAATCACCTCCTCTGCCTGTTAGTTACCCCTGCCTCAACTTATTTGTGTCATGGTTTTGGGGGGTTGCTGCCTGCTGTGCATTTTCTTCGCCATCTGAGGGCTGTCCTGCTCTCTGATCAGGTGGTTGATTGCTTATTGTTTGCAGCTGTGGAGAGACTATTTAATACGCTCTGCCAGCGCTATCTGTTGTCTCTCTTGCGAGGACTACTAAGCCCTTAGCATTTAGTCAGAGGAAACTCCTTGAAAGAGTTTCGGATTTGGTGTTTGTCCGTCTGATTTATCGTTCTGTTCGTCAGAGTATGTGTTCTGTCCGGCAGCAGGTCTTGTTTGTTGGAACATTGTCTTTGCTCGCGGACCTTTGTTGGTTCGCTACTGTTCTAGCAGGAGGAAGTGGTTACTGTCTCTTATGAGAAAGCTCTCATTCTCTGGGAGGATTTTCGCCCACTTTTTCTGGGTTGTTTTTTGTTGGTGGAATTGCCAGGGAGTTATGCTTCTTTTTCTGTTACCATTTCTCCCATTTGTGGTCACTCGCGTTTCGTGGGTGGCTTTTAGAAACCCTATCCTGTGTCGCGTCTGGGCCTCCGTCCCATCCCCCCTTCACAATTTGTCTGTACATCAGTGACTAAACCTGTCTGTATACCTGTTTGCCTGTCCGTCAACACTTCTGTGTGTCTGTCCTCAAACTTGTCTTCAAGCCCATCTGTATGGCAATCAAAACACCTGTGTGTCAGTCACCAAACCTGTATGCTTTCCTGTCTGTTTCTCTGCCACCAAACGTGTCTGTATGTCTGTCAACACACCTGCATGTTGGTCACTAAACACTTCTGCACACCTCTTTTAGTTGCCAAACCTGTCTGCACACCTGTCTGTCAACAAATCTCTTTGCTCCTTAGTTTGCGTCAGTGAACAAAACTGCCTGTAAAGACTGATTAATATTACTCATAAGTTTGCTGAATATGCTCTCATCCACATACTTTCTTTTATCATAGGTAATGTAAACATGCACCTCATCAGAATTTTGTTCCTCACAACTAAGCTATCATTGTGGTGGGCTACAATAATTACAACTGTTCCTTGAACCCTCAACTATCAGAGCACGAAGAATGAATTCACCAGGGTCTTTCAGGCTTTTCTCCTCCAGCTGTTCACTTGTGCATATTTTCGAACAGACACTACTGACCAAGCTTTGCCTCATCATCACATTATTTAGCTCTGGGCCCTGAATTGGCTTATGTTGTGCTGCTTGTACCATACAGCTGGATGCTGTCTATGTCTCAGTGCTCCTCTTCCTGGTGCGGGCCTGGGACGCGGTCACTGATCCCCTGGTGGGGTACCTGGTCAGCAGGAGCAGCAGGACAAGCATAGGCAAGCTCCTACCATGGTAGGTGGTGAGGAAAAAGGGTTCAGCTGTGCTGTTTACTAGCAAATAATTTTAGGTTTGTTGAAATGGCTCAGGCTGTTATTTAGTCTTTAATAAATTCTGTACTTGTGTTGGTATTGGCTGAGATTACTGTGTTTTTCAATCAGTGATATAATTATTACCTTGGTAATTCTAAGTACTGCTGTAATAAGGGCTGTTCTGATGAATGTGATTTTTCTTATTGTTATCCTCAGGATGGTGTTCTCCATGCCTTTGGCAGTATTCTCTTACATCATGCTGTGGTTTACACTGCAAGGCACCAGATCTTCAGTGGTGCGCTTCTTCTGGCACCTCAGCATGAGCTGCCTATTTGAGGCCTTCATGAGTGTAAGAATCGATTCACCTCTTTGCATTTGCTTCACTGTCATCCCTCAAAATGTTCTGCATGTTCGTAACCCTTTCTTCTGTAGTCATTGCGCAGTTGCACAAGACATTCTCCATTACTATGGTTACCATGTCCCACACAATTCACACCATTCTTGGTTACCATGGATACCATTTCTCCTACTATCAGTTGCCAGTTGTGGTGTGTACATGCATTCACTGGTGTCACCATGCTGAAGGTATTCCTCCACTCTTTGCTCAGCAACTGTGTTAAGTATTGCATGTGAACTGTGCCTTAACCCTCGTCCAACCAAGGGTTTTTCTACTACAACCCCGACCGGGGGGGGGAGGGTGTTTACCACCCCTCCCCCGATTATTTCGAAATTAAGTGATAAACATCATCTTGTTTGGTATCAGTGTACAGCTACAGATGTCCTCTCTTCAAATCAAGTACAAATAAAACACATTTCAACATTATGACGTCATAGTGACGTCATAACTAACACCATATTAGGAAAAAACATCAAAATGATAAATCCATGTATTTTATATTATTAGTTTTAGCTGAAAATAAGTAACTTTCTCTAACCTCTAGAACTACTGATACTACAATATTAATTGCAGTATCAAGTAATATTGTGTAACATATACTCCCACCCAAAACGTGCACACCCCACCCACACCCACATACCACTAACACAACACACTTCACATATACACCCACATAATCCCACATTTATCCATCCAACAGACCCAAAACTCTAAACCCATAATGCAAGTAATTTTACTTTCATGTATAAGAATATGAACAATAAAAATCAACTTACCTTGCAAAATGATGATTCAAGTTCACCGGACAGATGTACAAATATCTTCAAAATGTTATACACTTGCATAAAAAGGTTTATCAATGAATTATGAGAACAACTTTATGAACAATTCTATGAACTTGTATAATAGTAGGCCAATAGCACACTATAAAAATAGTATACAGTACAGTAACCAGTCAAACACGCAAGTAAAAGTATGTCGGTCATGCACTTCTAATATTATTGGGTGAAGATCACTTCAAGGTTACTGGTCACTGCTGGTCATTGTAATTCCAAGATTTACTAATACAAGGACGAGCTACATCAATAAATCAATAAGGATGATAGTGTGGTCTACAAAGTTCATTGAGCATGAAACATAATAATGGCATACTATTTGCAACTAATTTGTAAGCATATTTTGTATCAAAAACAGGCAAAAATTGACGCTGGTGGCAACCACCACACCCCCGCCCCTTGACTTTGACGGCCTACCATACCCCCTGGGGGTGAGGTACCCTCAACGTTTTTTCATGGAAATGAGCGCAAAGGATGAATAAACAATTACCTAGAAGCATTAGATCATATCTGTTAACGTTTTTGTGCGACAGGAAAAAAATCTGTTAGGAGGGGTGGTAACCACCCCCCCACCCCCCCTTGGTTGGACGAGGGTTAATCCATTATGCACTGCTGGAGTCAATCTGTTATGCCATATTCTCCTCTCTGTACTCCACAGTGCTATCAGGTACCCTACACCTCCCTCAACATGTTCTTGGGAGGCAAACAGAAGGAGAGAGACTCAGCTACAGCCTACAGTGAGGCGACTTCTGAAGCGACCTCCAGCTATCTTTCAGTCTGTTGTTCATAAATATATATTTATTGATTAATTATCACCCTTCCAAATTACACATTGAGGCAATGAGAGCACTATGCTGTATAAATGTCAGGTCATTATCTTATAATTGAATTCTAAGGTCAGAAGTTTTAGTGCTGCAGAGGATTAATCATATCTCTGTGTTAGCTTAAACTGGCCATCTGTGTTGTACTGTTATGATTGGTCTAGAATCTCAGAACTGCTGTCTAGATGTCTGCTATGGTTCAAGTCTTTTCACGGAAGATGTGCCACCTCCTCAGCTGGTACTTCGCCTGTCTTTGAATCAGTGGGTTTCTCTCTTTGTTTTAGGAATGGCGGTCGAGGTGTTTGGGATGCTGGTGGGGGCGATAATTCAAGGTCAGGTTGTGAGGGTGTATAACGCTGAGAAGGATCAAGCATGCGGTCACTTTGACCTTGTCCCTGAAAATACTCAAGCCTCTGGTGGGCTGCGGGAGACGGTATATCCCCTAAGAAAACAACCTTATCACACCATTCCCTAAAATTATCCCTCACTCTTAAGGCCTTTGCACACCAAGTCCATTTTTTTTGTATGCGTTTTTTTTTAATCCGTCATCCGATAAAAATCGTTATGCACAGAAACCTTGCACACTGAGTCCGATGCGTTTTTATTATATTCATTGCGAAAATTCGCAATACGAGACAAAATGGAGTCATCGAGTAGTGAGGATGATTTTATGGTCTTGTCGCTTCTTCAAAAAAGAAAAAGGAAAATATTGGGTCCATCCAATACTCAGAAAGCGTCCAGAGCGAGGGGAGTTTCACCTGCTTATAAAGGACCGGCGGAATTATCCCGACCGTTTCCAGGTCTATTTCAGGACGTCAGTGGTCTAGTTTGATACGCTGCTAGCAGTGCTGGAACCACACATTAAAAAGACCACCAATTTCCGAGATCCTATTCATCCTGAACAGCGGTTAGCAGTATGTCTAAGGTAAGCGCACACGCACACACACAAAGTGATGCGCGGATCCGCACTGACATCCAAGTCTGCATGTAGCCTATCATCCACCCGAATTCTCGAGCTTGGCCCGTTTCAAGACACAATGCACACCGGTTACTGCGGCAGTCCCAACCAATAGACAATCCTGACAGACCAGAACTGAACACTGTGTTTACAAACAGAAACGGTCAACCTTTTAAGCTAACGTCAGCTGGTTACGGTAGAGCAGAATCACTACTGTCTAATCTTATGATCTGTAGCCTACCTACCATCACCGATTCCAAGTTGCTCGGCTATAACACACCACAGTCTTTAAATTTGGCATCTCTATATTCATTGCCCTCTTTGTCATAAAGTGCTTTGTGCTGAGAGACAAAATGAATCAGCTTCTCCGATGCCGTGGCCATTTTGGACGATGACGTTATTATTCTAATTATTCTTTTTCTATGGTGTTTTACGGCAGTTGGCAAGACGGTTCTTCTTCCTCTTCCTCTTTTTCCTGCAGCGTTTTCCATGGACGGTGACCCTGATTAGGCAAACAACTCTCATTTTGCGTTTGACAGATGCAAAAAAACACACTATCTGACCCGTTCCGAAACTTTATGACAGACGAAAGTTTTGGATTCAGTGTGTAAACGTGATTGACAGAACGTGGGGTTGTATTTATTTTTAAATGTGTGGCAATTTCGGACGAAAAAACGGACTTGGTGTGCAAAGGCCTTTAATCTCCAATATGCAGACACTACTCAACCAATAATTAAATACCTCACGATCACCAATTAACCGATAATCAAAAACACCCTCAGCAATCATTTACCAGTAATCAAACACCTCCAGTTTCAATCACCACTTAACTAATAATCCCAACATCCACAATCGAGCTGACTATTACTCAAGACATCCCTCCATAATCACCAATTTACCAACAGTCAAGACACACCCCCCCCACCCACAATTACCTAATTACACCCCTCTTCATGCACAGCAATTAAAAATCTAAATTTGCCCAAATTACTAATTAACCAATCGTCGAAATACACACCTCAATAATCACCAGTTAACCACAAATCAAAGCCCTCTCTCCAACAACCATCAATAAGCTAATAATCAATACAGCCCTCCCCACAAGCACATTAATAAATTAGTATTACATTCTTCCCCACATACAGCAATTAACAAATAAAAAAATCCAAACACTCTATTTTTATTGTGAACTCCCCTTCCACTCCAGAATTGTTAACCTCTCAGTTCCTGTCGAGCAGGTTATTGTGCTGAAGTGTACATGCCTGCTCATGTGAAAACACCTTCAAAAAGCTTCCTCCTGGGAGTTGAATAGATAAACATTTTTCTCAGTCATCTCTAATTTCCCTGTAATTATTTTCACTTAATCCACTCAACAGGAATTCCCAAGAGTCCTTTTGTGTGTGTGAGCAGTGCAAGTCTGTGTACCCAGTGATTCACGTTTCTTTTCATGTGCATCTGTGTGTGTTTTGTGTGCAGAGAAAGGCCTTTCTGATTTCTGCAGTTGTTCTGGGGGGGCTGCACTTCCTATGCTGCATGCTGCTCTTCCTGGGGGTGAGGGAGCAGATGGGTTAGTACCAGGGGGGAGGTGTGCAGCCAGATGACGAACCGGCTTTCTCATTCTCACTACTCTACAAAAAGAAAAAAATCTTAGCTAGAATTTTAGGCTTTTATTTAGAATTAAAACACTTATTTCTATTAGCTTTTCTCTGTCTTAAAAAAAAAAAAAAATATCCTCAAAAAACTGCCACTGATGTGAGATTATTTTGAGTCATTACTGTATTTATCCATGGGGCAGGTGAAATTTTATTTCCCAATGGACAAATAGAAATGAGTCAAAATTCTCACATCAGTGGCAGATTTTTTGTTCTACGAAAAAAGGTAATAGAAGTAAGTGTTAAGTCTAAATATAAGATTAACATGCTTCGTAAGATTTTTTTTTTTTTTTTTTTGCAGTGTACGTCTAATGATGTGATGTCACTGTATAAAACATGGATATTATAATGGTATTCTCTTGTGATGCACATGATTATGGTGAGTTTTGTTTCAAATTTGTCCCCTCGCAGCCCCCACCTCCACTGTGGCTCAGGTACCCATCCGGTCAGTCTCGAAGATGCTGCTAAGGCATGTCCCATACCTGCGCCTGATACTCGGTTTCCTGTTTTGCTCTCTGGCCTTCCAGGTACACATCCCAAGTCCAGCTCACCGGGTCCTAGTGATCTGCACACATACACTCACAAACTGTAGGTGATTTGCACACGCGCTCACACTCACACTCACACTCACAATCAATTACTCCGGGGGATTGGCATACACACTCACAACCTCCCACTCAGCAAGCATCAGGATGGCAACATCTGCAATAGACAATTTGGGTGAACAACACCAACGCATTGCTCTAAAAGCTGAATTCAGCATTGGTTCATTTGCATTCACCCTCACTTGTTCACAGGCTGAGTGAATCGAACTAAATGAGGAATACTGCATTTCAAATCGTTGTGTTCCACAAATTTTTAGCTATGTGCAAGTGAGTTTTTCTAGACCGCCAGAAACAGATTATGTTTCAGTGACTGCCTGGCCTTTGCTAAAAATGCTGAGGCCAGTTACAGCTCTGAACCCTCTGCTCTCACAGATGTCCCTGGGGAATCTGGCTCTCTTCTTTACCCTTGACATGGAGCTGGGTGGCTATTTCCAGTACTACATACTTGTCCTGCTAGTAAGCCACGCCTTTTTCACAGCTGTTTTACTAGGCTATGATCAAGAACTGACCCCCTCAACATTATTCTTATTGAGTGGCTTAGTTTTTGAACCTCAGTCTCTTGTCTTGTTGCGAATTTATTTGCTCATAAGCAACTTTGTGGCTGGCTCCAGTACAGGTATTTCATCTATCCATTTAAGTGTAAGTCAACGGTACCAAGACTGTAAAAATAATTCATACAAATAATCAATTTTTTTTTCTTGCAAGACCATGTAGTTGCAATAGGTAGCTTTACATAATCTATAGTGTCTCCCAACGTGCTGACTTGTAATGTTATTGTTGTATTTGGACAATTTCTAAATAATTTGGACACATCAGGGACAGGTTGCATCAATGCCAAGTCTCTGCCAATAACTGTATCTCACACACTTTGAGGACCAAAACTCGGCCCAGAATTTTTGATCATATCATGGGCTTCTACCCTTTTTTCCTGCTGCGCAGTCTCTGTCTCTAATTTGTACTGCATAGTAAGGTGAAAATGCAGTTCAGCAGTTTCAAAATGCTTGACACGAGCGCATGGAAAGTTTATTTGTTTATTAAAAAAGGATCCCCATTAGCTGACGCCTAAACGACCAACCAGTTTACCTGGGGTCCAAAAACCATAATTACAACATTAAACAATGCATAACACATAAACCAGACATTACAACATAAAGACAGTACATTACATGATGCAAAGGCAGGAAAAACAATAATAAACCAGACAAGATAAAGTCAAAGGGTGATTTCACTTCTGAATTTTCCTCTGTAGTGTAAGGCACTGTCAGCCTCATAAGAGTGGGACTCTCAGACCTGTGACATTGAAACCACTTCTATATTGCTTTGCACAGGTGACAGCCACAATCTCTGTTCCAGTGTGGCAAATGCTACTGGTGCGGATTGGCAAGAAGACGACCATTTTTGTTGGCATGATAGTAAGTGCATAACTCAAGCTAAAAACTGTGTGTAAACAATTGATGATAATGTGGCAATGATGTTGTGGGACTGCATATCCCTTTTTAATTTGTCACCTACGCCATACATACCCAACTGCCAACTCAATCAGGAATGTCACAGCTGTCTGTAACCATAGCCGCTTTTCATGAGCAATCCACCCTACCAATGCATTCAGTTCGACACATGCATGGTTCTTCAAAAAAAACCAATGGTGCCCAACAGCTGATGATTTTTGCACAGAAGACAGCAGTTAAGCTTTCAGAGTGGCAGCATTGCAGTCTTAACCCATCAAGCTCTCATGGGGTCGCTTAAAATATATATGACACAAATTTCTTTTTTCCTGTTTTTGGTTGTTTGAAATATGCAATAAACAAACTTTTTTCAAAATGAAAAAAAAAAAAAAAATCATTACTTTCTGCCACCCGAATACACTGATTTTTTCCCTCCAATTGTACCGGAAAATGGATCTGATAATACCTGAGTGATGGCATCAGTGTAATTGACTGCAGTCTCACCATGAGTCATTTCACTTACGTTCGCTCGCTAAAATCAGCGCAGTGCCGCAGCACAAATTTGACCAATTTTGCCCCTTAAGTGGGATCTGAGGGAAATGCATGCATGTATGGTGTGGTATGGTATGCTCAGTGCGTAAAATGCATTCATACAACTTTGGTGGTTCGGCACTCCAGCCACACTATATCGGCCTGCTTTCTGCACTGTCCTCTAACTTTTAACCGTGTTGCTTTGTGAATGAAATCAACTGACCTCACGAGTGAATCACGTCCTTGCAACAACTTTCAAGTCAAAACAGTGGTATATTTGAATGCACAAAATTAGCTCAATTAAATTTCACTAGTGTTTAATGTCAAAATGCTTCACCCTAATCAGGACTTCAGGTTTTTGTCAGCAATGAAGGGCATAGACTAAGTAATGTATACTCAGAGGCAATGAAAACGCAACACTAGTTTGGATTCAAATAATTTTGTGACTCAAATTTATTTTCTTATTTTAACAATTCAAATATGTTGGGTGGGTTGACTTTGATGAATTAAATGTGTTAATGGGCCGATTTGGACAATAATAAACAGATGCATTAAACATAACGAGCACAAGTTGAAAATGAAAAATCACAACAAGACTGAACGGAACACACATTTAAAAATGAACTCAAAAGAACAGTCAGTATCGGGTGTGACCCCCACGAACATCCACACTGGCAGTACAACGTCTCCTCATGGACCTGACTAAGCGTCTTAGGTTGTCTTGGGGAAGTTGTCGCCACTCTGCCTGTAGTGCATTCTGGAGTTGCTGCCTGGTTTGAGGTCTGGGTACTCTTGATGAAAGAGCTCGTCCCAGTTGGACATACTACACCCAAAAACGCACTGATGCTGGACGACTACACCCAAAACGGTGAGCCACTTGCCGGGCACTTACTCCCGCCTCCTAGCATACCCAGGGCCCTGTTCCGTTGTTCAGTCGACAGACGTGGCATTATAACACTTAAAAATGTTTTTTGTGTGGCTTTTATCATGCCTTTATATAGGGAAGACAACCCCTCCTTCATTTCAACCACTGTACTTGCACAACTCCTAATCCCATATGTTGTACTCAATATGGATTGATTAGAGTCCAACTCACACTGTTGAGTTACATGATGATCATTCATGTGTAACGAGGTACACATTGTGACCCCAATGGTCACTTAAGAACTCAATTTGGACTACTCAGGTCCTGAGCAAAAATAAACCAAAATTTAGAGTGTTGCGTTTTCATTGCCTTTGAGTATATGTCCCAGTCATTAATTACATCATGGGCCTCATGATGTAACTGATGACAGGGGGGAAAGCTGTTTAGTGTGATCAGTAATATGGGAAATGAAATTATATTTACATGGTCCAGTGATTCTTCTGAATTGTACCCTGGACTAGGAAAATTAATTGGTAGCTATGGCAACCACCAATTGGTGATAAATTGACAATGATGGTACAAATTGCTTTTTTTCAACATGAGAAAGCAGTGAAGTGTGAATTGGAATCATCTGCCCAATATTTCGACTACCGGTTATGTAATAAAATCTAAAAATATCAAAATTTCAAAAGTCACTTTTTCTCAAATTCCCAATGGATTTTTTTTTTCGTTTCTTCACCATGTCAATCTGTTAGGTGAAGGCAACCCATTTTCACTGAAGAAATCTCCAGTAGAATTTTTTCGAACTGAAAAGGCCTTAAAACCCATTGTACCAATTTGCCAAAAGATGCAAGGCATATAATCCATCAATCTTAAATCAATATTCCCTAAAGACAAATCGGTAGGATTTTGGGCAAAATGAAAATGTGTGGCACATTTTAAAGCAAAATTTACGCCAATTGCTAGACTTGACCAACTAGTGTCTTCAGTGCTCCAAATGCTTCATGAGTGTACTTTAAAGACATGTCACACTATAGTAAACAATTGACAGTGCCAACCTTTTTTGACTCTGTTGTAGTCACCCCATTGTGCATTTTCAACAATAACCTGTCGTTTTTGCTGTTTTCAATAAAGTAGAGGGTGAATGGGCTTTTCAAATCAGCAATTTTAAATTTAATTTACATTTTCCGTGATGTGTCAATTTTCTGGGACTTGGATTGCAACTCAACCCTCCTATTACCTGGAAAGTGCCACTGTATGGAGCCGCCAGCTGCATCTAGCTCTTGTGTAGTCCAGAATCCATCCAACACTACTAGGCTGTAACAACCCACATGTGAATCCCTTCAATGTCTCCTCTCAGTAAGCAACTTGCGTGTCTATCAGAAGAATTGTCTCCTTTCATTGCTTTGCTTTTGCGTGTTCCCTTAACCCTGGCTGAGTCTCATCTCAGTTACCCCACCTCATGCGTGTGACATATTGCCACCACCTCTGAGTTTACAAGTTGCTGGATTGTCATTTGCTAAATGCAAATTAGCCCCAGTCATTATTTACTAATAAACCTCTTTGTCTTTTGAAAGTAAAACAATCTTTAATGATTGAAAAATGCGGAGGTTCTCTTCCTTGGTTAGTAAATAGTAGCGAGCTCCCAAGCCTTTCCCACGTTCATGCTAATCCTCTCCCAGTATGATCCTCTGTCTGGTTTATTAGGAACAAGCTCCCAAGTCCTTCTCATGGTCTCTAGGATTGAGAGTGCATGCCTGTTAAGCTTCTCCATCATGCCATCAGACAGTTCAGCTCTGGTGAAGTGTACACTCCATTTGGCAGTCATCCCGGCATTGGCTATGCCCGCACAAGCTTCACTTGTAACATCTGAACTGAACTGTGCTATCCTCCTCTGGGTTCCTTCCCACTGTCTCCCATATTTCTATTGATAAATCATACTATTGGATTGTACTCTGCCTCTGCACTCAATTCTTGGTTTGGATCATAACACTAGGCTCATGTGTGGACTCTAGACTGGAGTGTCATGACTCAGCAAATGTCACTAAATTAAGTGTCATTGCATGGATAGACCATGCAAAGGATGATTATCCGGGGCCGGCCGATTTTGCCGATATTTGGTATATACATGAACCGTACCAAGTTATGTATGAACCTACAATATGAGCATCATCCATTTGGTTTTGCAGGAGTAATCACCAAAAAATGGATTTTGATGGATTCTGGACCATTTTTGAAGGATTTTCAAGAGGTTAATTCGGGTCATCCTCCACAGAAAACGGCAAAACTTTCAACATTGCCCCTTTGTGTGAATGTTGTCCATATGATGGCCTACCAAACTGCTGAGAATGATCAAAAAACAGTTCCAAATATGCCCGTTATGTGTCAATATATTTCCCCAACCCCATAATTTGGGAATTGTGTATAGGCTGATTCAACAGCTTATAAGTCATCTGCCACAAGGGTAGAAACTACGAACCATAGTGGAAATGGTGGCTAATGACTTGAGCTTTCATAATATAAAAAAACCTTGCTGCTCTACTCAGTACTTCGTAGTAGCACTAGAAATGAAGAGTATATTTCATCGTTTTGCAGTGCTGCCACCTATATGCTGTGGAACTACAAACCTGTACACCAAACAAGCAACACTACCAAAGTTATTTTATCTGCCCTGGCTTTATCTATTCAATTATAATGCTAACACATGAAAACTAAGTGTATTCTATCATAAATATGGCCGCTTCAATTATAATGCCAACACATGAAAACTAAGGGTATTCTATCATAAACATGGCCATTTCCCTGGGAAAGGGGCGTGGCAGGCATTTTTCAACGTACAACAATATTCCATAAACCTTTCATATGGCCCAGGCTGTCTGACTAACTACTTACTCTATGAACAGATTGGCTACTACCATAGTCATCCTTAAGGTGAAGCACGTTGTACAAAATTACGCCTCCACGTTTGACGGTCCCTCATCACCACCAACAGATCACAATCAGACAGACTAATGTCTTAGTGAAGTAACTTCTTGGAAGTGATGAAGGGACGACCTGCTTTTCAATGTGCATTTGGTGACCACAAGAGAACTTTTCCTGCTGCCTCATCCTGACGAACAACATGACCAGTGACTTGATGACATCGGAAATTTTTGGCAGCGAGCCATACAAAACACTATTCGGGGTGTGAGAATGCCATGAGATGTTTTAAGCGGCTCTAAGCATTTTGGTGTTGGTGCCTTTGATTTTTTTTTTTTTTTTTTTTTTTGGTACGGGTAGTGTTGAGCATCCAGGAATCGGACCCATACGTAAGAATGGTTTCAATGGTAGCCTTGAAGACTTTAGTCTTGTTTTGAATATTGATGGGAGCTTTCCAAACCTTCTCCAGGGAGTTAAGAGCACTCCAAGCCTGAGCTGTATGGATGTTGATGTCATGATCAGTGTCAGTGTATGCCCCTAAAGTTTGATACTGGAGCCGTCCGAAGAAGTAAGGAGACTGTCAGATAGTGGGTTCAAATGCATGAATTTGGTTTTCAATGAATTTAGGAAAAGACCAATATTTTGACATGCATTCTCACCTCGGGTCAGCAGATCTTGTGCAGCATCGATATAATCTACATCAGGGAGCAGCACAGCTGGATGGCGTTTACTATGGCAAGGTTTGAGAGTTAATCTGTCAGAGTCAGAGATGGTGGTTCGAAGGGCATAGTCAAGACAAATGATAAAGAGGAACGGAGCAAGGCGATCTCCTTGAAAGACTCCTGTGTCGATTGAAAACTGATTGGTCTGACCTTCAGATAAGACAACTGAAGATGAGTTCTCATACATGACTTTGATGGCAGCAACAACATCGAGTGGAATACCATAGGCTTCTAGGATTCTGAATATCTTTAAGCGATCAATAGAATCGAAGGCTTTTTGGAAATCTATAAACATGATGACCACTTCCTCTTTGAAATTTTTAAGCTCTTCAATTCGTCTGAGAGCAAGAATGTGAGCAGAGGCTGATCTGTCAGGTCGAAAACCATTTTGAGTTGCTTAAAGAACTTTGTCGATTACTGGGCGTATCCGATTCAAAATGCAGCGATTGTAAACCCTTGAAGCTACTTGAGTAAGGGAGATTCCTCTGCAATTCAGGCTTTCTAAGGTTTCCCTTTTTGGGGATGGATGAGATGGCAGATACTCCCCATTCCGTTGGTCTATTACCACAGTAGGTATTATTGCAAAACTTCAGAAAGACTTCCTTTATTTTACGTAGCTTCCAGAATTCTGGTGGCAAACAATCAAGACCAGGGCCTTTTCCGTCCCTTGTCTGTGTCAAGGCTATGTTGATTTCCTCTTGGAAGAACCGTCCTGTTTCAATAGAGACAAAGGTATTGAATATCCTATCAATATGAAAATCAGCATCTGCAGATGGTGTAGAATTGAGAAAGATTCTTGAAGTGATTTTCCCAGGATTTGAGTCGGTCATATCCCTCAATAAAGACAGTACATCTAGAACATTTGCCAGAAAGTTCCTTGACTAGTTTCGAAGCATTCCTGGTAGCAGCTGGTGTAACAGGGTTCTTAGACGAACAGAGGGTGTTGGTGATACGTTCATCCTCGATACTGTTGAACACGACACATAAGATATTTTGAGCATTTTGGATGTCATCAACTTTTGCCTGAAGTGTAGCTTCTTGTGCAGAGACAACTTCCTCTTTATCAACAGATCGAGATTGATGCCTAGGTTTGGGGGGGTGGAGTGCTTTACCGACCTCATTCACCACTGTGACAAAATTTGACAACTCTGCTTGCAAGTTTTGGATCATCTGCAACAGCACATCAGAATAACTTCTTTGGAAACACAGGTTTAGACTGGCGAAGACTGAGCTTTATTTTTGCTGTGATGATTCGGTGATCGCTGCCCACAGGATTTGAAGTTGAAAACGACTGGCAGTCATGAATGCCGTTCCTCCAACGCTTCCGGAACATACAGAAATCAATTTGAGACCGGTTTCCTTTGGGTGATTTTTGAGCCCAAAGTTGACTTCTACTTTTCTAGAACGAGATGTTTCCAATCACAAGATTGTGCCGATCGATAAAATCGATCAGAAACTGCCTGTTATGATTTGTACAGATTGGCAACAACCCAATATAGACCTGAACACCTTGTTTCTGCTTGTTTCAAACTCTAGGGTTAGTTAAAATAGTCTCGAGAGTCCAGTAATGAGACAGTCTCAGACTTAACCATGTTAGCAGGAGTTGTGCCCCTTTCTATTACCCAGTACTGCAAGAACGACTGGCCTTGAATCCCAACAACTACCAGACCACTAGAGTAGCCAACATGAGGAAATGTCAGGGACCAAGCATTGAGGCAATGAGGAAAACAGGAGATTGTTAAAAAAGATAGGGTTTTTATTTACCCAAAAATGCAAAAACAACATAAACCAAAAACTCAATATCTAGGCCTATAAAAGAGGTAGTGATGGGTCAAACAATACCGGAGTGTCAGTGCGTGTATCAAGCACAAAGAGCGATACCCCGTGTCGGTGCGCGTATTGCTTTAAGAAAAATCACATGACCGACACAGTCGCTGTATCGCTTGGCGGGCGAACTTTCAAACTGTGTTTAAAAGGACGTGACACTTCCCACTCGTTTGCTTCGTGCTGGCAGGGTAGGAGACTTTGTTTGTTGCTGTTTGGTGAATTTTTTTTTTTTTGGCTCGTCATCACTTAGTGATATGGAACCAGCCCCCAAAAAAAGGAAATTTTCTCCAGTCTGGGATCATTTTGTTCTCATAACACCAGATAAGGTAATTGTTTTTCCTTTCCTGATGCCACTTTTTTGTGTTAATTATGTTCCAATTCCTTTAAATTATTGTCCACACAAATTAACTTTTAATTTTATTTGCAGGTAAAATGTCGGCTCTGCTCCACAGAGCTGTCTTACGTCAACAGGAGCGCTTCAATGCTGAGACACTACAGAGCAGGGCATGAAAATGAAGAATCGGTAAATACTCCAGTGATGAACTTGGGTATGTTGAAATTCTCACTGAAACTTTTACTTTATTATTAATTAGTACATATTAAAAGGCATCCCATATTTATAAACATCCATTTCCCTTTTGGACTCCAAGCTTCCAGGAAGCAAGCGGTGGATCAGGCTGTAGTCAGCATGATCATCAAGGACTGTCAGCCGCTTAGCATTGTGGAAGATGAGGGCTTCAGAGGGCTACTGCACCTCCTTGAGCCCTCATGTTCTGCCTACCAGATTGGTATGAGAAAGTAATTTAGAGTGCTTTCCTAACATAACACTTAACTTGTGTTTTTAATTTTAGGCTCTCAAGAACATGGTGAGCCAGAAATATGAGGAGGAAAAGGAGCGGGCCAAGAAAGACATACAGAGTGCAGTTGCAGTCAGTGTCACAGCTGATATGTGGACATCTGTAAACATGGAGGCATACCTGGCTGTAACAGGCCACTACATTGATGAAAATCATCAAATATGTGCGTCAGTGCTGGGAGTGCAACACTTCCCACAAAAATCATCCAGCAGAAAATATGGCCCAAGTCAAAAAGGAGCTCATGGGGGACTGGGCCATAAGTGATAAAGTGAGATGTCTTGTCACAGATGCAGCACCAAACATGATGGCATGTTCCAGAATACTCCAAATTAGGCACAGTATTTGCATTGCACATTCCATTAATTTGATAGTGAAAAAGTCATGTGATGAAATAGCCACACTAACAGACATACGGAACAAAACACGGCAAATAGTTTCTTACTTCAGATCGAGCACTACAGCTAGAGAGAAGTTGGCACAAGTGCAGCAGCAGATGGGAAGACCAGCGCTCAAACTCATAAACGAGGTGCCAAGACGATGGAACAGCACATACCACATGTTGGCTAGAATTAGTGACCAAAAAGAGCCAGTCTGGGTGTCTCTGGCCTCTTTAAAAACATATCACTCCACTGACAGCTGAAGATTATGAGGTCATTGAAGAAACACTCAGCGTGCTTGCTACATTCAATCCAGCTACAGTGGAGCTGTCTGAAGAAAAAAAAGAGTCTCTGGATCAAAGGTCATTCCCATGTTTAAAATGCTGCACCATGCACTTCAGCGTAATTCCGCAAATGTAATGACACAGACTGCCACACAACTCATAGAAAACCTTCGA
This sequence comes from Gymnothorax javanicus, assembly GCA_029692085.1. Lineage (NCBI taxonomy): Eukaryota > Metazoa > Chordata > Actinopteri > Anguilliformes > Muraenidae > Gymnothorax > Gymnothorax javanicus. Next base: position 59,703,396 of record CM056202.1, on the reverse strand, counting down.
AGAAGAGTCACAGATACTCTGCGCAGTCTGGAGTCAATTAGTGTGATGACACTTGCAACACTACTGGACCCCCGATTCAAAAGTCAGCTTCCTAAGTTCCTCTAAAGCCAATGAGGCAGTAAAGCGTCTAAAAACAGAATGTGCAGCCGAAATGAGGAACCCTGAGCCAACACCATCAGCTGCTATGGGACAGCATGGGAAGGAGCACAGCCTAGACCTTCATCACAGCATCTACCATCAGCACCATGTTCAGGTATGCCATCCAATTATTAATTCCGTGACATACCTAAATAATTGCATTGTTGTTTTCTTGCAAGTCATGTCATTTGCAATTAATAGCAGACAAAGTATCGTATTGTTTTCTTAGATAACAACCTGTGGCAGCAGCTGGATATGGACGTTTTGGGGAGCAGAAGAAATTGCAACACAACCGCAAATGCCATCATTGAAGTCCAGCGGTATCTGTCAGAGAACAACATATCCAGAACAGAGGATCCTTTGCAATACTGGCAGAATCAAAAACACACCTATCCACACCTCTACAATCTGGCTCTAAAATTTTTATGTACTCCGGCTTCATCTGTCCCGTCTGAAAGAATTTTTTCTAAAGCAGGAGAACTGGTCTCAAAGAGACAAAATTGCCTTGGCCCCAACATGCTACAAAAACCGCTGTTTCTAAATAAAAATGTGTAAACCGTGTCTTCTCCCCTCACATGTTATGTAAACAGGACCATTCACTCATTTGTTATCCATGTGTCTGAATGAATGAATCTCGTTCAATCTCGCTACACACTCAACATCCAGGTTGCCTGCACTGATTTTTGAAATTCAGCAGATGTCGCTACTGAGCGATACACCAACACAGTGTCAACGCAGTAAGGGAAATGTGCCACACACTCTGAGGCATCATCTACCCATCACTAAAAAGAGGTCAAAAAAAATATAACCCTACTTAACTGCCAGAATTTATAACGGTCAGGCGGATTTCTATTAGGGGTTAATATATGTGTGATAGTAAATGGCCTGAAATTTCTTTTGGTGTAAGATCTATTAGTAAATAGGAAAATTGCAGGTTTTCAGGTTCCAGAAGTCGCCGGTTTGGTTTTTATGATCTCGAAGGGTCACCCTCCAGAGGGCCAAAATTGAACTTAAAAAATAGGTTTTTGAGTTGAAATATCTCAGTGCGCCCTCAATAGCCCAGCTTCATTTTTACTGCTGTCAGTCTATATTAGGAGTTTTGGAATATTACGAAATTTTGGTGGGCTGTTGAGGGCGCCACCTATAGAGGGCGCTTGAAAACGCCATCTTGGACCAAAGTAGCAGTCACGTTTGAGGCATTCCTTGCTTGCGCCCTCATTAGCCCAAGCTTGTTTATGCATGATATGATTCTATAACAGTGCCTTGTACTATTCCACTTGAAATTGTAGTGGGATGGTGAGGGCGCGGAATTATAGGTGGTGCTCAATTTGGTGAAAATGCAAAAATAGGGGTATTCTGCAGCTGTAGATCTCCATGCGCCCCCATCAGATTTGAATGAAGTCTATTTTATTTGATAGCGCTACATGTCCACTATATGTATCAAAAAGATTAAAGTGGGATTCAACTGTTTTAACCCTTTGTGACCATCATTCTGAAAGGTGTGACGTGACCATTCCATACTCTTGTCTATGTAGTGCTGTTACGGTACATAAGTCAGCATAGGTGTCAGTTTGAATTCATTGCCAATGGATGATTTTTAGTGGAGCAATCAGCAATTTAAAGCTCTCTTCTGAACCAATGGATAGGGTCCGGCCTTCTGCTGACTTCCTTTGGAATGTTTAGAAGATTGGAGGCGGGGCCGGACGGATTGCACTCTTCACCGCTCATGAATAAATTAAAAAAAAAAATTGTTTACTTCTTTTGTCATGCTAATTTCAGGAAAATAAGTCACTCATTATTACCATCATCCCTGCTTTGTTAGAGAAAACTCAGGTGAAAGTATGATGTCAGACACTTGGTTTCCCCCCCCAGTCTGTTTTTTGGAGAGAACGACAGAAAACATGAAACGAGCCAAGAGTTAGAAAGTGAAAATTGTGCACATTGTCAGGTGAAACTGAAAGTACACAGTGCAACAGCTTGATGCATACAGATGTGAATGAGAAAATGTGGTGACACCTTTTTGATGATCTTTTCCACCTTCTGCTCAGCAGAGGGTTCTATCTGATCCCCCGTCCTGGGCCCACCCACATGTGTGCAGTTACATGTATTGCTTTTCCTGTCCCAGTCTCACTGCTACTCAATTGGATGAATAGATTTTTATTTCAGGCCCTCCAGCTAATGAAATAACCCTTGGCCAAGGGCCAGATGTGTGCACCTTCAGTTGGTTACCTTTCCATCATGCCTTGTTGCCTTCATCCCTTTATTCAATCCACAGACAGAACAGTAAGTAAATGGACATGGAGTGTGACAGTGGCTGAGAGTTCTGTGACTTTGATTTGATGTCACACTGGTTTCTAATCATTTGGTCTGTAAGTAACTCCAACTGGGTGTGCTGTTCTAATTCATGTGTTCTCACTGTTCTTTGTTGAATAGACCATATATTGTACTAATTCGCGTTTGAAACCGTGCCTTACTGGGATGGTCAAAAAGGGGTTAATACAGTTGAACCCCACGTTAATCTTTTTGGTACATATAGTGGACATGTAGCGCTATCAAATAAAATAGGCTTCATTCAAATTTGATGGGGGCGCATGGAGATCTACAGCCGCAGAATACCCCTATTTTTGCAGTTTCACCAAATTGAGCGCCACCTATAATTCCACGCCCTCACCATCCCACTACAATTTCAAGTGAAATAGCACCAGGCACTGCTATAGAATCATTATGCATAAACAACCTTGGGCTAGTGAGGGCGCAGGCAAGGAATGCCTCAAACGTAAGTGCTACTTGGGCTCAAAGTGGTGTTTAAGCGCCCCCTATAGGTGGCACCCTCAACAGCCCACCAAAATTTTGTGATTTTCCAAAATTCCTCCCAACACAGATTGGCATCAGCAAAAATGAAGCTGGGCTATTGAGGGTGCACTGAGATATTTCAACTCAAAAACCTACTTTTCTTAAAAGTTCAATTTTGGCCCTTCAGAGGGTGACCCTTCTGGAGGCCCTAGCAACCAAACCGTCCACTTTTGGAACCTGAAAATTTGGGATAACCCTGTCTACCCAAAGGCCTTCCACTGGAAAAAAATTCAGTCAAATATCTAACAGACATATATCACCCACCGCCTGAACGGTATAAATTCTGGCAGTTAAATAACAGCAACAAAAAGGGTATTAACAGAACAAACTCACCTAACAAAATGAACCACGAGGGAACATATATACTGGCTTGGCCAAACCAATTAACACATAAAGGGAAAACAAAAAATGGACATCAACTAAAACTAATACAAAGGAAAACCTAACTAAACCTAAATCCCCCTCTGACATGGCTGGAGATGGTACAGCCTAACGAGCTGGCCACAGGATTTAGCAGGCTCTGCCCCTTTGCCAAGCTTTTGCCTCTCCGGAGTGATGCCTCCCACGAACATGGTAACTCAAAGACACAAAAAAGATAATATAACAGCAAAAAAATACTCATTTTAACCTTACAGTGTGAAAATGTGTGTACTCCATTTAAACAATGTAAAGCTTAAAGGAAAATAAAGAAATTGTAAATCAAACTGTAGTGTGAACATTAATTGTTTGGGGTGTGGTTGACTGCAAATTAAATAAACCTGTGTAGTGTGGTTGACTGCAAATTAAATTAACCAGTGTACTTATAGAAGTGAGGTGAGTGTGTGTACCGTATTACCCCTTGTACTGCTCTTTTTGTGTGGCCTTGGCCATCACAGGAAGTGAAGAACAAAAAGGCAAAAAAAGCCACTGGAATTTATCTGTATATCAAAATATTTAGTAACAAATATATAAAGCAGTGTTGGGCCCAACAGGTTCGGTGACTCCGCAAAAAGAGATGATGCTAGTATGCTCAAGTCCAGCCAATAATCATGATAATGACACCGTAGACCAGGGGTGGTCAACTGTGGTCCTAGAGAGCCGCAGTGTCTGCTGATTTTTGGTGTTACTCAGCACTCGATTGATGGATTAAAGTAGTTGATTACTCACTTAACTGATCTCACCTGGTGTCTCAGGTTTAATTTGGTAATAATGAGCCAATCAAGCAATTAGCAGGAACAACCCACAAGACTCCTAGAGCCAATTAAGCAGACTTGCAGGTTGTGACAGCAATATACGTGTTAACCAAGATTTGTCAATGTAGTTGGATATTTAGCGTAGTTGTAATGCAGACAAAGTAGAAGTACAGAGTACAGATAAAAGTTTATAGAGCAGGGGTGGATAACGTTGGTCCTGTAGAGCCAGAGGGTGTGCTGAGTTTGGTTTTCTCCACCCGATTTAAACCTAGGACACCAGGTGAGATAAGTGAAGTGTGTAATCAACTGCTTTAATTCATCAATCAAGTGCTGAGTAACACTAAAAACCAGCAGACACTGCGGCTCCCCAGGATCAAGGTTGGCCACCCCTGCCATAGACAATCACAGCAAGAATGAACAAAACTTTACTAGACAACCGAAGAATTCACGTTGTCAGCCAATAGGCATGGTATAGAATCCATGTGAACCCTTTCAGAATTACTAAGAGTTCAATGACCTTTGCCCACAGTCGCGATCTTTTTGTCATGGAGGAGAATAACAGATGCTGGTCATCTAAAGGAGTGTCAGTAATGTCCTTAGTCAAGAGGCCACACTTCTGCTGGACAGTGAGACGGGAAAAGTAGCTTGAAACCTGCTGGGTAGTTAGCCAGTCCTCCTTCACAATACAGGCTTTGATTTTCCTAGCCACTGACCCAGGGTTTTCCTTCCTCCCAGTCTCTACTCCTCTCATAGACTTTGTGGTTGATCAGGCTACTTTGTGTTCATGGGATAGCGATCTGGCTGCATCAATGCATGCGACTGTGAATTTTCATGGCATTCATTCAAAGGCCTAGCCTAGCACCGGTAGTATATTTGCAAGTACCTACCTGATCCAATTGGCAGTAAAACGTTCCAAATCTCAAAAATTTCTTTTGATGTTGATGCCCCATTTGTGTTTTCTTGATGCGGCCAAGGACTTGAACGGTGGAGGAGGTGCTGGCACTTCCACAACGGCTTCCAGTCAAGGCCAAGCTTGTATCTATGTGCTGGACAGATAGTATTGTCCTTGTCAACAGCATGGAGTAGCCCAGCACACAGTGCAATGAGGTCCTTCTCCAGTGGTAGTTGTGGGCCCTTCTCTCCATGTTCTCGTCTAAGAGGAACTTTCAGCCCCGAAAGATGGATTTGAATGGACTTGTCGCACTTTCTCAAAGCAATACAACTATTGGGGTCGATCTAAGTGCTCCGTAACAAAACCGAAATGAGCAGCAGGAAATTTTATTTTTTTGAATGATCAAATGACACTTGGACTTACTCCTCTGGGAAAACTGTCACCCAGCTCCCTGTGGCAGCTGGGATATTGGCATGTACATGTGGCATTATTTTATGATTTTGAGGGGTTGACCTTTTTTAAGGGGTCAATATACCCATAATGCCTTGCAGTTTGCAACATTTTATATTTTTTATAGGAAGACTAGGATGTCTGCTGCAGTTTACCTATAAGCAAAGTCTCTCTTTATGGTCAAGTATTGTGCCAAAAATTGCCAAAGTTTGTCAATTTCATCAAAATTTGCTTGGGAAAATGCATTGGAAGGGTTAATCGCCCCTTACTCCTGAACAGTGATTGTTCACCGAATGGTTTTACCCGCCTTCATTCTAGCCCAGGACCAGTTTATGGTAGGAATATAAACAAAATCCATTGACCTCGCAGGTTATCACTTTTTGCAGATTTTGCGTGGTCTATCCATGCAATGACACTTAATCTTTGGGGTCATGCGCTTTGTTTTTTTTTTTTTGACTATGTGTCTGTTGGTCTACATAGTAATAGTCTCGTGATTCTCTTGTCTCCATGATAATTTATTATTTGACAATGAGTATGATTAGATCGGTTTTCATATTGGTATTATCTGAAACTGTGATTCTGTGTTTCTGCAGGTCTATATTCCTCCTCTAGTTCTCATTCCCTCCGTCCCCAGTAACTTGCCTGTCTACATGGCCATGGCAGTTTTGAGTGGCTCCAGTCTGGCCACACTCTTCCTGCTGCCCTGGTGAGACTTACTCCAAATGGAGACTAGGCAAAAAAACACCAACCAAATCTTTTAATCTCACAACAAGTCAACCCAAAGGCTCATTGTAGCAATTTCATGGGCCATAAGTGGTCTCATGGTCATTCGGCAGTGCTTTAATTGGTGACATGATCTGTGCCTCCTGAACAGGTCCATGCTGCCAGATGTGGTGGATGACTTCAAAGTTAAGATGCCCAGCTGCACAGACGTGGAGCCCATCTTCTATTCATGTTACTTCCTCTGCAACAAGTTTGGAGCGGGGATGTCTTTGGGCATCTCCACACTGACCCTTCAGTGAGTCCTTCTGCCTTATCACCTAATTGGCAATGCTGATTGGCTGATTGGCCATGCAAAGCTTTGCCTTCCCCACAAATCTCCTATTTTTACAACCTCAATTGAATAAAAGTTCCTGAATTGTGGAAAATATAAATAAAAGCCAAAAGGACTGATTTAAAAAGTCCAGTCACCCTTTACTTTATTGCAAATAATACAGCAGCACATTACTTCATATTCTTATTACTTATTGAAAATATAAAATAAGTGTAATTTACAGAGTCTGGCTTTGAATACTTGAACTTAACCCTTTCATTACCATTGTCGCATTTCCGCGACAGTGTCCGATCCCGCATCACTTACCATTGTCGCTATTTTGCGCCTAGAGAAAGTCCCTCACAAAAACTGTCAAAGCTCCGCAACAAAACACCCCTTTGGACGAGTCTGGTATCATACAACACGTCAGTGATGTCATCAGGCTTCCCGTAGTTCCCAATCCTCCAGTTATGCACAGTTTTATTATATTTTATACAGGTTATTGCAGGCAGTGTGTGCTGCAGCACGTGTATCTCCGTTTGTACACAAATGCACACGTATCTCCGTTTGTACAGAAATGCGCATGTATCTCCGTTTGTACATAAATCCCATAGAGGAGAAATCATCTTGTCTTGACAAACCGAAATACGGTTTTTATCCTCATTTTCTGTTTTTACTTTTGGAAAAAATAAGCAAAGATATGTGTCAATGGAAAGGTAAATGTATTTTGAACACGTTTTCTGTGCATAAAATTGTCCATTTCTGGCGTTTTTAGTTTGAAAAAGGGAGTGAAATCCACATGCAATATCATGCTGTGATAGCACAAAAATTTATGGTAAGCAAGGGTTGTCTTATTCCCAGTAAGCGGTAGTGAAAGGGTTAAACTTGCATCAGTGGAAGCAGCAGTGAATGGCATTGACTAACAAAGGTTTACCAAAGTTTTTCTGAGCCTATGTATCCATTATAGTCACATGACTGTTCTTAAGAAAGTGACATCTGGGAGATTGGAGATCACATAGGCCCCATTTACACTTGGTTTTAACATGTGTTTTGGGTGCGTTTTGGGTGATCGGTCACAAAAGGTAAGCGCTAAATACAAGTGTAAACGGGCTCCGAGGAACATTGAGATCCGGTCACTCAAACCACTTGTGAAGGTGGTCTGGGACGCATCTGACCACGTGTGTTTGGTAGTGTAAGCGCTAATCTGTCCTGATGCATTCCCGACGAGGACGTAATCGGAAAAACGTTATCAAAGTAGGGCGCAGACTTGTGATAAAACAGCGCCAGTGCTAGAGCGGTGCGTAAAACAAGAGAAAAAAGACAACCTTAACTGTGGAAGATGGAGAGAAGCACTGATATGACATATTAACTGCGCGCCAGGTCTTGGTGGAAGCTACTTCGTAATCAACAAAATCCGATCACAAGTGGTCAGCTTAACACCAAGGGTAAACAGCAATGTGTCTCGCCTGACCACTTGTGATCTGATCATCCAAAACGCATGTTAAAACCAAATGTAAATGCACCATGCATTCCGAAGTGGTTTTTGGCCTTGTTCTTTGCACTTGAAAACTCAACAAAAATATTTTTATCTTTTTTTTTATACACAATGTAGTAGTTGGAATGCCCAAAATTCTCGGTTTGTCTTTGGAGATTGTTGTTTTCAAAGTGATGGATAATAAACTTATTCATCCCTGAGAAAATCCTGAACCTTGATCCATCTTTGTTTCTGATGGAATAGACCTTTTTTGAGGATATTTGTACTGCAACACGATTGGCTCACCTGTTTAACATCAAGTTTCACATTACCTTATAATTGGAGTGTTTCACATCATCGCAATCCAAAATTGCCCCTGCACCAACTGGAGTTTGTTGCAGTCATCTGTTCTGAAATAAGCATTTAAAATGATTAAATGAGGCAGCCGGAGGTGGAGGAATGGAGAGGTCTAGCTAGTGTGTAGGATTTTATTAAGTTCTGAAGGTAGGCTGGGGCAGACCCTGTGGAAACCACCAATGTTTTAAATTTGATGCGAGCCAAAACAAGAAGCCAATGGGGGGGGGGGTGACATGGGAATGTTGGGGCAAGTTGAAAATCAAATGAGCTGCAGCATTCTGGATGAGCTGCAGAGATCTAACTACAGATGCTAGGAGACCAGCCAAAAGAGAGTCTCAATAGTCCAGGCAGGAGAGTACCAACACTTGGACTAAAAGCTGGGTTGAGTTGTGCCAACTGTTTCAGAAATGGGGTTGTACTATTGTTGAAATGCATTGTCCACCACATGGAACTACCCAGGTGGCTGTGCACTGAAAACAACACTAAATTAGCAAAACAATGTGATGAGTGGAAAACCCTTAATTCATACTTATTAGCCCTCCTCCCCAAATTCTAAACCATTTCATCTTCAAGAGGTCAATCCATACCCAAACCCACTGCCAACACTTTCTTAATGCCAACTGTGACCATTTTGATTCAATGTGCTGTTGATGTCTCAGCTTTGCAGGGTACAAGCCGGCCCAGTGCAGCCCCAGTCCTGATGTAGTCATGACTCTGCGGGTTCTGTTGGGCCCAGTGCCCCTGACACTGCTGCTCATGGGTCTTGTGTTCTTCTACCTGTACCCAATCAATGAGGCCCGGCGCCAGCAGATTGCCATACAAATGGAGACACTGAAGTGAGTAGGCCTCCTCTTGATCTTGTCCTCCCTCGTCCATCTTATGTAGGGTGAACAGATTCCCTGGCAGACTACATCAGTAGCATGCCATCAGAGGCCTGCAGTGACCTTACTTCTTAAATCTAGGTTAAAATGGACCTTCTGCAGTTTACCTGATTAACTGTCAAACACTGATTCGCTTGTAGCTAAGACTAAGTGGAAGAATGACTTGCCAATTTGTTATAGCATTATTGCTCACTGCATCTCAAAGTAATGAGGCATTTTCTTACCCAAATTAATGATGACATAAGATGTCAGTAGATCTCACAAAAATTGAACTCATGTAAGTAACATTTGCATACATGCTAAAACCAGAGATGAAATTCAGAGAAAGTTTTGTAGTTAATTATTCCATCTATTGCCATCCTTACAATATGTCAACTAGTATTAATAAATTATCTTATAGAAAAGCACTTTGTTATCATAAATTTTAATCATTATAAGCTGCATATGGGTCTTGAAGATTCAGCAAATACTTGTACAAACCCCAATTCCAATGAAGTTGGGACGCTGTGTAAAACGTGAATAAAACAGTATACAATGATTTGCAAATCCTTTTCGACCTATATTCAATTGAGTACACTGCAAAGACAAGAAATTTAATGTTCAAACTGAGAAACTTTATTGTTTTTGTTTTTTTTTTTTTAAATATTCACTCATTTTGAATTTGATGTCTGCAACGTGTTCCAAAAAAGCTGGGACAGGGGCAACAAAAGACTGGGAAAGTTGAGGAATGCTCAAAAAGCACTTGTCTGAAACATTCCACAGGTGAACAGGTATATTGGAAACAGGTGAGTGTCAAGATTAGGTATAAAAGGAGCATCCTGGAAAGGCTCAGTCGTTCACAAGCAAGGATGAGGGGAGGTTCACCACTTTGTGAACAACTGCGTGAGCAAATAGTCCAACAGTTTACTGACAACGTTTCTCAATGTGCAATTGCAAGGAATTTAGGGATTTTATCATCTGCAGTCCATAATATCATCAAAAGATTTAGAGAATCCAGAGAAATCCAATCTCTACACGTAAAGGGCAAGGCTGAAAACCAAAATTTAATGCCTGTGACCATCGGTCCCTCAGGCGGCACTGCATTAAAAACCGACATCATGCTGTAAAGGATATTACCATGTGGGCTCAGGAACACTTCGGAAAACCATTGTCAGTTAACACAGTTCATCCCTACATCTACAAGTACAAGTTAAAACTCTACCATGCAAAGCGAAAGCCATATATCAACAACACCCAGAAATGCCACCAGGCTTTCCCGGGCCCGAGCTCATCTGAGATGGACTGAAAAGTGTGCTGTGGTCTGACGAGTCCACATTTCAAATTGTTTTTGGAAATCATGGATGTCCTCTGGGCTAAAGAGGAAAAGGACCATTCAGCGCTAAGTTCAAAAGCCAGCATCTGTGATGGTATGAGCATGTGTTGGTGCCCATGGCATGGGTAACTTGCTCATCTGTGAAGGCACCTTTAATGCTGAAAGGTAATTACAGGTTTTGGAGCAACATATGCTGACATCCAAGCGAAGTCTTTTTCAGGGATGTCCCTACTTATTTCAGCAAGACAATGCCAAGCCACATTGTGCACGTGTTAGAATAGTGTGGCTTCGAAGTGAAAGAGTGCCGGTAATAGACTGGCCTGCCTACAGTCCAGACCTGTCTCCCATTGAAAATGTGTGGCGCATTAAGAAGCGCAAAATACGACAACAGTGACCCCGGAATGTTGAGCAACTGAAGTCGTACATCAAGCAAGAATGGGGAAAAAAATTCCACCTACAAGGCTTCTACAATTAGTGTCCTCAGTTCCAAGAGGCTTATTGAGTGTCGTTAAAAGGAAAGGTGATGTAACACAGTGGGAAACATGCCCCTGTCCTAGCTTATTTGGAACTTGTCGCAGGCATCACATTCAAAATGAGTGAATATTTCCAAAAAAACAATAAAGTTCATCAGTTTGAACACCAAATATCTTGTCTTTGTAGTGTACTCAAATATTGATCAAAAGGGATTTGCAAATCATTGTATTCTGTTCTTATTCACGTTCTACACAACGTCCCAACTTAATTGGAATTGGGGTTTGCAATTGCTTGGCTGTAAATCAGGCAAACTATGTAAATCTGGAATTGTAATCAGGGGTTAAAAGTTGACAGCACGCCACTGGACTATATAACATACAAAGTAAAAAAAAAAAAAAATCCCTCTTTAATGACAAGAACAATCAGGAGCCTCGCTGGAATATGGTGGAGCTATTAGTAAGCCGTATAATGAAAGGGAGTTGAAATATGACACTATCTTTGTAAAAATAGGATGTTTTTTCGCACTATTATGCAAATTGTGCATTTTGTTTCATCACAGAAAACATCATCAGGTGATAAGTAATGTTTAAACGCTTGCCGCAGATATAGGTGCTAGCGTCTAGGTCATTGCTCAGTTCAGGTATTATTTGCATTGCACTAATCATATGCAAAAAATGCAAACACTATATTGTGTATTCATTAGCAGGCAGTGCACAGCAACTATATATACTACTCAAAATTTGATGGGGATCATAGGAATTTTTTTGTGAAATGACATGCAAATTTGGTAACTGCCACTGATGAACAATATATTGGATAAATGACATGCAGTCAGACACAAAACACATTTGCACGTGCATTTCATGACATTAAATGAGCGTGCAGCCTCACATTTTGGCTTTGACTAACACTTCACCATTTTAACTCAGACATGTGTGTTGCTTGTTGGTGAAAATTTGGAAGTTCCCAAATTTTTTGCATTACATTTAGCAATAACAATGTCTCCTCAACGTCTTAGACGTCGATTGACTTCAGAGCAATTGGGAAGATGCATCAGAATGCTTGACTCTGGCTTCTCACAACGTCACGTTGCTAATGCACTTAACGTCAGCCAAAGCGTTTTGAACAGAGCGTGGAACCGGCATCAAACGTTTGGTACAGCAGCACACCGTCATGGGGGTGGTCGTCAGAGATCGACTACACAACGACAAGACCACTTTCTCACACTTCAGGCACGACATCATCCTTTCTGGACAGCCACCACCCTACAAAATGACCTTCATAACACCTCGGGGGTCAGGGTATCCACTCAGACGATACGGAATCGTCTTCATACTGCCGGCTTCAACTCAAGAAGGCCATGTGTTCGAATCCCACTGACCATGCGTCATAGGCGTGACCGTTTGGATTGGGCTCACGATCATGTCACATGGACACACAACGATTGGGCTCCAGTTTTCTTTACTGATGAGTCCCGATATTGCTTGGACTTTACTGACAGGAGGCAACGGGTGTGGCGAAGACAGTGTGAGCGATTTAATGATGCCTACATCAAACGAACGCACCGTTATGGTGGCGGATCAATTATGGTCTGGGGAGGAATAAGCCGGAACGGCAGAACGGACCTGCATGTCATGGGGAGAGGGACGATGACAGGGGTACGGTACAGGGATGAGATCCTCAATGTGTACGTAAGACCATACGCTGGTGCTGTTGGCCCTGATTTCATCTTGATGGATGATAACGCCCATCCCCATCGTGCTAGGGTGGTGAATCAATTCCTAGAGCAGGAGACAATTGAGCCCCTAAGAACCATACCGGGCCATCCCGCACTTTTGGCGAAATTGAGTTGAGGTAGTCAGCATGTGCAGAAAACTGAGATCTACATTTCCTAAATGAGCCAACCCAATCTACCCACATGGATTGCTCATATAAGCAAACGTCCTCTCTGCCACTGTAAATATGCAATGCGCTGCCTTAGCCATAGTGGACCATCCCACAACTTTTCCATAATTCAATGTAAACATGGCGGCTAGGTATCGCACTGATGAGGAATTGCTTGCTATGATTGATGATGATGGTGAAGTGGAAGATAATGGAGACCCAGAGTTTGACCCAAATGAATCAGAAGATGATGGTTCCTCTTCAGAAGGAGGTAGGTTTCACTTTAAATGAAACAGAAGGGCATCCAAAACTTGCATAAGAAGTGCACTACGTAACTGTACATATCTTGAGTTTTTAACAGAAGCAGTGTTTCTAGTTCCCAGATACTCTAAATGATGCAGGAAGCTGGCAACTTTGAGTCCCATTTTCTCAAAAGTTCCCCAACATGGGTTGGCCCAGTATGGCTCTTAGGGGCTCAATTGTCCGCATGGACTGGCCCGCGCGTTCGCCGGACCTAAACCCTATCGATCATGTGTGGAACATGCCGCAGGTCGCCATTTCCGGTCGTAGGGCACAACCCACAACTCTAGAAGAGCTCGGAAAAGCCCTTGTTGAAGAATGGAACAACATTCCAATTGCAAGCATCCAGGTTCTGATTGATAGTATGACCCGACGTTGTCAAGCCGTCATTCAAGCTAGGGGAGGCCATACCCGTTATTGACATTAACTGTGGCAATGAAACATCAAACGAACACTGTCTGTTTTCACTTTACATGTCAGAGGTGAAACCATGAAGTGTTCGTGAAAGCCAAAAGTGTGAGGCTACACGCTCATTTAATGTCATTAAATGCACTTGCAAATGTGTTTTGTGTCTGACTGCATGTCATTTATCCAATATATTGTTCATCAGTGGCAGTTACCAAATTTGCATGTCATTTCACAAAAAAATTCCTATGATCCCTATCAGATTTTGAGTAGTATATTCAGAATGCGTATTTCTGACCACCTACCATCATTCGATAATTGTAACAATATCAAACCTCCCCATCCAAGCCTCATCTGCAACTAAGGTGAAATATTTTCCAACAGTGTCCATCTGAGAGTTCATAAAAATATTCTTTTACCGCAAATAATTTATGTATGCCCATTAACATCTACAAGACAAAGGCAAAAATTCTCAAGTATCTGTTAATCTGGCTGTGAAAACGCTGTCAAGTGAACGAAAAAGCAAACATTGTGCACTTACAGTGCAATCATCTCATTCTATATTTCACATCTGCAGTACAATTGTATTATGAATATGACTTATTTTATGCAGAAAAATGTCTTTTGAAATTCTGAGGTCATGCCTAGTGGTCCCTTTAAGAAGAAAACAAGAAATCGATGTTTGAGAGGGGTGTTTCTTCTCAGGGCATAGTGACAGGCCACTCATGTAAGTTAGTGTATTTCGTCTGATATAAGCACGATTTGATTCATACCTATTTAGTCGAGGAAAGACAACTTGGTCAATCCATCCTTGTATGGGACACCACATTAATTGTAATAATAATAATAATACATTTTATTTGGAGGTGCCTTTCAAGTCACCCAAGGTCACCTTACAGAAAATAAAAGCATAGAAGATCAAAAACATCATTAAAGCAAAACATCGACATAAAAGCAAGTGAAGTGCACAGTGTCCAGTCAGAGAGAATATGCCAGTTTGAACAGGTAAGTTTTGAGTTGGGATTTGAATGATGTGATGGAGTCTGACTGTCGTATGTGTGTGGGGAGGGAGTTCCAGAGTCTGGTTGCTGAGCAGCTGAAGGCTCGGGCACCCATGTTACTGAGGCGTGACGTGGGGATGGTTAGCAGTCCAGCAGAGGTTGAGCGGAGGGTGCGGGAGGGGGTGTATTCATGAAGGAGGTCGCAGAGGTAAGTGGGGGCAAGGTTGTGGAGAGCTTTACAGGTGAGGAGAAGGTTTTTATAGTGGATGCGGTATTGTACAGGGAGCCAGTGAAGTTGAATGAGAACAGGGGTGATGTGGTCGGATGATTTGGTGTGGGTGATGATCCGGGCGGCCGAGTTCTGGATGATTTGCAATCTGTTGAGTTTGGTGGGGAGTCCAGTGAGGAGGGCGTTGCAGTAGTCAATGCGGGATGTGACAAATGAGTGAACCAGGATTTCGGTGCTTGATTGGGACAGTGATGGGTGGAGTCTGGAGATGTTGCGGAGGTGGAAGAATGCAGTCCTGGTGATGTTTTGAATATGAGGTGCAAATGAGAGGGTGCTGTCCAGAATGACGCCAAGGCTCTTGACTTGGGGGGAGAAGGGTACAGGGAGTCCATCGACGGTGATGGGTGAAGCTGGGGTGTGTTGTGATTTGGTGAGGGTGGATTTAGAGCCAATGAGCACAGCCTCGATTTTATTGCCGTTAAGCTTCAAGAAGTTCCTGCTCATCCAGCTCCAGATGTCTTCAAGGCAGGTGATGAGGGAGGTAGGTGGGATGGCAGCGGTGGGTTTGGAGGAGATGTAGATCTGTGTATCATCGGCATAGCAGTGAAAGTGGATCCCATGGTGACGGAGGAGTGTGCCCAGGGGGAGGAGGTAAATGATGAAAAGAAGTGGACTCAAGACTGACGCCTGGGGAACACCCAATGAAACACCCGAACACCCAGACTTGTGGTTCCTTAATTGCACAAATTGTTGACGGTCAGTGAGGTATGATGTGAACCAGTAGAGTGCAGTACCAGTGATCCCAATGCCAACCAGGCAGTCCAGAAGCAGTGGGCGGGAGATGGTGTCGAATGCTGCGCTGAGGTCGAGGAGGATGAGAATGGTAAGTAGTCCGGAGTCAGCTGCACGGAGGAGGTCTTTGGTGATTTTGACCAGGGCTGTTTCAGTGCTATGTTTTCGACGGAAACCAGATTGGAAAGGTTCATGGAGATTGTTTGTGTCGAGGTGGGACTGTAGTTGTGCAGCAACCACCCTTTTAAGTGTTTTGGAGATGAAGGGGAGGTTGGAGATGGGCCGGTAAAGATTAAGGTCAGCTGGGTCAGCACCGTGTTTTTTCAGGATGGGTGTGATAGCAGCCAGTTTGAGAGTGGGGGGTACAGTACCAGTAGTGTGGGAGGAGTTAATTATGTTGGTGATCATAAGAGAAATGGACGGCAGACAAGCTTTGACAAGGGAGGTGGGAAGAGGATCAAGCTGACAGGTGGTGGTTTTGGCTTTATGGATGAGTTCAGAGATAGTGTCTTCTGTTACTGGGGTGAAATTGGAGAGGGAGCTGATGAGAGGTTGGCCAGCGGTGATCATCCAGGATGGATCATTTGAGGAGGTGCAAGATGAGGTCAGTTGTTGGTGAATGGTGTTGATTTTAGAGCTGAAGAAGTCCAGGAAGGCAGTACACTGATCAGTGGAAATGTCTAGAGGGAGGGTTTTAGGAGGCTGAAGTAGGTGGCTGACTGTTGAGGAGAGGACTCTGTTGTTACCTGTACCAGTGTTGATGAGGTTGGAGTAGTATGAAGATTTGGCAATGGTGAGGGCGTTCTTGTAGTGATGAAGGTGGTCTGTGTACATTTGGCTGTGTACAGTGAGTCCGGTCCTTTTGTACAGTCACTCCACTCGGCGGCCAGTGGCTTTGAGCTGGTGAAGGTCAGGGGTGAGCCAGGGAGCAGTGTGAGTAAATGAGACTGAGCTGGTTTTCACGGGAGCCAGGGTAGTGAGGGAAGAGGAGAGACAGTTATTATAATGAGTCACCAGGTCAGCAGGGGAGGATGCTGGGGGAGGGCTGGAGTAGGAGCTAATCAGAGTGGAAAGATCTGTGAAGTTGATATGTTTGATGTTTCTGAAGGAGATGGTCCGTTGTTCTTTGGCTTTGAGTAGTTGGGTGTGAATGTCAAAGTACAGCTTTGTGGTCAGAAATGGGAAAATCAATGACATCAAGGTTATTGGGAGTGATGTCAGTGCAGCAGATTAAGTCCAGTATGTGACCTTTGTTATGGGTTGGGAGGTTGACATGTTGTGTGATACCGAGACAGTCCAAGAGTGATGTGAAATCGTTAGCAAAAGTACTAGATGGGTTGTCAATGTGGATGTTGAAATCGCCAAGGAGGATAACAGTGGGGGACATTGCACATACAGATGTTAGTAGTGATGAGAATTCATTGAGGAAAACAGCAGAGGGTTTTGGTGGTCTGTAGATGGTAGCAATGATAGTGGGTTTGGTTTGGGGCCTGTGAAATTTTACAGCTAAACATTCAAACGAGTAGTGATGGGGGACAGTGACAGCAGTGACTTTGATGTTATCACGGTGAAGGAGAGCGAGGCCGCCCCCCCCTCCTAGTAGCACGGGGTTTACTAATAAAAGAAAAACCCGGTAAAGCAGCCTCATTAAGCTGGGAGAAGTCGTTTGGTTGCTGTCAAGTCTCAGTGAGGCATAGAATGTCAAGGTTACGGTCAACAATAAAGTCGGCGATCAACAGGGCCTTATTACTGAGGGATCTGATATTCAACAGACAGAGTTTCAGACAGGTGAGTGGTGTGTATGTGGTTGCTTTAAGCAGGGGGGATAGTACACTGTGATTGACAGGACGGGCTGTGCGGGGAGGGGGGCAGGGCTCAGTGGACCAGAAGGAGCGGATGTTTGTGTTACTGCTGTGCTGAGTGTACTGAAAGTTCCGTCCAGAGCCTCGGTGGATGTATCTAAGTCGTTTGAGAATGCAATGGTGGGGTGCAAGCTGAAGTGGAGGGGTCCTTGAGAAGGTCTGGAGACATAACATCTCCGCTACCGAGTAACGGAGCAGCAGAGTTGCGCTTGTGAGAGTCAAACACAGCGCAATCCAGTGGAACAGGTTAAAAATCCACATGATGTGAGATCTGCTGCGACGTAATCCAGCAATAGATGATCCAGGTGATTATGGTGAAGCCACAGAACCAGTGCAGGGGAGGCAGAGGAGTGGAGCGTGCTGATTGTAGCTTCGCTGGAGTAACCAGTTGGACGGCGCTGGAGATTAGCAGCAGGCTAGCCGACAGGCGAGCGGACACCATCGGGGTGTCGGTGTGTCGGGCAGGTGGCGTCCTCCGCGTTGACAGCAATCCATGAGCACAGGGGGCAGCGGACCGGTCCAAGCGGGTGTGCTTCGTGGGGCACACCAGCGCAGGCTATCCAGCCACAGAGTGCGGAGAAGAGCCACAGGAGTCCCGTACAGGTGAGCCCTGTACCAGCGAAGTTAGCTTCTGGCGAGGCAGCAGCAAACAGGTAGCGACTGTTTAACTGCTGTCTCGGTGTCGCAGAGTATGAGATCGAGCAAGCCGAATCTAAAAGATGGGTTTAAAATCCAGCATTCATACGATAATACAATACAATATTTAACAAATGGATATGAAATGACGGAATAGCAAAAAACAACGGAGGAGGCGCGGCAGCAGCTTGCCAGCGGTCCCTCACCCCCCTAACACTGAAACAATTACAAGGAGCAACTTTTTTTTTTTTTTGCCACAGATACAGTATTTGCTAATCATGTTTCCAGAAATATATATTTCTAATGATTCTACTGAACAGATATTGATCAACACTACAGAAATCAACTGAACAGATATTGACTGCATCAATTGAACAGATATTAATCATTGCAGAAATCAACTGAACAGATATTAACCAAAGGTACAAAAATCAATTGCTTATGTATGTGTGTGTGTTACTGCTTACGTAATATGGTTACTGATTATGATTACTAATTTACGGATGAAGATGATGATACTGCAATATGATCCCAAACAATAGCTGTTCTGCTATGATGATGAAACCACAAAGGCATAACAATCATATATCGCATGCAGCTAGCAAGGACCTTTGGCTTGCGGTTCAAAACCCCAAAGGGTGAGCAATTTAAGATTGAAAGTGATGTGAAAATTATTTATTTAATATTAAAAAAATATATAATTTTTTTTTAATTATTGAAAAAAAAATCACATTCTATTTTGGGTTTTCTTGATAACAGGGATCTCAGCAAATCTCTGTTCATCTGTATGAAAAGCTTGCCAACATTACCAAGCTAATCGGAGACAAAATGCATAACATTTGCGCAGCATAGAGATATCAGACCCTGCTGTTCATTGGTGGACTGTAATGTTACTCGTGGACAAGCAATATTTTGTTTGTCTCAGCACACCATTTGTACAGCAATGTCATATTGTGTAGTGGTTAGAATTCCGCTCTGTGCCTACGTGGGAGGTTTCAGGTTTATTTACATATTAGACATTGACTACATTTACATGCACACCATATTCCGATTAAGATCCATATTCGGGTTAAGGTGATATTCCGAATAAACTGTTTGCATGCACTGGGCTATGGGAATATTCCCAGAAAATTCGGTACGGGAGACTTCTAAAGCCCAGCTCAGACCAAAGATTCGCGACGTGACGAGACTGTTTTAGAACGTCGCAGGGAGGAGTCGCAGCAGTGTAAACTGGCCTGTCTCAGCTAGTTGCAAGCCGGCTGATGGCGTCGCCAGCGATTCAGCTTGTAAAATAGCAAGAGGCTGGTTTTAGAACATTAATGCTAGGTTCCCACTATCACAATTCGCGGCACGATTGAAATCGTGGTCTTAATCGTGGAGTAATCGTGGTGATCCTATCAGATCTTATCAGATCTTGAGGTCAGTCGTAATCGTGGCAATCGTGTTGATCGTAGAAAAGTTTTGGAAGATTCAAAAATTTCCTATGATCAACACGATTAATTGTCACTCATAATCATTGCATCACCTCATACCCAAACCTGAAATTTCAGGGAAGTTCCACGATCAGCTACAAATGGCCAATCGTGGCGTTCGTAACGGAGCGCACAACAGTGGGAACGAAGCATAAGCACTTAAACCGTCTCAACAGCCAATCAGCAATTTCAGCTGGTCTCGGGAGTTACAAACTACCAGCTGGTCGGAACTGCCCCGAGAATAACCAAAAGAAATTTACAAAAGAGGGCAGGTCTCCCGTTGCAAGCTCCCAGCACAAATATAAGTCATATGAAAATATATGGCGAGTGAATAAAAAATCATGTTTTTCTGAAGACTGATTGCTTAACGATTTTTTGAAACCAAGTTTTGTGGATTGTGATGATCCTGGAGCACTTACCAGGGCATGTATTCAGGACAGGCAGCAAAATGCAATAAATAAAGTTAGTGAATATCATCCTCATCATCATTTGGGCAACCTCAGCCGAGCTGCATGCCTTGAGGTCCAGTCTTCACAATTCAGCATGCAAGCAGCAAGCTCGGCAGTGTCAGCCGCCCGAGCATCTCCCTTTTGGGTGACATTGAAGGTGGTCACCGGACGACCAGGACGATGAGAGCCATGTGTTGGTTCCTACAGGATGAGGTGGCTTGCAAGGAGCTCTCCATGATGACAGCTGTAGCCCATACTGTATTTTTGAGACATTAGCTACCTTGCTACCTAGCTATCTCAACAGCAATCGCTGTTACAGCTAGCTAGCTAGTAAAGTTGGGGAAAAAACCTAATGACATCACTTAAATATGATGATTGTTTACAAAGACTTTCCTTCAATAGCGTTAGCCAGATAGCAAGATGGCCATATAATCTGAAGAGTAATGTAATACATGATCGCATAAGCAGCTGAAATTACCCATGAAAAGATGCCTCAGCCCGAACTGTCTGCTTGCTCTTCACTCAACAGAAGCTGTTTAAGGCTGAAAGAGGTTGTGGGGGTGTGAACGCCTTGAAAGTGACTAAGTCGTCAAGTTGGTGCTCCACTCAGGGAGGGGAATCTGGCAACAGCTTGACGCGCTTGGATCAAATATAACTATTTACAAATGAAAGCATCGCTGAATAGCTTTCACCACTGTGGCAAAAAGCCATTAGAAATCTTTGCCACAGATATATTCATTTTGCCAATGGTGATGTGGTGAATGGCTTGCGTGCACCCAGATTTATACTCCATGACAGCGCACTTTGGTATGTGGCCCTGTATACATTGAAAGTAACATAGTGACAAACAAGTGAACTACGATAGGATGCCATTTGTTTATCTTGAGCAGAAGTCTTGGTATTGCCAGACCAGTCGGGCCTGTAAATGTCCAAATATGGTCCTGAATTGCCATTCTGACCCCTGTATTGCCGGCTAAGGTCCACGGACCTGTAACTTTCATTGAGACTGGCACAAGGGTAAAGTTTCTTAGGTGTACCATACCACTGTGACAAGACAGCCCCCACTCCAGCACTGGAGGCATCCACTTCAACGACAAAGGGTTTCTCTGGATCAAGTAGTCTTGGGGTCAGAGCTGTGGTGAACAGCTGCTTCAGGGAGTCAAAAGCGCACTGGGCCTCCAAATTCCCTGCCAGCCCCTTTGGCTACCCTTTAAAAAGTGCAGTGAGAGGCTGGGCAACCATGCTGAAGTTTCTATTAAACCTGCGGTAGAAGTTAGCAAATCCCAGGAAGCGCCGGCGCTCCTTAAAGGTGTGTGGGACTAGCCATTCAGCTACTGCCTCCACCTTCTTCTGCTCCAAAGCCACCTCCTCTGGTCCAATCTGGTACCCCAGGAAGGAGATGGTGATTCTATGGAAGACACATTTCTCCGCCTTGACTTAGAGTTGGTGCCCCAGATGAAAGAGTACCTTCTTCACGTGTTGAACATGCTCTGGGTATGTTGGAGAATAGACTAGGATGTCATCAATATAAGCAATGACGAATCTTCCGAGCATGTCCCTCAGCATGTCATGGACTGGAACACAGATGGGGCATTGACAAGCCCATAAGGCATCACGCAGTACTCATAATAGCCAGAGGTTAAAGGCTAAAGGCTGTCCTCCACACGTCTCCCTTCCGATACGGACCAGATTGTAAGCGCTGCGGTGGTCAAGCTTCGTGAAGAACTAGGCAACTCGGAGCTACTCCACAGTGCTGGGGACCAGAGGGAGTGGATTCCGGTACCTTACTGTTACTTCATTCAGCCCTTGGTAGTCGATGCAGAGTCGAAGACCTCCGTCTTTCTTCTGAATAAAGAAGCTGCTGCTGAAGTACTGCTGAAGTGCCTGCTGAACGTATTGCTCCATGGCTTGAGTTTCTGCCACCGACAGAGGGTATACAAGGCTTCATGGAGGGGTGGAACTGGATAGTAGCTCTATAGCACAGTCCCACAGATGACAAGGGGGGAGCTTTGTTGCCTTAGTCTCGCTGAAGACGTCCCGGAGGGAGCAGTACTCCCTGGGAATCTCAAGGTCAGTTGCGGTGTCCGGGCTTTCTACTGTAGTGGAGGCGATGGGGAGGGAGCTACAATACTGCTGAAAATACCAGGACTGGAACAAGATGGTGTGGTGAAGCAAAGAGATGGTGGGATTGTGTCTTTTTAGTCATGGTAATCCTAGTATGAGCTGGTGATGAGAGATGGGGAGGACAAGTAATGGGAGCTCTTCCTGGTGGCTCCTTGCGAAGCAGAGGGAGATTGGAGCCGGCTGGTAAAGGACAGTTTCATTCTCCAGAGGCCCACCATCCAAAGCTGCCACATTGATGTGGGTGTTGAGTTGTTGGACGGGAAGTCAGGGCCTTCGCACCAATTGCTGGGAGATGAAATTCCCCACCGCGCCGGAGTTGATCAGGGCTTCTGCTTGGAGGCATAGATTATAATTTGCCACTTGCACTGGAGTCAGGAATTTCTGGGCAGATATAGTGGATGGAGACGTATTTACCTTGACAGGCTTAGGAAGCTTTTCATATCTGGTTTCCTGAAGCTCCGGGATGCTTATAAGGAGGGCAATGAATGGGATTTTACATAGTGGTTCATGGCCCCGTCTTCCTCCAGTCACGGCAGTTTGCAAAGTCGGACTTGGAGGAGCCGATCGAACTGGATGGATGTCTCGATAAAGGAGTCCAAGGTTGCTGCGTGGTCCCTGCAGGCCATCTCTGCCTTCAGGTCTGACTGCAGCCTGTTGTGATAGATGGTGGTGAGGGCAGGCTCATTCCAGCCACTGGCTGCAACTAAGGTCCTGAAGGCAAGGGCATAGTCGGCCACTGACCTGGACCCTTGTCTCAGCTCCAGCAGCCTTTCCTCAGCTCTCTTTGCAAGGTGGTTGAATACTGCCTTAAACTGGAGAATAAAATTGTTGTAGGTGGTCAAAGCTGATTGATCCCAAACTGCAGTAGCCCATTTAAGAGCTCTTCCGGTCAAGTGGATGATGACATTTGTGATCTTCTCAGCATCACTGAGGGCAAGTGTGATCTGTTCCTCTACCGTTTTTTGGCACTTTGGCTGTTCAGTTGTGCACGCCATCTCTTGTAGCGCTGGGATCTGTAGCTTCATCTGCTCCACCATTGTCAGCATCACAGATTCAGCTCTGCATTCACGAGCAGAGTGGACCGCCTCTTTATGGCGTTTTCTCATCTAATTGGATAGAGGCAGTGGGTGACTCCAGGATTTAATATGCTGCTCTGATGTAGAGGACAGTGACTGAGAGACCTTTGTCATGGACCAGACACTCTAAATCAATGATCCCTGTCGGAATGTGCGGCTATTTAACACTTGTTTTAACAAATATATATCACAGCAGCTTTAAGGACTATATATACACCCATGCTATATTATCCAATCATCAATCAGGGTTTAGGAAAAATCATAGCACTGTTACTGCTGCTATGAAAGTATTACATGATATTGTAGAAGCATTGGATAATAAGCAACATTCTTTGTCTGTATTTATTGACTTGTCCAAAGCTTTTGATACAGTGGACCACAGTATTTTGATACGTCTCATTCAAGCAGGTTTTTCTGATCATACTGTTGGTTGGTTTGCCAATTATCTTTCTGATAGAACTCAGGCTACCCAGTTTGATGGTCTTACATCCAATTTGTCAACAGTTGGTAATGGAGTGCCACAGGGTTCAGTTTTGGGTCCACTGTTATTTACTCTGTACATCAATTGCCTGGGTCAAAACATTCCAAATGCAGCCTTCCATTTCTATGCAGATGTATAGAAGTCCATCGGTAGTAATGAAGATGATAGTGACGCCAGAGCTGAGAACGCAGCCCAAAGTCAAATGCACAGAGGAGCCCGCACTGTGGGCATGTAACAACAGAGGTTGGGTCAGGCCTCCTCTCTTTGCGGGCTTGGCGCTTTTGGCTAAGGACTGCCAGACCATTTTCCTCAAAGGTTTAATTGCCTTTGTGGACGGCCTGTCTCCAGGCACTGCAGTCAGTAGCAAGGGTCTGCCTGCCTGTATAGCGTATGCCGCAAGCCCCCAAGGATGCTTTCAGGCAGTCTTTGAAGCGCTTGAGCGGTCTTCTGATGTTTCATGCACCAGAAGTCAGCTTGGAGAAGAAAACCATCTTCAGAAGGCGCGTTTCGTTCATTCGAACCACATGTCCAACCCACCGCAGCTGCGCCTTCAGTATGAGTGCCTCGATGCCCGGCATGTTTGCTCTTCGCAGCACTTTTGTGTTGAAGACTCTGTCCTCCCATGAGATACCCATGATCTTTCTCAGATGTTGGAGATGGAAATGATTCAGTGTTTTCAGCTGCCAATTTGGTGCTCAGCTTGATGCCGCATTCCCCCCACAATTGTGTCCACAACCTGCCGAAAGATGCACCTGCTTTGGTAAGCCTTATTTATACATGCCACAAGTGGAGGTGAAAGTGCTGCCCAGGTAGGTAACGCTGTCCATGTAATTTAGTTTTGTGCCCTAAATTACGATATTGGGCACTGGTGGAGTGAGACCAGGTGTAGGCTGAAGCATCACCTCCATTTCCCGCAGGCTGATGGTGAGTCAGTAGGCTCTGGCTGCCATTTCCAGGCAAATAGCAAGCTCCTGCAGGTCTGATTCATTCATTGCTGCGAGGGCACAGTCATCTGCAAATAGGAAGTCGCACACAAGAGCTTCAAGGACTTTGGTCTTGGCCTTCAGATGCCTCAGGTCAAAAAAAAAACAGCTGTCATGTCTGTAGCGGATGGTGATACCAGCATCTGTTGCAGTGAGTGCAGCAAACAGCATCATTGCAAACACGAGGCTGAAGAGTGTCAGTGCCACGACGCATCCTTGTTTGACACCATTAGTAATAGGGAATGTGTTGGAAACGGAGCCTTTTTTTCACAACGAGAGCCATTATACCGTCATGGAAGGATCTGATGATCTGGACAAACCTTGGTGGACATCCTAGCTTTGACAGGATGGCCCACAGACCCTCCCTACTAACGGTATTGAAGGCCTTTGTCAGGTCCACAAAGAGATGGTTGAGGTTCTGGTTTGCTCACAGCATTTCTCCTGAATCTGCCGGACAATGAAGATCATGTCTATCGTTCCTCTGTTGCCTTTAAAGCCTGGCTCTCAGAGACAACATTGTCCAACAAATGGTGTGTGATGCGGTTCAGGATGATGTGAGCTATGATTTTCCCTGCGATGTTTTGCAATGAGATGCCCCTATGGTTGTCACAAGATGCTCTGTCCCCTTTGATCTTGTAGACATGAATAATATTAGCATCTTTAAAATCCTGTGGCACAGAACCCTCCTCCCAAAACTGCTGCATCAACTTGGTAAGTTTCATAATGATGGCCTCTCCCCCCTCCTTGAATACTTCAGGGGGTATCCCATCAGGTCCCGGAGCTTCCCACCTGGAGCTGCTGGATAGCTTTCTGAGTTTCCACTAAGGTTGGTGGATCATTGAGGAATGTCAGATGAGGGAACTGAGGCATGTCCTGAATAGCCTGCTGGTCGATCTGGGAGAGTCTGTTGAGCAACTCGCTGAAGTGCTCACTCGAGCGTTGGACTATGTCGCTCTTCTCGGTGAGCAGGGTCCCATAAGCTGAGCTAACAGGGGTCATAGTGTTAGAAGATGGGCCATACACAGTCTTGAGGCAGTTCAAGAACTGCTTGGGATTATGCTGGCCTGCATACTGTTCTAGCTCTGCAGCCTTGTCTTCCCACCACTTGTCCTACATCTGCCTCAGCTCAGTCTAGACTTTGCTCCGGAGACGCATAAGATGGTCATGTTTGGCATCAGATGTCTTGTCGTGGAGCCAGCTTGTAAAAACTTCTTGCTTCTGCTTCAGCTGACTGGTATTCTCAGAATTGTCACTGTCAAACCAGTCTTGATGCTTCCGCTTTGGGTGTCCAAAAATGAGTTTGGCAGAGTTATAGACTATGGCTCTGAAACCAGCCCAGGCTTTCTCAGAGTCGGTTTCAGCGGGGAGGTTCATCATCTGGACCCTGAGATTAGAGACAAGTGTCTCCTTTGTGCCAGGGTTAGCTAATTTTTGAACGTCAAGCTTCTTCATAAGGTCGACTTTTTGGCATCTGTGTGAACTGGCGATGGAAAAGGAGAGCTTGCTTCTCAACAGCACATGATCGGTGCAACAGTCTGCGCCCCTCATTGCCCTAGTAAGACAAACATCTTGAATGTCCCTGCATCTGGTGATCACATAGTCAATCAAGTGCCAGTGTTGAGAGCAAGGGTGGATCCAGGTGGTTTTGTGGATGTTAGGTAACTGATGGTGATAGTCAGACCATGTTCAGCACAGAATGTTGGAAGCATCTGGCCATTGGAGTTCTCCTGCCCAGTTCCATGAGGCCTGATGACATCCGGCCATGACTGAGAGTCCCTGGCTACACGGGCATTAAAGTCACCGAGAAGCAGGAGCTTGTCGTCTTTTGGGACAGAGTGTAGCAGATTAGAGCGGTTCTGATAAAAGAGTTTTTTCTGTTCTTGAGCGTAGTTCATGGTGGGGGCATAGGCACTGATGAGGGTCAGCTGTGTCTTCCCTCTCAAAGGCATTCACATCACCATCAGATGGTCGCTGACTCCCTTTGGCAGGGACTGCAGGCTCTTGACTAGCAAGGTGTGAATGGCAAAGCTAACTGCTGCTTCCCTAGGCTCATTTGTTGGCTTCCCTGACTAGAAAAAAGTGTAATCAGTTCCCACCTCGGTGATTTCCCCTGTGTCAGCAGGGTGTGTTTCACTGAGTGCGGCAACATCTATGTTGTATCGCTGCAGTTCATGTCCTAAGAGTGCTGTGCGGCGTAGAGGTCTGCCACAAGTCTTTTTGTCCATCTTGGTTCTAACATTTCAGGCTCCAACGCAGAACGTGTGCTTGTGGGTGGATCTTGGCTCCTTTGATTTTGCTTTTGAATTTTGACCGCAATGCTAGATGTGCAGTCAGCTGCGGTGTGCTGACAGGAGTAGAGGCAAGCTTTGTTTAGGCTAACTTTTCTGGGCCCTTCCCCCAGAGCAGTGCTGTCCCTGAAGAGGACTGCTCCAACGTCAAGGTGGCTGCCGAGCCCTAGCCTTGCACCAGTGAGTAGAGAACAACCATCCTGCCCTGACCGCCTGAGTGTAGGTCTGTGGCTAGCAGCTCCCAGCATCATCTTGCGCCTGCCATCGTCGCCACTTGCCCATCGCCCCAGGACTTGGGAATAGGGGAAGGGGAAAAAAGGGTCACTAAATCCTGGGCAAGTGAGTTTATGGAGGTCGTAGGTTGCCCAAGCGCCACGACCCCCCTCTTGGGCCAGCCGCTTTAGTCAAGAGGGATGCAAGGCATAACGTCTTGGCCATGACTGGACTGCATTGGCTGCCAGAATGATGGTGAAGTTCACTCTCATACCACCTTTGGGGCCCCCTCCAGATTTTCTGTCAGGGTTTACTCCCTTAGCCTTTAGTTTTTCCACACCAGCCTGCAAGGCAGCAGGAGACTCGTGAATGGGCGGGGTCACCTAACTCCCCGAGCAGATGCAAGCATTTGCCCACTGCCCACGGCATATATACAGAAGATATAATCATTTATTGCAGTGCACCTACTCCGCAAGGCTTTTGAGCATCTCCAAAATGCTTTTGATATTCTGCAGGCTCAACTTTGCCAATTAAAGATTTTTCTAAATGCAGAAAAAAAAAATCAAACTCATAGTTTTTTTCAAACTGTAAGAATCTGTCTTTGAATCAGAGCATTGTTACATTTCAAGGTGAAGAAATTGACACTATTTCTACTGGCAAATATTTGGGATTTTGGATTGATGACAAACTTTCATTTAAACCTCGCTTATTCAGTCTTACAAACCCCAATTCCAATGAAGTTGGGACCTTGTGTAAAATGTGAATAAAAACAGAATACAATGATTTGCAAACCTCATAAACCCACATTTTATTCACAATAGAACATAGACAGCATATCTAATGTTGAAAGCAAGACATTTTACCATTTCATTAAAAGCATTAGCTCATTTTGAATTTGATGGCAGCAACACATCTTAAAACAGTTGGGACAGAGACAACAAAAGGCTGTAAAAGTAAAAGGTACTAATAAAAAACAGCTGGAGGAGCATTTTACAACTAATTAGGTTAATTGGCAATAGGTCAGTAACATGACTGGGTATAAAAAGAGCATTTTAGAGAGGCAGAATCTCTCAGAAGTAAAGATGGGCAGAGGCTCACCAATCTGCAAAAAAGAGTCTAAAAATTGTGGAACAATTTCAGAGAAATGTTCCTCAATGTAAAATTGTGAAGATTTTGAATATCCCACCATCTACAGTACATAATATCATCAAAAGATTCAGAGAATCTGGAGAAATCTCTGTGCGCAAGGGACAAAGCCGAAGGTCAATATTGGATGCTCATGATCTTCGGGCCCTCAGGCTGCACTGCATTAAAAACAGGCATAATTCTGCACTGGAATTCACTGCAAGGGCTCAGGAATAGTTCCAGAAATCATTGTCTGTGAACAGAGTTTGCCGTGCAATCCACAAGTGCAAATTAAAGCTGGATCATGCAAAGAAGAGGCCATATGTGAACACGATCCAGAAATGCCGCCGTCTCCTCTAGGCCAAAGCTCATTTAAAATGGACTGAGGCAAATGGAAAACTGCTCTGTGGTCACATGAATCAAAATTTGAAATTATTTTTGGAAACCACGGACGCAGTGTTGTGCGGACTAAGGAGGAAAGAGACCATCCAGCGTGTTATCAGCGCTCAGTTCAAAAGCTTGCACCTCTGATGGTATGGGTTGCATTAGTGCCTATTGCACGGGCAACTTACACATCTGGATAGGCATTATCAATGCTGAAAAGTATATTGAGGTTTTACAACAATGTCTCTTGCAGGGAAGGACTTGCATATTTCAGCAAGACAATGCTAACCCACATAGTATCCATCACAACAGCAGTATGGCTTCGCTGTAGAGTCCGGGTGCTGAAATGGTCTGCCTGCAGTCCTGACTTTTCACCAATAGAAAACATTTGGCGCATCATAAAATGAAAAATCTGGCTTAGAAGACCCAGGACTGTGGAGCAGGGAGAATCCTACATCAGACAAGAGTGGGACAGCATCCCTCTTCCAAAACTCCTGCAAATGGGCTCTTCACTTCCCAGACATTGACAGACTGTTGTTAAAAGAAGAGGGGATGCTAGACAATGGTAAACATGGCCCTTTCCCAAGTTTTTTTAGATGTGTTGCTGCCATCAAATTCTAATGAGCTAATGTTTTTCATGAAATGGTAAAATGTCTCACTTTCAACATCTGATATTTGTCTATGTTCTATTGTAAGTACAATGTGGGTTTATGAGATTTGCAAATCATTGCATTCTGTTTTTATTCACGTTTTACACAACGTCCCAGCTTCATTGGAATTGGGGTTTGTATGAAAAAGTTGAAGTTGAGATTAGGATTTTATTTTCGAAACAAATCTTGTTTTTCTTTCAATGTCAGAAAAAGACTTGTGGAAGCTACACTTTTCCCCAATTCTTGATTATGGTGAGCTTTTGTATATGAACTCATCAGATCATTGTCTTTAAATGTTGGATGCCATGGAGCCCTGAGATTGATTACAACCTGCAGAAGCCTAACACATCGTTGTGTACTGTATTCGAAGGTTAATTTGCCATCTCTTTCCACAAGTCGACTTAGCCACTGGTTTGTTTTCATCTATAAGGCTATTCTTGGTAGAATCCTGTGTCATTTATCGTGCTACATGTCCCAGAAAAGTCACTTCTATGGATTGCGGTCTCAGGACATTGTGCTTATGAATGTTCCTAAGACTCGGACTGAGTTAGGGAAGAAGGCCTTTGGGTTCTCTGCATCCTCAACCTGGAATTGTTAACAGAGGGAGACGAAGTTTCGAGATTTAGTAACACTGGGTGAATTAAAAGCTGTTATAAAGTGTATGGAAGCAAAGTCTATCAAAACATGTAAATGCTCATTCTAGTTGTGTTGCAACTGCTGCACTTTTTATGTATTGTATATGGTATTGTTTGGTTTGTTTTTCTTTCGATGTGAGTTTGTCGATGTACTACATATATGAGAAATATTCAAAATATTCAAATCCAGGACAAAATGTTTTTATGGCCACTGTATTACATCAAAGGGAAAATATCTACATCTTGTACATCCTTTTATATAAATTTTCCTGTAATTTAGCGGGACATGTGGAATATTTAGAAACCTTGGGATCTCCGCAATAATTTAAAATAGGCCCAAAGTGCCGCAGATTTTAATACAGCAGCTGCATTTGATGGACCCATGTATGTCTGCAGGACTAGAAAAAGGGGTCACTTGGGTCATTTTATGAAAATTGAGATTTTCCAACAAAATCAAAGAGTGATCCAAGTTTTACATTTTGAGAAAAAAATTGGGTGAATTTGTGCACAGCAAAGTGTTGTAAATTGATAGTACAGTAGTGCTGGGATATCACCATCACTGGGATATCACTGAGATACCCTGTTAATCTCAGAATGGAAAAAAATCCCAAGTGACCCCTTTTCCTAGTTTTGCGCACATATCAATCTGTAGATTTTATGGGGTTAAGGTATTACAGGGAAAAACGCTTCTACTGGTCACAAAATTGTATGCCTTTGTCTTTGTAAATTGTGTCTTTTTTGTAAAATGTAGCCTACTTAGGCCAGTATAAACACGTCCTAAATTTAATTTATTATTTGATACCCATGCATTGCATGAAAAAAAAAAGAGCAGCATGTTTCATCAGTAAAGGATTATTTCTACCACTGGTAAACATGTTAATCAAGGAAAATGATTGAAAACAGTTTGATAGCAATCATCCATTTATTGGGATGTGTTGTTCGGCAACAACTACTGATTATGCATACATAAGCAAGGATTGGCTTTGTTTGGCTTTTGTATGAAAAGTTAAGCTTATAAAAGTCTCTGTTTTATTCATTTATAGGCTCTAATTTGGTTTCAATTTCCATTTAATAGAAAATAATGGCAGTACAAAACATTAGTGTTTAAAATATAAATTTATCATATTAAACCTAAAAATGATGACAGTGCATGGCTGTCTTTGTTCTGTGAACAGTATGTATGAGCATGATTGACCATTCAGACTCTTCTTCGATACTTATGTCTTCCAAGCCCATACCTCCAATGAACAAGCAGATTGACTAAGTACAAGCAGAGAGCTGCTGCTCTGAGTTACACTGTTCCAGAAGATACAGATATCTAAATAATAAACTATGTTTGCAAAACAATAAAAGTTTCATATATGTTAGATATGCAGCACTCCGTGCATTAGTTATTAGATTAGTCAGGGCACTTTCATAAATTTCTATTATGGGGAAAGTCACATCCTATTACTCTGGCCTTTGTAATTTCATCAGCAGACCTTCTGCAGAAGTGTGATTGTGTTTACATCCTACTGTTTACATGTCCCCCTGCCTGATAGGAAGAAAACCAGCTCTGCGTCTCTGAGGACATCGCTGAAGTCCTGTCACCACTCTCGTGGGTCCAGCTTCAGGACGGAGCAGGGCTCTCAGCTCACCTGGGTATAGTCTGAAGTCAGATTCCAAATGACAATCAGGCCCCAGTGATGATATTTTAATGCCAGAATGAGTCCTATAGAGCAGAGTCAGTACAGCGGTGTGACACAGTGAAACATAATAAAAAGCTGCTATGCACTGAATGCAGTCACATGAGCACTCAACACAATAGTTTACCTCTGTTGGACAACGCACCAATTGAAACCGTATGCTCAATGCAGTTGCCATACTGAACTCCACCCGTGCAGCTTCTATGCAAGGAAATATTTACCGTGTCAGCTGAGCCAGTTTTTGAAGATTTTCTGGTGAATATTATCCCGCTATGCATGGACTGTATGTTTATGAGTTATGAGAAATTGCACAAAATTATTAGATTTACTATTGTAATTTGTATTAAAAAGCACATTTGACACTTGCTTTTATCCTTTGAGTGTTTTATTTTCATTATCTTGTGGTGGACGCATTTGTTTGCAAAAATCATAATTATTTACTCTCTTAAAATGCAACATCAAACCAAAACACAGCCTCAGTTCCAGAAGAACTGGGACAATGTATAAAAGGTAAAGACCAACAGCATGCAGTAATTTGCAAATCCCTTTTTACCAGTACTCAATTGAAAAAGTACAACGACAAAATAGGTTTTATTGCTTTATTGAAAATTATTGCAAATTTAAACTGACAGCTACTACTCATTCCAATGAAGTTGGGATTGGTTCATGTTCATCACCGTGTACCATCACCTTTTTTTTGCTCACAACATTGTTGTTTTAGAACTGAGGACTAGGGACCCTAATTAGGTTTCAAAAGTGGAATTTTTGAAACTCTATTTCCCATTCGCACCTGATATAGGATTTCAGTAAGTCAATCTCAGGTCTCTGTTCTTGTACTTTGCGCTTCATAATCAGCCACACATTTTCAATGGCAAACAGTTCTGTAACTACAAACTCAGTGTATACGAAGCCACACTGTTGACAATCGTTTGGAGTATGGTTTGAGGGTATTCTGCTGGAACAAGCAGGAGCATCCTTGAAATAGAAGATATCTGAAAGGAACCATATGATGTTCAAAACTGCACGCGTACCCGTCCGTGTCAATTGTGCCATGACAGATTTGCAAGCTGCCAATGCCATGCCGAGAGCACCAATGCAATCACATGCTATGACAGATGCTGGCTTTTGACCGTATCTCTGATAACAGTCGGGATGCTCCTTCTCCTCTTTAGCCCTGAGAATACAATGTTTGTACGAACCCCAATTCCATTGAAGTTGGAAAGTTGTGTAAAACGTGAATAAAAACAGAATACAATGATTTGCAAATCCTTTTCAATCTATATTAAGTTGAGTACACTACAAAGACAAGATATTTAATGTTCAAACTGATAAACTTTATTGTGTTTTTGGAACCATTTGCTCATTTTGAATTTGATGCCTACAACACGTTCCAAAAAAGCTGGGATAGGGGCATGTTTACCACCGTGTTACATCACCTTTCCTTTTAACAACACTCAATAAGCGTTTGGGAACTGAGGACACTAATTGTAGAAGCTTTGTAGGTGGAATTCTTTCCCATTCTTGCTTGATGTAAGACCTCAGTTGCTCAACAGTCAGGGTCTCCGTTGTCGTATTTTGCGCTTCATAATGCGCCACACATTTTCAATGGGAGACAAGTCTGGACTGCAGGCAGGCCAGTCTATTACCCGCACTCTTTTACTATGAAGCCACGCTGTTGTAACAGTGTAGAATGTGGTTTGGCATTGTCCTACTGAAATAAGCAGGGACATCCCTGAAAAAGACGTTGCTTGGATGGCAGCATATGTTGCTCCAAAACCTGTAGGTACCTTTCAGCATTAATGGCACCTTCACAGATGTGTAAGTTACCCATGCCATGGGCACTAACACATCCCCATACCATCACAAATGCTGGCTTTTGAAGTTTGTGCTGATAACAATCTGGATGGTCCTTTTTCTCTTGAGCCCGGGGACACGACGTTCATGATTTCCAAAAAACAATTTGAAATGTGGACTCGTCAGACCATTGCACACTTTTCCACTTTGTGTCAGTCCATCTCAGATGAGCTCGGGCCCAGAGAAGCTGGTGGCGTTTCGGGGTGTTGTTGATATATGGCTTTCACTTTGTATGGTTTTATCATGCACTTGTAGATGTAGTGACAAACTGTGTTAACTGACAATGGTTTTCTGAAGTGCTGCTGAGCCCAATGGTAATATCCTTTACAGAATGATGTCAGTTTTTAATGAAGTGCCTCCTTAGGGACCGACGGTCATGGGCATTCAATAGTGGTTTTCGGCCTTGCCGCTTACATATAGAGATTTCTCTGGATTCTCTGAATCTTTTGATGATATTATGGACTGTAGATGATGAAATCCCTAAATTCCTTTCAACTGCATGTTGAGAAACGTTGTTCTTAAACTGTTGGACTATTTGCTCACGCAGTTGTTCACAAAGTGGTGAACCTCGCCCCATCCTTGCTTGTGAACGACTGAGCCTTTCAGGGATGCTCTTTTTATACATAATCATGACACTCACCTGTCTCCAATTAACCTGTTCACCAGTGGAATGTTCCAAACAGGTGTTTTTTGAGCAAACCTCTACTTTTCCAGTCTTTTGTTGCCCCTGTCCCAGCTTTTCCTAAACGTGTTGCAGGCATTGAATTCAAAATGAGTGAATATTTTTAAAAAACAATGAAGTTAATCAGTTTGAACAGTAAGTACCTTGTTTTTGTAGTGTACTCAATTGAATGTAGGTCAAAAAGGATTTGCAAATCATTGTATTCAGTTTTTATTCACGTTTTACACAACGTCCCGACTTCATTGGAATTGGGGTTTGTAAATGGAAATGAAACAGCAGAGAGTGCAGCCAAATTGGCTTTGAAGAGAGACATTGATTTGAGAGTGAGCGTGGGAGTAACTAAATTTCTTTCATCCATTAACTGTCACTCCGACGGCCCATCCACGGGACATCAGGGAAGTTAAAAACAAACTACGTCATTTACACAGCTTGTATGTACCGTGAGATACTCATGCCACATATCTTCGGAAAGCTAAGACTCTTGTGATTCAATTGATGCCAACCATTTCAAAATATAATCATCACAGCAGCTTTAATCAACGCCTGTGTCTGACCACAAACAAACGAACAGTTACAAAACTGATGTAACTCACCAATGAAGCCTCCTAGTACTCCTGCAATTGAACATATCCCCTCAAACATGGTCTTGTTACGTCCACAAAGTTCCAGTAAATCCAATCTAGTAAAGTATTTAGTCCAAAACACACTATTATACCGGTAAATATCCACGAACAGCTGCTGCATCGTTTGAAATGAGCCGGTGGATATCCAAAAAGTCCGCTGTATTTGTAGTCGTAGCTGCGGGGCACATGTAAACAGTACGGAGCCATTGGATTGGCATTTTAGGCAAATTTTACCGGAGTTATAAGGGGTTGAGGAAAACATAACAAAATGGGAGAGACTGTGGGAAAATGAAAAGAAAGGTCGCCATTATTTCTCAATTCAGAATAGTGTTAAGACAAAGCTGTGTTATCTGGGCAGAAAAAGAAGGCACACAGATATGACATGACTGTGACTGGGACACTGTGGACTCGCATGGGACTTGGCAAAAATAGGAAAACACAAGGATAGACTTAGTGGATTCTGCAAACAGCAACAAACTGTGAAACATGTAACTTACTCATGGAATGTTCTCTGTATTATAGGCAAAGAGATTGTTCGTACACAGCGTTGTCATATAAAGGAGTTCAAAAAATAATATTGGAGCATCTATTAAATCCGCCCGAAAACCAGCCATAGATCGTGAAAGCAGCCCTGAACTTCATATCCTCGAGGTCTGAGAGTCGTGGGGTGCGCCAGGGCTGAATTGAGAGAGGCATTAAAGTGCCGCAGGCAGAGCCGTCGCAAGGGCTGTGCGAAGTGTGTGACCGCACAGGCCCTCGCGCCTTTAGGGGGCCTTGCGGCTGGTGTGTGATTTTTTTTTTTTTAAATAAATTAATAGCCTACATATTTTACATCACTGCACTTGACTAAATGACAATTCTCTGTGTCAGTTTCATTATTTACCATTTCATCTCGATAAAAGCTTACCCAGATTTTTTTTTTTTATGTCGTCATACGTAACATGCTCTGTCTCGCTGCTAACTCGCCTTTCCTCACTGTGACATTGCTCTCAGGGTCTTATTGACGATATCAATAATTGGCATCGGGGTAGCAAAGCTTTTCAACGTTATTTAAAACTATTTTCGGACCTCCATGTCGCAGGAGAGACTATGCGGGCTCGCCCTTCTGTCTATCGAAAAAGACGTTGCATCCAGGCTGGATTATAAGGATTTAATTTCTGAGTTTGCGGCCCAAAAGGCAAGGAAAGTGACCATCACCTAATCAATGAATGGTGAGCGGGAATCTGATGTTTTAAAGTTATGCTGCAGCAGAGCGTTTGTGACTGACTAGTATGAGAAAATATACTGCATCGTAATCAAATATTAAACTGTCGCGTTTGTCAGCGGATACTACGCCTTTGTTAATCTGAGATTTTTCCATAGAAATGAGTCAAAATAAGCGATTGTCACCAGCGAGTGTGAGCCATTAGGTATTAGTGTTTGTTGAATAGTAATTCGTGACGCACTGTCATACTTCAACATGCCAATATAAAGTGAAAGCTGAACTGATTTGATGATAAAAGCCAATCGTTGTGCAGTTGATTTTTTTACCTTTGAAAGTTTGTGATATCCGAAAAATCATAGTTGAAATTATTGCCACAATAACGCTGTTTTAGTCTAAAAATGCATGTCATTTCACCGGGTATAACTAGAACAGCTATGTACTTGCAGCCTGACATGATTAATGCGTGCACGTGAGCAGGGCCTCGCACATCAAGTCAGCACAGGGCCTCGCAACCCCCCTGCGACGGCCCTGGCCGCCAGGCATCTAATATGACACTTAACAAAAGAAGAAGAAGATTGGAGATTGCTAGGGTAGCTTGGTGAGGGCCGTGGAAATGGATTGGGATATAGAGTTAGAGCACGAGAGTGAGAATAAAAGAAATAAAAACATTTCAGGATTATTACATTGTAAACTGCTTTCCGCTTGATTTGGCGGTAAAGGTGAAGGGAGTAATCAGTGACGTGCCTATATCAGTTGAGGCTGAGGAGTTTCAGGGGGTCCCAGGCATTTGTGGGGCAAAAAGATTGACCAGATTCAGAGACGGGCAACAGGAGGACCGTACATCTGTTTGTTTGACTTTTAAAGGAAATTTGCCAGAAAGAGTGTATCTGAATTATATCAGTTACAGAGTTAGGCCATATGAGAGAGCTCTCTTGCGTTGCTACTGTTGTCAGGAATACGGCCATGTTGCTGCGGTCTGTAGAGGAGTCAAACGGTGGGGGAGGTGAGGTAAGGAGGATTGCGGGATTGAGGTTTGTAAAATCAGTAAAGAAATGGCAAAGTGCCTACATTGTGAGGGCAATCACGACACGGGAGCGCGACAATGTCCAAAGCGACTTAAGGAAGGAAACGTTAATATGATAAGAACAGAAAAGGGATGTTCATATGCTGAGGCTGTTAAGAGGGTGGAGAGAAGTAC
Organism: Gymnothorax javanicus; assembly: GCA_029692085.1. Classification (NCBI taxonomy): domain Eukaryota; kingdom Metazoa; phylum Chordata; class Actinopteri; order Anguilliformes; family Muraenidae; genus Gymnothorax; species Gymnothorax javanicus. The sequence continues at coordinate 59,666,125 of CM056202.1, read as the reverse complement.
TGAGTCTGAGGAGACAGTTCTAAAAGAACCAAGACGTGAACATGATTGTATCAGTGTGGACAAAAGGAGGTTTTTAGCGTTTGTGGCGATGGTTATCAATTGTGCGAGCGAGATTGAATCGAAGACTGAAAGAATCAAAATGGTTGTGCGTGCAGCTAGGGAGTTTCTTGGGGTGACGGATGTGAAGGGAGAAGATATTCAGGAGATTTTAGAAAAAGGATTTGGTGGGAGTGGGAGCCAGGTAGCAACTGAATAGATAATTTTAGGTATAATTAATCGAGAATTGTGGACTGGGAATTTTTATTAGTACTATTTTATTATTTTTAAGTTCAAGGTACATAAATTGAGATTATTAAACCAATAGATGGTGGTAATACACCTTAGGGTTGTTACCGCCGTTAAACCCCAAAGAAGAAAAAGAATTAGGTTTGGCAGCAATGCGCCGTAGTTGTGCCTAGTCAAAGACAATAGAGAAAGGAAGACTCCTCACCGAGCAGTGATTTTTGGTATCAGTCACGTGGGTGCCCCGCCCCTTTAGATAGACTTGCGGCGGATCCTGAATGAATTGATTCCAATGGGGAGAAGTGAACACAAGCACAGATTATCACGTATTATTTTGCCCCATTGTCACAGAATTAAATATTGAACTTATTTTTCACAGGCCACATATTATCCAAACATTCTGGTGCTGCAATGGCATTTTTAAGACCAACAGATCAGGAGAAAATTAAATTTGTTCGAGACCTGTGCCTCGCTCAGCGGCGGTCACGTAACATCTGGCAAAAGAAAAACAGTATGGAGTGCAGGATCAGATATTATCAGATATTAAACAACAGCGGGGAAAAGCAGAAATATAAGGTGCAAAAATTAAATGTGAAGCGTATCTTGCGTTGGCCATCCACGTTAAAAATGCCAAAACGTTGAGCAGCAATGTGTTGCAATAATAGGAACAAGCTATCCTTTTCTTTTCCGACGAATGTAGACAGGTAAGGAATAAATTAGCAACCGTCGTATTACATACCAGCTTCATAGGCTTAAACTAGCTTATGCAATGCCCTTCAAGCTATAGCCAATAATGCCAATTACAGTAAAATACGTTACTTAATTTGAGTATTATTTAATTTAGCCTTTATTATACCGGGGAGTCCCACTGAAATAAAAACACAGATATGGCCAAACATTATCCTGTTCAAAACCGAACAACCACTCCAAGAGTAAACTAGCAAACCAAAATCTACTATTTAAGATCATGTCAAATAACATTTGCGAATGCCATTGCTGGCCAGCTAACGCATATTCGTAATGCTGAGTACAGCCGTTAAATGTGTTGTAAAATGCCTGATGTAGCAAAGTAAGAGGAAATATACTCGCAACATGCAGATATACGATAGATACTTGTATATCCGAACATTTAATTGCTCACCTACTTAGCTACTACTTCTGACAACGAGATGCGACAGATACCCCGGTCAGCATTCATTCTCCAAATAGCCTACAACATGCACAACACTTCCGCAACCGCGCCCACTTAGGAGACAGGAAGTGTGACCAGTTTCTTACAATGGGGGTCTATGGGCGATGAGGAGTCTTCCTTTCTCGGTTGTCTTTGGCCTAGTCTGCCTAACCAAAGACCATAGGGTGCGTTCGAGCACGTCTGCAAGTAAGCCGGGTGCGCGAGATTTCCGAAAAACTACGCGAGAATCTTGCCGTAGTTGTGCATTAAGCCCTCCACACCCTGCGATGGCTGCAGCTATCGCGGGGTTTGGAGGGCTTATCGTGCAACTTCGGCAAGATTCTCGCGTAATTTTTCGGGAATCTTGCGCAGCCGGCTTACTTGCAGATGCGCTCGAACGCACCCATAGAGAAAGGAAGACTCCTCGCCGAGGAGTAATTTTTGGTATCAGTCACGTGGGTGCCCCGCCCCTTTAGATAGACTTGCGACGGGTCCTGAATGAATTGATTCCAATGGGGAGAAGTGAATTTAAGCACAGATTATCACCGATTATTTTGCCCCATTGTCACATAATTAAATATTGGACTTATTTTTCCCAGGCCACATATCTTCCAAACATTCTGGTGCTGCAATGGCATTTTAAGACCAACAGATCAGGAGAAAATTCACTTTGTTCGAGACCTGTGTCTCTCTCAGCGGCGGTCACGTAACATCTGGCAATACAAAAACACAGTATGGACTGCAGGAAACCACAAATTAAAATTTCAAACTGAAATAATGCTTGTGTTTATATGTGCAGTAATACTGTTATTGTCATCGATGTTTAATCGTTTTTAAAGGGGAAAAGGAACATATTTGATCCCTATGATATTGTACTGGATTAATATCAGATCTTAAACAACAGTGGGGAAAAGCGGAAATAAAAGGCGCAAAAATTAAATGTTTAATTAGATAAAATTAAATTAAATGCGTTGGCCATCCATGTTAAAAATGCCGAAACGTTGAGCAGCAATGTGTTGCAATAATAGGAACAAGCTATCCTTTTCTTTTCCGACGAATGTAGACAGGTAAGGAATAAATTAACAACTGTCGTATTACATACCAGCTTCATAGGCTTAACCTAGCTGATGCAATCATGCCCTTCAAGCTATAGCCAATAATGCCAATTACAGTAAAATACGTTACTTAATTTGAGTATTATTTAGTTTAGCCTTCATTATACCGGGGAGTCCCACTGAAATAAAAAACACAGATATGGCCAAACATTATCCTGTTCAAAACCGAACAACCACTCCAAGAGTAAACGCTAGCAAGCCAAAATCTAATATTTAAGAAGATGTCAAATAACATCCGCGAATGCCGTTGCCGGCCAACTAACGCATATTCGTAATGCTGAGTAGGCTACAGCCGTCAGCTGTGTTGTAAAATGCCTGATGTAGCAAAGTGAAAGGAAATATACTCGCAACATGCAGATACACGATAGATACTTGTAAATCCGAACGTTTAATTGCTCGCCTATTTAGCTACCCCTTCTGACAACGAGATACGATGGATACCCTGGTCAGCATTCATTCTCCAAATAGCCTACAACGCGCGCAACACTTCCGCGATCGCGCCCCCTTAAGAGACGGGAAGTGTAACCAATTTTTTATAATGGGGGTCTGTGGGAAATGAGGGCTGCGTTCCAATCCGAAAAAATGCTTGCTTCGTCGTGTTCACTCGCCCTCCAATCGAGGGAGGAATCCCCAAAAAATCCCGGATGTAAGATGGCTGCCACTTGTGGGGTCGTTCCCATCCAGTTTTGCGGAGGGAAGGGTGCATTTTCATTTGCTCAAGCCCTCGATTATCCTCCCTCAAACGAAGCCAAAAATGAACATCCCTCCAAGCTTTGATATTGCTCAGAATGCTTTGCTCATTCTCCCTTGGTAAAAATTTCACGTCCGCCATTTTTTCCTGCTGGCAAAAGGAAGAATTATGGCAGGGAAATTACCATACAAATGTAAGAATTGTGTTCGAGTATTGTGTAATTTATGACAGATTTATATGCAAATAGCGAAGTTTGGGGGTGAGGGGCATCGGTTTCGCATTATTTTGAAGCATGTAACTTTACGTTCATTTTTGCTGTAGCAAGCCTATAGCATCCGCGAGGACTGTTGCGGAGCTTAAAGGCTGTATCAGCGATATGACGTCACCATTGTTGACAGTTGAAACACTCTCAAAACACAACAGAGCCGCTCGCCCCTCCCCTTCAGGAGCTTGGAACATGAACGCGGTTTTCTTAAAGTGAGACGTCTGAGTAAAGCTGCTTTCACACTGGACGCGAAACAAATTTTTCGCGCGACAGATTACATTGAAAAATCAATGCAAAGACGCGAATACAAGCGAAACGTGTATCTTAGCGCGGCATTACAAAATGAGTATTAACAACGTCACACAGATCACCACTTTCAGCTAAAATTATCAGGCGGTTATACATTCATCTACGAATTTCAACTCTGAGTAGGCTACTAACCAGAGAAAAAATGTTATTACACGAACACAAACTCTGGTTTGATCAGACAGAATTAGCAAACTCACTAGCTTGCCAACTGAGAGTTAGCAAAGGTTGCTAACTCGCTCCAAAGAGGAAATACTGTTTGATTCATTCTGATCAGCATGATCTATGCAAGATAGCCTTACAAAAACAATACACGGGCTTTCCTCAATTTTGCTTGGGATGACAATTTACAATTCACATCCAATCGAGTTAGCACCAGCTCTACCCACCGGTAGAAACAAGGCGACCTGGGCGTCAGAATTAAAACCATTCAACTCCTGGAATTCTCTCCAACGTTGGTATGCTTTCCCTATGTTTACTCAGGACTTCGCATAGCTGCGATCGCGTTCTTTTTCCTCGACATGCACTCGTTCGAGCGTCTCTTTTTCGGTTTAGCTTCCACCATGCTTCACATGAGCGCCACTGCTAGTTCGTTTCGTTGCTCAGTCCCATCCACTTGTGCATGAGCACAGAACTGGCGCAGAAGACCCACCCTGCCCTCCGATTAGTTGGAACACTTTTGTTGATGTTTTGGGAGGCGGGTACGTCACCTCGAGTTTGTGTATCTTTCTCAGTGTCTACCTAGCTGTAGGTGGACCACAGAGACCGGATTTTTTCACCGCTCATTCATGAGACGAGCTGCTAACAGTTCGTGAGAAAATATCTCCTGTAAGTGACAAATTATGTTTTGGCTCAGAATCGCTGATACAACCTTTAAAGCGGCTTTCACACTGGACGCGAAAGGAATTTTTCACACGACAGATTGCATTCAAAGTCAATGCAAAGTGTTATGACTTGAAAATCACAACAAAGAAAACCAGCAATGACAACTTAAACAAATTTATTCTTCACTGAGAACAAAAAATCTTCTACAAATAATCCACTGTTTAATCTTATAGTAACACTCTAATCCCACTATGTAACTCTGTTGCCAAAACAAAAACTCGGCCTCTACTGACCAAAATCACAGCATTTATATAGACTAGCAACATTCTGGAAAGATCTACAGGATTCCTGGGTAATCCCGCCCCCTCCAGGCAGGAAGATGCCAGAAGCTTCTAGAAAGCACTAGTTTATTACAAAGAAGTGATATTACATCAGATCATGTTTTGCTACAGACACACCACCAGAGGGTGCTGATGAACAAAATAAATAGCTGACCAGCAAGGCAGCAAAAACAGCATGTAACAAATCTCCATTTAAAAATGATATACAGTGCTTTACATAAAATGTTAATACATAACACCTCCCCTCTTTAAGAAAAGAAAGGTTTGCTAAAAGGTTTCTTTTGTTAAAATTAACAGTTTTATAATCAGTATAATCTTGAACGTTACACAAAAGTATCACTGATCATTATAACAATCATATACATTACAACCAGTGCAATTTTCACAATCCAATAGAGAAGTAAAATTTACATTTTTCACAATCAAATCGAAAAGTAAAATTACATGTGAGAAAGTGCATCTGGAATAACATTATCTTTTCCCTTGATGTGAGAAATATCCAAATCATACTCTTGCAAAAGTAAACTCCATCTCAGTAATCTTTGATTCTTGTTTTTGATCTTATGCAAGAATGTGAGGGGATTGTGATCACTGAAGATCTTGATGGAAGTAGCTGAACAAGTCAAATAGACTTCAAAATGTTGTAAAGCCAAAACAAGTGCCAAACATTCTTTTTCAATTGTTGAATAGTTTTTCTGATGTTTATCAAACTTTTTGGAAAAGTAATAAACAGGATGATCTACTCCATCAGTGTCTTCTTGCAGTAAAACTGCGCCTGCACCAATATCACTGGAATCAACAGCCAACTTGAACTCCTTTTTGAAATCAGGAGATAAGAGAACTGGTGCGTTTTTGAGGATAGCTTTCAGTTGGTCAAATGAATTTTGACATTTTTCATCCCAAACAAATTTTGCATTTTTCTTCAGCAAGTTTGTCAAAGGTTCAGAAATGATAGAGAAATTTTTACAGAATTTTCTGTAGTAGCCAGCCGTCCCTAGAAATCTCATTAGTTGTCTTTTAGTTGTAGGCTCAGGAAATTCAGTGATAACTTTTACTTTTGCATCAATTGGTTTGACTTGACCCTGTCCTACAATATGACCTAAGTAAACAACTGTAGCTTTACAAAAGTCACTTATAACAAGGTTGATAGTCAGCTTGGCATCACTCACTCTCTGAAAGAAGTTTCTGATGTAGGTGAGGTGCTCTTGGAAGCTGTCGCTGGTGATGATAATTTCATCAATATAGGCCTCACATCCTGGTAGTCCAGCAATCACTCTGTTTACCAGACGTTGGAAGGTGGCCGGAGAATTTTTCATTCCAAAGGGCATGACCTTGTATTGGTATAATCCATCTGGCGTGACGAAGGCAGAGATCTCCTTTGCTCTGTCTGTTAGAGGGATCTGCCAGAAACCCTTAAGGAGATCAAATTTGGTGACATACTTTGACTGTCCAACTTTGTCAATGCAGTCATCAATCCTGGGAATAGGATATGAGTCCGTTTTTGAAAAAGCGTTCGCTTTCCGGTAGTCCGTCACCATTCTATATGTTCCATTGGGTTTCAGAACTAGGATGCATGTCACTGTTACTTAATTCAACAAAGTCATTTTCCAGCAGGTATTTGACTTCTTGTTTAAGGTATTTCTGCTTCTCTGGATTCATTCTGTAAGGATGCTGTTTTACAGGCTTGGCATCATCTTGTAGGATGACATCATGGTAAACCATATCAGTCCTTGATGGAACGTCAGGGAATATGTGACTATATTCAAATATGAGCTGCTTTAGCTGTTGTTGTTGAAAAGGGTCTAAGTGGGACAACTTGCTGTCAATATTTTGAAGAATGTGAATTTTAAAGTTTGGCTGGACCAGTTTCATATTCCAAGGGGTAGTCACAATCTTCTACAGAATTTTCCAGTTCAATTGTATTTATCACATTGACTGGCTTTTGCTGAGTGTCTCTGTCAATGTATTCTTTCAGCATGTTGATGTGACGCATTTGTTTTTGTTTCCCCCTTCCAGGGGTTAAAATTATGTAATTTAGATCACTGACCTTTTTGAGGACAGTGTAAGGGTCGAAATATCGGGCTCTAAGAGGGTTTCCAGGAACTGGCAAAAGCGCCAGGACTTTGTCACCAGTTTTAAAACTTCTATCTTGGGAATGAAGGTCATATCTGGTTTTCATTTTGCCCTGAGCCTCTGTGAGATTAGACTTAGCAAAGTCACAAGCCTTAGAGAGACGATTACGGAAGTCAGAGACATACTGAAGCAAGTTCATTGGGACATCATCTTCCGCCAGCAACTTTTCCTTCAGAAGCTTCAGAGGTCCACGGACTGTATGGCCAAAAACAAGCTCAAAAGGACTGAACCCAAGAGACTCCTGAACAGCTTCACGGGCAGCAAACAGAAGATGGACACCTTCATCCCAGTCTTTCTCTGTGTCAAGGCGGTAGGTCCTTATCATGTTCTTCAGGGTTTGATGGAACCTCTCCAAAGCACCTTGACTCCCAGGATGGTAAGCTGATGACCTGTATGGTTTAATACCAAGCTCATGCATAACTTCTTGAAATATGCCAGACATGAAATTTGACCCTTGATCAGACTGAATAGACTTAGGCAGACCAACAAAGCAGAAAAACTTGGTAAGAGCCTTGATGATAGTCTTTGCCTTGATATTACGAAGTGGAATTGCCTCAGGGAACCGGGTGGAAGCACACATGATAGTCAGTAGGTACTCACAACCAGATCTAGTCTTCGGCAATGGTCCAACACAGTCAATGATGATCCGACTGAAAGGTTCTTCAAAAGCGGGAATGGGCCTAAGTTGAGCCTTTGAAATATTCTGGTTCAGCTTCCCAACCATTTGAAAAGTATGACAGGATTTGCAGTATTCCTGTACATCGGACCTCATGGAAGGCCAGAAGAAATGGTTCCTGACACGTTGAAGGGTCTTCTTGATACCCAAATGACCTGACATAGGATTGTCATGGGCCAGACTAAGAGTTTCTTGACGATAAGACTTTGGAAGAACAATTTGATGGGTGATCATCCACTCTTCATCTGCAGAAACATCAGGTGGACGCCACTTTCTCATAAGCACACCATTGTTGTAGTAAAAACAGACAGGATCTTGAGTCGCCTCTTGTTCACTTAAAGCCTGTGGTAGAAGATGCACTAGATCACGAGCTTGTTGTTGCTCCTGAATAAGTTGTTTCCGAGACAGAATGTCATTAGAATGACCTGACAAGGACAAGTCTGAAGATTTCCCAGACATCTCAGGACTGGAAGGTTCCTGATGAAAAGACTGCCCAATGAAGGTGTCAGCCAGGTTGACGTCCAGGTCAGCATCATCTTGAATAGCTTTTTTGGCCATAGAACGATTAACTGCACATGAAGGATAGAGGTCTAGAATTTCCTCCTCTATAGAGTCAGATTCTTGATCAAAGGAGTGTCAGTTACAACAGGGTAGGGCACAACCTTATCCCCAGCAAGATCATTACCAAGAAGCAAATGAACACCTTTGAAAGGAAGAGAAGACCTAACACCAACAGTAACAGGCCCAGAGACCAAGTCTGATTTAAGATGAACATTATGGAGAGGTACACTTGTAAAACCACATTCTACTCCTTGAATAAGGACATTAGCCTGAGTAGACGATTTGTCCGAGAAAGGCAGAATAACTGCAAGAATAAGAGATTGGGAAGACCCAGTATCCTTTAGAATTCGAACAGGAGCAGATGAGGAAAAATCATGCGAAAGTGAGACAAAACCATTGGTGATGAATGGCTCAAAACCCTCCATAACAGAATCAGACACAGAAGGTAGAAGATCAGGCGAACTGACCTTTGATACAAGAGATTCTCTCTTAGTGAAAGCAGTTGGCTTGGTTTCTTTTCGTTGTTGTTTTTTTCTTGAGAGCATAACACTCAGAAATAAGGTGACCTTGCTTTTTGCAGTATTGGCAAGACACAGAAGGTAAAGAATCAGAGGATTGCTTCTCACTGGAAGGTTTCCTCTCAGAAGTGGCCTTAGAATCATTAGAAGTGTTATTAGAAGAAGTCTTGGACTGAGACTTGTTTTGAAATTTAGAAAAAGTGGATTTTTGGACAAAAGAAGACTTATGAGTCAATGCATAACTATCAGCCAGGGTGGAAACATCTTGCAAAGTAATGGCTTGTTTCTCCTCAAGGAAAGTCTTGATATCAGGCTGGATACACCTTTTGAATTCCTCACCCAGAATAAGTTGCCTCATTCTGTCAAAATCTTTCTCAACTTTCATGGAATTACACCATGGATCAAACAACTGTTCCTTCAACCTGCCAAATTCAACATGAGTTTGACTGGCTTCCTTGCGAGAATTCCTAAATTTTTGCCTGTAAGCCTCGGGGACTAATTCATAACCCTTCAGAATGGCAGATTTGACAAAATCATAATCAGAACACTGTTGGACAGATAACTGGTTATAGATTTTCCTAGCTTTACCAGTAAGAACACTTTGTAACATCATTGTCCAATGCTCTTTTGGCCATTTCAAATTTTCAGCAATTTTCTCAAAATGGGTAAAGTATTGGTCTACATCATTTTCTAGGAAGGGAGGAACAAGTCTGACGTGTTTAACCACATCAAAATGATCAGAAAGTCCAAAAGATTTTGTAACAGTACCTGCTTCTATTTTCTTCATTTCCAATTAGTACTGCAAGTGCATCCTTCTTTCTTCCAGTTCTCTCTCCTTCTCCAACCTTATTTCTTCCCTCTCCAACCTACTTTCTTCCAGTTCTTTCAGGTGTAGCTGAAATTCAAGTCTTTGCAGCTCTGTTGCAGGCACTTCCACATCTTTAATCAATTCTGCTGCTTCTTCCCCAAAGATATCTTCATCGATGAAATGTTGCACCAAAATGTTGAATATTTCTTGTTTCTTCATTGATGATTTCACATCAGATAATCCAAGGGTTGAGGCTATTTGCAACAAGTCCTTCTTCTTTGCCAGCTCAATTGATTCCTGGATTGGAGTTTTCAAAAAACTTTCAACTTCAAAAGTCATGATTGCTGGTTTTTCAAATAGTCACAAGATTTAAAATAATAATTCAGCTTTAATCTTTGGTGAATCCAATCGTTGATCCAATGAATGGTTTATCTCGGGAGAACCTCCAATTTGTTATGACTTGAAAATCACAACAAAGAAAACCAGCAATGACAAATTAAACAAATTTATTCTTCACTGAGAACAAAAAAACTTCTACAAATAATCCACTGTTTAATCTTATAATAACACTCTAATGCCACTATGTAACTCTGTTGCCAAAACAAAAACTGCCTCTACTGACCAAAATCACAGTATTTATATAGACTAGCAACATTCTGGAAAGATCTACAGGATTCCTGGGTAATCCCGCCCCCTCCAGGCAGGAAGATGCCAGAAGCTTCTAGAAAGCACTAGTCTATTACAAAGAAGTGATATTACATCAGATCATGTTTTGCTACAGACACACCACCAGAGGGTGCTGATGAACAAAATAAATAGCTGACCAGCAAGGCAGCAAAAACAGCATGTAACAAATCTCCATTTACAAATGATATACAGTGCTTTACATAAAATACTCATACATAACAAAAGACGCGAATACATGAGAAACGCATGTATTCGCGTTTTTGCATTGACTTTGAATGTAAACTGTCGTGCGAAAAATTCGTTTCGCGTCCGGTGTGAAAGCAGCTTTATTTTCCCATAAAACAGTCGCAAGCGCCACAGCAATCAAACGAGCACGCCGTCTTCTTCTTGCCATAAACATGCGATAGAGTCCGCGTGAACCGTGAAAGGTAAAATGTACAGGCAAATAACTCAGTCGGCTCCATGGCAACACAAACTTCCCGTTGGCTTGTTGACAAATGTTGAAGTGCGGAAGAAACGCGACGAAGGTTGTTCAAATCCGATTGCCCACAACCCTCCCCCTGAATTCCCTCCATTGCCCTCCCTCGCTCGGGAGGGGTTTACTGGCCTGTACGTCATTCGGGGGGCTCACTCGAGTGGAGGGAAGAAGTGAAGGGAGTATCTTATTTCGGATTGGAACGCAGCCGAGGAGTCTTTTCCAAGCACCAATAAACATTTAGGAAGAGGAAGAAGATTCTCTATTGTCTTTGGCGAACTCGAAGAAGAAGAAGACGAAGAAGAAGCAGGCATTTCGCGGTCCCCTATCATTTGCTTGGTGCGAGCTCATCCCACCCTGCCGACCCTTTGTGATATAGCAAGCCTTAATTTCAGGCAGTCAAGGCGAGGTTGCCATTGGAGAACGATCTAGACTCGAGGGCCATCGCCTACAAACAAAATGGGTGTCCAGGTTGAGACAGTTACGCCCGGTGACGGTATGTATCATTTGACGTTTATGTTAGCTACACACTACCATACGTTTTGACCAATTAAAGCTGATCATTTTGCGAAGTAGTAACCATCTCTTGTTCTCTTTTCACAGGAGTTACTTTTCCCAAAGTTGGACAGACGTGCGTGGTTCATTACACCGGTAGGCATTCTATGATTTACCTTCAGCTGGCTTGTTCAATTCGTTGGCTTTGCGTGCTGAAACTAAATGGTCGCTATCTGTCTGATGTAGGCCGTTAACGAATGTGTGCGCAAGAGAAATAATGGCAGTGTTGGCGGTAGACTGCATTACTTCGGAATTCAGTTAGCTGCCTTATTAAACGCTGGTATCTTGATGGCTCTCCCGTTTTCATTATTTCCTGGATCGGGTGGAGTGCGAAGAGTAGCTTGGCGACTAGCCATGGTTTGCGGATGGAGTTTTGAGCACCTTGCTTTTTTCGTAACGCGCGCGGTGCTAGTAATGCTCTGGTTTCTTTTCGGCTGCATTTCTCGCCGATTTTTGAGCGGACTTAGTGGCTGGCTAATTTGCTTCGTTGCAGAATTCTCGACTTCACCGGGTGAGGTATTGCAGTTTCTACCGAAGGCCTAAATTTCTCGCGAATTCTTATCCTACGTTTGTTGGCGAACAAATGTATGCATTATCGCAGGCTAAAGTTGCATAATGTTCGGTTAATTTCGTGATTATTTCCTCTATTTAAGACCATTGAGTATTGGGGGTTGGATTGCAAAATGACACCGTTTTATACAGCTGTTCGCTTTGTTATGCAGTAGTGGCCATTTTCGGCGTAAGCTGAGACGATGTAAGATCATGATAACAGCAGAGCCGCATGTTTGGACCTGTTCTTTTCGATGTGTAGCCTTCTTCTCGAATGGTTTCTGCTTGTGGTGTCATCGTGAAAGATCCGTTTCGTTTGAACTAATCATTTCTGAGAACGAGACGAACTGACTTGCCTTTCATTTGGTTCACCTAACTGCGAATGAAGTTAGGAATTTTCTTCTATGTTGCCGCGACTCCTCAAATTTAGCCGTTCAGTGGAGCCGAGTCGTATTTTTATTTATTTTTTTTTTTAAAGCTGCCATTAACTGTTGACAAATTGAACATTTAAGCGGCGAGGGCAGCTAAGAGCGTCCTCCGGGGTCTGTCGTTGTGACTCAAAATGCAGTTCTGTTGACGATTCTATGGTGGAACTGAACAGTTCAGTGAGCAAGTCTGTGGTACCAGTACGAGGAACTGGAAATGTTTTGATGTTGCTCCTCAGCGCTGCACATTTTTCTAAATGGAGTGACTATCGGCACGACAGTCGGGCGGACAAATATATTTATCGGCACTACAGTCGGGAATATTTGTCCATAACACCACCGTCGTGTGGGCAGCTCTGCCAATTCATAAGACAGTCGTACGGATGGCTTCAGCTCTCCCCAAATTGTCTTTTTTTTATGCCATTACGAACTTGCCTAAAACAATTGGCCTTCAGCCTACAACTTTGCTAAGCACTACAGCCTCTATGGGCTGTTAAACTCGGTCATTCCATGCCAAGTGGACCAGTTTTTTTGAAAGCTTGCACCACACCGTCTCAGGAAAATTTGAAAAAGGGAAAAAAACCTGGTGTTTTCCATCATTTCAACCGGTCAAATCCCAAATCTTAAATGCCAACTCCAATTTTTCATGGAGTAATTGCCAATTTAAGGGGGCGGTGTCTAGTAACTCGCTAATGTAGCAATGCCTTATTGGCGTTTTTGAAGGGATACAAATACTCTTTCGAGTGCTCCTACAATGGGTGTACGTAGGTAAAATTGCCTGAAACGTATGCATCTGCTATCAGATTTGGCATATATCATTTGATTTTCCTGTTGAAATGGATAGTTTTTACGGAACCAAAGTTTTTATTTCATTTTAGTTGGTCCGCTTGACCGAAGTATGCATAATCCGGGGTTCATATTGCAGCCTCATCCTCAGCAGCTACAGCACACTGGCCCCTTAAACCCAATCCAATCTCCTGTCTCTAGTTTAGGAGTAACTTGCATCTGAAAGTGTTTGATTTAAAAAAAAAAAAAAAAAAAAGGCTCAAATGCCTAAATTCAAGGCATGATTTGGTCAAGTTGCCACACCAGAAAAATTTAATTAAAAAATTTATGGGTAAATACTTGCGTAAATTGCAATATTACTTGATTATTAAGCATTCATGAATGAATTGCAGTTTTGGCATTTTTGTGATCCTTTGGGCTTTATTTTATAATGCATGTTAGTCATTTACTGGGAAGTTAACGGGATTTACAGAATGTTACAAGCTGATATAAGCCACACAGCATGGTAAATAAAAATGCCAGAATTTTTCTAGGGCGAGTTGGAAACACAGGATGAATTTTCTACTGTTTATTGTCCTAATATAAAAGCTGCTTCACAAATTTTCTCAGATTTTTTTCTGGTGTGTCCACATGACCAAATCATGCCTTGAATTTAGGCATTTTTGGGCTTTTTTTTTTTTTGTGTACTCATAAGCATTTTCAGATGCAAGTTACTCCTAAACTAGAGACAGGAGATTGGATTGGGTTTAAGAGGCCAGTGTGCTGTTGCTGCTGAGGATGAGGCTGCAATATAAACCCGGATTATGCATACTTCGGTCAAGGGACCAACTAAAATCAAATGACTGGTTCTGTAAAAATGGTCATTTTCAACAGCTTATTGCAGGAAAATCAAATGAGAGATGCCACATCTGAGAGCAGATTCAGAAATTTTAGGTAAGTCCCTGTGGCGACCAAGTTATCCAGTTACAGATTGAATTTGGGGAATATTGTAGTCTTGGACAAGTCATATTTGTGACTTATCAAACCTTCCTTTCAGGTACTTAATCGGAGCCCCCGGATGAAATCGGGCGGCTGCTATGGATTCACGTGTGTCGTCTCTGCCACCGCCGTGTCCGTAGACGCTTTCTCGTGGACGCTTACAGGCTGTAATTTTTGACCGATTTCTTTCATATTTGGTATAGATATGTGTTGCACTTCACTTATGACACCTATCAATTTTGGTTGCCATGGCGACTGTATTGGCTGAATAATATGCAGATTAGTGACAAAACATGAAGATTTCTTTGTGGACACAGTACAGGCTGCAATTTTTGACCGGTTACTTTCATATTTGGTATGGACATGTTACATTTCACTTATGACACCTATTAATTTTTGTTGCCATTGCGGCTGTATTGGCCGAATAATACGCAAATTTGTGCTGAAACATACTCTTCATTGTGGATGCTGTACAGGCTGTAATTTTTGACTGATTACTTTCATATTTGGTATGTACATGTGTTATACTTCATTTATGACTCATTGATTTTGGTTGTCATGCCGACAGTATTGGCCAAATTATACGCACATTAGTGGCAAAACATTGAGATTTCCTTGTGGACGCAGTACAGGCTGCAATTTTGGACCGATTACTTTAATATTTAGTATGGACAGGTGATATACTTATAATATCTGTCAATTTTGGTTACCATGGCTACAGTATTGGCCGAATCATATGCAGATTAGTGTCAAAACATGGAGATTTCCTTGTGGACGCTGTACAGGCTGCAATTTCTGACCGGTTACTTTCATGTTTGGTATGGTCACATGTTACACTTCACTTACAACACCTATCAATTTTTGTTGCTATGGTGACAGTACTAGCCGAATAATGCGGAAAAAAGGGGAGAAGCGGACTTTCGGGGGCTACACCCATGCAGTCGCACCCGACCGGACTGTCTAGTTTTTAACTAAGTATTAGCATGGGAATATGTTTCTTTGTGGTCATAAAATTCATGTGTGATAATTTAATAACCTGAAATGGTGATCTAGTCATTGTATTGATAAAATAGTGGTTTATATCGAAAAGGAAAATCTCTGATAATTTCACTACTCGAAATTCCGAGACAAGATTAGGATTTGGATTAAAAAATTTGCATCATGATTAAAAATGCTAATCATAGTGAAAATCAGTAAGGGGTCATTCCATCTCACCTGGACCAGTGGTCTGAACTTGACACCCTCAAAAAAATCTGGCAAAAATATATGTTGTAGTACATGACATAAAATTCGTGCATGCCAAAATCTAGACCTAGGTCAATTAACCCCTGAGATACGGCCCTCGCAGTGTACAGCAACCCGCCATCATTGAATTTTCAACGGTTTTCAGTTGTCGATTTTGAATCTTTCCTAGAAAGGTAATACTTTCCTGAATGGTGTTTCTAGCAGAACTTTTTGCGTAAATTACAAATCTGGCATCATTTTTGGGCGAGGAGTTGCCTGTAACTTACTAGAGCCATTCCAAATCTGGAACAAATTCACAATGCTGAAATTTTTCAGGATTTTGTACAGCCCTAGGACTACACCTAATGACTGTAGAATATTGTACTTTGGCATATTTAATCACAAAATGCATAACTCTAACCCCAAACATTAAAAACTACTATTACATGTGCTGTGGTGGTTTTAAAGGGGTCTCAAATCCATTCCGCGGTATTATCTTACCAAATGGCAACCCTGGTTTCTTACCCAAGCAGTGGAGCAAAAATTCTCAAACTTGGTCCATTACAATATTTGGACTGTCTACTTCACGGCTTGGTGACAATCAGCCTGACTCTAGGGTGGACAGTAGAGCCCAACTTTTTACCGAAACAAATTGCTATGTTCTTGTATCCCATGAATGGCCAATCGTGTCCTGCAACTTTATGCCAAATATGACTGAGTATCCTATTTCAGTTTTTGTGTAGTGGCAAGTTGAAGTTTTACAGGTATGGAGGGGTATGGACACTACAGTGTGTCAACCTGGTAAGCATAACGTTCATTCTGACTGAGCTATATTTGTTTGACAACATATATAATCTGTTTGACAAAATGTTTATTGCAAAATAAACTCAACAAACCACCATACTTTATATTGTTGGTTTAATATTAAAATTTCAGTTTGACTTTTTGGTATTCTTTCCAAAATCACTGATGTTCATACCATGTACCTCATTAGATGTCTCTACATATCTCTACTGAGCACAGTCAATATTAAGAACTGACAATTACAACAGAATATTTCAGTTTGCATACATTTTGTGCATTACGTAATATTGAATCAGGGCATAATAAGTAAGTATGGACACTACAATTTGGATTGGGAAAGATCCTTTATCTATATAATTAATTCCATTACCCATCACCTAAGTCATGGATTATTTTCATAAACCCTCTGTCATTTTATAGATGAAATATATAATGTTGCATCACTATGGATTGGTAAACGGGGGTATGGACACTACACTTTTTTTTTTGGTCATTCATGGTCAGAAAATGATCATTCCTGGGTATTGACTATTTATGAAACTCTGGTTTAGATTACTGTTGTTTTTTTCTCACATATATAAAATTTACAATTTGCAATAAGAATCTTGATTAACACAAATTTCATGAATTATTAGGTCAGTGCAATGAGGAATGGGCTGAAAGGGAAAAAAGCATAACGCTGACAATGTCTTCAGGGGGTCATAAAATCTATCACCATCCACCTATCGTGATGGGGTAACCTGCAAAAGAAAGAGCATTTACAATCAAATATAGAAAACACTGAAAATTTGCAAATATACACACATTTTTAAAAATGAGTGGAAAATACATAATTTTATATTTGGCCATGCATAACACCAAAATTTACCACGATTAGGAACAACATGCAGAATCCTATGACATATCCAGCGCTCCAGACTGCGACCAAGATTTACGTTTTGCGACTTACATCCTCCAACTCCTAATGGACTGTGCGCCTATTCTGGGCAGCGATTCACTCCCTTATTATCAGCCGCCGGCCGCGAATTTTTTTCTGCAGGTCGGTTGGTACCATTACGTACATCAGCCAATCACAGATCTTCTGGTGCCATCAGCCAATCACAGCTTGGCTGTACTCATGCATCGATGAGAATGGCAAAGCATTCGACCTGGTCACTGTCAGCTGAGTTGTGCGCGCGGCAAAATTGTAAAACCTTGTCTGACAACAACGATGCAAATGCTCCACAATACGTGAAATTACAAGAACACTACCTGGTCTGCTGCAGAAGTCCAATAGTCTGGCTTCGGTGACTAATACTGCAGATCGGAGAGCAAATTTCATGATATCAGAAAGTGTTTTCATTACCGGTTTTTTATTTCGCTATTTAGATTTTGCGCATTTCTAAGGGTAATGGAAACGCACCTGGAGTGAGGCCCGGGCCACACTGCCTGCAGTTGCGATGCGTATTCCGCAAGCGGAGCACTGCAACCGCATACCGCTTGCAGCTCGGTCACACTGCCTGCATATCTGCAGCAGCAGGTCTGCTGCGGGCTCCTCCTTCCAACTCTGTCTCAGCACGACTTTGCCCAAGAAATCACTATAAAATAAAATATTATTTCGTCTCGCGTCGTTATAGCCTACTACACGTGATTTATATTTTGTATTGACAGTAGGGGAAGCATGCTTGAGCGTATCATACAAACAATCTAATTACACGATCATATCACAATACACAGAAAACCCTTCTGAACTGGTCTTGCTCTCTACTTTCGGGGTAGGGGGAGGGTATTCGGATGTGGAATGTTCTTTCAAACGCGATCTAATTTACATTAGTCGAGGCTGAAACCATTCGTATAGGCTAGGCGCCGAACGACTGTAAAAGGAATAGTTCAGACAATTCAGAAACTGGCTGATGTGCTGTAATTCGTGCCTGGCCATTATATCCCAAGGATGTTTTATAGGTCCGTGCTATATCCAGCTTAGTTTTTTTTTCTTTCTTTTTTTACAAGTGGAAACAGTCACCTGAACTTGCTGAAACAAGTGGGGGGTCGTATGTAGGTTCAGCAGTCGCGTGGGTGTCATGGCCAGAGTGAGAGATACGGGAAAGTACTGCTCTGATACTCTTTAATTATCAACATAATAAGCTATGTTCATTGGCTTGGCTCCGCAATCAATGGCATATTCCCGCAAAATCTAGACATCTAAATCCAAAATAAAACGAGCAACATCGTATTAAAGCTTTTAAAAAAATAAGTTAAGAATGACTAAATACTTCTCCATATATCCCCTTTAATGACAGCAGCCTACGATGAAAGTCGCGAATTTCCCACTACATGTTTCAATATTTCACGAAGCCTTGCTGAATTGAGCGGAAGGGATTATGTCCATATAAACGGGCTTTTAATATGATAAACACGCCGGAAGTGTTGTTACATTTTTTGTTTGTCTGCTTCATACTTGCAACAGACATCCTCGGCAATTTAGCGAAATGCATGTATTTATGGCGATATGACTGTTTCTGACAGTCATTTTCAGCTCTGCTTTGCCTTTTTCTGCATGCGTAGTGCGGAAAAATTCGGCAAGAGTCCGAATCTATATTTTCCGCAAGGTAGCAGTACGGATTTTGCATGCGTGAGTCGCGCAGCTTCGGCATGCAGTGTGGCCGCTCTCATTGAATAACATGGGAACCGAAACGAAAATACGCATGCGGTATGCGGAATACGCATCGCAAGTGCAGGCAGTGTGGCCCGGGCCTGAGAACGATGTCCGACGTTATTAGCCCGAAAACACAGTCTGCTTCGTGACCGTAGACTGTTCCTGACACCGTTTTGAGTCTTGTTGATACCAGCTATGAGTGCTTGCGTCCAGTGGCGAATGGTTTTATTTAGCCTTTCAATATCAATCGCTAACCTTCTATCCTGATGGATTAGGTTGGATGCGCACTTCCAGTCTGATCTGAAGTTCCGCATGTACATGATCATTCATGCAGTATGTATGAAATCGGTGACTGGTTGGTCCGAGTGCAAGATTATTTATTTTCATTAGAGTACGATAAAGATGAGAAAAGCTGCGGTTCTTATAGATTTATAGTCCGTTTTCTTTGAGGTTCCGATAATTGGCCAGCTGTCAGAGGAATAGTATTTTGTCGATTGCAACAAATGTTCAAAACTGATTCAAAAACTAACTGGTGACGCCTGTCCAATGTTCTCCAGCGACGACCATAGGCTTATCAGCGCAATGCCTCAAATATGAGTCTGTGTCACGAGCAGTGTACGGTCACGAAGCAGACTTTTTGGGGGGCTACTAACGTCGGACATCGTCCTCACTCTCTGTGTGCGTTTCCGTTACCCTTCGAAATATGCAAAATCTACATAGCGAAATAAAACTGGTAAATAATAATAATAATAATTATTAGTATGATTAGCTGTCCTACTAAATTGTTACCGGTGAAAGAATTTCTTTAAACTTTGCGCTAACGAACTTGGCATACTGCACCTTTTTTTTTTTTTTTTTTTTTTTTTTTTTTTTAACCAAATATTTGGGGTGGATCACTTTGGGAACTATATTAATTTTAATGTTAAACTTTCAATTTGTGATGAAAAAATGTAGCCAAATTATGCTTTTTACGGCTTCAATTCCTGCTGGGTCTCATATTTTCGAAGCAATTAAGCCATGTTTGGTGTCAAATTGTTCCTTGGGATGGCAGCAACAATAACAGTTATAAATTTTAGAACTGGCACTGTGATAATTGGGAGTTATTCATTGATTTATCCCCATATGTTGGTTTTAGGGGGTGCTCATCTAAATTTGGCCATAATTTTTCTATGAATGATTCAGTTTATGTTCTGGGGAGGGTTTGATGAAAAGTTGTCCCTTGGGGAAATGGAGACTTGTACATACATTTATACTTGTATGATAACTCTCCAAAATAACTGCATTTATACATTTTTCAAACATTCTTGTGAACATCAATATCTACTTTTCAGTTCACAAAGTGCTTTCTGATAATGTTTCTAAAATAAATGCAGCAACAACTGATAGTCTGTTCAGGTATCTGAACATTATATATTATTATATATTATATAATATATTATATAAAATAATATATTATTTGGGCTTGTAAATATTCAGAAAAGTATCATGGTACTTTGCGTGACCACGGTTTTGGCCTGCACGCCTAAATTTTGGCCTGCGCGCCCAACTTTTTCAGGTTGGGAGCGCATGCGCTCCTAGGTCCAAAAGTTAGTGTGGAGGGTTGGTATCACACCTCGCAAAGGTATTTTCCCACTCACGTGGAACCTGCAATAAAAATAGTTATAACTTTTGTTCATGAGCATATTTTTGTCAATAAGTACTATTACAGAAATGCCACACTTCACTCAGGTTGATTGTGACCGGGCCATTCAACATTTCCAGGTATGATTGTGTGGATTTCATTCTAAGTATTTTAAATTCACTGCTGAATATGGTGTGTTTTGGGGGTTCGTACGCAGGATATTTGATGAATCAGTACTGCACTGGGGTCATTCCAGCTCAAATCAACCGATTTCTGAGAAATTTCCCAGTCACCCTCTCAGTTTCTTCTGAAAAAATTCACAAGTGCTCCTCTACCATATTTATGCAGGAACCCAAAATGGGTTGTTTCACAATCGGGGACCAAAGTTTGTCTCGCGGACCCCCAGAAATCAAATGTGGAATATAGAATCCAATTGATGCCTATTTGTTTATATATGTTGTTGAGGACACATGCTGAAATTTTTGGAGCGTTGGGTTCACAGGTTCTACTAAAATTCATACAAATGACAGTTTGCCTATTTCCACCTTTTTAACCAGTTCCGGAGAAGGCATGTTTTTGACGGACAAAGAACATATACTCATAACATGGTACATAGTGTAATGACCAGTGCATATACTGATACAGTATTCCTCATGCGCAATCATTTGAATATGTGGAGTCAAAATCATACAATACATCCAAACTTACCCCCCTCCTCTGTTGAAATATTAATAATATAAAAAACATTTCTGGAGAAGACATTTTTGATGGACAGAATGTCTTGGTAGAAAAAGTCACGTTTTCATGAATCGATGCATTTCTGACCCCCCAAATATTATTTGTAGCTTAAAAAACCCCTCCCATTTTTTAAATGATGATTGCACAAGCTACTGGGTGTAGTGGTATTTTA
Source organism: Gymnothorax javanicus (assembly GCA_029692085.1). Lineage (NCBI taxonomy): Eukaryota > Metazoa > Chordata > Actinopteri > Anguilliformes > Muraenidae > Gymnothorax > Gymnothorax javanicus. The sequence continues at coordinate 59,644,784 of CM056202.1, read as the reverse complement.
TTGGTGAGGAATACAAATGTATCTAAAAGAAAATGAGACATCAAAATGTAAAAAAATAAATAAATAAACTGGATATCGTACTGTCAAATTTTCGACATTTGACATTTTTTCATCAAATAAACGGCTTCTGTAAATTAGTCAATGATGGCAGAACTTAAAATGAATGATATGTCTCCTTGCTGCAAATAATTTTAGAAAAAAAGCTAAATTTATTCAATATTTTAGAATTTACCCGATTGCGAAACAGCCCAACAACATATTGATAACAACATATTTTCATCATATCATCATTAGTGATATAGGAATTTATGGTAAAATATGGTATTATTATATAACTGGCCACATGCCCAAATAAGGATGTGAAAATAAGCAATTTTTAGAAAATTTCGAACTCAACCAAAATTAAAAAAATTGTTCTGGCTCTACCAATGTATTGATAAATGTGGTTGTCCTCTAGATATGGCCCAATATGCCAAATTACAGCTGAAAAAATTTAATTGCTTTATCTAGCATACCCTTTGAGTTATTAGATCTCAAAGGAGGCAGTGATTTTGAATGTTTTTGATTTTTGGCCATTTTTAGAGCCTTGTGAGAAGAAAAGGGTCCAAGCTACAGCAAATCTGACAGCATTTTCATAATCTACTGAAAAAGTTAGCCCAAGACCTTTGATTTCAATGCTGTACATTGGAAACACTTGGAGATATTCTTGCTTGAAGTTGCACCGAGAGGCAAGTTTGGTAAAATGGAAAATAATCAATTTCCAGGGGCTGTAACTTCAAAACTATTTCAGATACAGAGCTAATATTTTGGGTTCCTGCATAAATATGGTAGAGGAGCACCTGCAAATTTTTTCAGAAGAATCTGAAGGGGTGACCTGGGTTGATTTGAGCTGGAATGACCCACTGATATTTCGTTGCTTATTTCTAATATTTTTCAAGACTGCAAAGGGGTCATATATGGTGATCCCAGAAGAACTTTTTGCGTAGATTGCAAATTTCCCATCTGATTTGGAATAAGGGTTGCCTAATGAATATTATCGGAGGCCAAAAAGTTTTTCTAGGATCACCATGTATGACCCCCTTGCAGTCTTGAAAAATATTAGAAATAAGCAACGAAATATCAGTGCAGTACTGATTCATCAAACATCCAACATATTTTGACAAACTTGAGCAATACTAGACAATTAAACTTATGGGACTGCATAGTAATTTTGGTGGCATCTGACCAAAGCACCTTGTTCCAGTTATAATTTAAATGACGGTTGCAAACTCAAAGGGCCTGCTTCTGTGTGTTCTGTTCAGAAAAAGTTTTCTTCTGGCAACCCTTCCAAAGAGTGTGCGTTTGTGGATGGTGCTTTTTTGAAACCTGGGGAACCCAAGATGCCACCAAGGCCTGCAGTTCCTTCAGAGTGATTCTTGGGGATTGTGTTGCTTCTCTCTCCATCCTCCTCAGTATCATTGGGGCTGAAATGCAGTTGTATCCTCTACCCTTGAGGCTTTCAACGGCCATCTTTTCCACTATGTCTCCACATTGGTCGTGGTCGGCTGATGACAATGTGCGATGTTAACATACGCTCCAGCGGCTAATGCTACTATTAGCTAGCTACATGTGGTACATAGTAATCGGTGTACAAAAGTCAATAGTGGCTACTTTGCTGCTTAACTAGCAGTAGGTCAGTGAGTAGTGATTATTTAGCTTGGTAGGTAGGTAGCTTGCTAGGTCAGTGACACATTGACAAGATTGTCAGTTGGCTAGTTCATTGGGTACCAGATTTTTACCCTGACTTGACCTTGGCCTAATATTTGAATTGACACTAGCTACATAACTTGCTTAACTTAGCTAGTTAGCTACAGTATGGTCCACCTGATAACTAATAATAAGGGGGTTTGGCATGTGGGCAAAAAAATTAAGAGTGTAAATAGTTGACTAAAGTTCAGGAAAACAGCATTTGTAGTTGGCTGGAAATATGCAAAATCTCAAAATTGATGGAGGCTTTAAAAAGGCAGGAAGTACTTTAAAAGTTTAGAAGTCTATCGGTAAAATGAATGGGCATTTTTTTACTTCTGACGCCAGCATGACGACTTCAGATGTCATCTGGGTTCTCTATAGGAAGTCTTTTGGCACATTTTGATGTGCACTTCAGTATGCACTTCCTAGCTTTCTTCTCAATCTAAGCATCTGCTTCCTCATCTTTAAGGAAAACGATCAATCGCATAACCCCTTGAATGTGGTGTAATATGTTGTTCCTTTTCTATGCCTCTAGGATGTCTGCTAGATGGAAAAACGTTTGATTGCTCCCGGAAACGAGGCAGTCCCTTCTCATTTGAGATTGGGAGAGGGCAAGTGATCAAAGGCTGGGATGAAGGTGTTGCTAAGGTATGTTGAAGAAAGCAAGATGATTGCAGCGTTTCCCATCGAATTTTCAGAAACCATGATGGGGGGGCCATGAGCCCTCAATTGTAATTCAATCGCTTGTGCCCCTTGGAACAACCGTTGCCAATGTCGACTAAATTAAATTCAAGAATTTGTCAATGTGGGCTATTTGCTATGCTGCAATGAAGGGGATTTCATTTACTCTGTCGTGGTTATCATTTTGACCTTAAGATTTGAAATGATCTAATTAATGATTTGGGAACTGGTGGGCTGCCACAGTTCAGCCAAGTACAGGGAGATGGTGAATTGTGTGAACCGGTTCTGAAGTTGCATCTTAAGCATTCCATACATAATTGGGCAGTGCCAACCATAAGCATATCTCATTGCATGGTCAAAGAGCAGTGATGATAGATTTACAAAGCTTTGGTGGGGTGTTTCGCAGCATTGGCTTTTCCCTCTTTCAGGAGGCCATGTGTTTAAGTCATAGTGGCATCTGATTTGGGGCTTATGGGGTGGCTTTGGAAACCCTGTTAGTCTTTTGGGGCAACGTGCATTGCTTAAATTTACCAGACCACCTGCCATAAAAACGAGAAAACACAAGTATTTAAGAAATTTGTCAAACTTGATAACAGTTTGCATTCAACTACTAAAACTAATTTTTATGTTCAGGAATGCAAGTAAATGACTGTTATTTGGCATCTTTATTAAAAAATTATGTGCTTGACTATTTTTTTCTGCCTTTGTAGAACAGTAAATTCGAAAATTCATGGGTAACAACGATTATATTTTAGCATTAAAAATATATAATTTCAATTGGAGAGCTTGCACATACTGGTGGATTGACCATTACCGAAACATAAAAAATGATTTTGATAATTACCAATACTGTGAATTTAGGGTAGCTGTGGCATATACCTTACATTGGGTGGTGGTCTAATAAATTTAAGCATTGTATGTTCGTAGTGCACTTTGATCTTTGTCTGCTTTGAACGATTTAGACAAAAATGCTTAATGAATGATCCCCTTTTTCATTAGCACGGAAGCAATATTGCTTCCGCTTACTTCTGAGTTGCATATCCTTTGATTTAATAACTGGGTTTCACCTTTCTACTGTAACCTATAGTGGGTGCTCTTGCATTCTATATGAGGGGATCAGTTTGCAAACGTACGTGCTTTCCTCAAAACTAAATTGAACATGATGAATGCAAAGCTCTTTCCATGTGCCAAGCTATTTTTTCCATAGTGTTAACAGAATATTAATTGGGATGTAATGCTGAAATTGTCGGATATCTGTGGTTTCTCCCGTTTATACTTTGCATTAGACCTGAAAGGATCAGGTGTGAAAATGGGGTTCTGTGTTTTGAGGGGTGTGTTGGTTTGAGGCATTTAACACAGTGACACTTTGTTAACAGATGAGTTTGGGGGAGAGGGCCAAGTTGACCTGTTCGCCTGATTATGCTTATGGATGCAACGGGTGCCCGCCACTTATACCGAAAAATTCCATCCTCATCTTTGATGTGGAGCTAATACAGATTAAGTGAATCCCATCCTCCTGCTCCATCCAGCTGCCACGCATTATTTTCCAGGTAGGTTCATAGTCTTGCTTTTACAAACGGATACCTTAAGCTGCCTTGGGTTGCTTGGCAGGTGCCCTTTGGGGAGAGGGAAACACTTCATACCATGTGTGCTGTTCATTAGCACATATGAATATGAAAAAGGTTCTGGCTAATTATCCCCTTAAAATATGAGACCATTAACTGGATGATTTTAATTGCGCTTGCTGGGAATTAAATCCCGTAAACTTGTGCACTCTGGTCTAATTATATCGGATCAGATTTTCTCCCTCACCTGCCATTCTCAGATGTTTATCCTGGGCTGTGTGCATAGAATAGTCTAATCCATTGGATATATAGTGGAGGTAGAGCAGAATGATAAATAGCAGCGTGGCATGAAGAGATTGATCATGATACACTTGTTTGTTTAAACTATGATCCTGTGCTCATTTTAGACAGCAGCACACATTTTACAGCCACAGAGCAAAACAATTAAGCAGATTTAATGAAGTACCTTTTGCAAAATGAGGGAGCAGACTTACTTTAGTTTTTAAGTTCATGTTCTGTCATTGGTTGCTCAAATAACCCTAGCTGCTGATTTGAGCAATTTATCGTCTGGGCTTGTATTCATGTACTAAATGTTCAGCAGTCAAGAATGACCGAGATTAGTGAAGTGTTTTGTTTTTTTTTTCCCCTTTTTATCAAATTTATTTAGCTATTCTCAAAATTGTTTATATTTATTACCTGTGGAGCAGTTTTGCGCAAAGAGTTGATGGGTAAGAGGTTGGGGATAGGTCAGGCCAAAAGGACAGTCTTGATTAAGAGCCAGTTTTTCGAAGATTCACCCAGTAATGCATTAGGGGCTGATGCATCATAGTCATGGATTTTCCTAATTCTTTGATATGTTGAAGGTACATGTCTCAAATGGCAAAATCCAAATTTTGAGGTATCTGGACCCAATACTTTTTTTTTCTAGGACCTCTAGAAACTGGGGATTATTAAGCCTGTGAAAGAGAACTGACTTTTAGGAACCTATATCTCAGTGTGCCAGCAACAGCCCAGACTCATTTTCATGGACGTGTATCTACAATTAAAGGTCTTTCGGAAAACATTAAAGGGGGCCTATTATGCTACATTCCCAAGTTTATATTTTGATCTTGGACTCCCCTAGAGTACTCCTGATTGTTCAGAGTACAAAAAAGCGTCCTTATTTAGCTCATACTGCCATCTTCAAAAAACCCCCTTTGTAGTCCATTGTAGTCTCTGCCTGAAACGCCTCGTTTGGGTGGCTCTTCCGCTATGGCTCCCCCCCCCCACTTTCATTGACTGGCCAGCTCTGAGGAGGGCGGAGCTGGGTGGGACTCGGCAGAACGCAGTTTTTGGGGTCCGCCTCCCCAATGTGAAACGTGAGACACGTCTACCATCTGAGCTAAGGAATCAGCGGGGAAATTCCGCAATCAAACGCAGTACGTGTGTATAGATCTAATGAAAGGAACTTGTTCTAATAAACGCAGCGGCGAAAGTGGAGGATGCAGTGCGAAAGTCTTGCAGCTCAAGCTCGAATTTGCTATCTACCTACGGCTACTATGGTGAGTACACCGGTGTTTGTACTCTATCTAGGATTGAGGGAAAGCTAGAATCCACCCCATACAGACACATTTGTAGAACGGGTCGACATACCCAAGTGTAGACCGGAGACCGTAGAAATCCGGTGGGTCTGAGTTTAGAGGGAAACATGGACAGTGAGGAGCAGCAAAAAGTGGACCAACAACTTATGGACTGCTTAGGTGTGTATTATAAGGACCTGCTGGTTCGTATGCATAACTGTGGTGTGTCGTTAGCATGGAGTAACGAACAGCTTCTGCGCTGGTATATGACGGAGGGGCGAAAGCTCCAGGCTATACGGCCTTTTCGGAAATTGTCTGTGGTAATGGTTTACTTATTGCGTCGGAATGACCAGAGTTTGCTCGCGGAAAATGGGCGCGATAAGCCGCTTTCACACGGATTTAAAACAAATTTTTCGTAGCGACAGATTACATTCAAAGTCAATGCATTGTCTTTGCACTGACTTTGAATGTAATATGTCGCGCGAAAAATTTGTTTCAAGGTCCGTGTGAAAGCGCTTAACGCTACCATAACGCTGCGGTATTCGTCTTTGCATTGACTTTGAATGTAATCTGTCGCGAAAAAAAAATTTGTTTCAAGGTCCGATGTGAAAGCAGCTTTATGGATGGTACGCGACAGCTAGAGAGAGCTCCGGTTGTTATGAACATAATACAGGTTTTACAGACCGTAAGTTCCGTCAGCATGGACAGTTGCTTATGTGGAGCTAGCGTATCGATCACTTCTACAGGAAAGAATTTCCTATTCAATCTCCACCTTTTTCAGCTTTTTATTGACCATAACAGTTTCTAAAGGGGAATGAAATTATGCCACGGCATGCAGAGAAGTGGTTTGTTATACCAGACACGTTACAGCTTGTGCGTTTCGCGATTGCTTTCACCGCGGTAGCATCAGAGAGCTAGCCCAGATATTGGTGAAGTATCCAGCTGACCTCGGTCATTGATAAGTGAAGCGATCACAAGCAGCCGTAAACAAACCCAAACACGTATACAAAACCTGCAAAACCTACGTCTGGTCTAACTGCAGCCTTTTCAGCCCAACTTTGCAGAGACATACAGCACCTGTCCGGTTAGCTTCAACTGTAGTGGCTACAATCGGGCAACGTTATGATGAAACAGCCACATTGATGCTTACCGAAGTAACACAAGCATACCGATCAGAATTGCTGCATATAAGTTAACCAGGAGCATTTTTAATTGGCACGGCACGCCAACTAACATGCAGTAGCCGGTAACTGAGCATTCATAACAACCACAGAGACAAACCCTTGCAATACAGATTTTACAGACAGCAAGTTCCGTTATCGTGGACAATTGTACCAAGCATCCAAATTGCAAACAAGTATAAAAAGTTGGCTTCAAATGAGGTTTATGTTCACACACCTTCTGTTGAATTTCCCCTGATATTACTCTTGCATATTTAGGACACAAACATTAGCAACAGTAACTTGGCTACGTTAGCCGCAGTGCTACAGCCGCATTCAACAGGCCATCACATTAGGTAGGCTTATGCTGTAAAGCAACTTACAACTTCTGCGTCTGTGAGTAACGGACATTCGCGACCGATCCAGGCTTTATCTTCAGATATTTAACAAAGCCTGCGTTTGAGGCAAGTTGTTAGTGCTAACTATCGTTAGCAGTCCTGCTAGCCACCCGTAACACGTAAGCTTCACTAACATTATTTGCTGTTGTATCGTTACTTACAGCTTGTGGTTCCGAGCGCTTGATCGATGCAACTGCTTCAGGTTTGAGAAGCAGCTGAAACGCTTATCCTGTGTTGAATTATCCTTTTTTGACAAAGCTGTCTTTGGTGAAATGCTGAGCACAAACAGCTGACTTTCCCTTTGGCCGTGGCTGTTTGCTGCCAGCAAACAAAAAAAAGCTACCCGCTGATTTCTGGTGGCATCGTCTTTTGGAAGAGAAATGGGTGCTTTTCTTTATGTCCAAAAGTAAACGGACAAGCAGCTTTGGGAGAGCAGTGTTTCCCACACATTGACGAGACAAAATTGACGAGATTACATGTGCACAATTAAAAAAAAATAAAATAAACGGAGAAATAGGAAAGGTACCGGAACATGTGGAGTTTGTGCTGTCCTCTCCCCCCCCCCCGCTCAATAAAGTGAGATTCATTTCCCCCAAACCCCCCACGCAACAGAATGAGAATCATCTCCCCCCCCGCTCAATAGAATGACCTCCAGACATCAGGTTGCCACCACACATGTGCCCCCAGAGTCTCCAAACATTCTGTGGGAAACACTGGAGAGATACTGACAAAAATGCACCTCAAATGATTTGCGGTTCTTCTTTTGTATTTCCAAAAGTGTAGACGCTACTTAGGCATAGTACAAAACCCAAAACCAGTGAAGTTGGCACGTTATGTAAATCGTAGATAAAAACAGAATACAATGATTTGCAAATCCTTTTCAACTTATATTCAATTGAATACACTGCAAAGACAAGATGTTTAATGTTCAAACTGAGAAACTTTTTTTTTTTTTTTTTGCAAATAATCATTAACTTAGAATTTAAAGGCAGCAACACATTGCAAAAAAGTTGGCACAGGGGCCTTTTTACCACTGTGTTACATCACCTTTCCTTTTAACGACACTCAGTAAATGTTTGGGAACTGAGGAGACCAATTTTTGAAGCTTTTCAGGTGGAACTCTTTCCCATTCTTGCTTGATGTACAGCTTAAGTTGTTCAACAGTCCGGGTCTCCGTTGTCGTATTTTACGCTTCATAATGCGCCACACATTTTCAATGGGGAGACAGGTCTGGACTACAGGCAGGCCAGTCTAGTACCCGCACTCTTTTACTACGGAGCTATGCTGTTGTAACACGTGCAGAATGTGGCTTGGCATTGTCTTGCTGAAATAAGCAGGGGCGTCCATGAAAAAGACATTGCTTGGATGGCAACATATGTTGCTCCAAAACCTGTATGTACCTTTCAGCATTAATGGTGCCTTCACATATGTGTAAGTTGCCCATGCCTTGGGCACTAATACACCCCCATACCATCACAGATGCTGGCTTTTGAACTTTGCGCCTATAACAGTCCGGATGGTTCTTTTTCCTCTTTGGTCCGGAGGGACACGACGTCCACAGTTTCCAAAAACAATTTGAAATGTGGACTCGTCAGACCACAGAACACTTTTCCACTTTGCATCAGTCCATCTTAGATGAGCTTGGGCCCAGCGAAGCCGGCGGCGTTTCTGGGTGCTGTTGATAAATGGCTTTCGCTTTGCATTGTAGAGTTTTAACTTGCACTTGCAGATGTAGCGACGAACTGTAGTTACTGACAGTGGTTTTCTGAAGTGTTCCTGAGCCCATGTGGTGATGTCCTTTACACACTGATGTCGGTTTTTGATGCAGTACCGCCTGAGGGATCGAAGGTCACGGGCATTCAATGTTGGTTTTCGCCTTGTCGCCACGTGCAGTGATTTCTTCAGATTCTCTGAACCTTTTGACGATATTACGGACCGTGAGATGATGAAATCCCTAAATTTCTTGCAATAGCTCGTTGAGGAATGTTGTTTTTAAACTGTTCGACAATCAGCTCACGATTTGTTCACTAAGTGGTGACCCTCGCCCCATCCTTGTTTGTGAATGACTGAGCATTTCAGGAAGCTGCTTTTATACCCAATCATGGCACCCACCTGTTCCCAATTAGCCCGTTCACCTGTGGGATGTTCCAAATAAGTGTTTGATGAGCATTCCTCAACTCTCTCAGTCTTTTTGCCACTTGTGCCAGCTTTTTTTTGAAACATGTTGCCGCATCAAATTCCAAATGAGCTAATATTTGCAAAAAATTACAAAGTTTACCTGTTCGAACATTAAGTAACTTGTCTTTGCAGTGTATTCAATTGAATATAGGTTGAAAAGGATTTGCAAATCATTGTATTCTGTTTTTATTTACGATTTACACAACGTGCCAACTTCACTGGTTTTGGGTTTTGTATGATCTGCGGTTGTTTGTGCCTGCTAGAATAGTTTGCGGTGTGGGCAGGTCTGTGATTGGCTCTGGCTGGGTCTGTATTAATTGGACGGCACAACCTGACGTTTTGCCCAGATCTCGTGAAGATCTTGGGACGAGCTGTTCAGAGAGGAAATCACGTTCACGAAATCACGTTCTTGGATTATGGCAAAACCCCTGTATCTTATGTTTAGACACTTTTCAGAGGTTGAGTATGGACATCCAACATAACATTACTTATATGTATTACAAGAAGGATCCGCATAATGGGTCCCCTTTTAAAATTTCCGTGGGGAGTGAAGGGCACAGCTTATGGGGGGCTCTTCAATCAGCTACCAAAGCCAACACATCCCATTTTTTTTATCAGGGATTTACAGGCTGCGCCCTCAGCAGCCCAACATATTTTATATCTATATGGCAGTTTAGTTACCCCTCTACCTAATTAACATAAATTCAGGTTGGGCTGTTTCGGGCGCATGGATATAGAGGGCGCTCTTTATGGTCATAACAGTTTTGCCTAACTTTGGGGTGAAATATCTTGATGCGCAGATTTTCATGCGATTTTCTTTGTTTATTATGTCCAATGTATTTGTTAAGATCACTTTGGGGTTCAGTCATTTTAACCATTTTACAACCACATTCTGTGACAAGGTTGAGAATAATTATAAAAGGTATGACGTTTATATGACGTTTTTCAGGCCTGTTTTATTTTTGTTTGTGGTTAAATGACCTGTATTGGTATTCTCACTCTTAAAATCACCAACTGATGGACGGCACTCTGATCTTTTTATGGCATAAAATTGTCGTGACAAGTCAGAAAATTGATTGATGATCTCAAATAACATGGCAACAGCTCAATGAATTGTGATGCATTGTGATGAATTGTGTGCAAAAAAATACAAATGAAATGTGAGAAAAGCTATAAGACCAACCAAAAGCAATATTCATAAACCTATAGGTAGGGCCAATTATAATGAACCTAAGTACATCATAGCTTGAAATATCACAAAATCTCGAATTTGTATTTATCAGTATCAAGTGATTCAAACCTCAGGGATGGTCAATGATGGGCTGATTAGATTGGCAGTATCATAAACCTAGGGTTTGGACCAGGTGAAATAAAACTTCCGGTATGTACCCTGGAAACTGCAAAATGTCATAATTTGATGTATCGATGTCACCATGACCCCGATGTCTGCAATCTCAAGCAATGATCTCATCGTATAGATAGGGCCATAAAACCTAGGGGAAGAACCAACGTCCAGTATTCTAGCTGTTGTAGGAGCTGAGTTAGGGCCCGAATGGACTCATAACAAAACCCTGTCACGCTCACAAGAAAGATGGTGGAAAAGGGTTAAAGTAGCTGAACCCCAAAGTGATCATGATGATGGATATTACACACTATGAACAACATGATAAAGAAACCTGCATAAAAATCTGTCGAGGACACATGGAGATATTTCACCCCAAAGTTAGGCAAAAGCTGTGTTGTGACCATAAAGAGCGCCCTCTATATCCATGCACCAGAAACAGCCCAACCCGAATTTATGGTAATTAGGTAGAGGGGTAACTAAACTGTCACATGATGCGTAAAACATGTTGGGCTGCTGAGGGCGCAGCCTGTGAATCCCTGATGTAAAATGGGCTGTGTTGGCTTTGGTAGCTGATTGAAGTGCCCCCCATCAGCTGCGTCCTCAACTCCCCATGGAAATTTTTACATTTTCTGAAAGATCTTTAATTGTAGATACACATTGATTAACCCTCAAATTTTCTGGGGGTCCTAGGAAAAAAATGGAACGGTTCTTGAGACCTGAAAATCTGGATTTTGCTATTTGAGACATGTTACTACGACAGAAATCCATGACTGTGTTGTATCATGAACCATGTGAATCTTCGAAAAACTGGCTGTGGACCAACATGCCTAGAAAGATAATGGGGGGGGGTGAAGCTGTGCTGGATGTCAGTTGTGAGACAGGGCTGCTTAAATTTGTTCATTGTTTTCACTTTAGGTCTTAAGTGCATCTGAATCTTTATTCCTCCCTCTTTTCTTGTAGGTTGGCTCCTACTAAGTGAAGACATTAGGTTGATGCTGGGGGAGAGATGTACTGGATTCTAAGTTGGATTTTAGTCTGTTTCTGTCTTTTCATTGCGTACCTACAGGAAGAATAAAATGAAATTGCTGGTGACTCCCTCGCGTACCTTTCTTTAAAATTATGGCTCACAATCTCTCAATATTTTAATTTCTTCTGCTTTTAATTGAAACTTTTTCCTCTCCTTAGTTTGCCTTTGTGTAGAGATCCTAGGTCATGCATGCTGATATGTACTAATGTTTACTTAATGTGAGAGGCAACTGGAAATGTAAATGCCCCCCCCCCCAAACTTCCTCATGTTGCACTCATCAATGGACAACAGTTGTGCCTAAAACTTGCTCTTGTATTTAATAGTTTTCCACACTTATTAGTTTAGCAATTGAGATTTTGTATAAAATAATGAATTACAACCACCTACTTTTTAAATGATCCCACATGGTACAGCTAGGGTCAAGTGCCATTTCCATTTACCCCCTCTCCCAACTACCACCCTCCCCTTCTTCTGTCCTGAATTCAGTACTGCCTGTATGCACCTTGGCCATTTGCATCATTCACTATCATGCTATATAATTTCCCCAGGGCACATTATGCATGGTTAAGGGTACATAAGAAATGGTATTTCTCCAACAAAAATATTTACCCTTAGAGTCCAAGTAATTTTGAAACTCCATTTATCACCTGAAATTTCGATTGTTTATGGTTTTCAGATGCAAAGTTTGTAACTTCAATAAATTTTTACAAATTGAACTTGTCATTTGTGTGATCTTGCTTGAATGTAATTGGAAATGTGGGTCTGGCCATTTTTCCCGTCTACAAAGACTAGTGAATTGGACACGGTAGGTCAAGATATTTAAAAGCAGAAGTATTTGACTGCGTTACATCAATGATGGCAAAGGACCATTGGCCCTGAAAGTTTTTCAAATGTTTCTCTTAATGTTTACCTCCCATCTCAAAGGTTACTGTCATTGAACACCTGATTTGTTCTCTGACTGTACTATAAATCACTGGATTATGGCACATCACATTTTATAATGTATAAGCTTCTCAGCCCTCCATCCTAGTTATAAGTTCGTAACAACGTTTTGTTTACTGACCTCATTATTTTAACCCTTAGAGCGCTGAATACATTTTCAATTAATTAAACATGCAATTATCCTGAGCTGTTGAAAATCTATCATGTGCTTTGGCGCCGATATAGAGGCCGACGTCCGTAAACTCTGAAACTTAATTCCTAAATAATTCTGTAATAGTTTCTGAATGTCTTGCTTCATTGGAATAATTTTCCACAGTCTCTGAGACACAAAAACTGAGTTGTAATTCCTAAATGGGCTCATGCATAACAGGGAAAATTGGCATTATTTGTATTCTGCGCAAAGGGGTTAAAATGGCTCCCTTGTGGGTGCTCTTTGAAACAAATTGCCACATGATGGGTTTTCAAGAGCATCTGATTTTGATATGTTACATTGGGCAATTATACTTGCCTGTAGTGCTCTAACGGTTAAGTTGCACGAGAAAACTGAATGCGTGGACAGCACCAGCCCATTAAATGTGACTAATATCTTAAAACTGCTCTTGTTATACCATCAGTTGTACCATCTGTGTTCAACTCAAATTATTGGAAACATTCATGAAAGTGAGCTAAAATTGTTATGTATGCAAGAAAACACATTTCTGAGATCAGACATACAGTCATGAGAAAAAGTACACCCTCTTTTCAGTTTTATAGTGCTATCATAAATTTATACCTTTATAAATTTATACTTTTATGTATCGGGACGTTAAAAAAAAAAAAAAACAGCTGGTCCTTATCAGGTCCGAAAATGAGATGAATTTAACTGCAGGTGTAAAACAACACGCGACAGATTCCACCGTGCTATTTTTACCAAACCAAAGTTCTGCCAAAATGCAGAAATAATCTGTGGAAAAACTAGGTATACCCCAGGATTCAACAGCTTGTAGAACCACCTTTAGCAGCAGTAACTTGAACTTTTTTTTTTTCTTTTTTTATATTAGTCACACATCATGGTGGAGGAATATTTGCCCACCCTTCTTGACATTGCTTCAGTTCATAGATGTTTGAGGACATTTGTTTTTGCGCAGCTCTCTTAGGTCCCGCCACAGCATTTCAATCGGGTTGAGGTCTGGACTTTGACTTGGCCATTGCAGCACATGAATAATTTTTTTTTTCCTTTTCCAGCCATTCTGTTGCAGATTTGCTGGTGTGCTTGGGATCATTGTTTTGTTGCACCACCCAATTGCGGTCAAGCTTTAACTGTGGTGCAGATGGTTTCACATTTGACTCTATAATACTTTGGTGCGCAGAGGAGTTCATGGTCAACTGAATGACTGCAAGGTGCCCAGGTCCTGTGGCTGCTAAACAAGCTTAAATAATCACCCCTCCACCACCATGCTTGACAATTATGACGCGTTTGTCTTGATACGCTGCACCAAACGTGGTGCTGCACATTATGGCTAAACAACTTCACTTTGGTATCGTCTGTCCAAAAGGACATTGTTCCAGTAGGCTTGTGCTTTGTTCAAATGCAACTTTGCAAACCTTAGCTGTGCTGCAATGTTCTTTTTGGAGAGAGGAGACTTTCTCCTGGCAACCCTTCCAAACGAGCCATACTTAATCAGTCTTTTTAGCTTACTGGTCGATAAGCTATTGTCGTGGTGTGTCATCCGTCATCCGGAACATTTTTTATCTTTTTTTGGCCTGATGAATTTTCCTATAAATTTGCCATAACATACTACTAGACCATATCTCCAGACGTTTTTTCGGATTTTTTTTTTTTTTTTTTTTAATATAAATTTGGCATCTCCAAACCCACCCGAATCTGGAATGCCCAATTGGTGAACTATGTACAAGGCTTGCTCAGTATCGACCCTTGCTGCCAATTCAGGAGAGTGTAGACAGTTCGCGGCTCTCCTCCGGGCACGCGCCTGTCAACCACCTTCTTATACACTCATTGGTTGAATCTTCGCAAGTTCAGAACGAGGGGCGGAGGATACCCAGACGTGACCAGGCTTAGAATCTTCCTGACGAGCGCCGCCTGGCCAACAGGAGGCGCTTTGAGCAACGAACAAGGCAACTATTGTAATCCCTTCCGGCAGTCCCTTCATAATTTGCAACCCTGTAGTGCAATAGCCAATTGCGCGCTACTCTGAAAAAGCTGCCGACCACTGCCGGCTGGTACGAAGCGGGGCTCGAATCCGCGACGCAATAGTCACTTCTGCTTCGCAACGCGATGCTTTACCGAGTGAGCTATCCGGCAGCCCCGTTTTTTCGGATTTTTGATTGAATCATTTTTGTCCGTTTTATGGGCCCTTGAAATCTTGGCCCCAATGTTAAAGATGGGACTGAGAAATTTTAAAAAATCATTTCTGAAAAACTGCTCGATAAATTTTTTTCTAAATCAGGCAGTCAACTTACATTAGTACTGTTAATGTGCAGTGCAAGCGCCATTTTGATTGACGGAAGTGGGTCTATTGGGGGCGCTGTATTTTACGAATATGCAAGATGGCCTGTGGAGGCCAAATGGTTGCAGATAGATTAAGTTTGTATTATCGATATATGGGAAGTCTAATGTGACCTATATTTTTGCAATATTAAATTTGACCATAGATGACTTTGAAAGGTCAAACTCAAGGTCAGGGAAAATATTAACCATGTGAGAAGATAGGACTTGAAATTTCAAAAAATTATTTTTCAAAAACTGTCTGAAATTTTTTTCTAAATCTGGCAATCAACTCACCTTGATACACTATATGCAGTGCAAGTGTCATTTTGATTGTATTGACGGAAGTGGGTCTACTGGGGGAGCTGTACTTTAGCATTGGGTCTTATGGAGAATTGGCAAAATTGCCTGTGGAGCTGAATGGTTGCAGACAAAGATTAAACTTAAGGAAGTTTAATTAAAGGAAGTGATATATGACCTATATTTTGGATGTGTTAAAGTTGACCTCAGATGACCTTGAAAGGTCGAACTTGTGGTCAAGCAAAATGTTACAATTTTCAAAGGCTTCTAGGCTTGAGAATATTGAAGATTGGGAACATATGTGTATTGAAAACTTATAGGAAGTCATATATGAACTTTCATTTGGTGGCCTTGAACTTGACCTTCGGTGACCTTCGAAGGTCAAACTTCACATGGTGAAATTTCTATGACCTCAATCACCAAAACTATTACAGATAGGGCGTAGTTGTGGGCATATAGGAAACCATGTGTGAAGTTTGGTTTGGTGACATGGAACTTGACCTTCAGTGACCTTCAATGGGCAAACTTCACAGCGAAGTTTCAATGACTTGTATCAGAAAAATCATACAAATGAAGTGTAGGTTTGTATTGGAGACGTAGGGGAAGTCATATATGAACTTTCATTTGGTGGCCTTAAACTTGACCTTCAGTGACCTTCGAAGTCAAACTTCTCATCGTAAAATTTCAATGACCTCTATCACTAAAACTATTACAGATAGAGGTTAGGGTTGTATTATGGGTATATAAGAAGTCATGTATGAAGTTTCATTGGATGACCTTGACCTTCAGTGACCTTCAACGACCAAACTATACACTGAAATTTGAATGACTCATATCAGCAAAACCATTACAGATAGAGTAGTGGTCTTCAGCGTCATTCCTGGGGACCCACTGAGTATGCTGGTTTTTGTTCAAACTGCAATTGTAATTGCAGGTTTTAAACAAGCTGTTAATTTGTCTTTAAGTGCATTTAATGTTTAGAGCAGTAATGTGCCCTCTTAACTCACTAGTTAACAGAAATATCTATGTTCGCCATCAAAGATAAAAAAATTCCATACCCACATTGCAATGTATTGGAAATAACGGCATAAAACGAGAGAAAACAATGTAACCAATCAAATTAAAGATGTAGTTGGCTCCCAATTGGTGAAAACTGATTGGCACGTCATGACAAATTTATTCGACAAGCAAATGGTGAAAAGTCAAACCAGTTTTGTGTTACGTTAATCTAATTAAGTTCACCTGAAGTTTTTTGAAATGACTTGAAACAGTTGTGTCCAGCAGCCTAATTTGGGGTTTATGGATTTCCTCAGTGTCTAATTTGATCTGTTTGAAATCTTGTATTACTTGAAATTTCTTGCTGTATGGATATAATCACATTATCTTCTAGGGTATTTTATTCTTCGTGGCATGTATGGATGTTTCTATGTAACATTTGGCTAAAGAGAGTAATTAACAACTCTAAACATGAAAAACACCTAATTAAGACATTAACAGCTTGTTAAAATCCTGCGATTACAATTGTGGTTGGAACAAAACCAGCATACACAGTGGGTCCCCAGGAACAACGTTGAAGACCACTGAGAGAGTGTAGGTTTGTATTGGAGACGTATAGGAAGTCATATATGAACTTTCATTTGGTGACCTTCGAAGGTCAAACTTGACCTAGTGAAAATTCAATGACTTCTATCTTTAAAAATGTCACAGATGGAGCCTAGGTTTGTGTTACTGACATCTAGGAAGTAACATATGAACTTTCATTTGGTGACATTCAGCTTGACTGTTGGTGACCTTTGAAGGTCAAACTTGACATAATACAATTACAGTGACTTGTGTTGCCAAAATGGTCACAGATGGAGCTTAGGTTTGTATTGGAGACATATTGGTGACCTTGGTATTGACCTTCAAAGGTGAAATGTGACCTAGTGAAAATTCCATGACTTGTATCACTAAAACGATCACAGATGGAGCCTAAGTTTGTGTTACTGACATCTAGGAAGTCTCATATGAACTTTCAGAGCTTAGATTGTATAACAGAAGGTCTTATAAATCTATGAACTTTTATTTAGTGACCTTGACATTGATTTTCATTGATTCAAATGTCACACTTTGCATGAAATTTTCATAACTTGTATCATCCCTGTAAGACTGCTTGCCGGTAAGCTACAGGACCCTTGGTCCTTTTTTTTTTTTTTTTTTTTTTCCTGTGTGGCAAGCAATTTCAGGTAATAACATTTTTAAACAGATCAAATCAGGTACTGAGAAAATCAGTAACCTCCAAATTGGGTTGCTGAAGACAGGTGATTAGAATTCTTTCAAAATAAATTGCTTGCACTCAATCACAAAAACATAACATAAAACAGGTTTGACTCTGTCATTTGCTTGTTAAGTAAATTGTTAGTTTTTGCAACCATGTGCCCACAGTTTCACCAATTAGGAACCCATTGATTTTTTTTTCCTTTGATTAGGTACATTTTTTCCCTCTTTATGCAGTTGTTACACGTATATTGCAATGTGGATGCGGAATTTATTCCTCACTGTTTGTATGCATATCTGTCAAAATACTGTTTGTCGAGAGGATAAATTGCTGCTCTGAACAAAAATGCACCTAATTAAGACAAATTAACAGCTTGTTAAAATCCTATGATTGCAAACCAGGGTGGAGCAAAAACCAGCATACACAGGGAGGCCCCAGGACCGAGTTTGGGAACTCCTGCCATAAAATAATAACATGTTGAGCACTCCTGAAAATGCACTATGCGCAGTCCCCACACATCACGCTCTAGGCAAATAAACATACATAGGAAAGGGATAGCTGTGAAAACGCCAATAGCATAAAACTCGTCATTTGCCCCAATAATTAGCAACTTATTACCCAATGAGAATATGTTGCGATCATTTAAATGTCAGGCTGTTCAAGTTTGTTTGCCCTAAACTGTCATGGATGAAAGCTCAAAAAGGACGCGAAAGCCCAACTGGAGCCACGACCAGTTACTGCTGCTGGCCCAGTTGGTGCTGGAGCGAAAGCATGTAATCAAGGGGAAATTTGGCTCAGGGGTGAACAGCAAATCCAAGCGGGATGCGTGGGATAATATCAGCCTACAGATCAATGCTGCATTCTCTGCGGTGTCTCGGACAGCAGACGACTGCGAGAGGCGGTGGTGTGGGCTGCAATCACAGGGGAGGTCCGAGATTGCAGCCTATAAATGGGCTATCGTTCAAACAGGAAAGCATACTAAGTTTGGTTTGTAATTTATAGCCTACAATTTAAATATGCATACAAAATATGACATGGACTGGTATTATTATTATGATCTATTAAATGTAACCCCTCGCTCAATAGCCTAATAAAATAATTCATGCATAGCAGGAGGAGGTACAGCACCAAAGCCACTGTCCCCGAGCAAGTGGCATCCCACAGGCACATAATGCCTGTCAAATAATTGGCATAAGCTGCTTTCCATTAAAATGCGAGTCGTGCGTGGATCCTGGCCATTTCGCAACAATGTCCAAAATATTGTATTCGGAATCAAATGGCCTATCTGGGTGTTGATGGAATGAACTTTTTTTTTTTAAATTTACAAATACCTCTTCATCTTGGGTCGGAGAAATAATTCAAATATGGGTCTTGTCAATAGCACCAATGATACCGGCCATACCTGAGATGTGCATGAATTCAAGTTTGATTCTGTGTTGTTGGCGAATGTCCATTGGAAACCGGATAAACTGTCAGATGATATGGGGTTCACTGAGTGCATTGATTGTTTGTTGAATTGAGCGACTGACAGATGATTATGAAATCCCTAAATTGTCCGCGTTGCAAAGTTGCATTTTTCCGGTGGCCAAGTAACGAAGTGTTGTCAAACATTTTATTTCAGGGCTTATTGGGTTGTTTCTCATGGTTGGAGATGTATTTCTCTCCCTCACCAAGTCAACAACAAATAAAATCCCTTCACGGTCGATCCGATATCTTTTCAACAACTGCGCATCATTCAGAATTTCCTAGTCATTCCGTCTTTCAACAGCAGCAGCCATTTTCCGATTCTTTGTGAGTAGATTTTAGCGAGTTAGGAGTCCTCTTGACTACTTTTAAGCTCGCCCAGACTTAAGAGCTACTTTTAGGCCTAAAATGCTTTGTGAATAACACTTAGTAAAAATAATTAGTCCTGAATTTACGACTGACACGCCTATTTTTTTTTTTTTTTTTTTTTTTTTTAGGAGTTTCTCCTAATTCTGGCAGTTAGGACCTAGTTTTAGCGCTAAGATGCTTTGTGAATACGGGCCCAGGTCATCTTGTACTCACTTCACCATTCACAGTAAAATAAATTTTGATCAGGGGTGCCCAAACTTTTGCAAGCAACTGTACATAGATAAAAGAAAGTGGCCAGATGGAGTGAGCCAGTTATGTGAGAATTCAACTGTAAGTGCAGGGTGAATAAATCTACTCCAGTCAAGTTTGTAGTGCTATAATGACCACAGAAAGCCAGGACCTTGATTCTTGTCATACATTAAAAGAATAGCATCAACAGCTAGGTGCCCCCAGGACATTACTAGAGAATTGGATTTTATTTGGCCCGGAGCAGTAACCTATCCTGTTCCCGTAGATCAACCTTCCTGAAGGTTTTCAAAGCAACAAACATAAAAACATAGCATCAATCTGGCACACTTGATTCTACTAGTTAACCCCTCAAATTACAGGCCAGTCAGTTTAACTTGCATTGCATGCAAAATACTGGAATCTATCATAAAAGACGAGCTGGAATTATTTCTTGAACGTAATAATATCTTGAGGGATAGCCAAAATGGTTTCCGTAAGGGAAGGTCATGCCTGACAAACCTTCTGGAATTCTTTGAAGAGGCCACCAAGACTTATGATCAGAGCAGGGCTTATGACATTATACTTGGATTTTCAGAAAGCATTTGATACAGTACCGCATAAGAGACTAGTTTTTAAAATGAGCTCCGTTGGAGTTACAGGAGGTATTCTGGAGTGGATTCAAAACTGGTTACAGGACAGAACACAAAGAGTGGTGTGGCTAAATTAAATGGCTAAATTGCCCATAGGTATGAGTGTGAGAGCAAATGGTGTATGAATGGTATGTGCGCCCTGCGATGGATTGGCGAGCTGTGCAGGGTGGGTCCCTGCCTTTTGTCCAGAGTTAGCTAGTATAGGCTCCAGCTCCCCCTGCAACTCTAGTGAGGAAGAAGCGGGTATAGAGAATGGATGGATGGAAACTTAAGTGCTATGAAACCACTTGCTTGGCAGCAGCAAGTGAACCAAGTGCTAATCAAAAGCTAACAACAGCAGGACTAAATATGGCTACAACAGCTTTGCAATTTTGTGAATATGTCGGACAATTGATGACAACCATATCTGAGAATCTGACTTAAATTGCAACATTGTATCGTTTCATAGCTGCTTTCATTTCTGCAATCAGAAAAAGTTTGAATGAATTCTCAATTCATTTAATTTATTCATGCATCTGTGGTTTTTATTGAGATCCTTTATTTGTTCATTTGCAGTTGTAATTCCAGTCAATCCACTGTTGTCCATTTTACACAGTTCATTCACTGTTATTCTTTAAATATATTTTTCATAAGTTGCTTGTATTTACAGCAATGAATTGAAAACCACTGATGGCCATACTTCTAAAACACATTGCTCACTGAAAGGATTGTCCAAGCACAATAAAATCTAACTGATGCCACTCTGGAGACAAGGAACAGGACAACATGAAGCGAAATAGCCATTTGAAAGTTAAATATGGACAAAGTCAAAGCTATTTAACTCACAATTCACTCAGTAATACTGTATAACCTAAGTACAGACTAAATTTGGACCATTACAGCCATGAGAAATCAAGTTCCATTAACAATTTTATATGGTTTTACACACATAAGTTGAAACTGTAGATCTTGTACTGAAATTCCATGACAAAAATATTTCAGTCAACCAACTCACGTAAACATATTTAATGGTACTATGATAAGTATAATCAAAATTATGGTAGAGGTGCCAAGGCTCTGATCATTCCCTGCGAACATATGCCTGAGGAAGCTGACAGACGCAGGGAGTAGCAATAGGATCTTACTAGCCCAGGATCTACAGAGCCTTCAAGTAGATGCTGGGGCAGAGGTGGGATGAATTTGCTGAGGCAGAATAACTAGCTGCAAGCAGCAGCAGGGCAGGGAAGCCAAGGGTGAATGACCAAGCTTTGCTGGTTTAAACAGACAGCCATGTTGGGGTGGAGCATACTGTGGCTGACTTGAGCAATATTGGTCACGTGATGGCAGCGCTACACAAGTGTGCTGCCTGAACTAGCTCATGAGTTTGCGTTTAAATCTAGAGAATCCAGAAAAAAACTAATACATTTCAAGTAGTAGCTCTGCATTTTAAGCATTTTAAAGTGAATTATAGTGCAATCAAAAGCCATGATGTACACAAAAAACATTTTCATAATTTAAGCTCATAATATTATACTATCATTGTCACATTTTTCAATCAAATTACACCTTTTCGGAAAGAAAAAACAAGCAAGCAAAAAGAAACACAGGATCACTGCAGATCTTTTTCTGCATTTTGTGAAACTAACATTTGACAATCAACAATCAATAAACTAGCACAGAAAACTGCATCAGGAGTTACATGATCCTGAAACTAAAATTTTATAATTACCAATGAAAAACAGAAACAATATAAACTAAGAAACAAGACTGCTCTGAGAGCACAAAATCCCCCGCCAGAGAGGAGACTGATATGTGCATCATCAGTCTACCTGCAGCATATGTGCAAAGTTTCAGGGATGTCCTATGAAACTGTGGGAGGACTTGACTTCAGCAGCCAAGAGCGTTCTGATACGGACAGGCGTGCAGACGAACTGCGCCATGACATAATGCCCATTTTGGGCTTTTGCCTGACTGAGGATGAAAACTCAAAATTTCATTCTCAAAGCCCGAATGAAGCTCGCTTACTTCCCTTTGGAGCACTCCTTAAGTTTGGAGCAAAAATATGTTCAACATCAGGCAACAAAAACACTTTTCTTGGCCCCAAAGCTAAATCCACAGTCACACACTCATGTTAATGAGTGGATGGAGGGGTTTGTGATGGGGATATAGGAAAATCTGATTATGAACTGCAAAGTGATTGCAGAGGTGTTAAAAGGGAGATCTAAACAGGCCAACAATGAACGGTCATGTCATCGCACAAAACTGACACTGGACAGCCGACCTTCACCACCCATGTGCTCTGTACGGCAGTGAGGTTGTGATGAAACTTTGCTCATCTATTTGAAAGGGAAAAAATAAGGAATTTTCACCTTCTCCCTTTTTGTGTGATGGAACAGAGCTACAATTAGCAAGAAAACCAACCATATTGGCTGAAGTTGGGCAAAGCATTTACAGAATGTAAGAGAGGGACCAATTCATGTTTAATTTGTCCCTCTTTACATGCAGATGCGGACACATTTATGTGTATCTGTAGTATGAACATGTGTGACTGTCAGGCTCATTGCAGCTTTGCATACGCGTGTCACAGCATGTGCTCAGTGCATGTATTCAAACGGGCATGAGTCACGCAGAGGTCGAAGAATTTAGGTCCCGGGGTGACTCAGATCTCAGTCCCGCCCGTCCTGCTGATAGGGCCACACCCAGCCACACCCACACGACGCAGGGAGTGCAGGGCCAGTGCGCAGCACCCACGCAGAAGGGAGCCCATGTTGTAGACGGGCTGGCCCTGCCTCCGCGGCCCGTGGCAAAGCCAAGCTATTGCCGGCACCACTGGCACCGCCACTGCCAGCAGGTCCATCAGGAAGTGCCGGCTCCAGTAGCTCTTCTGTGGGGGCGATGCAGACCCCGCCTCCGATTCTGCCGTTGCCCCTTCCTGTGCATCTCTCTCTTCAACCACTGTCACTCTGCACTGCTCCTCCGAGGGACTCCCAGCCTTGGGTTGACAAGTTTGTGGTGGCGGCGGAGTCACAAGCACTGGTGGGAGTTCCGCAGCGCAGGAGAACGCAGGTGCGGCTGGTGGAAGCTGGACGAGGTCAACAGTGGCAGTCGCCACAGTAACAGAGCCTAGGTCGTCACCCTCCTCAGAAATCCAGGTAGAGGTGGGGCTGCAGGACTGGGATTTGAGGTGGGTGTGGCCAGTCGGGGTCAGGGCGGGCTCAGTCTGGACGGCTCGCTCGCTCAGGTGGTGCAGGTACAGCTGGCGGTGGGAGAGGCAGGGCTGGCTGTTACTGCTAGCCTGGCCCACCTGCTCGGCCTGCAGCAGCACGTCACAAGTGCACAGCTTCTCATAGGTGAAGGAGCGGGGCAGGGGAGTATAGAGCGAGGGGGAGCCCTCATACAGTAGAGTCTCCAGCAGCAGGTCGGCCCGGCTGTCCCCGCAGGCGAAGCCGCTGTCCTGGGTCTCCTCCCCGCTCAGCCCTGGCTCGGGGCCACACCCCCCGGCGTCCAGCAGCGCCTCGTGACTCAGCTTGGTGTAGGTAGAGCTGCGGGTAAGTGAGTGGGCTGGGGAGCCTCCCCAGGACCGGGACATCCCCGGTCCAAGCGTGCCGCAGCTCCCTGACTGCTCTTCCAGGCCGCACAGCAGAGAGTCCAGCCTGTGGCTCTGAGCCCCGGCATGCTGCAGCCCCGCTTCTCTGCTGCCCAGGCTGGTCCGCACTACATCCACCACTTGCTTCAGCTGCTGGATTTCCCTCTGCGCCTCTTTCAGTGCCAGCTGTGCCTCCACACGGTGGCACTCCTCCTCAATCCAGTCCTCCTGCATGCGGGAGAGCTGTGTGCGCAGCTCGTCTATCTCAGAGTCCCTGCAGGGGTCAGGGGTACATGCCTTACATTACAGTCATGGAATTACTGCCGCCCACTGCCAGAGCTCAGTGACGTTACCTGTTAACCAATTTTACATTCAGTGTGCTGCGGACTGAAACCATAAAGTGCTCTAAGATGTTCCATCAATGCTCTTTTCAAAATGGCAAATATTGGTGGAGGGCCAAGGCTGCGTATCTGCTTCAGTTTTTGAGTATTATGATTGCCATCGAGAGAGGACCTGGATTTCCAAAGTTATGATGATTATTTTATTCACAAATTCTGTTCGTTGGCAACTGCTCGTAACTGCTGCCCATTTTTCCAAAATCTTAGTTTGGCATTTGCTAAATTTGAAGGCATATGCCACGGCGTACTATATCAGTCGAACCAATAGCACGCCAAGATACTGATGCAGGGCTGTTATTAACCTATCAGATTTAGCTACATTTAGAACAGCTGTTTGTTGAGGACCCAGCAGATCATGGATGGAAACCATTACAACATGGACGCAGAATTACTCAAGTGAGGGTAAGTATTAATTTCATTGAAAAATGCTAGTTATGGAACTTGTTTGTATTATACAACATTTAATTTTAACGTATTGCAACCTGTTTTAAGAGTAAAGAGAGTGTTAGCTCACACGTGAGCTATCATGCTCCCCATGGGTGACGCGAAGTGGAAATGGCCAGCATCTAGCTATAACTCATTAGCTAGTTTTCTCAAATTGATATGACATTATTCATCATCTTACAGGAGAAAGAAATAACCTGAATTGTCGAAGTCATGCATGTAATAAATTGGCTGCATGCCAGCATCACGTAATAATAACGTCAGTCTCATAAACCAAGCAGACCTATGACAAGTCCATTGGTAAAAAAATAGCAAATAGATCAGCTTCTCAATCCTTTGAACTAAGCTTTCACAGGGAGTATTGCCAGATTGGGCAGTTTCCTGCTCAATTTGGCTTTTTTCGCTTGGATTATGTGGGCGAAAATAACATTAAGCTGGTGGACACAATTTGGGCTGGTTCGGGATGAACTGGGCGGTTTTATTTAACATGTATTATTTGCATTTGCTCAGCACAAAACTATCTCCATGAAAAAATATTCTTCTCTGCGTATTCATTAAAACATGTATTGACTTTTAAAACATTGATTGAAACATTTTGGCCACTCTCATTGAGAAGAGGTAGCCGAGGCCATGTTGTCACACCTATTTCTTGTGTTGGCCTTCGTAAGTGAACTTGCGCATCCCCTTCCCCTCTTCATCCCAATAACGTTAATGCGTATTGTTATCCCAGACTGCAGCACCTGTGCGGTAGCCAGCTCTGCCGTAATGGCCATTTGTGTATTCTATTCAGTGATTGCCAATTCCCAGCCAAGACGGAAGTCAGAAGACTTCCGGTAGTCAGGGCTGCATTGTGAAGTTGGAGTACCACAAACTAGGTTACACTAAAACGCCATTTGCTACTCACAAGAAAGGAATCAAGCCAAAATATCTCACATGCAGGAAGGGGATGAACCAGGGAACTAGACTACAAGACTGTTCATTATGCCATGATTTGGCAGGACACCGAAAGCCACTCGCCGGTGACAGCAGCCCAAGCATCACTTATTACACCTGCGCTGAACTAACTGTCCTCCTATCCGGAGTTTCGTCCCCGCTATTCCTACTTGTTACCTGGTAAGCAGCGTATCAATGCCAACCAATTTTACTTCATTTGTTGTCAACAGCAGAAGTTGTCAATAAAATATTGGGTCCTCCCTTGATTGAACGAAATCTCCTGTTGGTCCACCCCCTAATTTAAAAATTATTGCTCCATAAAATCATTCATTACTAATGGAAAATTTAAAGAAATTAAGAATGAAGGATTTTTCAACAGGACCAACCAACAGTCTGGATGTAAAGGCTGTTTTGTTGCATTTACAGAATCACTGAAGTATAATAGTTACAGCAGCACACAGAGATCACAAGCAGGAAAAACAGAAAAGCATAACAGCAAACCAGCAAAACACAGGGAAGCAGCACAACAAAGCAGCAAAACAAAGGCATGCATGTGAACAGCATCTCACCTGTCCTGCAGCCTCTCCATGTTCTCCTTGAGCCGAGCCCGCAGGTGACGTATACACACCTCCTTCTGCTGCAGGGGGGTTAGGTACTGTTCTGGGGGGGGTGGCCGGATCCCATGATTATCAGTGCAGGAAGTGTACTTCATGTTACGCCTTGGGGGGAGTGGCACAAACCACGATTAGTTCACATCAGCCAAACCAAACAAAGAATAACTACCCCAGAGCAGCATGCCAGTGGGAGTAGTGTTTGTCTCAGTTCTGATGTGCAGTGCGCACTGAGTTCTGTCTGTACCACAGATGTGTTTCATATGTGTGTTAAATAGGTTGTTGTTTGGTCAAATGGACACGTCTTACCTGGGTGTGGTTGGGTAGGACCTGGCTGTTGGGCTGCCATCACTGCCTCTGCAGGAGCCAGAAGTGCTGCTACAGACAGAAGCACTGCAATAGGGGTCCCTGCTACTGCTCGATGGACCTATCCGCCTATGGCAGAGACAGCGGAGGAACTGTTAGAATGAACTGTTAGCACAGTGCTGTCGCTGTGAAAGAGGATCACTGTCACCTACTGTGTCTCTAGTTTATCAACCTTTCACTCGAGAACCCAATCTGCCCCTCAAACCCATGCAACTATTCTTCACACTCTGCAGTCTCTTCCAAACCCTCCTGACTGAAGTTCCATGTTCCTCAGCGTTTGGTGCTCTCCTCTATTGACACAAAACTGCTGGATATCTCTTGTCATGGCACATTGTTCATACTCAGCCATCTCCCCCCAATTTCTTCCTTTAGCCCCGCACATCAGGCTAGCACCTGAATGCCCACTCGCTAAATCAATCTGACTATAAGAATCCACCAAATAATTCAATTCTAACAGGAAACTGAAGGGCTACAATCACAACAGCAGGACCACAAAGTTTATCATTAGAGAGAGAAGGTTGTAGAGAAGAAGGGAGAAACAGGGAGAGAAAAAAAGGTGGAATTGCGCTAACCTCCTGTGGCGCTCTGGCGAATGGTGAGCAGAGTGTCCATGACTTGGGCGCATCGAGACCATAAAGCCTGTCTCCATGGGAACGCAGTCTAGCTCAATAAACCTGCAGTAGTCAAAACTGAGCAGACATCAGAAACCATGATATGCAACTGTACAAAGATTAACCTAGCTGCCAGAGTCTTATCCTGAAAAACTTGCAAAAAATAAAATATCCAAATTCCCGAGACTGAGGAGCACTTAAGATCATTGAGCACATTACATTTCACCTTTCTGGATATTTTCAATCACTGACAGCAGAATGTCTGATAGTTTTCCTTATTTGCTTTTTACTTTTTTGGGCTGGGCCGAGCAGCGGCCCGGCCCCTATAAACGCGAATGTCGCTGAGTGAGTGAGTGAGTGTGTGTCTGAGTGATCAAGTTCAACGATTGGCTGGCTGGCAGGGAAGAAGTTCAGTGATTGGTCGGCTGGCGGGGCAGAACTTCAACGATTGGTTGGCCGACGATTGGCTGGCTGGCTATACCGGTATGATGCCCCAACTGGTTTCCAAATTAACTTATACCCTTGCGCGTTCATGAGTTGGTTTGCTTGAACAGAAGCAGTTGTGGTGGCCGCTTTGATTGTATCTATAAGAGTGACTTTAACCGACATCAATGAAAACAATAAATTTAAGAAAGTATTACGTTTAAAAGATCGCGGCAAGCTGGATTTGACACCCCGTGATTTAGGTAGCCACGTCTCGACTACGTTGTTGTACCCACTACGTCACCTTATTTGAATCCTGCCTAGCAATTAGACTGCAATAATCAGGCAAATGTACTGTTAAATTGAAACATATTTTTGTAGCTACATATAGAATGTTCACAATGTCTAATTTTTGATGCCAATGAATGTTTCTTGGCCATATTGGTTGCCATTTTACAAAAATTAATGCATATTTTCTTCTAATGAACAGCAAAAGATGGATTAAATATTCCTGTTTTGGACCACATATTTGGTTTTCTGTTTTCTCAAAATTCAAGTGATTGTACTTTAATATTTTAACACTTTGTTAGGACTGTTCCATACTTAGCTATGAGGATGCATGTTGGCCAAGCTCAGGGGCTGAAAATATTGTAATTATGGGATGTTTTTTGTACATTTTTCTCCATACGTTTTCCACCCTGTTAGGGACGCATACATGGTAATCACATAGTTCAAATAATATACAAGTCAAACAATACTGATCTTTTCTTGGATAGAATATGTCCCTTGTGCTATGATAAAAGTTTCATTCTGGTAGCATTAACAATGTTAATTTTATGAAGAGTACATATCTTGAATATTGGAATCTCTGCGTTTTTGGTCCCCATTTTGTTGTCTAGTATGAATAATTTTATTAATTAGAAATAAATTTATATGTATATGCATTATATGAACCTCAGTTAACAAAACAACATACCAATATGACAAATACTTAAAGTTGTGGTTAAAATATTTTTAAAAAATCCTTGCCTAACAGGGTGGAATGGAACTTAACAGGGTGGAACTGAGTCGGCCTCTCGAGTGAGATTCAGGTTCACCTTACCTCAGGATTTCTTCCTTATTGTCCTGCATGGTTAACCTACTGTAATGTCTGGAATAGCATTAGAATACAATAAAAATAATGAAAATGTTGACAAAATAGATGCAGAAGAAATATTTTATTTATATTTGACTTCATTTGACCTCCAACGTTTGATTGGCATAACAATATTTTATTTATATATATATATATATATATATATATATATAATATTATACATATTATCTTAAATCTTATTAATCCTACTATACATGAGTTCCACCCTTGAACATTCTGCTACAGGTGCAAGAACAGGGGGTGCTGCATAAAATAAAGTGCAACCAATAATAAAAGTAATAATAATAAAACTGTAAAATAAAAGAATATTTTTAATTTTTATAAGTATTTTTTTCATTATTTATGTTATAGTTTTTTTTATTATTACTTTTATTATTGGTTACACTATATTTCACGGGGTCCCTGATCCAATGTATCTATACCTCATAAAATACAGTGTAATAACCTATGAATTAATATATTAATGTAATATCATATTGAGTAGTAATTCTACAAAAATATTGGTTATTTATATCATGAAAAACCAATATTCTTGTAGAATTAATACTCAGTACATTGCATATTCCAAAAAAACCCTGTGGGGTTCCACCCTGTTAGGCATACATAGCCTAACAGGGTGGAACCTAACAGGGTGGAAATTTTTAGCCAAGTAAGCCCTAGCTCTTTGAGCTAGCAACATTTAGCTAGCACACACTCTACAGATGAACAGCAGTTAAATAGCTATTTTTAACATGTTTTTAAAATTATTTTATCCAAAAAACATTATCCATAATATACACGAACAGGGTGGAACTTTAAGGTTTCCTCAAGCAGGCATGTCATATGAAATTGAGAAAAATAAAGGAGAGAGTGACTGTTGGAGCTTCCCTCAGTTTTCCACTTGAATTTCCCTCCAAAAACAAATGTTGTATCATCCTGTAAATGGCTATAGGGATTTGTAGTCTTTTCTGGGGGGTCAAGAAAGTACCGACTAACAGAGTGGAAAAGGACTGCAGGGACATATTATATATTATATAACCACAGAAAACAAATGTAGTTTCACCATTTTTACTTCCTTGTTTAATGTAAGTAGTCCCTAGTCTATCAAATAAATAAAGAATAAGTTTAAGTTTTGATAATTTTAAGTTTTATATTAATTGAAGCAGTTGATTACATTGCATTGGGGACATGCTGAAATTAACACGTATACCACAGAGAAGGTGCCTTAAAGAGATCTAAAAAAAAAAAAAAAAAAAAGTCATTTCACTATGTTGAAGCAATAGAACACACCTAAACACATAATAAAATACATTTTTTATTAGTATTTGTCTAATTTAAAAAAATGATAAGAGCCAGTAAATCACAGGGACATGAATATGTGGCCCAAAACAGGAATCACCCTAATACAGGGGGATGCATATGCCGCGCTTGCCCTAGCTAGCATCCCGGTCTTTTAAAAAGTTCGATTTTTTGCTTTTTTTTTTTTTGTTATCTCGGTTGCAAGATTCCTTAGAGATAGAAGAATGTAACACATCGTCGCTACCAATGTAGCGTGGAAGAATCATAACAATGGTCGTAATGTGTTTTTAATTTCCCTATTCAATCTTGCAACCGACATGACAGTTAACAAGCATGGAGGACAGTATGGGTTGCAAGATTGAATAGGGAAATTAAAAACACATTCCGACCATTGTTAAGATTCTTTCACGCTAGATTAGTCCGATGTGTTACATTCCTCTATCACCCTTTTTGAATTTCGCAGCTGGTACCAGGATTATTTCCTTAACCTTCCTATTGAATCTCGCAACCGATACGAGAGAAAATCGGTACAATGAAGGGACTTGGGATACACTGGGCTCCAATTTCTTGGCGCAGCGCAGGGTGGCGCAGCGTGGCGCAGCCCACGCAGTGGTAATTTCGTCCGATGCAGCCCACGCAGTTGTAATTTCGTGCGGTGCAACACCGTGCGCAGCCACTTTGGCAATTTGGTAGACGGACGTGCGCTGAGATGGGTGTGGTGGCATAGTAGGGGGAGGTGTCACATATTCATCATGACGCAGTGACAATTTCGTGGCAAAAGGCTCCGCCGAAAGTGCGCAGAGAGCTCGCCAGCTCCAACCTGGTTTACTTTCTGTGCAGTGGTAATTTGGCTGACCGGCGCACAGTGCGACTGCGTCACCGAAACCTCACAGGCAGGTTTCCAGAATGTCAGGCACATTTCAATGCAATAAATAATTACAGCAACCACTATTTAATGTAACTATCTGAATCAGCACATAAATTTTAGTATCTATCAATTGTCCTGATGTCAGATCAAAGGCGGTTGGGACGCATAATGGAAACTCGACCTGACAGCCCTCAGAGTGTCAGTGCATTCTCTGTGGCATGTTGCGTGCTACACAACATAGCTGTATGCCATGGATGTCACTTTGACCTCACACAGGAGACATTACAGGACTTGAGACAGAGGGAGGCCGAATTGCATGTGCCGTATCAGCAGGGAGAGCAGCAGCGTGCACGGGAGAGGAGAGACCACCTGGCTGCACAGCTCTGTCCTTAACACTAGAACCGCGGCACTGATGTTAGTAATGCATGGTATTTCATGTCAGTAAAAGATATGAGTCCATCCGTCCATGACTTTTTCTAAATATGTGTTTTCTATGTTATATCAAAGTTTTGAACTTCTGTTATAAAACATGAGTATTGCTATTAAATTACTTTGAGCGCCGTAGCCGCTTTTTTGCGGCAGTAGCTTTGACCGCAAATACCCCTGTCTGCAACGTATGAGAGAGAGAGAGGGAGAGAGATGCGTGTGCATGTGGGCGCTAGAGTGTGTGTGTAGGCTATGTGGGTATGTGTCCTTCAGCTGCTTTCACACCGGACGCGAAACAAATTTTTCGCACGACTGATTACATTCTAAGTCAATGCAATCTTTGCATTGACTTTGAATGTAATCTGTCGTCTTGAAAAAATTTGTTTCAAGGCCCAGTGTGCAATGACTTAATACTATTATTGTCACTTAGGTTTTATTGTTTTTAGTGGGGGAAAGGAATACAGCCTGATTGCTATGATCTCTTACTGAGTTATGATCACATATTGAAAATAAATGTGTAACGTATCTTGCATTGTTGTCCATGCATGTTAATCCCAAAATTTTAACCAGAAACAGGGTGTAATAATAGGAACACACTATCCATCGTTTCTCTTCCCAATGATGCAGGCAGAAGAAATAAATGAGCAACCGTCGTATTTCATTCCAACTTCATAAGTTTGAATGATCTGACGTAGTTTCGTTTTGAAATTCCATTCAAGTTCGCCTATGGTAATAGTTCGCGAATGCCCTAGCTAGCCAGCTAACTCATATTCGTAATGTTTAATATTGACGTAAGCGGTGCAGAAAACATGCCTGAAGGAGCAAAGTAAAATGCAACATTAACGAATCATGCAGATATAGGACAGAGGCTTCTTTATTCCGACATTTTAAAGGTGAGGAGAGGAGCTCATTTGATTGGTGAAGATTTAACTAGGCTGTGTTAAACCCCCTCACGCCTTCTCTCCTCCCTCTTTGCCACTTGCACCGGCAGGAGGGACAGAGGCGGGACAGAGGAGTACTTGCGCCAGGCTGCGCCGGGCACGAAATTGCAAATTACGCCTGGATACACCCCGTTGGCGGGGCGCTCCCCCCATTCGCCGCGCCTGCGCCTGGTCAACGAATTTAGAGCCCATTATCATATTAGCTATGTGACAAAGTGCAATACTCGGTCAGGCTGTAACTGTCGCTTATGAAAATCGTTCATGCTTTCTTTCCTGAATTCTTGTATTTTATTTCATTTTTTTAAACATTAATTAAATCATTTTTTTGACTGTCTACTATATTTGAGGTAAAATTTACCTAAATTGCTCACTTCACAACACACATTTTTTTTTTTTAATCCGCAGCGACTGAAAAAAATGCCAAACAATTCGCTATTTGGGGGCACTGTAAAATTCCACAACTTTCTTATTTCTCTGCCAATTCTCATGATCTTGGTGTCAACTACAAGGCCTTTTCGAGAGCTTTCAATAGGTCATAAATTCATTAAAATTAATTGGATTTCAATTTTTTTGTCACATAGTTAACCATATTGAACCATCACCAATATCGAATAATGCTTTATGTAAACACATGGAAACTCCTTCACTCGAACATATTAATTAAGCGGTTTTACTCGGAACAGTGGATTCTTTGTCCATAAATGCCCAAAGGCGAAACATGGGGAAAAAAAGAAACTTTGAAGTTCGTTCTTACACCCTCACTATATAGGTACTGCCATGTGTTCACGAAAGTGGCCTCACGTCCCCGGTTAGCACAACTGTAACGATAACTTTATTGTTTCATTCCGATTCATGAACATACATACATACATACATACATACATACATACATACTTTAACAGCTATCTACATCTGCTGCTGCTGTCTCTCTCAAACTGACATTCACAAAATTAATAACTGCTACCCTTACTCTAGCTCTATTCAAATGTATAACTTGCTTTTGATATGTTTTCCTTACTCAAGAGCCCCCCCCCTCCCTCACTCACTCTCTCACTCTTACACTCACACTCTCACTCGCACTCTCCCACTCTCCACACACACTTTGTAAATAATTTATCAGCTCCGGCTCATTACTAAACTTGCACTTCATATAATTGCATGAGCTTTGCCTCATTTAGCACCCTTTTCTTGGGCCCATATTCTCATACAGCACTTGGCGGCCCAGCCACATACTAGGTTGCCAGTCTTGTTCAGAAACAGGAAACAATTGTTGTATCTTGGTTATTGAGCATCATTGAGCTATTTCTCAGCTGTACTGCTGAAATATCAGTGCTAACTACGTTGGCAACTTACATAGTTTGAACTAGAGCTCTAGTAACCTAAGTTAGCAAGAAAGGTTTAGGGAAACGCTTGGGAAACCGTATCTGTCCATTATAATGAACTGTAAGGGAGGAATTACTGTTGGTCACAACTGTACCGAAAATATTCCTAAAATGTTATCACTCAAGCAATTACAATAGAACGAGCCAATATCCTATTCCCAC
Source organism: Gymnothorax javanicus (assembly GCA_029692085.1). Lineage (NCBI taxonomy): Eukaryota > Metazoa > Chordata > Actinopteri > Anguilliformes > Muraenidae > Gymnothorax > Gymnothorax javanicus. The sequence continues at coordinate 59,610,884 of CM056202.1, read as the reverse complement.
TGAAGTCTGGCCTGCTCCAAACCAAATTATTATTTTGATGATAATTTAAGCCTCCTTAGGCATTTGAAATGCTTATTAATGCTAGCTGACCAGTCCAGCCCTGCCTATAATGGCACCTTTATTAGCTTCCTCCTTGCAAAATCATCAATGATATCATCAAAATCTAGCTGTCTGACAAGGTCTGACTCTATTGACAGAAGTGATAAAGAGCTGAGACATGTCTGGCACGTACTACTCTGCGACTCATATTTTATTCTGCCTAAAAGGGAAAATGTCCGCCCACCCTGGCAGTTTGTCACTGGCAAAGTTAAAAAAATGCCACGTAAACAATGGGGTACACTGACTGTAAATTAAGGGCCTGCAACATGTCAAGTATTAGCAGAATCAGACATGAAAGACTAAAATTGGATAAGTTCATCCGCAAAGTTCATGTCCAGATCTGATGGATATGCAGCAGAAAGTGCATTTACCTTTTCCACTATGACATCTCTGTCAGACATCTGATCTGACATAAACAGAACTCCAAAGAGACTGGTCAGGTGCTTGTAAGCATTCAAGCGATGTTCAAGGCATTCCACTAGCTAATCAATGACTGTATAAAATGTTCCTATTTTGAACTTCTCCCTCCCCTCAAGTGTCACACCTGGTTCTGAGCACTCATCTGCAAATGTTTTACGCTTCCGCTTTCGCTGAAGTTGTTGTTTGTATTACTGAGACACACCTGTCACATAAAATGCTACCTTTTCAAGCACATCAAATTTGTCCCGGAGTCCAGCCACAAAAGTTGGACTGCTACAGAGAGGTCGATGTCACTTTTCTGTGGGTGTATGCTTGTAACATTGAACCGGTTAAGTATGACATCCCAGAAACGTACTATGAACACCGTCTCTAAGGTGTACAATCTAGCACATTGTCCAGCGGCCTCAGTTCGAGTTTCTCGTTTCTCATCATTATCATTTGAAATACAACCTAAGGCCTCACTGATGTGGGTGTAATTTCTCCACAGTGCCTTGGTTGATTCTGCCTGCACGCTCCACCGAGTACTAGACAACGATTTTAATGTCAGTCTGACGTCTGTCTTCCGAAAAACTTTACCCTGTCTGTGTGTGGATGATGAGCAAAATGTGTAAAGTGACTGCAGTGCGTTAAAAAACTTATATACTTATTTTCAATGCAATCACTAACATGGTAGTCAATTAGCTATTCACACTCTCGCCAAAGTTTAGTGGGTCCTGCCGGGGTCCCACTTGTAAGAGAGACACAATGCGTGAGGGGGCGATCTGATAAAAGGCCCTGCCTCATACTTTAGTTCCCTCACGGCCCGCAATGGACACCTCCCAACTGGAGAGGCCTTTAGGGCCCTAACACTGTAAGTGCTGAAGCACCAGGGGCCCTAGGGACCAGCTCGAGTTCTAAACACCAGGGGTCCAGGGGGCCTCACATTGTAAGCACCAAGGGCCCCAGGGACCTGTCATTGCCAAGACTGTGGATTGGGGCCCCCAGTGGTTAGCTCATGCTATAAGTAGCCAGAAGTCAGTTAATATATCGTGTACGGAGGATCATGCAAATTCCCATAGAAGTCTTCAGCCTCACGTCACACTTGGCCTGATGCTCAGAGGCCCCTTGGGAGTCCGAGGCCCCGAGGCACTGGCTCTACTGGCCCGGTCTATAATCCAGCCTTGGCAGCCCTGACAATAGGCAACCCTGCCTTATACCCCTCTCGACCTTAACTGATCTGCTCAGCCCACCTCCTACTTTGACCAAAGATGATGCTACCATGTACAGCAGCCTTACAAAAGCAATGAAATTGTCTCCAACCTCTCCCATGAGCTTCCAAAATCGTTTTTAGGCCTCCACTGGTAAACCACCCAGTCCTGGAGAACAGCCCGTTGCCATATGCTGCACGGCAAGGGTAAGTGCACGCAACGTTATTGGTGGGTCCAGATCTGCCTTTCTCTCCTCCAAAAAGGTGGGGACACCCTAATGGAGCTGCTTCATTGACTCCTGTTCACTCACTTCAGCTGTATATAACTGTGGGTAAAAGTCCACCACCGCCTCCCTCATCTCCCTGGGATCTGATGTAATCCGCCCATCCAGCAGACGGGGACAACACATTTTTTTTTTTTTTGTCCCTCGTCTCTCCAAGTTCAGGAAAAAAAGAACTTGAGGCATCCATCTCCCTTAAAGGGGAAAACTTAGCCTTTACAAGTAGCCCCCTTGTTCTGTCTCGCAAAAAAACGCTGAGATCTCTCTGTAAATCCATCCACTCATTGTGCCATCCCACCTGATTCTGGCCCATTAGGTCCTCCCTTATCCCGGCCTCAATATTCCTTATCATTTATTGTTTTGCCAAAGACAAAAAAGCCATATGCTGTTGACGAAAAAAATTTACTTGCATTTTTCCAACGTCCTCCCACTGCCTAAGGGACTCTAACAACTCAATTCTCCTCTCTCCACCTATTCCAAAATTCTGCAAAGTGGGCACCTTGCACAAGCTTTACATTGAATGTCCAATATGGTGATTTCTGACAACCTGGTGTAAGTAAAACGGTTACCAAATGATGGTCTGAGACGGGTACTGGAAAAATGCCTGTCTTTACCAATTTGTTGTTGTATTGCAGAGGAATGTACAAGCCAAGCCTCTCTGACCTGCTGCCCAATTGCTGTCAACCAAGTGTATCTCTTTCCGTTCATATTTTTTATTCGCCAAACATCCAAAAGTTCAAATTGCTAGAGGTTTACATTCAAGGCCCCAGCTGAATTCAAATGAGGCTCTTCCCCATTCCTGTCTAACCTAAAGTCTATTGTACAGTTTCAATCCCCAGCCATAATTAAACGGTTCTGAATTAACTGCAATAAATCCAGATGTAACCTGGAAAAAAGCCTCCCTTGCCTGCCCTTCATTTGAAGCATGTATGCTTACTACTATATATGAAGAGTTTGGTTCCAAAATGCAATATATCCATTTTACTCATTTTGAGTAAATCAGCTTTTTCTATCTTGGAGCCTATTGCATTTTATAGAAAAACATAAACTTTGACCATGAAAAAATACACCATATAGTATGCATTTCTAATGACGGGTTTTTGCACCATGTGTAAGAAGCGCAGGGCTACTGCTCTATGGTATTATCTCAATTTTTGTCATTTTGGCACTTATTGCTTTTTGTAAACAAACTCTTCATATGTTTCCTGCAGTATGGAAGCTTGCGCTATCAGAAACCAGCCCTGATATGCCTCTTCAACTGCAGTTCTGTTCACTGAGAGATGAGGGGAGAACAGAACTGCAACTTAGATTGGTACCATGGCTTAACATTCCGCTTCCACTAAATACCCTAATCAAGCTCAATACTTTCATCCGAGTGAGCTTCTTGAAGAAACACAATATCAAGAGTCGCATGCAACACCGACTCTGCCAGCGAACTCCTTTACAAATTATCTCTGGCGCCATTAATACAACCCCAATTCCAAAATAGTTGGGACGAAGCATAAATTGTGAATAAAATCAAAATGCAATGACTTTCAGATCACGAGCCAATATGTTCTTTACAATAGAACGTAGATAACATTTAAAATGTTGAAACTGAGACATTTTACATCTTTATCCACAAAATGAGCTGATTTCAAATTTTCTGGCTGCAACAGGTCTCAAAAAAGTTGAGACACAGGCAAAAAAAGGGCTGAAAAAGCTATTAATATATAAGAGAATCAGCTGAAAGAACATTTAGCAAGTAATTACATTAACTGGCATCAGGTGTGTAACATTATTGGCTATAAAAGGGATGTCTTAGGGAGGCTGAGTCTCTCAGGAGTAAAGATGGCCAGAGGTTCTCCAACCCGTGAAGGCTTGCGTAAAAAAAAATTGTGGAATACTTTAAAAACAATGTTCCTTAAAGTCAAATTGCTAAGGCTTTGAAAGTCTCATCACTGACAGTGCATAACATCATCAAAAGATTCAGAGAAACTGGAAAAATCTCTGTGCGTAAGGGACAAGGCCAAAGACCTTTACTGGATGCCCGTGATCTTCGGGTCCTCAGACGCCACTGCATCACTCACCGGCATGATTTTGTCATTGACATTACTAAATGGGCCCAGGAATACTTCACGAAACCACTGTCTATAAACACAGTCCGCCATCCACAGATGCCACCTAGAACTCTATCATGCAAAAAGGAAGCCATTGTTGAGCATGATCCAGAAGCGCCGCCGACTTCTATGGGCCAAGGCTCATTTAAAATGGACTGTAGCAAAGTGGCAAAGTGTCCTGTGGTCAGACGAGTCCAAATTTGACATTCTTGTTGGAAATCATGGGCGTTGCGTCCTCCGGGCTAAAGAGGAGAAAGACCACCCCTCCTGTTATCAGTGTTCAGTTCAAAAGCCGGCATCTCTGATGGTATGGGGACGCATTAGTGTGTTAGAGTGTGTGTATGGTGTGGGACACTTGCATGTTCTAAAAAGCACCATGAATGCTGAAAGGTATATAAAGGTTTTAAAGCAACATATGCTCCCCTCCAGACGACATCTATTCCAAGGAAGGCCTTGTGTATTTCAGCAGGACAATGCAAAACCACATACTGCAGCTATTACAACAGCATGGCTTCGTAGTAGAAGAGTCCGTGTGCTAAACTGGCCTGCCTGCAGTCCTGATCTTTCACCGATTGAGAACATTTGGCGCATAATTAAACGAAAAGTCCGTCAAAGGAGTCCCAAAACTCTCCAGCAGCTGGAAGCCTGTATTACACAAGAGTGGGATCAAATTCCAATGGCTAAACTCAAGAAACTTGTCTCCTAAATGCCCAGACGCCTTCACTCTGTGTTAAAAAGAAGGAATGCTACACCACGGTAAACCTGTCCCCTGTTCCAACTTTTTTGAGACCTGTAGCAGCCATCAAATTTGAAATTGGCTCATTTGGGGGATAAAATTGAAAAATTTCTCAGTTTCAACATTTGCTATGTTATCTCTGTTCTATTGTGAATAAAATACTGGCTGGTGTGATTTGAAAGTCACTGCGTTTTGATTTTATTCACAATTTACACTTTGTCCCAACTATTTCGAAATTGGAGTTGTATTAAGTGATTTTTAAATCTTTCATTAGTGAGAAAAGGAAAAGCATACAGCCAGAAGAATGTAAAAAGAACATCAAGGAAGCATGGAATCTAACCATCAAAAACATATTCTTATACCACTGTTTTTTGCACCACTGTGAACCACTTCTTCCGTCCTTACCTTTTTTGGGAAACACAGAGTGCAAATCAGTCTTTGATAGTGATTTCACTGACCTCAAAAACTTATTCCCATCAGGAAAGTAATACGCCAAAACCGACTTCCCCGTTGTTTCCACTAAAAAGTTCTCTATTTCGTTGGCAAATTACACAGACCAATCTTCCATTTGATAAATGCCATCTCAGATGGCGAAGAGGAATCTGACATCATGCCCCTCCATCACCCCCTCTCCTACAACAATACTACTACTACTACTTGAGAGAGAGAGTTGAGTGGGAAGGTACAATACCTGTGGGATCCTGTACAGCCCTTCTGGCAAACAGGAGCAGACATTAGGACAGGATGTCTCTCTCCTTTTCTTTACACTGTCAGGACTTCAGGAGTGGTCCCAAAACATTTCACACACACACACACACACACACACACACACACACAGACATGTAAAATGTAATTAAAAGAGGAAACATCCTGGGCACCGCACACATAAAGTCAGGTCCGTGATGTAAACAATATTGAATGCAGAACAATGAGTCTGGTTCTCTTTTTTTATTGATGCTGTGACTAAAGCAGGAGGAAGAATTCAGCAAGAAGAATGCCCCAAAAACAAGCAGGAATTGAAAGAAAAGAGACTATAAATCTATAAGAACCTCAGCTTTTCTCATCTTTATCGTACTCTAATAAATCATCTTGCACTCGGACCAACCAGTCATGTCATACATGCTACGTGAATAATCATGTACATGCGATTTCAGATCAGAGTGGAAGAGCGCATCCAATTTGATCAATCAGGATAGAAGGTTCGCGATTGATGACGAAACGAGCTAGCTAAATAAAACCATTTTCCACTGGACGCATGCATCCATAGCTCGTATCAACATCAATCTCTTACTTTCTGTCCTGATGGATAAAAGTTCTTTGGTAGGATTATTTACTTTTATCCCTAGAACACTCATGTTTTAAAAACACCGGAAATCAATAAAAACATATTTTTCCGAAATTCACCTTTAATATTAAATGGCGTGATGCACCGATGCAGCAGCCCCAGGAAATCTTCCCTCAACCCCCCCATACACAAGATACAGTCGCATGGGAGGAAGGTGAGCTCTTTTGGCTACAAGATGACACATATATAATACTCCCTGAATAAAAGGCTTTGAGGTTAAGAGTTCTGTAAACTGAATATTTTTGCCAACTTGCTAGGCTACCTTAGTGTACAATTATTGAAATGAACTGAAAAACTAGCACACTAAGACAGGATTGTGAGTTAGTTTTACTTAAAATGCAAAGCTGATGTTTCCTTGCAGGTTATCCACGCCCAGCTCATTCCAATCAAATAGCCTATATCACAGCTATGTGTGGCCAATGTTGCCTATAGCCTAGTGTTAAGGCCTATGACAGATTCTGAATATATGATTCTTATGGGTGATTTAGAGTCAGGGCCATCTTCAAGCCGTGAGGCAACCACAGAGGAGACCAGTGATCAAATATTATATATGTGTGTGTGTGTGTGTGTGTGTGTGTGTGTGCGCGCGTGCGTGCGTTATGTATTGGGAGGGCAACTCGATTTCCAGTCATAGGGCCCAAAATTGCCAGCGGCGCCCCTGGTAGGATGTGCTGGACAAACGTGTCAGATCCATGGGGGCCCCACCTCGCAACTTACAGGACATTAAAGGATCTGCTGCTAGCGCCTTGGAGCCAGATACCACAGCATACCTTCAGAGGTCCATTAAGTCCATGCCTCGATGGGTCAGGGTTGTTTTGGCGGCAAAAGCGGGACCTATGTAATATTAGGCAGGTGGTAATAATGTTCTGGCTGATGGGTGCATAAATTACTGCAAGATCACTTAGGGGTAAGCATACCAGGAAGAGAAACCTGGGTATGATGGATACAGGGAGAAGCAACCTGTTTTGAGGGTTTGATTGTAGTCTCCAAGGAAACTGTCAGTCTTCGACCAGCCTAGCGTCGTTATATTTGTTTCTCTTTACACGAGATTGACAATGATGCAAGAAAACACAAGGTCCTGAGGTGATCAGATTGGTACCGCACATGGCGAAGCCGGTCCATGTGTAAGGAGCAGTCTCAACGGTAGCTAGGACAAATACCAAAACAGCTTTCCAGAATTCTAGAATTTTCACACGTATCGGTTAGTCTAACATGGGGATTACATTTAATAATGAAGAGATCCCCAGCAGCAAACAGTCCTACACCTTTTTTGTACGCAACTCGGGAGCATAGGCTTCCTTAAAAATGTAGTTGCACACAATATTCGGACATATTCAAATGCTCGCTTCGAATAGGACGACTAAACCAGACAAGTAGCAACCAACAAAGCTATCTACAAGCCTGCACTTCGTCAGCCAGAGATAGCTGCGAATAATGTGTACCTGTAATAGCAGCAACCTGATGTTAGAAACGGATTAAATGCAAGCCTAACTGAACATATCGAAAATATCCTGATTTGGCAAACGAGAGAGCGAGCAATCACAATAACACGGATACGTGTTTTTGAGACCGTACACCAATAAAGAATTATACAGGTGAATCAACATCGAGAAAACGCCTAATCGAGGGTTTGCCATGACACAACAGCGCAGCACCGTCAGTCATCGCAACAGCAACAATCGCAGAAGAAATGGGATGCAACAGAGTCTAAATTCTGGTTACAGCTACGGCAGCTGTATCGCTATAGTCATATTTATAGCTTTGTACCCGAGTCCAACTAGGGCATACCATACCTGTCCACCTTTCAAAAAAAAATTCCATTTGACGGCAGCACGAAATCTCAGGATGATTGTTCTCCAAGATGCTCCTGAACAGTACTCTAGCTAGCTTCTTTAGCAACAGCAACGAGATAAATGTCACACGTTCATAGCCAGACTGAACAAGCAGTCCCGTTAGACAATATCGATATAAAGTTAGGTTTTTACCAGAACTCGCCCCAGTTCCATGGTTCAGCAGACTCCTGTTTTTTGGAGTCCGCCTCCGCCCGTAGATGGAGCGATGGTACCGCGCGCACAGGCTATGAAAGATAGTCTCGGTCAAATGAAAGCGACTGTCCATTTGTGCCAATGAAGTCGCAAGGGGTCAGTATTTCTCCGCATGGTAGCGCACTGAGTAGCGATGTCGCCTCACATGCAGCAGGGGTATCACACTTGCCCAGAAAAGGACCGAAGGGCTGCAGATTTTCAATCCAACCGAGCAGAAGGAGACCCGATGAAATTAATAAATTGTGCAGGTTAAATTCAGCTGATTAAATTAGTTTGATCGGGTGTGCTTCTTGCAGCCTCTCGGACCTTTTATGGACCAGTTTGACACCCCTGCCTCGCAGGTTCAGGGTTCAATTCCAGCCTGGGGCCTTTCTGTGTGGAATTTGCATGTTCTCCCTGCGTTTACGTGGTATTATGTTTTCTCCCATTGGATGGAATGCAAGATTAAATGTAGACTCCAAATGGCCCATGGGCGTGACTGTGTGACTGAATGATCTGAGAGCCCAACGATGTACTGACAAGCTGTCCAGGATGCATTCCTCCCTCTTGCCAACAGTTGGCTGGGATGACCTCCAGCTCATTTGCAACCCTGATGAGGAAGAAGCAGTTTAGATAGTGAATGGATGTCTTGGTCACTTTTTTAACAACTGATTGCTTCTGATCTGCAGGGTGATTTCCCGTGGGAGTTATGGTTAGATGCAAAACAGTTTATAGGACTGCAATATTTCCCATTGCAGTGGGACAATAGAACAGAATCAGCTGCTTACTTAGTTGTAAACAAAAGCCTAGTGATTCAATTCTATTTATTTTATACTAATTTGCTCTAATTTCCACCATTATTTTAAGAATAGGGTCAAATAAATTAAAAAACTTCAATAGCATCATTTCCATGATGTCATGCACAATGCTTTTTTGAAGAAGAAGAAGAAGAAGAAGAAGAACAGTTTTGCAAGATGAGCAGGACAATTGAAGGGCTGTCTACACTGTATTGGGCTTAGAGTCCACAAGCAGAGCCATACCAGGTGATATGCCAATATTGCTGACATCAATAACAAAATGACAAACACAAAATAATGAGATGGATGTGAAAAGATTGGTAAAAACAGATTTGGAAGCAATAGAGGTCATCAGGATTTCATTCAAGTGAGGGAAACCAGTCTAGCTGGTTTTGGGAAACTGCATTAGCGATTATCTGACAATTTCTATCCAAATTATGCAATGCCAAACAAGCAAGTCCAAACAAAAACCACACCTGCCTAGCTTCAATTACTTGCAGCAGCAGGAGGCATTGTGATTCAGTAGGAAAAGTGGAGCCAGAAACACAGCAAAGGACCACAAAACCACCTTGTACAGATAATAATATATTTTAATGCAGATTTTAAATGAAACCTCAGCTGAACGTGAATCAATCCAAACAGTAAATGTACATGTTTTAATTGACATCAGTCAAGCGCAAATAAGTTTTTGATACAAGATTGCTTTTCCCCACCACCAAAGAATTATTAAAAAGCGTGGCAATAAGTTCCCTTCAAGGTGAGTACACTGGATATTATATTGTTAGGAAGAAAGCGCCGTTTGCGTAACATGTTGGTGCCCATGTTTAAGAAGAACTAAACAGGTTTTTGGCCATCATTCCAACAGGAATAGAAAATAAGCCAAAGCCAGCAGCAGCACAACACTGGTCCCAGACCACGGCAACATCCAAATAACACTTTTGCTCTTGCCTGCAGGTCAAATGCCTTTCCACACAATGCAAATCAAGGAGCATTAGGGTGGGCCAGTGCAGCCCATGCAAGAAGGTAACCTGCCATCATTCAACAAGGAAAGATACCTCAACATGTTAAAAATATTCAATAACAAAACAACACAGCTCCCAGGGAAAGCAGATGTAATAAAGAGATGAACTCTTTCCATAGTTGAATAATACTGCAGTTAAGTCTAAAGGCTGTGGAATGTGGGGCCAGGAGTGGCGGTTATATCGGCGTAAGGTCTGTCCTGGTGCAGCTCCACAGCCTTCTGCTTCTTCAGCAGCAGGAAGCTGAAAAAAGTGGCAGAGGCCAGCATGCGGCTGCAGTTCACAGTCAGCTCAGACAGGCTGAACACAGCAGCGCCTCCACTGGAATTCTGGCTCTACAACACATAAATATTCAATATTAGAAACCCAAAACTCAACTGCAGCTTTACCACAACATAACATAATCTACCGTTTATACACATAACATTAAAGGTAACCAATCTCTTCTTTTTTTAAATATAATTTAATAGATATGACCAAAACAAACGGGACTAAATAAATGTTTTCTCCGGGAACGCTTGCCATACTCTGAATATTGAAAGTGAAAATGGGAGTTTTTGCGACCCGCAAAAACTCCCCGCGCCATTTGAAATACCTCAGTGGTATTCATGACTATGCAAAAATGATGTCTCTCGAAAGTGGATGTGCGCGGTGGATGCAGAAATGAAGAGAAGTCGGCCAACAGCAAAATGCCGCTGCCAAAGAAATATCTGACTGATTCCACGCGTAAAAGTGCTAGAAAAGGCCAGGAAGAAGATTGATTGAAGGCCAGGATAAATATAAAAGGCCAAAGCAATCGCTGGCAAACTTTTAAAACCAGCTTTGGAGATATTTCCGATGAAGATGTGGCCAAACTTTTGCTGGATACGTAAGTAAACTTGATGCCTGGTGCAAAAATGCCCGATTTCCCTGCTTCCTAGCACTTTCAGATCCTTAATGTTTTTGAAATTGTCCCATATTTGTAACTCGACATATTTATAGTAATGAATTTCTAAAGCATAAATGTAATTTATTTACTAGCACTCGAATCTGATGACTGATCTGGCGTGAATTTTCATGCAAATCGCTCAGGCATATTAAATAGTAGGCACGTCGAAATGGCCACGGTCCAGCAGCCACAATGGCTGATCGTAATGGTCGAATGTTGCTTTCCTTCGGAATTTATCCTTGATAGGGGTTGAGGACGACATTAAAACTTAAACACAAATCTTTTTATTGGAACAGACTGGCAAATAATGATAAAAAAAAGTTGAGGATAAGGAACGAATTGGTTACCTTTAAAACACACTTTACAAAAAATACATACAAAACATCTGTGTTGACAAAAGCCAAAAATAGACTGCATATTCAAACAAAAGCCTAGAATCAGTACAAAATACTACAAGCACTTAACCCCAGTCCTGCCTCAAGGCTAATACTCATCGAGGACCGGTGTACAGGGAAATAGCCACCACCAGCGTGACTAGAGTAATATGAAATCTTACACAGCATGAAGGAAGCAATAGATTATAACAAATTATTCAGAATTAATCAGATTACTTATCTACATAGACAAATGTGATAAACCTCATGGATCCCTTAAATTGGGAGATTACGTAGCCTATAGAAAACACTGCCATATCTACAAAGTAAACTAAAATGTATAAAACACCCTATTATGAAAACAGAGACTGTACTTAAATGTCTCATGCAATAAAAATATTTTTGTTCATTTTTACATGTAAATATGTATACTGATTGATATTTTTTGCATGTTTCGTCTGTAAAATCACTACTTGGAGAAATAAACGGAAATTTCTGTGTACTTTTTAACTTCCTCAGTCCCGCCCCTTGAAAAGTCCACTTACCAGAAATGTGAGTTTTGTGACTGTATACATCATCTCAGGAAGGGAAGTTTACTGGTGCAAAGTCAGCATATCGAAAAAAATCCATCTAGATATAGATTACTTTATTTTTTTAATAGAACATAAAAGGTAGCCATTTCATGTTTACTTGCTGCATATATTATAGCCTGAAACTACCATCTCATTGCTGCATGCTGTACTTACATACTTGTTTTGCATTACTGGGCAGTGAGAGGCAGCTGGTGTGCGTAACAGTCTACATGTAATAGCTAAGGTTGATGCAACTTTGCATCAAATCAAAATATGCGCCGTCACATTTCAGTCAGCAAGAATAAATGTCAAATGTCAACAAGAGTCATCAGAAGATGACATATCCCCCTAGCCCCTGCAGTCTAATCTCATAAATCCCAAAATATCAAAAGGCACCAGTCTAGGACATGATTAATATGCACAGCGAGTTTCATGAAAAAATCTTGAACGGGATTTGAGTTCTGCTCTGGAAGGGAAATGACCACAGACAGACAGACGAACAGACATACGGCTACACTGACACCTATATCTCTCCGCATAATATGCCAAGGGAATAATAAGGTAACCTTGTAAATCCAAGCAAGCTGCAGCTCGCTACGCCAGTGGTTCCCAAACTTTCTCTGCTGGGCCCCCCTTTGGTACATAAGAAAATTTTTGCGCCCCCCCCCCTCCCCAAAAAAAAACAGGACATACACACACATATTTTGTTTTCAGAGTCCATTGCAGTTTATTTCACACATTGTAATTCATATAAACCTCAACCTTTTTTGAAAAAATAAAAGTAAACTGCCATAAACTGCAGTTTGTCATAAACTACAACTACTTTTAGAATTAAAAATAAATAACAAAATAACAAACTGCCTTTGCGGTGTAATTATTTTAAGTGTAACTGTTTTCAAGCACCTTAACTGTGTAATTATGTTCAGTGTAACAGGTTTCTTTTTTTTAATATTCAACAAATTTGCTATTAATGCATTTTTGAAAAACTGCCTCTCTGCAAAAATGGGTTTTAAAACATGACCAACTCCCTGAGAGGAAAAAAAAAAAAACACAAAAACCTAAAGGTTTGTTTAAAACAGACAACACACTGCGGTCTCTCCTCACTACCCACCGTTGTACAGGTGAAGCCAAAGGGAAGATATGGGTCGTCATATTTTCTAGTCTTTGCCTTGGAAGGAAATTGCTTTAGAAGCTCATTTGGCGGTGCTTCATCCTCTGCTTTGCGTTTACGTGGGAGCTCCGTCAAAAATTTGTCCATGTTATGGTAGCAGTGTCATTTACTGTATTTATTTATTCATTCATTCTTGCTGTGCGTGAATTTTTTTTTCCCCACTAAAGTTCCGGACACCAACAGAAACTTACTTGCATACAGCCTATCAGCGACCTTGTGCCGGACCTCTGAAGGAGTGTCTCCAGACAGTTAAATTTTTCTCGCTTCACTGGCCTTGCACTTATGAAGTAAAAATAACAGAGATTGCGTTAGCTCATTCTAGAGAATATGAATGCTTTGAACAGACGATTTTTGTCTAGCCTAGCTGGAAACATTAAAAATGATTGGCAGGTTTGGAAACGGCCACCGCATTTTCAAATGAAGGACACGAAGATTTAATAATTCAAAACCTCTTTTAAAGTATAAAATCATTAGGCTGTATCACACCCCTCTGCCTGAGTATAGTCGTCTACTTAAAATTATGTTTCTATGATGCAGAAAGAAAGCACCATAATCAACCTATATTAACAGCCGACAGCGAAGTGCGAAAAAAAAATCATGAACACCACTTGCCAAACCTGCCGATATGTTTATTACCTTCAGTAGCTAGGCTAGATAAAAATAATCTGTAGGCCTACAGAGCACTCAAATTTTTGAGAATAAGCTGACGCAATCTCGGTTATTTCTTCTTTATATTAATCGGATTTTGTTCGATGTCACTAACTAGTTTATTATTAATATGCCAGATCAGTGCAGGCTAAAAAAAGCGGCGAGTTGGGTATTGCTAGACTACATTGATTGAAACCAGCTCATTCTACCAGCTTCAAATATTTGAACAACTACATTCATAAAAATTTATTTATGAAAATGGCAGGCTAAATGAATGATTTGGCCGAAAGTTATGCTGAGATTAAGGCAGGCATTTACGATGTAATCGCAGTATTCAGGGCAGCGAATGGACTGTGCAATCAGTGGTTCCGAGACCGTACCTCGGTGCAAGGCCAGTAAAGACAGAAAAAATTCAACTGTATCAAGACACTCCTTCAGTGGTCCGGAACAAGGTTGCTGATTTGCTGTATGCAAATGATTTTCTGTTTTTTCCAGTGGGGAAAAAAAAATTCGCTTCCCGCGCCCCGCGCCCCCCGTGCAATTGCTCTGCGCCCCCCCTAGGGGAACCACTGCGCTACGCCACCGACATGGCCATGGTCATACGAGTACTGTACACCAGTAACAGATGGTGAATTAAAAATTGATGAGGCCCTGAACATCCCTTGAAAAAAATTCTTGGTCTTAAACTGTTTTCAATCATTCATTTATTTTAACATTATGTAAACTCCGAAAACACACTACAAAAACACTACATTATCAGATTCGACAAGTTTTCTTCAGTAATTATCACAAAGAAAATGCGTCATTTCAACATTAAATTCCATTTCAATCAATGTTATTCATTTGCGGATTTTTATGCCCTGCCATATATGGCAGTGGCATACAGAGTTACCCCTGTCCGTCCCTGCTAACAGGATATTGTCCGTCTGCTTCTCCTCAAAAACTACTGGACAAAATTCAGCTAGCTTTGGTAAATGCTGTCTACATACAGTATCTAACAAAAGTGAGTACACCCCTCACATTTTGACAATTAATTTATTATATCTTTTCAAGGGACAAAGTTACAGAAATGAAACTTGAATATATTCTAGAGTAGTCATTGCACAATATGCGTAGCAGTCTAGATTTACTGCACTGCCCAAATAACTGAACAAACAGCCACTATTTCCAAAATGGGTGGCAACAAAAGTGAGTACACACCCCTATCGGTTATGGTCAACCAAGCAATGAAACATGTCTTATTCATCATATTCATGCTTTTGTCCGTTCGACTGGGCCATATGAGGTTGTGTAACGTGTTGAAGGTTTAAATTGTGGTGCTTTGGGTGCAATGCTCTCTTTCTGGTCACTGGATGGTCAACATGACACCTCATGGGAAAGAACTCCCTGAGGATCGGAAAAAGAGAATTGTCGCTCTCCACAAAGATGGTCTAAGCTACAAGAACATCTGTGAAACCATGAAACTCAGCTACAGCACGGTGGCCAAGGTTTCCAGCAGTTTTCCAAGACGGGTTCTACTCGGAACAGGCCTCATCAGGGTCGACTGAAGAGGTTGAGTCCTCGTGCTCTGCGTCAGGTGCACAAGTTGGCTTCAGAAAACAGACGTAAGAGTGTTGGCAGCATTGCTAACAAGGTTGCAGCAGTGGGAGAACAGCCTGCCAAGGCTCAGACCATAAGCTGTGCACTGCATCAAGTCGGTTTGCATGGCCATTGACCAAGACGGAAGCATCTTCTAAAGCTAGCCCACAAGAAAGCCCGAGAGCAGTTTGCTGAAGACAACCATTCCAAGAGCATGAACTACTGGAACCATGTTCTGTGGTCTGACGAGAGCAAGATGAAC
Organism: Gymnothorax javanicus; assembly: GCA_029692085.1. NCBI lineage: Eukaryota > Metazoa > Chordata > Actinopteri > Anguilliformes > Muraenidae > Gymnothorax > Gymnothorax javanicus. The sequence goes on along the minus strand of CM056202.1, from coordinate 59,595,345 downwards.
TTGTTCGGCTCAGATGGCGTCCAGCATATGTGGCGGCGCCCTGGTGAGGAGTACCAAGACAAGTGTGCACTGCCTAAAGTCAAACATGGTGGTGACAGCATCATGGTCTGGGGCTGCATGAGTGCTTCTGGTCCTGGGGAGCTGCGCTTCGTTGATGGAATAATGGATTCCAACATGTACTGTGGCATTCTGAAGCAGAACATGATGCCCTCCCTTCGGAAACTGGGCCACACGGCAGTTTTCCAACATGATAACGACCTCCAAGATGACAACTGCCTTCATGAAGAAGCTGAAGGTGAAGGTGATGGCTTGGTCAAGTATGTCTCCAGACCTGAATCCATTGAGCACCTGTGGGGCATCCTCAAGAGGAAGGTGAAGGAGCAGCAGGTGTCCAACATCCACCAGCTCCATGATGTTGTCATGGAGGAGTGGAGGAGGATCCCAGCAACAACCTGTGCAGCTCTGGTGAATTCCATGCCTCAGAGAATCAAGGCACTGCTGGACAACAATGGTGGTCACGCTGAATATTGACACTATGGATACAATTTGGCATGTTGACGGTGAGGTGTACTCACTTTTGTTGCCACCCATTTTGGAAATAGTGATTGTTTATTCAGTTATTTGGACAGTGCAGTAAATCTACACTGATACACATATTGTACAATGACTACTCTAAAATATATTCAGGTTTCATTTCTGTAACGTTGTCCCTTGAAAAGATATAATATTGTCGAAATGTGAGGGGTGTACTCACTTTTGTGAGATACTGTAGATTGAAGGTGTGCATCTCACATTTTGTATGACAAAATTGGATAATTCCACAATTTTATTGGCTTCACAAAATCTCAGTGGTGGGGGCATCCTTGTCCCAGGACACACATTTTATAGTTGTTGCTAATTTTCGCTTTCTTTGTTGTAATTAAACAATCATGAAGCTAAGATCTGATAGAGCAGGATGTGCTTAAAGCAAACACAAAAGTTAACATCGTAGTTTATCTTTTTTTCTAAAGCGAATAAAACATTTTCTCTTTAATCGATGCAACATTGCATCAAGAAGGAAGCTGTGCATTTTACTCATTTCACTGCCAATGGTTTATTTTTATCATTGGAAAACTTGTTCATCAAGGAAAATGATCAAAAACAGATCGAGGCTTATGAGTGCTTGTCTTATCTTACCGAGCAGAACTGGCTACACCTGATGGTCCCAACTGTTTTCAGAGTTCATGTAAAATCAGTTTAAGTAAACGATTGAAAACAGACTAAGACCAATCATTTTTTTTTTTCAAGGAATGGTCTCCACTTCACTAATTTTCAGTTCACCATGCACCATTGTTATATAAGCATATTTACTGTATTTCGCATCATATTAACATTGCATTGATTTTCTAAAACCTGCTTCCACCTTGAGCTCATAAAGATACGGCTGACCTATTCAATTCCAGCTTGAATTTCACAATTTTCTGACAAATCTGACATTTCAGCGGACTCCAAAAACAAAGTATTTACTCTCTCATCCTCACTACTGTTTTTGGAAGTGTTGCACGACTTGTTTCGAATTCGGGTGTGAAAAATGCAAGCGTTTGTTAGTAGCTCGAGATGATTGTGTTGGGTACTGCATGTAAAACCCCCTTCCCCTGACTCTGCTCAGAGGATTGTCCCTCTGGAGATGACGTTGCATGGATAACAAAATCTTTTAGCAATTTTCAAAGGGCATTCCCGAGCAAGGTTTTAATTTGCATTTTACACCTATCATGAATAGAAGTATGAAAAGCTAGTGTCAGGTGCAAATTTGCTTGGTAAAAGTACAGTAGAAGGGTTAAAAAGCAACTTTTTGAAATTTTGGGTGTCATGGGACCTTTAAAGCAGACGCACAAGGTTTAATTACCCATCAAAAATCTTTTTCCAGCGTAAAGCATACAGTAGGCACATACATTTAATTCAATGCACACACACTAATAAATGCAAAAAACACAAACCTCTGAAGCTGCCTTTGATAACCAACACTTACCCTGAGGAAGTGCAAGAGGTCCTGTGCCCGCTTGCTCAGCATCTTCTCTTCAAGATCCTGACTGCCCAACACACTCTGCACCCACAGGAAAAACTCAGAATTACCTTAGTTTCCTCAGCAAAGTTAGACCCAACTTCACTAAGACAACATTAGCTCATATCACGTTGTTTCAGTGTTTGTACATAAATTTTGACAACATTTTCCTGTGAATAAAGGTGGATTTTTGTCAAGTTTAATTTTACAATAAGGGTGACTGATAATACTTTCATTTAGTTTATAGTAGTCTGTTAGAGAGACATGAAATTACATTTTAAATGTAATGTCATAGCATGACTGAGATTCTAGGCTGCCACACAGGAGTTTACAATCACCACTGAAGGGCAGGATGATATAAGTGTATCATATCATGAGATTGTTTACCATTGCAGCTTGCAAGATTAACAAACAGGACCCTGAAAATACAACTGTTTTTCCTTTATCTTTCTTTTTTCACTCAAACAGAAAATATTAGCATACTTTAACCCTTAAAGTGCTTAATTTCACTCATGCTATCCCTCCAAAAGTTAATCATTCATTACGTAGTTGACAAATAACTTTCAGGGGGACTCACAGGTACCTGTGAACCCTTCTGAAGGTCATTGTCACCTAAAAATTGACAAAATTGTTGACCACTTTAAGGGTTAAGATATACTTTTCTCGCATGGAATATTCTGACACCACCAGCAAATAGCAAAATGCTTCACTCATCTCAGTGGCAGTATTTGTCTTCTTTCACAAAAAGGTTATTCACTATCAAGATGGTGAAGTAATTGGAGGTATAAGACTCATTTCACCCAATTAGATGATTAGGTATTGTTTTAGCACTGCGTATAGCAGCACTGGAGCAACACAGGAATGTGTACCTGAGTCTGCGTCTGGGTCTGCGGAGTCTCCCTCTCTGGCTCAGGGGGATGAACACACATGGAGTCCTCAGAGGGCAGGTCTGGGAGGGAGACCTCCATCAAAGTGCTCTGCTGGGATAGGGGGAGGAGGACAGGAAGGTGAGGGGGGAGGGGGAAAATGAGGAGAGTGATGTGGGGGCCAGTTGCATAAACTTAGTTTAAGACTGGTCTTAGCAGTAGACTGGTCTTGAACTATGAAGTTAGACTAGTCAAATTAAGACTGTCAGCTGCATAAAACTTAAGACAGAAATAGTAAACCGAGAAAGAAAAATTAGCTACCTCTCCCCCTGGCTAAGCCTGAGATGAGAGCTTTGTTGCCATGGCAACAAATTATCAGAGCACCAGTTAGGAGACACACAGACAGCAATACTGCATGTTTTTCTAACAAAGAAGGTATTTCACATTGGAAATACAATTATCAGCTCCATTGTTTTTTTATGTTTTGGAGGGGGTCCTCCCCCGAAGGCTGGATTTTTCCCTCAAGGAAAAAGCGAAAAAACTGGTGCACACGGATACCAAAAAGCCTTTTAACTGTAAGAATCGGGGAAAAAAAACTGACGCGTTTCGACGCTACCACGTCTTCATCAGAGATTTTTTCGCTTCCATATTTCCTTCTTAGATTCTTGCACCATATTTTAAAAACATTTTTGAACATCTTTGGCGGTTCTCACGGCCGTGGGATTGATACTGTTCACCTTTTCTGTAATTTTTTTCCCCAAACTTGACGTCTCAGATTAGCACTCACTTGATAAAAACTACTGAATAAAATACTTTTTTTCCGCATTATATTCCTCCTGCAAGCAAAAGTTTTCTGTTGCACTAACGTACCGTGATCTCTCACTGCCACTGAGTGTTGCTGTTGCATCCGCCATGTTTTTCTCCCCTGTTAAGTGTCTTATTTTACCTATGATGCATAGCGCGACAGGCAATCGGAATCTGTCCAACATAAATCACCCATAGACAGGCTTTATGCAACAGGCTTATTTAAGTGTCCATATTAAGTCTGACTTAAAATTATATTTAAGTCCAAGACTGGGTCTAATTTTATACAACCAGAGGTTGTGAAATAGGGCATTTCTCCTCACCCGGGCAGTACTCCTCCTGTTCATCGCTTCTACACGGCTGCACACTGTGTTCTGGCAAAGGTAAAGGAAGCATAGTACCATTTTTGATAACATTATAATGCTATTCAGTGTTACTTCTGGGGTGATTGCGGCAGGGGAGTTTTCTAAGTGTGAGAGAGCACAGCTGCAACCCTGGGCTGAAGGGGTCACCCACATTAATGCACAAAAGCTCAAGTATCAGGACAAATCAGGGGAACTGAACTCCTATGAGGGATGGTGGTGCAGGACAAATAAAGGAAAAATAGTGCGTTATGTCATGTCATTTACCTGGTCCTCAGAGGTTGTAGGGGCTGGGGCAAAGTCCAAGCTGGTGGTCTTGGGTTGGGCTGGGGTCCTGTGGAGGCCGAGTCCTGTTGTACTGTGGTCCTGAGATTCTTGAGGGAGGCAGAAGTTCCCGTCGAGCTCCAGACTGCTCTCCTCAGCACCTGTAGAGGCCAGAGACAGGGAAACAAAGGGGGTGCTTCTGCAGTTCACCAGCAGGCGGCACTCAGGCCCGCACTGGAGGACAGTGTGCAGTGCACCAGCAGGCGGCACTCAGGCTTGCACTGGAGGACAGTGTGCGGTGCACCAGCAGGCGGCACTCAGGCCCGCACTGGAGGACAGTGTGCAGTGCACCAGCAGGCAGCACTCAGGCCCGCACTGGAGGACAGTGTGCGGTGCACCAGCAGGCGGCACTCAGGCTCGCACTGGAGGACAGTGTGCGGTGCACCAGCAGGCGGCACTCAGGCCCGCACTGGAGGACAGTGTGCAGTGCACCAGCAGGCGGCACTCAGGCCCGCACTGGAGGACAGTGTGCAGTGCACCAGCAGGCGGCACTCAGGCCCGCACTGGAGGACAGTGTGCAGTGCACCAGCAGGCGGCACTCAGGCCCGCACTGGAGGACAGTGTGCAGTGCACCAGCAGGCGGCACTCAGGCCCGCACTGGAGGACAGTGTGCAGTGCACCAGCAGGCGGCACTCAGGCCCGCACTGGAGGACAGTGTGCAGTGCACCAGCAGGCGGCACTCAGGCCTGCACTGGAGGACAGTGTGCAGTGCACCAGCAGGTGGCACTCAGGCCTGCGCTGGAGGACAGTGTATCGAGTGCTACAGTTTGGAAATGTAAAACCTGGAAGTGTGTCAGCATTTTTTCTGCCACAGCTTCCCTCACCAGAATCACAAAGTTTCTGAGCCACAGGGTCTTTTTTTTTTTCAGAAAATATGAGACCCAACCTAATTATACCATCAAGAAGTTACAAAATAAGCCATTAAAAAAAATAAAGAAAATAAATAACAGATATGCTGAAACTACCCAGTAACCATAAAAACAAAAATTAAATACAGGTAGAGATAAAACAGAGGTGGGGATGATGGCAGATGCGGAAAAGACATCCATGATGACAATAAAATAATAGAGGAGAGTCGTGATTTCCGAGAGACAATTACACCCCACAATATTTCAACCATGAAATTAAAAGCTGCAATGCACTTCTACTAGGTATTTTGCTAGTATACAGCAACTTGCTTTTTTAATGCATACAACAGCTTAAAATTGATGGTTTATATTTTAATGCCCCAGTCCGCAAATCAGGGTCCTCAAGGGCTGGGCACTGCTCATTCTCCACCCTTATACCTGAGAGTCAGGTGTGATGACAGTCTGGCCAATCACCAACACTGAGTGTTTAATTATACACCAGGGATGAAAGAAAACCAGGGGAAGATTTGTATTTGAGGGCCAGATATGAGGATCCTTGAATTAACAAATGGTGAAACATCAGTGTAATTTGATCACAGACCTTGTGTGACAACAAATAACATCCCTACAGAGGAACAAAAAAAAACATAGGAAATCTGGTGAGATAACCCAATGGGGTAGTAAACATTCAGGATGGCCAAAAAAACCAACCACCATCACTGCAACACTATCCTACATCAATTTAATACACCGAACAGAACGTGCAGTGAGTTCTGAAGCATTTGGGCAGTGGAAAAATGTCAAGAGATGGGCTTCCTAGAGCTTACCTCAAAGGACTATAAATGCCTTTTAGGAATTATGGCCCATCAATATTGTGTCAATGGCCAAGTACTTAAGCCTCACAATGATCTTGAGTGAAATTATTATACTGCTTAGCATGTGTGTTCCTCCAGGCTTAATTATCAGTCTGTGGCACTAGTATGAAGGGATTTGCAGTGCTGATAATGTCGTAAACAAACCAGGTCTCTGTAGGCTTCTCATCTGCTCTGGGCTGCCCGCATCTGCATCCTGCTCCGCTCCAAGTCCTCGCTGCCATAAATCCCTGGGGAACAGCTGCTGAAACAAGGGCTGCTTACCCACAAAGCATTGCACCAGCTCTGAAGATTCACAGTGTTTACTCACTTAGGAGGGCTTGCAGATTCTAATTGCCAATTAGAATCCTTAAGCCTTCTCACAACTTGACATCAGCCAGGACATTCAGAATTGTTCCTGAACTCATAAACTACTATCATCATAAGGCTGTGTGGAGTATCTGCAGCAGATGCCTTGGCGTATCACCAGTTTCAGAAGTGGGTACAGTGCCCTTGGCTAATATTGGCACCCTTGATAAATATTATCAAAAAAAGATATGAAATCATGTTGTTGTTAAAGGTGACCTATTATGCTATTTTTCCAAGTTTATATTTTGGTCTTTGACTCCCCTAGAGTACTCCTGATCGTGCAAAGTAAAAAAAGGGTACTTATTTCGCTCATACTGCCATCCTCAGAAAACCCCATTTGTAGTCCATAGTAGTCTCTGCCTGAAACACCTCATTGGGGTGGCTCTTCCACTATGGCCCCCACTCCCCGTGTGCCCACTTTCTTCTGACTGGCCAGCTCTGTGGAGGGCGGATCTAGGCGGGACGGGGCAGCAGAACTCAATTTTCCGCGTCCGGCTCTTCAGAGTGAAACTGACGCGTCTCCCGAAGGAATCGACGGGCATATACTGCAATCAAACGCAGTACATGTGTATAGATCTAATGAAATTAACTTGTTCTAATAAATGCAATGGCGAAAGTGGAGGACGGAGTGCGAAAGTCTGGCAGGTCAAGCTCGAATTTGCTGTCTACCTACGGCTACTATGGTGAGTACACCGGTGTTTCTACTCTAGCTAGGATTGAGGGAAAGCTAGAATCCACCCCATACAGACACATTTGTAGAACGGGTCGACAAACCCAAGTGTAGACCGGAGACCGTGGAAATCCGGTGGGTCTGAATTTAGAGGGAAACATGGACAGTGAGGAGCAGCTAAAAGTGGACCAACAACTTATGGACTGCTTCGGTGTGTATAAGGACCTGCTGGTTCGTGTGCATAGCTGTGGTGTGTCGTTAGCATGGAGCAACAAACAGCTTCTGCGATGGTATACGACGAAGGGGCGAAAGCTCCAGGCTAAACAGCCTTTTCGGAAATTGCCCGAGGTAATGGTTTACTTATTGCATCGGAATGACCAGCGTTTGCTCGCAGAACATTGGCGTGATAAGCTGCTTTCACACCAGACGCGAAATGAATTTTTCGCGCGACAGATTACGTTCAAAGTCAATGCATTGTCTTTGCATTTACTCTGAATGTAATCTCTCGCGCGAAAAATTCGTTTCGCGTACGATGTGAAAGCAGCTTTATGGATAGTACGCGACAGCTAGAGAGAGCTTGGTTATGTTATGAACATAATACAGGTTTTACAGACCGTAAGTTCCGTCAGCATGGACAGTTGCTTATGTGGAGCTAGCGAATCGATCACTTCTACAGGAAAGAATTTCCTATTTAATCTCCGCCTTTTTCGGCTTTTTATTACCCACAACAATTTCTAAAGGGGGATGAAATTATGTCACGGTAGTGCAGAGAAATCCTTTGTTGTACCAGACACATTAGAGCTTTTGCGTTTCGCGATTGCTTTCACGGTAGAATCAGAGAGCTTGCCCAGATATTTGTGATAGGGATCCGGCTGATCCCGGTCATGGATAAGTGAAGCGATCACAAGCAGCTGCTTCAACTGTAGTGGCTACAATCAGGCAACGTTATGATGAAACTGCCACATTGATGCTTACTGAAGTAACACAAGCATACCGATCAGAATTACTGCATCTAAGTTAACCAGGAGCATTTTTAATTAGCACGGCGGCACGCAAACTAACATGCAGTAGCTGGTAACTGAGCGGTCATAACCACGGAGACAAACCCTAGCAATACAGGTTTTACAGACAGCAAGTTCCGTTACCGTGGACAGTTGTACCAAGCATCCAAATTACAAACAAGTATTAAAAGTTAGCTTCAAATGAGGTTTATGTTCACACACCTTCTGTAGAATTTCCCCTGATATTATTCTTGCATATTTAGGACACAAACATTATCAACAGTAACTTGGCTATGTTAGCCGCAGTGCTACAGCCACAATCAACTGGCAATCACGTCAGGTTGGCTTATGCAGTAAAAGCAACTTGCAGCTTCTGTGTCTGTGAGTCACGGACAGTCGCGACCGATACAGGCTTTATCTTCAGATATTTTAGAAAGCCTGCGTTTGAGGCCAGTTGTTAGTGCTAACTATCGCTAGCGGTCCTGCTAGCCACCCGTACCACGTTAGCTTCACTTACATTACACTTACATTATTTACTGTTATATCGTTACTTACAGCTTGTGGGTCCGGGCGCTTGATCGATGCAACTGCTTCAGGTTTGAGAAGCAGCTGAAACGCTTATCCTGTGTCGAATTATCCTTTATTTATAAAGCTGTCTTTGCTGAAATCCTGAGCACAAGCAGCTAACGTTCCCTTTGGCCGTGGCTGTTTGCTGCCAACAAACAAAAAAAGATACCCACTGATTTCTGGTGGCATCGTCTTTTGGAAGAGAAATAGGTGTTTTTCTTCGCGTCCAAAAGTAAACGGAAACGCAGCTTTGGGAGAGATACTGGCAAAACTGCACCTCAAATTATCTGCGGTTCTTCTTTTGTATTTCCAAAACTGTCAATGCTACTAAGGCATAGTATGATCTGCCGTTGTTAGTGCCTACTAGAATAGTTTCCAGTGTGGGCAGATCCAGCGCCGTGATTGGCTCTGGCTAGGTCTGTACTAATTGGACGGCACAACCTGATGTCAGGTTTTGCCCAGATATCGCGAAGATCTCGGGAGGAGCTGTTCAGAGAGGAAATCACGTTCATGAAATCACGTTCTTGGATTACAGCAAAACCTCTGTATCTTATGTTTAGAAACTTTTCAGAGGTTGAGTATGGACAACCAACATTATAACATTACTAATATGTATTAAAAGAAGGATCAGCAGGCCCCCTTTAACCCTCCCCATCTTTCATTCAAACAAACAAAAAAAAAGATCAAACAATGAATTCAAAGACACCAATTAAAGGGAAAAAAAAGAAAACTACGACCATCTTAAATGAAATGTTTTCCTCAAAAATGTGTCACAATTATTCACACTCCAAAAAAATCTTATAAGAAAAAAAAATCTACTGGAAGTTAATTCCATCAGTATTTTAATTTTTGCAAGTTCACCATGATTAGGGAAATGTAAACAGGCCTTGACTTCCTATTCTCCAAGGGCATAAATATGACGCGATACGCTGGCCATTTTCCTTCAGTCACCCATCACCACTGTTAAGCAGAAAGAGTACTGCATTGATGTGACAGATAGTTGTTGTGCTAAAGAAATTAGAAAACGGCATCAAGAACAAGGCTAAAATGTTGAAAATACCGATTGTGTATATCTGAGCAATAATTAAAACTTTTAAGGTATATGGAAATGTTAAAAAACAACCCGGAAGAGGATGTTTACCTTTTCTGAATGCAAGCACAGCGAGGACAGTTCAGTAAGTAAAAGGAATACCAAGGAACACAGAAAGTTGAAGGCAATAATTATGTCTTGGGGTCAGAAAGTCTCAGGTAGACTATGGTCAGATGGCACCTACTTAACAACATGATTGGAAGGGTTTCCAGGGGGAAAAAACTGCTTTCATCAATAAACCCTTGCACTTCTAGCCTGCCAGCCAGTACTAGAGCTTCCAGTGGGACCAGATTATATGGTCATATTAGACCAAAAAAGAGTCTTTGGCAATAAAACCCAAAGATGGGCTTGGCTTAAACTGAACCATGGCTGGATTTCCAGTAGGTCAGTGATCCAAAGCATTCACTGAAATCAACACAAGATTTAAGCGGAACTGTGGTGAAAGCTTCCCAAGACAAGATATGAGCAACTTGACAAGAAGGACATAAAACATTTTAAAGTAGTACCACGGCAACCAAGTTTGGATTTTAAGTGTTGTAATAGGATCTTGTGGTTAACAGTGACAAATGCTGCACTTAAATCCAGCAAAGCAAGAAGTGTCACCTTTTGTTGGTCCATGTTCACAAGAATATGCACCTTCAGTAACGCTGTCCCCGTGCAATGATATTTCCTGTAGGCTGATATAAGGGCCGGACAGAGATCATACTTAGTCATGTGGGATTTCATTAGATCAGCAACAGCTGTTTTGACTAGCTCAGAGATATATGCCAAGTTACTCACTGGACGAAAGTCACACTTTTCCAGCTCTAACCTACATCTTTTCAGTAATCGAGTTACCAGCACCTCTTTCCACTGGGATTCAAAATGCTTGGTCTGAAGAGACAAGTTTATCATGGATGCGATGGTAGGCAGTAGTTGGTCCAGACACCATACAACTAATGATGAAGGCATGGGATCCAACGGACATGCTTTCTTTGCTGTCTTGCTAATGATTTTTCTGACATCATCAATAGAGAGTTCATTGAAATGAGAAAATAAAACAAGACCATCTCTGCCCATGATATCGTGGTCTTCTGTGATCCTGTTATGATCAACAGCCAGTTGGTCACGGATATCATTGACCTTCTGGATAAAGTAGCTCCCAATATCAGCTTTGGCATCTATATGATCTTGCAGTGACAACGATCTTGATTCAGAAAGCAGGGATGTTACCACTTTGAAAAGTTTGCACTGATCATAACTATTGTCTTGAATAAAGTGACACAGGTGTTCAGATCTTGCTTTGTTCATTAACAATTTCATGTGACTTTTGGCTATCTTAACTTGAGCAAAATGATGAGACTGCTTTGATGATCACATGGTCAGTCTATAACTGTCTTTGTACGTTGAGGCGCATGCCTATCCAGAAGCCTAGAGAGCGTTACGTTATACTTATCCACCAATACATCGAGGACAGCGATCTTGGTTACATCCTGGATGAGTTCAGATGATGTGAGATTTTACTTGAGTACCTTGATGTCAACATCTCTATTGAAAGGATAAACAATTATGACGTTAATTCATAACCACTTTTGTTCATATTTACAAAGGGTGCTAATATCAGTGAAGGCCGCTATTTATATTAACTGTCTGTTTTCTGTAGCAGGCATGGATGAATGTTGACTTTTTGTTGCCTGCTACAGGTGTGGATAAATGTCACCTATTTTTTACCAGTTGCAGGTGTGAGTGATTCTTACCCTTTCAATACCTGTTACAGAAGAGGGTTTATTTCATTTGTTACAGGTGCATTACCTGCGTGAGGTGCGGGTGCATGGCTGGTACACAGTAACTGCGGAAAAGCTTGTGCACGCTCCCCATCTGCTTCAAGTCCATGAGCCTGCGAGTGGGCGGAGCCATGTCCATGGGGCACAGAAGGCCGGTTGTGTTCGTAAGCTGGTCTCGGATCTCCTCGTTTGACAGCTCCTTCACATCGTCCACCAGCAGCCTCCTCTTCATCTTCACCTTCTTCCTCTCTGAGGAGACTGGAAAGCCCACAGCTGTGTCACAGATGACTGTGAGCATGCCCTCACCAATGTGTGTGTACTGCCAGACTCAGGTGTGGGTACTGCTAAGTAGTGCACCAGTAGCACACGTCCAGAGAGGCATGATCGGGGCACGGCCTACGTGTATCAGAGACTGGCTCCAGGGCAAAGCCTTCCTCTTCATTCACCAGCAGGGTGGTCTGGTCCAGTGAAAAGGCCTTTGACTGGGGCCTGGGGATGGGGCTGTGGCCAGGGGAGTCGGAATGAACTGCAGAACATGCGTTCAACACACTCAGTTATCAGGTTCAACAAGGACAACATCAAAACCCAGCAGGCATAACACATTACTTCAAACACAATTTTAAACCTGGACCAATGAGCTGATGGCTAGGGGGCACTGGCTACTTTGATCAGGCAACAATTTTTAAGATATAATTTAAAGGCACAGAAAAATATAAGTTCAGAGGTCACACCTCTAGCTTGCATGTGCACATCCAAACTGCATACTTGCCACTAATAGCAGAATAAATGATAGGTGTAAACATCTTAAGATGGCACCTCCTTTGATTATATACAGTGCCCACCACAAATATTGGCACCTACTATAAATACTACCTAAAATGCCATGAAAAAATGTTGTTGCTCTTAATCCTCCCAATCCTTTATTTAAAATATCACCAAAAATCTAATCTTGAATTTAAGAAAATGTATGAAGGAAAAAAAACAGTCCTATAATATAAGACATATTTTCCCTCAAAAGCACCTTTGGCACACCTAAACAATCTCATAAGAAAAGTGCAATTTAAGTATATTCCCATTTATATTTATTTTTTTAAGCTCAAAACAATGAAAATTAAATGCTCAACTGTGACCTCATGTTTTCCCAGGATAAAAACGTGGTGATACACAGCCTAATTTCCCTTAGTCAGCCATCACCATGTTCATGCAAAAGAATACAGCAGTAATGTGCCACAGAAAGTTGTTAAACTTCATGCTGCATCAGAACACCGTGACCAGAGCCTCTGACAGAGGCCCTGACTTCAGAACTAGAGTTCGTCCCGGGGCTCTGCACTGTGGCAGCCCACTGATCCCAAGTGACTAAGATGGGTCATTTGATTGATTGACTTTATTTATGGAGTAACAGATACTGAGACAGTAAATTCCAAAGGATAACATGTTAAAGTGAGAACACTTACAAAGTATTTCTGACAAAGTCCCGAGATGTTAAAAGACAGAGAGAACATAAAAAGCACCAGATATTCAGACATAGAGGCTAAACAACCAATCTTAAAATCTAAAGACGTATTGCCACAATTTAAGAGAAAATAGAAGCAATGACAAAGACAACTGAAAAACAGTAACACTGCAAAATTCATTATCAGGGTCATTCCATGTCAACTCAGCGAAGTTGGTTTCTTGCCCATCTAAGAATCTGTTGAAACTGTTGATCTTCGGCATCTGAAACTGAAATCTGAAATTTTTCAGCTGAAATTCCAACATTTTCTTAATTTTTTACCCAATACAAATTTTTTATAAATCACTTGCGAGTTGGAAATTGAACGAGATGCTACTTTCAGATGTCCACATCTCTTGAAGTATACATCCTACAGTCTTCAAATTTTCAGGCGATGTTCAGAAGTTTCTGGTGAATGGAGAGAATGAAGCAAATGCTTGCAAACAAGCCTCAGTTGTTCACTTTAGACCTCTCAAATTCAGGATTTGTTCGAAAACCACAAATAAAATGGATTTTCAAAAATTCAGGAAAACTATATCTGTAATACATAGGATCTATTTGATCAATTTTATTGTGAGAATAATATTTGAATGACATTATCAATGCTTAGAAATTTTTCATATGTCAGTAGAAATGGGAGTTGTAGCCAATCAAAGTTGACACAGGTAAAAAAAAAAAAAAAAAGTAATTAATTACCAAATGGCCAGATGGACATCTTGAATAATGGGTAGGTTGATGAAATTTGGGATATTAAGAGATGGAACTATCATCTAACACCAAATACACATTTAATAATTTATTACCCTGGTTGACTGCTGTCGGAGGTGGAGTTTCTGGCGGCTCATTTTCAGTGTGGTCAGGCGAAAAGTTGATTGGCATCACATTTTCAGCAGAATCCACAATAAAATCTACAAAAACAAAGTTTATTTAGTACAAAGATATACTTAAAAAAATTCTGCACTCATCCTGCTCCAAAATAACAATCTTATGTGAAGTCAATGTTAAAATTAAATCAATGTGCTCTAATATACAAAGAGGGTGGCGGGAGGCAAATTCTTACAGTAAGCTCATACGGACTAAGCTTTACCCTCTGGCAGTTTAACATCAAAAATCAAATTTGGGCCAAATTTTTCTAAGTCTGATCAAAAATTCATCTGTGGGAAGTGTGGGGCAGATTCCTCCATCTTCAAATCTGAGCTGAACCACTGCAGCAGTGCTTTTTTTCTGTCACCAACATTTTACTGGGATACGAAAAATTACACACAGTGCCGTGAAAAAGTATTTGCCCCCTTCCTGATTTCTTACTTTTTTGCATATTTTTCACTCTTAAATGTTTCAGATCATCAAACAAATTTTAATATAAGACAAAGATAACCCAAGTAAATACAAAATGCAGTTTTTAAATGATGATTCCATTTATTATGGGGAAAAAGCTATCCAAACCAACCTGGCCCTATGTGAAAAAGTAATTGCCCCCCTTCTTAAATTATGAATTAACTGTGATTAACCAAATTTTTTGAGCCCAGTTTCACGAGCCACACCCAAGCCTGATTACTGCCAGACCTGTTGAATCAAAAAAATCACTTCAATAGAACCTGTTGACAAAGTGAAGTAGGCTAAAAGATCTCAAAAAGCAACACATCATGCCGTGAACTAAAGAAATTCAAGAATAGATGACAAACAAAGAAACTGACATCTGTCAGTCTGGAAAGAGTTGCAAAACCATTTCTAAGGCTTTAGGACTCTGGTGAGAGCCATTATCCACAAATGGAGAAAACTTGGAACAGTGGTAAACCTTCCAAGGAGTGGCCAGCCTACCAAAATTACTCCAAGAGCGCATCGACGACTCATCAAGGATGTCACAAAAGAACCCAGAACAACATCTGAAGAACAGCAGGCCTCACTTGCCTCAGTTAAAATCAGTGTTCATGATTCAACATTAAGAAAAAGACTGGGCAAAAATGGCATCCCCAGGAGAGTTCCAAGGCGAAAACCACTGCCAAAAAGAACACAAAGGCTCGTCTCTCATTTGCCAAAATACATCTTGATGATCCCCAAGACTTTTGAAAAATATTTTGTGGACTGAAGAGACAAAAGTTGAACTTTTTGGAAGGTGTGTGTCCCGTTACATCAGACGTAAAACAAACACAGCATTTCATAAAAAGAACATCATACCAAAAGTCAAACATGGTGGTGGTAGTGTGATGGTTTGGGGCTGCTTTGCTGCTTCAGGACCTGGATGACCAGTCATAATTGATGGAACTATGAATTCTGCTCTCTTCCGGAAAATCCTGAAGGACATTGTCCAACCATCAGTTGGTGACCTCAAGCTCAAGCGCACTTGAGTTATGCAGCAGGACAATGATCAGAAATACACTAGCAAGTCCACCTCTGAATGGCTTAAAAAAAACAAAATGAAGATTTTGGAGTGGCCTAGTCAAAGTCTGGCCTTAAATCCGCTTGACATGCAGTGGCATGACCTTAAATAGGCCGTTCATGCTCAAAAACCCACCAATGTGGCTGAATTAAAACAATTCTGCAAAGAAGAGTGGGCTAAAATTCTTCCACAGCAATGTGAAAGACTCATTGCCAGTTATCGCAAACGTTTCATTGCAGTTGTTGTCGCCGAGGGTAGCACAACCAGTTATTAGGATTTAGGGGGCAATTACTTTTTCCACTTAGGGCAAGGTAGGTTTGGATGCTTTCTACCCTTAATGAAATCATCATTTAAAAACTGCATTTTGTATTTACTCGGGTTGTCTTTGTCGAATATTAAAATTTGTTTGATGATCTGAAACATTTAAGTGTGACAAATATGCAAAAAATAAGAAATCAAAAAGGGGGAAAATACTTTTTCACGGCACTGTATATATATTTTGATCAATTTTTGTGCTTGGACGCACTTAAATAAGTGCGAATAGTCACTTCGTTTATTTTATTTTCATCTTTTTACTGCGGATATGTGAAAGCCATTCTCAATCTTTCGGTAACGAGTGCATTCTCTCAAACATAAGCTGATGCAGTACTTGTCGCGATGACTGTGCCCTCTGGGTGGTATTCCTTCATGGCCCAGAAATTTAGCCGATCTGAATAAATTTTACAACACTGTCCTAGCAGTACATTGATTCCTAGCAGCAAACTCCGACAGCATAGCGCTGATTAGAGTTACTTAAAATCGTTCTGGCAAGTAAAAAGTCAAAAAAATGGAGGTTTGATACGCAATTCTTTCCCTTTCTCTGAATCTCATCTTCCATTTCAGCATTTTTTACATTTAAAACAGAAACATCTTCCTGTCGCACCCTATGAAACATCGGCACAGAAGGACGTGACTTCGTAAGCCTAGCCATCATGTGCCACTTTATGAGCTACTCGAGGTCTGCAGTCCCAAAAATAAACAAATAATCCTCGGACAAAATCCTAAATTTGAATAAAGTGATTCATCGCATTATATATGACTTACTTTTTTAATTCAATCAACTATCTTTAATGAATGTAACTTGTCACTTTCGCCAACATAAACATCCAGGCAGCAGGCTAATCCCATAAATGCATTAGTAATGATAGCCTGATAATCGTTCCCTTTGGACTTATCATCAGCGTTCTTAAAATGCTCCAAAACTGGCAATTTTATTTTATTTTCATCTTTTTACTGCGGGTACATGAAAGCCATTCTCAATTTTTCGGTAACGAGCACATTCTCTCAAACATAAGCTAACGCAGTACTTGTCGCGATGACTGTGCCCTCTGGGTGGTATTCCTTCATGGCCCAGGAATTTAGACAATCTGAATAAATTTTACAACACTGTCCTAGTAGTATGTTGATTCCTAGCTGCAAACTCCGACAGCATAGCGCTGATTAGAGTTACTGAATCATAGCAAACACATGTAATGAATCAGAGTGCAGGCCTGGCAACTTATGCTGACCAAGTTTTTCTTTTGCCTTTTCCCAGTTGCTCAATCCTCCCTTAACCAACAAACTGTCACCGTAGTTGTGCAGATAAATCAAAGAATACCGTCGGTTTCCTTAACACAATGCAACTTTTACCATTTTTCAAACAAACCTCATTGTAAGGATCTGTCAAATCACACCGTGCCGAATTTTCTTCCAGGAAATGCAATGCTTGGTTGGAAGGATCCCAAGAGCACGGCAGCGCTAAAGTTAATGATCCGCTGCTGATGCTCTTCACCAGAGGGACAAGCTAACTGGTGCTCGGTGCAAGCTATTGCGGTGACAGTATTGTTGCTTAATTCTATCATCTGTAATGTTATTTTCATCACTGTCCTGGCGTCCACGAGTAATGTAAGTGTTTGTATCAGTTACTTTAGTTTTCTTTTAAATATTGTTTAGAGGGGAAAAACAGATATCCCTCTCAGTTTACTGCCATTCGCTGTTTTTGCTTCCCACTGTGTTTGTGTCAGCGCAATACATAATTAAAAATGTAAAAAAAAAAAAATTCAACCCAGATTTTTTAAACAAAGGTTTTAGACATAGATCGGACAAAACAGTTTTAACCCAATTCATGTTTTTATTTTTCTGTCTTAATTTTCACTGTTTAAAGTTACTGTTACATTGAGAATGCTGTAAGTCTGCAGCTGCCACCGGGAATGCTGCAAAGGGAGGGGTGCCCTTGTACACTTAAACACATTAAATACGAATGACGTCAACACCCGGCCAGCCAGCCAGCCAGCCAATCGTCGGCCAACCAATTGTTGAAGTTCTTCCCCGCCGGCCGACCAATCGCTGAACAGCCAGCCAGCCAATCCTCGGCCAACCAATCGTTTAAGTTCTTCCCCGCTGGCCGACCAATCGCTGAACTTCTTCCCCGCCAGCCAGCCAATCGTTGAACTTGATCACTCAGGCAGCCAGTCAGTCAGTCAGTCACTAACTCAGTGACATGCGCGTTTATGAGGCAGAGCTTAAACCAGGGCAGAATTTTTTGGGCAGGCCATTTTAATTTTGCCGTGTCCTCGGATCCACTCAACTCCGTTACTTTTTCAAGTGAGGCTCTCTCCTGGTACATTGTGATATACCAGAATTCTAAAACTGAGTGAATATCACCCTTTTCAGTGCCTCTGAAACTGATAAACCATTACCATTTACCATTACCATTTTACTCACCTCCATAACCAATATTGGTAACGGAGTTGAGGTGATGGAGTTGAGTGTTTTTCAGAAAAGTGGAATTTTCCATGCACCAGTGCAGTAACTTTTGATGCTTCCTACCATATCATGGAAGGTTTTACACAAGCATTATCAGAAGCATGATTAAAAATTTGTCCTACCGTTACCATGGATGTTAATGAAGGTAACAGAGTGGAGTTTCAAAAGTATACTCACTATAGGATGCCAAAATTTTGAGAAATATCAAAATTATCATAGAGCCATTTTGAAAGAAGTCCAAATGGCCGCTACGGGGGTCACACAAAGGTTCTGTTTGCATGGGCCATATACTGTGATTTCAGCTTCTCCAGGAGGAGTCTGCGTAGTGATGGTTATGGAGTTGAGTGGGTTTTTTGGACACCCCTATTTTCAGTGATTTTTCTCAGAAAACCACCACCTTTGATTTTTTTTGCTTAGGGTATTTATCTCACAGTGTCTTTTAATGTATGCATACAGTTTCCAGCCAAAGGAAATAAAAATCATAGGAGTACTGAGAGTTTCAAAAATATCATCCAGATTTGGGACACTACCAAAATGCCCCAAAATCCACTTTTTTGACCCCAAAAATGATGGATAGAATGAAAATACACCCATGATACTTTATTTCCAATTAGTAAGCACACACACCTATAGTTTAATAGGTAAAAAACTAACCCTGTGGGATTACTTAAGAAATAAGGGACCTGGACCCTGCATTTCACCAATAGTGCCCATATTGAGAAAAATACCCATATATACAGTAGCAATCAAAATTATTCAACCCCCAGTGCAAATTAGGTTTACTGGCAAAATTTACAAACTTTCAGCTGTTTGCAATGAACAAATCAAACAAGAACAATTTAAATGGCTCACCACAACAAATAGTACAAGTGGCTTCTCCAAAATGCCACTTTTAATGACTACTACAAGCTCAAAATTATTAAACCCCTTCATGACAAGCGTCTTTAATTCTTAGTAGAGCACCCCTTTGCCACTATGACCTGTTGGAAATGTGACGCATAGGCAGACAACAGCTTCTGGCAGCATTCCCAAGGAATCTTAGCCCGGTCCCCATGGACAATGGCCTCCAGCTCACTAATATTCTAGGGTTTGCATGCTGCAACTGTCTTCTTCAAATCCGACCAAAGATTTTTTATGGGGTTCAAGTGAGGCGACTGTGATGGGCACTCTAGAATCTTCCCAGACTTCTTCTGAAACCAAGCCTTGGTGGACGTTGAGGTATGCTTAGGATCATTGTCCTTTTAGAAGGTCCAATGATGCCCAAGCGTCAGCTTCCCTACAGACGGCATGACATTTTCTCCTTGGATATCCTGGTACTTGACTGAATCCCTCTTGCCCTCCACTCTTTGCGGATTTCCAGTGCCAGAGGAAGCTAGGCAGCCACAGAGCATCAAAAAGCCCCCACAATTCTTCACTGTAGGCAGGGTGTACTTTTCAGCATATTCCTCCTGTAGACATACCAGTGATTCATAAGCCCGAAATATTCCAGTTTTGTTTCATCACTCCACAGAACAATATCTACAAAGTTCTGTGGCTTATTTATATGGTTTTGAGCATATTGAAGATTGTGCTTTTGGATTGTGGTGTATGTCCTGGAGTTCGGGCATGGAGATCCTCAACGTTTAGTATGCACCCTACTGCGCAAACTGAAACTTCAATGCATCCTGTCTCCAAGTCTTGCTGCGGGTCTCCTGCAGTCACTTGAGGGTTTTTGACCACCCGTCTCCTCAGAAATCTGGTGACAGCCATTGATAGCTTCCTCTTTCTGCCACATCCTGGTACTGTAGCCACTCTTCCTTTAACTCAGAACTTGCGAACTATGCTTCCAACTGTATCTCCACGGAAATTCAGTGCCTGTGCTACCTTTTTGTATCCTTTTCCTAGTTTGTGCCAGGCAATGATCTCCTCTATTAGCTTGGTGGACAATTCTTTTGACAGCCATATTTCTAATATGCAATCAAATGTCACTGTCAACAAACCCCTAGCTACTGCAATTATTTGATGTGTTCTATCTCAAGCAAGCCTGATCCAACTAACTAAGCTCTTATTAGGTGTGCTTGAGACAACAACTGATTTGTAAACATGTTCTTGTGACGGATTCTATTCGGAGGGTTGAATAATTTTGAGACTGCAGTAGTCATTAAAAATGGCATTTTGCATTAAACTTGGAGAAACCACTTGTAATATTAGTTGTGTTGAGCCATTTTAAATGTTCTTGTTTAATCTGTTCATCACAAACAGCCGAAAGTTTGTAAATTTTGCCAGTAAACCCAATTTGCAATGGGGGTTAAATAATTTTGATTGCAACAGTATGTGTACACTGTCGAAGAGATAGAGTGAGCAACTGCATGCAAGTGCTTGGATTAGAGCGAGTGCATTCCAGTAAGTTTTCAGAGTGTGCACATTTACAAGTGAGGGCACAGGAAGGATCCCCACCCAAGAAGTCCACACCAAGCTGCTCGTCCCCAAAGCCATCGCCTGGAGTAGCAAGACTGGGAAAACTTGCGTCAAACAACCCCCCCTGCTGGTGAGACTCCGCCCCTACAGAAAGAGAAGTAAAATTAATTGTTTGCCATTTTGTCACTCCGCCTGCCAATTTTATAAATTGCTCTAATGTACTGACTTTTGTATTCATTTCTTTAATCCGCCATATCAGATTAAGCCAAATTGCTGCATATGTTGAGGATAAAAATGCGAGAATGGGAGACAGAGAATGGGTGATAACAGCTGGAAGGCACTAAAGCATGTAGAGAGAGAGGGGGATGAACAGCCCGAGAGAGCATGTTTACAAACCTTCAGCTTATCAGGTCAGCAGTCACCAGTATTAAACTTCTCCTGTCAATCCCATTTTTGTTTAAGTGGCTAAAAACAAGCAAGCTTTAAGGTTCCAGTCTCACAGGCCATATTTACAATGAGGGGGCAGTGTAGGAACCACAACCGAAAACCAATTCACTAGTGGGTGAACCAATAGATACCAAAGTCCGACTCCAGTAAGAGGAAGCTGTTTCCCAAGTCCTCTTTGAGAGTTATGTCCTCTGTCCTGCACTGGTTCAGGGAGAAATGGTCGGCCACTTCGATGGCACTGAAAGTCAGAAAGAGATGCAGCCAGCACAGTTATCTGTAATTCAGAATCTCACATATCACCCTTACCAGCAGAAGAGTCAAACATTAATTGGTCAAATTAATTCAATTTTCTTCAATTGTTGCAGTTAAGACACAGGTAAGAATGGCACTGGATCAACATGGTAAAACCACTCAACGCACAGAGGAGCAAGTCGGGACAAATGTTTACCAGCTACTCTAGGCCAAGATGGATCAGCCCCAAATCCCTCTACTATAAAATGCTGTCCTAGCAAGATTGTTATCTAGCAGCCGTAAAATTAGTGTTTCACATCCTCAACTTGAGAGACTGCATGTTTTATTTATTTATTTATTTTAATTTAATTCAATTTTATTTTATTTTATTTGATAGGGACAGTACAATTTGACATAGTTCCAGTACTGAGCATGCTACAGATGTGTTGTACACAGAGTTCATAGCTTTAGCTAATTTTCAACTCTTGTCCCAGGTTGGACTTTTACCTAACAGTGTGAATAAAGTATACAGCAAATAGTATCAGAAAACTAGATAACATTATGGACATGAGGATACGATAAAAAAATAAAATAATATACAATATGCAAATTCTAGGCAGTAATATAAATTTGTAATTTAAAATACAAGCTAGAAATGAATCCAACTCTAGTTTGTTTTTAATCAGCTCTTAGCCTTTGTTGTGAAAGATTAATACTATTTCAGCTGGTACTTGGTAATGTGCTGAAGAGTTGACTGCCCTTTATGGAAAAAGCGGATTGTCCAAAATTATATCTGCACTGCTGTATGTTACAGCTGCCATTTTCCATGCTTCTAGTTATTCTGTTATTGTCCAGTATTTGTACATGTCTGGAAAGAGGTTCAGGGGATAAATTGTTGATACATTTAAGGACTAATTTCAACAAAACTTAAATGCATAAAACATAAAACTAAAAAGAAAAAATTCAAGTGATATATTCACAAGAAACGCATCTATCTCGGCAAGAACACGGTAAACTGAGGAAATTTGGTTTTAAAAATGCCTTCTTTAGTTCATCTGAGAAAGGCTCAAAGAGAGGAGTCGCCATATTAATCTCCAGCTCTGTCAATTTTGAAGTCATTAAAGCAACAAGCGACAAAGAGGGGAGGTATGTAATTGTAAGAGGGAAAATGGATAACAATGTAGTTACTTTGGTCAATGTCTATGTGCCACCTAATCCTGATAAAACATTTCTGAAATTTCAGTTTGAAATCATAGCCTTGGAAAATGAAGGAATCTTAATTTGTGCAGGGGACTTCAATATGATTATGAATGCTAAACTGGACACTAGTAATAACAGGAGAAGTAAGTCCCATCTGTCAAAACTTGTCAGCACCTCTCTTACTGAACTGGGGATGTTTGATGTTTGGAGGGAATTTCATCCGTTAGAGCGGGACTACAGACATTATTCTGCCCCACACTCAGTGTACTCTAGAATAGATTATTTCTTTATAAACACAATAGACAGATATAGAATAGAGGAATGTAGGATAGGGATAACTGATTTGTCGGATCACAGTATAATTTACCTCAACATCCATTTAAATAGGAGAAATAAAATTGCACTATGGAGATTAAATGTGGGCTTACTGAATAGCCAGAAAATACAGGAGGATGTTAAGAAAGAGATTATATGCTGCGTGGAGGAAAACATAGACAGCCCAGTGGATTCTACCATACTATGGGACATGGTTAAGGCTGTAATGAGAGGGAGGTTAATAGCGAGGGCAGCTTACCAAAAAAAGACTGGAGAGGAAAATTATAGAAAGTTGAGGTTACACTTTACTTGAAGGTACTGTCATAAGAGTGACATGACACTGTCATAACTGTTACTGTCATAACTGTTACATGTGTCATGTAACAGTTATGACAGTGTCATGTCACTCTTATGAAAAAGTTGTCATAATCAAGACAACCCAAACAATGTCAATTTGTCATCTCAAAAACTGAATGACACTTAATGACAAAGTTTATGACATTTACATAATGTTTATGACATGTTCATGACTGTGTCATGTCACTCTTATGACGATACCTTCAAGTAAAGTGTTACCAAAGTTGACAATTAAAAACATTGGAACAACAACATAAAAACAACAAAGATGAATCAGTTTTACAACAAATAATCGACGTGAGACGGCAGATTGACGATATCCTAAATCAAGAGGTGGAGAAAAAACTAAGATTCACTAAACAAACCTTTTATGAATTAGGCTCAAAAGCAACTAAATATTTGGCGAGACGACTTAAGGTCCAACAAGTCTCCCACACAATATCTAAGGTTAGAGACCCCGTAACAAAACAACTATTATTTGAACCTGAAGAAATAGAAAAGGTCTTTAGAGATTATTATCAAAATTTATATTCCCAACCTTAAACAAAAGAAGAGTGTGAAATGAAGGAATTCCTTGACTCATTGGACTTGCCAGCAATTGGAGAAGAACAAAATAGAAAACAAATTTCCAATATCACTAAGAAGGAACTAGATGCTGCAATCAGCAGATTAAAATCAAACAAAATGCCAGGTAGTGACGGATTCCCGAGCGAGTGGTATAAAACATTTAGGGAAGTATTAACTCCACTACTCCTGAATTATTTCAATCAGACTCTGGCAGAGGGCAAACTGCCCCCCTCATGGAAAGAAGCTATAATTTCAGTTATACCTAAGGAAGGAAAAAATAAAGAATACTGTGAGTCCTTTAGACCAATTTCCATTCTAAACGTGGATTATAAGCTTTTTACTTCAATTATCTCTAAAAGATTCCAAAATTTTATATCTGACTTGATAGATGAAGACCAGTCAGGTTTTATAACAGGTAGGCAGACTCAGGATAATGTTAGGCGAGTCCTACACATAATAGATCAGATTCAAAAACAGGGACTGAGAGCAGTACTAGTGAGTGTTGATGCAGAAAAGGCCTTTGACTGTGTCAATTGGAGATTTTTATATCAGGTGCTGGGGAATCTAGGGATTCAGAAACAGTTAATACAATGTATTCAAGGCCTTTACCAAGAACCTACAGCGAGGATAAAAATTAATGGACATTTGACAGATAAATTTATCTTAAAACAAGGGACTCATCAAGGATGCTGCCTAAGCCCTACCTTGTTTGCATTATTTATTGAACCGCTGGCACAAATGATAAGACAGAGTAACAACTTAAAAGGATTTCATATAGGAAAACAGGAACATATCATGGGACTCTTCGCTGATGATGTTATTATGACTCTCCAGGACACGGACAGAAATTTTCCTAAACTGATGTCGATATTGGAGGACTTCGGTAAATACTCAGGTTATAAATTAAACATAGCAAAAACAGAAATCCTCACTTTAAATTATTCTCCAAGCCAAGAAATTAGAGAACAATACAAAATCAAATTTGGGGCGTGACATTGGCAAAAAATTTAAATAAAACATTTGAAATAAATTATAATCAGATCAATAATAATATAAAGACTGATATCAGGAGGTGGTCAGCATTCAACATGGATTTTGAGACACGAATTGAGGTAATAAAAATGAATGTGTTTCTGAGACTGTTATACATTTTTCAATCTATCCCACATATGATCCCAGAAACACAATTCAGACACTGGGACAAACTTATATCTAGATTTATCTGGGCCAGAAGGAAACCAAGGGTTAGGTATAAGACACTTCAACTACCAAAAGAGGAGGGCGGGTTGTCCTTGCCTAATCTGAAACAATACTTCTATGCAGCCCAAGTGAAGTTTCTGGTCTGTACATGCTGCCCTCTGTATCAGGCAAGATGGAAAGACATAGAGGCCAAGATGGATACCTTTCAAATCCAAGCAACATTAGGAGATATAGGAAATATAATGGGTCGGAAAAGCAATAATGAAATTATTAATCAAACACTGGATATCTGGAGCAAGATGGTAAAAGAATATAAGATGGAGAGAGACATTAAAATATTAATTTGGCCTGCTCTAGATCCCAAATTCAAACCAGGAATCAGTGATGATGGATTCAGACAATGGTGGGACAGGGGCATTACAGCAGTATGTACACTAACTCACAAGGGGCTCTTACAAAAGGAATTCAGACTTGAGAACAAAGACTTCTTCAGATACCTGCAAATAAGAGATTACTATGATAAAAAAATAAAACCAGCATTATCTGGAGAGGGCAATGCCGTGATAGATATCCTGATTGAAGCTTATAAAAAGATTAATAAAAAAATTATCTCCAAAATATATCAGGGTCTTCAAAAGCAGAATGGAAACAACACGGGATACATTAAAGCAAAATGGGAGAAAGAATTAAACATAGAAATATCACAAAAGGATTGGCGTTCAATGTGGAGTGCACAGCATTCATCCACTAGTTCAAAGACATTGAGAATATTTGGTTGGAAAAATCTGATCCACTTCTTTATCACACCAGATATTAAAAGCAAACTATCCCATCCACAGGAACAGTGCTGGAGGCAGTGCGGAAACATGAACGCCAATCACTCCCATATCTTTTGGTCATGCCCAAAAATTCAAACTTTTTGGGAAAAGATATGTCTAACTGTGGGAAAGATTTTGGGTTATAAGATCCCTAACAATGTCCTGGTCCTGTATTTCTGTGTTTTGAAAAATGATGTGATTATTAAGAAAGACTGGTATTTGTGTAAAATACTGTTAATGGCCTGTAAAAAAAACAATCACAAAGAATTGGTTTAAATCGGAATCCGCAAATATCAATCAGTGGATGGACAAAATTAAAGAAATCCATGCATCAGAGAGGATGACCTTCTGTTTGAGGTCCAAAGGTCCAATCTTTGTCAGGAAATGGGAGAAGTGGACTGATTACATTAAAAGAATAGAGGACGCTATGAACTAAACAGGACATTTAAATCACTGGACGCATTACAACACAATACAGTTAACAGAGGAGCCCCCACATATATATATATATATATATATATATATATATATATATATATATATATTTTTTACATTTATTTGTATCTTTTATCCTTTTGTTGTCTACCAGTGTTCCTTAAACTGAAAATACTAAATAAAAAGTATCAAAAAAAAAAAAAAAAACTCAAAACTAAGTAGATTGTTTTCTTAGTATGCAGCAAATGATGCCACCAGAGGGGTTAAGGTACCATGATACATCATTTATTATAAGTCAAAAGTTCGAAGTTATTGAGTTGAAATTTGGACTGAAGACTCTATATTGTAGACTGGCTAGCATTTAAAAATAGTTTATAGTCAGGTCCATAAGTACTTCAGCAGTGAAACAATTTATTATTCTGGCTCTCTACACCGCCACAATGGATCTGAAATAAAACAAGCTGGTCAGAGACCACTAAAGTGTCCTGCTGAAGATTGGATGCAGGCACGCATGGACAGACAGAATTAGCCTAAATCAATAGTCCCCCTACTTACCCTTTGTAAGGCCGAGTAATAACAATTGAAAGCCGCTTTATGTGAAGGCAATTAGTTTGATTTGAATAATTTTTCCAAAATAATGTATTAAACTTGTGAGAGTTGCAACAACTTTTACATATAACATTCCCCCCCCATTTCAGGAGTTCAAAAGTGACTGTTCAAACATAATCATGAATTATATAGCCATTAATAACACTTTGTTGCAACTCCTTTATAATCCATGAATGCCTGAAATCTGAATATCATATCACCAGATGCTAGGTTTCTTCCCATGATGCTCGCCCAGGCCTTCTAACAGTTATAATTTCCTACTTGTTCCTTGAGCGTTTCGCCTTCCGCAAGTAAAACGAACACTCATCTTGACAGACATCAGCTGATTGACTCGGCCATTGTAGAACATTGCACGTCTAAGCACACAAAAAAGGCTCCGCAGTGAAGCACATTCCAATACATCTTGAAGTGTTACACCAAGCTAAGCAGATGAAATAGCCCTACATAATTTAGTATTCATCCTGCTGCCTTTTTTGTCAGTAGTTACACCATTAATAATACAAGGAAATCAATTCCAAAGGCAGTCATACATTCCCAAGCGAAAGTACCCTGCTCTAAACTCTTCTCTTCTGATCATTCAGCCCACCTCCCACAGGCAGCATGACGCGCATCAGGAAATAGGTTCTGTTCATTCAAATGGAGTGATGCAACATGTCCGCTGGCACATTCTTTTCCCCTCAAGCTGTGCGGCCTGGCAGGGCGTCTTCCTGCGACGTTGACTTTACCATTTATTAAATGTAGTTTTGTTTTTCTTTTCATGTCCCGTAGTTTTCACGCATTGGTGCAAACCAAGAGGATAAAACCGAATAAGTCACAAGAAGCAGGTTTGAAGTCATGCGGTTTATTACCATTTCTTTCTAAAATGGGTTGCAAGACAGATACTCATCATAAAGCACTGATTACGAAGATAAGAAAATATTTCACTGTTACCTTGACCGGCTATCCACCGTGTTTTCTAAAATGGATTTGTCAACCGTGATTGAGGTTGCTAAGTTACGAGAACAAATGTGATTGGTTGCTGCCTGGCAAATGCGTGGATGAATCACTCCTCATATGAATAAGGTCCAGAATTTTTAGCGTTTTCAACAAATGATTTCCTGCTTTGTAGAGCTGTCCGCCACACAAACAAGTCTTGGTCAATCAATAGTTGGCTGTTTTTTCCGATTGGTGAAATTTTTAAACTGGGTTCAGTGCCACCTCTTCATGTTTCCCCAGCAGATATTGTCATTGCACTTCAGAGGATGAAGTATGAACACACATTAGGAAGATGCTTTTATTTGACCGAACCATAACATATTCTAGCGCGTATGGGTGGTTTTGTTTAATAAACCTGTTTGGTGTCTTAAAGGGGACCTATAATGCTTCATTTCCAAATTTATATTTTGATCTTGGACTCCCCTAGAGTACTCCTGATTGTTCAAAGTCCAAAAAAGGGTCCTTATTTAGCTCATACTGCCATCCTCAAAAAACCCAATTTGTAGTCCATTGTCGTCTCTGCCTGAAACGCCTCGTTTGGGTGGCTCTTCCGCTATGGCCCCCCCTCCCTGTGTACCCACTTTCTTCTGATTAGCCAGCTCTGTGGAGGGCGGAGCTGGTCGGGACTCAGCAGAACGCAGTTTTCTGGGTCCGCCTCCCTACTGTGAAACGTGAGACGCGTCTGCCATCTGAGCTTATCAATCGGCGGGGAAATTCCGCAATCAAACACAGTACATGTGTATAGATCTAATGAAATTAACTTGTTCTAATAAACGCAGCGGGGAAAGTGGAGGATGCAGTGCGGAAGTCTGGCAGCTCAAGCTCGAATTTGCTATCTACCTACGGCTACTATGGTGAGTACACTGGTGTTTCTACTCTATAGCTAGGATTGAGGGAAAGCTAGAATCCACCCCATACAGACACATTTGCAGAACGGGTCGACATACCCAAGTGTAAACCGGAGATCGGAGAAATCCGATGGGTCTGAGTTTAGAGGGAAACATGGACAGTGAGGAGCAGCAAAAAGTGGACCAACAACTTATGGACTGCTTAGGTGTGTATTATAAGGACCTGCTGATTCGAGTGCATAACTGTGGTGTGTCGGTAGCGTGGAGTAACGAACAGCTTCTGCGCTGGTATATGATGGAGGGGCGAAAGCTCCAGGCTAAACGGCCTTTTTGGAAATTGCCTGTGGTAATGGTTTACTTATTACGTCGGAATGACCAGCGTTTGCTCGCGGAAAATGGGCGCGACAAGACGCTTTCACACCGGACGCGAAATGAATTTTTCGCGTGACAGATTACATTCAAAGTCAATGCATTGTCTTTGCATTGACTTTGAATGTAATCTG
This sequence comes from Gymnothorax javanicus, assembly GCA_029692085.1. Lineage (NCBI taxonomy): Eukaryota > Metazoa > Chordata > Actinopteri > Anguilliformes > Muraenidae > Gymnothorax > Gymnothorax javanicus. The sequence goes on along the minus strand of CM056202.1, from coordinate 59,566,234 downwards.
TCGCGCGAAAAAATTTGTTTTCAAGGCCCCGTGTGAAAGCGTTTAACGCCCTATAACGCGTGTATTCGCTGCGTCTTTGCATTGACTTTGAATGCAATCTGTCGCGCGAAAAATTTGTTTTGCGTCCGATGTGAAAGCAGCATTATGGATAGTACGCGACAGCTAGAGACAGCTCCGGTTATGTTATGAACATAATACAGGTTTTACAGACCATAATGCTTATGTGGAGCTAGCGAATCGATAACTTCTACAGGAAAGAATTTCCTATTCAATCTCCGCCTTTTTCGGCTTTTTATTAGCCAGAACAATTTCTAAAGGGGGATGAAATTATGCCACGGCAATGTTTTTTTGTTATACCAGACACGTTAGAGCTCGTGCGTTTCGCATTTCTTTCACTGCGGTAGCATCAGAGAGCTAGCCCAGATATTGGTGAAGTATCCAGCTGACCTCGATCATGGATAAGTGAAGCGATCACAAGCAGCCGTAAACAAATCCAAACGCGTATCCCAAGCTCTGCAAAAAATACGTCTGGTCTAACTTCAGCCTTTTCAGCCCAACTTTGCGGATACATACAGCACCTCTCCGCTTAGCTTCAATTGTAGTGGCTACAATCGGGCATCTTTATGATGAAACTGCCACATTGATGCTTACCGAAGTAACACAAGCATACAGATCAGAATTACTGCATGAGTTAACCAGGAGCATTTTTAATTAGCACGGCGACACGCAAACTAACATGCAGTAGCTGGTAACTGAGCACTCATAACAACCACAGAGACAAACCCTTGCAATACAGGTTTTACAGACAGCAAGTTCCGTTACCGTGGACAGTTGTACCAAGCATCCAAATTACGAACAAGTATAAAAAGTTAGCTTCAAATGAGGTTTATGTTCACACTTCATCCACCCTCTGTTGAATTTCCCCTGATATTACTCTTGCATATTTAGGACACAAACATTAGCAACAGTAACTTGGCTACGTTAGCCGCAGTGCTACAGCCGCATTCAACAGGCTATCACGTTAGGTAGGCTTATGCAGTAAAGCAACTTGCAGCTTCTGCGTCTATGAGTCACGGACAGTCGCGACCGATCCAGGCTTTATCTTCAGATATTTTCCAAAGCCTGCGTTTGAGGCCAGTTGTTAGTGCTAACTATCGTTAGCGGTCCTGCTAGCCACCCGTAGCACATTAGCTTCACTTACATTATTTGCTGTTATATCGTTACGTACAGCTTGTGGCTCCGAGCGCTTGATTGATGCAACTGCTTCAGGTTTGAGAAGCAGCTGAAACGCTTATCCAGCGTCCAATTATCCTTTATTGACAAAGCTGTCTTTGGTGAAATGCTGAGCACAAACCACTAACGTTCCCTTTGGCCATGGCTGTTTGCTGCCAGCAAACAAAAAAAGCTACCCACTTATTTCTGGTGGCATCGTCTTTTGGAAGAGAAATAGGTGCTTTTCTTCGCGTCCAAAAGTAAACGGACAAGCAGCTTCGGGAGAGATACTAACAAAACTGCACCTGAAATGATTTGCGGTTCTTCTTTTGCATTTCAAAAAGTGTAGATGCTACTAAGGCATAGTATGATCCGCGGTTGTTTGTGCCTGCTAGAATAGCTTCCGGTGAGGGCAGGTCCAGCACTGTGATTGGCTCTGGCTAGGTCTGTATTAATTGGACGGCACAACCTGACGTCAGGTTTTGCCCAGATCTCGTGAAGATCTCGGGACGAGCTGTTCAGAGAGGAAACCACGTTCACAAGGTCACGTTCTTGGATTACGGCAAAACCCCTTTATCTTATGTTTAGAAACTTTTCAGAGGTTGAGTATGGACATCCAACATTATAACATTCCTTATTTGTATGAAAAGAAGGATCAGCATAATAGGTCCCCTTTAAGGATTTAAAATCTCTTTTGCAAAAAATCTCTTTTTTTCTTCGGCTATAACAACCTAAAAGTCCAAAATTCTCATGAACTCATGGATTACTTAGGTTGTTACTCACATCTGGTGAAAATTTCATGTCAATAGTATGAAAGTATTTTTGTGTCTTTATCGTGCAAGCAAAAAAAACTGTTTTGAATCCATATTTTGCTTTTGAAGCAGACTTCTTTTCTTGCGTTACAAAAAGTTTTGGTTACAAAACAGTCCTCTTTGCTTACGAGTTAAAAAGTTTTGGTTACGAAACAGTTCTCTTTGCTTTCAAAATGAATTGGACATAATGGGCGGGATCTACGCTGACAAATGAGAGGAGAGCGGGTATTGGTGAGTTTGGTTTGGACTGACAGCACGGCTGTACACACACACACACACACACACACACACACACACACACAAACGCACGCAGGTCCTTCCTCACAGTTTCTGACAGGAAATGTGCGTTGAGCTAACGTTATATCATACATATCAACCCCAATGGTTTGTCTATATTTAGTACGAATTTTTAGTTTTTGAAATGAGAAAGAGAGAACTGGTATGGTGCGGAAATTGCGGCTCTCACCAATAATATATATATATTTTTTAATGCGAAAACATCGTACAAGCATAGGAAGAAGCATATATGTCAACTAATACGGACTGCCCATAAATTATTAGGATTTCCCTCTGTAAGATGGCTGGTAAGAATTCATTGCATTTTTCATTTTACAAAAGGTTATTCCACCCCTAAACCAGTAAAATTCATCTATGCCTTTGAATTAGGTTCTGAACAACACCTCAGTAAGATCTGCAAACGCTGATGCGTGGGGGAGCCCAGAGGCTGTAAGCGACAAATGGCTGATAAGCTCGGTCCAGAGCCATGCCAGATAGCAATAAACTTTTGTAAACTTCCCCCATTATGAGTGAACCCAGGATGCTCGCTCAGCCTGCATGTGGAAGGTGTCGATGGTCTTTCTGTTACTCTGTATGGGAGGGTAGTTGCAAAGCCCTGGCTGACACAATGCCCCTGTGGGAATCGTATTACTGTCCTCAGTCTTTCAACATAACTGGACCTTATCTGTTTAAAATAATCTAAACTTCTGAGAACTTCACAATATGCTTATATGTTCAATATCCTGCTAAGAAATCACTTATATACTTAGAACCCAATTTACCTATATAATAATTCATCTTAAGACTTTTTCATGACAACTACATCATATTAGTACATATTCATATCATGTTTGGCCTTGTTATTCTCAGGGGGATCCAAGGAGTTGAATGGAGTATGTTTCATTCTCATTGAAATTATGGTTCATTCCCTTTTGGAAACTCCTGAAAATTGGTCAGAATCCTCTCGGGTAATCACCCTATTCTTCTCTCTCTGCTAAATTGTTTTATTACATCCTCCAAATGGTGGAAACCCAAAAACCAGATTCGACCCCCCTTCCAGGTCGTTTATGACCCTGCCGCCTGGATCAAAGACGTGATTTGGCTTAAAGCGAAGAGGAACAATCCATTCTGGGAAGATCGTAGCCGACTTCCCACATGTGCATATCTATGCCGTGTGTAGTAGCCTCTTTATCATATAGTCAGGGAAGATCGTATCCGATCTCTCCCCGCGCACGTCAGTGCGTGTGTAATAGCCTCTTTAATTATGGAAGATCGCAGAAGACTTCCCACACGTGCATCCCCATGCCGTGTGTAGCCTTTTTCGCCAGGTATGACTTCATTCTCATTTTCTAAATTGTTTGTAACTTGTAATTGGTTTAACGTTGATTTGTTTGATTTAAGCTCTTGCCTACCTGGTGAATAAATTATTGTTATTCCTTTAAACTTGCGTGGTCTCTGTGACTCCTAATCCTTTTATTCTTTCTAGCCACGTTGCGACAGATACCTAGGGGTTCAATCCCAACCGAGGAATGACTGGCCAGCAGCCTGGTACGGGAATTGGTTTTATAAAGTTGGAGAGACAATCATGATCTATTAACATAAAGGGTTTATGTATTGCCGTTTCTGGGATTTTAACCTTAAGGAAACCCATGGACGAAAAGTCGGTTATCGGTTAAAATTCCCTGAAGGAACCCATGGGCGTACATAGATCTGGGTTTGCTGTAGTCACGCCAAAAGATGCTGCTGCAGTGATGGTTGACTTCCATCCTCGAATATAATCGACGAACCTAGGATCCGGTAACAATGCTAATACCCGGGAGTATATGTTTAGTGACAGCGGTTGTCTCCGAAGAGTTTGAGGTGTAGCCACTTCGAGATCCACGCATGTTTTCCCTAAACTATAAATTCTAATTCTAATTTGGAGTCAGATATTTAACGAGGGTATAACTAAATTTGGTATTCTAAATTTATTATGGAGTCAGATTAATTGTAACCGTTGTGCTTTTGTGCCCCGTTCTTCGAACACAGAAAATATATCCATTTTATTGTGATTCGCACCAGCCAGGAGGTCGCGCGTGCTAATGCCAGCCCAAGGAACACGTGGAGCCTTCGCCCCCTGCAATTTCCGTTGTTGGTATTGCTTTGTGGGTTCTACACCTCCAATTACGCAGATTATGGATTTAGAAAGATAAAGTTATACGGATTTTTAATCCCAGGCACGAAGCAAATCAGCCGCGAGGCGTAACTGGTATTGGAATCATACGTTGTCTGTCCGCGTTAACACAATAACATAGGGACCGTTTTTGATTCAACCTTAAGACATTGCACCTGGCTGGGATAAAAATGAAACTAAGTTCGAAGATGAGTATGACAGGTGAGACAGATAATGTTTAGCATCATTATACATGTTTTAATCCAGCCATACGTCATGCAAGCACCCTGCTGTCATCGCGGCTGGTTCAATTCCAGATGGTCTCTAGTCAGAAAAACAACTTACTGGGTCATTCCACGCCAAACTGAACAAAGCTCCCTTCCGACCCCCTCCGATTTCCATGAATAGCCCTTAGGACCAATAGTGATATACCAAAATTTCAGAAACAACGGTGAAATAGCTTTCAAGATATGCATGATTGAAATTTGCTGACCACAACCATTTTGCTATTTTGCTTGCTCCGGGTCTAACGTTTAGAGGCCAGTATCTGCTTGCGCATCAGTGAGAATCTCAAGATTTTTTTTTTTTTGCCAGCATTTCTCTGTAAAAAATATAAACGTAGTGTCAATAAATTCATTAATCTCACTATGATGTTATAAATAAATTTTTGAACACTATATTTCGAAACCCCAACATGTAACCCATCATTTACACCAATAAACTCACATCTCATGGGTCAACTTGACAGTCTTTATATCAAAATGAGATTGCGCGGCTTCAATCGGGTTTTCACTGGCGGGATCATGTTACCTGAAAGCGAAAGTAATCCGTATTCATGTAGGCAAGCATGTACAGCAGTGCGTACTGTCCTCTATTTTTGCCTGTCGAGATTCAGTTGGGCTAGCAGCACTTGTAGCAGCGCTAGCTTGCGGCAGTTTTACAGCCTTGGAGGGGTGATGAACCCGTAGGTGTACAAATAAATTAGTGGTCTGCCTGTCCTTCACTGGCACACATCTTTTACATAACCTGCAGATAGGCTGTGCTGTCTTTAGGCTCACCGTTGGTATCTGGGTAAAACCCATAATATGCCCAAATAGCAGATTTAGCGTTCTTTTTCGATACCAAGTTGCTATCGGCCATGCTGACAAGTAACTATACAGATGTGCGTGCTGTGATGTAACTCCGCCCACCCTCTCTGGCGACTGGATCGCCTATCGGCGATCTCCAGTGACCACGATTGGACGATATGAAAATAGAGACGATTGCCCAGTGCTAGTAATTACTGTTGGTTAGTTTTCACTTACCGGTGCCTCTGAATCTGAGTCCATTGACCTGTTTCACTCGTGCTGCTCACTTCCTCGCGCCGCACGCTATATTTTTTTTCGTAGGAGAGTGAAACGGGTCAATGGAGTCAGATTCAGAGGCGCCAGTAAGTGAAAACTAACCAACAGTAATTACATAATATTCAATTCTATATGTGGTATAAAATAAAATACCCTCATAACGTTCAGTTACCTTTGTAGTCTGATGAACTACCATTAACGTTATAATCGTAATTATAGCATTTCAGCGCCCGTTTGTTTACAGTCAAATGCGTTGTTTTTTTTTCTGCCAGAGAGGCATGCAACTCGCAAGCGGTGAGAGCGGTAGGCAACTGAAAGGGGCGCGGCGACGAATGACAAACAGGAAGCTCGGCAAATCATTTTATCCGGACCGAAGAAAATGATTGGTCAAACTTTTATCAAAAATATATAAGAATTGAATATTGAAGAGTTTCAACACCTGGTGGATTTCTTTTACATTTTAGTATGCCATGCGCTTATTAGGAGCATTTTAAGATTACCAAAGAAAAGTGTAAAAATGCCAGAAAGGTAAGAATTGCTTTAACTGGCATCAGGTGTGTAACATGATTGGCTATAAAAGGGATGTCTTAGAGAGGCTGAGTCTCTCAGAAATAAAGATGGCCAGAGGCTCTCCAACCTGTGAAGGTTTGCGTAAAAAAATTGTGGAACACTTTAAAAACAATGTTCTCAACGTCAAATTGCAAAGGCTTTGAAGATCTCATCATCGACAGTGCATAACATCATCAAAAGATTCAGAGAAACTAGAAAAATCTGTGTGCGTAAGGGACAAGGCCAAAGACCTTTACTGGATGCCCATGATCTTCCGGCCCTCAGACGCCACTGCATCACTCACCGACATGATTCTGTCATTAACATTACTAAATGGGACCAGGAATACTTCAAGAAACCACTGTCTGTAAACACAGTCTGCCGTGCCATTCACAGATGCCACCTAGAACTCTATCATGCAAAAAGGAAGCCATTGATGAGCATGATCCAGAAGCGCCGCCGTATTCTGTGGGCCAAGGCTCATTTAAAATGGACTGTAGCAAAGTGGCAAAGTGTCCTGTGGTCAGACGAGTCCAAATTTGACATTCTTGTCGGAAATCATGGGCGTCTGATGGTATGGGGATGCATTATTGCATATGGTGTGGGACACTTACGTGTTTTAAAAAGCAGCATGAATGCTGAAAGGTATATAAATGTTTTAGAGCAACACATGCTCCCCTCCAGATGACATCTATTCCAGGGAAGGCCTTGTGTATTTCAGCAGGACAATGCAAAAAAAACACATACTGCAGCTATTACAACAGCATGGCTTAGTAGTAGAAGAGTCCGTGTCTTGAACTGGCCTGCCTGCAGTCCTGATCTTTCACCGATTGAGAACATTTGGCGCATAATTAAACGAAAAGTCCATCAAAGGAGACCCAAAACTCTCCAGCAGCTGGAAGCCTGTATTGAACAAGAGTGGGATCAAATTCCAATGGCTAAACTCAAGAAACTTGTCTCCTCAATGCCCAGACGCCTCCACTCTGTATTAAAAAGAAGAGGGGATGCTACACCATGGTAAACAGGGCCCTGTCCCAACTTTTTTGAGACCTGTAGCAGCAATCAAATTTGAAATGAGCTCATTTTGTGGATATAATTGTAAAATTTCTCAGTTTCAACATTTGCTATGTTATCTCTGTTCTATTGTGAATAAAATACTGGCTGGTGTGATTTGAAAGTCATTGCGTTTTGATTTTAATCACAATTTACACTTTGTCCCAACTATTTCGGAATTTCTAGGAACTCTAGCTGGGGTTCTTGATTGAGAAGTATTTATCTCAAGCCATTTATAATTTAGAACGCTTTAAAAATGCACTTTTTGGCTATTTCTGACGAAAATCCATGCACGCATTGTCTCGGAAGGGGTTTTTGGAGCTTCATAGCGCCATAACCAGACAACCTAGAAACTAGACATTAACAAGATCTTCAGACAGTGGAACTTTTAACAGGTGTAAAGATTTGCACAGGCATGACTCTTTTGGTTTGTCTGAATTAACCCTTTAAAAACGGAAATTTCTTTGTTAACCTGGTTACCCCATTACTCGCTAATGTCGATATTTTGCAGAAATTTCATTAGTCCAGCAGTCTTCTAGTTCCAGTATATCAAAGGAAAGGGGCTTCCACACACACGAGGTGATTTCCAAGCAACTGGCTTCAGTCTTCATCTAAAATTTAACCACTTAAAATCCAAACCACATTAGAGTTACAGGTCTCCAGTCTTGGACAACTGAAGTCTGTGTAGTGGCACCTTCTCCTTACAACCTACCTTTCCTTGATATGGCGTCGGTACTGTGGGATATTCTAACTCCCAATAAAAAGCTCTTTTTTTATCTCATTTATTCTCTTTTCTAACCCTTTATAGATCCCGAGTGGTGCATCATTGGCACCAAAGGCACTAGTCAAATATCTGAAAAATTGAGGAAATCACCCAAAACCTAGCTTGTGGGTATTCATTGGTAAGCTCTTGGTAAGAGGTCTCCAATGAATACCCACAAGCTAAGTTTTGAGTGATATTCCAGGTTGTAGACATTGACTGTGACTCTGGATTTGAGCAGGAAATTGGCTGCTTAAGTAGAGGCAATGTTGAACCTTACCAATCCACAAAATGAACAAATTGCTAATTATTGTTTTAGGCACAACGTAGACTATCTTGTGTCTACAGTGTCAAACATAGAGCCACTAATATATTTTTCACAGATAAATTATAGTTGATCAAAGAAGTGAGGTTCAACACAACAATCCCTACTTTCTTCCTCCTCCAAATACACATCTCCAATGGGCAGTCCAACCATTATTAAAATTAGGTTTGAAGATGACAAAGAAGCTACTGCTTTTTCCTCTATGTCTGACAGCATATCCATCTGGCACTTTTGGACTTTCAACAGAGGTGCAGATAAATAAGTTAAAACCTCCATTTTGCAAAAAATGAAAATATAAATTTATTTTGTTGAAAATGTCAAGATATAATATATAAAAATATAAAATACATATTAAAGGGACCCTGTCACAGATTCGTTTTTGAGATGGCGGGAAAATAACTTTTGAATTTAGTCACGTGGGGCCAGGCGTATCAAACTGCTACCGATATGAATGAAATTATTTTCCCTAGCAAAACCTCTTGTGATACAGAATTGGAAGGGTGCCCGATAAATCACAGGGATGACAACAGCTGAACATGATCTCAGCTGAAAGTAAGCAGGGGGTTTGGGTCCAGGGCAGAGCCCAGTAGGGGGCCCAGAGGGGCGAAGCCCCCCCAGAAGCTCCAGACATTTTGCATTTTAAGAAGTTTGAAATTGTTCTTAAAAATTGACATATTTGTGACATTTAGGTTTAAGGACAACTATTGGCATTAGTGACAGATATTGAAATTATTAAATACACGTATAAGAAAAATCATTCATATGAATAAGCTGACTTTATGACACCTAGTAGTGCTTGGAAATATTCAATTACATGAAGAAGCTTAACTTCTTGATCTCTTAGTTCATAAACAAAAAATTGGAACAGGGCTCACAATCACCAAAATTAATATACAATTATGATAAATTATAATAACAGCTTTGATACTTCGATCAGTTTTTTTTTTTTTAATGAGCTGACCATCTCCAACGAAGTAAGACTGAAGTTAAAAGGAAATGAAATTTTAAAAAGGCAGAAAGGAAAGGACCAATACAAATATTGCAACTAGAATCAAGTCAAAATAAGCTTTCTAGTTGTTGGTAATTCCCACCACCACAATAAAAATATTTCAGCTATTGTATAGTGATAAATGTGATCACTTACTGAAAATTTCTGAAATCAAACAACACAAATTATAAATAAAATAAATCAAGCATATAATAATAATTTTTATGTATGTCCACTTTCTTAAATTAATAAGTTTCTTAAAATCTATTTTATCAGATTTGTAAAATGCCAATATCTATCATGTTTATTACTTGGATACAATAATTCATTCAACTACATTTTTAAAAAATATTTTACCTCTGAATGGGCTTATCTGTCTGCAATTGGCGTGAAAGGTATGGTATCGTTCGTGCTGTCATCTGTTGGTTTAGCTGAAGTCCCCCAATTGCAAACATCCTTCGATAATCCAGGCTGATCGGCACCATTTCTCGATTTGTTGAATGTCAATCCTAAGAAGTAGTTGGACCGATGACGAGCTACAGATCCATAATTTATCAAATCATTACATTATATGCACAGGGCCTTTGCAGCCAAGTCCAATTTCTTCACAAAATCTGACAGTGTTTTTCCACAATAGTTTGAGTGCTTTTGCCAATTTTAACATCCAACGTGACTTTTTTTATCCACTTGAACTTGTTTTTAACGGCCTTATCAATCTCTGCTATACGCGATTCCTCTTCTTTACCTTTCACAGCGTTTATCGTGTTTTGCGAACTATGTGCTCCGCCGATGTCGGCATTTGCACGTATGAAATTATGTAACGCCACTTTTAATTTTTTTATTTACGTCATACAAACACGTCAAGTCATTGCCCTTATTACTAAAAGCGAAAGACTTGCTAAATATGCCTCATATCGGGTTACTTTTGCGCTCAATTCCGTGGGAATGTAACTTGAGACGAATTGTTGCACACGCTCACCTGTTAGTGTCCGCGTAGTGATAGACCCCACTATATACCCATTACATTTTCTCATCATATTTAGACGATTTAGGAGAACGACCAAAAAGTACTTAAAAACGCGGAAATCCGCGGATTGGTGGAAAATTGTCATCCCTGTAAATCAGGATTTTCAGATCACCAAATTTTCCCGCCAATTGTCGGGACAAATTCCCTTTAACCCTTTTTACCCTTTAAGCCCAGAGGCCTTTTTGGTGAAAACATTAAAAAATTACCTAAATCCTTGAAAATCACCCAAAAACTAGCTTGTTGGTATTCACTGGAAAGCTGTCACTGAGAGCTTTCCAATGAATACCTACACGTTAAGTTTTGGGTGATTTTCTCCATTTTATAGAAATTTAAAACTCATGCCTCTAGTGAACAGAAGCATCACCAGGGCTCTAAGGGTTAAACCCTAAGGCCTTTTGATAAACACATGAAAAATTGCCTGAATTCTAGAAAACTCTCCAAACCTACCTTGTGGATATTCAGTGAAAGCTCTCTCTGATAAATTTCCAGTGAATACCCACAAGCTAGGATCGGGTTGATTTTCATCAATTTAAAACTTTTACCTCGCCGAGGTGCACTGCCTGGGCTCTTAAGGGCTAAAACACTTATGTGAGGAAACTTTTCTCTTTTCAAAGCACAGAATAGTCAGGAGTCCGCTGCAAACATTGCAAACTCAGCCCAGACATGATCTGAGAGCTCTCCACCACACACATTCAAAGACGAGGATGGATAGAATGAAAAGAAATATTCGTAATTCTGTCTGTTTTATATTGTGAATCCTTAAGCCTTTGCATCCTAAGCCTGTTTTGCCAAAACTCAAGTGAAATTTGCTAAATCCATGAAAATCACCCAAACCATAGAATATGGGTATTGGATGCATTGGAAAGTTCCTGCTGAGAATTTTCCAATGAATACCCACATGCTATGTATCTTTTGGGGGATTTTCTGAGGTCTTTGTAAAATTGAAACTCAGATTTCTGCCACTGCAGATGAAGGGTTGATTTATTTAAAGGTCGGTAAGAAAAATGCTTGTCAAAACTGTTTCAGGATAAAATTTTAAAGTGATGAACCACTTTTTATCAAAAAATTATTTTATGCTATTTAGACACTGACAAATATTTCCAAAAATTTTGTCAACCTTTCACGCAGAGTGATAAAACAAAAAGTAATGTTTTCCATGGCTGGTAATTTTGTTTGGAGATGAGAACAAAGATAAACTGATACAAAAGTCTTGCCTTAGTTGTCCAATACATAATGGGGTCCAATACAAAATGGTGAAATACTTTGTAGAATACTCGTATATCACAACTGGATGCCCATCTATTCATTGAACATCACATAAAAAAATTTGAGGGTCAAAAATAACTGGTCATCTACAGTATACTTTGTGTCCAATAAAAGCCCTGTAGGACAGCAGGCCTAAAACATTAGTGTAAGCCATGCCATACTCAACCCTAGTACTATGGCTCCAGAATAGTCAAATAAAAAAAATTCCAAAAAATCTGAAAATCACCCAACGGCCGTGGTAAATAGTGTTCGGTGTTGTGATGCGGTTCACAACATAGTTACATTTTTGGATGCAAATTACAAAAATACTGCAGGGTTTCGCATGGAGAACTTTTAGTTTTAGCGAGAAATCGTACCGAAAGAACATTGCTCTGGTAACGGAAATTAGCGCCCCGACAGTGGGAACGAAACTGAACGCTACGATTTTCAGCTGATGGCCTGACATGTATGGTTACATGGGGGCAAGTTGACATTAATGTCCCTTTTTTAATTGAACTGCCTTTAAACTCATCATGGCACGATTTCTCTTCAAATGCTGGCTTGTAGTCTAAATGCCATGGAATCTGTTGCGGTCGACATCTCTTTAAAATTCAGCTTATGCTAGACATCAACTGCAGCAACCAACTGGGCTAGCTAGCTAGCTACATTTTTGCTGCTTGCTAGCCTTTGTTGCCAAGTGCATCGCTGAAGAGGCTGATATATAATTAAGTCTATTCGCCTCTTCCACGATACACTCCAGCCTTGATGGCACAGGTCAGCGAGAAGCAAAAACGTAGCCAGTTAGCTAGCCAAGTTCGTTCCTGCAGTTGCTGCCTAGCATATAAGCTGATTTTTAAAGAGATGTCAAGCGCGACAGAGTCCATGACATTTACAAGCTGACACACGTAGTGAAATCGTGCCAGGCAGCATTCAAAGACGATTCAATTAAAAAGGGACATTAATGTCAACTTACCTCCATGAAACATCAGTTAAACACAGTTTTCCATCGTAGAGCGCTTACAGTGGGAGGGAGGGACTTGTGTGTGTGTACAGCCATGCTGTCAGTCCAAGTCAAACCCACCAATAGCCGCTCTCCTCTCATTTGTCAGCGTAGACCCGCCCATTACGTCCACTTCAACTAGAAAGCAAAGATTTCTGTTTCGTAACCAAAACTTCTCAACTCGTAAGCAAAGAGGACTGTTTGGTAACCTAAACATTTTTACTCGTAAGCAAAGAGAACTGATTCGTAACCAAAACTTTTTAACTCACAGGCAAAGAGTACTGATTTGTAACCAAAACTTTTTGTGACAAAAAAAAAAAAAAAAAGTCTGCTTCAAAATGAAAATTCTCGTGTCTATAACCAAATTCAACTGTAACCGATAATCTGCTTGTTTTTACTTACAAATTCGAAATTTGGTCTCAAAACAGTTTTTTTTTGCTTGCTTGATAAAGACACAAAAATACGTTCATAAATAGCCCCATTAGAAATATATTTCCAAAGAAAAAATTTGACGCATTCAATACTTATTTTCCCTGCTGTATAGGCCCCTTTTGCCACGAAATTTCACGGTCCTACAAAAGAGTCCACATCGCCATTTTGGTATGTCGAAGTGGTGAAAATTTTGACCCTTTGCTTGCCATACTTGTCATTTCTCTGATTCTGCTGATGTTAGAACCCTGAAAAAAGCTGCTATAAAATCAACAAAGTAAAAAATATAAAATTTTAGTAAAAAATATAAAAATTTCCATACACATAAACTCAGAGGGGTATTTTGAGCCCCCAATACCACCCTCGTTTGAAAATTTTGCATTACGTGCCATTTTCAGAGACAAACAGTTAAATACCTGACCTTTATCTGTGCCTTTCAAATGTTTTGCCCTGGTGTAAACAATTTTATCTGTGAGCCCCTCCAATTTCAGGACTCTAGGGATTATATTTCTGGAGATATTGAACCTTAAAAATGGCTTCTCAGTTAATGCGCTTTTTCCAGTGTGAAAATTCCAAATTTCCCAGCCAAAATAAAGTAATTTGGACAGCTAAGTTTTTGGTCCCCAATAACCTGTACACAATGTTTGAACAAAATTTGACTAGGTGAGCAATACCTCTATCTGAAATGACATGGAATGACCCTACAGTATATAAGCACCTGAAGTGTTAGGCCAGGTCCACTTTTAGTGATAGGAATATGACGAGCCTACTTGAGCTCAATTGTCTGATCTCACAACTCGTATAATGTGAAGTTATGTTATGTTCTTACACCCAATCAGCAAAATAAATCATCCATTTGAAACACCTCAGTGATTTTCACACAACTTTACGGTCGATCAGGACGCAAGACTGATTTTGTTTTGTTTTTCACCTCAAGGTTATGCTCCATTTCCTTTGCAATAAAAAATATATAAATCTCACTCTAGATGGGGAAAAAGAAGCACCAGAAAAAAATAAGACCACTGCCAGTCAGCTGTGTCGGCAAATTTTATACAGTGGGCCACAGTTCTCATTTCAGCTAATGAAAATTGCAGGCAAAGAGAGAGCATGGGTCTTATTTACAACTGAAAAGCACAGTGCGCTTCAGAAAATGGCTGTTTTAACTCCATGTAAAAAAATCAATTGAGTTTTTGAAGCACAATGGTCATTGCTTTCCAACGGCTGCAATGAGAATCCATTAATGCATGGAATTAAGGTCATAAATACCAAAACCAGGCTTCACAGTTTTGCTCCGTGAGGGGAGAGCAGTAGATGGCATGTAGAAAAAGGCAACACTGACCAAGTTTACAAACACCCCAGCATCAAAAAAAGCCTTTGAATGACAGATTACAGCAGAGGGAAAATTAAGAACATATTTGAGTTTTATGATGGAAAGCTCTTGGCCACTCTTGTAGCAGAGTTTACCAATGCATAGTTCTTGAGATATCAAGTTCCACTTCTATTTATTACAAACTAAACCCCCCAAGAGGACATGGTCATACACGCATTCCCTTGGTTCCCATCTATCGCGGTTGGATGAGTCAAGCCTCATTAGCGTTGTATCCTCAAGTTGAGTTGATGTCACAGTCCGTGAATACGTTACCTCCCCCTGCGCTACAGAAAACCACTTCACTCAGGAAACACATCATCAATGATACTGGTTCATTTCACGCAATCACTCAATATAAGAGTGAAAATGTGCTTTGAGAAAGGCTGGAACTGTACTTAATGTCTGGGAGCTGGGTGTTGAAATCAGTGAATTCCTCAGGCAGGGTGATGACCTTGAAGGTGGCCTCCAGGTTGTCACTGGGAAGATCTGTCTGATCTGGGAGAAAGAGTAGCAGCATCAGTGACGAGGACTTCCCCCGCAAGGCAGACAAGGCATGAAAGCATGAAAGGCATAGCAGTGTCTGTGCCCAATATACAGGATTTTATTAACCATCTTGGGGTCCTGTCATCACAATCAAAAGTCTCCTCCTCTGTCCTCAAGTCTGTTGATTCACATATTTGTTTTATACATTTACATTTTTATACCAGTTTTATTTTTTGGTACCTATCCCGATGGAGGACAAGTAATTTGAAGGTCAAGCCTGATTTTTGAACAAGCCAAGTAACCTCAACATTTGGCTTCATTGTACCTGTGGTTCCTCTTTTCCACTTCTGCATGAGCAACAATCATACTGCTGAGATCCCCCCCCCCCCCCATAGGCTATGCTGCCTGCAGTTGAAATGCAACACAGACATAACAATGAATATCACCTGGGCGAAATGCCACTTTGATTTTGAGGAAAGCATCATTGCAGTCAGCCAAAAGGTATTTTGCTTTTCGGGAGTAGATCCGCACCACGCCCAGCAAAAGATGGCCAGAGGTCCGCAGGCCAATCTTACTCTGAAAATCACAAGCACCACCAAAACCACAGTAAACCATAATATGACAAAGGATGGGATATTATCTTAATCAAATCCACAATAACATTCTTAACCCATTTGTGCAGAAGCCAAATCTGGATATTTATGTGTTACCTTATTTAAGGCCTTATAATTCAAGATTGCAGCTTCACAGAGAGGAAGGGAATGGCTCAACTGAGTCAAGACACTTGAAGCATTTAGAATTCCATTGTATTTCAGTTTATTTTCATGATTTTGCTACAGAAAAAGGGCTGCAAACATAAAAAAATCTTCATAAAAATTCAGCATTTAAGTTGAAAAAAACACCAATAATACGGAGCATTGAAAAATGGCTGGGGGTTGAAACGATACATTTCTGGGAACATTAACTTCTTGACAAGTATAATTCATCTGAGCATTACATTCTAAATTACCTACTCTGTAGGAGCCAAATAAGACGGCTATCCAGGTGGCTCCCCAAACTCTAAGACCCCTCAAAATGGCGCACTCTCAAATCATATAATAATCTATAAGGGTCTGTCCAAGCAAAAGGGCACGGAAGTGTGACATTGCCAGTATTATTTTCAAATTATAGTTTGTAAGAACTGAACACACATAATGGAAGCTTAGTTTGTGTACTTTCAAGACAAAATCATGAGAAGATAACTGTATTTACAGCAAAAGGGGAATTCCAATGAAAAGTTGAAAATATCCTTATGGTCCTGTATGTGATGTGGACAATAGAGAAGCCAAATTTTTTCATGAAAAAGATTCAAATCTCAAGCTAAATGCTTTCACCATAGAAAACAACCATCCCAACACACATTTAGCACAAAACCTGCTGGGCAACACCTGAAATGCAAAGATTCCAATCGATTTTAAGTACGTCAAAATGTCCATGCTGGAGGGCAGGACAAGATATATTTTTCTATTCCAAAAGGGGTATGCAGCATTCAAAAGAGCTTCATATCTTATTAACACTGGCAAGTTATGAGGTAATGAAAGGCAAACCATTTCATTTAAACTAGGCATATTGTCCACAGAGTGGTCAACAGGTCACGTATGTGATGCATGTCAAGATGGGTGGTTCCGTATGTGATGCTTGACAAAAAATTTAATTGCTCCAACTTTTTTTTTACCTTTTTTGGGATGTTAGTGGTGCACTTTGAAAATATATGAAGAGCAATTGCATTGAGCACGAACTGCACTTTTATTGAACCTCACAAACAGTATTATATTTAAAATACGACATCATCGTCGCCAACGTGACGCTTGACAACTTTTGCACAAGTCAACCATCACACACGTAACCTCCAAACAAAAAGATCGTTTGAGATGAAATTGCACAAAAACTATCACCAAAAACAGTCGTACCGGCAATCAAAAAAAGACAAAATACTGAGATGGGTTTCCTATCACAGTGTACAAGACAGTTTTCCATGATATATTTGGCGTGACGTGACGATTGACCACTGTTTCACTTGTTATGGGCCCAATCGGTTATGGCGTCAATTTGTTATGGCCCCAATTTGTTATGGCGTAGCGGACAGCAAGGGATGACAGACAAAATTTTTAAACTTTAACAAATTTAATTAAACAAACACTTTGAACTAATCTACAATCTACTCTACTGACCAAGATTGAAATAAAAAAAAAAAGAGATATTTACAGTCCCTTGGTAATTGAGATTGGGCTGCTATTTTGCGATGTCCTGGGACAGGAAAATGCTCCAACACAGGCAAAAATCCACAAAAAGCTTCACAGGTCTTTGGGGTGACAGGTCTGGTCAAATGTATCCTTCCACAATTTCTCCGTGCAATTTCTCCTACTACTTTCACTCTCTCAGTTTTTCTCCTTATATACTCTTTTCCAGCCCCCTCCCACCTTCCAGACTTTTCTCCAATTCTCTCGGACACTCCCCTCTGAGCATGCCCAGGACATGCCCCAACCTAGCTCCAGACTGGGCTTAACAAAAAAATTGTCAATACTGCCATCTAGTGGCTTTTTTTTTTCCACATTACACACTGTCCACATCACATAACGGCACCGAATTGGCACACGGTCAAAAAACTTTTGAATCTCTTGCGAAGAATCGGCATGCATTCCAGCGCCCGCCACGCTAAAAAGATGGGTTGAAAATGGAAGATATATAATCCAGAATACTCCTTGAATGTTCCACCAAATAACTGAGTAGCGAACCAAACTTTAATTGCACGTGACAATGGTCACGTATGTGATTTTGTTGACGGAAAACCTACCTCCGTGTATGACAGCGGGAAGACGCTATTGATGAAAACAACAAAATTGGTGACGCCTTCATTTCGGGGAGTATCATCCATAGCTAATGAATTTGTTCTCTTTCTGGCGGGTGCTTTGTATAGAGGAGCATCCAAAAATGCCGGTCACGTAATGTGATTATTGACGGAATTCTGGGCGGCTGAAATAAGACGTGTTTTTCTTTGTAACTACGCAAGAAACAAACCATCACACCACTTATGTTGCGAGGAGGTGAATAGTTTTGAAGCTCAAAACAGAAAAATTACTTTCAAGGTGTTTATTTTATGATATTTGTTAAGAATGCACATGGGGTAGCTGATGGACGGAACAGCATCACATACGGAACCCTCCAAAAAACAACTTCAATTTTTTTCTGCTTGCACCTAAATTTGAATCTTTGTATGGAATAAAATCTTCAAACACTTATTTTCAAGTAGAAAATAAAGTTAATATGAAAGGAATGCCCTTAAGGTGTTAATAAGGCTTCTCTTTCAACGTACTCAAGAATGTCACAAAAATGAACTGAAAAATTGCCCCTAAATAGACATATTAAATGAGATAACTTTTCAGTGGTTTATGTGAGGGGCATAAAGTTATCGCTGTTATCTCTCTGGGATGTGTACTAAATACCTATCAGCTTAAATTATGCATCTGACCCACCCATTCAGAAAAAAGAGGGTGGAAGTTGGGGGTATGCAAAACTACCCTTTTGCTTGGACAGACCCACAACATAATAGCAAAGTGGACTCTGCGTTTGTGCATGTCCGGCCAAAATGGCATTATTTATATAACGTTACCACTATGATGTCATCATGTTGCTATGGTGTACCCATAAAAACAGATGCCAGGCCACAAGAGAAAGCGTCTCAGTGACAGCCACCTTAACTCTTTCAACCCCAGATATTCTAGCATCACTATACCCTTCAACCCCACAGCCCTCTGTAGAGGGCTGGTCATTATCTGGACATTGTATCTTACTGTTATCTCTGGAATCCCATTAAATGTAACCTGATATGTTCCAATCAATTAGTCAGATTGTTTGAATTTTCCCTACAGGAATTTGGGGTTGAAGGGAATATGTTGGTCAGCCCTCTGTAGAGGGCTGTGGGGTTGAAGGAGTTAAAGTAGATGCTGAGTGGACTCTGTGTGCGTGTATGCACCCAGCCAAATCCGTGGAAAATGGCCTGGAAATGACTCAGTCACGTGACCAAAGTCCACTTCGCTTTTATATTATAGTGAACAATGCACCATTATGATGTCATCACGTGCACCATTATGATGTCATCACGTTGCTATGGTGTTTCCATAAAAACATCACATGACCAAGCAAATTCATCCACAAGAGTCCTGAATCCCAAGCCAATTCATCCACAAGAGTCCTGAATCCCAAAAAACAGATGCCAGGCCGCAAGAGAATCAGTGGAAAACCGTGTGGAGCTGATATTTGCCATTTAGCAAATTATGTATTTTGGGTCAAGGAAGACCCTCGCAAAGAAGGTAAGTTGATAAGACCAATAGTCCATTCAAATGCAAATGCTAAAGGAATGAGAGCTAAGACAGCCCGCAAGAGAAAGCGTCTCAGTCAATGACACATTCCCCGTAAGACTTCAGCGCCACACTGCAAATGCTGAAAGAGATAGAACCCGAAGAGCAATTGAAACTACTTCTAGAACCCGTGGATCCCCAGTCATATATTTATCACAAATCGACTTTTGACGCATGAAAGTCAATATGAATTAATGATTTTCTGGTTGAATTTAGCATGAGTTTATCAATATAGGTGCAGTGGAACATCAGTGGTCATCCCTAACCTCTCCAAAAGATTAAAGTTTAGAACTTTGTATATTTTTCTTCAGAGTCGCACAAGCTAGCACACTCATTAAAGGAACTGCTTATTTAACAGTCAGAACATTCACCCTGCAATGAAAAGCCTGCAGTTCCCACTTCTGAGCTCGCAACCTTATATAAACGCTTTCCACACCTTATAAAGAACAAGTATAACTCACTAACTCAGTAATATCTGATATATACCTCATTATAACAGAACAGACATTCCACTGTCAGAAAAATCAGGCAATATTCTACCCTAGATTGAACAGAATGATGCAATGAACGTACCAGGGGGTCTACCAAAGTCCTTGAGCTGTTTGCATAAGAAACAAGCCAAAACATCAGCATTCGATTTCGTTGAATACGGTATAAATTCCAAAACAAAAAGCCACATTGAGCAAAATGCAACCACAGTAGCAGTATTTCTTCATTGAATCCCTCCTCCAGAGACAGATGTATCTGGTAGAAGGAACCCTCCAGTCCTGTTTCATTCGAAATAATTCCCACTGACCTTGTCCTACCTTATTTAAATCACGTAAATGTAACTGAACACTTCAGGCCGGTTTTGGAAGTCTTTTTTCTTTAAATCGTGTCATTTGCAGCTGTGCAACTGTGCCCAACTGGAAAATAATATATACTATTCAAAAAAAGTAGGGGATATTGGATTTACAAGTACCATGAAATGCAGATCATGAGGTCAGGAAGGAAACAAATGACATAAAAACATTAAGGAAACATTTGTCAATTTATTCGAAACCCTGTGTACAGTCAGTAAAGGACAGATTCTCCAGAATAAGGGTCGACACAAACACAGGGTCACACAGCAAATTTACCACCATTGTGAAACAGAGTCAGTAGCGGTAAAACCCCTCGGTTGGCTAGACAAGCTCGAATTCGGCGTGGCATACTCCTAACGAGACGTCCCAGGTAATTTTGGGGAACATTATTCCATTTCTGTTGCAATGCTGCAGCAAGTTCTTGGACATTGGCAGGAGGTTGTTGACGTTGGCGTAGCCGCTGTCCAAGCATGTCCCAGACATGCTCGATGGGGGAAAGGTCCGGACTGAGTGCTGGCCATGGTAATGTGGTGATATTCTGCTGCTGGAGGTAATCTGAAACGATCCTGGCCCTATGACATCTGGCATTGTCATCTTGGAAAATGAAACGGCGCCATAACGACGCGTGTAAAACGGCACAACATGGGGTGCCAAGATGTTGTCCCGGTAGTACTGCCCTGTGACACGCCCAGCAACAACATGCAAGTCTGTTCTGCCGGCAGCAGTGATGCCTCCCCACACCATTACAGATCCACCCCCATACGGATCATGTCTAATGACGTTAACGCCATGGAAACGTTCGTTACGCCGGGCGCCAAACCCTCCTGCGTCTGTCAAGGAAGTCCACAGTGAACCTCGACTCATCTGAGAACATTACGTTGTTCCATCGGCGATTATCCCAGCGTTGATGATGACGACACCGTGGAGTCTGGCCCTAATGACGATCCCTCAAACAGGGAATGACACGAGGACGCCGGGCGTGTAAGTGAAATCTGTGCAGACGATTCCTGATGGTCTGGCCACTCACTACCAAGCCAGTATCCCTTGAAGTTGAGACCTTATCTGATTTGCTGTTACCATACGATTTCTCAAGACAATAGTGCGGATGAATCTGTCCTGAGCCTGAGTTGTTGCCCTTGGTCGACCGGATCGTGGTCTATCCTGAACAGACCCTGTAGCACGATGTCTGGACCATAATCTGCTGATGACAGACTGGGAAACATTCATTGCCCTTGCCACAACGACCTGTCTTGTGCCAACCTGTAGCATGCCAAGGGCACGTAACCTCTCCTCCTGTGTTAGACGGCGATGGTCTCTGTTTAATTAACGACTTCAACCACTGATAATCTGATGCTTTTCTTCAAAATCTTCCTTTACAGTGGCTCTAACCTTCCAATTCAGAGTCATGCAAATTTGTGGCACAACCCCCTTGATCATCAATAGCATCCCGTGCAGATCGTGAGAGTGTCATTGATGTGTTTGGGTGATGAATTTCTTTGGAAATGCCTCCTCAGTAAGGAACTATACAACATGGTTTCGTATCCCTTTGTATATGTGAAAATTTTGATCTCAAAATAAAATATCCCCTACTTTTTTTGAATAGTATATGAGGGAACATCACCTTTTAGCCCTCAGACGAGATAAAGTTGCGGTACCGCTGCCTTCTACTATTGAAGAATGGGAGAACGACCTGAAGCAGTGGCCACGCTAGCGTATTTGGCTACATTAGCGACTCCGTTGCCACAGACTGCGAAGCTATGAACAATCTACAAAGCTCCGAGGCGTATGCAGTACTTCCACAGCAACAAGGTCAGTCGCGTTTTGTTAAAGGAGGTAGTGTACGACCTTATGTACCTTAAAACAGATATACAAGTACTTTCTGAGAATATTTATGAGGGAAACACTATATTTCAGCGTTAAATATTGCTCTACATATGAAACGTAATGGATTGTTATACAGAGTAAATTAAGCCATCCGACAGTACGAGTCAAATTAGCTCTACTCCAGCCAACTACATTATACGATATTAAGTTGCTAGCTAATCCAATACTATAACATGTAAGACACAGTGAGTCCATTTTTCCCATACTTTTAATTTTAGTGAATTGAGGTTTGGAGTGCAAGACTATTGTTTGGAACAGAGTAGGCTATTTTCAAATTGAAGTAGACTATTGCTACTTCTACAGCCTCATCTTAAACTGCACAGGATGAAACGTTAGTTACACTGACTGGCATTACTGGACGAATACAACAATTTACAGTCCTCCCTACACGTGAAATCATACCTTGTGCTCTCCTGGCTATGCTGTCAAAATGCTTCTGAGGACCCGGCATCTCCTCTGCGGCAGTCTGTCTGAGCCTAGCCATAAAGTAGGAATCGTTGTTTGTCGACATAATGAAATGAGCACCTAAAGTTTTCGGGGGTCTTTTCAAATTCAGGTTTTTCAGCCAAATTCTGGCTTCCTCTTCTGTAGGTAGGCGATGGAAACCGTTTCGCTGAAGACAAGGACAATCCCCTATGTTCTGGGTGCGTGTTTAAAACACTGTTGATCAAACCATAAATTTAGCTTCCTCTGGTTGTTAGTTCAGCCTCGAACAGCACAATTGGTGCCGGAGCTCTGAAGGGACATTTTAAGAAAAGCAAGGTAATTTGTTAAAAAAACGAGCTGTAATTGCCAAGTTAACTTAAAGAAACGTCGCTGTTCTTGACTAGCCACTCGCTAAAAACTACTTCCGCCGGAAGTTGCACCCCTAATCATATCTACAGTAGCGCCCTCAGGAATAAGGTGGATACTCCTTGGGATTATCCAGGAAGTACAGTCCCCTGAGTGTAAACAAGGCTCAACTCGTGCTATTGGTCGGCAGTGTGAAATCGCGTGTCAGTTTTCCACCAAGTTCACCTTCAATAGAAGTGAATGTGATGTTGTCGTGAACAGGGACGCAAATCTTCAATGCTAGAGCATAAAAATGGTCCCATGGTCAAAGTTGCTTGAGTAAAGTGAGGAGAAATTTAGTTTCGCATTTCGTGGAAACGCAGCATAAAGGTGCATTTCCACCACACGCAAAACTAATTTTTTGCGTGCATATAACATGCTAAGTCATGAACACATGCGAGAAGACGCGAGTTCGCTCCGAGCAACGCACTGCAAACAATACATGCACAAGGTGCAAAATCACAAAATTTGCATATAACTTGAACTAAAAATAATCAACTTGTACAAAAATTTTGCAAGAGCAGAACAGTGATCTGAATAGCATCATTGCTACATGCTAAAACCACACTGCATTTCCACGGTGACTCGTATTACATTTTAGTGCATTTCCAAATTTATAGTTTGGCTCGTACCTTCAAACTATGAATTTTAGAACCCCATCATCTGTGGGCTGGAAGGTGTTGGTAAAGGCTATAATAAGTTATGAACAAATATTCATTTGATTTCATAACATGGCTTTAATTAACACCAATTATAGCGTGACTCGCGTTACATGAAAAGGTCAACATAAAAAAAAACATTGATTCAGTCGCAATTTCTCCTAAAAGTATACAAGATGGAAAATAATTAACACTCTCAGTGTTCATATTACTAAATGTGGTTTTAAAGTGTACTGAATGAAATTAAAATTTTACAACCAATAAATAGAGATATTATGTAATGAACGTGACTCGTGTTAGACATTGTCCAGTATCATTTCAATGCATATAGTGAAATACAGGAACACTCCTACCAGTGTCCCTGACCAAGGAACTGGCTTTAGAACTGGAGTTGGTCCCTGGGCGCTGTTCTGTGGCTGCCCACTGCTCCTAACTACAGTATAGGATGGGTTAAATGCAGAGGACAAATTACCCCACGGGCTTCAATAAGGTGTATCCATCCATCTATAAATATGTGAGCCATGTTCACTCAGCAGAATTTCACCAGTGCTGCCTTGGCGGACGTTTTGACTCTCAGAGTGCCTCTAGTTTTGAGAAATTAACTTGCTTCATCAGTCAACGGGAAATCAGGAAGATTATGGGAAGCCAACGCAATGCTGCCCTTGTTGTGGTTCCCATTCAGAAATGTTTTCGTATTTTCGAGGTTCCCCCATCCTCAAACAACTGGAGAGACAGAGTCTTCAGAAAATTAGACTTTTTCCAGGTATATGAACCAAAGCCGATCTCTTGTTGCGCAAAAAGAACTGACATTCTACTTTTCACACCCAATCTTTATACCTTTGTCACAGAAAAATTCTTCCAAATATGGTTTTTCCGTCCTCTCATGCTACAATGGTTCAATAACGTTATGTCTGCTTCTTACTTGTTATTTCAATGGTGCAATAATGTAATGCCCGCTTCGTACTTGTTTTTCTTTTTTCTCATTGTTTGGCATCATTTGCAAAGTAACTACTTCAAGGCTACTTCATTGTTCAAGAGGACTTCTAAATGGGTCATAGGTCATCCTAAAGACATGCAAAGCAAAACACTGCCCAAATGCCCTGAAAAATGCAACCAGAAGATTACACCCCTCTAATATTGGTTATACATATTTCCAATTCATAAAACAGTATATAGCTGTGCTACTATAATCAAAACTACTAACATGAAGCAAGCATGCTTAACTATATGATTACTGATTAATAATAGTGAATAATGCTGATGACTGAACAGATATTGACTGAATCAACTGAACAGATGTTTATAAAAGCTACAGAAATCGACTGAACAGATATTGATTGAATCAACTGAAAAAATATTGATTGAATCAACTAAACAGATATTAATCAAAGCTACAGAAATCAACTGAGCATGTGTGTGTGAACTTCTTGTGTGTGTGTTCCTGCTGCTTACATAATATGGTTACTGATTATGATTATTTTTTTTTTTTTTTTTTTTTTGGGAATTTTTCCTTTATTTGACAGTTCACAGTGTAGAGAGACAGGAAAGTTGGGGAGAAGAATGGGGGAAGACATGCAGCAAATGACCTGAGCCGGAATCGAACCCAGGTCGCTGCGGGAAGGACACAGCCTTTATGGTACGCACGCTTAGACCGATGAGCCACCGGGGCGCCCCACTGATTATGATTATTGATTTGCAACTGAATATGATGAGTAATACTGAAATATGATCCTCAACACCCTCTGTACACAGTTCCATCAACTAACACATCCACTGCATATACAAGGAAATATGGGGGCTCGGTCACACAGCAACGGAATTTCAGTTTCACTGCTAATATGGCTGCTAAGAAAGACTCAACATGCCATTGCAATATACGTGTATGTAGGTCTCCATGAACACTTTAATGACACTGTATAATGATATTGAACATTTTTTTTCCCCCCTTTTATCTCAGAGCAAAAAACTACTCGGTAACAGACTTTCAGAAAGTTAACATCATTTTTACAGGTTTGTAGTCAATGTCCCATAACATGCTGTTCTTTTATTGAAATGCTTTTATGGTGAATGCTTAATTGTTTTAAGGTTACTTGACTACATAATCACCAAATATCGACAAGGTTTCCATAATACTTCTACATTAAAAAAACAGGTTTGACACATCATTGTAGCGGAATTTCAAATGTTTGAGTTTTACTGTATATCCATACATGGTTCCTTTCTGGCCTGAATACTTGCTCTACCACACTTCATTACAATAATACTAATCCCATTTATCTTTTAGGGGTAAATAGACTGGGTTACTGATTATTTTGTGAGAACAAAGGGGTCATAAAAGATTGGCATGAAAATGGCTGTATTTTTACTGCAGGGGGCATGCCAGGTACTATTAATCAAATTAATTCTTGTTTATGTGTAGAGTTTAGTTAAATATTTATTTGATGAAAGACAAAAGAAACACAATTTATCTATATACACTTGCCTGTCAGCTCCTGTATGGGGTGGCTTCCATAACAGGGTAAGAAGAGATTCTGAGTGACATATCACACTGCATTTTTACAATGACAAATTGTCATCTCTAATGTGACACAGCACCAATACAAAAAACGCATGCCTAAATCTAAATTATCATTAAAATTGCTGTGGTTTGACAAAAGATGTATAAAAACAGTGGTCTCAAAAATTACTGGCACCCCTGACTGGTTTTGTACAAGCAAAACAAAAAAAAAAAAAAAGAAATGGAATATACCATGTGTGAAATACTTTACTTTATTGATGTTTTAATGGAAACAACCAAAATCATAATCATTTAGTACAAAATAAATTTCAATAAAAGCAAGGTTTCATAATACAATGTAATTTGCATCCTTCTATTGGTACATATGCAACCACCTCTAGCAAGGATAACAGCATGGAGCACTTTCCTGTAATTTTTGACAAGGTTAGGGCACACATTTGGGGGGGTGGGGGGATTTTGGACCATTCCTCTTTACAGATCTTTTCAAGATCCTTCACATTCTTGGGTTTGCGTTTATTAACTGCCCTCTTCAATTCAGCCCACGGGTTTTCAACAGGATTGAAGACTGGCGACTGAGATGGCCATTGCAGAACAGTAATTGTTGTCACAGAGCCATATCTGTGTGGATCTTGAGGTATGCTTTGGGTCATTGTCTTGTTGGAAAGTCCACCTTCAGCCAAGTCTCAGCCTTTCTGGCAGAGGCAACCAGTTTGTTTACTCAGTGCGATTCATTCTGCCATTAATCTTAACCAGTGCCCCTGGACATCTGGAATTAAAGCAGCCAAAAAACATGACTGACCCACCATCATATTTCATCATGGGTATGAGGTGCTTCTCCATGCATGCAACTCTCTTTTGACGCTAAAAATGCCGATGCTGTATCTGACCGAAACGTGCAATTTTGGTCTCAAATGACCAAAGCACTTTCTTCCAGTGATAATTTAAATGACATCTGGCAAACTCCAAGCACTTGCTTCTGTGTCTTCTCCTCAGAAAAGGCTTTCTTTCGGTAACCCCTCCAAAGAGCCTGTGGATGTGGAGGTGGCACCTGATGGTGCTTTTTGAAACCTGATGATCTCAAGATTCCACCAAGGCCTGAAATTCCTTCACAGTGATTCTTGGGGATTTTGTTGCTTCTCTCACCATCCTCCTCAGTATCCTGGGGGGCAAAATGCAGTTGCGTCCTCTACCCTTGAGGTTTTCCAGCAGTTCCATATCTTCGGAATTTTTAAAATAATTGCCCTGACAGCGCTCAGTGGCACGTTCAATCGTTTGTGAATCTTCAAGTAACCATTACTAGATTTATGAAGGCCTATGACCACCTACCTCTTTTGAACTGACCGATGTTTTGTTTCTCATGGTGTTGGATGACAGAGGGACATTGCATTACTCAAGTGGGTAAAGCGAGAAGAATCTTTGTTTTGGGTTTGGTGGCAATGAGACTCGTCATTGTGCAAACGTCTCTCACGGTCATGTGCTCTAAATTGACCAATCAGTATTTTAAGTTCAAATCTCAACGTAGATACTCAAATCTTAGAAAGACAGTTGCAGGCTCTTGTTTTCCTCGCTCACCCCAATCCCCTAACTTTTGACCTCGCGACACAGGAACTCAAAATTTGAGGATAAACACCGCTGAAAGAGGCCAAGAGCCTGTTCGCTGGCTATAGCATAAAGGGATTGCGGTCTTTGGCTGCGTTTCAATAGTCGTTTTCATGCCCTCGGTAACTTCCCCTTGGCACTTGCCCTTGGGGGAATCCCCACCACCATCTTTGGTGTCATTCCAGTCGCGTGAAAAACAGAAGTGAACTTGGTGAGATCGACCCTCGGATGGCTGAGGGAGCAAAACAACAACGATGGTCATTCCAGAGGTGTATATTGCCCACAATGCATTGTATTTGCACAGAGGGTGCAAGACGATACATCCACGGCTGGGTGGCAGTAATGTGAGTAAAACTGTGCCACAGTGAGTAAAATTCCACTACTGTCCACCTAAGAAGGAGGGGATAAATAAATTGCGCAAAGCAATTAAATTTAGCAATAAATTAATTACACTACACCTGTCGCAGTGTAACTTTGTTTAATGAGCTACCAATCATTGATTTACTCAGTTGCTGAGACTGGTCAATGACCAACTAGTTAATTTTTGATAGCATTATTGTACACTGCATCATGAAGTCACTGGGCGTTTTCCTATGCACAGAAATGACGGTTTGTCTTTCGAAGATTCTCAACGCATGTTGCTGGTAAAACGGCATAGATTCGCATTTTTTCGCGGCTTATTGCAATTGAGGCATTTTACCTGTTAGTATGATTTGATAAACCTAAGATCTCTTCTTCTTAGGATGTATTCATTTCTATGCTAAAAACAACAGCCAATAATTAAATCAAGAGCCATCTAACAATTAATTACGCTGCTGAAAAATGCTGAAATGAGAGATTAAAGTCAGGGAAAGTTATGGATTTTTTTTGCATTTCATAAGATAATTTCCATCGTAACAATATCACATCCATTACATAAAGGTAGCCAATAGGCAATTAATTTGTAATTATTTCTCAATCATTGTAGGCTTCGTATGGGTTTAGATTGCTGGGCAAATTAATTGGTGATTGTTAATCAAGCCAATAAAAACAGGGAATATCAAGCGAGACACACATCTCAAACAGCAGCCTAATTTCTAAATCAGAAACTGATGCAGCTAATTAGGCTTCCAAATGCTGACGTTATTGCAGTCATACCCAGGAGGCGACTTAACCACTGAGTCTGCAGGTACTACTGATTATTTGTGAAAGACAGCATAGCGCTAAGTCAGCAACTGGCGGACGATCCATCATAGTTCTGGCTGAGCATGGACAAGGGTAGGTGCATTCCATTTCAATCCCCCGCCCACTTTCCCCTTTACGCTCCAAGTGGCCTCTGTGTGACATATATGTTATGTAATACCAAGGGCTGAGGGGGAGTGAATGAGGGCATGTTGAAAAATTATTGAAACACAGGCTACATCCAAATAGTCTTTTTTTGCCTAGGAAAGTTTCTAACTCCTAAACATAACGCGTTGCTGAATACCCCTCGGCCGGACAAGATTTCCTGCCTCAAGGTCACAGCGCTAAGGTCAAAGGTCAAATCCAGCAAAAAACATGACGTTGCACACCTATGTGTCACAGTGAGTTACCATACCAAATTTGGTGAAGCTGCAATCAGTAGTTACTGAGTACTGACCCGTGCAAGATTTCCTGCCTGAAGGTCACAGCGCAAAGGTCAAAGGTGAAATCCAGCAAAAAAACGTGACGTTGCACATATATGTGTCAGAGTGAGTTACCATACGAAATTTGGTGAAGCTGCAATAATTAGTTGCCGAGTACTGACCCGGACAACATTTCCACGGTCAAGGTCACAGAGCTAAGGTGAAAGGTCAAATCCAGCAAAAAACCTGAAGTTGCACATGTATAGGTCATATTGAGTTACCATACCAAATTTGGTGAAGCTGCAATAATAGTTGCCGAGAACTGACCCGGGCAAGATTTCTGGGGTCAAGGTCACAGCGCTAAGGTCAAAGGTCAAATCCAGCAAAAAATGTGACATTGCACATCTATGGGTCATAGTGAGTTACCATACCAAATTTGGTGAAGCTGCGATGATTAGTTGCCGAGTACTGACCCGGACAAGATTTCCATAATCAAGGTCACAGAGCTAAGGTCAAAGGTCAAATCCTGCAAAAAACCTGACACTGCACATCTATGGGTCATAGTGAATTGCCACACCAAATTTGGCGAAGCTGCGATCATTAGTTGCTGAGTACTGGCCCGGACAAAGTCATCCGGACGAGATTTCCAGGGTTAAGGTCACAGCGCTAAGGTCAAAGGTCAAATCCAGTAAAAAACTGGATGTTGCACATCTAAGGGTCATAGTGAGTTACCATACCAAATTTGGTGAAGCTGCGATAATTAGTTGCCGAGTGCTGACCCGGACAAGATTTCCAGGGTCAAGGTCACAGCGCTAAGGTCTAAGGTCAAATCCAGCAAAAAACTAGACAATGCACATCTATGGGTCATAATGAGTTACCATACCAAATTTGGCGAAGCTGCGATCATTAGTTGCTGAGTACTGGCCCGGACAAAATCATGGACGGACAACAGACGACGGACGACAGACAGACACGCAGGTGACGACAATACCCCTCCGGCCAGAGTCGGCCGAGGGGTAAAAAATGATCCGGAAATAATTATGTGGCAGCCATGATAAGTGCATTTGAATTCTTCTAATGTAAAGGGAAGGTATCTCAGTGCTTCAAAATTTATCTCATTTAGCATAGGGTACATAGACCCATCCTTTTTGAAAATAAAGGAGATAACGCTGTCCCACAATTCTGCGCAGCAGGAGCGTCCATTCATCTGGTCAATCGCGTAAAGAAACGTTTATGATGGGCAGGGGACTCATGATCACGTTGCCTAGTGTAAGTGCATTCAGATTCTCTAATTAGCACGGAACTCCTAACAGGGCTTTCACGCCATACGTTCAATCGCGACATCAAGCGAAGCAAGACCACTGTTTTCAATGAAGGATGTGGCACTGCTTGGCTAATGGTGGTGCAACCTTAAGCGGTAGGAAGCAGCTTGATTTTCTGCCAAGTTTTGCATCCAAAGGTCAACTGCATTGAACTCTGACCTCAAATTACGCTGACCTCACCAAAGCGCGTCCAATGACATTGCAGAATTCGCGGGAGTACATTTGTGGAAGTGTCCTACCAACAATCAACAATGAAGGAAAAATTAATTCTATGCATGTCCAAGCATCCGGAGTTATACAACTCCACAATCAAAATGTACAGGAACCTGGGCAAGAAAACATTGACATGGCCAATAGGGATATCAGGTTTGAAAAAAACATTGTCCGTTATTTACACATTTCACATTCTGATTCCATAGAAGCCAGACAGCAGTATTGCAGATTATTTAAAGTGACACAACAGCCATCTGCGAAAACGGTGAGTTTGCGACATTAAACCGTAGAACGTTGAATATATTTACCCAATAAACACACGAGATGGCGATACGGTGAGAAGAAAAAAAAATCCCCATCACAATTTATCAGTTTTAGCAACATTTCGCTTAAGTTATCCCTTCCTGCCAACTTGCTTCCTCGTAACGTAATGCGCTTGAGCTTGCTCTCAACCTCGTGCAAACTATGCGCATTGTTGCTTCTGGTGTGAAAGCCCAGTAAGCCTTTAGGAATTCCCTTTTACACCTTTCCTTTACCTTATGACGTTTTCCACAGAGGTTAAAGAAAAGTGGTTAGGAATTAGTGGATAGGACGTAATTTTTTGACTATTTGGACGTGGCCGCAGCCTTTGGTTTTGCTTTATAGGGTGGATTCACTACGCAGTAAGGTTACACACGTAAGGTAACGTAATGTCTTCTGTAAACTTACTGCAGAAATTTTGTCCTCTAGCCCAGTGGTTCCCAACCCAGTCCTCAAGGACCCCCTGCCCTGCAGGTTTTTGCTCCAGCTCTACTCTTTCACATCTGATCCATTTAAGGGCTTCATGCTGATTGGTTGAAAAAAATCTACCTGAACAGGGTGGGCATGAAGGTGCATTGGGCCTTAAATGGATAAGGTGTGCGGAAGTAGAGCTGCAACAAAAACCTGCAGGACAGGGCGTCCTTGCGGACTGGGTTGGGAACCACTGCTCTAGCCTAAGCTTACAGCAAACCGATTGATTAGCTTTTACGGAATGCTACGTCAGTCAGCATAAGATACCGTCCAAGTTGGGGTATTGCATTACTTAGCGGATGAAAACGGCCCCCAAAATAGTTTTCCAGCATCTTGGAAAAAAGTCAATCAACTAACATGACGTACCTTTAAGTTAGAATATACAGTATGCAGTCATTTGCTGCCAATAGGTCAGAATATCTATGAGACACATATCAATATTGAGAAAAACAGACTCACCTGAACCTAAATAATTCAATGTTATAGACAAGTTTTCCAGCATGACTGAAAGAAGCCCTCAATAGCAGAATGCGTAGGTTCCTATATAATCTCGTGACTGCAGATCCACTGCCTTGACAGTCTGCGGATCTTTACTGCCACTAGCGGAGCGTTGCGGATTAGACAACCATGCGGGGATTTA
Organism: Gymnothorax javanicus; assembly: GCA_029692085.1. NCBI lineage: Eukaryota > Metazoa > Chordata > Actinopteri > Anguilliformes > Muraenidae > Gymnothorax > Gymnothorax javanicus. The sequence continues at coordinate 59,533,952 of CM056202.1, read as the reverse complement.
TGTAACGTGAGCTAAACTCGTCTTGCGGAACTTTACTGCACAGTGGATCTACAGTATTAGACTGCAATATGTATCAGCCAACATTAGCAACTTTGATAGCTTGTTATAACATGCGCACATGTTTTAGCGAGCTAGCGACTTTTGTTTAAAGATAACATGTTGCACGCCATTATCATTGAATTTCTGCATCTTCCAGCAAAGCCAGTGTGCACTTGCAAGTATTTGCTAACAGGTTGATAGACGCAATGGAAAAAAAATACCATATTTTTGAGATGTTGAGATCTGAGCGTGGAACTCGAGTCCAGGGTTACCAACTCTGGCAAGACAAATAAGCAACAGCAGCTTCAAAAACAAGCCTAAAATTAAAGCTGCAAGCAGCGTTGAAAGGGCCCTCGCACCCCTCCTGCACGTTGGGGGTGGTGGCCAGATGTCGACGGGTAGAGGTGAGCATTCACAGCCATTCGACACTGCTAGGCTGTGCACAATGTGTTTTCCTGAGTGGATTGCAAACACCATTCCTGAAATCAATGGGTGGAGTACGTTAAAGTATCACGCCTGTTTATGAAAAAAAGTTGAAATTTAAATTCAAAATAATGGACTTCCTGTTGGGTTCGGGTCATAGCACTATATAATTGTTTTACAAGTCTTGGTATGTTTCATGTCTCCACCAAATTTTGTTCATGTAGGTGAACTGAACCATGAGAACTGTTTTGTTGAAATTTTCTGGAGGGCACTATGATGCCATTTTGACAGCCCTGTGTGCAAAACCTATACCATAGTAATTGTAATACCAGGCTCCACGAGTGTGTTGATTTTTTGTAAGTTTTCAAGCACGTTGAGACCCTCAAAAGGGCAATTCTTTTAAAAAAATGATCGGGGGCGCTATAGAGCCATTATGCCACGTTTAGTGCCAATTCATGTATCAAATTGAATACGATAAGACAGTTATAATTTGTGCAACATTTTGCACATTTTCAAGTATTCTAAGGCCTTCAAACGTGTATTCGTAAAATTTGGAAAAACGCAGGAAATGGCTCATAGCTCACTTCCTGTTTGGCCAAAAAAATTTCAAAAAAATGACTGTAACCCTGCCTGACAAATTCAATGATCACACCAAATTTCATGAACATTCAAGCACTTTTATCTTAACAATGCCGTGGATAGAGGGCGCTGTGGAGCCACCTGGCCACACCCGACCTTATATCAGCATATATTTATTAGGGGTGTAACGATTCTGAATCGATGTTTTTTAAGGCATTGGACCGCCATGGGGCGAACATCCGAGCTTTCTCTTTTCCTTATTAAACCCGACGCAGTCTTGAAGGAAAGTGCCAAACATCAAAGGGCATGAGAAATGCTTCCGGAAAAAAAACTTGACTGATTAGTACTTTTCGGCGACATGCTGCACGGAGCCAAGTAAAGGACTACAGAATCATCTCCTTATAACCAATTAGGTTACTCCAATCTTGTCCCTGTTTACTTTGCTCAATTAGCAATCAAACAGGGGATTCGCTTATTTACTTTGCTGAATGAGTAGAGCTGTTTATTACGACAGCATGTTTGATTGCTGCGTTCCTAAAGTTAAATGGGCATAGATTTGCAAGAACGCGTATTTGGCCATTTCGTGTGATTGTGATTATTTATAGCTCACATTCACGTTTCATCCGCTTTAATGTTTTTCACCTCGTGTATTTTTTGAAATCCTGGGCGATCTGAAAATAAATCTCTTTATTTTTATTTTATCATTATAGATCTCCTAAAATTACTACAATGAGAGATGAAATGCTGAGTTGGGATGTGGCGATGTTGAACGAGGATTTTCTTCTTTTTTTTTTTAAGTGTGATGAGACAACTTGCCGTCATGGGGTGTGAAGGCAGTCGCGTGTAATGTCTTGAAATATACACACCTGAAGTGGCTTAAAACGATTTAAAATGCCGTCGGGAAGAAGCCCGAGTTTAGATTTCGCTAATTGCAGGTGGTCCTTAAATCTGCTACCGTTTGCTTGGCCTAAATAACAATCAAGAAATTTAGCCAGTGGTGTATAACGATTAAGATGTGATGGTGAAAAGCAGACAGACCTAATCGGCCTACGGTGTTAGATTGAAAGAATGCCAATTTGAATAATTAAATCTTCCTCTGAATTACATCTCCGATTGTAGCATTTTAGGACATTATTCAAGATTAATTTAAAACAGATTTGTTATAAGATCGCCCTGGAGTTTAAAAGCATCTAAAAAATACACAAGGTGAAAAACATTCTGAAAAGCGGATGAAACGTGAATGTGAGATATAAATTATCACAGTAGCACGAAATGGCGTGGCAATGGCAATCGTGTTCATGCAAATCTGCTGTTCTACGGCCATTTTAATTTCAAAATGCAGCAATCGAACATGTTGTCTTAATAAACAGCTCTACTCATTCAACTTAGAGAGTAAACGAATCCACCATTTGATTGCTAATCAAGCAAAGGAAATGGGAACAGGTTTACTTTTCTTAGAGTTGCCTAATTAGTTAATAGGAGACGATTTTGTTTTCATTTGCTTGGCTCCTTTCAGCACGTAGCTGAAAAATGCTGATGTCAGTCAAGTTTTTTCCGGAAGCATTTCCCATGCCCTTTGATGTTAGGCACTTTCGTTCAGGACAGCACGGGGGTTAATGAAGGAAAAGGGAAAGCTCGGATGTTCGCCCCATGGTAGCAGGTGGTGTTACTACGCTTTAAAAAAACATTGATTCAGAATCGTTACACCCCTAATATTTATACTTGGGAGGAGACTGTTATCAAGGTTGCAAAGTTTCCGGCAAATCTCACAAAGTATGTGGGAGTAAAACCAACTTCCTGTTTCATGGCGGAACATTGAAATTCGCTGCAACGCCATGGATACATCGTTCGATGAATCCAAAAAAGCTTCGCAATTTAACATCGGCAAGGTCTTTAGATGTCATGGGCCAAATTTTAAGTTGATCAGATGAAATCTCTAGGAGGAGTTCGTTAAAGTATGATGCCTGTTAATGGCAAAAAAAAAAAAAAAAATTTTTGCAATTTCAATTAAAAATGGTGGACTTCCTGTTGAGTCTAGATCACGGCACCAAGAGACTTTTTTTAGGTCTTGGCATACTCCACATGGACACCGAATTACGTACATGTAGGTTAAACGGGCTGCGAAGGCTGCTTCATTGAAATTTTCTAGGGGGCGCTATAATGCTATTTTGCCAGGCTTATCTGTAAACCCTATATCATAGTAAAAATTACGCTCGGCTCAATATGTGTGCAAAATTTTGTGAGTTTTCGAGCATGCTGAGGCCTTCAAAAATGCAATTATATATTGGGGGCGCTATAGAGCCACCGTGTCACACCCAGTATCAAATGGGATATCAAATCAAAGAGCATCGTATTTTTAACCAATGTACCAAGTTTGGCGAGTTTTCGAGTATGTTAAGGCCCTCAAAAATGTCTTCGTAAAATCTGGAAAAACGCAGGAAATTGCCCATAGCTCACTTCCTGTGAGGCGAAAAATTTTTTTAAAAATTGACAAAAAACTTCATTATGTGTACTATGGTCCCACCAAATTTTGTGAGAATCCGAGTAACTGCGTTCCAAAATGGCCGCGTGTTTAGTGGCGCTATAGAGCCACCTTGGCACGTTCAAGCACAAGAATAGCAATAGTCCCTCACTGAAACCAAGATCGGCAAACAGCAGCATGATGTTTGATTTTTATCAAATGAGGGCGAGGAAGAGGCGGGGCAGGTCAACGTGGGGATTTGTAGACGGGCGAATTACATTACAGCTCTGTTATTTGTCGTGAGGCTGTGAACAGACAGTGACAATCAATGAATCGGGGGAAATAGCAACCATAAATGAATAAAAATGAGGTTAGACTTAGACTTTCCAAACGAGCAAACATATTTTTCAGAATAAGCCCAAAAAAACCGCAACCCGCGACCCGTAATTTTTTTCAAGCGACTTCAGGAAAAAAGAAGCCCAGAGTCGCGTATTATAAGCGGACTAGGCAACTCTGCGCAGAGTCCAAGATAGTGAATCTGCGCGTACGCACAACCGCTAGGGGGCACATTTCGATAAGTGGCAGAAATCGACAGAACTTCGGCGGAATAAAAAATATGAATTTCGATTTCAGGCCTTAGCGGAGGCTCAATATGAACGCGAGCTTCTCAACTCCCTGGAGAGTTGCAAGTTCGGCTTGCTTCTGCTATTATTTAGCTAGATGATTTCACAGATAATTAACACTGCTTCATTGAATCTGCCTTTCTTGCTGGCTTCAATGAAAGCGTAAGCTACTGACCCCTTGACTTACCAAGTAAATGACGGTGAGCACATCACTGCCCGGGGATTTCTAAAATGGGTATGGTAATTCTTTCCATTATAGAATAAAATTTACATAGCTATCACAATAAATGATAAAAGTGCATCATTGTATTCAGTAGTTGCCCGGTGTACTTACCTGCGTCGTTATTAGTTCTTTGATGGTGTTCTCGAGGTTGCATTCAAAAACGTGCGCTTTTGTTATCTTTTTCTCCCAGTGAGCAGCAAGCCAAATCTTAGCCAGCGGCCCACGCTTTGACGTGAAAAGCTTGGTGTAAAACATCCTGACCTCGGAACTGATTTTTCCTAATGACGTTTATTTATTAAGCTTGTCTCCTTATGCCTGCAATACACAGCAACGAAAAAGACGAGCGTATAAAAAAAGTTAGCTAGCTCGATATGAACAATAATCAAGTGCATGCATAACTTCAGACAATTTTAAATATTCTCAATTTCTATTAGAACTAACGTCATCTAGCTAGCAAGGATACATGTCCATGGCAAATGTACTAGTCCTGGTTAGTTAACTAGCTAAAAGGTCGTGAATTCGCCGAGTCAGCATCATCATCACCTACTCATCCAACAGCCTTTCAGCAGGTCAAGCGGTCCTTTTCTGGGTAAGCCAGCAAAACCTGGCCGCCTACGACAATACCGAGATTAGTCAGCTGTCAAATTTTTCAAATGGTGTTGTCCAGGGTGGTCTGCCCTATTACAAGCTTCACAGGAAACGAATCCGTCAAACGCTCAGTCGGTGCGTACAAGCAAGACTTCTCCAAAAGTAACGCAAAATAGTAACCTTGCTAAGTAGAACTTTCACACGATTGTTTGTTTTTTTTTTATTTGTAAAGTTTCGTTAACTTTGCTAAAAACAAACAATAACCGGAAGCTGATGCCCTCATAGCTACCCGACGGTGTTAACCAAATTTGGGCTACGCTTGGCTGGCTCGCTGGCCATGGGTGCGTTTCCCAAAATCACAGATGCTAACTTACGTAGTTGGGCCCATAGACTGTGAATGGACGAACTATGTAAGTTGCTAACTTAGTTAGCAACTACGCTTTTGGGAAACGCGCCCCATATCGACAATATCGATTTGTTTGCTAAGGTAGCTAATTTAGCTAGCTAGTTAGTTGGTTATTTCCAAGCTACTCACTTTGGAGCCGCTAGCCTCGCTTACGTCGCTATAATGTTAGCTAATAGGTCTTCAGCTGTTCTTCGTAATAGCTTGAAGGATATTTCAGAACAGAATGAATCACTATGTTTTAAACTGCATTGCTAGTCATTGAAAAACAATAGCTTGCCGATGTAAGCCCAATTAAAGCGAATTACTTACAGCCATAGTCGTAAAATACTTTGGCGCTAGAAAGAAAAGACAGCTTGAGCGCGGCCTCCCCGGGCTCGCGCAACCCGCCATTTCATCAAGACAAGCTTTCGCTTAGCGATTATTATTATTATTATTATTATTATTAAGCCTATTATTATTATTCACAATTGAAAAGCGCATTTTTTCAGGCCTTTCCCATGGACAGAAAGTCATAAAAATTGGTATGCATAGGGCCTGGCGAAAAAATTGATATTTTATTGTTTATTCAAATGAACCCATCAAAATGCCTCTGTCACGCAACTGAGAATTTTCAAAATTCAATGGAAAATTGGCAGAAATGTGTTAAACCTGCAGTCACAAAACCTTTGCCGAATGATGTATCATACCAGAATATACAAAAATTTCTCTTGGAGTCTGACCCTAAATCCAACAAGAAATCTGCCATTTTGAATTTGCCTAAAAATTATTAATATCTGTGGGGCTCCTATTTGAACAAACTCCTCCTAGAGTTTTCATCCAAACGACTTGAAATTTGGTCAGAGTCATGTAAAGGCTTGTGTAATCAAAAGGAACTGAAATGGTGAGTTTTTGTTGATGGGCGTGGCCGTGATGGCGTGGCGAATTCTGTTGTCTCGCGATGAAACACAAGATTGCTATAATTTGCACATACGTTGTTGAATCTCCACCAAATGTCACATATATGTTAATTCTTGTGTACTGACAAAATTGAGCTTGGGTGTGCCCCGGTGGCTCTATAGCGCCTCCACGTGGCCATACAGGTATCAAGATGTTCAAATATTCATGAAATGCGGCGGGGGTGATAGATTCATAATGAAGTTATTTGTATATTTTTTGAATTTTTTTTTTTGCCAAACAGGAGGTAAGCTATGAGCCATCTACTGCGTTTCTCCAAATTATACAAGCACATTTTTGAGGGCCTTAGCATGCTCGAAAACTCGCTAAACTTTGCGCTCTAGTTAAAAATGTGATGCTCTTTGATTTGCTATCCCAAATTGGCCCTGGGCATGACACACTGGCTCAATAGTGCCCCCTAATCAACAGCTGCATTTTTTGGGGCCTCACTAACTGTGTTCGACAGAAACTTTGAATTTGAGGTTGGGTATGATAGGGGCAATAGATCATGTTTATCACCATTATACATGTTCGAATCGAGCCCTGCTTGAGGCGATGGCTGGTATCGCAGCTGGTTTGATTCCAGATGGTCTCTAGTTTAATGTCAAATTTTATTCTGTAGATACATGGGAAGATATTGCGACTGATTCCCATATTCACATTTTAAATGCTGTGTCTCCGGGACAAAGAATGAACTTTCCTATAAGTAATATGGACTTTCCGACCAAATCAACAACAGCATTGGTAATGTTAATTTCTTGATGCAATTTCAGCTCAGTATTGTAGCTAGTATCCCTCCGACCGCACATGGGAGAAGTTAACCGTGAAGGTTTTCGGCCAAAAAGTCGTTTCCTTTTTTGAAAGCATGGTGAAGATGTAGTTAACATTGTAAAAGGGTCATTTTAACCCAGATCATAATATTTTCCAAATGACTTTTCCTGATGAAGTAGTTCTGGTGCCTGTACCAAAATGAGTAGTTTTGTTGCCTAATCCTAACCACACTGTTTTATTGCCTAAAGATAGACAACCTGCAACTGACAATTGAAAAGTATAAATAAAACTCAAAACGAGATGCAGTGCCAGGAGGCACGACAGACCCCCCCCCCACTGTTCAATGAGTTGAACGTTCGTCACTTAATTCCATCCGCCAAATTGACATGACGTTATATCATCTCTGTTAAACAGCTTTGGTTTAAGCAAGTCGTCGCTGGTTTCCCTAACCCTAACCTTAAAGGGGACCTATTATGCTAATCCTTCTTTTAATACAAATAAGTAATGTTATAATGTTGGATGTCCATACTCAACCTCTGAAAAGTTTCTAAACATAAGATACAGGGGTTTTGCTGTAATCCAAGAACGTGATTTCGTGAATGTGATTTCCTCTCTGAACAGCTCATCCCGAGATCTTCACGAGATCTGGGCAAAACCTGACATCAGGTTGTGCCGTCCAATTAATACAGGCCTAGCCAGAGCCAATCACGGAATCACCTGCCCACACCGGAAACTATTCTAGCAAGCACAAACAACCGCGGATCATACTATGCCTTAGTAGCGTCTATACTTTTGGAAATACAAACGAAGAACCGCAGATCATTTGAGGTGCAGTTTTGTCAGTATCTCTCCCAAAGCTGCTTGTCCATTTACTTTTGGATGTGAAGAAAAGCACCTGTTTCTCTTCCAAAAGATGATGCCACCAGAAATCAGTGGGTAGCTTTTTTTGTTTGCTGGCAGAGAACAGCCACGGCCAAAGGGAACGTTAGCTGTTTGTGCTCAGCATTTCACCAAAGACAGCTTTGTCAATAAAGGATAATTCGACACAGGATAAGCGTGTCAGCTGCTTCTCAAACCTGAAGCAGTTGCATCGATCAAGCACTCGGAGCCATAAGCTGTAAGTCACAATATAACAGCAAATAATGTAAGTGAAGCTTACGTGTTACGGGTGGCTAGCAGGACCGCCAGCGATAGTTAGCACTAACAACTGGCCTCAAACGCAGGCTTTGTAAAATATCTGAAGATAAAGCCTGGATCGGTTGCGACTGTCCGTGACTCATAGACGCAGAAGCTGTAAGTTGCTTTACAGCATAAGCTTACCTAACATGATGGCCTGTTGAATGTGGCTGTAGCACTGCGGCTAACGTAGCCAAGTTACTGTTGCTAATGTTTGTGTCCTAAATATGCAAGTGTAATATCAGGGGAAATTCAACAGAAGGTGTGTGAACATAAACCTCATTTGAAGCTAACTTTTTATACTTGTTTGTAATTTGGATGCTTGGTACAACTGTCCACGGTAACGGAACTTGCTGTCTGTAAAACCTGTATTGCAAGGGTTTGTCTCTGTGGTTGTTATGAATGCTCGGTTGCCAGCTACTGCATGTTAGTTTGCGTGCCGTCGTGCTAATTAAAAATGCTCCTGGTTAACTTATATGCAGTATTTCTGATCGGTATGCTTGTTTTACTTCGGTAAACATCAATGTGGCTGTTTCATCATGACGTTGCCTGATTGTAGCCACTACAGTTGAAGCTAACCGGAGAGGTGCTGTATGTGTCTGCAAAGTTGGGCTGAAAAGGCTGAAGTTAGATCAGACGTATTTTTTGCAGAGCTTGGGATACGTGTTGGGTTTGTTTACGGCTGCTTGTGATCGCTTCACTTATCCATGACCGGGATCAGCCGGATACTTCATCAATATCTGGGCTAGCTCTCTGATGCTACCGTGAAAGCATTCGCGAAACGCCCAAGCTGTAACGTGTCTGGTATAACAAAAAATTTCTCTGCATTGCCGTGGCATGATTTCATCCCCCTTTAGAAATTGTTCTGGCTAATAAAAAGCCGAAAAAGGCAGAAATTGAATAGGAAATTCTTTCCTGTAGAAGTGATCGATTTGCTAGCTCCACATAAGCAACTGTCCACGCTAACGGAACTTACGGTCTGTAAAACCTGTATTATGTTCCTAACATAACCGGAGGTCTCTCTAGCTGTCGTGTACCATCCATAAAGCTCCTTTCACATCGGAAGCGAAACGAATTTTTCAAGTGACAGATTACATTCAAAGTCAATGCAAAGACGCGAATACACGCGTTATGGGCGCGTTAAGCCGCTTTCACACCGGACGCGAAAGCGTGACAGATTACATTCAAAGTCAATGCAAAGACAAATTTGTTTCGCGTCCGGTGTGAAAGCGGCTTATCGCGCCCATTTTCCGCGGCAAACGCTGGTCATTCTGACGCAATAAGTAAACCATTACCACGTGCAATTTCCGAAAAGGCCGTTTAGCCTGGAGCTTTCGCCCCTCCGTCATATACCAGCGCAGAAGCTGTTCGTTACTCCACGCTAATGACACACCACAGTTATGCACACAAACCAGCAGGTCCTTATACACACCTAAGCAGTCCATAAGTTGTTGGTCCACTTTTTGCTGCTCCTCACTGTCCATGTTTCCCTCTAAACTCAGACCCACCAGATTTCTATGATCTCTGGTCTACACTTGGATATGTCGACCCGTTCTACAAATGTGTCTTTATGGGGTGGATTCTAGCTTTCCCTCAATCCTAGCTATAGAGTAGAAACACCAGTGTACTCACCATAGTAGCCGTAGGTAGATAGCAAATTTGAGCTTGAGCTGCCAGACTTTCGCACTGCATCCTCTACTTTCGCCGCTGCGTTTATTTGTGCTTTGGGGACCTATACATGGAACTGCCTGAACAAAAGGCACTTTAGCTGTCCTCATTGCTCCACAACCAAGAAAGATAAAGTAAAATGATCTGCATTTTCCGATTAAGCAGTATAACATTAGCTTAGATGCAAAGTAATAATAAAAAAGTTATGCCATGTTAAATACAAGAAAAATGTCAATTGACAAAAAAACTGACGGACAGTGCCCTTAGAAAATAATTCACCAAAAATTCATGTTTGGTCCGAATGAGCTGAAATTTCGGATTTGTTCATCACTAATACATATTTATCTAATTTGAAAATATGGAAGCAATCTATGACTACATGGTGACAAATGTTTTGTATATCTGATGATTTGACATGGAATGACCCAAATATAAATTATCACTTCCGAGGTGGAGAAAAACAAAATAATTTTATTTGGAAGCCTTAAGAGTGGCATAAAGGGAGCCCAGAAGGCTGCAGTTTGGAAAACTATTGCTGCTGCGGTAAACACCGTTGAGGTGGAAAACCGGTGTGCAGCAGGCGTTTGATTTAATTCATTAATAAATCGAAGTGACTATTCGCACTTATTTAAGTGCGTTCAAGCACAAAAATTGATCAAAATTCGCGTTAAATGCACTTATAAGTATGGCCAAGATGCACATTTCTCCATTGCCCACACTTATTACCTCCGCCAAGGAGGTTATAAAATCACCTGCGTTTGTTTGACTGTTAGCAGGATTACTCAAAAACTACTGAGCGGATCATCACGAAAATTGGTACACAGGTGTATCTTGATCCAAGGAAGAACCCATTAAATTTTGGTGGCAGTCCTTTTGTCTGTCTGTCTGATTGTTAGCAGGATATCTCAAAAACGGCCACATAGATTTTAACCTAATTTTGCAGGATGTTAGAGTAGCACAAGAGAAACAAGTGATAAAACTTTGGCATATCTAGGCCAAAGCACAGCTGAGATATAGGCCAAAGTTCAAATCCATCTATGCTGGCAGAGATTTCAAGTCTTCCCAATGGGCCGAATTTACAATCGGTGTGCTTTTGGGTTTTGCTGCCACCTGGCGATGGAATGCAACAATACCCTACATCAGCCAACGAAAATAACTAATGCACAGAGTTGCCTTGGCGTGGCGGACGTCCTGCGCTCTCTGAGTGCTCTTATTTTAAGTGTAGCCTATCCAAAGCTAAAATTTTTTTCTTGGCCAAACTCATTTTAAGTGGTACTTTCTATAAGCGGCACTGGAATGGTCATCAACTGGCACACTTATAAGTGTGGCCAAGAAAAAAAATTCAGCATTGGCCACACGTATAAGTGCGAATAACATCGGCCTTAATAAATTCAATTTATAGATCCATGATATTTCACGTTATATAGCCTACATAATTGACAATCCAAATGCTTTACATGTAGGTTAAAAAAGTGGTCCGATTCTAAGATCACCACCAAAAAATGGGTTGCGGCGCTGAGGCGCAGCAGCGCACGGATCGGTGGAGGCCAACCAGACTCTAACCTCGAGCTGTCACCATTCGAGGAGTGCGTGGCAGCAGGGCTCCCCCTCCATCGTGGGAATACGAGGCAGTGGGGACACGGATGAGTCCCCACCGCCTCGATCGGAGCTGCATGAGGGTAATTGTTAAAATACAGTCTGCAGAGATCACTCTTCATTGTACTTTTATTAGTATTACTCCATGACATTTTATTGGGTGCCACACAAAACGAGCAGCCACTCGTCACTTTCCCGGAGGAGATCTTCTCTGTGCCGAAAGTTCCTCTCACATTGGACAGAAGCGTATTCCTCGAACAATAGAAGATCTGCCATTGTCAAAATGTGATTGCGGTCAAAGTGTCCGTAGGCTGAGCAACAAAAGAAACGCAAGTTGGCTAGTTAGTTAATGTACTCTCATGGTTACTCAGTCAAAGTGACCTCAAAATAAAGAAAAGTTTGATCAAATGACTGAGTGTAAATATGCACACGCTAGTAATAAATTTGATTGTCTAAAATAATTACGCGCAAACTTATTTTCCAGTCTGCCTTTAATTAACTTGCGTTTCTTTTGTTGTTCAGTATATTGCTGCGTTCCATTTGTACTCGGAAGTCGGAATTTCCGAGTTCCTAGTCAGAAGTTTCAACTGGAACGCCCCCCGAGGTCGGATTTCCGACTCGGAAAGTCGGAGAATCTTCACTACCCCCGAGTTAACATTTAAAGATGGCTGCCCTATGTATGAACAGTAATTAGAAGCTCCTGTAATATTCCGTTTATTGCCTCTGACTCGTGTTTGTCGCACAAAATCAGCCGAATACATTGTTCGACGTATATTTAAGGAAATCCACCGTGTTTGACGGTTGCAGAAGGACGCATATTTGTCCAGAAGTTTCTTCTATTCGGACAAGGCAAACACGAGAATAGCTTTCGTAGACGTGACCATCTTGTTTTACTGCTCTTCTTCCTGGTTTATGGCGGTTGGCAACTTTTTTCCGACTTTGTAACTGGAACGCTGATAACTCGGCTGTGACGTCATTCCCAGCTCCGACCTCCGACTTCCGAGGTAAATGGAACGCAGCATATATCTGACTGGATGAGCATCTAACATACCACACTGCATATCTGTCAAGCCACTCATTGCGCTTAATCAAATTGATTGTAATTGTCAGCCGTCTGGCCTGACAAGCAGGTTGTCTCAAAATATAAGTTTAATTAATTTCTCAACACAGGTGTCTTATTTTTTTATTCATTCATTAATTTATTAATTTAGCCTATTTATCTATTTAACCTATTTATTCATTTTACTAATAAGAGCAACAACAGCATGACGTCCGCATCACTGCATATGGTTTATTACTCATTTTGACAGCTGCACTCGTTCCTGCATGTTGTTTGCTGGTTTCAAATCTGCATATGCCTGGTCAGACCTGGCGTGAGATTTTTGCAGATTGTTCGCTCACATTCAGATTGATAAATGCCGATCCTTGCGGGAGATTTGGCGTACACCCATTTTTTTGATGTACGCACGTTTGATAAATGAGGGCCAATGACTTTCAATTCATGCCAGCCAGTATTTTATTCACACTAGAACCGAGATAACAAAGCAAATGTTGAAACTGAAAAATTTTACGATTTTCACCACAAAATGAGCTCATTTCAAATTTGATGGCTGCTACAGGTCTCAAAAAAGTTGGGACAGGGGCCTGTTTACCATGGTGTAGCATCCCCTCTTCTTTTTAACACAGAGTGGAGGCGTCTGAGCATTGAGGAGACAAGTTTCTTGAATTCAGCCATTGGAATTTGATCCCACTCTTGTTTAAGGTTAGGTCACAGGCAAAACTCAAAAATTCTTATATCTTCATAAAATCACATAATTTGATCATAAAATGATGTTATGACAAGGAAAGCATATTTCCTGATTTTTGCATAATTATGCTAATTAGGTCATGTGATTCAAGATGGCTACCACCGAAAAGTGACATAAAGAAAATGCAGCATATCTCAAGAAGTATTTGGAGTACAGACTTGGAATTTGGTATATCTATTATGTATATACCACTCTTGGTTTTGAATTAAAAAAACTTAACAGTATGTACTTAAATATGCAGCCAGGAGAGGGTTAATGTCAGTTGACACCCCCCTGAAATTGGGTACCTTGGAAATAGATGCAAATTTTTTTTCCATCCTAGGGTCAAGTTTTCTTTTTAATTCAAAACCAAGAGTGGTATATACATAATGGATATACCAAATTCCAAGTCTGTACTCCAAATACCTCTTGAGATATGCTGCATCTTCTATATGTCACTTTTCGGTGGCGGCCATCTTGAATCACATGACCTAATAAGGAAAAAATCAGGAAATATGCTTTCCTTATCATAACATATCATTTTATGATCAAATTATATGATTTTATGAAGATATAAGAATTTTTGAGTTTTGCCTGTAACCTGACCTTGATACAGGCTTCCAGCTGCTGGAGAGTTTTAATTATGTGCCAAATGTTCTCAACCGGTGAAAGATCAGGACTGCAGGCAGGCCAGTTCGGGACACGGACTCTTCTACTACAAAGCCATGCTGTTGTAATAGCTGCAGTATGTGGTTTTGCATTGTCCTGCTGAAATACACAAGGCCTTCCTTGGAATAGATGGCATCTGGAGTGGAGCATATGTTGCTCCAAGACCTTTATATACCTTTCAGCATTCATGATGCTTTTTATAATGACCCTGACCTCGAAAGAGTCGGTCGGGGGCATTATGTTTTCACCCCTTCCGTCTGTCCGTCCGGGCGTCCTGTTGTAAACTTTTCCTTTGACGCGCTCTAACGGGAATACCGCTTGACGCAGGTTTATGATTTTTGGTGGGGTGAATGGTCATACATAGGGGATGATGCCTATTGATTTTCAGCTCGCTCCGCCAACCAATATGGCCGCCACGGCAGGCATCTTGAAATCCTTTGTCGCACTCTAACGTGAATACCGCTCAACGGAGGTTTATGATTTTTGGTGGGGTGAATGGTCATACATAGGGGATGATGCCTATTGATTTTGAGCTGGTTCCACTGACCAATATGGCCGCCACAGCAGCCATCTTGAAATCCTTTGTTGCGCTCTCTCGTGAACACCGCTCAACGGAGGTTTATGATTTTTAGTGGGATGAATGGTCATACATAGGGGATGATGCCTATCGATTTTCAGCTCACTCCGCCAACCAATATGGCTGCCACGGCAACCATCTGGGAATCCTTTTCTAGACATTCTACATTTTTATCCACAAAATGAACTTATTTCAAATTTTCTGGCTGCAACAGGTCTCAAAAAAGTTGGGACACAGGCAGAAAAGGGCTGAAAAAGCAATTAATATATGAGAATCAGCTGAAAGAACATTTAGCAAATAATTAAGTTAACTGGCATCAGGTGTGTAACATGATTGGCTATAAAAGGGTTGTCTTAGAGAGGCTGAGTCTCTCAGAAGTAAAGATGGCCAGAGGCTCTCCTCCCTGTGAAGGCTTACGTCGAAAAGTTGTAGAATACTTTAAAAACAATGTTCCTCAAATTCAAATTGCAAAGGCTTTGAAGGTCTCATAATCGACAGTGCATAACATCATCAAAAGATTCAGAGAAACTGGAAAAATCTCTGTGCATAAGGGACAAGGCCGAAGACCTTTACTGGATTCCCGTGATCTTCGGGCCCTCAGACACCACTGCCTCACGCACCGGCATGATTCTGTCATTGACATTACTAAATGGGCCCAGGAATACTTCAAGAAACCACTTTCTGTAAACACAGTCCACCATGCCATCCACAGATGCCACCTAGAACTCTATCATGCAAAAAGGAAGCCATTGTTGAGCATGATCCAGAAGCGCCGCCATGTTCTGTGGGCCAAGGCTCATTTAAAATGGACTGTAGCAAAGTGTTCTTTGGTCAAACGAGTCCAAATTTCACATTCTTGTCGGAAATCATGGGCATTGTGCCCTCTAGGGTAAAGAGGAGAGAGACCGCCCCTCCTATTATCAGCGTTCAGTTCAAAAGCCAGCATCTCTGATGGTATGGGGATGCATTAGTGCATATGGTGTGGGACACTTGCATGTTTTAAAAAGCGCCATGAATGCTGAAAGGTATTTAAAGGTTTTAGAGCAACATATGCTCCCCTCCAGATGACATCTATTCCAGGGAAGGCCTTGAGTATTTCAGCAGGACAATGCAAAACCACATACTGCAGCTATTACAACAGCATGGCTTCGTAGTAGAAGAGTACGTGTGCTGAACTGGCCTGCCTGCAGTCCTTATCTTTCACCGATTGAGAACATTTGGCGCATAATTAAACGAAAAGTCTGTCAAAGGAGACCCAAAACTCTCCAGCAGCTGGAAGCCTGCATTAAACAAGAGTGGGATTAAATTCCAATGGCTCAACTCAAGAAACTTGTCTCCTCAATGCCCAGATGGCCAATGTCCGTGAAGTTAGGAAAAGAAGCTAGCCGAAAAAGGGATGTTAACCATGATTTTGGAGACATTGAACATCGAGTCTGGTCAAATTGACCCAGAACATAATAGAAGGGTAAATTCAAATTTCTGCTCTAGTTTCATAAATTTGATAACTCGTTCTCATAAATATGAGATTATATTTATCCCATAAATGTCAGCCTCATATTATTTAGAAAATGGAAAAATTGCGTTTGGCTTCTAGTTTACAGTTTATTCAAGTCACTGGGATGAATAATTCCCTAGCTAGCATGCTAATGCTTTTCGCAATTAAATTTAGGAATGTCAATGACAGAATCATGCCGGTGAGTGATGCAGTGGTGTCTGAGGGCCCGAAGATCATGGGCATCTAGTAAAGGTCTTTGGCCTTTTCCCTTACGCACAGAGATTTTTCCAGTTTCTCTGAATCTTTTGATGATGTTATGCACTGTGGATGATAAGACCTTCAAAGCCTTTGCAATTTGACATTGAGGAACATTGTTTTTAAAATATTCTACAATTTTTCTTATGCAAGCCTTCAAAGGTTGGCGAGCTTCTGGCCATCTTTACTTCTAAGAGACTCAGCCTCTTTAAGACATCCCTTTCATAGCCAATCATGTTACACACCTGATGCCAGTTAACTTAATTACTTGCTAAATGTTCTTTCAGCTGATTCTCTTATATATTAATAGCTTTTTCAGCCCTTTTTTGCCTGTGTCCCAACTTTTTTGAGACATGTTGCAGCCAGAAAATTTCAAATAAGCTCATTTTGTGGATAAAAATGTAGAATGTCTCAGTTTCAACATTTGAAATGTTATCTATGTTCTATTGTAAATAACATATTGGCTCGTGATCTGAAAGTCATTGCATTTTGATTTTATTCACAATTTACACTTCGACGGAATTTCGGAATTGGGGTTGTATTTAATGTCAAAACTGATGAACTTTATTGTTTTTTTGGAAATATTCACTCATTTTGAATTTGATGCCTGCAACACGTTCCAAAAAAGCTGGGACAGGGACATGTTTACCACTGTGTTACATCACCTGTCCTTTTAACGCAATTGTTCACAAAGTGGTGAACCTCGCTCCATCATTGCTTGTGAACAACTGAGCGTTTAATGTTCAAACTGATAAACTTAATTGGTTTTTTGGAAATATTCACTCATTTTGAATTTGATGCCTCCTTCAACTATATATAGGGATCATAGGAATTTTTTTGTGAAATGACATGCAAATTTGGTCACTGCCAGTGATGAACAATATATTGGATAAATGACATGCAGTCAGACACAAAACACATTTGCAAGTGCATTTAATGACATTAAATGAGCGTGCAGCCCCACACTTTTGGCTTTCACGAACACTTCATGGTTTCACCTCTGACATGTAAAGTGAAAACAGACAGTGTTCGTTTGATGTTTCATTACCACAGTTAATGTCAAGAACGGGTATGGCCTCCCCTAGCTTGAATGACAGCTTGACAACGTCGGGTCATACTGTCAATCAGAACCTGGATGCTTGCAATTGGAATGTTGTTCCATTCTTCGACAAGGGCATTTCCGAGCTCTTCTAGAGTTGTGGGTTGTGCCCTACGACCGGAAATGGTGACCTGCAGCATGTTCCACACATGCTCGATAGGGTTTAGGTCCGGCGAACACGCGGGCCAGTCAATGCGGACAATTGTCTCCTGCTCTAGGAATTGATTCACCACCCTAGCACGATGGGGACGGGCGTTATCATCCATCAAGGTGAAATCAGGGCCAACAGCACCAGCGTATGGTCTTGCGTATGTTATGGCCCCAATTTGTTATGGCGTCACGGACAGCAAGGGATGACAGACAAAATTCTTAAACTTCAACAGATTTAATTAAACAAACAGAACCAATCTACTCTCTCTCCCTACTGACCAAGATTGAAATAATAATAATAAAAAAGATAGTTACAGTCCCTTGGTAATTGAGATGGGCTGCTATGTTGTGATGTCCTGGGACAGGAAAATGCTCCAACACAGGCAAAAATCCACAAAAAGCTTCACAGGTCTTGAAAAGAGTGACAGGTCTGGTCAAATGTATCCTTCCACTATTTCTCCTTGCAATGTCTCCTACTCCTACTACTCTCTCAATTTTTCTCCTTATATACTCTTGTCCAGCCCCCTCTGAGGCATGCCCAGGACATGCCCAACCTAGCTTTAGATTGGGCTGAACAAAAAAAAGTCAATACTGCCATCTAGTGGCTTTTTACCACATTACACGTACACATTGAGGATCTCATCCCTGTACCGTACCCCTGTCATCGTCCTTCTCCCCATGACATGCAGGTCCGTTCTGCCGTTCCTGTTTATTCCTCCCCAGACCATAATTGATCCGTCGCCACCATAACGGTCGTGTTCGTTGATGTAGGCATCATTAAATCGCTCATGTTGTCTTCGCCACACCTGTTGCCTCCGGCCAGTTAAGTCCAAGCAATATCGGGACTCATCAGTAAAGAGAACTGGAGCCCAATCGTTGTGTGTCCATGTGACATGATTGTGAGCCCAATCCAAACGGTCACGCCTATGACGCACGGTCAGTGGGATTCGAACACATGGCCTTCTTGAGTTGAGGCTGGCAGTATGAAGACGATTCCGTATCGTCTGAGTGGATACCCTGACCCCCGAGGCGTTATGAAGGTCATTTCGTAGGGTGGTGGCTGTCCAGAAAGGATGACGTCGTGCCTGAAGTGTGAGAAAGTGGTCTTGTCGTTGTGTAGTCGATCTCTGACGACCACCCCCATGACGGTGTGCTGCTGTACCAAACGTTTGATGCTGGTTCCAGGCTCTGTTCACAACGCTTTGGCTGACGTTAAGTGCATTAGCAACGTGACGTTGTGAGAAGCCAGAGTCAAGCATTCCGATGCATCTTCCCAATTGCTCTGAAGTCAATCGACGTCTAAGATGTTGAGGAGACATTGTTATTGCTAAATGTAATGCAAAAAATTTGGGAACTTCCAAATTTTCACCAACAAGCAACACACACGTCTAAGTTGAAATGGTGAAGTGTTAGTCAAAGCCAAAATGTACGGCTGCACGCTCATTTAATGTCATGAAATGCACGTGCAAATGTGTTTTGCGTCTGACTGCATGTCATTTATCCAATATATTGTTCATCAGTGGCAGTTACCAAATTTGCATGTCATTTCACAAAGAAATTCCTATGATCCCTATCAAATTTTGAGTAGTATATTTAATGAAGACACTCACCAAAATTAAGATTTAATAATCATTGGCACACTTACTTTAGAACATGCACCAGGATAACCGCTCAGATTCTGTATCTCTATATTAAGGTTAAGGTACACATTGTGAGGGATTTTGAACCACTCCCCTGATCCTTTCAAGATCAGTCACAGTCTTGTTTTCTGTTTTTATTCACGTTTTACGCAATGTCCCAACTTCATTGGAATTGGGGTTTGTAAAATAATTAAATTCAAAAGATTTGTCGACAGGATGATGACATACGAATCAATCTTGCACTTGCAGGCAAGCCTACACCAACAAACGCACACCTGTACAAAAATTAAAGTAGCTCCTCATATTTATATGTCATACCAAGTAAATAACAAGAGTATGGATTGTTCTTTTGGGTGATTCTCACGAAATTGTATTTTGTCATGTCTGTAAGGATTTGATAGACTAAACTACTAAAACAATCATACTTTTGTATTGTATATCAAACTATGGTATGTACTAATTGTAGGACTACTGTTGTCTTTGCTTTTGATGGATTACTTTATATTTTATGACAACATTTCAACCTAAAAGTTCATTACCGTAACGTGTCCGGGCTTTTATTTTTTACCTTAAACCAAAAATTATCACGATACATCCCCATAATTTAATATATATATAAATACAAAAAATGGTTGGGGTTATACCCTTTAACTAGCAGTGTTACCATTTTGGGCCAACCATTTGTGAGTAATTATTTTCTGGGCCAAATACGTGTCCAGAGCATGAACAGTTCATTTCCGTAACAGAGATATTTGGCTCCATTAAAATCCCTGTGTTCGAATAAATAAAGTTTTTTTGTCCTATGATGCATTGTGTGGAAGAGAAGTTGCAAAATGGCTACCAGGAAGGATCATCTTTCAAGTTCTTCCGGTAGATATGTTAAAGATTGTAATTATGTACACCCCTTGGCACACTACTACTGTTCATTACCATAACAGGGTATATTTAAAATAGTTTTGAAGATAATTATTTTATGTTCTGTGGAAAAATAACTTTTATAGAGCCAAACTGTTTGTGAAAATATTTCTGCCGAGTCATGCTAGCTATGCTAATTATTGCTAGCAACATGGGACTGCCATTCATTACCGTAATGCTCTGCATTCATTACCGTAACATATACTAGGCTGTTACGGTAATGAAATGAAGTGTTACGGTAATTTATATATGTATAATCAGGGCTCCAAATTTTGTGGTTGGTTTTTGTGACGGGGCACAGAGCTACCGTCACGGTAGCAATGCAGTTCCTACATTTCACATGCAGAGTCCGAGTGCAAATGTTGCCTGTGTGTGTTTGTCTGCCGTGTTCACGTAGTCTGTTAAAGGTCATACTGTCTCAAAACCATTTCTGTAAACCACGCCACTCATCATCCACCTCTGTTATGATCCGGTAGTTGTTTCGTTCGTGCACAGTTTACCATCAAACACTACAGTGATTTTGCTAGCCTCTTAAAACCATCATCATTTCAAACACTTGCTGTTTAGAACCTTTACCATTCATAATCTATTCGCTTATAATAATCACGCCACACAATGTCTTGTCTCATCAATGTTCTATTTATTTAAGTGAAAATTATTTAATTATCATCATAGCAAATGTCATGTCTTATCGGCGTCTCGTCTCCTATGTTGTGTGAAAGAGCGACCGGCACTTCCGCCTATTTTAAATTCTGTGCTGCTTTCGGCCAGCCGGAAGTGACATAATGTGTAATGAAAAATATTTTTTGTGCTGGTTTTACATAACTTAGCTATGCCAAAGCAAGTTAGCAATGTGCCAAATATGTTTTCAGATTTTTCTAGCCGTGTAGAAATTAATATTTTTGCTGTTTACGTTTTTAATGTGTAGCCTTCCTAGAACATCCCTGTCAGCTTATGAATGAGTGGTATGGCCCAATTTGCAGGGCGCATTCTAGGCCTACTTTGCTATGGCAGCTTCATTCTCAAGGGGAGCTGGTGGTGAGCAGACATGCTGTCTGGGGTCTAGTCATTGTTTAGTGACTATTTGGTCAGTTTAATGGCCTAATGTTGGTCGACCTGTTTATTTAAGTTTAAGCTAATGTTTTGACTATGGTGTCATTTTGTTTTCCTTTTTGAAAAGTTTTTTTTTTCTCTGTTATTTTTTTTTCTTTGATTGCTTTAATGCCCAAATAGGCCTTAATTGGGTCTACACCGTGTCCCAAAAGTTCACGCACCCCAATGGGCAACAGGTCTGTCTCCAAAATGGGTTGCACCTGGTCAGCCAGGTGTTGTGAGGTTATTTAATTAGTTCATCTGTTTGCGAAAGGCCTATAAATTTCTTGGTTGACCAAGAAACCAAGAGAGAACTGTCACTGAGAGAACCCTTTTGGTAGTGCTGCCACGATGGCCAAAAGAAAGGCTGCTCTTTCAGAGCCTCAGGTCTGTGCTCAAGCCATTGCCTTGCGCAGGGCAGGGAAAACTTGCAGGGAGGTAGCTCAGATCCTTGGCAGAAGCATACGATGGGTGAAGAAGTGGTGGCAGAGACAGAGTTGTGACTCCCTTGAAGACGAGCCCCGTGCAGGTCGCCCTTCAGTCCTGAACTCCAGGGCCAAGGATCTCATTCGAAAGGCCATGGGAAAGAGACACCAATCCTGCCGCGGACTCAGTCGAAGACTGAAGAATCTTGGGAATCAGTTTCTAAGAGTGCCATCCATCGTTTTCTGACTGAGAAACTGGGTCTGAGAGCATACAGAAGACAGTGGATTCCTCGCCTTACTAAACTGCAGAAGGAGAAGTGGCTGGCTTTTGCAAAGAAGTATGCCGCAATGACCCCAAGACACTGGGAAAACTGAGTTTTCTCTGCGTGCCCACTCTACTTATTTCCAACTCCCAACAGCCAAAATGACGGCATCTACACCAACGATCAAAAGAAAGTGCCACCGTCTGAGCAAGTCAAGTTCACTGCCCATTGCATGGTCTGGGGGGCGATGTCATCTTCAGGGCTGTTGGAGTTGCGTGTTGTACCCCTGGGCACCACCATCAATGCTGAGTATTATGTCAAGAACATTCTCCAACTTAAATGATAAAGGGGACTTTTGGAAATACTTTTGTACCTTCAATTGCGAAGTAGTGTGCAGTCCATGGGCCACAATGTAGGAAAGGGGGATAGTGTCTTGCAAAGGTTTTTTAAACTCCCTAACACTGTACGATCTTCCTCTGTGTTTTATAGAATGGTGGCAAATACTGTTTTTGGGAAAAGTGAAAATGTGAGGTTAATATGGCAAAGGGACCTTGGCATCGAATTTGATCAAGAGGTTTGGGAGGACATTATTCATAATGTGGGGTGGTCGGTAAAGGATATTAAGAGTAAACTAACACATTATAAGATTGTTCATAGATATTATTGGACTCCTGTGAGACTTAAAAGACTTGGTTTAACCCAAAGTAATGACTGCTGGAAATGTAAAAGTTCTATGGGAACATTTTTACACATTATATGGGACTGTCCATTGGTTTCCCCTTTTTGGTCTCAAGTTGTTGGTACATTGGAGGAGTGGTTAATGCAGCCCCTACCAAGCTCACCACGATTTTGCCTCCTCGGAGACAAGTCCGTTTTACCAGCTGGACTTACAAGGGCGCAACATGGGTTAGCTCTCGCAGGTTTCATTAATGCAGTTAGGATTATTCTTAGAAATTGGAAGAGTACAAGCTTACCCTGTTACATAGATTGGATTGACCTTATGACAAGCACAGCGTCATATGAGCTGATGTTGGCCAAGCTCAGTGACTCTGTGTCTAAATTTGTGGATATGTGGGGCAGCTTTATGAAATTCATCAAGGGGGTGGATCTTTGAGAATAATAGGCTGTAAAGTGTCTAAATATGTGGAGTGTTGTGTGCGGGGGGATGGGGTAGTGTGCTGTGATATGTCAGGTTATGTTGTTAAGTATATTTTAGTGGGAATGCGTTTTTTTTTTTTTTTGTTTGTATGTTTGTTTTTTTTTATTTTTAAAATTGGTGTTTTTTTGTCGAAGTGGAAAAAATAAAAAATTTTAATTACAAAAAAAAAAGAACATTCTCCAGCCAGTGCTACTTCCCATACTCACCAGAAAAAAAATCGGGCCCCGTCACTGCTAGGAAGATGTTCAACAGGCGTACGGAAATGGTCTTTGTGCAAGATGGTGCCCCCGCACATACTGCTCGTTCAACTCAGCAGTGGTGTTCTGAGCAGCTTCCTGGCTTTCTGCGGAAAGAGGAATGGCCACCCAACTCCCCGGACCTCAACCCGATTGAGAACTCCTGGGGTATCCTGAACAGTTGGGTCTTCCACAGCCCACCCCCTACCACCATGAAGCAGCTCAATGCGAGGGCTGTGCGGGAGTGGGGCAACTTTGAGCCTTCCGTTCTAAACAACTTAGTGCATTCTATGCCCCACAGGCTGAGGGCAGTAATTAAGATGCAGGGGGGATACACTGGCTTTTGAATAAACGCATTCTGGTGAATATTCACAATCTGAGTTGACTTTTTCTGTGGTGCATGAACTTTTGGGACACGGTGTAAATAAAAGAAAAAGCCCTTCTTCTCAACCTATTCTCTGCTTCCTCCTGAGTGCTTTCATCTTGCTTGGACCGCTTGCATCACATCTACCTTTTAACAGTTTTCTAGGGGTTATACTGTAGGGGTTGGTTGGTTGGTACTAGGTGTTGTTTGGTTTACTAGGGGTTGGTTGGTACTAAGAGTAGTAGTAGACAGAAAAGGAGATTAACTATATTGACTAGAGTAAGCAAAGCTGATGTATGAATGCCATGTGAGGTCATTACCGTAACAAAGCTTTTCATTACCGTAACAGCTCTTCATTACTGTAACACTTGCTGTATATGTAAATATTTGGATGGGAATGAGTGATAACTTCATATTTTATTTTTGCACAGGAAGTATTTGTCTAGTCTTTTCAGATTACTGAATTGGAATTTTTTATTTGTAAAATTTACACTACAGGAAAAATTTAGTATAAAACATGTAATTTTGTTACGGTAATGAACATAATAACTAAAGTTATTAAATCAATAAACATTTTTCTGAATGTTTACACTATGTGGCTATTCTGAAATATGAATAGAACATGCATGAAAAAAATAAAAGGTCTACCTTTCATACATATTCAGTTATCATCAATTGAAAATGTATGACGGTAATGAACTTATTTGGTCAATGACTCAATAAAACATTCCGAAAATGTATTAAAAAACATGTATTGATCTCTCATTTTAATTGAGCCAGTAAATTGAGACCCTGCTTTCTACTAATGAGAGAAAAAACTAGCAAAATTGACCTAAAATTGTTTTTGGAAAAGTCAGGACAGTTTCGTGAGAATCACCCTTTTGAAAATGCACCATTTAAACGATGCCGGAAAGTGAGAACTCAAGCAAAAAGGCTCTAGCTAAATTTCACACATTGAACGTCCCAGCGCCATTTTTAAAAGTCTGTGCTTTCAAGCACTGGATTACTACTTGGTACAGTGCGATAAGTTGCATGTAAAGGAAGAATATTACTTGACAAAAACACTATAATGTCCTCTTCAAACAGCAGTTCGGATGCCCCATCTTCAGACAAAGAGGCCTCAATGTTGCTTTGGGCTGAAGAATCACCTTGTTTCCACAAAATCCCTGGTCATAATTCCCGTTGTCTTGGTCCAGCTGGTCTCAGACATCAGTGACGATAAAGCGACAGGAAAAAAAAAAAAAAAAAACACCGACAGCCATACAAAAGTACAAACTAATGAAGCAAACTAATATGGGAAACGCTTTGAAATAGCAATACAAACCCATGAGAAAAAATCGCCAGTGCATCTCGACAATGCAGAAAGATGTCAGACTAGAATTGCGCACTGCATTCAACTGGATAAACTCTGACAAATAATGAGTCCCCAAAATCAATTGAGAGGTGTAATATGTTACCAAACTCTTTCTAATCAAATTTAAAAAGTGACTGACTCGCACCATTCATTAAATAGTGCCCAAGCTCAGACATAAAGGAAGGTCACAGACTTTGGTAAACAAAGGGATTGGCCAACGCCTCTAGCAGTGCAAAAAACTCGCCACTCAAGGCGCAGTTTTCCACAAAATTTACCGATAATATTCAGAAACCCTTTGAGTGACAAAATGTAAACCAATGATACTCAACGATTTGAAAAAAAAAAAACTGATTATGTGGAAACTGTACGCATCAATCTACCAAGCAGAGGCGGATCTAGGCTCCTGATTTGCTCGAGCACTTTGCTAAAGACAAAAACAGAAATATAAAATTATGAAATCAGATGAACTCATCTCAAATTTCAACTTTTAGTGTTCCAGGTTTACAATATATCGAGGGCTTAGAATCAGAAGTGGCTATGTCCATTTTTGGCAAAAATGGGTTTTACTCCCCAGGTGGCTCTTATGGGCTATATTTTCTTTGCCAGAAGAGGCTATGCCCTATCTCTTCATCAAGGTAGCTAACTAGAGCACCCAGTTCTGATCATGTCCATTAGTGGAATTTTATCTTGTGCCAGAAGTGGCTTTGTCCATTTTTGGCAAAAATGGGTTTTACCCACCAGGTGGCTGGTTATGGGCTATATTTTCTTTGCCAGAAGTGGCTATGCCCTATCTCTTCATTAAGGTAGCTAACTAGAGCACCCAGTTCTGATCAAGTCCATCAGTTTATCTTGTGCCAGAAGTGGCTATGTGGGACATAGCCAGATTTGACTCTGAAGCTTTGCTCAAATAAGGGACAAAGCCCGCATATCTCTGTACCTCTTTAACAAGGTTTGGAGGTTTTTGGTCTTTCTAGCTGAAGAATTTATCCGCACCTAGGTTGAGCCCAGGAAGCCCTCATTTGCTGTTCTTCTTAGAGACTTCACACATTCCTCCCTTGGCTTTCATAACACATCTCTAGACTTGTTGATTGGGGATCTGGGGCTTAGGTGGCTCCAACTTTGGGCTTTTTTCAGGCACAGGTTATTGTAATGTTTCATTGTGTTCTTTGGTTCAGAGACTTCAGGTTTTATGGCTTATGTCTTTAAGGAATTTCCAAGTGATTTTTTTGGGATTCTGGGTTTCCTTTGCTCCAATTGGCTCTGTCATTTTAAAGATGACACCCGTTTTTCTCTTGGACTAATGGGATCCCAGAATGTCAATCATTTTGGCTGCTATAAAGAACCCTGCAGCAGGCTTTTAGTTAACTTCCAATCGAGCCAAGGACTGCCTGCCAGAGCCATCCGTTGGTGACTCGGGGACTGACGATGATTCTGGCTGAAGTGTTAAAATTTGAATGCATGTTTCACCCAACCAATGTCTTATAAGCCCATACTGAAGCATTATGACATTAACTCTGTTGGCATAATGAACTCTAAAGTCTTGAGCTTCACCAGTTAGATGCAACAGTTACATCAGTTCAAACTGTGTTTTTTTAAAGTATAAACTTGGTTGGTACCAGCCAAAAATAATAAAGATTTACAGGCGTAACAGGTAGAAGGGTGGAAATTAATAAAACACTAAAAGTCATATTCATGTGCATGGATAGCAGCAGTATAATTATATTATATTCCTATAATAAGTTGTTGTGTTCAGTGTATATCCAGTTATTGAAGTGACACACCCACAGTCACTTGCTGCCAGAAGTGATTATGTCCAATTTTGGCAGTTGCTACCTTAAGGATGGGCCATTTTCACATGCCAAAATGAGCATAAGTTCAATTGATCAATGAGTCAGCATTCAGGAATAAATTTGCATAACAGATTGCTTTCCAGAGTTTTCAGCACATTTTGAACTTTAAAATGCATTTTTCTCAAAAATAGGATTTTGGACATAGCCACATCTGGTTCTAAGCCCTCAATATAACAAAGAAAAGGTAAAAGTACCTGAAAAGTCGATTCTATTCCTCATTGAATATGTAGAAATTTGAGCTCGAGTAACATGACAGACATGACAAAAATGACAAGAAAAACAATGTCAACTTGAATTTCAAACGACATATTGCATTGCCAAGGAAATATCCTCATAAAAAGTAGAAATAAAGTTCTCAACATCACTTAATAAATTTTTCAACGTAAAGTTAACTCTCTTTCAGTTTCTTTTACATCTCAAAACAATTGGAGAATTCTTATAAAGAATCACTGGAGCGACACAGAAAATAACTTGGCTGTTTTTCGACCATTTCACTACTTGTAAACTTGTAGAAGTGTATTCTACTTCTGTATTTGTATCAACTGAAAAATTCAACTTGTTAAAAGGTGTCTTTCATAATTTCGTGCGATTGAAAATTTCTAGTATCGGGTAACGTGAATGGACCTTGGTGGACATAATTCTGTTTAGTCACGTGAAATGAGTTTCAGTGTAATTAATTTTCAAAAATAATTTTTAGAATGATACTTGAAGTTAGGAAAAGCTTTAATTTTTAAGAACTTTCAAGTTATCCCTTTTGATTTACTCTCGTCCTTTATGATTACGTGAACATCGGAAATTAATCTGTCGGTAACAAGCTTCTGCCCGAGAGTCTATGATTGAAGTTGGTCACTAGTAGGAGGAGAGTTAACACACACCATAGGTTTGTATGAGGTGCAGGCAATGGAGTAGGTAAGAGGTGGGGTCAAATCTGACCTTACTAGATGGTCTCCAAGATTGGCCCCATGTTTAAAAATCATAAGAGGAGGATGTGTGCAGATGTGATGAAGATTAGGGTCAGATTGATGAAGATTGGATCAGATTACAGTTAGGTGCACACCAGGTGTGCACACCGCCCACAGAAGGCTTTATAAGCCACTCCCTTTGCTTGTGTCTCGTGTATGCAGGACTTGACAAAGGCCTAGGGCTGAAACGTTGTCACAATAAATCATTGCTCTTGGAGTTTGAGTGTGCAACATTCCCCTCTCCACTGGCGACAGCCCCCACAACTTTTTACTTCTTAAAGTGGCTATTTTACAAACAGATCAACTCTGTGCCCACAAACTGCTGAAATCATGATTGAATGAATAAATAAATAGTCGCACACTTATAGGCGTAAATTTTGGTAGGGATGGTCGGGATGTATCCTGCCTGACTTTCAGACATGGCAAGAATATCCCGACCAACTTTGAATCCATGGGGAAAAAGCCAGAAAGGCAGAATCATAAATTTAACATGCTCCGGTGGTTTGCGGCTTTGTCCAATCCATAGGCAGTCAGTCATCCAATCTGAAATGTTATTGTGGCTGTAATTGTGAAACTAACGATTCAAGAAAACAAGACAGGACACAAAGATGCGTAATAGACAGGATTGCGAACTGGCTTGCTAGCTAACTTAGCTACAGTGCTTTGAAAAATTTCTTTCCCCCTTCTTGATTTCTTATTTTTCTGCATATTTGTCACACTTAAGTGTTTCAGATCATAATACAAATTTTAATATTAGACAAAGATAACCTGAGTAAATACAAAATGCGGTTTTTAAATGATGATTTAATATAGAGGGAAAAAGTATCCAAACCTACCTGGCCTTATGTGAAAAAGTAATTGCCCCCTAAACCTTATAACTGGTTGTGCCACCCTCGGCGACAACAATTGCAATCAATCGTTTGCGGTAACTGGCAATGAGTCTTTCACATTGCT
This sequence comes from Gymnothorax javanicus, assembly GCA_029692085.1. Taxonomy (NCBI): domain Eukaryota; kingdom Metazoa; phylum Chordata; class Actinopteri; order Anguilliformes; family Muraenidae; genus Gymnothorax; species Gymnothorax javanicus. The sequence continues at coordinate 59,505,220 of CM056202.1, read as the reverse complement.
GTGGAGGAATTTTGGCCCACTGTTCTTTGCAGAATTGTTTTAATTCAGCCACATTGGAGGGTTTTCGAGCATGAACGGCCTGCTTAAGGTCATGCCACAGCATCTCAATCGGATTTAAGTCCGTACTTTGACTCGGCCACTCCAAAACCTTCATTTTGTTTTTTTTAAGCCATTCAGTGGTGGACTTGATGGTGTGTTTCGGATTTTTGTCCTGCTGCATAATCCAAGTGCGCTTGAGCTTGAGGTCACGAACTGATGGTCGGACATTCTCCTTAAGAATTTTCTGGTAGAGAGCAGAATTCATGGTTCCGTCAATTAAGGCAAGTTGTCCAGGTCCTGAAGCAGCAAAGCAGCCCCAGACCATCACACTACCACCACCATGTGTGACTGTTGGTATGATGTTCTTTTTATGAAATGCTGTGTTAGTGTTACACCAGATGTAACAGGACGCAGACCTTCAAAAAAGTTCAACTTTTGTTTTGTCAGTCCACAGAATATTTTCCCAAAAGTCTTGGGGGTCATCAAGATGTTTTTTGGCAAAAGTGAGACGAGCCTTTGTGCTCTTTTTGGTCAGCAGTGGTTTTCGGCTTGGAACTCTCTCCTGGATGCCATTTTTGCCCAGTCTCTTTCTTATTGTTGAATCGTGAACACTGACTTTAACTGAGGGAAGTGAGGTCGGCAGTTCTTTAGATGTTGTTCAGGGTTCTTTTGTGACCTCCTGGATGAGTTGTCGATGCGCTCTTGGAGTAATTTTGGGAAGGTTCACCACTTTTCCAAGTTTTCTCTATTTGTGGATAATTGCTGGAGTCCCAAAGCCTTAGAAATGGCTTTGTAACCCTTTCCAGACTGATAAATGTCAATGACTTTGTTTCGCATCTGTTCTTGAATTTCTTTATATTGCAGCATGATGTGTTGCTTCTTGAGATCTTTTAGCCTACTTCACTTTGTCAGACAGGTTCCATTTAAAGGTGACATAGAATGGTTGAACGGGGTATTTATCCTTGTTCTGTGATGTGACATATAGACAACAAAATTTTGGTTGGGTCTGTAATGCCTCAGAAGCTTCCTAAAAACCTCTCTCAAAAAGCTATGTTAGGGTCAGGGATTTTGAACGCGTTGTTTTGCACCTATTTGGCGACCTTTCAGGCTTAATTGGCAACCTCAATATGAAATGCAAGCACTAGACGCTGATTGGCTGGCTTTGCTGCCACTCAAAAGAATGTAACTTCGCCCAGAGCGGTAGGGAAAATGGAAAACACTTGCTGGCTTCGGAACACGGACAGATCAACTTTATGCAGCTATGGCATATTCAGAGATTCAGCCTTATATGTTTGAGCTCGAATCAGATGAGGACACTGAATTGGAGGAAGAACCAGTCCAGCAAAGGCTGGATTTAAATGTTTCTGATTGGTAAGTATTTTTGAATGTTTTTTTTTTTTTTTTTTCAAACGTAATAACCATTTCTTGTCCAAAGTGTCCTTACGAAGTTGTAGCACGGGCTACCCATTTGAACATTAGCCTAATCCTTTTGCACCATTAGATCGAGAATAAATAATAGTTCTACTCTAATGCATAAATATGCCCAGAGGCTCCAAGTTTGGGTCTTAGGCTGACGGTAGCCTACCATTCGAGCAGAACGAAAATAGAACTGTTTCAACTAGGCCTATTAGTGATAATATGAACATCAAAATAGACAGAGGAGGCTTGCTCAGAGGCTGATGCTTATATGGTTTGTATGAAAAGTCGACACGTGTATATAGATTCTTAGGACAAAAGTTGGAATGCTAACTATACAAATGTTTCCCATTCCCAATGTCTCGGAGACAGCTAGATAGGCTACTTCAGAGCTGCCAAGGCTTACGCATTCGGAGTGGGTCTCTTGCATTGACGTTCCTGTGTCGTAGTCAGCAAGTATTCAATCAAAGCGCACTGAAGAAATTCATTTGCGGAATTTAAATCCTTGTGCAATAAGTTAATCCGTTTCACGTGCATTACGGTGGATTTCCCCACTAGTGACACGGAAATCGATTATGACTCTGGAATGCTCACGCTTGTCTTTACTGAGGGATTGGAAGCAATGGAATTGCATAAAGACGTGTATGCAAATTATTTTGAAGGGGAGGAAACGGAATGAGAGTGGGGGGGCAGTGAGATACATGTGACATCATATGTATCCATTGTTCAGAATGGCCCGTTTTCTGGCGGTCATTTTTAAAAGAGGAATTTCTATGAAACGGAAATGTTCAGAATGTCTAGCACTTTTGGTATGCCCTTAAATGCGGGTAGACTACCATTATTCAACATAGACAAGGTAAAAACGGTTTTTGATTCTATGTCACCTTTAAGTGATTTCTTGATTCAACAGGTCTGGCAGTAATCAAGCCTGGGTGTGGCTAGCGAAATGAATCTAAAAAAATGTGTTTAATCACAGATAATTCATCATTTAACTCGGGGCGGGGCACATTGACTTTTTCTCATAGGGCCAGGTAGGTTTGGATAGCTTTTTTCTCTTAATAAATGAAATCAGCATTTAAAAACTGCATTTTGTATTTACTCGCATTTATCTTTTTCTAATTTTAAAATTTGTTTGATGATCTGAAACATTTAAGTGTGACAAATGTGCAAAAAAAAAATCAGGAAGGGGGCAAATACTTTTTCACAGCACTGTAGGCAAGGAATATGGTTCTTTTTTTTTTTTTTTTTTTTTTTTAAAGAGGGGAAGTACACCTATACCACAAAACAGTTAATTTTGATGAAAGTCTAGCATCTAATATTTAGTTTCAGCGATGGATGTCATAAAATGTTTAAAAAATGATAATAATAATAATTAAAAATGACTGCTTGCATTCAGTTTGTTGAATTTATCCCTGATGTAGTGCTTATGCAATTTTGGTCTCATCTGACCAAAGCACCTTGTTCCAGTCATAATTTAATTTACATTTGGTAAACTCCAAGCGCTTGCCTCTTCTGGTCAGATCAGGCTTTCTTCTGGCAACCCTTCCAAAGAGACTGTGGCTTTGGAGGTGGTGCCTGATGGTGTTTTTTGAAACCTGGAAGATACAACCAGGGCCTGCAATTCCTTCACAGTGATTCTTGGCGATTTTGCTGCTTCTCACACCATCCTCCTCAGTATCCTGGGGGGCAAAATGCAGTTGCATCCTCTACCCTTGATGTTTTCAAGAGTTCCGTATCTTTGGAATTTTTAAAATATTTGCCCTGACAGTGGTCAGTGGCACATTCAATCGTTTGTGAATCTTGTTGTAGCCCTGACCAGATTTATGAAGGTCTATGACTATCTGCCTCTTTTGAACTGACTGTTGTTTTGTTTCATTCATGGTGTTGGATGACAAAGGGGTATTGCATGTTTGTTACCTCGTTTTTATACCCTAGTGAAACAGGAAGTGATGTAATGTAATAAATATAGTTCCTTCACACTTAGATAAAACTTAAATAAGTGGAATTTAAAACCTGGTTAATTTTTGGCAGATATTATTATCTCCGCCAAGGAGATAATGCGATCGAGTCGGTTTATTTATTTATTTATTTATTTGTCTGTCTGTCCTTCTGTCTGTCTGTGGACAGGATTTCTCGGAAACTACTGCACGGATCTTCATGAAATTTTCACCAGAGGCAGATCTTGGGGGGGAACGACTCCATTAAAATTTTGTGATGATCCGGATCCGGATCTGGATTCTGGATCCGGATCTGTATTTACAATCTTAGTGGCATATCTTGGAAACTACTTGACGGATCTTCATGAAATTTTCACCAGAGATAGATCTTGGTCAAGGGACGACTCCATTAAAATTGTGTAATGATCCAGATCCGGATTTGGATTCTGGATCCGGATCTGTATTTACAATCTCAGTGACATTTCTCCGAAACTAATGAACAGATTTTGATCAAATCAAGGTGGATCTTGACCTAATGTTTAACCATTCCGTGATGGAACAATCTCAAAATATCTGGAAAGACCTGGATCTCTGTTGGTCGGATCCAGTTCGGATCAACAATTTGGACTCTGAGGTCAAATTTTGAAATCATTGGAACTATATCGAGTAATACCTCATATGAAAGCTCTTGATGAATGCTTACCAGATCTGATACAATTTTGTCACTTGGGCGTCATTGTTAGATGAGAATGGGACGAGAACGTCATCCCTTCTGTGGACAGGATTTCTCGGAAACTACCCGATGGATTTTTATTGAAATTTTCATCTGAGCTAGATATTGGTCAAGGGACGACTCCATGATCGGAATCTGGATTCTGGATCCGGATCTTTCTTTACATACTTTTATGACATTTCTCAAAAGCCAAAAAAATACCGATTCGTGTGCTTTGAAATGGCGGAAAACGCTTTGTTGCACACTGAGCAGTATTTTAATGAAGCTTTTATCTTCAGTGAGATAATAATACTGGACAGTTTCATATACGGTCTCCGAAAGTTTCTCCTGTGTATACCTTTCCAAAGTGATTTGCTAATCACACCCGAGGGTAATTGTCCAGTCAGGCCACTGATTGCGCAATCACACCCGGCGGCCATTGTCCAATCACACGCCAGCGTCGGTGATTATCCAATCAGACCACTGATTGCGCAATCATACACCGGCAGTGATTGTCCAATCACGGCCTGTGCAGTCACATCGATGCGATTGCGCAATCACACGATCATCACGTGACATCATGGTCACGTGATGATCATGTGATCGCTCTGTCCTTTGATGACGGCTTTGGAGAATGGATGCTTCAAACATACAAAAATCCCATTTAAACTTGTCACATGGGTGGTCCTGAAATCTTCCAAAGAGAAAGATCTTGCATTTGTATCAACATCATCCCTTGGCGGAGATCAGAAATCTCGGATTGCTCTTGTTTACAATAATCTTTAAAGGTGCCATTAATTGTGAAACCTTGATTTGGAGGAAATTGATTTTTAATTAAATCAGTGAACGATTTTGGCTGGTTCCATTGGAATATGGATATTTTGCGGTATTTGTCACATTATTATTTAGGGCTCTAAATTCGTTGACCAGGTGCAGGTGCAGCGAATGGGGGGAGCGCCGTGCCAACGGGGTGTATCCAGGCGTTTTTTGCAATTTCGTGCCCCGCGTAGCCCGGCGCAAGTACTCCTCTGTCCCGCCTCTGTCCCTCCTGCCGGAGCAAGTGGCAAAGAGCGAGGAGAGAAGGCGTGAGTGGGTTTAATACAGCCGAGTCAAATCTTCACCAATCAAATGAGCTCCTCTCCTGATTTTTAAGATGTTGGAATAAAGAAGCCTCTGTCCTATATCTGCAGGATGCGTTAATGTTGCATTTTACTTTGCTGCTTCAGGCATGTTTTCTGTACCGCTTACATCTATATTAAGCATTACTAATATGAGTTAACTGGCTAGCTAGGGCATTCGTGAATTATTACCATTAGCAAACTTGAATGGAATTTCCAAACGAAACTACGTCAGATCATTCAAACTTTGAATGTTGGAAGTTGGAATGAAATACGACGGTTGCTCATTTATTTCCTCTGTCTGCATCATTGGGAAGAGAAACGATGGATAGCGTGTTCCTATTATTACACCCTGTTGCTGCTTAAAATTTTGGGATTAAAATGCATGGACAACAATGCAAGATACGTTACACATTTATTATCTCCGCCAAGGAGATAATGCGATCGAGTCGGTTTATTTATTTATTTATTTATTTGTCTGTCTGTCCTTCTGTCTGTCTGTGGACAGGATTTCTCGGAAACTACTGCACGGATCTTCATGAAATTTTCACCAGAGGCAGATCTTGGGCCGGGAACGACTCCATTAAAATTTTGTGATGATCCGGATCCGGATCTGGATTCTGGATCCGGATCTGTATTTACAATCTTAGTGGCATATCTTGGAAACTACTTGACGGATCTTCATGAAATTTTCACCAGAGATAGATCTTGGTCAAGGGACGACTCCATTAAAATTGTGTAATGATCCAGATCCGGATTTGGATTCTGGATCCGGATCTGTATTTACAATCTCAGTGACATTTCTCCGAAACTAATGAACAGATTTTGATCAAATCAAGGTGGATCTTGACCTAATGTTTAACCATTCCGTGATGGAACAATCTCAAAATATCTGGAAAGACCTGGATCTCTGTTGGTCCGGATCCAGTTCCGGATCAACAATTTGGACTCTGAGGTCAAATTTTGAAATCATTGGAACTATATCGAGTAATACCTCATATGAAAGCTCTTGATGAATGCTTACCAGATCTGATACAATTTTGTCACTTGGGCGTCATTGCTAGATGAGAATGGGACGAGAACGTCATCCCTTCTTTGGACAGGATTTCTCGGAAACTACCTGATGGATATTTATGAAATTTTCATCTGAGCTAGATATTGGTCAAGGGACGACTCCATGATCGGAATCTGGATTCTGGATCCGGATCTTTCTTTACATACTTTTATGACATTTCTCAAAAGCCAAAAAATACCGATTCGTGTGCTTTGAAATGGCGGAAAACGCTTTTGTTGCACACTGAGCAGTATTTTAATGAAGCTTTCATCTTCAGTGAGATAATAATACTGGACAGTTTCATATACGGTCTCGAAAAGTTTCTCCTGTGTATACCTTTCCAAAGTGATTGCTTAATCACACCCGAGGGTAATTGTCCAGTCAGGCCACTGATTGCGCAATCACACCCTGGCGGCCATTGTCCAATCACACGCCAGCGCCGGTGATTATCCAATCAGACCACTGATTGCGCGAATCATACACCGGCAGTGATTGTCCAATCACGGCCTGTGCAGTCACATCGATGCGATTGCGCAATCACACGATCATCACGTGACATCATGGTCACGTGATGATCATGTGATCGCTCTGTCCTTTGATGACGGCTTTGGAGAATGGATGCTTCAAACATACAAAAATCCCATTTAAACTTGTCACATGGGTGGTCCTGAAATCTTCCAAAGAGAAAGATCTTGCATTTATATCAACATCATCCCTTGGCGGAGATCAGAAATCTCGGATTGCTCTTGTTTTCAGTATGTGATCTTAACTCAGTACGAGATCATAGCAATCAGGCTGTATTCCTTTCCCCCACTAAAAACGATAAAACCTAAGTGACAATAATAGTATTAAGCTTGCACACTGGATGCGAAACAACAGACGACGACTGATTACATTCAAAGTCAATGCAAAAGCGAATACATGCGTGTATTCGCGTCTTTGCATTGACTTTGAATGTAATCAGTCGCGGCGAAAATTCGCTTCGCCGTCGTGAAAGCAGCTGAAGGACATATACCCACATAGCCTACACATGCACTCACGCCCATATGCACACACATCTCTCTCTAAATGACGTTGCAGACAGGGTATTTGCGGTCAAAGCCACTGCCGCAAAAAGCGGCTCTGGCGCTCAAAGTAATTTAATATCAATACTCACTTACGTTTTATAACAGAAGTTCAAAACTTTGACATAACATAGAAAACACATATTTAGAAAAAGTCATGGACGGATGGACTTATATCTTTTACTGACATGAAATACCATGCATTACTAACGTCAGTGCCGCGGTTCAAGTGTTAAGAACAGAGCTGTGCAGCCAGGTGGTCTCTCCTCTCCCGTGCGCGCTGCTGCTCTCCCTGCTGCTACGGCTCATGCAGTTCGGCCTCTCTCTGTCTCAAGTCCTGTAATGTCTCCTGCGTGAGGTCAAAGTGACATCCATGGCGCGCATAGCTATGTTGTGTAGCATGCAACATGCCACAGAGAATGCACTGACACTCTGAGGGCTGTCAGGTCGAGTTTCCATTACGCGTGCCGACTGACTTTGATCTGACATCAGGACAATCAATATAGATACTATAATTTATGTGCTGATTCAGATAGTTACATTAAATAGTGGTTGCTGTAATTATTTATTGCATTGAAATGTGCCTGACATTCTGGAAACCTGCCTGTGAGGTTTCGGTGACTTGTGCGCACTGTGCGCCGGTCAGCCAAATTACCACTGCGCAGAAACCAGGTTGGAGCTGGCGAGCTTTCTGTGCAGTTTCAGCGGAGATTTTTGCTACGAAATTGTCACTGCGTCTTGATGAATATGTGACACCTCCCCCTACTACGCCGCCACACCCATCTAGGCGCGCGTCCGTCTACCAAATTGCCAAAGTGGCAGCGCATGGTGTTGCACCGCACAAAATTACCACTGCGCGGGCTGCACCGGACGAAATTACCACTGCGTGGGCTGCGCCACGCTACGCCACGCTGCGCCGCCCTGCGCCAAGAAATAAGAGCCCGTAGAGTTCATCTGTAAATATATATTTTTGAATTTTTTAAGGTATTATTTGAGCATTGCCAGTCAAGGGTGCCAGTAATTTTAGAACCCACTGTACATGTATCTTTCCTGAATTTAATGTGAATTCTTTCAATGAACTGCACTTGGAGAAGCAGGTGTCCTGTCGTCCTGTGCATGTAATTGACATGCATGTGAATGCATGTATGAATGTATGTATGCATGCAATTGTCTTTTTTCTGTGTCTCTATTGTGTAAATGCATGTTTACCCTTCTTTAGTGAAAGCTTGGATGTATGATTGTACCCAGCATGTTGCTTGTATTCCAACAGTACCATTCAAATGTATTTGCCCCATCCTGTTATTTTGCGAATGTATTACACTGAGTGGTTTCTGGGCAAATATAAGGCCCATTATGTCATGGCCCGGCTGGAGTGTATGCTGTATATATGGTCCACATGTATCTAACAGTTCTATCAAATGAAAGTTGACACTTGTCCTGAGCAGCGCTGCTGACCAAAAACAGCCTGTTGGGACTACTATTTGGTATATTCTCTCTAATCCTCCCTGAATGTCCCTTTGAAAATCATACAAACATGTCACTCTGTCCCATTAGCCCTGCGTTCCATTATGGTCTCAACCCCAATGTCACCATTGCAGACTGACTTATTTATTTTCTCTCTTATGTGTTAAAGCTATCATTTCCAGTAATCTATTTTTATAACCAGAGAGTAGTGCTTTGTCACGCCCCCAAACCCCAAGAAAAAGAGAAATGTCATGATGGAGCCTTCTTCCTGATTTTGACAGAGGAAGGAAGCATTTCAGTAAGAGTGAAGTTTCCAACAGCAGAGGCTGTTGTGGTCCAGTGATAAAAGAACATCAAGTTTGAAACAAAACTGTTTGCAAGCGCTTGTGTTGGTATTCTGAGAGTCCAACTAAGTATGCAAATTGTGGGCACGGTTGGAGAAAATTAAATCAGTAAAGAAAGATAATTTGCTTCCTTCATAAGACCTTAAACACTCTGCTCTAGTAGTTTGTTATTAAATTCTTTGAGTCTGATAAGACTCAATGTAAACAGTGTATGAATAAAAACATCACTAATATGGTCTGAAGGCGCCATCATTTGGTTGAAGTATTTCAAATTACCTATGTGCAGCAACGGATATTTTCGGCAGTCCAGGCTCAGTTTAGGGACAGTACAGTTATGCCGATTAATCAAACATCAGTCCACCCACAAACTCGGTTTACAACCATCTTTTGTTATTTAAACCCTGCTGTTTTCTGATAGTGTAGTTGCAAAAGAGAAGCAAGTGAGACCTTCAGTACGACACACACACACACACACACACACACAGTGGTGGCTCGTGAACTGGCAACAGGGGAGGCTCAAACAATCCCTTAAAAAGAATGATTGGTCATGACCTGTTTTCAATCATTCATTTACATTACCATTACAGAAACTCCGAAAACTCTCAACATTATCAGGTGTGGTCAGTTTTCATTTATAATGCATACCTGTCAACTCTCAAGCATTCGGTGTGAGTTTAAGTGGCATATTTACGTTCCTCTGCTGTAGTCAGCAATTATTCAATCAATACGTATGAGATTCTCGCGCGGAATTGAAGTCCTTGTGCACTGGAGGGCTTTGAAGCAATGGAATTGCATAAAGACGTTTCAAATGATTATTGATTGTTTATTTCATTTAAACAATCGTGATACACATGCACAGCTTCCAACCGCTGAGTAAAGAAAAGTGTGAGAAGTCCGGAGTCGTAATCGATATGCGTTATAAATGACAACTGGCCACACCTGATAATGTTGAGAGTTTTCGAAGTTTCTGTAGTGGTAATTTAAATGAATGATTGAAAACAGGTTGTGACCAATCATTCATTTTAATGGATTGTTTTAGCCTCCCCAGTTGCCAGTTCATGAGCCGCCACTGACACACACATATACTATATATAAATTATAATAGTTTGCATTCATATGGAACAAATAAATATAAGCTGTTGGATGCAGTAAATACAACCCCAATTCCGAAATAGTTGGGACAAAGTGTAAATTGTGAATAAAATCAAAACGCAATGACTGTCAAATCACACCAGCCAGTATTTTATTCATAATAGAACAGAGATAACATAGCGAATGTTGAAACTGAGAAATTTTACAATTTTGTCCACAAAATGAGCTCATTTCAAATTTGATGGCTGCTACAGCTCTCAAAAAAGTTGGGACAGGGGCCTGTTTACCATGGTGTAGCATCCCCTCTTCTTTTTAAGACAGAGTGGAGGCGTCTGGGCATTGAGGAGACAAGTTTCTTGAGTTTAGCCATTGGAGTTTGATCCCACTCTTGTTTAATACAGGCTTCCAGCTGCTGGAGAGTTTTGGATCTCCTTTGACGGACTTTTCGTTTAATTATGCGCCAAATTTTCTCAATCAGTGAAAGATCAGGACTGCAGGCAGGCCAGTTCAGCACACGGACTCTTCTACTACGAAGCCATGCTGTTATAATAGCTGCAGTATGTGGTTTTGCATTGTCCTGCTGAAATACACAAGGCCTTCCCTGGAATAGATGTCGTCTGGAGGGGAGCATACATTGCTCTAAAACCTTTATATACCTTTCAGCATTCATGCTGCTTTTTAAAACACATAAGTGTCCCACACCATATGCAATAATGCATCCCCATACCATCAGAGATGCTGGCTTTTGAACTGAACGCTGATAACAGGAGGGGTGGTCTTTCTCCTCTTTAGCCCGGACGACACGACGCCCATGATTTCCAACAAGAATGTCAAATTTGGACTTGCCTGACCACAGGACACTTTGCTACAGTCCATTTTAAATGAGCCTTGGCCCATAGAACACGGCAGCACTTCTGGATCATACTAAACAATGGCTTCCTTTATACATGATAGAGTTTTAGGTGGCATCTGTGGATGGCACGGCGGACTATGTTTACAGACAGTGGTTTCTTGAAGTATTCCTGGTCCCATTTAGTAATGTCAATGACAGAATCATGCCAGTGAGTGATGCAGTGGCATCTGAGGGCCCGAAGATCACGGGCCTCCAGTAGAGGTCTTCGGCCTTGTCCCTTACACACAGATTTTTCCAGTTTCTCTGAATCTTTTGATGAGGTTATGCACTGTCGATGATGAGACCTCCGAAGCCTTTGCAATTTGACGTTGAGGAGCATTGTTTCTAAAGTATTCCACAATTTTTTTACGCAAGCCTTCACAGGTTGGAGAACCTCTGGCCATCTTTACTTCTGAGAGACTCAGCCTCCCTAAGACATCCCTTTTATAGCCAATCATGTTACACAGCTGATGCCAGTTAACTTAATTACTTGCAAATGTTCTTTCAGCTGATTCTCTTATATATTAATTGCTTTTTCAGCCCTTTTTTTTGCCTGTGTCCCAACTTTTTTGAGACTTTTGCAGCCAGAAAATTTGAAATAAGCTCATTTTGTGGATAAAAACGTAAATGACTCAGTTTCAACATTTGAAATGTTATCTATGTTCTATTGTAAATAACATATTGGCTCGTGATCTGAAAGTCATTGCATTTTGATTTTATTCACAATTTACACTTCGTCCCAACTATTTCGGAATTGGGGTTGTACCTAAAACCATGTGACGTGCCTAATGCTTGCCCCATACTTTTTTTGGTGGCCAAAAATAAATAATGGAAAATAAACCTAACAAAACAGTGAATATAAATGGCTCCTTCAGACACAGAGTAACATGGTATTTTCCACGAACACAGGATGTCTTCCGACATGGTTGTGTAAGTAAAGAGAGGCTACTCTGACATGACCTTTGAGCAGTGTCACAGTGTTAAACACAATGGCACGACAGAAGGAGCTCTCCAAGATTGTTCGTAGCTGCATTGTGGCCTTACTTGATGCTGGTTGGTCACTTAGAAAAATTTCTGAAGATGTTAAAAGCTGCCATGGCACTGTAAGAAACACCATCAAGCGTTTCAGAGACTGGTTTGCCGAAAACTAGTGGCAAATGGAAGTTAAGTGCCTCTGATGTTCTTTATCTGTGTACGACAAGTTAAAAAAGAAAAAAATTTTAAAAAATTGACGGTTGACAGCATGACAGCAAGTGAGGAGATGTAAGTATCAAGATCTACTATTTCCAGACGCCTGTGTGAAAATGATCTGATTGGTTGTATTGCTGCCAAGAGCTGGCAACATCAAAAAAATACTGGAGTTTGCCAAGAAATTCAAGACTTGGACACCAGGGGGACAGAGGACAAGTCATTTGGACCGATGAATCAAAATTCAAAATTTTCTCAACCAAACGCAGAACTTATGTGCGCTGCAGAGTTGGAGAACGTTTCAAAAATGTCTGTTTAACCCTTTCAATAAAACATAGAGGTTAATATTATGGTTTGGGGTTCAGTCTGCTCGAAAGGAGCCGGTGATCTCATAAAGATCGACATAATCATGGATCACAGTATCCTTGCGAAGCATGCATTGCCATTTGGAAAGAGGCTGATTGATTGGGGATTTTATTTTCAACAAGACAATGACCCTAACACACTTCTAAGTTACGCAAGAAATATCTCAGTGAGAAAAAATCATCTGGTGACAAAAGTTATGACCTAGCCTACACAGAATCTGACCTTATTCCAATTGAGCAAATCTGGGATTTGCTTTGTACCAAGATAAATAAATCCATTGTGACATTGAGTGAATCTCTTTGAAATGAACTTCAAACCACATGGAATGGTTTAGTGAGTGAGGAAATAAAAAATATGTGAAAAATTTGTTTGAAAGATTAAATGCTGCAGTCAAAGCATGGGTGGCCACACTAGATATGGAATTTTTCTTTCAAAAAGACATTATTGTTTTTACAATATTGTTATCTGTTTACTTGTTTTCACCTATATGATCCAATATTACATGAAATACTTGAATAGTACTTCATTTCTTATTTATCTTCATTTTGTTAAGTGTATAATCATCACTGCACACTACTGTATCTGTTACGACTGCGACAATGAATAAAAATAGTAGCAAAGCCATTGTGCCCGCTCGGCCAAACGTGGCCAAAATCGAACTTGGCCTAGATTTTCATCCCATATACACGCCTATAAAATATGAAAAGGATCCGTGAAAAATGCAAGGCGCTAGAGCGCTGGCAAGGCAAAACATTTACGGTCGCACGAGAAGCCACCACGAAGGCATCTAACCATAGCATAAGCCCGATTGTCGGGCTAAAAAAGGGGGATTTTGGTCAATATGAAAAGCAAATGAAATGCTTTATTTTGCAGTTATACTGTTAAATTTTTTTAACAGTTATATTGCACATACTGTTGTTTTGATTAAATTGAAAATTGATATTGAAATGAAGTCCTGGGTAGTCCTGGGTATGATTAGTCCTGGGTATGACGTTAAACTACATCCAGTGGTGAGGCTACCTTCGGGCAGCTGGTGGACAGTTGGAGTGACCACTAATCACCACTACTCCCTGGAGCAGGCAACGGGAAACCACTCTAGTACCCCTCCCACGTCTAGTCATGAGTAGTCGTAGAAGTAGTCCAGCGAACGACGTGAATGGATCCCTACAACAGCAGGGAACCTCGTCCGGCTGGGTAGGATGCAGGGCCTCCCAGGTCGTTAACCTGCAAAATCCTTGCAACAGCAATATCCTTAAGATCGGGACCTGGAACGTATGCACCATGCTACGACCCAAGAAGATAGAGACCATCAAAAGAGAAATGGACAGGAGTGGATTAAGCATGCTGGGACTGACTAAGGTCAGGTGGAAAGAGAGGGGAGATATTAGCAGTGACAAGTACAGAGTGATCTATTCTGGTGGAGAGTAGAGCCAGCGTGGAGTCACACTTATATTGGACCAAAGAACAGGACAGAGCGTGAGCCAAGTAGAGCGCACTAGTGAAGGATTGATGAGTGTGAGGTTAAGTGGAACACCAGTGGACATTGTGGTGATAGTAGTGTACATGCTAACAACAGACTATGACGATGAAGAGGTTGAGGCGGTTCACGATCAAGTGGAGGATGCCATTAGGAGAGGAAGAGGGGATGATTACGTCATTGTAATGGGTGAACTCAATGCAGTGGTGGGAGATCAGAGCGAAGATGGTGTGATCGGCATGTATGGGCTGGGGAACAGAAATGACAGAGGGTAAATGCTGCTAGAGTTCTGCAAGAGAAACAAGTTCTGCATCACAAACACATGGTACAAGCAGCATAAGCGCAGAAAGTACACATGGAAGGCGCCTGGTAATTTAAGAAGAATGCAGCTGGATTACATCATGGTGAAGCAGAGATATCGCAACAGCGTCAAGAATGTGCATGCCTTCCCTAGTGCAGACGCTGACTCAGACCATAACCTTATCGCAATGAAAGTCAAGCTGAAGTTGAAGCGATTAAAGAAACCAACCCGCCGAAGAAAATGGAACCTTGAGGGACTCAACGGCCCAGCCAGAGAAAAGCTTAACGACGGAATCAAAACCAAACTGCAGGACATTAATACCACCACAGAGAAGGACATTGACGTCAAGTAGAAAACCCTGAAGAGAGCAATAACCGAGAGTGCAGAAGAGAACATCGAAAAAGAGAGGAGGAGACAGACAAAGAAACCCTGGGTTACAGAAACAATGTTGCGGAAGATGGATGAGAGGAGAAAGTGGAAAAGAGTGTGCACTGATGAAGGAAAAAGAATGTACAGAAAGCTAAACAACGAAATGAGAAGGGAAACAAAGCCAGAGAGAAATACTGGAGGAGAAATGTCAAGAAATTGAAGACTTGGAAAGAGCTGGAAAGATGGATCAAATGTATAGGTGAGTGAAAGAGCTCATTTGGAAGAATAACCAGAGACAGAGGACAAAGAGCATCATGAGTAAGCAAGGCGCACTGCTGACAGATCCCCAGAGAGTCAACGAAAGGTGGAAAGAGTACATAGAGGAGCTGTACAACAAACAGGAGAAACCAGTAGAGATAGAAGAGGAGATGGAGGTGGAGAGCGACCAACTGGGCCCAGACATTCTGGAGAGTGAAATCCTACAAGCCGTTCACGATCTTAAAACTGGAAAAGCAGAAGGAGGAGATGGAATCCCAGCAGAAATATTGAAGGCACTGAGCGAGGAAGGAGAACAATATATGGTGGAGTTGTGCAAGGCGAGGACTTCCTGCACAGTATCATCGTGCCACTTCAAAAGAAACCAAATGCACAGAGATGTGAAGATCGCAGAACTATAAGCCTCATTTCACATGCTACGAGATCATACGGAGAGTGTTGAACAACAGAGTGAGAAACAGAACAAGTGATTACATCGAATGGGACCAATTCGGTTTCAGGAAAGTAATGGGAACAAGAGAAGCAATAGCCACTATGAGAACGGTGGCGGAAAGAAGCTTGGAACATGACCAAAATGTGTACGTGTGTTTTGTAGACTACGAGAAGGCTTTTGATCGGGTGGACTGGGAAAAACTGATGGTGATCCTGAAAGACCTTGGAGTGGATTGGTGAGACAGGAGACTGATTACAGCACTATACATGGGACAGGTGGCTACAGTACGGACAGACTACGGGATGGTTGGTCCGTGTATCATTGGAAGAGGTGTGCATCAGGGATGTTTGCTGTGTCCTCTGTTTTTTTACATCTATGCAGAAGCAATGATGAAGGAAGCCACGGAAGAAATGGAAGAAGGTGTGAAAATGGGTGGTCATTGGATATCAGCAGTAAGATTTGCAGACGACCAAGCAGTGACAGCAAGCACTGCAGAAGGACTCCAAGCCATCATGTCAAAGCTAAATGAGGTTGTGGAGAGGTATAAGATGAGGATCAATAAGAACAAGACCAAAGTGATGAAGATCGGGAAAGGCGAACAAGAGCAGCTACAAATTAATATTGATGTTAACATCCTTGATCAGGTTTATCAGTTCAAATACCTTGGTACCCTGATAACTGAAGACAGAAGGAGTGAGAAGGAAGTGAAAACAAGAATCGCCATGGCCAAAGATGCATTCAACAAACACCGAATGCTACTCACTAAGAACCTCTACCGCCATCTGAAGAAGAGACTGGTCAAGACCTTGATATGGAGTGTGCTCCTGTATGGCTCAGAAACCTGAACGCTGAGGAAAGTTAATATGAAGAGATTGGAAAGTCTAGAAATGTGGATATGGAGAAGAATGGAAAAGATCAGTTGGATGGAGAGAGTGAGAAATGAAGAAGTTTTGAGAAGAGTAGGAAAAAGGAGAACATTACTAGACACCATCTGGAAAAGAAAGGCCCATTGGATTGGACATATTTTGAGATCAGAAGGACTGCTGAGAATGGTGATTGAAGGAAGGGCAGAAGGGAAGAGATCAAGAGAGAGAAAGAATGATGATGCTGGATGACATCAGGCAGGGACAAATGTACCATGCAATGAAAGAAACCGCGCTATGAATGGAAACGACTAGCATGTGCAGGACCTGCCCAAGGGCAGACCACTTAAAGAAGAGAAGAAGAAGAATTGAAATGAAATTTGATTTTCTTTGTTAAGATAAAGGACATAATGTTTGCAGTTCCATATTAAGGGAAGAGAACTGGCGCAGTAACATTTTTCACTACTTACTGAATTAAGAAAATGGCAGCACAATAAATGGCAGTGAAATTATACGTGTAACAGTATTAGACTTGCTTGTATACTACAATGAGCCACTAACGGATTGCGCATAATTTAAAGCACGTGAAGGTTGTTTGATGTTACAATTGTTGAGTACGTGTCTGATTTTTTTTTTTTTCCAGTGGAAGAGTGGAAAAAGTGTAAAAACACAAAATAATCACACAAGTAATTAATATCTCCTCCGTTATTTTCCAGGGCAGAAAATCTTCAGAGCAGCATATCTGAGTATCTGAATGTACAGTGCCAGACAAAAGTTTTGTCACTTATCCAAGTTGTAGGAACAACAAATAATAACCTGACTTGTAGTTGATCAACTGGAATCAAAAATGGCTTATATGAAAGGCAAAGCCCTCTAGATTATGCGAAATATACCAAAATAGAGTTTTGTGTCATTCATTGAGTTTTATAATTTAATTTGTACAGAACGGTCAGATTTTGCTTGGACAAAAGTCTTGTCGCATTGAAAAAAAATGTGGAAATTAATACACTTTATTTTGAATTCACAAATATGCCACTATAATATCAGAACATAAAGTCATGGTGCCTTGGAAAAAAGAATTAATATTGCGTATGACTCCCATGAGCTTGGAGGACTGCATCCATACGTCTTGGCAATGACTGAAATAACTTGATGATGAAATCATCTGGAATGGCCAAGAAAGCAGTCTAGCGGGACTCCCAGAGTTCATCAAGATTCTATGGTTTCATCTTCCAAGCCTCCTCCTTCATCTTACCCCTGAAATGCTCAATAATTGTTCATGTCAGGTGACTGGGTTGGCCAATCCTGGAGTACCCTCACCTTCTTTGCTTTCAGGAACTGTGACATAGAGGCAGAAGTATGAGAAGGAGCAGCAGTAGAAGTAGAGCAGCAAGAACTTCTTGATATTTCAGGCTGTTGATGTCGCCATCCGCTCTGCAGATCTTTCTCACACCCCCATACTGGATGTAACAACAAACCATGATTTTTCCTCCACCAAACATGATTGTTTTCTGGGAGAATCTTGGGTCCATGAGGGTTCCAACAGGTCTTGTACGGCGACTGGGATGCAGTTCAATGGATGATTCACCAGAAAAATTAACTTTCTGCCACTTTTCCAGTATCAATCCTTTCTGCGAGCTGTGGGCCTTGGCAAATGCAATGCAGGTTTTATGTTTTCTGTTTAATGCAGGCTTCTGTGTACTAATTCGGCTATGAAAACCACTTTGAGAGAGAATTTGACAAACTCTTCTTGTAGATACCGGGATTTTTGGTGACATTTCCTCATGTAGCTTGGCTGTAGTTGAAGAAGGGCTGGCCTTGTACAGTTGAAGCAACAAACGGTCCTTTCAAACAGTTGTCATACCGGGGTCTGTCTGACCTGCGCTTGCCATGAGCGTCACCAGTTTCTTCAAATCTTTTTCTCATCCCCTCCACTTGACATTTGGATACATTAAAGATGTCTGCCACCTCAGCAGCAGACTCAGTCTTCAGGGTCTTGATGATCAGCACTTTGGTCTGTGGTTGAATCTTTGGTATGTTGTCAGAGGTCTAGTCGCACCTCATATGAAAGTCTGATGTGCCGGGGTTATTTCTATACACATCTGGGAATGTGTTAATTACAGTATTTTTCATAGGTTAAACTCTAATCTGCGATTTGTTGCATCATCTGAAGAGACGACAAAACTTTTGTCCCAGCAAAAACAGATGTTATGGGCTTAGCCAAGCTGTGAACATCAGAACACTTTTTGACGGTTTCATTTTGCACCAAATTATTAATGTGAAAGCCCTTGACATTAAAATGGACCATTTATTGTAACAATGGATTGGTTAGAAATAAAGTTATATGCTATTTTTAGTTACTATGTCCTTATTCGACGAGACTTTTGTGAGGCACTGTACACATGAGTAAAAATGCCATTATTTCAGTTTATTGTGGTCTGAATGTTTTAAGTGGTCTTGCATTTTTTTCCCGTCTTTCATTCATGTGAAAAAAGACTAATATTAGGAATTTTACAAAGAAATCCGTGTTTAAACGATATTTGTCCGAGCTAAGTACAAATTGCAATTGAACTGTAGTCATGTCTTTGATTTGCTTTGAAACAAAACGAATGCTTGCAAATCTGAAGGCAATTCCCACAAGTCACAATTTTAATACGTGTTACAGCTGTGGCGCATGGCGGTACACTTGGAGTTATTTGTTTCATTTTATTATTGTTTTATTTTATTTTATTTTATTTATTTATTTATTTTGCGCGAGCAAGCTCTTGTCAAACTTGGTACCCGGAGACAAATGATCAACATAACGTGTTTCGGTTTCATCCGCACAAACATCATGGAGCAAGTAAAAAAAAAAAACCTCTAGCGATTGAAGAATTGGCTATGATGGGTGGGATGTTTTCAGAGTTGCCCTCGAGGAGTGTAAGACCCATATCACAAGCTTCCAGGCCAGTTGGAGGACGACAGATATAGTATTTATGAATGCATTTTCACATTAACGAGAGAATTGTTGGGTGAGAAAACGCGTTTGTTACAAACTGTGAAGCATTTCAATCGTACCAGTTCTTCCTAAGACAACGTTTTTTTTTTTTTTTTTTTTAATCATGCGGAAGTATTACTGCGCGGGGACTGCCCAGCTCGTGGACAACTATGCGTTTGTGTAAACCTACTTCCTCGTGTTCGGCATCTCACTTAGTGCCGTTAATCAAGCTGCAGAATGGAGGACCATATTTTTTAAAAATAGCGTGGTTTCTGTTTAAGAGCCACTGGAATATTCGTCTAAGGAACACAACAAATATACTTACCCCAATAAAAGGTAGGTCGGAATGTTGTTCAACGGAATAATTTGTTTCAGCAGTCTACTGACAAGCCCAGAATATTAACGTTTGGTAGGTCAGGTTGTACTTAATTAGCTAACTATTTACATAGGAATAAGTATGTTGTTCATAATGTACTGATTTTTTCCGTATTGGGCGATAATACCGATTGATTCGATTTATTTTGTATTATCGTAGCAGAACAAATTCAGAAATTCTTATAAATACTATTTATGAATAAAATGCTTTTTAAGTTGCGCGCAGATAGAAACGGAATATCTTCTGCCGAAATAACTGAAAGCCCTGTCACGTAATTGCACGTTCCGGTATTTCGGTACTTTCATGAACTCTGTGTGATGCAGATAGCCCGGCAGAGGACTGTGTTGTGTTGTTTCTTTTTCCAGTTGGTTGGCCAATTATCTCCGCTGATTTAGTAAGCTTTTTGACATGTGGCAAACCTCGCGTCCGAATACCATGACACTGACTTCTGAGTTATAAGCTTGATAAATTGTCGAAAATATGGTGTCTGACACGCGATCACTTCTGGTATGGCTTTCAGCGGGAGGGCACTGGGCATTTTGTGGGTGCGCAGTCCTCTGGTGAGTGGGTTAACAAAACTAAGGGGGGGGGGGAATAGCAGTCACTAATATTGCAGTAAGAGCGGCACAGTCATCTCCTAAAATGCATTATGCCACCCTGACACTTGCACGATTTTTGTTCCCGCAATGCGTCGTGGCTTTGATTAAAGTCTTCGGGAACGAGCGTGATGCCACCATGACACTTGCACGATTTTTCTTCCCGCAATGCCACGCAATGCGTCGTGGCAAAAAAGTCTTCGAGAACGAGCGTGAGGAGTGTGTGAAGGGTGCGAGGGTGCGTGCAATGTCATAGAGAGAATTTTGAAATATTCAAAAATTCGGCACGCATTCGGCACGCAATGTTCGTGCCATGTGCGTGCCACTTGCGTGACCATGCCTGAACACGCAAACTCGGCGCGAACACTGCCGACAGTGCGTGTCAGTATATCTTTATTTCGTACTCCTAGTACAAGATACAGAACTTACAGTGCAAACACAAAAATTACATGAAATATAAAAAAAAAAAAAAAAAACACTATATACAACAGCTGGTATTAAAAACGAACTCGTCACATGCTATTACATCAATCATATTTGCAATCATATTGTGGCAACTTCTGAAGTAAGCAGATGCGGAGTCGGGGATCTGTGTTTTCGAATCGCTCCTTCTGAGCTTCGTTTTATTGTATCAGCGTTCAACATCTTCAACAGCAGTCAAACAGCAGGCAAAGTACAGCTTATCCCTTCTTGAGGGTTCATGTTAAGACTAAACTCAAAGCTCTATAGCTCTCTACTTATTTACCCGCTCGGGGTTTGGTTGAACCGCTCAAGAAAACCCTCACTCTGTGAATGGAGGGGAGTCGTGTGGGTCTTGGTCACCCACAGCCGCTCGCAGATCGCCGCCAACACTTGCGCCTCGAAATTTCGCCCCTGGTCGCTGTGCAGCTCTTCGGGCGTGCTGAACCTAGCGAACATCTCCTCGACCAGGCGCTGCGCGGTCGTCTCTGCGCTTTGGTCGGGTATGGGGTACGCCTCAGGCCACTTTGTGAAGTAGTCCATCGCCACCAGGATGTAGCAATTCCCAGCATCGGTGACGGGTAATAGCCCAAGGACGTCCACCCCGACCCGCTCCATCGGGCCGCTGACGACGTACCGCTGCAGGGGGGCATGTGATGTTTGGCGGGCCCCCTTCTGAGCCATGCAGGAGTCACAGCAGTTTACATGGAGCTCGATGTCGCGGCGACAACCCGGCCAGTAGAATCGCCCCCGCAGGCGATGCAGGGTTTTTGTCACTCCAAGGTGGCCTGTCCCCACCTAGCCATGCACCAGCTTGAGGACCAAGGGGCGCAGCTTGTGAGGCACCAGGAGCTGGAGTATGTTGCGCTCCTGGCCAGGTGCCTGCCACCGCCGATGAGCCAGCCCATCCAGCAACTCTAAGTGCTGGAATTGGCTCCGATAGGCCTTCAGCTCCTGACCTTCCTCCGCGACCTCAGCCCATGCTGGTGGTGTGCCCGATTCCAGCCACTCCCTCACCTTCTGCAGAGTGTCATCCGCCTCCTGCAGCTGCTGATGCTCCATCGGCACTCGCCCCCCCCTCTGCTTCTGTCGCTACGGCAGCCGCCACCTTGAGAGCCGGCTGGTCCCGCTCGTCCAGCCGTTGTTAGTGCCTGCACTCCTGCACAGCACACGGCCGCCGGGACAGGGCATCAGCATTTCCGTGGTGGCGCCCGGGGCGATGCTCGATGGTAAAGTCGTAGACCTGCAGGATCTCTAGCCAGCGCGCCACTTGACCCTCGGGGCTGCAGAAGTTCAACAGCCAACTGAGGGAGGCGTGGTCAGTGCGCAGCCTGAAGGTGGCACCTTGCAAGTAGGGGCGGAAATGGCGGCGCGCCCTGACAACGACCAGCAGTTCCCTTCGAGTGGTGCAGTAGTTGCGCTCTGCTCGGCTCAGGGCAAGGCTATAGTAGGTGACCACCTTCTCCCCTTCCGCGTCCTGCTGGGAGAGCAGGGCCCCCAACTCAGTGTTGCTGGCCTCGGTGTCCACGATGAAGGGTCGCTGCACATCGGGATAGGCTAGCACTGGGGCCTGTGTGAGAGCCGCCCTGAGCCGAGCAAATGCAACCGCGCACTCCTCAGTCCACTGGAAGACCCGCTTCTTGTCCATGAGGCGATGCAGTGGGCGAGCGATGGATGCAAAGTCCCACACAAGGTTCCTGGTTCGATCCCCGGCTCTTCCAGGGAACGTGTCGAAGTGTCCTTGAGCAAGACACTGAACATCACACTGCTCCTGATGTGCAGGTTGGCGCCTTGCATGGCAGCCTCCGCCATCAGGGTGAATCAGAGGCATAATTGTAGAGCACTTTGTGTCATCTGACTTGAAAGGCGCTATATAAATGCAGTCCGTTTTACAAACCGTCGGTAGTAGCTCGCCAGCCCCAGGAAACTGCGCAGCTCACCCACGTCTGCCGGCACCGGCCACTCACGCACTGCGGCCACCTTTGCTGGGTCAGTGGCCACCCCCTGCCCACTCACTACGTGCCCCAACAACACCGTCTCACGCCGAAAGAGCTGGCACTTCTTTGGGTTGAGTCGGAGCCCCGCCCGCTGGATAGCAGCGAGCACTTCTCGTAGGTTGGAGAGGGCCCTCGAAACTGCTGGCGTGCACCAGCAGGTCGTCAAGGTACACAACGCAGCG
Source organism: Gymnothorax javanicus (assembly GCA_029692085.1). Taxonomy (NCBI): domain Eukaryota; kingdom Metazoa; phylum Chordata; class Actinopteri; order Anguilliformes; family Muraenidae; genus Gymnothorax; species Gymnothorax javanicus. The sequence continues at coordinate 59,482,228 of CM056202.1, read as the reverse complement.
GTCCCGGGGAACAGCTGACAGGACCCTCTCCATCAGTTGCTCGAAGGTCGCAGGGGTGTTGCACAACCCGAACGGCATGACCCGGAACTGCCACAGCCCTTGCCTGATGGTGAATGTGGTCTTCAACTTGGCGTCGTCGGACATGCGCACCTGCCAGTAGCCGCTGCGGAGATCGAGCGAGCAGAACCAACTGGAGCTAGAGCTTAAGATCTGTGCCCGAACCCGATGGGACCCGTCGGGACCCGACGGGTTCAGGTCGGATCGGGCCTTATTTCTCACATATTTCATGGGTTCAAGTCGGGTTCGGGCCGTATCGTATAAGGCCTTTTTTTTTTCATTTTTCTCCCCGGTTTTGTCATTGCCATTTCCATGCCAACTCCTACTCTTTGGTCTTCTGCTTATTATTATTATATTATTATTTATAAACGAAGTGTCATCTAATAAGTCAGGTCTACTGTGGGGCAGGCAGTGCACTGAGCACAACACACATCCAAGACCCCATGGCCCTGCCCCTCTCCTCACATACAGAGAGGAGAATGCGCTGCATGGGACTCAGCACTGAGTGCTTGTTTAATATTATCCGCATTACGGCTTTCTTTTGGTTGAAATTTGAGTTAAATTAACATTTAAAGATTTTACTGTGCTTGCTGGTTATTTTATTTATATAGCATAATTTGATAATGCTTTAATTTCATATTTGTGACTCGGTCTGGGACCGATTGTTTACAGGCTACTAAAAGATGTTGCATCAATATTAACGGATGACAACAGGACGAGAAGCAAGTCATGGGTGTCACTCTCAAAATATTCAACAAGACAACGTTTAATTTTGAAAACACCTAGCCTACCGATAAAGCTTATTTTAAGTGATGGCAAAGTGCGACGTTCAGGTTACTATGCACTATAGCCTATGTTATATACAGGCATAATTTTACTCCCAAATTTAGCCATCTAGTAAATTAAGATTATGATTCACTTTACCCAGCAGCAAAGTAGCTAGCTAACTAACTTAGCAGTGTTAAGTTCTTATCAGTGTACCTTGAGTTAGGTTCTGTCTAACTGTAGATCGCTTGATAATTTAAATGCCTGCAAAATAACGGATTTCCTTTCAAAACTGCGACTTGGTTAAAAAGCAGGTTGACAGCTGCATGTGAGGTTGCCGCTAAATGTGTGCCACTAACCATGACACGGCGAAATAGTTAAATAATCTAAAAGACAAATGCGTTTTTCATTGTGTTGATGCTTCAGAAATTTAGCGGTGGCGAAAAGTAAAAATCTGACAGCGTCACACACTGCCAGTGGGCGTTGCTCCATTGAAATGAATGGAACCTATTTTTTGACGCGCGTTTCACACTTTTGGTGGGCGTTGGGCTTAAGAGTGTGAGACTGAGTGTATTCTGTCCCCGCACTTGTTGCACTTGTTCACTGTTTTCATTACGGTAAGAGCTGTTTTCATAAATAAAGAACGTTAAAATTGTAGAATGACTCCTGTTCTTGTTGTTGGATAGAAGCTTGTTAAGAAAAATGTTTGGCTTTAAGCGGGCTCGGGCTTAATTATGCTAATGAGGGTCGGGTTCGGGTGGGGTTCGGACAGAATTTTGTCGGGCTTGGGGCTTGTCTGGCTCAACTTTTCAGGCGCGATTAAAGCTCTAGCTGGAGCCCGCTAGGTGGTCGAGTGCCTCATCGATGCATGGAAGGGGATGGGCATCCTTCCGGGTTACTGCATTCAGGCGCTGGTAGTCGACGCAGAACCTCCACTCGTCATTCTTTTTCGGCACCAGGACGGCAAGGGCTGCCCATGGACTGTCGGAGGGCTCAATTATGCCTGCCGCAGCCATCTCCTTCACCTTCTCTTCTGCGACTCGTCATCTAGCGAGGGAGAGGCAGTGTGGCCACAGGCGAATGGGCACGGCATCCCCAGTGTCGATGGTGTGATGCACCAGGTCCGTTTAGGTGCATTCCTCGTCGCGGACAGCGAAGAGGTTCGCGTTGTTTATCAGCAGGGCTTTCAGCTGCTGGCTTTGAGAGGGGTTGAGGCCGCTGCAGCTGCGCTGCCACAGCTCATGAACGGTGTTCGTTGTGTCGACTGGGGGTGAGCAGGGTTGTAGCGAAGGGGCCGGGCAGAGGGGGCGCGCATTGTAGCTTGTGTTGATTGGCTGGGGCGGCGAACTGGCTGGTTGGGCTGAAACCACGGCATGCGGGTGGGCTCTCCTCGCGGTTTGTTTCCCCGCCTTTGAAGGTCATAGGTGGTTTCACCGATGACAAGGGCGGGGCGGGCGATGTCTACCGTGGCACCCCAGCGCGCCAACAGGTCTAGGCCCACGATGCAATCGTCCTGGATCTCGGCCAACCAGAATTGGTGGTCGAGCCGACGATCCCTCATGGCCACGCTCACCCGCTACCAGCCCTTCATGACCATTTTCTGGCCAGTTATTGACTGCAGCTTCGTGTTGGTAGGCTCCCAGTGTGCACCGTGCAGGATTCCTGGGCGCACTAGGCAGATGGTGGCGCCCATGTCGACCAGCGCCGTGCAGGGTTGCCCATCCAGCCAGCATTGTAGGTACAGCCCACCACCCGTGCCCAGCCGGCCTGCCCGAGGGAGAGAGCTACCCTCGTCCACCTTGAGAAAGGCAGAAAAATGCAAATTTTGCCCTCCCGCCTAGAAAAAGGCAGGGTAATGGATCGTTTGCTCATTCACCTTTACAAAGGCAGTTGGACTGGAATTCTGCCTGTCTGCCTTTAAAAAGGCACTTTTGCTCAGGTTGGGTGCAGCCGGCTTAAGCTCAGGGCGGTGGGGACTGACCGGACTGGGGAAGATGTGTTCCTGGGGTGGCGGTCTCCTCACAGCACCACCCCTGGTTTGTTTTCCGACAGCTGGGGTCCTTGATGCTTCGGCATTGGAGCGGGGCAATAGCGGGCGATGTGCCCCGGCTCACCACAGCGGTAGCAACGCCACTGCTGATTTGACACGGCGTCGCGTCCAGCGTAACTCCTCCGCCTCTTCGCTGAAGTCCGCTTTATGGACCCAAGGGCAAGGTCTGTTCTGTTCGGCTGGTTGGGTCTCCCCCAAGACGTCCGCTGCTCGCTCAGCCTCCCACAGTGCCTCGTCTAAGGAGCCAGGCGCCACCAAGATGACGTAGTGCCTAAGTCTCTCAGGCATGAGAGACTCTAGGAAGGCATGCAGTGCCAGCTCGTCCCGCCCCCTGGACCCGAGGTTTGGATACCCCAGGTGGCCGCCACGGCTCCCCAACCCTCCCCGGGTTGGCGGCGGCGACATGTCAACTTCTTCCGGTGTAGTTCGGCGGATTCGCGGCACCCGTAGCGTCGGTCAAGTGCGGTGACCAGCGCCTGTAGGCCGTTCTGCTCGTCAGCGTCTAGGTCCAGCAGAATCTGCCGCGCTGACCCCTCTAAGGCTGTCACCAGGCGCATCGCCGTCTCTGCCTCCGTCCACCTGCTGTGCTGCGCGATTAGCTTCACATGCACGTGATATGGCTCCCATTGTGAGGAGCCATCGAAGCGCGGCAGCTTCGCTTCCCGCTGGTACGTCCGCCGCTAGCGACCGCACTCTTTCCCCCGTCGGCAGGCCCAAAGCTGGGGTGTGGCTTCCCTCGGTCAGGATCCCAGCTGCACTGCTCCGCTGCCCTTGGCTCGCCAACTCCGCCTCTAGTCACCGGATCTCCCACTGTAGCTCATCGCATCCCACATCTGACACCAGTGTGGCGACTTCCGAAGTAAGTGGATGCGGAGTCAGGGATCTGCATTTTCGAATCGCTCCTTCTGAGCTTCGTTTTATTGTATCAGCATTCAACATCTTCAACAGCAGTCAAACAGCAGGCAAAGTACAGCGTATCCCTTCTTGAGAGTTCACGTTAAGACTGAACTCAAAGCTCTATAGCCCTCTACTTATGTACTTATGGGGCCCGTGAGCCAATCACAGCAGCTCAGGCCAATTCATGCAAATTAGCAAGGAGCAGTTGACACCGACATTCAACTCATCCACCGAAGCGGCAGGAACGCCACAATATCATCACTGAAACCATCTAATGTTGAACATTTATTCTTTACATTAAGCAAATTCTGCACATTGGAGATAGCAGCCAGATGACTTGTATTATAACAGCTCTGGTGCACAGTCACAGTTCTAGTGACATTAGCATGTAGAGAGTCTCCTACGACAATACCATATTTGTACCTTAGATAAGCTATATTCTTGCCCAAAGGTGACAATGCATCACAATACGCTTGACGACTTATGGAGGAAACAACCACATTTGAGCTGTTCAACATCCTGTTGAAGAACCTAAGAGATTTAATGGTCAATTGAGCACTGATATGCAATTGGCCTATCAATGGCCAGAGTAACCAAGTGTGACTGCGTTGAGGTATATTTAACAATTTACGTACAGCTTTGTTCCATTGAATACAGCATAAAAGGAATCCAGGGGAATTAAGGTACCACAGCTGTGAACCATAAAAAGAACAACATTGGTTTCTAAACAGTTTGCATAAAATATCAAGCAAGAGACCACTGTATGTGCCAAAAAGCTTATTTACAGAACCATTGAAATGTTGACATTTACTAAGACAGTCGTCAGCATCGTCGAGTTTGACATTGATTACATGAAATGAGTTACCTTATCAGACCACTCTATTAGTGATACGTGTCAATGCGTGCCATGTTAGGGTGTTGTCACGAGTTGTTCACGTGATCATAGCACGCCCAGCTCACGCATAGTTGGCGCACGTCACGAACCATTCGCGCATGGCAGGAACTTCTCACGAAGTGTTCACGCATTGTTTGCGCATAGTTCAAATTTTTGGCCGCCCATTGCATAGACAGCGCATAACTTATGCGTTTACAGTGCGCGAACAGGGCGCAAACAAGGCTCCGCTACCACCGAAATAGCACGCCTTGCCACGACGCATTCCGGGGACAAAAATCGTGCAAGTGTCAGGGTGGCATTACTCTTTAAAGCCACGCCTGTCTGAGGACTAAATGTCTTTTAAAAGACTGATTGTCTTTTTGTTTGTCAACTATGTTTTTTTCTTTAATTGTGAAGAACGTGATTTGAGAATTCAGTTTTTTTGTATATGTAACTGTTCAAACGCTTCAGTGTACTGTTTTTTGTGCTCTGTTTATTGTAAAATTAATCCAACTAATCCAACTCCTGTATATATTCTCAAATGGTGGAAGGTGCATGGATTTTTTCTGCACAGGATCCTGAGAAAAATTATGGAATAATAAACACATAGTTGGCAAAAATGAAAATTGTGCGCAGTTCTCTCAATGCAGTGAAAAATCAGCAATTAATTGTGGGCTGCTTATCTAAGACCATTTCAGAAACTTCAGAACAAGGAGGGAATTTCTTTAGATTTGGCACAAATGTAGAACTGGACTTAAAGATGAACTGGTTAGATTTTGTTGGACAAAACCAAGGGTCACTGACCTCAAGTCTGTCTCTTTGTTGTGAACCCAAATGTCTCAGGGGCTCCTTGAGGGATTTTTTTTTTTTATTATTATTATTTGGCACAAATAAGGATGAGTTGATTAAATTTTGGTGGTCAAAGGTCAAAGTGACCTCATGTACGTCTTATTCTTGGTTCCCATAAACTTATAATGGGCCTTTTATTTAAACTGCTCATACTTTTTCATTTTCAAACATCAAACTTGATGTGCAGCTTCACGTTGGGTCAGATTTGGCATTTTATAAATTTTCTTGGTAATCCCCTACCTCAGGGGTGTCCGGTCTTATCCATAAAGGGCCAGTGTGGGTACAAGTTTTATTTTTAGCCCAGTCCTATAACATTAATTCCACGAATTAACTGATCAGGTGGTTCAATTAGGACCTTGATGAGTAGAATCAGATGTGTTAGTGTAGCGCTGTAACAAAAACCAGCACCCACACCGGCCCTTTGTGAATTAGATTGGACACCCCTGCCCTACCTCCGTCCCTCCTTTTTCATGAGTTTCAGCTCAACAAACCTCCATTAATTTTCAAAAGCCCACATACTCCCTCAATTTGGTGGCTAGAGCCTCAGTGCTTTCAATTCAGCTTCAGATTGTTCAAAAGGATATATTTTAATTTAATGTTCCTGCATCCCTGTCCCCTCTTTATTTTCTTTCTTAATCCATCCATCCTCCATTAAACTTTATTCATTTATCAAGTCTTGCTCCCAGCTAGAGCAGCCAAACTTGCTGATCACGTAAGACTTTTCAATAGGATGGAGATGTCTCTGACCCCTCTCCCCACACTATATGTATATATATATATATATATATATATATGTGTGTATATATATATATATATATATATATATATATATATACACTGATGCACTGAGTATTGTTCTCTTTTTTACTCACTCAATCCAAGATGTTACCCAAATGGACATATGACTTTTTAATCGTCTGTCATAGAGAGCTGGGGATTGAGTTATTGCACTCAGGGAGGATTCTGTGTTAAATGGTGACACTCCACCTCCTTTCCTGATTGGTCGATATTTGATGCTTCGTAACTGGTGAACCATTTTTCATCGGCCGCCCACCTGCATGGAGACCGATTGTTAATGTTAGCTAGTCTGTCAGTCAAATGGGTCTTTGAGATCTTGACAGAGGTGCTCTTACAATGGAGGAATCTCCTAGAAAAGAAGAAATAGTGAAAACACGTTATCATGCCGTAACAAAGGCACAAGAAGCAAAGAAGAGGGGATGGTTTGTATATTTTACCTGGATTGCCACAGTTTGCGGTAATTCCTAAGGCAAATCACGGACATTATCGCCCATCATAAAATTACAATCAATTTGAAAGATCTTTTGAAGAAGCACAATCACCTAACCTGGATACAGGTGCTTGAGTGTATCTTCTTCCCCATGCTACCCACGATACTATCCAATAGCAATTTGCCATTTATGTGTTTCTGCAATGGTTTCTGTTACTTCACAAACTTCATGCAGGTTTCTTGCTGGTGAGTTAAGTAATCAAATTTCTGCGCTTCCGATACGAATCGAATCATTCATAAACATTTACGGAAAACAATTACTTCATGAATGCACTACTAGTCGAATGCGGCCATGGAGACTTGTGGGCTGGGTTGTTAAATTTGGGAAAGGGTCGCATGTTAATTATTGAAGCCTGAAAAATATTATAAATGGCAGCACACTTGTAGCTCCGATGCAAAAAAAGTTAATTGTTCATAAAGACATAAACAAAACCAATGTTTCGGCTGTAGAGCTGCCTTCATCAGGGTTAATCTTCCAGGACACGGATTTGATTGAAGTTAAAAACGCTGGTACAAATGTGCAATCAATTAGAGTTTATTAGTACACCAGTTTAACTGCCAGTAAAAGCATTGATGCACAGGTTTTGGAAATCTGATTGACCTGACCAATCACAAGGAAGTGAACAATAGGTTCCCAAGCAAGACCTCTACAATTAAGTATGTGGTAGCTATTCTAATAATTTCATTTCATATAAAACAAAATCTAAAGTAAACCACACATAGGGAGACATCATATTAAATGCTGTATACATATAATGCCACAAACCATGACAAAAGAATGTTACATATATCGTAGAAATCCCTTAAAAGATCAGCATAAACTCAGTCTATACAAAAAAAAATCTGAAATGTATGTTCTGCTGCTGATGAAACTTTAGTGAACTACCAATCAAAATAGAATTAACAACAAAAGGTCTAAGATCAAAGTCAATATCAAGACAAAGAGGTGCAAGTGTTTTAAGGTTATTAATCCATGCTGCCTTTCCTCACAAATATAAAGCATCTATGTCCTCCCCTCTTCATGGAGAAGAAACCTTTTTAATACCCACATACCTTAGAGAAGAAACTGTGTGATTAGCTTCTACAAAGAGTGCAGAAACTGGGTAGTAACATTTTTGCATGTAGTGGTTCTATGGTGTTCTGCTATATGGACTTTTGGTTCACGTTCAGTCTTTTTATGCCTTGCCACATTGGCAGCTAATTAGATAAATAGTACCTCTAGAGGTACAGGTAATGATATCTCTAAGGGGAATTTGTTACCATGAGGATATTTAAAATACTAACATTTGTTGGTTCTATTGCAGTGGGCACAAGACATACATCTGTAGTTACCATTAGGAATAGGAGCAACTTTACGTTGTGGAGATACAGAAAGTGGGGGGTAAATCAGACTTGACCAAATGGTCTGTAAGGTTCCGAACCCAAGAAAACACAACCATGGGGGGTTCAGAAAAGACTTTATCTGAAAGTCCGTCTGTCCACAGGATATGCCAATGTTGATGTAAAATATTTTTGAATTATTCAGCATGCTTAGAGTAGCGGATTGAAAAGACAATAGAGGATTTGTTTGTTTTGAGTTATTCCTTTTAAGGGCATCATGTATTTTTTTTTTTTTTTAATAAGTATTTGAATTTTCATGTCGAATCGCTTAAAATGGCGGCACAGCCACGCCCACGCCGTGACTCCCACCGAGATGATTTTAATAACTTTTGATCTTCAAGGGGTCAAGAGTAAACACAGTGATTTTCATGAAAATCCTGCAAAACCTCTAACATAACATGAACATGAATGGCGAGAACAGGCCGTTCAGCCCAACTAGGCTCGCCAGTTTCTTTGTACTATCGTGAATATATCACTTCAGATACTCAATGACTCAATGGTATCTAACTTTAAGTCAAGCCTGCTCTTGAAAACTCCCAAGGTCTCTGCCTCAACAATATGGTCAGGCAAGCTGTTCCACACCGAAATTACTCTTTGGGTGAAGAAATATTTCCGAATATCAGTGCTAAATTTACCTTTGGTCAGCTTCCATTTGTGACCCCGAGTTCTACTAACAACACTTGGTTGAAGGAATCCTACATAATTCACTTTGTTAATCCCTTTAACATATTTAAAGACCTCAATCAGATCACCCCTTAATCTCCTTTTCCTAAGACTAAAGAGATTAAGGATCTTCAACCTCTTCTCATAGCTTTCATCTTTAATACCGAATTTTTTCGTGGCTCTTCTCTGAACCTTCTCTAAAGCCTCTATGTCTTTCTTAAAGTATGGTCCCCAGAACTGTACACAATACTCTAGATGTGGTCTGACGAATGTGTTGTACAAAAGAAGCATCACCTCCTTGGATTTGAACTCAATACTTTTGGCAATGTATCCCAGCATCCGATTGGCTTTTTTAACTGCTACGGCACAATGGCTAGAGCCTGTGAGGGTTTGGCCAACAATCACTCCCAGATCCTTCTCTTGTGGAGCACATTCCAGTTTAAAACCTCCCATGAAGTAATCCCGTCTAATGTTTTTATTACCTACATGTACTACTTTACATTTCGCTACATTAAATTTCATTTGCCACATTTCTGCCCAATTCTGGATTCTATCCAAATCATCCTGAATCACTTTAGTGGACTCTAAACTATTTGCCAAACCTCCCAATTTGGTATCATCTGCAAATTTCACTAATCTGCTCTCAATATTCCTATCAAGGTCATTAATGTAGATGAGGAACAGCAGGGGTCCCAACACTGATCCCTGGGGGACGCCACTCCCCACCATACCTAGCTCAGATGAGATACCACTGACCACCACTCTTTGTGTTCTGTCCTGCAACCAGTTTTGAATCCACTTCAGAATACCTCCTGTAACTCCAATGGAGCTCATTTTAAAAATTAGTCTCTTATGTGGTACTGTGTCAAATGCTTTCTGAAAATCCAAATATATGATGTCATAAGCCCTGCTCTGGTCATAAGTCTTGGTGGCCTCTCAAAAAAATTCCAGAAGGTTTGTCAGGCATGACCTTCCTTTACGGAAACCATGTTGGCTATCCCTCAAGATATTGTTCGTTCAAGAAATAAGTCCAGCTCATCTTTTATGATAGATTCCAATATTTTGCACGCATAATGCAAGTTAAACTGACTGGCCTGTAATTACCTGGCTCAGCACGGTCCCCTTTCTTATATATTGGTATTATATTACCCTGTTTCCAATCATTTGGTATTTCTCCAGTTTCTAAAGACCGTCTAAAGATGGCGGATAGCGGCTTAAAGATGATCCCACTAACTTCCCTGAGCACTCTAGGATATAAGCCATCAGGACCCCCGCCTTATCTGCCTTTAGTTTATGCAACTTGTCTAATACTACGTTATCCCTAACCTCAATTTCCGCTAAATAATCTTGAGCATTGGACATGCCCTCTGACCGAATAAAGACCCGCTCTAAGGTAAAATTCTCAACAAAGTAACCGTTTAAGGTGTCCGCAATATCCTTGTTATTATATAGCAGCGATCCATTTTTATTCTTTATGCACTTAACCTGCTCTTTGACTTTCCTTTTTCTACTACAGTACTGAAAGAAGGGCTTAGGGTTAGTTTTTGCCCCCTCTGCAATTTGTCTTTCATACAGTCTTCTAGCATTCCTCAGCTCTTTTTTGACCACAGCCCGCATTTTACAGTATTCGGCCTTAATCTCATTGTTATCCTCTATGTACATCTTATAAAGATTCCTCTTTTCCCTCAAACTCCTACGAATAGCTGCGGTCATCCACTGAGGATTCTGCTTTTTCAGCTTACTTTTGGACACCTTTGGAATGAATTTGCATTGTGAATCAAGTAAAACCCCCTTAAATCTTTCCCACATCTCAGTTACAGACTCACAGTCCAGGAGTGTCTCCCATTTTATTTCACTTATATATGAGCGCATCCTGTCAAAGTTTGCTCGCCTAAAATTGAAAATTTTTTTTTTTTTTTTTTGTTCTGTGTATCATTATCACCCCTTTCTTTGAATTTCTTTTGCATATCGGCCAAGTAATGAGTAAAGGTTCAAATCAGAGCGTTTTTTTTTTTTTTTACACAAACCATTGGCCTCATAGCGTAATTGCCCAAGTCATTTTTGCCAAATTGAGATATTGGCTGCCTGTTCTTTTGAGTTGGCAAAAAATGCATTTTTTTTCCTTTTTTCTCAAAACCTAAAGAAATTAAAAGAAAAAGAAAATCCATTCTCTTAAATAATGAATGAATAAGTAAAACCTTATAAATGACATAGGCAATTATGTTATGATGTTAACAAAATACTTTTCACCCTACTGAACTGGCTGTACTTTAAAGGAAGGTGATGACAATTGTTTGCCCTAAGCAAACTGTTGCGATCAGTGGGTTTCTTGTATAGGTCCATATGTAACACAAAACTGATGGCAGTCATATCAAAATTTATTTAAAATTTCAGAAGTTCTGAGCTTGAGTTTATAAAGGAGATAAAGTTAAGTTGTTCAAGATGACCGCGAGTCACAGGAAAAATATAATATATATATCTTTTCCAAAGAAAAATGTTAGACACAGACTCATTGAAAGTAGGATTGGAAATACTGGTCTTCTCAAAATAACCAACATACTGGCCTGCATATGTCAGAGCCATAGGAGAACCCATGGCCACTCCTTTCTCCTGTACGAAGTCATCATCCTTAAACAGGAAGTAATTATATGTGGGGACTATTTCATGAGAGATGAGTTGGATGGTCTGGAGTCCAAGGGATGTAGTGAAAAAGAATGTTCCATTGCTTGGATGCCACCTTCATGAGGCTCAGTATGGTATAATGAGTTTCCACATCATGGCTGATTGAAAATACTGTATGTCCTCATTTAATTGTTCTAAGGACTCAACTGTAGTAATCAAATGACCAGTATATGTATTTCACATAAGATCAAAGTTGTTCATTTAATGGTTTAATAAAAGAAGAGCGGTATAAGGTCAATAAATCAATGTCACCACAATAGGTTGTCTAGGGAGTTTTTTTTGTGGATTTTGGGTAATATAAATGAACTGAAGTCTTTGTGTGTTGATTGCAAATAAAATCAAACTTTCTGAGATACTTCCTCTGAGCACAGAAAACCATGCTAGACATCTGGTTCTGCGGCCATATAATCAGTAGTGAGATTGCCAGATAATTTTTTGTGAAAATAGTCATCCAGTACCTGTCTGTAGCCCTCATTGACATAATCCGATTAACTGAGTGCTACAACTGCACCCTCTTTATCAGCCTTCCTTTTGATAAGAGTTATCAGACTTCAGATCAAGGAGTGCTTTTTTAGCATCGTTGTTGAGCTCATAATGGATTCTGTGTTTGTCTTCTGCAAAAGAACTGTAATATCTTCCTCAACCAGTCTACAGTATGTTTGGATGGGTTACGGTTAACAGGAGGAACAAATGTACTTCTGCTTCTAAAAGGTGTGGAGGCATTTACGGAAATATCAGCACGAGTCAAAGGGATTAATAATAAATTCTCTGGGGCAAATTTGTTTATTAAGAGGGGAAGCAGCATGGATTTATAACCTGAAAACACTTGCACGTGTTTGTCTTAATATTGACTTCGATCTCAAACCTGTTTTAAGCTCGTTGCCCGTTCGTGTTCCCGTTTGCGTTAGCGTTGGCGTAACTCCAAAATCGTTTCCATGATCTTCACAAAACTTTGCATACTTACTACTCAAGTCCTGAAGTGGTACCTTTTGGTATGTGCCTGTCCGTCCGTCTGTCTGTCTGTCCATCTGGATGAAATAATATTTTTTGGGGGGGGCTGGGTTAGGCAGGGAAGGGGGCTGGGGGGAGACGTATGTTTTTACGAGTAAAAACACATTTTATTTTCTACTTTTTTGATGGGTAGAGTGGATTGACAGTGAATTAAGAAATCGTTCCTCATACAAACGGAATGGCTGTGCCTAAATGATTGAGCAGCAAAGCGATTGAGTCATCTCGTTGCTAACACATTATGGAAATTACCATTAAGGAACCAACGAAAATGGGCATCGCGATCGCAATAATATTAACATTCAAGCCATATACCAGCTAGGTTTTGACTTAGCTAGTCTTTTTTAGCCAGAGGCAATGAAAGAGACACGTTGAATGGAACAAATTGATTGGGTAAATTCAGTTCAGGAGAATAATGCAGCCACTCCAATGAACTGAATGTTAGCTAATGGTTGCTACCACGCGGATACTAGCCACAGATCAATTTTAATGTTAGAGACTGAATTCCAAATGTGTGATTGCATGTGGAATTTCTTTAATCATGTAACTGCCGTCCTTGCTTAGCCTGCAGACGTAACTTTTCCACACTCGTTGAACAGTTTAATAGTTTGCTAGCTACTTATTCAGTCATCTGTATTTAGAGACTTGACAGCAAAGGTGTAAAAGCATAGCGTCCATCTTTTGGTCTGACTGTCAAACCATCTAACGTGCAACCACCTGCCAAAATGGCTGCTGAAAATACTAAGCTCAGAGAGCATGCGCTGACGGCAACCCCCACTTTTTTTTTTTTTTTTAATACATAATTCCCCATCTTGTCATTAGGAACAGTAGTACCTTTGATATGGCATTAGTTTTTTAGACTCAGGGAAGGGTCACATGTTAGTTGACTAATCCCCAACCTCTTTGCTGATTGGCTTAGCTTTTACCCTTCATAGCCTTGTCATTACCTCAAAAATTTGTCGTAGAGAGTTGAGGATTGGGTTGTTTGAAATATTAGCTTCATTCTAATGACAACAGTTTGGTTTTATCCAGCAAACTTAAAGTTTATTCACAAAGTTTACATTAAAGTTGGTTTTCATAAGATTGAGCTTTCGGTGATTGCTATTGCACTGTATGAAAATGCTGTCTATCAGCAATATGTACTCTTGTCTAAAAATAAACTCTAACCACCAAATGTTTCTCACTCCTAATTAATCTTTGAATTATACTTGTCAGTGTAGTGTAAATATCCATTTTGCCAAAAAAAAAAAAAAAAGTTTTAGATACTTTTTATTAAATTCAATCAAAGTCTCATATGAGTCTGGACAGAAAGAATGTAAACAGCAACTTGACTGGGTGGCAGAGCAAATTTAACCATAAGGTGGTAATTCTAGTTTGTGAAAAAGCTGCTTATGAAAATTGTGTTTGTACCAAACATTTCAACTATTATTCCAAATTATATTCTGCACGTTAATCGTACAGTATTTGAGACAGTAAGTTTGATGCGCCTACCATTGACTTGCAGTTACCACAAAAAATAAACTTGGTCAATAATTTTTTTGCAGGTTCTGCTTTTTTTGGCTGATATGAGGTGGATGTGATGTACAACCCCAATTCCGAAATAGTTGGGACGAAGTGTAAATTGTGAATAAAATCAAAATGCAATGACTTTCAGATCATGTGAGCCAATATGTTATTTACAATAGAACATAGATAACATTTCAGATGTTGAAACAGACATTTTACATTTTTATCCACAAAATGAGCTTATTTCAAATTTTCTGGCTGCAAAAGTCTCAAAAAAGTTGGGACACAGGCAAAAAAGGGCTGAAAAAGCAATTAATATATAAGAGAATCAGCTGAAAGAACATTTAGCAAGTAATTAAGTTAACTGGCATCAGGTATGTCACATGATTGGCTATAAAAGGGATGTCTCGGAGAGGCTGAGTCTCTTAGAAGTAACCTGTGAAGGCTTGTGTAAAAAAATTGTGGAATACTTTAACAACAATGTTCCTCAACGTCAAATTGCAAAGGCTTTGAAGGTCTCATCATAGACAGTGCATTACATGATAATAAGATTCAGAGAAACTGGAAAAATCTCTGTAGGTAAGGGACAAGGCCGAAGACCTTTACTGGATGCCCGTGATCTTCGGGCCCTCAGACACCACTGCATCACTCACCAGCATGATTCTGTCATTGACATTACTAAATGGGCCCAAGAATACTTCAAGAAACCACTGTCTGTAAACACAGTCTGCCATGCCATCCACAGATGCCACCTAAAACTCTATCATGCAAAAAGGAAGCCATTGTTGAGCATGATCCAGAAGCGCTGCCGTGTTCTATGGGCCAAGGCACATTTAAAATGGACTGTAGCAAAGTGGCAAAGTATCCTGTGGTCAGAAGAGTCCAAATTTGACATTCTTGTTGGAAATCCTAGGCGTCGTGTCCTCTGGGCTAAAGACGAGAAAGATCACCCCTCCTATTATCAGCGTTCAGTTCAAAAGCCAGCATCTCTGATGGTATGGGGATGCATTAGTGCATATGGTGTGGGACACTTGCATGTTTTAAAAAGCAGCATGAATGCTGAAAGGTATATCAAGGTTTTAGAGCAACATATGCTCCCCTCCAGACGACATCTATTCCAGGGAAGGCCTTGTGTATTTCAGCAGAAAAATGCATAACCACATACTGCAGCTATTACAGCAGCATGGCTTCGTAGTAGAAGAGTCCAGGTGCTGAACTGGCCTGCCTGCAGTCCTGATCTTTCACCGATTGAGAACATTTGGCGCATAATTAAACGAAAAGTCCGTCAAAGGAGACCCAAAACTCTCCAGCAGCTGGAAGCCTGTATTAAACAAGAGTGGGATCAAATTCCAGTGGCTAAACTCAAGAAACTTGTCTCCTCAATGCCCAGACGCTTCCACTCTATGTTAAAAAAAAGAGGGGATGCTACACCATGGTAAACAGGCCCCTGTCCCAACGTTTTCGAGACCTGTAGCAGCCATCAAATTTGAAATGAGCTCATTTTGTGGATAAAGTTGTAAAATTTCTCAGTTTCAACATTTGCTATGTTATCTCTGTTCTATTGTGAATAAAATACTGGCTGGTGTGATTTGACAGTCATTACGTTTTGTTTTTATTCACAATTTACACTTTGTCCCAACTATTTCGGAATTGGGGTTGTAGAACCCATCCGCTATAATAGCTACAGTTACTAGATAATGTAAATGATCTGGACCAGCTTTCTTCAGTCTTTTCTGTTTGAGTGAACGGTGGGCCCTGCAGGCTTTTTTTCTTCTTAATGTTTGTTTGAAGTTCTTATGGAGAAGAAAGTCAATGTCGAGTGCAATGTTAATCATAATAGGCTGAATTAATTATTATTATTATTTAAATCTTATATTTGGATTTTTCAGTATAACATATCCTTGCTTGGTAACAGCATTAAGATTGGTTGGCCAAGCCAGAAAAAAGTATTGATCCTCAACACTGAAACCAGAACAGAGGCGAGCCTACACTTACTAACTAGAAATTTCACTATCTGATTCAATTGGTTGCCTAAAATGTCAGTTCTTCACTCTACAAATTAAACTTGACCAAAACCAGGAGAAAGGCAGCTAAAGCTGGCATGATATCACTAATACTTCGTAGAATAAATACAGACCCACATACCCAAGCTGGGCCATTCTTGGAGAAGTGAACCAAAATGTCACACACATGACCAGATGTCATCAAATAAATAAATACTTTGAAAATTAATGAAAGGTATCAAATTTATTCCTTGCTATTCTCCATACCCCAAAACTATGAAAATTCTAGATTTTTTCAACCTCAGAGTTTTTGAAGTCAAATAGAGTTATGAAAAACCTGCCGTGTGAAGTTTTGACCAGTCGTTTTTGACCTCTGACCTTAAGTAGTTAAAGTTAATGTAACAAATAACATTTTTACTTGATAGACTTGGATAAGTAACAAGGTCCACAATCATGAACCTCCAATGCTTTTTTGTAATTGGAGGAGAACTATTTGTTACATTTTTGGTCACACACGTGACTGAGAATGGCCCAGCTGCAAACTGCCTATTTTGCACTTTTCACTGGTAACCTATGAGAACAGCAGCAGGGTATGAGAACTGCGGCTGGCCAGTGAGGATCAATAGACTGGGGCAGCATTTTCAGCTTTGAGCAAGTGATTTGGTGAATATTTGACTCAATCTTCCATTGCCTGCATTTGTTTTTTTGGATTTTCTATTCCTCAGGAGATTTCCTAAGTACACCCACTGTTTGCCTGTTGTGGCAATTCAACGTTTTGCGGCTAGATACTGCCTCGCTCAGCACAGAAACCTACAGCACCCCTTTTACAAGGTCAATTAAGCTTTCCTACTCATTGCTGTAAGACAAATATCTTCATATTCAGTCCTACCAGTGCTTTGGCTAATGCTCCATGAAAGTCTTTGCAGAGTATATGTATAGCTGGTGAAGCTGAGAGGAAGTGTCTATTTAAACTTTTTTTCCATTTCTTAATTTATTAAACACTTACTGAAACTGACACCTCATAGAGAAAGAAAAGCTCAAACAGTGAGAAATGCAGAATGGGTGGGGACAAGGGGTACGAAAAAAAAAAAAGTCTTTTGGGTGGCACCGCACCCAACAGAGTTTAAAGTGGCATTAATTCAGATTCCTGTTCATATTAGGATTCATATTTTAGTACCAAAAATGACAAAGAAAGAACCTTTTCATGGTAATAACAACAAATCATTGGTCTGGAAATTAGCAATAATTATCAGCAATAATAAATAGATGAATTAGTTTAGTTTAATGTAGCTTTTCTGTTTGGTTTCTTAAGCCTCATAGGTGAACTTGCAGGAAGCTTTTTACATATAGGAGTTAGAAAGTAATTACTGATCATTCCTCAGCAGAAAACTTTCTTAATTGCGGGAAGCAAGCATTTTCTGCAATATGCTCCGACACTCCAAATCTTAAATTGACTTTTCAACTGTGAAGCAGGTCAGTTCCACAATGAGGCAGTTTCCAGCTTTTTTACAAACAAATGGTAGCACAGAAGGTCTCAGGAGTGCATGTATATACTGTAGGCTCCACAGTACAATGTACAAACAGTACGAAAAATATAATTATAAATATAAGCAATATAATTGTAAAGAAACAGAATATACCAACATGTGTGAAATACATTATTAATGTTTCAATGGAAACAACCAAAATCATGACAATCATTTAATATAAAATAAATTGCAACAAAATCAAAGTTTCACAATTATTGGCACCCTTCATTTTGTACTTAGTGCGACCACTTCTGACAAGGATAACTGAAAGAGTCTCTTCCTGTTAGCAAATTTAGCCAACCAGCTACCTAGCCAAGCCGTTACTGAGTAAGTGTACAGTAGTGTGCAGTGATGATTATACACCACCGCTTTCGTCTAAAAGACAGCTAACTGCAACAACCACAAAATCTAGACATTGAAACAATACACACTTAGTACACATACAGTATGTCTCCACAACCACATTTACGCTTTTGAATACATACTTCCAGGCCAGTACATTGGTTTCTCCTCCTAAGTGGGAAGGAGTGATATATACATATGCATATACATACATACATACATACATACACATACCCAAAAATCATGTAGAAATTGGGCTTCAAGAAAAACCTTTGGATTTTTTATTTATTCGCTGTTTATTTTAATGATTTTCAAAAGCTAACTAACGGATGCAAGACAAATCTCTCTGAAGATTATGCATCAACTTTCCATGCTCTGTTAAACCCAGTTTCCCTATCCTAGAGCTTTTTTGGTTAACACTTTGATATTTGTTATGTTGTGACTGGAGATCCATGACATAGAGCTGATAAAAACACTTACAGTGGACACTGGCCCCTTTCTTGCGTTGTTTATTGCTGCTATCTTACGATGGTAAACCTTTGGTTTTTAGTAATGGCTTGTTCTATTTTTGACTCTGGACAGTTTCTGACCCAGTCGAAAAAAATTTCAGTTTCAAGCCTTTTTGGTCAAATATGCCAATTCAAGGATTTAACTAAGGCAGCAGATCCTACATTTCATTTCAAGTGATTTAATGCGTATCACCATTCCTGATGGGTACATAATGGATGTATTTGTGAGAGAAAGCTGATGCCCAAAGAGAAAAAAAGACATTCTATTGGTTTTAATAAGAATTACATTTATGAAAATCAGTTTTTATTCTGTATTGTTTACTTTTGCTAGACAGCAAACACAAGAATTCATCCACGAACTACGTTATTTATTTATATTCTGAGACACTGAACTGTTCATCACCTAATTTCCATGATTGGTGCCCTGAGGGGTCGAAAACTACCTTTTGTGATGTAAAAATCAAATTTGGATGAAAATGTAGATTTATAATGGAGATGCAAGCCCAGTCAATGCTTGTTTACTGGAGCTTGGCACATGATTGCCATCTTAAGATGACGGCCTTGCTGGAAGTTTTTCGCCACTGCCAGTCAATGGCGTGTCTGCTCCAGTGATATTTTACGCTCTATGAAACATGGCTCATTTGCTGCGCTTACTTGACTCACAGGAACTCTAGCCAATCCCATTATCTACACAATTTGTGTTGGGGATAACGCCTATGTGACAGTCCTTTTAATCACTTGTCATGCAGCCAGATCACAGCCAGATTGCTCTCAGAGCAGTCAATGTTTGCATTTTGGCTAGTTTTTGCAGAAATCATGGTGCATTTGCAAATCCTGGAGTTGCCATCTACAAGACAGAATTTACTGTTCTTTACATGCCATTGTGCCTTTATTTTGAACTTTGTTAGCTGACTATACCGACCTTTACCTTAGTATGTCATGTTTTGGTTGTGATTTTTTGTTTCATGGTTTGTCATTGGATGCGTTTCTGGAATCCTGCTGGGAATACATCCCTGGTTGTTCTGTCTCCATTGGACAGATACTGGTTAAGGTGATTAATTTCCAATTTGAAAAGAAAGTTGGCTACTTGACAATATTTTTACAAACATAATACACTTTGTTTATGCCTTTCTGATTGTGCATTATCAAGGGAGTATTTGGGAATCCAGCACAGTGCTAAATATAACTGTGAGAGATTTTATAATGCTGTCAAGAGGTTCTAACTGTGAATATATGAGGGATTTTTAAATATTAGTTATTTAGCTTTATGTGCATGTATAATCTATCATATTATCATTTTAATGGGCCATAGGTATAAAGCATGTTTTCAAAACAAGAATTACAATGAATAGTAAAGACTCTTTGGTAACGAAACAAATGGGGCTCGCATCAAAAGAAGAAGAATACCCAATTTCTTCGGAACAAAATGTTGATTTTTTTTTTTTTTTTTTTTTAAATAAGTAGTCAGTACATACAGGAACCCCAAGGACGTGTCATTTTATCTATGCTGCAGCACATCAGGGAAAAAATGTACAAACTGTCGGCATTGTTGAAACTAAGTGTCAGATACTCGACTTTGGTTAATTCTAACTGTTTTGTGGTAAAGGTGTACTTCCCTAGTTTAAAAAAAGCATTGAACCATTTACCTGGCCTTTATAATCTTTGAGATATTAGGCTATGTGTGATAATAGTCAAAAAACAGGTAGAAATGGGCTCTTTTCTATGTTTTTGATAAACTGCTCTAAAATGTGAATGGTTAAAGATTTCAGAGTAATTTTTTTCTAAAAAAAAATGCTGAAGTATTTTGAGGACATGCCATGTACTCGATATTCATTTCCTTTATAGCTGGTTTTGCTCTTCAACTAAAAATCTTCAAAATTTAAAATTAGTTTTTAATTTTTAGACATTCTCTTTGCATAAGTGGATGAAAATGAGTGTTTAAAATTGGACTTAGGTGAAAAATGACAGTTTTTCCAAAAATATGCAGTTCTTCAGTTTAAAAAAGGTTTGAACCACATGTCTAGCATTTGTGGCTTTGAAGACTCAGATCATTTTGTAACAGTTGTCAAAACCAGTGGAATTTCACCCATTTTTCCCTTTGCATGTAAGAGGTACCTGATGGTCATTATGTGTTGTTTCATACATATCTAGACAAAATTCTGCAAACACCCCTAAAAAATGGCTTGAATTTTGAGATATATCTAAAGGACAATTACATACACCTATGCAGGTCACGCTTATTCATTTGATTGAAAATCATTATTTCCCCAAATTAGGAGACATCATGGATTCACCCCAATTGCCAGCTGGTACGCCATCAGCATGGTTCTTATCAAAGCAACAGCTTAAACAGTTTTCATTTGAAACTTTCAGAATTTTTTTTGGACATTGATAACCTCTTGAAGAACAACCTTGTCAATTTAGGTCCATTTATAAACACTTTTGCTAAACTACTTAATGCATGTTAAAGCATTTTGACCAAAATTTCAGGAATTGTGCATTATTTTGTCTCATTTGAATTAATGGGGCATCGAGGGTTGTTGTCAGGACCAACAGTGTGCTAATGGGCCAGGTCACACAGTAACGGAGTTACAAAATTGGTATATTTTGTATCATAGCTCCAAAACTAAGTAACATAGAGTTACAATTTAAATGGCTTTGTGTAGGTCTTCCCTAGCACTTCAAAAAGCAAAATAGCTCATTTTGGTCATTTGATGTATTTTGGGTGAAAACGGCAAAAAACTGGTCGGTAACAGAGTTACAAATTTTGTAACTCTGTTACCGACCAGTTTTTTGCCGTTTTCACCCAAAATAAATCAAATGAACAAAATTAGCTACTTTATTGTTCGAAGTATTAAGGAAGACCTACACAAAGCCATTTAAATTGTAACTCTGTGTTACTTAGTTTTGGAGCTATGATGCAAAATACACCAATTTTGTAACTCCATTACCGTGTGACCTGGCCCTAATATATTCAACAACCTGTCTGCTAAAAAGAGGTCTAACCAGCAGTACTTCTCTAGGTACATTTTCAAAGTAAGATGAGAATACAAAAAGAGCTCCAAAAGGGGGAAAAAGGGGATCAGTGACAAAAATATGACAGAGAACCACAAAAAATTAACAGCAAAAAGAAAGTCTGTTGCAAGTCTCTGCTCTCTTACAGGGTCATATAGACCCTGGTTGGGTAGTTGCTTGTAACCACAAAACAACAGCTCTACAAAACATGGTTTTTCATTTGATAACAATTTTCAGAAGTGCTGTACAAAAAAAATATGCACAATATTTTTTTGTTGACCTAATGTAAGCCAATTCCAATTGAACATGAAGGTTAATGTCAGGAAAACCCTCAACTTGCAGCTTGCAGAACTGCAGTTCTTTGCTATAGTGACTGCTCAGAGAATTCTAGCCATGTCCTTGACGTAGGCTAAGCTGAGTGTAGTAAATGGGTGGGTTGGGATCCCAAGGTTAAGAGGGAGGTTGCCCTATTATGTATAACCTTATTTCTTAACTCAGGGATTGCTGGAACACATTTGACTCTCTGGTTACATAAGCACATTAAATGTGAAAAGAGAATGTGCCACAGTATTGAAATAATGGGTTAGCAAGCCTACCCGCAAGAGACCTTGACCTCTACCCCCTGTCATGATTTCACTCATCTCCTTCCGAAAAGGGAAATGTTATTCAAACTCTAGACTAACACCGCATACTAACTGCATTTGACGCAAGCGGGCTTCAACGTTAAAATCTGGGCAATCCCATTGCATGCTGTTGGGATGCCCCAACTAGCAGTGAATGTCACCATCCCTGAGCAATGCAATGCTTTGTTTGAAGCTTTGACAGACACTCTGTGTTTATATATTTACAACACTTGCCATGAAGAAATGGATTTGGAAAAGCTTGTTCATGCAATGTCTGATAATTTCAATGACCCTTATCAGTAACTGTCTGTCTTTTTTTTTCCTCCAAAATATATTTGCATTATAAAATATATAAGGATAATATAAACTTTTGATGTTACAAATATAAACCTAATATGCTCACCCATATTTCCGCTACAGATGTCTAGTCTCAAGTTTTGAGAGCAAAGCTGGTTTGTGTACGTTCCAACATGACTATCTCCGTTAGGACAGGGAGATGTTCCTGTGGTGCGGAGGTGCAGTTAGGACGTGGTGTTTGGGATCTAATGTGGTGGTGTCTTCCTGCCCTGTTCTGCTGCTTGAGTGCATGATTCTTTCTGACTCCAGGATGGGCTGTGCCAAGTCCAAGCCTGATGAGAACTCCTCAAGCAAGGCACTGGACAGCCAGGATCCCTCCAGCAAAGCCCAACCTGGGCACTATGTCCAGGACCCCACGTCGAAGAATAACGCTGTAAGTTACAGCCGAAGGAGGAGCGGGTGATGAGAGTAGATAATGTTTACCAGGAAAGTAACGAACATATTTTTCAGAAACCTCCTTATAGCAACTGTGTACCACACCATCATACAGGGAAAAATGCCTTTGCGCTGTAAAAGTGGGCTCATTATGTCACAGAGGTAGAGTTACGGTGTTAGATATATATACAGTCATGGGGAAAAGATAGTACACCCTCTTTCAGTACTGTGGTTCTATGTACCTGGACATAATTTTTTTTTTTTTTTTTAAAAATCAGCTGGTCCCAATCAGGTGCTAAAATTATATAAATCTAACTTCAGGTGTAAAACAACTCACAACAGATTCCACTGTGCCATTATTTATTTTATGAAAATTCAGCCAAAATGCAGAAGCCATGCATGAAAAACAGTACATCCTTACTGCTTCCACAAGAATTAAGAAGGTAATTAGCAGTCAAGTGTTGCTGATCAAATGCACTTGATTAATTGATCATCAGTAAGTGTGACCGCCTCTATAAAAGCAGAGGTTTTGGCCCTTTGCTGGTCTGGAGAATTTAGGTATGTGTTAACACAATGCCAAGAGATCATCTTAGAGAAGCAATTGTTGCTTCCCCTCAATCTGGGAAGGGTTATAAGTAGGGATGGGTAAAAAAAAGAGAAAGAAATCGATTTTCCGATTCAAATCGATTTTTTATTTTAATTTTCGATGTCGATTCATTTTATTCAAATATCGATCTTTTATTAGTGCATTTCCATCTTG
The DNA here is from genome assembly GCA_029692085.1 of Gymnothorax javanicus. Taxonomy (NCBI): domain Eukaryota; kingdom Metazoa; phylum Chordata; class Actinopteri; order Anguilliformes; family Muraenidae; genus Gymnothorax; species Gymnothorax javanicus. Next base: position 59,458,696 of record CM056202.1, on the reverse strand, counting down.
CTTGTGAATATTCAATAACTGATCCGGGAGTGCCATCTAGTGATACAATATTGTTCTGCATGCATAAATTTGCAGCTCCATGTCTGCTGGCGGACTCGTCTGGACAAGGCACTTAAGATACCTGCCGAGCACCGTTGTTCTTCTCGAACACGCCGAATTCAGATAATCCTTAAATGATGAATTACATTCATATTTAAATTTGTACCGAGTAGCGAAGTGGCCAGTGTCAAAGCAACGAAGTAAAAGTATACTTTTTATCTTTTAAATGTAGTAGAGTAAAAGTGAAAGTCCCAGTTAAAAAAAAAAAAAAAACTCAAGTACAAATCCTCAAAAAAAAAAAAAAACTACTTAAATATTGAACTTCCCGACGTAACGGATAATAATGAATAAGTTAATTGCAGGGAGAGGTATTTTGACTACGTGTCATATAAATGTACATCGAGCAGTGTTTCATTGATAGAAAGCATGCTGCAAATGCGAAACTACCTGTTGAAGGTAAAAATGTACTGTGATCCGCGCTTAACTGCAGTGGACACGACTGGTTACGCACGGAACGGTAAATTGAGGCCGGATTTTCAAGCTACAAGTAATGATGAGAGAACAAAATCAAGGTTGGATATAAATTTTGGTATCAGATCTTTATTTTAAGCTCAACTACATGTGTTGGGAGATATATTTTCAATAACAGCGTCGGGTGGAAGTTTAGTAATAAAACGTCCCAATTTTCATCTACCATTTCAACCAGATTTCTAATAAAAAATCCAATATTATTTTCTTTGTTGAATGTATCGTAATATTTATTTCTGTACAGTCGAACATGTCCATGTGGGGTATTTTGGTTTAAATTCAATAACATTTACTGGAAAATGAACTTGCAAAGTGAAGCATGTAATATTGACCCAGTTTCAGGGAATAATAGTCTACTGACTGTTAAGTCTATGTTGCACTTTATTATGTTGATTGATCAAATGTGTTGGTCAATAAAAAGTATTTTCAGGAAACAAGTTTGGGGTCACTTTTTAGTGTGAACTTTAATATTTTAAATATTGTGCCTAGTTCGAAGGTTTCTTATGAATAATTCAACTGAAAGTATAATTTCTGCCATTAGTTCTCTAAGACATCCTCTCATATTCAAGCAAAACAGGTACTGTAGCTGAAATATCCTTGAATGAATCGATATTGAATCGAATCGGAAATCGAATCGAATCGGGACCTTGTGAATCGAAATCGAATCGATTCAGGAAATCAGTGGCAATACCCAGCCCTAGTTATAAGGGCATTTCCAAATAATGTGAAGTCCATCACTCTAAAGTGAGGAAGATTATTCGCAAGTGTAAAACATTCATCACAGTTGCCAATCTTCCCAGGAGTGGACGTCCCAGCAAATTCGCCTCAAGTTCAGACCGTGCAATGCTCAGAGTAAATTTCACAAAACCCAAAAACTACATCTGGGACTTTACAGGCCTCAATTAACATGTTAAATGTTAAAGTTCACAACAGAATAATTCGAAAAAGACTGAAGAAGTATGGCTTGTTTGGAAGGGTTGCCAGGAGAAGGCCTCCTCTCTCCAAAAAGAACATGGCAGCACGGCTTAGGTCATTGCAGAGTTGGGTCTGAAAAAACCACAAGCCTTTTGGAACAATGTGCTTTGCACAGAGGAGACCAAAGTGGAGTTGTTTGGCCATAATGCACAGCGCCACATTTGGCGCGAACCAAACGCAGTGTATCAGCACGAACAAATCATACAAACTGTCAAGCATGGTGGTGGAGGGGTGATGATTTGGGCTTGTTTTGCAGACACAGGACCTGGGCACCTTGCAGTCAATGAGTGGACCATGAACTCCTCTGTGTACCAATGTATTCTAGAGTCAAATGTGAAACCATCTGTATGACAGCTAAAGCTTCTCCGCAATGGGGTCATGCAACAGGACAATGATCCCAAGCACACCAGCAAATCTACGACAAAATGGCTGGAAAACAAAAAAATCAAGGTGTTGCCATGGCCAAATCAAAGTCCAGACCTCAACCCGATTGAAATACCATGGGGGGACCTTAAGATAGTTGTGCATAAACAAATGCCCTTAAACATCTATGAACTGAAGCAATGTTGTAAATAAGGGTGGGCCAAAATTCCTCCACCACGATGTGAGAGACTGATAAAATCATATAGAAAACAATTATTTCAGGTTAAATCTGCTAAAGGTGGTTCTACCAGCTACTGAATCACAAGGTCTACTTCATTTTTCACTGATGAATTCTGCATTTTGGATGAATTTTATGGAGGTAAATCCCTATCTTAATTTGAGAGTGTGGCATTTTGGCACTGCTCCTAAATATAGGATGGGTTAAATGCAGAGGACAAATTACCCCACGGGGTTCAATAAAGTGTATCTTCTGACTTGAGAGCAGACATATCAATTTCATGCGTAGATTTTGCAGTTTTCCCTCAAAATTCCGCTTTTGCACTCAAATAGCCCCTGCTTGCACTTCGGTCTGGTGCTGCTTGGACGGATTTTTTTGTGCGTGAACAAAAGCCTTTTGTCCTCGCACTCAGAACTTCTCTGCATGCTTGAAACATTTCTGCTCACGTTCTGATTTTTTCTCCTCACTCAAAACTTCCTCTGTGTGCTTGAAACATTTCTGCTTGCACTCGGAACATTTCTGCTTGCGCTTGGATTTTTTTTGCAATACATTCCTGTCAAAAATCGCCAACCAGTAGAATGTCAGGTTCCCTGTTGATCAATGAAATTATCGCTGCATCGTTGCGGGTCCATTCGTTTAACTCCTTATAGCGTGCCGTGGGGACGGTGACTCTTGGGCAGACCCACTCCCACCCAGGAACTTGCGATTCCCTTACCATATGGCTATGGGAGGAATTTTGACGACTCTGATTGGTCACTTTCAACGCAATCACTTCCAAAGTGAAAACATCACACCCACACAACCTCCATCAACCTTGATTAATGCCTTCTAGCCATCTTGCTTGCTAGCTAACGCTATTGTCATAATTAAGTGGAGTCATTTGTTTTTGCCTTGACTTCACATGCTAGTTAGTTGTATCAGTGATTGCTCTTCTGAAAATACAGTTTGGACGCACAAAAGCGCCACAGAACATTTCAGAGAAGTTCACGCCTATAGCAAAGTTACAGCTAGCTGAGTTAGTAAAGTTAGGGCAAAACCAAGTCACATCACTTTAATATGGTGATTATTTACAGGGATTTTCCATTGTTAACGGTTGCTAGCTCGCTAGATGGCTATATAATCTAAAGAGTAATTAAGTTTAATAAGCGATCGCGCACACAGCGGTATAGCCAAAGATACTGGAGCCTTAGAAAGGCTTCAGTGTCTTCGGGAGTGGGTCTTCCTAAGAGTCAGCGCTCCTGTGGTACGCTGTAAGATGTTAAATGAATGGGCCTGTAACGAGGCAGCGATGATTTCATTGGTCAACACGGAACCTGAGACTCTATTCGTTGGCGATTTTTGACAGGAATGTATCTCAAAAAAATCTGAGTGTGAGCAGAAATGTTCCAAGTGCAAGCAGGAATGTTTCAAGTGCGCAGAGGCAGTTTCGAGCACAAAAAGAAAAGGCTGAAGTAACCTCGAAAAAATAAACCGTTCACACAGCAGCGGATCCAAGCGCAAGCGGGGGCAATTTGAATGCGAGAACAGAATTTTGGGGAAAATTTTTGCAAGATCTACACCAGGGGTCCTCAATCTTTTACAGAGAGGGCCAGTGTGGGTGCAGGCTTTCATTGCAACCAAGCAGCTACACACCTGATGCTTCTAATCAAGGTAATTGGCAAAGAGTCCAGGGGTTGATTAGTAGTATCAGGTGTGTAATTGGTTGGTTGCAATGCACCCACATTGGTCCTTTCTGGGAAAGATCGGGGACCCCTGATCTACGTATTGAAATCAATGTGGCTGGTCTCAAGTCGAAAAACCATAGGAGACAAGAATGCATAACATCTGGCGGGGGAGGCACGCAGGACGTCAAACCAATCAATGGATACAATGTATTTAAAGGACACGCCAGCTGCTGGATGGGAGGAGACACAAAAGGGATTCACATGAGGGTTGTGACATTAGTCATTCCTCTTGTTCTGCTTGCCTTATATTACATTTTTTTATGAAGATCAGAAACCACTTAGTGAGGCAAATATTCAAAAATAGGGGAAATTAAGAGCAGGAAAATTTTTTTCATGGCTTTGAAATTAAAGGTCTCATGACACCCAAAATTTAAAAAAAATATTGCTTTTAAGTCATTCCCTACGGCAAGCCGCTGCCAACGGCGCGGCGAATTCTACCATTCCCTATGGTAAACCGGTGCCAGCGGCGTGGATGACGTCATTCGGAGTTCGGTTGAAAACATGCACAATACATGAGTATCGTTTCAATCTGACCAATCTGATAGCAGTAATAGCGACCTCGACCATTCGCAGTCCGATGAAAACACGAAATAAGTTGACGATCGCGGTGATGGGCCACCTGTACTTCAACCACAGGAGGGGAGGGGCCGTGGCTGAGCCAGGACAGGTCGTGGTCGAGGAGCACGTAGTCAGCGCCTAGTCGAGGAGCTGCTCAGCGTCAGGTAGCAGGCAACCAAAATGACAATTGGAATGATGTTACAAATACCCAAAATGACACTGCTAGTTTGTCATTTGCATTTGAACCTGCTAAAAGCCTTTATTTTGAAAATACAGACGTTTAACTAAACGTGTGTTTATATTGTGTAATTTTCGGGAAAAGTATTTCGTACAAACGCGACAATTTTATATAAAAGTATTCCGTAGGGAATGAGTTAAACCCTTCTACAGTACTTTCACCGCATGAATTTGAATCTGACACTAGTTTTCATACTTCTATTCAAGTGTAAAATGCAAATTAAAACCTAGCTCGTGAAAAGATTATGTAATCCATGAAACGTCTTCAGAAGGACAACGGTCTGAGCAGAGTCGGAGGAAAAGGGTTTTGCATGCAGTGCCCTACACATTCGACTGAAGATACTGACAAACGTTCGCATTTTTCATTTCTGCATTCCGTGCAAATCATGTGCAACTCTTCCAATAACAATAGTGAGGATGAGAGAGAAAATGCTTTGTTTTCGGAGTCCGCTGAAATATCAAATTCGTCAAAAGATCGTGAAATTCGAGCTGGAATTTAGGCAGCTGGAATAGGTCAGCCATATCGTTATGAGCCCGAGGTGGAAGCAGGTTTTAGGAAATCAATGCAATGTCAATATGAGGCTAAATAAATCTTTCCCAGCTGGCAATCGACCGACCTTCAACGTTTAAATGTTGTTGAAATAATGTCATTTAAAGAAAAAAATGTTATTTTAACATCACTACAATGTTGAACATTAGCTGGTTGAAGAAGTGTTGAAAAATTACTACTGATTCAACGTTAAAATGTCAACTTTGAATCACTTGTATGTTAAATCAAAATAATGTCTACAACCATCAATGAATTGTTACTTTTGTAAGTATGTCCATCGAAGAGCAAATGTTATTTCAACATCAAAACAACGTTGAATATTAACTGATTGAAAATTTCTAATTATTAAAAATTGAAATGTCACACCCGGGTAGCTCACCTGGTAGAACCTATGCCACATACATTACGGCTGAGTTCTCGCCGCAGTTGCCTGGGTTCAAACGCGACCTCATGGTCATTTGCTGCATGTTGACCCCCTTCTCTCCCCCGTTGTTTTAAATCTTTTATTCACTGTATAAAAAATGATAAACTACAATGATAACTTTTGTTTTAAGCACCTCCTGCTCTATCAAATCGTGGTGAACTGTCACTGGTGTACAGTACTCGTATGACCATGGCCGTGTCTGAGGCATAGTGAGCTGCTGCTTGCTTAGATTTACAAGGTTACATTATTGACATTTGACATTATTTATTTTTGCTGACTGCCATGTAATGGTGCATATTTTGACTTGCGAAGTTGCATCAACCTTAGCTATTACTTGTCGACTGCCAGCTGCCTCTCGCTGCCCAGTAATGTATAACAAACGTGTAAGTACAGCATGCAGCAATGAGATGGTAGTTTCAGGCCAAAATCTAAGCAGCAAGCTAGCATGAAATGGCTAGCTTTTTTGTTCTACTGAAAGAAAGACATCTATATGTAGATCCACTTTTTCAATACGCTGACTTTAGCATCAATAAACTTCCCTTCCTGAGATGATATATATATATATATAGCCGAAAAACTCACATTCATGGTAAGTGAACTTTTTTAAGGGGTGAGGCTGGGGAAGTTAAAAAGTACACAGAAATTTCCGTTTATTTCTCAAAGTAGTGATTTCACAAATGAAACTTGCAAATAATATCAATTAGTATACATATTTACATTAAAAAATGAAAAATAAATTATTTTGATTACATGGGACCTTTAGATGTTTTAGTTTGAAAGGCCAGCGAAGATAAAATCATTCAACCTTTTTTCTCTTTCTCATTCTCTTTCTCACTTCTCAGACCAAAACCAGTCTTGCAGCTGATGGTGAGTGTGTGTGCACTGTTCATATTTTAATTCCACCCCTTCACACAGTCACTGCCTGTCATTTGCAGTATTGTTCTTGAATTTGCAGGAATTCCCACGCTCCCAGATCTTGATGCAGTGCTTTCATGGGCTCCTGGCCTGCCTATGTGCCACAAAGTTACTTCTCAAGGAAATTAGATCTTAAGGAAATGAGCTGTCCTCAAAATAAACTTGCATCGTTGCATTTTCACAACATTGCAGTGACGTCCAATCTCACCCCTGCTCCTTATCTGGGTTGATCCAGTGCAGTGCCAGTAGAGCCATCCTGTTTGGCAATATCCGCAGACCCTTTCAATCAAACTCCCCTTCCCCCAACCTCAGCTAGTAATTCAGCAAACATCTACCTACTCCTTTGATTGCCTGTTAGTTATTAGCTTAACCGAAGTCATTCTTTAGAGAGGGGGTAATCACATCTGTTGTTCTTGGGGTACATGAGTCGGCGACAAAAATCATAAGAGGGCCTGATTGCAGAACTGGAAACATAACTCTGAACAGAGGAAGTGCTCTCAGCTGCACTGCCCCTGACTGGGGAATGGCTAAAAGAGAAGACACCCAGCAGCTTCAGCCAATGTAAACCTCGGCTAGGCTCAGGTCACCTCCCCCTGCAGATGTTAACACACATAAGTTTGAGCAAGGGTGGGATACAGCTCGACAATGTGAGGCCCTTGATAAATGAGCCCTAAGAACCATACTGGGCCAACCCATGTTGGGGTACTTTTGAGAAAATGGGACTCAAAGTTGCCAGAGTAAACACTGCACCTAGAGTCATCTAGTTTAAACACTGCATTTGGTACAAACTCAAGATATGTAAAATCATGCACATGCACTTCTTGTGCAGGTTTTGGGTGCCCTTCTGCTGCATTAAATTGAAACCAACCTCCTTCTGAGGAGGAAGCATAATCTTCTGATTCATTTGGGACAAACTTTGGGTCTCTGTCATCTTCCACTTCACCATCATCATCAATCACAATAAGCAACTCCTCATCAGTGAGATACCGAGCTGCCATGTTTACAATGAATTATGGGAAGGTTGTGGGATGGCGTATTATGGCTAAGGCAGTGCAGTGCATATATACAGGGGCAGAGAAGACATTTGCTTGTATTAACAATCCATGTGGGCAGATTGGGTTGGGCTGTTAGGAAATGTAGATCTCAGTTTTCTGCACATGCTGACTACCACAACTCAATTTCGGCAAAAGTGCGGGATGGCCCAGTATGGTTCTTAGGGGCTCAAATGGCTCCCTTGGGTGTGTGACAGAAAAACAGTGTTTGGTGAGGAAGGCTGTGTTAGCTGGTTGGCAGGTTAGCTTTGTCGTGTGGACACAAATCTGATAGAAACAGTCTTGCACATATTCTACACTCACTTAGCTCTTGGTTGCAGGTTCTGAGATTTTAGCCATTGCTTTGTATGACTATGAGGCCTTGCATGATGGAGACCTGGGCTTCAAGAAGGGAGAACGGCTGAAGATTTTACAGGAGTGAGTCAGAACCAGCACTGCCTCCCAGTGTCAGAGAACTGTAATGGCACCACTTGTTTTCTTGAGCTGGGGTTCAACAACCTGCTGCTGGAGAACACCTTGTGTATCCTTCTTTGTATAATCTCTGTAAATCTACCAGTCAAGCAAAAGTATGTCATGTATTTCATTATGAACCATTGCATATTGCAGAGAAAGCACTCATTGTCAGAGAGTAGATATAACAGATTAAAGGCCCATTGGGTAATTGGAATATTCATTATATATCAGTGATGATTTCAGACATGATGTAGAGTAATAAGAGAAAAATATCCATTTAGTTAGTTTATGATTAATGTAATTAACAAGCACCTAATAGGTATTTTTTGCATAACCCTTTTATGAGCTTTTTAAAAATGTTTCTGCTTATTCTTTCAAAATTTGTCATGGTGCTAGAACCCTGTTTGCTGGGTAGATTTTGTTGAATGTTTTTTCAACATTTTAAGTCAGAGTTCAAGACCTCAATAGCTTTCAGTCGCAAGTCGTGATTGTTAAATCAACATCTGAATATTCAATTAAGAAAATTTTGATCACGTTTATAGTTTTAAGAATTAAAACCAAAATAAACAAGGGATCCTCAGAACCAGGGTTGGGAATCTATACCCAAGAGAAAAATAAAAATAAATTCAAAATGCCTCACAAGCAGTATTTTTCTTTAACAGGGGTCATTATTGATATTTATATTGATTTATTCAAAATGTCATTCTTGTGTAGTTTTTTTAACTGAATTGTCTGAGAGCTTTGTAGTAAAAAGAACTTATAAAGCAGTCTCTTTGTCGATCCCCATCTACTCATTGTCCTTCCAATCTCCCTTTCCTGCTTTTCCTCATATTGACCCTCTCTTACTACCACTCTCTCTCTGAATGTTTTTCCCTCCCCGCTCTCCCTTTTCTCCTTCTATTTCCCCCTCTGTCTCTCCCCCTCTCACTCCCTTTCCTTCTCCTGTCTTTCCCTCTCTCCCTTGTGCCCTGCAGGTCAGGAGAGTGGTGGAGGGCTATGTCCATTAGTACAGGGGAAGAAGGATACATCCCCAGTAACTATGTTGCAAAAGATAGCCTAGAAACAGAAGAGTGAGTATGTGTGTTTGTATACATGTGCTGTATGTGTATGTTCTTGAATGAGAAACTGTGTGTGGTTTGTAAGGGCAGACTATGGTTGCAGTACCTCTGAAGAGTTTGGACACATTTGACTTGTGTTAAAGGAAGTTTTGCAGGGTATAGGCAAATTTGCCCACAGCCCAATTTGAACCATCTTCTGGTTATATGTACCTACTTGTGGGACTGTCCAGAAAATAGATTTGAAATGTGAAATTTGCATACAGGAAGTGAACTGTGATCTATTTAATGATTTCAAGATTTTTGTGGGGCAAGGTCTCAAAAAGTCCATATTTAAACCCATAAACGATTGTTCTAAAAAACCGGATGATTTTTAATGGCTACACAAAAACATGACGGACATTTTGATACCAAACATAAGTATATATGTGAAAAACTGAAGAAGTTTCAGACAATTTTCCATTGAAAAATGCATCTTTCTTGATGCAAAATGTAAAGTTCATCTTGAAAAACAACCAGGTTCCTATAAAAACACACCTAAGATATTTTCACAAAAGTTGCCTCATATAGTTGGCTAAATAATGTGCGAGTGTCATTAAATTGCAAGACCAGTAACATGGTGTATTCAAGCCATTTTTATTATATACTGCATATTTCTCAGAAAACCCATTTAGATGTTTTGATAAATTGTTGTACATTGTATAGGTTGTATACAGGCCTTGTGGATTTTAGGATGTAATTATAGACTGAGAATTTTCGAGAAGCCATTGGTATTGTTAAGCATTGGTCATCGTATTGTTTACAAATGGAACACCTTCGATGTGATGATGTTCCATACATTAAATCGACAGTTGGACAGGATACATTGAGAGGATTTCCTTGGATAAGGTCTTCCTCATCTGCCAAGATTTGCCGAAGAAACACAGTCTGTTTCATCAATGTCATTGTCTGATTGAGTAACGTCATCTGTTGTGTCATTGTCATTGTCTGTGTCTGGTTTTGGTCGTTTTTTGACATATTTGAAATAATATTTGCTGCATATCTTGTCACTATCTTGTATTGTCATCCCCTCATTCACCAACAATGAGTATAGCCATTGATTTTGTTGTCCATTTAGGTTACGAGCACCCTTACTACACTTTGCACTTTCTTTGAACCTCATAGTGCAATGTTTATCACACATTTCTTTGGCATAATTGTGTTTTTGCGATCCGAATGCACTGTATATATGATTTATAAAATGTATTACATGAAACAGCGGCAGTATGTAAAGCATGAGCATACAACAGGGGTAGGAACCTTCTCCAGAAAGAGCCACTGTGGGTGCAGGCTTTCATACCAACCAAGCTGCTACACACCTGATTCTAATAATCAACCTCTGGAATGTTTGTCAAGGGCCTTGATTAGTAGAATCAGGTGTGTAGCAGCTTGGTTGGTATGAAAGCCTGCATTCACAGTGGCTCTTTCTGGAGAAGGTTCCCTACTCCTGGCATACAACAATGTTGAATGCTTTGTGGTTCACAAAATCATTGAAGCGTGACCACAAGCGCAGACTACACTTTGCTCAGTGGAGTAAAAACAAGGCCTGGGAGATATAGAGCCTATACAATGTACAACAGTTTATGAAAACATCGAAATGGCTTTTCTTAGAAATATGTAGTACATAATAAAAATGGCTTGAATACACCATGTTACCAGTCTCGCAATTTAACGACACTCGCACATTATTTAGCCAACTATATGAGGCAACTTTTGTGAAAATATCTTAGGTGTGTTTTCATAGGAACCTGGTTGTTTTTCAAGATGAACTTTAAGTTTTGCATCAAGAAAGATGCATTTTTCAATGGAAAATTGTCTGAAACTTCTTCAGTTTTTCATGTATATACTTATGTTTGTTATCAAAATGTCCATCATGTTGTTGTGTAGCCATTAAAAATTATCTGGTTTTTCAGAACAATCATTTATGGGTTTAAATGTGGACTTTTTGAGGCCTTGCCCCACAAAAATCTTGAAATCACTAAATAGGTCACAGTTCGCTTCCTGTATGCAAATTTCACATTTCAAATCTATTTTCTGGACAGTCCCACAAATAGGTACATATAACCAGAAGACGGTTCAAATTGGGCAAACTGTGGGCAAATTTGCCTATACCCTGCAAAACCTCCTTTGACAAAAACAGAGTACTATATGTGGTATATGAGGCTCCTTCAGTTTGAAGGTCTAAGAATAGGCAATAATTTCAAGCATAAACATCATAAGGGTCATAGTTAATTATTATATTACTGAATAAACTTAAACTAGAAGAATTAAGTGAGAGCCGTACTAACACAGTCCATTCCGTATCTACACACCCCATTTTAGGGTTTACAACGGTCTATTGATGCAAGTGTTTGGATGAAGATGTTACCGGTGTCGACACATCCTGGTTTTTTCATTGAATGTTGGCCATACCCTAGGAAAAATTTCAGCAAATTTCCTTAGAGTGTCATGGCCAGGAATTTTGTCAAATGTACCGTCGTTTACTCATGTGGCCGTTGGAAATCTCGATTTCAGAACATATTTTTTGAACAAATATCTGCCTATCTCGGCAGTATGACATCAATTTCAACAAATTCTTTCTTTATTCATTAAGAAAATATTTCAGCTACAATGTGCATTGATAAGCACATGATTATAGTCATCGGTGACACTTTGTGGGGCCCCAGAATGGGTGGCCCCTCCCAAAAACTAAAAAAAAAATTTGAAAAATAAAATCTTTTGTCATAAAGAAAATTGATATCGCAGGTTTCTCTGGTGGATTCATGAACCCCATGGAGCGGTTTTCAGTGATGAAAATTAATTTTAATTCGGTGGCTTGGGCCAGAAAACGCCCTTAATGGGACTCCACCTTTGATTGCAAGAACAAAGCTATGGTTTTCAGTCAGCATTGATACCCTCTAAAAGAAATGTTAAACCTGCTTCATTGATAAGCTGAAGAAATATGAAATATGTGGAGCATTATGTAAGTTGTGAACGTGATGATATGTTCTGTATGTTATTAATGTGGCAATATGCATGTAAACTACACTGTGATTGGTATGTTATTGACCTAATGTTATGTAAGATATTGTGCTGCCTTGATTCAGGTGGTTCTTCAAAGGGGTCAGCCGTAAAGATGCGGAGCGGCAGCTGCTGGCACCTGGGAATCAAATTGGATCGTTCATGATCCGCGACAGTGAATCCAGCAAAGGTGTGTTTGCTGCTACCCATACCTGGTTCTCACAACTTATGCGCCTCACTATTGATGTTCCACACTGCTGCTTATCCATATTGCGACTGACCCACACCGCTGCAGATCGAACTGCTGTTAATCCACATGACTGCCGATCCTTCTGTGATGTCCCCTCTAGGCAGCTATTCTCTTTCGGTGAGAGACAGTGAAGGCTCCGCTGCCAGCACAGTTAAGCATTACAAGATCCGCTCTCTGGACAATGGTGGCTTCTACATCTCCCCTCGCATCACCTTCAGCACCCTGCAGGAGATGGTCAGCCACTACAAGAGTGAGTGTCTTGCTCTGTTTGCTAGCTCTACCAGAGCTTCCTCTGTTTTCTGGTACCGAGTGAGTGATCGTCCTCTGTTGGCCTGCATTACAGGAGTGATTGTCCTTTGTTAGCTGGAACCAAAAAATTGAGTGTCTGATGCAAGCTAATGCAATGAGAGCGAGTTTCCTTTTTTCAGCTGGTAATGAAAGAGCATTTAGTAATTGTTCCTCTTTAGCAAACATGTACCAGTGTACTGAACATTACTGCTGGCTACCTACAGTACACTTGATCTTTCTGTGTGTGTGTGTGTGTGTGTGTGTGTGTGCAGAGCAGAGTGACGGTTTGTGTCAGAGCCTGACGGCACCATGTTTGAGTCCCAAACCACAGAAGCCATGGGAGAAGGATGCGTGGGAGATTCCCAGGGAGTCCCTGAAACTGGAAAAGAAACTGGGAGCTGGTCAGTTTGGCGAGGTGTGGATGGGTAAGCCATGCATCACTCAACCTACCCATCCCATTGACAAAGTGAGGCAGGGAGAGGATCTGCCCTGGTTTTGCACAGTGATATGAAAATAATGTGGCCCTTCCCTGTGTCAGCCACATACAACAAGCACACCAAGGTGGCCGTGAAGACGATGAAGCCAGGCAGCATGTCGGTAGAAGCCTTCCTGGAGGAGGCCAACATGATGAAGACCTTGCAGCATGACAAGCTGGTGCGTCTTAATGCTGTGGTCACCAAAGAGGAGCCCATTTACATCATCACTGAGTTTATGGAGAAAGGCAAGCATGAAGCATGAAGCGAACTTGCTTTGCTCAACTCCCGTCCTAGTTTCTTGCGTTAATACTCCCTCTTTCTGCATGTCTTTTTAATCTGCCTATTCTTTTTCCTCTTTTCACTCCATCCATCTCTGAGATGTACTCGCAATCACATATTTAGCTGTATCCTTCACCCTCAAAGTCCTTGCATTCATTTCTGTATGTGTATGCTATGTGTATAATTATGCCATCAATTATTTGGCATAATCACACTGAAGTATTTTACTCATTGTGTGATTTTAATTATATGCTTTCTAAAAAGGTGTGTTTTTATGGGTTGTTGGTGTGCATTAACCCAGTGGCTTGTGTGCATTGTTTTTTTTTTTTTCTTTGTGTGTTTCCTGCTGACCGAGCTTGTTGTATGGGTCTGCAGGGAGTTTGCTAGACTTCCTGAAGTCTGATGAAGGAAACCGTCTCCAACTGCCAAAACTCATTGACTTCTCAGCACAAGTGAGTTTCAAAATTCACAACATCAAACAACTTTGCAGTATCAGAGAGTCTTATAGGGTCTCCAAAAATAACCTTAACTGTCATGACACTTATTTTGGCTCGTGATTTTGACCTCTGATTGTAGGCATTTTTGTGTAAAGCTTATTACTCTATGTATCGTTGAGACTTTGAAAGATTTCTGGGCTGTGGATAGTGTTCTGCTGGTTTTCATTTGTGAGAAATTTAAATATAAACTTGTCTTTGTGGTTGTGCTCTGGCACTTATGAAATGGCTCACTCTGAGAAACTAATGCATGCAAAACCACACTGAACAGGCTCTGACAAACAGACGCACTGAGCACACTCAGATGAACTAAAACTTAAAACCACATGACTTAAGAACTTGTTGCACTGAATATGTGCAAAGAGGAATGGTCAAAAAAAGGGAACAGACATATTAGGCAGGGGTCTGGAACTATGGTACGTGGTTAAGTGGTGCTCAGTTGGCTGTGTAAATGGGCAGACCTTTTCTACGTGCATACAGAGAGCTCAAATTTGCATTTCAAACAATAAGTATCTCTCCTCCTTTGGCTACTGAAGCTGCTCAGTTTTCAAATAAGCCTTTTCTGTTATCACACGTTTCTGGGGTGGGGAGACGTGTGTTTGTGTGTGTGTGTACACACACACACAAAGACACACACAACCACACCACACCGATCAGCTGCAAGATTAAAACCACCTACCTAATATCGCAAAGGTCAACCTTGTGCGGCCAAAACAGCGCCATCAAACTGATCTCACTTGAATTATCAAACTCAGGATTTCCCAGCAGAGCATTTCCCAAGTATTATACTCCCTCCACCAGCTTGTCGTTTTCCCACGGTGCATCCTGATGCCATCTCTTCCAAGGTAAATGGTCCATATGTAACCAGTAGAAACATATGATGTAAAAGAAAATTGGACTCTCTGCATTCCACTGCACCACACACTTTGACTGGTTTGCAAGCTAAAAAGTGCAATATATAGCAGAGTATGATTCACTGTCTGTGGTTGTGAGATATTCTATCGGTAAACATGGTTGTCCTCTCATGGACAGGATTTCAAGGCACAGCTGAGGCTTGGACGGAGTCCAGTTTGGTGGCCTCAGGATTGCATCTCTCCTGTTTGCAGATGATGTGGTCCTGTTGGCTTCATCAGGCTGTGACCTCCAATGTGCTTGGAGCAGTTGTGAAGGGTGAAGCAGTCGGAATAAGGATCAGCACCTCTAAATCTGAGGCCATGGTTTTCTGCTGAAAAAAAAAGTTGGATTGTGCCCTCCATGTGGGGAGTGAGTTGTTATCCCAAGTGGAGGAGTCTAAGTATCTTGGGGTCTTGTTCATGAGTGACAGTAAGATGGAGCGTGAGATTGACAGATGGATCGCTGCAGCGTCTGCAGTGAAGCGGGCATTGTACCAGTCCGTTGTGGTGAAGAAGGAGCTGAGCGTAAAAGCAAAGCTCTTGATTTACTGATCGATCTACCTTCCAACCCTCACCTATGGTCACAAGCTTTGCGTAGTGACAGAAAGAATAAGATCGTGAATACAAGCAGCCGAAATGAGCTTTCTCCGCAGGGTGGCTGGGCTGACCCTTAGAGATAGGGTCAGGAGCTCAGACATCCGGGAGCGGCTCAGAGGAGAACCGCTGCTCCTCCGTGTCGAGAGGAGTCAGTTGAGATGGTTCAGGCATCTGGTTTGGATGCCTCCTGGATGCCTCCCTAGTGAGGTGTTCCTGGCATATCTAACTGGGAGGAGGCCCTGATGCAGACCCAGGACACGCTGGAGGGATTATACCTCCCGGCTGGCTTGGGAACGTCTTGGGGTCCCTTAGGAAGAGTTGAAGGAAGTAGCTGGGGAGGGGGATGCCTGGGCCACATTGCTTAGTCTGCTGCCCGCATGACCCGGCCCTGGATAAGCGGAAGAAAATGGATGGATGGATGAATTTTGCCACAGTCGCACAGCTGTTGGTTTGGACCAGACGAGGTGGCCCTCATATCCTTCTTGCACCGATGAGCTTTGGGTGTCTGAAACCCTGTCCTCGGCGCATGGTTTGTCCCTCCTTGGGCCACTGTCTCTAGATACTCTCATCTGCTGACAGGGAGCACCCCAGAAGTCTTCCCACTTCAGAGATGTTCCAACCCACTTTCCAGGCCATAATGATTTGGACCGTGTCAAAGTCGTTCAGGTCCCCTTTCTCCCTCATCCTGCACGTTAAATAGGAGAACTGACCGTACGCTTACCATCTAAGATCTGTCTGCAGACGCGACATGTGCTGTTTTGAGATAATCAACATTATTTGCTTCATCTGTGAGTGGTTCTAATGTTTTAGCTCATCTGTGTATATATGTTCGTGTGTGTATGTGTGTACGCAAGTTTATATTTATCTGCATGTCTGTGAGCTAAAACAGGGAAGCACTCCAAAGCTGCAGCCATTTCTTCAACCTCAGAATTAGAGGCTTCAGACCCATTGTGTGCATTACGCCTGAGTGTGATTGTTAGCATGTGCATGCCCACCTGTATGTGTGCTTGTGTCTATAGTATTGTGGGTTGTGTGTCTATTAGCCCATATGAGGGCCAGGGTCAGATGTTCTGCTTTAGCTGGAAGGCCGAAGCTAAAGCTGTGCTGCTATAAAAGGGTAGGGGCACTAATGTTTTGTATCTCAGACAGATTTTTCACTCTTCATACTTCATCCTATCCTATATTCCTTCTGAGCAAATCGCTGAGGTAGGGGCAGACATGAGGATGGGTATGTTTTCTACAAATTTGTGCAAGCGATTATCTTGCACTGTCAGTCATTCCAATGTTATAACACCTTGTCCCAAGAATCTATCACAATAGTCTTCAATATACACCCTAGTCTTGAACCCTCACAGAGCAACACCAGAGTCGGCAGTTGCAAGGAAAAAGTCTGTGGATGCCATGTAGAAAGAAACCTAGGAAGAAACCAGATTCAGTAGAGGGAGCTTGACTTTTTTTTTCTGGGTCTGTTTTGTTGAAGAATGAATACAGGATCAGTTTAGACACGTGAGTATGTGACAAATAACATCAGGATGAGGCCAGGAAGAAGCCTAATCTGGAATCAGTGCTTCTGCTCTCTGTCTCAGATTGCAGAGGGCATGGCCTTCATCGAGCGGAAGAACTACATCCACAGGGATCTGCGTGCAGCCAACATCCTGGTCAACAAGTCTCTTGTGTGCAAGATCGCCGACTTTGGCTTGGCCCGTGTCATTGAGGACAACGAGTACACAGCCAGGGAAGGTGAGTGTGAGAGCCAAGCTGCTGCAGGCAGCAAATCTTATTCCTATCAATGCGGATCGCCAAGAGTAAGTGATAGAGAAGTGAGCAGAGAACATAGCTGTAACTTCGAATTTTCAGGTTTGATTCCCTGGAGAGGAGGCAGCACAGCTGCTAGTACCCCTTTACTCACTTCCTACTTGAGACTTCTAAGATGAATACGCTGCTCATTACCCCTTTAATCCACTGGGAAATCGAAAATGACTTCTTAGATTATAGTTAAAGACAAATCACCAGTTGACAGATTTAGAAAATTTTACATGGGGTTGCAAGGGGGGTGGGGGGGGCAAGGGGTCTTGGCAGGGTGGCATGGTAAGACAGTGGAAGTCCCCATAGTTAAATGCAATTTTACATACATATGCTAATGGTTTCAACAAAAGATCCAGAAAAATATTTTCAAATATTTATTGTTAAATTATGTTGTATATTAAAACACTCTGTATACTTTCCTAATAATGGACAACAAGAACAACAGACCCCTGTTCACCAAAAAACTGAGTGGGTCTAACTTGCTCAAATTTTGAGATCCTTTTCTCAGATTAAAAAACTAATACACACTGTAAAAAATTTGCAATAATGTGAATGCAAATACTGCCTTTTCTGTTTACAGAGATTATCCTGATGTGTTTCTTTGATTTTTTTAATGATGCTAGGCAAGGTGCTTCTGTAATTTTTATAGATAGATGCCATATTCATAAACTTGTTTTTCTACTTTGTATCCATATACTTTTGTTATGATTTTTGAACACAAGTTTACAACTGTTAGTCATGTTATGAACATTTGTTATGAAGCTTAACAATATTGAACAATCATTAAAACTTTTCACAATTTATTTGTAACTCATTTGATAGTATGTTGTATTATTGGCAAACGTTACAGTTGTTTTGCGGAAATTTATTAGCCTGCTGGATAGCTTGCTAGCTAGCCTCGCAGGTGATCTAACTACGGTCTAATGCCAGCCAAACAATTAACGCTGCACTAATGAGACTTGAAAATGCCGAGCTGAGTTTCTGTGTAGCCCAACATCCCACATAGTTCCCACATAAGTTACATTACAGTTACAGAAGAACCAATATTTGGCATTTTCAGACCCCTTCCAATAGCAAAGCAAAACCTGAATTTTTCATTAATAATGCATTTTTGTAAATGTGAAATCTCCAATTCAGTTTCCATTTTAAGTTTTAACCAAAACTGGGTGCTAGCTAGGTACTCATATCTTGTTGCCAACTGTCTTGCATAGGCTAAATAGGAATCTACTTCAGGCAGTTTTACCCGCTCATCTGCCTCTCTACTTTCTTTTTTCCCCCATTTTTGTATTTGTTCTTTGACTGCATTTTCAGTGAAGTTGATAAAAAAGGCTAGCTAGCTAATCAAAAACTTCAACACTTGATAGGTCATCATGTTTCCCATAAATCTCCACAAACAGAAACACGAGGACGGAGATTTTACATCACATAAACTGAGAATATGTGGCCTAACCTCCATCAATTTTAACAAAAAAATTACAACCCCAATTCCGAAATAGTTGGGACAAAGTGTAAATTGTGAATAAAATCAAAACGCAATGACTTTCAAATCACATCAGCCAGTATTTTATTCTCAATAGAACAGAGATAACATAGCAAATGTTGAAACTGAGAAATCCCCATTACATGTGGGCCTGCGTGCAACTGCACCCCCGGTGTTTCTGCCACTGGTCGTCAAGTACTTGAATATCAGCTAATGTTTGAAATTTGTTCACTTTCCATTACCTTCAGTGACTACTGCAAATTACCTCTGTACACTCCCAAAACCTGCTCAGTTCTAGTAGAGTGGATATTGAAACCAATTGAGTTGGATCTGCTGTTGCTCTGTGACTGCTCTGCTATTGCTCTTTGATTGCTTTTGCTTTGTGTTACTGTTTCAGGAAGGAGTTGAAGAGTTGGAATATTCATTGGAAAAGGAAGAAGATTTGCATTTGTTTTTAAGGGTTTTTTGCTGAAATTAACAGATGTTTAAAAGCTTAAATAATGGCATAGGTCAGAAGATTTGCTCCCCTGGTAAAACCTTTGCTGCCATGCTGGGCAAAGAGAAAATTTCCCACCTTTTTTTCCCATTACAACAACTCTGTTTGTGAGTAGTCCTATTACGTCACTAATCTAGTCAAATAAAAGTGATAGGGTTTTTTAAGGTGGGTTTTGTTCTCTTCAGAGCAAATTGAAATTAATATATTTTAGGGCTGTCAAAATTAACGCGTTAATGCGGATTAATCCATCATCATTATTAATCTGATTAAAAATTGTAACACAATTAATCCATCTGCAGTGCAGAATGACTCAAAATCCCTGAAACGTTGAATTTCGGGCAGTTTGTCCAAGTAGTGTTACCATCGCGCATGTGCAAATGGGCAGTCGATCCAGCAGAACCAAACAACTCGGTGGGTGCATCTCAAAGCATAGGCTGCAGTCTTTGAAGGCTGCATTTCTTGGGATTTTCATTTATTACCATTCGCCAAACCAACATTTAGGGCTAGGAAAAAGAAGAAATTTACGGTTAGGTTTAGGGCTAGATGTTAGAGTCAAGATTAGGGTTAGGGAAACCAGTGAGGACTCGCTTAAACCAAGGCTGTTAAGCAGAGATGAAAAGACATGTCAGTTTGGCGGATGGAATTGAGCGACAACCCCTAAAAATGCAGCCTACAAAGGATGTAGCCTACGCTTTGAGATGCACCCAATATGGAAGACGCTAAAGACACTCGCGGGCATGGAACTGCAAATTTAAGCATGCAGTTACAGTACTCGATCACTAGATGGCACCCCCAGATCAGTTGTTGAATATTCACAAGCAAGCCGAGCTGGAACACGATCTGTTGAATCTTGGGAGGCATATATTGTTTGATTTTTCCTGAAAGTGGAATGTCTGTTTTGTTAAAATAGGGTATATTTCAGAATTCAGATATTACTGAGTTAGTGAGTTTTACTTGTTCCTTATAAGGTGTAGAAAGGTTGTGAGCTCAGAAGTGGGAACTGTTAGCTTTTCATTGCAGGGTGAATGTTTTGACTGTTTAATCATTTAATCAATTTTCCTGTCTGTGAAGCTGCAATCTTGAATTATAAAGCCTTAAATAAGGTAACACCTAAATAGCCAAATTTGGCTTCTGCGCAAAGGGGTTAAGTGCATGTATATTCCCTTCTTTCTTGAGTCTCTTTGCTCATGCAAAATGAAACACGATTAATATAGATTAAAAATGAATGATATTTAATCGTGATTAATCGAAATTAATACACTGCAACCTTATGATTAATCTGATAAAAATTTTAATCGTTTGACGGCACTAATATATTTGTTAGTTAGCCAAGTAGATGAGTAAGCTGTAATATATACATAGCTTATACATGAAACAAAGTTATTTTCGAGGGCTTTGCTGATCTTTTCTGGTCGTTGTAGCTAATTTAGCCAACTGACCTTAGCTACTCAATGCTAAGAAATATTGTCAAATTACTTGTCTTGTCACAGCTTGGGTTGGTTTCATACGTGGGTGCTTGTTTTTCGGGAGTATTAATTTATGACTAACATTTTCAGGAGGGCTTTTGTACATAAACATGTGGCTAGATAGTTTCAAATGTTTATGCTCTTCTGGTCACTGTAACTTGGTTAACTTGTCAACTTCACTTTGTTATTTCAGTGCTTAGCTACAACTTTCCGGGGACATCATGTTTAAATAACAGTGTGATTCGTTAATATGGCCAGGTTGAATAAATTAAAGACTCACGTTAACTGTGGCATTTACTCTTTTTTTGGTTTTTCTTGGTTGTAGTAGCTTTTTGAGGCTAGCTAGATAGCTGCCGTTAGCATTTTTGAGTTGGGATCTGGGATTTTCTGTTTAGTTATTAGGGTAACAGTTATGCGAGTCATCCATTCTTCTTAGTTGTATCAAAAAAAGAATAAAGAGCCAGTTTTTCTAAGATTTTCCCGGTTCATGATACATCATAGTCATGTATTTTTTTTTTTTTTGACTCTTTGGTATGTTGTAGGTAAATGTCTCAAATAGCAAAATCCAGATTTTTTGCTCTCAAGTCCCCCCCTTTTTTTTTCTAGGACCCCCAGAAAATTTGGGGGTTAATAAGCCCTTGAAAGAAAACTGAATTTTAGGAGCCTATATCTCAGTGCGCCCACGACAGCCCAGACTCCTTTTCATGTATTTGTATCTACAATTAAAGGTCTTTCAGAAAACATTAAAATTTCCATGGGGAGTTGAGGACGCAGCTGATGGGGGGCACTTCAATCAGCTTCCAAAGCCAACACAACCCATTTTACATCAGGGATTCACAGGCTGCGCCCTCAGCAGCCCAACATGTTTTACACATCATGTGACAGTTTAGTTACCCCTCTACCTAATTAATATAAAGTCGGGTTGGGCTGTTTCGGGCACATGGATATAGAGGGTGCTCTTTATGGTCACAACACACTTTTTGCCTAACTTTGGGGTGAAATACCTCAATGCTACCTTGACAGATTTTTATGCACTCTCCCATCATCAGTACAAGATCTTGGCGAAAAATTTCTGCAACTCTGGACGATAATAAATGTTGTCGCATTGCGTAAGCTTATCAAAACGATGTCACTGCGAATGGATGCCATAGTCAATGCTAAAGGCGGTCCAACAAAATATTCATATATGTGACATTTTTTTTTTTTTGGCTAGGCAGTGAATAAATACAATCCAGAAATGCTGCTGCTTTCTCTGGGACCAAGCTCATTTAAAATGGACTGAGGCAAAGTCGAACACTGTACTGCTATTATTTACCTAGGGTGCTGAAATTAGAGAAGGGCATTGTAGCTCGAAAACCCAGATTTAGAAACAAAGAATCCTCTCCATTTTTTGTTCCATACACCTGGATTTGCTAATTAGGCAAATTCTTCAATCAGATGAAGAACCTAATTTGTTTAATCAGCTTGTTGAGTTCATGATTGGAAGAAATGAATGGCACAACTTTCTGACACTAGACTTTTCACGTCCCGAACAGGTGCCAAGTTCCCCATTAAGTGGACCTCTCCCGAGGCCATAAACTATGGCTCCTTCACTATCAAGTCAGACGTGTGGTCCTTTGGCATCTTGCTGATGGAGATCATCACTTACGGCCGCACCCCCTACCCAGGTCAGTGTTTGGATCAGCAGAGCACTCATTTGATACCATAGCAGCATGTACATCTCTAGGCATGATTGTGCATTTTTCTACATCTAAAAACCTTATTGAGCCTATTTGTGTGAATAGATTTATGCCTGTGGGTATGATGTGCTGATTTGCGTAAATCTGTGTGAACATGTGATACATATGTGCTCGCATCTGCGCTTCCTGGCACTCCTCAGGCATGACCAACCCAGAGGTGATCCGCTCCCTTGAGAAGGGCTACCGCATGCAGCGCCCAGAGAGCTGCCCAGCAGAGCTCTATGAAATCATGCTGACCTGCTGGAAGAACAAGCCTGAGGACCGACCAACCTTTGAATACCTCCAGAGTGTGCTGGAGGACTTCTACACTGCTACTGAGAGCCAGTATCAACATCAGCCTTAATGCATACACATGTGCGCACACTCCCCACACACACACACACATACACACACACACACGCTATTGAGAGCCTCTGTCAACGTCGGCCTTGATGCATATAAATAGGCGCACGCACACACACACACACACACACACACACACGCACACAGCTACTAAGAGCCAGCATCAACAAGCAGTCTTGATATGCGCACATAAACACATTTACTCAGACTGCCACTGAAAGCTGTTACTTACGATAGCCTTGATATGCACGCACACATGCACATAAACACACCCTCAGGTTCTACCTTTGAAAGTTGGAACCTATGGCAGCCAGGATATGACACACATCACACATGCAAACACTGTCGCAGAGAGCCAGTACCAAAAGTGGCCTTGATATGAATGTGCTCACATACACAAACACAGACACACACAGACACACATACTGTAGCATTATTCTTGATTGCTAGTGTTTCAAGGTGAACTCACCTGGACAAGCAGAGTTGGCCTCATTTTCTCGGGCAGTGATCCTTCCTCTCCAGTGAAGATCTGATTGTTTTTCCCTCTCTTTTTTACTGGTGTATCTAATACAGAGGAACTCTGTCTTTGTACGTAAACTCTCTTTTCATAACTCAGGTCTTTCTCCTCAATTTTGTATGCAGCCTCACTACTATGCAATCTATGCACATTTCTAGCTCTGCCATGCCGTTATGATAGACACATCATCTACTCCTGGTAGATTCTGTTTAGGCTGGTTGCATTCTTGGATTTAGCTGTTGCGTATAGTCTCACAAAGGAAAGGGCTGTCGCAAATGTTCAGTTTGCAATAGCTAGCATTTTTATGCCTCTGCTTCAGCGTGACTGAATTCATCCATCTAACAGAGGGAAGGCATGGTAGATGTTGATTACTGTTAATCTTATGGGATGAGCCCATATTCATTTAACAATATTTGTCATTAGAATTGGTTTATAATAGCCAAGGATAATTTATTTTGTATCTACAATGCTATGCGTCATATGCATTAAGCGAGGCCTTTGTGCACTGATGGATCTGAGAGTTTAGTTTTGATATTTATATTTTATTTGTCTAGTTTTGAATCTTTCAGATCTTTACTATAAATTTCCAATTGGGATGATGTCTGCAGTGCATTCTCTGCATTTGTTTGAACTTACGCAATATTAACAGTTGACTTAGCCATGATGCCATTGTAGAACTGATCAGAATTTAGAATGTGAAAATGACAAGAAGTAATATTAATTCACTGTATTTCTGATAAATCCCACCAGATGCACTGTGACAGTGGTTTTGAACTCAAGGACCTTTCTCCTCATACAATTAGACAATACATTTTGAGTTTTATTTATGGTATTTATGTGTAAAAACATGAATGAATTATATTTTTTTTCAAAAAACTGCACTAGTCCTGGATGCGTCTGTGTTTGTGCCAACACACTTCTGCCATAGCCACACCCCACACTTATGACAGTGGTTCAGGATCGATTCCATTGGTTGCTTCCAGAGCCATTGATAGACTCCAAAGAACATCCAAACTCTTACACTTACTGCAACCTAAATTAATTCTGAAACTGAATCACAAAATAGTTGAATGCATCAGAACCTTTGGGGCCAGGTTATGGCAGAAGTGTGTCGGAAAAAGTTGTCGCGCCTGGACGATGTGGATGCCTGTGACTGTAAAGTGTTGAATCCCAGAGTGCAATTTGCATGACAGTCTGAAATATGTTGTTAGTCTCTTGGATAAGAATAATAAGCGTAAGATTTAATCATCTATGCTGAACTAAAATCCAATAAAGTACTCTTTTCAAATCAACAATTTCCTTGACATTGCACATTTTTTTGTATTTGGGATGTATTTTTTGAATGTATTTGGCATTTACCATAGGAAGCTGATCAGTGCTACGTATACATTTTAAAATGAACAAGAATAACAATCTTGAAGTTACCATCCTTGGAAAAATCAGAAAGAATTTCAGTTTCAATCGACAAAGAATGTTTTTGGATAAGAATTCAATGGAATAATTTTGACAACATTCCAGGAGTATTTTCACACTGTTTTCACTGATGGAAAATGGTGTTTTCAGTTTTCAGTATGAATTGAAATATGCAACTTTTATTGATCTTTTTTGCCTTCTCAAAAAAGAAATACTTTGAAAAGAGTGAACTAAACAACTAAACATTTAGCAAGAATGTGGAATGCACAACACATGCCAGTGAATCAAAACAATTACCAGTATTCAAAGATTTTATCCTGGCATATGAGTATACTGGCTTATGGGTCAAACTGTGTTGTTAAAATAAAAATTTATGCACTTAGTCCTTCCATCTGGTTGATTGTGTCTCATTTCCTTGCTATGTTATTTCCTGCATTATTTTCTAAATTTGTCCTAAATTAGTTAGGGAGCAATGTAAGTTGCTTTTATTGCAGTTTTCGGCAGAGACACGTTCATCCGAAGCTGTCATACTGAATTCTTTTGCATGAAACAGTGAAGGAAGTCTTAATCTCACACTAGCATGAATCTGGTGCAGATGTAGTGAAAAGAGACAATTCTTTCGTGAGAACTTTAAAAACTAAGAAGTTTAGGAGCAATACACAACCCCAAATAAATGCCAATGCCCCACTGAATTTTTTTTTACCCAACAAATGTTTTTGAGCCAGGGGTAGGCTTTGCCAGTGAAGCATGACTTCCATCACTGTCACAAGTGTCCAGGTTAAAGAACATGCTTTAAATCCACATTCACTTCAACCCTGTGTGCTGTATATGTGCTTTTGTGTGAGAGAAAGGATGATCACAAGACCCAACAGTCACACAAAATAACCACAAAGCAGCTAGGTAAAACTGGTAGCCTTGGAAAATAGCTATAAAACCTCTCAATCAGAGCAAGGATACAGGATCAGTCTAGCCTATTCGTCATGACTTGCAGGTAAGGCTTTTAATCATTACAACAGCCTCAAAGCAAAACCTACAAGTGCTTTCATTGGGAAAATAAGTGCTTGGAAAAACCTTTGAAACACAGAATAGAAATGCAAAGTAGAGGCATTTTTCTGCAAGATCAATAAAATGTTCCTGGAAAATTCACAAAGGCAAATTCAGTCCACATAAATGAAAGAAAATGTCACTGAGGTTCACATGTCCAGAAATGTAAAACACACCAAGTGCACCAGCCACGCTGATACCAAAACATGAGTACAGAATACTAAGTTCACTGAGAAAGGGAACAACAGAAGCAGGCCATCTGTTTCGCAGAAAATTAACTATAAAGGGATGCTGCTCTGTTCAAGCTGAAAGTGCTAAATGAGACCCAAAGAAAATTCATGCCCTAACTCTTTTCCTTTGATATTTTTTAAATTGTACTTCTTTATTTCTCTGTCTTTTTCTTGAAAAAGCATTTACCTTTATAGCCTTTATTCCACTGAAAAAGTTTCCTACTCTCCAGAACATGGGTTCTGCAGAAGACTTAAATATATGCCATGATAAAGCACAGTGTGAGGAAATACCAGTCATAAGCTGAGCTGTTTAGTCAAAATGCTTAAAGACGCATTTAATGAAGTCAGAATAGTCAGGTTTCCTTACCAGGGTCAGACAGGTCTATTCTTGTTAATATTTTAATCTAATTTCCTGTCTTAATAAAAACTGGGCAGAAGCAGCCATTTAAAATTAAAATATATTTGTACAGCTGCGCTATAAATAATCTATTTTTTTTGACTATGCACTACATAGCCACTAAACAATTATCTTAAATAAAATAAATGAGGTCATCCATGAAATAAATGAGGTGGCCTGTTGATTCTTGTTTCCATTTAAAACAAACATACACAAATCATACTGGTCCATCAGGCACCTGTGGAGAGCGTGCTAAGCTACATATAAAAGGCCTGTTACCCACACTAGCTTGGCTGCAGTGCATGATGTGAAAAGAATTGGGCTGGCAACAGCACTTTACACTCTCACAAGTCCGCTATAGTAACCATGCATGAACACTGCAGCATGAAAATGAGTCTATACTCAGTGCAGATTATTGGCTCCATAACTACATCAAAGAAAGAGTTACACGCTCATTGCGTATAGGTGCAAGGCTATCAAATAAAACGCACCAATGAAGAAAGGAGAAGAGGCCCCCACACTTACTCCAAGCCACCAAAGAAAACTTTATTGATTAAAAAAGGACAACATTTCGATCCGACTTGGATCTTCGTCTGGTCAAGACGAAGATCCAAGTCGGATAGAAACGTTGTCCTTTTTTAATCAATAAAGTTTTCTTTGGTGGCTTGGAGTAAGTGTGCAGGCGTATTCTCCTTTCTCCATAACTGCATCCCCACATTTCACATTTGCCCGCTGTGGTCATCAGATGACTGGTGATTCAGAAAGGCACCAGCATATCATTGTTCTGAGAGTGAAGAAAATATACAGACAGGTGCAGAATTACTGGCATTTTACAAGGATGAAGGAAAAGCAGCCGGCTATCCAAGTGCAAACACATGGGAAAATAAGTAGTAATTTAAATGAATTCTCAATGTTCAGTGTTTTAGTGAAGTAATCTATTTTTTTCCATATTTCTCAAAAGATTCTCAAATCAAATTTTTGGCACTACTCACAATTATTGACGGGTCTATCTACAGCAATATTTCTTATTTTACTAAGTACATCTCAGCCTAAAGGAACAATTTTTATGTCATTCCATCCTTCCTGTTAAATTCTTGCATAAAAATGAAGCAACATGGAAGCAGAATCCCCGAGTCATTCTTGAACTGAAGGATCATATTTCAAGAATTTCAGCAAAAACAATGCCACCTTTATAGAAAAAAACATTCTGAAAGAGTAATACAAAAAAAGCCATGATGAGCTGAAGAAACAAGGCCAAACATTTGGATTTGCCAAACATCACTCAACCTACAAGAGTGTAACAGTCAGATGAGACCAAATTAAAATA
This sequence comes from Gymnothorax javanicus, assembly GCA_029692085.1. Taxonomy (NCBI): domain Eukaryota; kingdom Metazoa; phylum Chordata; class Actinopteri; order Anguilliformes; family Muraenidae; genus Gymnothorax; species Gymnothorax javanicus. Next base: position 59,431,012 of record CM056202.1, on the reverse strand, counting down.
TTTGGCCACATACACCTTCTGCATGTTTTATGGCAAAACGGGGATTCACGCAAGGAGAAGTACCTCATACTTACAGGCAAACATGGAGGTAGGTCATTTGTTTCAGGCACGTTTTATCACCACTGGTGAAGGACTCTATGAAAGGTCAATGGTGCTCTGAATTCCACCAAGCACTGGGACATTTTCGTAGAAAATCAGGTTGTTTCGAAGGAGGCTGCAAATTAGTCTGAGGTGGATTTTCCAATAGAGAAATTACCACAGCCATTATCATAATTCACTCATAAGCAACAACCATGTTTTACAATGGTAATCACAGTCTCTGAATTCTAACAAAAAAAAGCTGAGGTCAGAGCCAAAGAAAGCAGTCCACAAGAGCAAACCCAAGAATATCAATTATTGTGACAATACCAGCATGGAGCAAAGAAAAATGGCCAAAAATACTTTCAATGTACTCTTACTTTATCAGAAAATATAGGGAAAAAAACTCATTGTGGTCATCTATACACAAAGTGCTAAAACCAGACATTATATCCATGTTTTTTTTTTTTTTTTTTTTTTAAATCAGATACTGTATTGTGAAAAAGTATAAGCCCCCTTCCTGATGACTTCTACTTTTGTGTATTTGTCACACACAAATATTTCAGATCATCAAACTAATTTCAGTATTAGAAAATGAAAACCCAAATTGACACAAAATGCATTTTTAAATTGATGATTCCACCTATTGAAGGAAAAAAAATTATTACCTGGCCCGATTTGAAAAAAAGTTATTGCCCCTTTATCACCAAGTCAGCCAATTAACCAAATTTAATTGATAACTCAGCTAATGTTTCATAAGACACAGCTAAGCATGGTTAGTGCCATCCCTGTTGAACAAAAATATCACTTAAACAGTTCCTGAATGGCAATGTGAAGTAGGCAAAAAAAAAAAAAAAAACATCACATGATGCTGCAATCTCAAAAAATTCAAGTACGGATGAGAAACATAATCGTTTGCATCATTCAGTCCGGAAAGCATGACAAAACCATTTCTCAGGCTCTGGGATTCCAGGGAACCGCTGTGCAAGCCATTATCGACAAATGAAGAAAACTTTGAACAGTGGTGAAGTGGTAGATAATCATACCCAAAGTCAAACATGGTGGAAGTAATGTAATGGTAGGACCTGGGTGACTTGCCATAGTTGATGGAGCCATGAATTTGCTCTCTACCAGAAAATGGCTCAAAAGAAACAAAATGACGGTTTTGAAGTGACCTAGTCAAAATCCTGACTTCAATTTTAATCGATATGTTATGCCATAACCTTATATAGGGACATAATGCTCGTAAACCTTCCAGTGTTGCTGAATTAAAACAATTCTGCATAGAAGAGTGGGCAAAATTTCCTCCATGACAATGTATCAGACTCATTACCAGTCATCACAAACGTTTGAGTGCAGTTGCTACTGCCAGGGTCACACCACCAGTTATTAGGTTTATGGGGCAGTTATTTTTTCACATGGGTGATATAGGTTTTGAATAACACTTTACCTTCAAGAAATGAAATAATTATTTAAAAGCTGCATTTTGAGTTCACTCACATTACCTTTGTCTCAACAGAATCAAAGTATAATGCCCACACTCAATCACTCTTCAAAACACTTGGTATTGTCAAACTGGATGACATACATTTAGGGGAATTCATGTATGCTTTCAATATAATGCTTCTTCTATCTCCATTGCTCCAAATCTACACCTCAAGTAATAATGTGCATTATTACAATACGCCAAGGGCGTAGGTTTAAATGTGAGAATTGGTAGGGACACGTATGTGATGCGAGCGCAGGAAAATTTTTGTAAATCTGAGTGCAGATACTGCCTTTACTGTATACAGACATTAGCCGAATGAGTGTTTCTCCGTTTTTTTAATTAGGCTACGCAAGGCGCCTCCAAAATTTTCATACAAAGATGCCACATACATAAACTTGCCACAACCTTAACTGACAGCAGGAAACCATCTCAGCGCACTCATGAAACCCGCCCATAACTAGTAACCAGGACATTTATACCAAGTGAGTGGATATTTAACTACGTTAGCAAGCCAGCTCACAATCCTCTCTATTAAGCATCCTAATATGCGGTAACGCAATTGCAGCCGCGATAAACACCTCAAAATGGACCACCGACTATGAATTGGACAAGCCGCAAACTGAGCGTTAATCGGACTGGATCATGTTAGATTTATGATTACGTGTTTCTTTTATTACGTGTTTCTGAGCCAAAGTTGGTTGGGAAATTTTGACTTTCAAAGGTTATATTTGCTGAACATCATGAGACTAACTTTAATGCTTTCCCTGTAATTCCACAGAACAAGTCATAATTAGGCTATGACCTCACCTGAAGCCCTGACACGCATGTATCCCCAACAGCTTGCTCTGTTTCTCTAGCTTGCTGCTGTGGTTCCTGCATATAAAATAATTAATAATGGCACCTTCGCGGGATTTCTCCACTGAAATTCACCTCATAATTTGACATATCCACCTGGCTTATATTTAGCTACTACTGCTAGCAACCCGATTACTAACCAACATGTGACAGAAACCAGGATTTAGTTCGCCAGTTGAAACTAGCCAACATGTTCAATTAACATTGGTTGACATTATTTTCTGGTAAAAACTAATTTAAGGTAGCTAGGAAGTTTTCACTTTAAGTAACTATCTGTTTGACTATGTAGATCACTTATTGAACCAACATTACACTTGGCATTCAGTTTGGCAAAATATTAGCAGCATGACTTAACATGGAGCGACTTTCTTTCCCTCACGCTTTCAGACAATGGCTGCGTTTCCCAGTTGAGTCACTGAGTGTAATAGTGGTCTAACTCAAATTTTCCCATTTTTGAGTTAGACCCATATTTCGCAAGTTAAAGGTAAAATCTATTCAGGGCATAAGTGGTCTAGATGTCACAGTGATGCATCTTACTATACAGAGATTTTTAGTTATCCTCACTTCCATTAAGACAAAAAGCGTGAGTGCAACAGTGGTCTAACTCTTCGAACCCTTCAAAAGTCAAGGATTTGAAAGATGATCTCAACCTTGTAACGCCTGTCCACCACTCATTTCATCTGGGTCTGATCGAAGATGAAGATGGCCCAAACTTTCATCCAGATGATGACAGCGAAGACAGCAGTGAGGAACAAGATTAGCTGATGGATGACTTTCTCAGTGGTCAGCACTTTGCGATACAATGTTTCACTTTTGATCTGTATTCTCTTGTTATTTTGTGTTTCGAATTCCAAGGATGCTGGAAATTAAAGCCATTATTGAGTTATTAAAACTCGGTTATTAATTTACACGTCTTAAGTCAGTCACATTTGTTAAGACAGCCAGTGCAAGAGTGGTCTAACTTATAAAAAGGGCCTTTTTCAGAAAATTTAGAGAAAGTAACCTCTGAAACATTACTTTTGCAGAAAAAAGTTGTTTTATCTTGAAAAACATGGTCATAAACTCTCAGGTTAACAACAGATGGCATACCCTATATGTGTCCTGAATTTTATCCAGGGCTTGAACTTTGGCATAGATTATCTCAAAACAATGAAAAACGGAGTTAGACCACTCTTGTCCTCAGGGGCTCAGATAAGAGCGTTCTCAAGGAGTTAAAGGGCATCTAAAGTCGATTCTCAGACAGGACGTTGAACGCCCAATGTTTACAAATAAATCACTTGCTTTTGTTGACATCTTGCATTGTCATATGACCAATTTCATTCATCAACCAATGTTTTGTGTACACGCGTAGATAATCCTTCTATTTCGGTTTGTTTGCGCAGGTGCAGCTCGCTGATTGGCCGATAAACAAAAATAATAGGAATCAACATTAGATGCCCTTTAAGAAGGCTCCAAAGAAGAGTTCAGCTAAGTGGGAGCCATCTTAGGCTACTTACTGGAGCCTTAAGAAGGATCTAAAGAAGCTCTTAGCGCTAAGATCTTCTTTAATGAATCTGGGAAACGTGGCCAATGAAATTTCCACAAAAGTGATACGTACCTAAGGTAATATCAATGTATGTCATGAGTTGGGCCATGGGAAAAGTGCTATAGTTACGCGATTCAGAAAAATTTAGAACAAATGCCAAATTACGGTTCTCTTCAACGGGTAAGCCATTGCAAACCCATGTAATCAAAGCTGGCAATCCAGTTGCGCGTCTCAAGCCCCGCTTTGGACAAAAATGAATATTCATGACCTGAATACCGTGGTCAGTTTACTCTTGACTTTTAGCCTTCAGATAGCCCCTTCCTTTCAACCAATCAAATGCTAGAATGCATAAATAGGTTGTCTTGGAGACGTAGCCTCCACAATTGGGTCTTATATGGCTTGTCTGGAAAGATGATAAGAACGAGTTCGCTGAAATATTGGTAGGGACAATCTGTGGCATTCGCTCTCTTCAGAGAAGCAGATGACAGTCGCGGGCCTAGCATTTAGCTTTTTAATGAGTCTCAAAGCGCGTACTTCAGAAGTCATAGTCATAATATTGTCACGATAGCACAACATACTTAAATAATTAATAAAAATATTATAAATTGCTTATTTTCGCATTGTCTTGGTATTAGCCTTTGGGTCGCGGTAACTGTGGCATTCGCTCTCTTCAAAGCAGACGACAGTCGCGGACCTAGCATTTAGCTTTTTAATGAGTCTTGAAGTCGCGTACTTCAGAAGTCATAGTCATAATATTGTCATGATAGCAACCCATACTTAACCAATTAATAAAAATATTATAAATTGCTTATTTTCGCATTGCCTTGGTATTGGCCTTTGGGTTGCGGCGGCCCTCAGGCAAATAACAAGGCAATACGGAAATAAGCAATTAATATCATATATATATATATATGAGAATAAGTGTATTGGAATAAAAGCATATAGTTTTTTCCATATGCTTAAACTTATACAGATTTCTATATAAGCTGTGGATGAATGACTTTTTATATACTACCTCTTTTTAATTTTATCAAGGGTGCCAGTAATTCACCACCTGTCAATTCTTCTGCATTTTAAATTTGCTAACTTGTGTATTATCTGCATAAAAACATTGCTCCAGCAGTCTAGGGAAAGGGTGGGGAACAGGCAAGACCTAAAGTTTCATTTATTAGACTCAGCCATGAATAGGTGTCCAGGTTGAAAAAATGAACATCTCTGATGTACCATTCATTAAAAAAAAAAAAAAAAAAAGTTATTTGAACAGACACGCTAAACACTCTCCAACTTGGTATCTATTCAAAATATTCTAGCAGCGCACACAGGCACTTCAAGCTATACTTTCACAATATAGAATACAGAGCTTAATATGCAGTAGCCAGTATATACAGTACATGCAACATCTGACTCATGAAATTCCATGCCTCTGTAAGAAAGACATCTTTGAATTTACATCGATTCACTTACATTGCGCGTATACGTATACGGCTGGTACACTCCAAAGAAACTATTCATTACCAGGTGTTTGTAATCTGATTGTTTTCCTCAAAATTATTGGTAAAATTTTTCATCGAAGAGTGTTTAATAAGTTTGGATCCATTTGTCTTTTGCAGAAGCACTGCCTGACACAAAGCTAGCATACTGCTCACATCACATAATACACTGCTACTCAGTGTTAACAAAAAGCTCAGGACAAGAGTAATTGTAGCAGCTGTGCAGTCATGAGTTGTGGCCACAATCTGTCTTAATATTTGTGCTATGGACAAGAACAGTTATGAAGATAGACGTTAATTGGTTGATTGGGGAAGCAGAGCTTTTATTCTCGGCTGATCGAGTATTAACATCTCCCGTGCAGCCTCTGTGACTGACCACTCTTTCCCAAAATTGAAAGTTGAAATTTGTAAGATGTGATGTGGCAACTAGCTTCAAACTAAAAGGTCTCACCAAGTACAGGTTCAAAGGCAACAGCTTATCCCACTGACCTAATGCAGCACGTTTGCAGAACTCCTCAACTTAGAGACCTCAACATGGTCGGTCAGCAGGGTTGCATTAGGGAAAATTCCAAACTAGTGTCAAAAATTCAGTTATCAAGACAAAATTCTGAAAATTTCTGTACTTTATCTAGACAACATAGAGATGTCTGTGATTTATTTTCAAAAAGACACATTGCTACATTAGTGACAAACTGATGTCTAAACTCTAAAGACACTATTTTCCATTTACTACAACAGTTCACGAGGATAGAATGCAAAATACATTCTAAAATTCAGTTTGTGAGATAAAATTCTGAAATTTATCATAATACATCTACCATGACATCAAAATTTTGTCATTTTCTCGTGAGCATCTAAGATTTACATCACATAAATCTCCAACAGCTGGTAACAATACTGTTTGCAGAGGAAATTCCGGAGATGCAGTGCTGTAGTGTCGTAAGTTTGGTGTCAACTGAGCAAAAAATGTTGGAGCAGATAGGTTTAATTAGCTTTACAGTTTTTGAGTAAAACAGAGTGATCGACTTCAAAATTGCTACACATCACAAAGCATGTGAAAATTAAAGCTCAGTTTGGGCTGCATTTTTGTCTAAGTTGCGAAGATGTTGCATGCAAGACTGATTTGTTATGAATATTTAGAGTTCGAAACTTTGGACACTCGCTGTAACACCACCAGCAGGACGATTGGCCTACAAAGCCAGTTCATAAAGTCTGGCATAGGACCAGACGAAGAAGAAGAAGAAGAATTAATAACGAAGAGGGACTAGCAGCTGTGCTGCCCAGCCCCGATCAACAGTCAGAGAATTTCTTTTGTGTCTAAAGAACCTGAACTACTTGTGTTCAAAAATGACATCAAAAAAAAAAAAAATCAAGCATGAAAACAACTGACAGAAATGGACAATTTTATAATTGAATGTATAGATTTCACAGTATGTTGGAAACTTCAGATTTTAAATGTGTTACATAGAAGCATGCAAGTTTGGTAGCTTTTTCAATGCAAGTAAATGAAGAGGTAAAATTTAAACATCTCCCTTGTTCACAGAGGCATGGAATCTTTGTGAGTCCATTGCAATATGTACTTTACACATTGCTGACTGCATATTAAGCCTTATATTCTATGTTGAAAAAATATCTCTCTTCAACCCCAATGCCCTATGGAGGTAATGCTGGCATCGCAAGATTTACATAAGTGCTCTTGCACCCATTTGGCCCTGGTGTGGAAGAGGTAAAAAAAAATAAAAATTAATGGCACCCCTGACAGGCAATGCACAAGCAATCCTTTAAAAAAAATCTAAAAAATATATTTAGAGAAATTCTAAATAACAACGTGATAAATACTGTATGATATTAACGTGCCAATGGAATAAACCAAAATCATTTACTGACTTAATTAAAAATCATCCTTCCATCCATCCATTCTCTATACCACTTCTTCCTCTCTATGGTTGTGGGGGAGCTGAAGCCTATCCCAGCTGACTCGCAAAAGGCAGGGACCCACCCTGGACAGCTCACCAATCCATCGCAGGGCTCACACAACATTCATGCACCATTCGCTCTAGCACTCATACCTATGGGCAATTTTAGCCTCTCCAATTAGCCTGAAGTGCACACCTTTGGATGATGGGAGGAAACCGGAGAACCTGGAGGAAACCCACGCGAACACAGGGAGAACATGCGAACTCCACACCGAAAGGCCCCAGGCCAGATTCGAGCCCACAACCTTCCTGATGTGAGACAGCAATGCTAACAACACATTGCTCACCCTAATTAAAAATCAATTTTCTCCAAATCAAGGTTTCACACTTAATGGCACCCTTAAAGATTATTATAAATAACATCTACCAAAATTAAACCAAGCTTTAAATTCCACACATTTAAGTTTTATCCAAGTGTTAAGGAACTATATTGAGCCAATACATCACTTCCTGTTTCACTTGGGTATAAAAATGAGGTAACTCACATGCAATATCTCTTTGTCATCCAACACCATGAAGAAAACAAAACAACTGTCAGTTCAAAAGAGGCAGATGGTCGTAGACCTTCATAAATCTGGAAATGGCAACAGTAAAATTCACAAACGATTGAATATGCCTCTGTGCATTGTCAGGGCAATTATTAAAAAATTACAAAGATATGAAACTGTTGAAAACCACCGCAGGATACTGAGGAGGATGGTGAGAGAAGTAACAAAATATCCCAAGAATCACTGTAAAGGAATTGCAGGTCTTGGCGGCATCTTGAGGTCACCACGTCTCTAAAAACACCATCAGGCGCCACTTCCACAACCACAGGCTCTTTGGAAGGGTTGCCAGACGAAAGCCTTTCCTGACCATAAGACACAGAAGCAAGCGCTTGGAGTTTGTCAAATGTCATTTGAATTTGACTGGGACAAAGTGCTTTGCTGAGATGAGACAAAAATTGCATGTTTCGGTCAGATACAGCATCAGCATATTTAGCGTAGAAACAGAGTTGCATACAAGAAGAAGCACCTCATACCCATGGTGAAATATGATGGTGGGTCAGTCATGTTTTTGAGCTGTTTTAATTCAAGTGGTCCAGGGGCACTGGTTAAGATAAATGGCATAATGAATTCCACCAAGTATCCGGATATTTTGGTTGACAATCTGGTTGCCTCCACCATCAGGCTGGGACTTGGTTGTCGGTGAACTTTCCAGCCAGACAATGACCCAAAGCATACCTCAAGATCCATCTCTTTTTTTGTTTTGCATGTACATTGCCAGTCAAGGGTGCCAGTAATTTTGGAGTCCATTGAATGTTTCTAAAATTTTCCACAGCCCTTAGTAGCAACTCAACACAGTATTAAAACCCAAATGGATCAAGATGGGTAATAAGGAGGGGCTACAAAATCACATTTACACTACGATGGACTAGAGTTCATGTGAGTGAGCAGTCAGCCCAATAAGGTTTGTGCCAGTAATGTAAGCAAACCATAGGCCCACACACTGCTAAGAACTAGTACATAGTCTAAACAGACCTTTGGCCACTTTTTCAACCTGACTAAAACAAATCCAAAATTTGCACAGCAGCCTGAGAAACAGCAGATCAGGTAAACTCATGATACTGAGTGGGACTGAGTTAGGGTGAGACCTCTCACCATTGCTTTTACTTCACATTCCAAGAAAACTACACTTGAATAAGAAATTTAATAGAGAACATAAGAATGCCAGGTTCAGCATATGACGAAAAACTGGCAGGGAACATATGAGGATTTTGTTTCCAAAATTCAACATATCCATTTTACTCATTTTGAGTACATCAGCTGTTTCCATGTTGGCGCCTACTGCATTTTATAGAAAAACAAAAACTTTGACCATGAAAAATGGTATGAATTTCTAAAAATGGATTTTTGCACCATGTATAAGAGGCGCAGGGCTATCACTCTACGATATTGTTTCAATGTTTGAAATTTTGGCACTTACTGAGTTTTAGAAACAAAGTCTACATATCCAGACAGGTCACGAATTAAAGGAAAAAAAACCTGAATACTGTAAATGCTCGGAAAAACATATCTTGCTGTGAGAAAGTATTTGGCCCCATCCACATGTCTTCTATTTTTATTGTTATACCCTGGGGTGTCTGAGAGGGTGGGTGGCAGCTCTATAATTTTGTCTGGGCCATATCTCTGAAAGTGTTGGCCACAGCAGCTTCAAATTTGATGTGCAGGTTATTTGTGAGGGATAGGTGTGCAATATAAGGGTCGCTACTGGATTTGACCTTTGACCTTGGCAGAGTGACCGGGCCAAATTTCCAGAAGTATTAACCACAGCAGCTTCAAATTTTACACACAAGTTCCTTGTGAGGGTTAGGTGAGCAAGGTAAGGTACATAAGTGGATTTGACATTTGACCTTTGACCTTGGCGCAGTGACCTTGAACTTAACAAATTTGCCCGAGCCATATTTCCAAAAGTCTATTCCACAGCAGCTTCAAATTTGATATGCAGGTTCCTTCTGAGGGTTTGGTGTGGGTCATTCCATGCCAAACCAACCAGGGGCTCCCAGGTCTACCCTCAGATTTTGATGAAAACTTGCCAAAATGAACCTTATGGGGTGTACAGAAAAACCACAAAGTTTTGTTGAAAAATTCCCATCCATCTCAAAGTTACGGCCCTTTCAAATTTAGGTGCCACGCCCCTTTTTCGCACTCGCGAACTGCAAATTGCGAAAATGATTTGGGAGGGTTTTTGAAACACCATATCTTCATTTCTAAAAAAGATAGAAAGCTGAAAATTGATACACTGGCTCGGTTTCTCCTGTTCTTTCAGAATCTGGCATCAAAAAGGAGTTTGGAGGAAGCATTTAGAAGTTATGTGCTTCAGAAAATCAGAATTTGGTTTGGCATAAAACCCTTTATTCAATTTTGACCCTGACCCGCGGGGTTGTCTCTTGTCCTACACTCAATATTCTTTTGGATTATGGTTATTTGGGGGAGATACTATAAGCAGATGTAATATTACCCCAAATAAGCTTTTAATCACTGATTTATTGTCACCTGAAAATGATCACAAGTCACAAAACCAGAACCGTACCCCCTTCTTTGAGGGCATGGGTGACTATGTAGATATTTAGCTATGAGAGTGTAATTTATTCTCTTAAAGGATGCATATTTGCCACAATTAGATGTTTCCAATGAAGAGAACTTGGACCAGTGGAAAACCTTCCCTGGAGTGGCCGACCTACCAAATTCCTCCAAGAGTGTATTGACGACTCATCCAGGAGGTCACAAAAGAGCTGAGACAAACATCTAAGAACATGCACGCCTCACCTGTTTCAGTTAACGTCATGTTTCACAATTCAACGATAAGACAGGAACGGAGAAAAAATGGAATCTATGGGAAAGCTGCAAGGCAAAAACCACTGTTGGCCAAAAAAAGCACAAAGACTCACCTCACGTTTGCCAAAAAAAAAAAAAAAAACATCTTGACAACCCCAAGACTTGTGGGATAATATTCTGTGGACTGATGAGTCAAAAACTTATTGGAAGCCATCAGTCCTTATACATCAGGCTCAAAGCTAACAAATCATTCTACAATAAAGCATCCAACCAACAATTAAACACAGTAGTGATAGTGTGATGGTCTGGGGTTGCTTTGCGGTGTCAGGACCCAGGTGAATTGCCATAAATGATGGAACCATGAATTCTGCTCTCAACCAGGAAATCCTGAAGGAGAATCTCCGGCCATCATCGTGAGCTAACACTCAAGAGCAGTTGGGCTACGCAGCAGGACAATGTTCCAAAGCAAGCCCACCAATGAATTGCTCAGAAGAAACAAAATGAAGATTTTGGAATGGCCAAGTCACTGTAGCATGTCATTAAATAGGCAGTTTATGTTCAAAAACCCTCCAATGTGGCTGGATTAAAACAATTCTGTAAAAAAAGAGTTGGCCAAAATTCCTTCACATTGATTTAAAAGGCTCACTGCCAGTTTTTTGCTGTTGTTGCCTCCAAGGGTGGCACAATCAGTTTTTAGGTTTAGGATTGAAAATATTTTTTTCACATGGGTGATAAAGGTTTTGAATAACTCTCTGCCTTCAATAAATGAAGTGATCATTTAAAAGGTGAATTTAATTGTTTACTCATGTTGTCTTTGTCTCATATGAAAATTAGTTGGATGATCTGAAACATTTAAATATGAAAAATATGCAAAAAATAGAAGAAATCAGGAAGGGGCAAATACTTTTTCACTGCACTGTAACAAAAGCACAGCTTCAGTTCATTTTTCTGGCAAGTTTGGGTCTACTTCCTTGCTTAAAGGCAGAAAGGTCACTGAAAATCAATGCATAGTTATTCTGTGAGATCTCCTTCTATATCCTATGGTAATGCATTCTAACCATGATGGGAGTCATCTCTCCCAGGATGACAACAGCCCAAGTCAGACAAGGCGCAAGTAATCATGGAATGGTTTGATTATGAAAATGATCCTAAGGATATGCCACTGCCTTCAGAGTCACCGGATCTCAAACCAATTGAATTCAAATGGGTGATTTTGGAACAATGTGTGACACAGTGCTCTCCATCACCACCATCAAAACACCAAATGAGGGAATATGTCAGGAGAAAGGTACTCCATCCCTCAAGTAAAGTTAAAGTTTTGCACTTGTGGACTCTATGCAAGTTGAAGCTCATCTGGCAGCTTGTAGAGGCCCAACACCGTATTAAGGCTGTTGATTTTTCCATTTATGTGTCACTCATCTGTACATGTGACATGCACTCACACAGACAGAAATGGGCAAATACAAGCCATGATATCTTCTTTTGAGGGATGGTTGTGATTACCCTCAATGTAATGTCCACCAGATTTTTCATACTGCCGGCTTAGCCTTAGTGCAGCACACGACACAAAAATTAGCGACAACATCTCTACTGCATGGTCCACACCACTTTTGACCCACTGAGATGAGGAAACAAAGGAGTCCCGCAGACTGTCTAACTTGCAAATAGCAAAAGTTTAATGTGACGTTTCGGTACTTAAACCTTCATCAGACAAATTTGTCTGTGCGAAGTATCTCCTCGTCTGACCCACTGAGATGAGAAATAATAAAGTACACTCCAAGCCATAATATTATAAACACCCTGCATTTTTCAGAATTTGACTGGTTTCTCTTAACTTAAAGTATATTTTCAGCAACAACAAAAAACAGAACAACACAGAATCACATATCTTAACAAGAAATGTGCAAAATTAGCTGCTAAGAGATATACATATTCTAATTCGACCTTGTACAAAGTACCCTCCCTTAGCCTTGATTACAGCCTGATATATCCTGGGAATTCTTTCCAGCAGTTGAAGGAGAGGACTTCCTGGTTACTCATTCCGAGCTTTCAAGAGTTCCTTCGTTAGCTCTTTTGAACTTGATGGGTGCACTTCTCTGACTGCCCAGTCAAGTTCATTCCACAGCAACTCAAGTTGAATTTCAAGATGTACAGTTGTTAACAAGCAACATTTTTGGTCAATACAAGTGATCCTTTGGCATTTTGTGCGCCTTTATTGCTCAAAATTAACTTTAAGATGACAAAAACCAGCCAAATTCTGAAAAATGCAGGATGTTCGTTACATTTTGGCCTGTAGTCTATATTTTAATCAATCTATTTACACTACATTTCCATGAAAGGAGAAGACATTTAGTTTTGACATTTTTACATCACAACGTTATTCTCAAATTCAGCCTACAAAATTATTACTTTTTTTCTTGATTAAAGTCTTATGTCTGCGCTGTCAGCAAGGTTTTTAAAATAAAGCCTAAAATATTTCTGACCACTAGAAGTTAATCTATATCAGCATTATTAACATCTAAGGGTGGGTAGCACTTTCAATTAAGTGTTCTTCCCATGGCGCTCACTGATCTGAACCATTCATGAGTCTTTGCGCAAGCAAGTTTGCATTTGGTGGTGCCATGGCACATCCGATTATTGAGCTCATGAAGCACTGTTGTGCATTAAATGTGGTTATTCAGTGTTGACCTGAACCATGAACAACATAAATCTTGTGCTCCTAACCGCTCTAACAGCAAAAACCTGCCTTATAAGCCGCAAATGCACCCATAGCTATTTTGAATTTGGTTTCAAAACTCAAAAAAAAACACACACATGCAGCTCCTTTCCCATTAATAAATCTTGCACAGATTTAAACACACTCTCCAAAAGTGTGACCAAGAATGACTTAATCTACTAGCTCATCATAATGATGTCTCGTCATACCATTCTTCCCGTTATGATGGGTGTTGTTTCTGTACATTAAGTGCTCCACTTCCCTTATTTCAGGCAAGTTCCTGTGAACTAATCTAGGCAAGGATCCTGTTGCATACACCTCAGGCTGTCCTAATGGTGCAAAAATTACTTTTTTCCTCTTGTATCTATTATATACTATTATTAGTATACTAAATATACTATTTTTCCTCTTGTATCACTTGGATGAAGCATATTTTAAAATATTAACCAATTCAGCACACATTCAGGGCTACTTCAAATTGAATGAAAAGTACCACGTGCATAACATAAAAGAGGACAGCAAATCTAATTAAATGCATTCTTAAAGTCACTTACAAACTGTCACTAGTAGTCAGCACAAACCCTTGGTCACTGTAACTGGGTCAGGATGAGAGAATTATGTGAAAAACAGTTAGGGCAAAGCAGACTCAACCTCTGCCTCCCCTAATTAAATTCATTATGCACCTACACACGTTCTCCCTCTCTTTGTCTGCCAACCTCTTGGACTCAACACAGGCAAAACAATAATAAGCTGCTGCTCACAGCTCATGTCAGGAGAGGAATAGCAGCCCTGTAATGCATCCAGCCCAAACAAGCCAATATAAATGGCATGGTTTCTGTGCTTATCTAAAAATTTTAAGCCCTCAGTTTCATTCCAAGCCCTTCTGAGGAGTAGCTTCCACTAGGGATGGGGTATGGCTCTCACTGGAAGGCCTGGTGGAAGCGAGGCAGAGAATGACTGCTAAAGGTGTGACCTGAAGGCACCTGAGCTCGCTTTTGCAGAGAGGTAAGAAGTGTTGTGAGGGACTCTCCGCCAAGAGAGGTGGAGGTGGAGGAAGAGGAAGCAGAAGAGGAGGTAGAGGAGGTGCTGTAGCCAGCACTGGGGCCTCCCACACTCAAGGGGGCAGTGTAGGGAGGTAAGAGTGGGGGAAAGCTCACAAAGTTGGACACGTCCATGTTAGCCATGCAGAGAGACTCTGCGATAGGAGGAGGGCTCTCTGCCTGCATGACGTAGGGGACGTCTGAGGCGGGGGCAGAGGTCTGAGGTTCAGCTACGGGAGGGGCTGGGAGCCCACTCTGCAAGTCCATCAGGAAACTCTCCACTTCCAGCTTCAGATGTGAGGTAGATCCAGGCAGGGCCTGTGGTGGCAGGTGGGGTGGAGGAGAGTGTCGAGGGTGCCAATGCGGATGGGGGTGGTGCAGTGCATTTGTGGGCTCCATGTGGCAGCCCATGCCCAGAGAGCTGGACACCAGAGGGTGGTAGGCCCCGCCTGAGTTAGGTGATGCTGGCAGATGGGGCCCGTAGAGGCCTATAGGGGTGTAGCTGCGTACACCAGGGCACAGCTCTTCTTTCATGGCCTCTGCTTGAGGCTCAGCTCCACACTTCAGCAGCTCCTGGGAATGGCTCTTCTTGGCATGGCGGGTCAGGTGATCCTTGCGGCCAAAGCGCTGAGTGCAGAACTGGCACAAAAAGTCCTTGCGGCCTGTGTGCACCACCATGTGACGGCGTACATCCTTGCGAGTGTAGAAGCACCGCTCACAGTGGGCGCATGGGTGCTTCTTCTCCTTGACCCCGCCCATCACCCCACCCGAGTGGCCCCTTAAGTGTTCCAGCAGGGCAGGTGTGGTCTCTAGGTGCAGCAGGCACACCTTGCAGGTGAGGTCACCACTGGCGGCGGCATGCATGGCTGCATGGCGCTTGTAGCCTAGCTTTGTGCAGTAGCTTTTGCCACACTCTCCACAACTGAACGCCTCCTTGTTGGGATCATGTGTCTGCAGGTGATTCTTCAGGTGGTCTTTACAGTGGAACATCTTGGCACAGAAAGCGCACTGATGTGTCTTCAGTGATGAGTGAGTGGCCATGTGCCTGGAGACAAAGCAAGAATGGGTTGCATCACACACTGAAACACGTTTTTGCGATGTGTTTCTTCAGCAAAGCGTGCTGTTTACTTTGGCAGGAAGTGCAATTTACATCAACTGTGTGTTTTGTTTACATGACCAGTATGCTGTTTCTCGTGTGTGGTTTACCTTGGCAGAATGTGCCATTTACTTTAGCAGTGTGTTTTGTTCAAACAAGCAGAATATTTTTTATCTGAGCAATACATATTTTTTACCTTGGTAGAATGTGCTGTTTGCCTCAGCAATGTGTTCTGCTTGCCTTAGAAGTGTTATATGCCTCAGTATTGCATGCTATGAACTATAGCAGAATGTTCAATTTACCTCAGCAGTGCGCGCTCTTTACCGTTGCGGTGTCCCATTACCCTCAGCAGTGTGTGCTGTTTGCCTTAGCAGTGAGCTATTTACCTTGGCAAAGTGTCTTGTTTACCTTATCAGTATGTGAGTTTTGAGGTTTTTTTTTTTAATACAGTAGTGCGAGTTTATCTTGGCTGAGTGTCCTTTTTACACGAGCTGAGCGAGTTTTTTTTTCCCCTCAGTAAAGTGTACAATTTACCTTATTTACCTGAGCAGAGAGAGTGCGGTTTACATTAGCAATGGGTTTTTTTTAAATTGTTTCTTCCCTTTGGACTTTGTGCGCTTTACAAAAGCAGTAGATGCTGTTCACCTCAACGAAGTGAGTGTTTCACCTTGGCAGTGTGTGTTTGCTGTTTACCCCTGCAGTATGGGTGGTTCACCTCAGCAGTTCGTACTTGGAGGAGAGGACCTTCTCGCAGAGAGGGTGGGAGCAAAGCAGAGGCCTCCGGGCAGGGATGCACAGCTTATCCTGACTGTCCTGCCCAAAGATCAGGCCACAGATACTACCAACAGCCCTCACACTAACTGCTAATCCACTCCCAATCCCCATCTTTCCTGCTCTTTTTGGCCCAATTACCTTTATCTCTTTCCCCCCATTCCCCTCTCTTTCCCAATCCTTCACAACCTCTCAAAACAACAGGTATTTCCAAGCTGCATCTCCTTCTTTATATATATGCTAATGTGGTGGTAATCTGGCATTGGTCACTGGTGGCAACAGCTGTCATGACATCCCATGGACACCAGAGCCATGAGGTTAGGTGTGTCTTCATCAGAACGAAGTTAAACTAGCCAGCTATTATGCGGCTAGGGAAATTAACCCAATAGTAAGAATTTGCGTCTCCATTAGCCCGAAAGCCCTCCGCTTGAGAAATGAAGACACAACACAAATAGCTGGCTATTTCGCCAACTAGACCAAGACTTATCTGGAAAA